>JAHFWI010000026.1:10000000-12539890 GCA_028554975.1 Himalopsyche kuldschensis
AATTTTATATATATTTGTTTATAGCTATTTCAACTTACGCCTTCGTCAGAACAATGTTTTAAACGTGTATTAGATATAGCTTACATATCTAAGCTAGACAGGGTACACCATACATCCCCTCTATGCTCAACCATCCCAACGCTACATGGAAAAAAATTTAAACTAAGTTATTGATCTGGCGTAATCCTGAAGTGAACGTTAATCTGGGTATTTTTGGGTTATTTTTATCGCGTGAAACAACTCAAAATCCGCAATGTCTCGAGTGAATCCATTTTAAATTGTTTTTTAGCTTGCTGCTTGTTAAAGGCTTTAGAAGTGGTGATGTGTTGATTGTAATCTGTTCATTAAGAATGTCATTGGATTGATTATACCTATTAATTTCTAGCTGTTCCAATGCATTTAGTTTAAAGCCTTTATTACAGGAATGTTAACAATGTTTTTTCCATGTGGCATTGGGATGGTTGAGCAGAGAGGGGATATATGGTGTCAGTGGTGGCTGGCGACCGAGTATTAGGGAGTACAAAAAAAGATTCAACTATTTTTCCGTACTACGGACAGCCAAAAATTCATAAGACTTGCAATCCGTTGGTATTGCGAACATCTGAATTGAAAGTCCATGTTATATAAGTGTTTTAAAATTCAATGAATAGGTAAGAACTCTTGCAAAAATAGTCTAATCTTTTTTTGGACTCCCTAATACTCTGTCACCAGCCGCCACTGTATGGTGTACCTTGTCTAGCCTTGGTATATAAGCTATCTCTTATACACGTTTAAACCATAGTTCTGAGGAAGGCGTAAGCCGAAATAGCTATCAACAAATATATAAAATAATTTATGTAGAACTAAAATACATTGTTATTTTTATTACCGTATTAAAATGGAGTTCTACCAAGTAAATGCCTACTCAATCAATAAATTATTCATTGTTATTTTTTTTACTACTTTAATTTTTTATTAACATTGTTATTTTGATACAACACAATTGTAATCAATGTGTATTGTATTGATTGGGTTTGCATTCGCTTTGTAGAACTCTATTATGAAATAAAATGTCCATTTTAAATAAATCATCATGATAAAATCTTTATTAACGTTTATCCCTACTTAACAAAAACCCAGATTAGCTTCCACTTCGAGAAATATATAAAATCAATGTGTCACATTTAATAATTTATTATAACCATAAAAAATTAGGATGTTAGAACAGAAGCCTAGATGTATTGTATACCCTGTCTACAACAGTATATGTAGATAAGTAAATGCATGTTTGAATATAGTTCCAACGATGACAAGAGTCGAAAAAGCTATCAAAAATATATAAAATAATTTATGTAGAACAAAAATCTTTTTTTTCACTCTACATGTGTTTTAGTATTGAAACTAGCGCTTAAATAATCTAAGTTATTTATGCATTTTTTCTTTAATGATGACAGCGAATTTACAATAATCATACATATGTACTTTACAAAAAAAATATCGGGTAGTATTTTGAACATATTCTCGTCATACACTCAAATTTTAAAAACGGATCCCGAAATTATTTGAAATAAATTAATAACCACTAGAAGTTCCTCCATAATTATTTTCTGAGTATAATCTGAAAAAAATCTTATTTTCTGTAACAAAACTTATTTACTACTCTCCATAAAACAATAAATTCACTATATTGCTTTATTATTCAACTGTAAATCACACATAAAAAGGTAATTTACTTGAAACATTCGGAGAAATTACAAGTAAAAATGATGCATACAATATTGTGCATACTTCTTATGTACAAGTTTAGTGGTGTGCCATATATAAATAAACTTTGTTTCGAGAGCACACATTTTACAAAAGGAAAAAAATCGTATGAAGTATGCTTCATTAGATTTAAAATTATCGAAAAAATCACTCAATATTTATCTTTACTGCAATAAAAAGAGGTTGATTCACTTCATAAACGAGTTCTAGAAAATCATGACTGTTAACTCTGTGTGTTAACTTTGAGTTTTTGGTGAAAAAGAAAGGATATTTTAATAAATAAAACACAATATCTTTTTTATGCTTCGGCATTAATTTGTCTTTTATATAAAAAAAAAACAATTTTTGTTGGTTTTTTCGTATTTTATGAGTTGCCATACCATTAATCCGATTGCGATAAAACTTTGTCAACTTATTACTTTCACTTGCGCGAATGTTGTAAGAAAAGTAACTTACAGTAGGTAGGTCTTATATATAAAAATCTGTTTTCTTCATATTTTATGAGCGGCCATACCGTTCATTTTGACAACTTATAGTTGCACTTACGCTAATTTTATAGACATCGTACAATTAACTTACAGCAGGTGACACGTGTCGTACCATAGACAAAACTGCAATTATTTATGACAAGCGCTTATTGGTGTAGGGTTTGGTGACTATTTAAAAAAAATTAGAAATAAGTGCGCGAAACATTCTTATTATACGTTATCTCTAAATTATGATTTAAGAACAAAAATTAAAGTTACCTTTTATGACTAATTTATAGACATTTATCATTTCATATATTTATTTTTCTTTTTTTAATTTAACCATTTAAAAAAAAAGGTTTTAAGCTTGACTATGATATAATAAAAATAAATAAAAACTTATTTGGTTCACACATCATAGCAAACAAATTCTCTTCGAAACAGAAAGTAACACTTTTCGAGCCCCAAATACAATAGTTTTAGTAGGAAGCAAATATTTGTTCGTTGATTAAATGATCGGAGTTAAAAATTGTTGCCGATGTGTACGAAATGAGCCCTACTCCACGTCCGATACATTTGTACACGGTATGGCGAAAGAATAATCGAGATGTAGGCACACAGGGGTGTTTATTAGCATCAAAAGGTCGGCTCGACCACTTGCCCAACGGTGTATTATTATTCAAAGCTCGCACAAATGGATGGATATCGAGCTCGGACGAGCGGGCCGACAAACTTTCGGATAAAGTTTGAACAATTCGCACGCATTCCTTTTTTTGGTATCCGTATCAGTCGTATAAGCAGACGCCCCTATTAATTTAAAAACAAACATTTTTATTTTTTTAAATAATATGATTGACTCGATAATAGTATGCTGCTTTTTTTACTTACAAAACAATGTAATAACATTTTGTAATACTGTGAAAAAATAAAAATAACAATAGTATGGTAGAACAGGGAAGAAGATGTATTGTGTACCCTGTCTACAACAGTATATAAAGGAGGGGAAGGAGAACTTCATTATAACATAAAATCTCCTTTTTAAATAATTCAACTTGATACAATACTAATTAGCGTTTAACCCCACTTAATTTAACGCCCAGATTTGCTTCCACTTCGAGAAATATATAAAATCAATGTGTCATATTTAATAATTTATTACAAACATATGAAATTAGGATGTTACAACAGAATAATTTCTGTATAATTAAAATACATTGTTATTTTTTTCACCGTATTATAATGGAGTTCTACCAATTAAATTAAATCAATAACATTTTACAAAAAATTAATACCGGATAATTTTATTATTCCATGTATTTTGTTACCGAGTAGTGGCACGTTTTGTGCGTTTTTTTAAAGCCTCTTCAGACAGATTTTAATTTTCAATGCAAAATGAATTCTCACAAATTTTCAGCTGAAAGTAAATAACGCTGTTGTTTCAAATGAATTATGTGCAATATTGTCATGTGTATAAGATTTACTTTAAAGGGAATATTTTTAACTCTTTTTGGTATTTCATTTTACCATGCTAATAAATACGAAAAGCCTATGAAATCAATCAATTTCTCAAATATATTGAGGACATGCTCGAAGGAAAAAAAAAGTATATTTAGGAGTGCATAGGGTTAAATGATGAAACTATTTCTATTATGTGACGTTATAAGTAGTTTTGTTGGATTTTTTTATTATGATAGTTTTTTTTTATGACGCTTGCAACTTAAACGTTTTGAAAAGATTCTTGATTTTTCATTACACGTATTCAATTTTTATTTCCCGAGTTCTGCATGCCGCAGTAATAAACACAAACTTTAAAGCACTAAACAGTTAATGGAAAAATGAATAAATAATACATTAAGAATACTACGTTCATTGAAACTAGTGTAATTTATTTATGTCAAAATGTTGAGTAAAAAGAAGAAGACATTTTATTTTAATTTGAAATAAACATTTTTTCAAAAGCAGTAGGCTAAAAAATATAATCATTTAAATTCTAGATGCCCAATGTATATTCTTCAATATAAGAAATCAGTTTTATATTTGCTTTTGAGAATTTTCGTTTGTTTGTTTTATCGTTTTTTAAATGTCCTTTCTGTGAACTATATCTTTAAAAGGGTGAGGAAGATAATAACGATAATTTTTTTAACATATATATATTTCTTGCAGCCTCATTTTGTTTTAATTTACACTGCTACTCTCCTGTTAAACAAGCGGGCAGAGATAAATGTAGGGTGGGATAAATCAAAATCCTTGCCACAGTATCCTGAAAGTTTCGTTATCGAATGATTTAAAAAAATACAGGTTAAATCAATAACATTTAATAAATCAATTTATCTTAAAGAAGTTAATACTTTTTTTGTTTTTTAATTGTCATTAATCTTCTTAAAATATGAATGATTTAATTAAGTAATTAAAAGCTTTTGAGAATGATAGAATATGTTGACTTTGGACATGATGAAGGTGTACAAAGCTCGTCCAACTTATGTGTGGATATACCAAAACGCCTCGTGTATAATAAATGTGCTCGAAAAATACCGTGAGAATTCAGACACCAGCTAAACCATACGCGGAAATGAAAGCTGGACAGCGGAGAGAGTCGAACCAATGGAGGATCCATTCGAACGGGGAGGGAAAATTTTTGAAAACTTTCCGAAATGTTTCTGGACGAAACATGTGCCACCCATTAAATTAGATATATGGAAAGGAGGAGTTTCCAATATGTCACCACGTTTTAAAATGAACGTACTTTCGACTTTTTTTAACGTTTTAATCGTATTAAAAGCTACAGTTTGAGACAGCGTGGCTCAAATTTGACAAGGGTATGATATTGTTTTATTTCAAAACTATTTTATACTAACGCAAATCAAACATCGTGTTTCCAGTTAAAAATAAACTTCACTGATAAAAACAATTGTCGAATATTTCAAAAAAAGAAGTTCACAATTTTCTTAGAATGATAACATTCATTGACCACCGACAGCACATAGCAATCCAACGTTGAATATATCATTCCCATATTAAAATTATACAAAATATGCTCACAATATTTTTGCCAAAATATAGAGACTTCTGATCAGTTTTAACTAACATTTAGAGGATTTAATACGGTGAGAATAAACGTTCCAATTATTAAAAACCCAGATTAGCTTTCACTCCGAGAAATACATCAAATCAATTTGCCACATTTAATAACTTGATATTACTATTTAAAACTAAGATGGTGGAACAGAGAAAAAAATGTTTTGTCTAGTTTGTCTAAAACTGTATATAAAGACGAGTAAATGCACGCTTAAAACATAGTTCTGACGATGGCGTAAGCCGAAATAGCTATCAACAAAATATAAAATAATTTCTGTAGAATTAAAATACATTGTTATTTTTTTCACCGTATTATAAATGGAGTTCTACCAAGTAAATGCCAAACTCAATCAATGTTGAGTATTTTATGCCGTAACAAGATAAATGAAGTCTAATTTTTATAATCTAAATTTCTGTAAAAACGATGTGTGTACCTCTTCTGAAAATGAGTTTTACGGTTTGAAAGTTTAAGTTAAGAACACCAGCTAGCTACACTCGACTCTTTCGATATTTTAAATTTATTATTTCATTATTATTATAAAATCTTTCAGGCGTGGTGATATTTACGCGTTACATGAGCTGAGAATAATTTTTGAACATTCTTTAATGGTACGTGTACAGATAAAAACCTGCAAGCTTCTATATGGGGCATTACCTGAAACATTAACTATACAAACGAGCATATCAAAATTACGCTTTATTCTTATACCATTAGGCACGTTTTTATAATCTTTATTTCCTTTGAAGATGGTGATAGTGACATTAAATATTTTTTACATCACTGATCATAAATTTACGTAGGGGCGGCTAGATGAATGCTACTTGTATATTTTTTTTCAAGATTGGTTTACAAGATTGGGATTAACTTTTCGTTTCATCAACATCATCAAAATTTATTTTAGTAACATTTTCAATACGCATTCAAATTAATATAATGAATCATTCTTTAAAAAAATATTGGTATCGATTTTGATCGATTGATAAGGTTAATTAATGGTTTTTATAGAGTTAAAAGAGTTTACAATTCATTGAAAGAAACAAGATATATTTTTATAATTTTTTTTGATTCGAATCCCAATGACCTTTTTATTTGTGTTGAATGTGTTTTATTTGTGTGTTGACGACCAAAAATAGCAGCAATATAACATTATTGTTAAATTTAAATTCCTTGTCTGTAATTTGCATAACAATATTTGTATAAAAACACACGTCAAGAAACAGTATTCAAAAGTGACAGTTAAATGTGTGATTATATCATAAACCACAATATAAATGGTTTTATACTATCGACATCTTACTTTGAAAAGGTTCTAACTGCTCTTGACACTGTTTTGAGATATGAGCGTTTGAAGTTTCGATTGATTAAAAATTTACTTACATATAACAATAAGCAAGTAAAAATGTTTCAAATTACTTAGTATAAGCATATTTTTTCACAAATCAGACTGAGAAATAATAATCTTTAATATCTAATGATGGAAATAATGGTGACAGTCTTAGAACTTTGTCAAATAAATTTAATAAAAAAAGTGTGCAGATGCAGTGCAACTCTGTAATTCTGCTTACTCCGTTATTCAACCATAGATAATTCTGAAATTCATATACAGGATATAATGCGGTAAATACATGCTTTTCCGACCAAAAAGTAATTTTAGACAAAAATGTCAACTAGAACCTTTTCAAAATAAGAAACGGTATATCATCAAGTAAACTGGCCCATTAAAAATATATTAATAATATAAAAATGAGCACTTTCCATTAACTTGAGCAGGTAGAACCGAGCAAAGTGGCATAGTGCTTTTCCACATTTATGTAATATATCGAGTGAAAACTGCCGCTAAGTAAAAGTCAATGAAAAAATACGGTACTGGCTCGCCAGACCCACTGTGCACTCATAAACCATAAAGTTTCGAAGTGGGCTAGGCAGCGGCGGCTGGCAAATGCTGTGCCGAAATTTGTACACCCACCTGCAAACTTCCATCGTATGTTTTATCGCCATTTTTCTGGCGATACTGTCACCGTGGAAAAGCCGTCTCGATTTTATGAGAGACTTTTTTGTTTTGTGTCTTACGACCGCGGTGAGAGGCGCTTGGAAAGCTCTTAACTGCGCGGAAAGCTACCGTGAAACTTTTTTCAATGAAAAAATGCAGGAGCACAAACTTGAAGTTTTTAATATCTTTGCCACTACTTTTTAACAATATTCAAAGAAAGTTACGTCAAACAATGTTGTGAGTATTTTTTTTATTACTTTTAGCAACAAAATACGTATTATACAAAGAAACATTCAATTCTTACAAAGTTTTGTAGGCAAATCTAAGCGACAGTTTTTTGAGCATGATAGTTAGCTTAGTTTATACTGATAGGCATTATTTATACGAATTCAAGCCACAAATATAGACTCATCAGATATATTACTGTTAATATAACAAACCATAGTTTGGAGGTCTCAAACTTTAGCTGACGATCATTATAGCGTTACCTTTCTTTGAAAAGATTCTAACTGAAATTTTGTCAAAAAATGACCTTCCTGTTGGAAAAGTTTGTATTAACCGTATTCTAGCATATATGATAACTTCAGAATCGTGTATTATTGAATTGCAGAGTTCATCTGCACACTTTTTTTACTTCATTTTATAAAGTTCTGAGATTAACAAAATTATTTCTACCATTAGATCATTAAGATTGTTATTTCTCAAAAGAATGGTTTGATTTGTGAAAAATTTTACTGGCTCACTTTTATAAGTGAATTTTTTTAGTTTGGTCAATTAAAACTTCAGACGCTCATATCTCAAAACAGGGTCAAGTCTAGTTGGTACCTTTTAAAAGTTAGGTGTTGATAAGACAATGGTGGCCCTTTAAAGTCCAATCCATTTTACAGGGTTTTTTGTACAGAGTCGAGCCTAAAAATAAAAATTGGAATTGATTTTTGTATTGTTACTAACTAACGTCTTCCGTCCCTGAATATTAAGGGAAGGAAAAGCGTATTGCAGAATTAAAATCGTTCACTAACTCCAACGTTCATCTTTAACAACCTCTTTCTATTTCAGTATTTTTTTTCAAGCTCATTTAATAAATGATACCTCTAAGCATAATTTGCTTTTAAGCCATACGTTGTAGTGAATAGATCGTAAAATTAAACATTTATAAATCATTTTATAATTTACGGCCGCCATGTCACCGCGATAATTTGTTTTTAAATGCAAAGGCTTAATTTCTCAACTTAGAATGACCACCATACATGATTTATATCTGTACAGTATCAAAATAAATTGGACAGTTAAAATTAATTCTTTTTGGTCATTTTAGAGTCAGTTAATTTTTATGTAATCGATTAATTATTTATGCAAGCATAATAATTTAAAGCAGAGCTACAGACACTGTTTGTGTTTCAGTATAATATATTTTTATCGGTATGCATTTTTAAAATCAACGTTCAGTTGAAGACAACATATTGCGTTGGTTGTTCTTGCTTTGAAAAACTAAGCTAAATCAATCACTTTTATGGATTTATTAGTCAATTTGTGGTTAAAGGCATTGTACAATATTAAAATAAATGTAACATATGTTTCTGTACAACTTCCACCTAAATTAGATAAGGATCAAGACCGATTCAGCTAATTGCCAGATTTTTTAAGGAAGAACTGCCACAAAATATGTATTATTTATTTTAACATGAGTCCCAGTTTCAACATGAAATTATTTTTATTCGATTAAAAATTATTTTAAGTTGGTTTTGAAAAAATAATCTTGCTTATGAAAGATATGCCTTGCCTCTGTATTTATTTTGATATAAACATAATTAATCTTTTAACTCCAGCACGTGCATGCCACGAATTTTATTGTAAAAATAAATCGTTCTAAATATGTCTTTTTTAAATGTTTATTTGTAAAAACTTGCCGATTACGATGCGATTGTGCCATCATTTATCCATAATAACAAAATTAAAATATGTATGACTTATCAGGTACAATTGATTTTAGTTAGTAAAATTCCGCTTAAAGCGAGCGTCTAAACTTTAGACGCTAAAGCAACGGTCACCAAACTACGGCCCGTGAACTGGATCCAGCCCTCCAAAAATTTTCATCCGGCCCTCTAAGAATTCTCGTTTTTTAAAAATAAATTATTCAAATAAGACAATTTTTTTTTTTTTAATTTTATGATTTGGTTGTGTCAATTGGTACCTATAAGATACTACAACGTATGAACCCATAAAATAAAATAAATATTTTCTATTATAAATTCCAACAGAAATAACACTCTCTTATATAATATAGTTATACTAGAACATCTATATTAATATTCCGATTGGATTCTAACACGATTTTTTTTAAATTTCAATCCGGTCCGTTTCGCAAAAAGTCAGATGACCCCTGGTCTAAAGTCTCATTTTTTGTATGATTGGCATGCCATTCACGGAAAATTTCGCGTCTTTAGAGGTCTGTGGCAGCCATCCGGTTGACATGCAAACCGATTAATGACATGAGTGATTTTTTTAAATTTTAAATACATATGTTTTATTGTTACAGACACATCCGGGGTCAGCTGGGAAGAATGGTGGACTTATGACGGCATATCTGGTAAGCTTTTATTTATTCATTAAAACCAATGTTTTAGATGTGAATTGTCATTACTTTTCAACGAAAAACGATATCTTTGTGTATATTTACTTATACCCACATTAACTGCTATATTTTTGCATCATTGTATCTATATCCCATTTGTAATAGTTTGGTATGATAAAAAAAGGATCTACGTTGAAAAACATTACCACATTACATTATAAATTAGCTGAGTATTAGTGTATCTTGGAAAATTATCAGTCAATGATATCCAATTTTCATTAGTGATGTTGGGGGTACATTGTGAACAAAGCATTTAATTAACTAATTGCATGGCTGAAGCCGAACAAAAGACTTGCTGGAGAGCGGCGCTGTGGTACCTGACGCGATATATCAGCAACACATCACAGACCTTGCATCTCTCCTAGGTGGCCAGATAATTCGCGCACTGCTGTAAATGATGCATAGGGGACGTTTTCAATTAAAAAAACAATCTTGATAACAATTCCATTTATGCCCGCTGACAAATGGAAACGGACTCTTTCTCCATAAAGAGCCTTGCTGAAAAATATTTTAAATAAATACCAAAATTAAGTTAATGATAGAACATTTTGATTTTAAAACGCTGCTTGAAAAATAAACTCTGAAAATTTTTTATTTGAGCAACTACCTTCGCACTAATATAATGAAAACGACATTGAAAAACAGTTAATTAGCACACTGATTCAGTTTTGTCTTCGAACATGTTTTTGTAGTCACAATAAAATGTTTAAATATAAGAATTCCTTCAATTAATCAATTTTGAAAATCCCAATACTTAAAAGATTGTTATTGTGATAAATTTATCTCTAGCTTTGTATGAATCGTTATATTTTCAATTAAAAATGATTAAAAAAAAAATATTTATTACCTGATAATTAATTATTCTATCATGTTGCCGCATAAAATTTAAATGACGAGGATTCTTCTCCATAAAAAGATATGCTTATGTAAGCAATAATAAAGCATTTAAAATGCATTGGGCATATTTAAAAAATTACAGGTATTTTTATACTATTGAATTGATTGGGTTTGATATGTAAGTGTGTGCGTTTTCAACTATATCCGCTAACGTTTTATAATTGAATAGTAATACGGCTATGCTTCTTATTATTCTGAATTATAAATTTCCATAAAAAAAACTCGTGGTAAGACATAAAGACAACCACTTTAAATTATCATTATTTAAACATATTTCAGAATCTAAAATTTATAGTTAATATTTTTAATACTCCTGGCAATATATGCATGGTAATCGTAGTACCATTTTTACTTTTATTTAATTCATTATAATGGTTTAATTAACTACAGCTACTGTATGGCTAAGCAAGTGTTAATGTCATAAAATTTAATCGATAATTAATTGCAATTAGCTGTTAAAAGTACGGTACTGAAATATTATTCCTGCATCCAACAGTTTGTACAGTGGGGTGGCAGATGGGGTGCGTAGAAGCAGTCCTACAACCCCGCAGAGCAGCGCCGTGTCGCGTCAGGTGCGGATAGCAGATTTATGTCCCGCCGAGCTGGTAGAGCCTTTGTAGGCTTAGCGGCGCTGGGAGGGAGTAATACGACAATGCCTCGGCGATGGCGGGGCATTTAAACGGTTAATCAGAGCACGCTGTAAATAAGAAACAATTTGGATAACTTTGCGTCGAATCCCACCTTAATTAAGTGTTCACACCGTGAAAATTTACGCGCTCTAATTCTCTAACCGTACCAAATGTGAAGTATAATAAATTCACAGATTTAATTACTTACGCATAAATCAATCACTTAATGATTATACGGTTAGCGTGTACGATAGGTATCTGAAATCGTTATAAAGATTTTAAATTAATACTTATAGAATTTTGATTTTACATCTCTATTATATAATGTAAAATAAATGATGTATAATAGATGATTTAAAAAATAGATTATTTGATTCATAAATTTGTGCCCGGTCCATGGTGCAGTCGTCAACATCGTTGGATACCGTGTTGAACCGCCCGGGCACGATTCTTTCTATTCTAGATTTTTTCAGTCGATAAATTGATTCTGTTGAGAGGCAATGGGTGTTTGTGTTGTTAAAAGGTTCTTTCCGACCTTTCCGATCACAAAGAGCAACGCATAGTGACTGCGATTAGCTAAGCATTATTCCTCGTATTCTTTCCATCCCTTACTATATTTAAGAGAAATTGAGCAACTGAGTTCAACAAGCAGTTCTCGTAGAAAAAACAAATTTTGAGGCAAACTCCGTGAGGCGTCTATATGCTCCAAGCTGGGAGCGGATATGGTAAAAAAAAATCTTGAGAATGGTGTATGCATTTGTTTACAAAAAAAATGGTTGATTATTTCTATTTCTTTTTTTATTTGCTATTTTAACATTTTTCTTTTTTTATCAGTCATTTAAAAAAATAGTAAATCTATGTTATATGTCAATAAATAATGAGTATACCGAAGCTGAACGAAAATTCTTCACTAAATAAGTAAAATTTGATTTATAATCAACGCGATGACTTTTTTGATATTAATTGTTTTTCGGCTTTGGAGAATGGCTGTTAAAGCGGAAGCCGATGGGTCAACAAAATTACAACGGAGTCGGAAAAGTCCAAATGAATATTTCCCGCCAGAAAAAAACGATTGTCAATCTTATTCAATAATTCATAAATGAGCTCGGACAAAAAAAGAATTGTACGCTTCATAATATAAACTCAACATATTTCCGGCCATTTAATCGATTGAAATTCTAATGGGAGATATCAGTGAGTGACTGACGCGGAGTGATTAGGGTTTCCAAAACCGGGATCCCGAAGAGTTTCAATACCCGATGAGCCCTGGGATTAAAAAACATAATCCCGATTAAGCTATTCAACAAGCACTAACGAATTATTATTGACAAAATGGTAATATGTCTTGTATTTGCACATGCCATCTTTGGAACACTTGAATTTGGATGCTCGTATAAAATACGTTATTTACTGCGTTATGCATTTATGACAGCATCGAGTATTGTATAAGAAAATCATTGTATTGAAAGAACGAAAAAGTCATAAAACTCGAGTTCATTTATGGTGATAATTAATGTCTTAGCGTGTGCCAAATATATTAAATTCTTAAATTAATCCCTACATTTTTGGATGCAATGTATTTAAACAAACAAATTGTTATCAATAACCTTTAATGTGCCCTCATTTAAAAAAAAACAAATAATTGCTACTTCTAGATGCTATGTATAAAACAAAATATATCAAATTCGAACGAGACCGATAGCTTTGAGTTACGAGTGAGTACAGACAAGTTTATTTTCATATTTTACAGTTGATTTTGTCGGATCTCACTAGGTTAACTTCTTTGCCAATTTCCAGCGTATTTTTTTTTTCACCCTTATGTAAACTATGTAATTTTTCATCCAATTTTTTTACATTGTTAAAGCAACAAACTTATAATTTCTGATGTTTGTAATGTACATATATATATATTAAGGGTCTTTTTATAAGGACGCTTAAGTTTTGAAATGTAAATAAAACAAGTTGTTTGTGAGATTTCGACTAAATTTTAATTTCATTTGTAAGTATATTTTATGGCATTAAATATGGAATATAGCATCAAATGTCTGCCAATATCCATTCATTATAAAATGGGCCATGTCGCTAAAGTTGACTTTTTTGACAAATTTGGGTAAACTTCCAACTGCTCCAGAACCCAATCAGGCGTTGTCTGTGGTCGTTTACCTGAAGTTCCTTGGTTAGTTGGATTTTATACGGGTGCAGACATAAGGCCCGATTCAAAATTCGCCAAGTTGAAGTCGCAGAAAAGCCAAGTTCTTGTGAACAACGAGAAATAAGCTGCCTTGGGTTTTCCTGCACACTTTCACACACAGCAGCAATGTTTTCACCAGATATTGTATTTTGATGACGTACAGGTAGGTGTTGGCCGATTATTTACCAAACTGGTTGACTCAAATTTGGCCACTAAACAATGAATAATCTACTCAGCAGGACAAAGTAACATATTTTGAGCGTCCCTATTGAAATACCTTATATAATGTACATACTATACATAAATAATATTTCCGTCCTTCAAATAAGAAGTGTCAAAAATCTCGGAGCTAGTCCCGGGATCCCGATATTGATTTATTTGAATCCTGAAATCCCGGAATCAAAATTTTGGTTCGGGATTGGGAACCCTAGGCGTCAGTACTTCATATGAATATTTTGCCATTTGGACCGAACAAACTCGACTGGCTCGCTTTGTTATTAGGGATTACAACCTATTAGCATTGTTTGTTTTAAGTATTTATATATATTTCTGTATATCACAGCAGTGCCATTGTGTATGAACTCTACAAACACGTTATTGCCAACGAAATTAGTTACACAAAATACTAGCAGAATATTTTCATCGAGCATTTTCCATTATATCCACTTCCCACTTCATTAAAACAAATCCGGCTTGTTTTTATTACAGTATATGCATTGGCAATAACTCAATGAATGATTTCGATTGTATTTATTATGAAGCTTTACTAAACTTATGCATTTCGTTAATAACAATTGATTATGAAAATATAATTGAACTAAAGAAGAGTACGAAAAACATATCTATGTATATATATTTTTTTATCTATAAGTGTGAACAAAAATCAGTCAACTTGTAGGATTGTTATACGGTACAATTTTTATTCTTCATTGTTTATTTTTATTGATTGAAAGTTTTATAAAATGTTAATTTAACATACATATTGAGACGACCTAGATTTGGGTTCCCTCGTTAAATGAGAGAGAACCTCCGACCGTCACTCAAGGAGAGGAATTTAGGGATCGGAGAGGGAGAATCAGGATGCTCTTAATTAAAACGATCTCAGAATGTTAAAACAGTGTGATCAGCATAAAATTTATTTTTTTAAAGTTTAAAAAGTACTCTATATTGAATCGCTATAGATTTCAATATAGAGTATGATTAAACTGACTTCACTTCCTGATATCGATTTAAACTCATAGACTGAGGTGATAATTAGATCGTTCGAGAGAATGCTAATGTCCAAACAAACAATATGGTATCAATATGTACATAAAAAAAAACTTGTCATTAATAAGCTCTTGTAAAAATTCAACCGAACCTAATTTACTTGAATTATGATATTTCCTTTATTACGTTCTATTTAAAAAAGAAAATAACAGGAAAGGTATGTCACAAACGAATTTATTTTTAAAAGAAATCTTAAAGAGTGATGGTTTGTTTTATAGAATTTTAGTTTATTTAAATGGCTTAAATATATTGTATCTTCAATTATCAGCATTAAAATATAACTGTGATTTTTTAACGATATCTGCTTCTAATCTTTAATCATATGGGTTCCTAGTTGAGTTTAACTTGACGGATTTTTTGTGAATTATGTGCTTGTTACTCAACTGCTCAATCTTTTTTACTTACAGAGAGTGAGGATAGAAGAAATATAAATGGAATATAAATAATTGTTTACTAAGCGGTCTCACTACATCCATGTTTTATGTCGGATAAGCGTGAGAGTGAATTTTAGACAACTCAAAAATCTTCAAATAAAAATCAATAATTCAATTGAAAAATGTTCTGTCTGAACTGCAATGCGAGCCTGTGAGCTCTGTAACAGAAACGAATAACGTTGACACTCAACCACGGGTGCTCGGCGTGTTTTTTTTGATAATTAAACATAATCGCTTTTAAGGTGTTAAAGGCATTATAATAAAAATAATAATACATTTTTAGTACTTTTTCCACATAAAATTTATTTGATCAGGACCTGGTTTCGCTCATGGCGAGCATTGTCAACTGATTAAACATAATTGTTGCTTATTGCATATTTAAATGTTCTCAGTCTATTTGCCACGTACAAATCTTGATTTGTATCGAATATGAAATTCACGAGTATAAGTTAATGTAAAAACACATTAAAAGATCTATTTTTTTATTTTTCTGAAAAATACTAATACTTGTGAGAATAATTTAGCCAGACTAGACAAAACTAGTCGGTCCCTGTGGTCAAGTGGCAAGAGCTTTGTCCTAGCGATCAGGGGACCTGAGTTCAATTCTCGGCAAGGTTAGATCTTTTCAATTGAAAAAAGAGATCTTGGGCTGGGTGTATTTTATTTATCGTTGATTTTGTGCACAGCTGATTCATTATTTATCATCGAGTTAATCTCGTATGACTTTCACAATTAAGAATATTTGGCGCATTGGCGTAAGCTGTAATGCCAAATATTTTTTTTCTTATTTAAAAAAAAAAAAAAACTACTCTTAAAAACCATACTTTCATAAAATATAATGCTTACAACATAACAGTGTTTCATCTTTGCGAAAATGTAAAAATATGTTATCTGTACAGCTAAAAACAAATAATTGTCTACCAGTAATAACTTTACTGTCAAATGTTGAACACATGGTTAAAAAACGTGCATGTTTTTTATACTCGTTAATTTTAAAAAATTTCTTTTAATACTTATTTGTGTTCTATTTTTGTCAATTGTTTTGACATTGGTAAAGATTTAGTAAATATTTTCTTTTTTATTTCTGTCACTTTATATCATAGCTTAGAAAACATTTGTTATTAAAGCAAAAATTTATATGCTTCACATTGACATCGGACAAGATTAAAATACAGCAAACTAGTTTTGAAGTTTATTGAAGTATTATCAAAATTAAATTAATTTCGATTCAAAGCGTTGATAAAATTAATGGTTCGGAATTTTCCAAACGAATTGTTTTAACAATAAATTATAACGCAGAATTATTTCCACGCATCTTAAGATTAACGGCCTTAATTGCTAAACAATACTTTTTAAGAACCACTTATGAAAATACCCATCTTATTGTTTCTGGGTTAAAAACAAATTAAACCATCTCGGTGCTAAATTCAGTCGTAAAGTCGGCGTGTAGTTATTATTTAGAGTAAAACTTTCCCAGTTTCAGGGGCCGTTTTCCCGGAAAATGTACAGGCGATGGGAAAAACGAAGCAGGGGGCTGCCGGGGCTGATCGGTAATGGGAGGACTGTTTAATGGGGAGTTAATGATTCATGGCTTTTATTATGGCTTGTATTTTACATTCCGGTATTGAATTAATTTTGCGTTAAATAAAACAAAGCGGAATATCATTTTTAGCACCGTTTTATCAGAACTCGGTAACAGTATCAGACATTCATTTGGGCGATAAAGCTGTAATAAAAATGGCGAATTTAATAATTCCATTTCATTACTATTTTGGCATCATTTAACGTGCTTATGGGTAATTTTATTTTATTAACATTTTTGGAATGCGAGGTGCATAGACCATTTATTGGATTATATGAAAATCACGATATAAACTTATTATTTTATGACATGATTTTCATCATCATTCTATTACGAATTAGAAAAACAGTCAAGACATAAAAGACGGCCATAAAACTTTTACTTGCAATCAATAAATGATTTTTTATGAGCATGTATGAAAACTATTTTATTATATCAATATATTATGTATGTGTATATGGATGTCTTTTTGGATAAAACTTACTCTAAAATCATTTCAATCCTTAAGGCAGTATTCTGGTCTAGAGGGCTGAAATTTTAGGTGTTTTTGTAAGTGCTACAGAAAAACAAGGAATAACAATTTAACTTCCATTTTTTTACTAAATATTTATTAATACTTAATAAAAAAATGGCGCTATGCTATTCTTATAAAAAGGATGCAATTCTGGTATATACTAGGAAAAGGTCAATCAATTATTTTTGGACCAATCTAACCAATCTGGACGGTGTTTAACTTTGCCGGAAACTTTAAACACATTTCTCGGATTTTTTTCCGAATTTTTTAAAAATAGTAAAAATAGTTTTTTTTATAATCCTCATATATACCATAAGGGAATGTATAAAGATAAATCACATCAAATCGATTGTGCAGAACTTGAGAAATCATGAATTTAAAAAAATCCGAGAAAAACGTGCTTAAAGTTTCCGGAAAAGTTAAAAACCGCGCAGATCAGTTAGATTCTACATCACTAAAGTAGGTATATCTCTAACAATAATTAGAATTTAAACAAAAATTTTGTAAGGACATGTTTTCAAATGTTTGAATTTTGAAAATATGCAATAAAAAAAACGGCTTTTTCAGAATCCTAGACCAGAATACTGCCTTAAACAAAATATAGTGAGAGCGATGAGTCGTATGTACTCTTATGCATATAAAAACTAACTAATTAACATGCAATTTTACTATTAAATCTATTCTAATCCACATTAAGAATGGCCGTGGTTCAAAATATATACATGTCTATAAATAAATGAGATTTCCGAATCATTTTTTATTTAAAATAAAAGAATTTTTGTTTAACAAAAATTTTCATCAAATACAATCATTATTTTCCAATTGATTCCCTGATATTTTAACCGAAGTAAATTTTTTCACTACGGTTTTTGAAAACAGTGTTTTTCGCCTGTTTTTTTGTACTGAGTTATTTTTCATCCCCTAAGCCTTAAGCAAAGAGCCCTAGTAAATCAGTCATCGCAAACCTTTGTACCGATACAAATATATAATTATGTTTTCTTTAGTTGACTATTTGTAGTTTTATGGCTCCCGCTTTTATTTTAAAGTGGCTCATACAATTGAAAAATGACTAAGAAATTGCCTTACACAAATAATATTATTAATTCCTGGCCTGTGGCTGTGTGTTTAAATCCATATATTCGGTTGCAGTATTCACGAGTTTGCATCCCAGTACGGACAGTATCATAAAATGATTCATAACTTTGTGTTTGTAGGCGTAGATAAATGTTATTTCTCAATTTCTTCGCAATCATTCATCAAATATTACGAACGGGGTATCAAAAAATATTAGCTCACCAATTGTCTTGTTATTACTCCCTTCTGTAGCAAGCAGCTCTCGCAGAACAATTTTTGCTGATATAAACTCCATTACAAATCCTGATGCTACAAATCGTGATTGAATTTAGTAAAAAAATGTAAACTTACCGATCTTTTATGAAAAGAATCGTATTTTAAATCCCAAGTCACACTTACTTCAATAATTGATGGAATGGCATTATAATAAAAATAATAACACATTTTTAGTAGGTACTTATTGTTTGTCATACCTTGTACTTCTTGCTTAGCTTTTGTATACATACATACATATCACTGTTTCGTTGTATCTCTTATCAGTTGATAATGCTAGCCATGACCAAAACCGGTCCTGATCCAACAAAATTTATGTGGAATAAGTACTAAAAATGTGTTACTATTTTTATTACTTAAATAAGTTGAAAATGCTCGCGTTGAGCTTTCAACCAAGAATTGGCAGTCAAAACCTTATAAGTCAGAGCTATAACGTCAACTACTTGGCCTCGACGGCAGACACATTAATATAAATTCATAAATTGTAAATGAATTAGTAATATCCACATGTTTTCTCAACACCAAATAAAGTGCCAGACAGACATTGGATAATAAATGATATATTAAATACCTACGCTTTTGAATATTTAATCTCCAATCCGAACCCTATAGATTTGACCCAAATTTTCTGGGCTGACAGCGAAGTTGTCCAAAGGACCGAGGGTAACCAACCGTTGGCATTGCGTCGGACCGCGATCCATGTTTAATGTTAAGTTGAAGCCTTTATTACTTACACTTCCTGCTGGGGTTTGTTTGCGTAATTAATGGCTTGTTTTGTTTCTACTAAATACCCAATAATTCCACACATTCTCTGCCATCCTACATACGCAATGGTTTGTATAACCACCGGCCATGTAGATATACCATGAAGGGTGTTCGGATTAAACCAAACATTATTTATTTTCTTACTTCGGATCATTAATTTATATATAAAAATAAAATATGATATCAAAAATAATGCCAACGCTCTACAGGTTAGTTGTTTGTATATAAGTTAGTTTACAAGTTTACAGGTTAGAAAAATAGAAATACTATTTTAGTTCTTAAAAATTTAAATATTATATAGTCGATAGCTACTTCTGCTAACGCCCTCGCCCTTAGAACTAAAATACGTTACAATTTTATCACCGTTTTATAATGAAGTTCTACCAAGTAAATACCAATTTAATCAAAAACAATAACACAAGCTATAATAACGAAACAGCCTATTATAATATTATATGATTTTTAGTCAACTTCATGGTCGAGTCTAAGGGTCGCTGGCTTCAGTTGCCTAGCTCACGGGCTCGAATTTCAGTTCTAGTGTTTTTTTGTGTTGTCTAAAATTACTATTCACACCCATCCCATTCTAAAATCGTGACGTAGTGAGAACGATTAGCTTACCACTAATCCTGTCCTAGAACTTGTCTTAGTCTTTTCAAATAAAAAAGATTGAGCAACTAAAGAACAAGCATTTCTCGTGGAAAACTTTTGTTCAGATTCACTCCATTAAGAGCTCAAATTGGGAGCAGATATGATTCATACCAATTAAAATAAATCCAAATACCCAAGAGTTTCGGTTATCTTCCGATACTTAAGCATCGAACTCTTTTTATGGCTGTCAAAAAAACAATTTCAAAGACTGCTGAATAGAGACTCCAATTCGAGTATCGAGTACTCGATACTCGAGAGTCCTCGTTCATTTTTCAACTAGTCGATACTCGAGTAATACTCGTTTTAGTAATAATCGACGAGAGTTTTTCTACTACGGGAATTCTAAAAACAAAACTTATCCAATTTAAAATTAAAAATATATAATTCTATATTGTTGTTGAAATATATGTTGTTTAATTGAAATGAATGTATAAATGAAATGAAATAAGATTCTTTATTTAATTATCTTCTATTAATATAAACTATTTCAAATTAATAACATATATTTTGGTACGTCTGAAACTACTCGAGTATACTCGAGTACTCGAGTATTTTCAAATTTTACTACTTGATACTCGAGTAGCTGAAATGTCGAGTAATTGGAGTCTCTACTGCTGAATATCAATCAATCTTTTATATTTACACTTAGCGGTGTCAAAAAACTGTTCACCATAATTATTAAAAGATGAACGTAGAACAATAATGACATATTTCATAAATACAAAAACGCCAATGCTTCCAATAATCACGTTTGCATACATATTTTAATTAAAATATATTTTTATGTGCTTTAAAAATATAAAGGAAAATTGACTTTGAACATCCCCAGACATCAATGTATGAAATCTGTACGAGAAACCTTTTTGCTAGAGATCGTCAATCAACTGAAATGACAGCTGGCAATATTTATTTGAGGTTACGTGATGCGGAAAAGTTTTTAATAAATACTTTATAATTACTAAGGTTCTAATTTAAACTAAATGATGACGTTAAATACGATTTAATTTAAATCTCTTTACCCCCTACTGAAATAATATTACTATTTCAGCAACGAAGTATAAATAATCATTTCCACAAAATAATCTTTTGAATCTCAACAGAGTTGAATAAAAAAATATATTAACAGATTTTTTTTCAATTTGACAAGATTATATGAATATAAATAATGAAAACCGCTTGGTTTAATTACCGTATTCAATATTTTAATGATCAAAAACAATTTGTTTAACAAAAGAACTGATCTTAAATATATTCATGAAATTTGAAATAAGAGAAATATATGCACATTTCTTAACGCAAAACGGTGTTTTGAATGCCGTTCATTTTCCGCTAGGCTTTTAAAAGGTTTATTATTAAAATAGCCTATGAATAAAACTTTACTACCAAACAGCTATTTTCTTTAGTTACTATGCTATGAGCTATCAACAGCTTTATTTATCAAGTAGGTAGCGTAAGCGCTTTCAAATGAGCGTATGAGAAACAATTCCTTGAAAAATGTCACTTCCTGGTAGAATGACATTATAAATAAGAGACATTTTTTAACAATACTTTCACATATAACATTAAAAAGATTAAAATCAGTTGCTCTCGATATAATATACATTTTTTTATACATTCAACTTTCCTCATTATCGCCAAAGCTTTAGTTTCCTCAATGATTCACTTCAGGTACATTTATCATAAATATAATATTTAAAAATTTAAAAAAATGATTAAGTAAACATAATATAAAGTGATCGATTTTATATCATATATGTATATTGAATATTCACAAACATTTTCTTAAATTGCTAATGTTTGAAATTAGAAACCTTATGTTAGTTTTGAGCTACAATCTATATGCTTGCCACATGATGTCACAAAATTGAAAAAGATGTTTTATGGATAGACTTATTTTTCTATGATTGTATACTTAATCATCAATCCATGCAATATTTGTATAGAGAACAGTTTAAAGTTATGAATTGTTTCATCTTAAATGAAATTTTTTCGATTCGGTGAGGGCTTAGATCTTCAATTGTTTGGAAAATTCGTCTATGACTGTAATAGTTATTAAAGAATCATAAAGAAATAATCTTTTACAAAAATGTGCTTCGAGCGATTTTACGCTCATATTTCTTTGTGTGCAAACCTTTTAAATAAACTACCTGTTTATACTATTCCAAATCGTATGTTATAGGCTTGTAAAATTGGGGCTTCGGTGATAAGTAAAGGGTACAAAATTCACAGATACCTAAAATAGCACATTACTAAGTGTATGTGAGTGAAATCAGGCTCATCAAACAAAAATATAATATTTCTTTCTTTGCATTTAATGTCTACCCAAAAATGATAAACAAAATTAAATACATAATTGATTGAGTAGGCATTTACTAGGTAGAACTCCATTATAATTTATGTAGAACTAAAATACATTGTTGTTTTTCTTACCCTATTAAAATTAAATACTATCTGTATATTTTAAGCCATGACGTAATACATCCCTTGTAATGTATGCTTCTTTGAGTAAACATATCTGCAGCTGTTAAATCGACGGGTTCAATAATCAAAGCTGCCACCATTCAAACAATTAATTTCGCTAACAAGAAACACACACCAAGGAACAAAGAGGCATCTGATCAGATTAATAGCTAGAGGGTGGGTGGCTTTCATATGCAGGGATTAAGGGCTGCAGTAGGGGTAGCGTGTATTGTAAAATATCTACGTTCGCAAAAATCAGAGTAGCAGATGGATTTTACATCTGAGCGTTAAAATGAGATACAATATACGAATACAACTTTGATTAAATTTTCTTTTTTTTAAACATCAAATATATTAACTTATCACTGTTAAGGTTTAAATATATATTATTCTTGACAGATGAAAAGGTTCCAAATGTTTAAATCAAATTTCGAAAATATTTGTATCAGAATAGGTGTTTTTTTAATCAATAAATCTGTTCAAAGGCATGGGTGTTTGTGTTGTTGAAAAGTCTCTTCCCACCTTTCCGATACCAAAGTGCGACGCATAGTGACAGCGATTGGCTAACCACTAGTCCTGTCCTAGTACTTTCCATCCCTACTCTTTTCGAAAAAGAGAAGATGAGGAACTGAGTAACAATTAGTTCTCGTAGGAAAACATTTGTTGAGATAAACTGCGTGAGGAGTCCATATGCTCCAAGTTGGGAGTGGACATGGTTAAAAAAAACGTGTCTATGAATGTTAAAACTAAGCATATAATATCGTATTGGCGCTCTGATGTAAAAAAAATGTCTAATAGGTAAGCAATTTTTAAAATGTTTATTTACGTAAAAAAAAAATTCCATTCAGAATGGAACAAATTTTCCAAAAACATAGATCCAAAAAAAAAAAAAACAAATAAAAAGAGCATCCCTTTTTATCTTATGAAATTTTCATTAGGAATCATTTTACTATAAATTATATTTTTAAAACCATTCTTAGCTATGTTACCGTATATTCAACTGTCATTATTATATGGCAGCCTGTAGTGAAATAATAACTTGTAAAGTTTTTAGCGATGATACGAATTTTTCATATTAAGAAAGTATGATTTCAAAGCATTACATGTCCGTCGGAAAACATATTTCTCGGTGGAAAACTTAATCCGTGTATTTTATTACTTTATTAAGTATATTTTCCTTTTTTGACATTAAGTTAGACAGATAGAGGATAATAATACGCTTAGCTGTTGCTTAAAATTTAAGTCACCTAATTTTTTTTTAGTTGACATTGGATTGTAATACTTTTATTCATATCCCTAAACATTTTTAACTCTTGGAGAAAAAACTTTTGTGATAATGCGGTAGCATTCTAAATATTCAAAATCTCGGCCGTGGTTTATCTGGTGTCAATTAAATAAGCCTTACATACATAAGCAAATTTATATATATTTCTTTAACATGATTCATAAAGGTATTTTTAATATATATCATCGAATTGTATTTCTTGTTAAAACTACAAAACCAGTATTATTTTAAGAATTCCGACTAATCGTGCTTGATAGAATTTCAATCTCAAATTTGAATCGTTTGAGTTTTGTACTTTTCCATGAGTTTTGTCGCTAGCGACCCTGGTTTCACCTTTCGGCATCTGTAGGCATTTCAAGTGCACGGATGTTATTGAACTGTCGCGTAGTCAACAGTTTGTACCATTTAAAAACAATAATAAAAAAGATCACTAAGTTTACACTTTATTTTTTAAACAACAATCATAAAACCATAAATTTTGGTTTACATCACGAAACTTAAGCACTTATTTACTGCAGAGTTAAGTCACTTGAAATGCCTGAAGATACCAAAAAGCGATACTTGTGTCGTTAGCGACAAAACTCATGGAAAAGTACAAAACTCAAACGATTCAAATTTCAGAATTATTTGCTTGTCTTAAATTTAAAAATTGACAAATATTTATTGGTTAATTTATTTTAAGTCAAAGTATTTTAAGCAATATAATTTTACAAAATTCAAATAAAATCACACAGCTTCTAAAAGTTTTAATTTACGAAAATGTTTCATGGTTTTGCTAAGCTGTTAATTTTTTGAAGAAACTGTTATCAATAGTGGTCACTTATCAAATTTAATTCATTTTAAGTTTTATCCACCAAATATTTTTTCTTTTTATATTTGTACGATTGATTCGTAAAAGTGCAGATTTTTCCCGTAGCCAAAATTTATATGCCTAAGAGTTATGGCAATTTTACCGTTGATATTAATGCAAATTCCAGAACCAAAAACGTATAATATTTGAGTATGACGTAAATCATCGTTGACGCTGGGAATCCGTGCTCCAGTGCCGTTTTATGGAATCAGTGCATTGTGATATTAGCGAGGGTAGGAGCACTACACTGACAGAGCTTTGTTGGAGCTTTCCAAAGCGTTTGATGGGACGCGTTTCGTTCGGCGTCGATTAATTTCCACGAGAAGACCAGTGCTTGGAAAATAAGCCGATGGTGGAAATTTTAAACTTTAAACCAAACAGTCGATGGACGCTTTATGATCTACTGGACGGACCCTTTTCCGTTTATTAAATATGAATTGAAATCTACAATATATTTTGTTGATTTTTTTATTAAGAACTTTTACTAAGAACATATTTTATCACGGCATATTTATTCTACAAAATAAAAATTGTTCAATTTCATTATAAGATTATAATAAACAAAATGTTGACAAAGCATTTTTTGAATAACATAAGATTAAAAACATTAATATTCCATAGTTATTATTATACAGCAAGCATTTTAAGCTGATTTTTGACAAATGTTCGCGACGAGCAAAGCCGATCCCGATTTGAAATAATGTGTGGAATAAGTACATTTGTTGTATCTATGCTTTTTAATTTCATGACGGTGATTGGACTTATGCCTTTTTATGAATCATCTTTAGACTAGTTCACGTTTTCCCAACCCATTGGTCGCGGTGGGTTTTCTGTGGGCTCACCAACATTTACAGTCAACTAAAAAACATATTCACTTTTCAATTCCATCGGGGTCGCGGGCGGGTCACATGGATTTTATAAAAAGGGGTCGCCACCCGATAAAGGTTAGGAACCTATGGACTAGTTTGTCATTTTTTAACTGTTATACAATAAAAGAACGCTGTTTTTTAATACGGTGTTATTATCTCGTACGCATAAAATTCGCAACATATGTAGACAGTCTTGTATCTAGAATGTTATATAAATATTCCGTAAATAATACATCGAGCAACCCAACAATGAAGGTGGCAAATAATCTTGCTAGGCAAATTGATGAATTTTCAACATGAACTAGTTTATTACTCAAACATCTAGATGGCATTAGCGAATTAAGTTATTTCGGTAATGAAGCAGATGGTACACACGCCTCAGTGAACGCACTCACATTATTAATGTAAACCATGCAAAATCAACAAACCGGAAAATATTCGTTGGATATGATAAGAGCTGTAATGCGACGTCAAAAGCGTAAATTATTTATGTCGGTTCGAAACGTTTGCATTTTTCGTAACATGGCCCTAATGTTTGCTTTGATTAACGTCCAAATTTTTTTTAACAGCAATACAATCATTTGAGCTGTAAACAGTTAAGATTTTTTTTTTACTAAAAATGATATAAAACACCTTTCAGTACTCTAAAAGTTTCAGCGCAAAAGATACTCAAGCGAAACCAGATATTTTGTGAAAATCAGAACCGGTGTCGCTCACCACAAACATTGTCAACTTGTAAACAATTAATGATAACTTAGTTGACAAAAGTGTGTTGAAGTTTTACAAAAAAAATATAAAAACTAAATTTCTTTCCACAAAAAATAATAAGCATTGATAGTTACCATTTTCAAAGGTATTAATCATGAATAAAAAAATTCAATTTTAAATATTTAGTACAAAATATTATATACTTAATTTATACTAATCATTAACCTTGTATAAATGTTCAATGACTCACTACTAAACGTGAATCATAAAAACTTTTTCAAATTTGAATCGTTTGAACTTTTTCATGAGTTTTGTCTCTAACGGCCCTTGTTTCGTCTTTTGGCATCTTCAGACATTTTTAGTGCACGAATGAACAAGCTGATTGTTAGCGACAAAACTCATGGAAAAGTACAAGATTCAAATTTGATATTAAAATTCTATAAAGAACCTTCAGTCGAAATTCTATTTTATACAAACTTATATATTAATATTTATTTATATTTACCAGGGCTGTGAAAACTGGAGTCGGAGTAGGAATCGGAGTCTTCGCGGCGTTTTAGCCGGAGTCGTACCGACAGTCGGAAGGTTTAACTTTTTATTTTTGCATATAACATGTCAAATTTGGCTATTGGCTGGGTTGGTTGGTTGGTATATAATTAAATACACATACATAGGCAATGTAGAAAAAAAACGTGGCAAAACTAAGCATTTTTTAGCCGGAGTCGTGCTTTTGGTCAATGTCGGAGTCGTTATTTTTTTTAACGACTCGCCAGCCCTGATATTTTCAATCACGAACTCCACAGTCTTTTTAAAGATTCCTGATTAGATTTTTGCACCTACATTAACGACATAATCTGTAGCGTAAATACGCCTGTAATATTTAGTTGTTGCAAAATGTTTTCCTGCAGTAACTTGTATAAAAGCCAGTCATATTATTAGTGAAACATAGTCATTTTTCAATCAAATTAACGTGATCGATCGTGAATACGCCCCGTTACAGTTATTTACACACCATTTACGTACATGAACGCCATGACGTACAATTTCCTCGCGCGTAAACGGCGTAGCTTGGTTTTTTAGTAGCGCGGGCTTTCGAGCGTCGTAGCGCAAGGTGAGAAAAAGCTTCTTTTGCGGGACCCTAACAGGACGGGCTGTGATTGGATGTTGACTTAGCCTCGCTTCAAAAGCTTGCCAGGATGCATCGTTAGTTTTACAATGCTGCCAAGTGGTATGGAAGGTGCAAACAAATGTTTTTATTTCCACTTATATCTCTTTTAAATTCTCGCACAAGAGGGATGACAGTGTACGGTTTTGATGGATTTGTTTAATTAAATAAATACATACTTTCGATGGTTTCGGCAGTAACTTTGTGAGTAAGTTATTTTTAATTTTATATTTAAATAAATTCATTTTTAAATATATAAAAACTTATACGGTGTACTTTATTTTCAAATTGAAATAAATTTCGTTATCAAGATTGGCGATTATATTGCAAATCATATCGATTTGAATTCATGGTATGAATAATCTTCAAAAAGTTTTTATCGTTATAAAAATGACTTTAAAAAATTTTGCCAGTTTGTAGTTTCAAAACATATTTTTCTCACAATTTAAAAAAACTTATTCATATATCGATGGATATATTTTTGATCTATTGACATATATGTCCCGAATAAATCAACAAATTTTATAAACCTAAAAGAAAACTTTGTTATTAACAATGATATTTCAACATAATGAACCACACGTACAGGTGTTAAATAAAGACATATTTTTAAAAATTAAAATAATGTAGCATTTAATAAAAGTACCATTTTTTTATAATCTAAGCTTACTTCAGCAGAGACTAAATTTTGTCTAAGCCATGTCCACTCCCAATGCTGCGCATATGACTTCTGATGAAGCTTATCTCATCAGAATTTTTTGTACAAGAACTGTCTGCTACTCAGTTTTAAAGAGTGACGGGACTTAAAGGACAGAACAAGTGGTTGGCTAATTGTTCTCTTTTTATCTTATTTTTAAGATCGGAAAGTTGTGGGACGAAATTTTACACAACACTCAATTCATGTCACCGAAAAATAATTTAATTGAAAATTAGATCTGAAAAAAATATTTCCTCAATGTGTGTATATGATACAAAATTTTATCTTGATAATTGACAACAGCATAAAAATCAGTTGAAATGATTATCTTGTTATGATAATTAGCCGAGCTTGCAACCAAATGGCCAACGTCGTTGCATTTCGGTGCGGTGTACTCAGGTTCGAGATCCATAACGGATAATTCATTAATATGATATTGAATGTGTTTACAATAAACTTCTCCCATTCATCCGATACTAAAATTGCAGTGGGTGTGAGTTAGAGACTCCAGTTCGAGTATCGAATACTCGTCCAAATTTTATTTACTTATTTAAAAAATAAAACATATGTGACGTTGAAACGTTGCATTAAACTGAGTCATACGTAGAATTTTATTGTTTTTTTTTTAAATTGTTTTGCCGTTGACTATGCTATACAAGAATTTATTTTGTTACTTTTGCAATGGGTATTGCTGAGTTATCTTATCCATGACATGTTTATGATGACGAGAGTCTATAATGAAAAGAAAATTTATTTATTATCTATTTATATATGTAACAGTGAAACTGTATTCTCAGTGAAAATGTATCAAGTAATAGATTTGTATGACAACATGATTTCACTGGTCACGATCATTGAAATTATTGGCCCAAGTCGATGATTTGTCGGCCTAAAATTGTGGTTTGCTTCAATGAAACAAAATCAGCAAGTAGTCCCTTTCATAAAAAGAGAACCAAAGACAAAACACAGACAAACATAGGGCGGTCAAATTTAATTTCAATGACAGCTTGGAGAAGAATACATTTTCACTGAGAATACAGTTTCACTGAAACATATACACAAATTTAAATTAATAATATATACTTTGGTACATCTGAAAATACTCGAGTATTTTAAAATTTTAGAGTACTCGAGTATTTCAAAATAGTTAGTCGTCGAGTATTTGGAGTCTCTAGTGTGAATAATCAACTAACCAATTGTTATATGAAAGCCATAAATTTATAAACCAAGTAACTAAAAATATGTATTTTTAATGAAGCCACATTAAGAGGCAGTGTGTTCAAAAATTTATAAGAAGTGAACGAAGCTTATACGAAAGAATGGAAGACTCATTATTTGATCACGATATGAAATGTTTTTAACCTTCGAAAGACTATCCTTGAAAAATAACTCGTAGGCCAAAGGGGTCTAAAAAAGACCCCAGTGGTATGTCTTTATTAGCATAAACTGCAATAAAAAAATGATTGATAGTGAGTTTGACGTATCTGTATACATCGTTCTATGAAAAAATATATGAAAATTAATAATTTTCCTATAACTCTTCATATTTAAAGATAACGCATGAATGAGACTACCTGATCGTGTTCTTATTTATTCTAGACTGGCGATATCAAAAATGTGAACGCGACTTCTTATCTACACCGTTTAATGTAAAAAGCATCCATTTGATTTGGAATGTTCGTTGAAAGAGGCGCGTTTGAGATAAGATATCGTTATCTTATCGCGTTTGGGCAGTAAAGTTTTAATGCTGGCAATCGGTAGCGACAATATAAATGGTTTTCGACCAATAATAATCCAACTTTTTTCTTTTTTTTATTTAATTGCGACGAAACTAGTCAATCAAAATCATATTCTTTTTACTGCAAAAAGATGTGAAAAACAATGATTTAAGAATACCAAAAGTTTATACATTGTATCACTAATATTAAGCTAGATATTTAAGATAAAGTAGCAGTGGTGGTCGACTGTTTCACCCTCAGCCTGGCAAAAGTTAATCAGAGAAATACTGTCATAATGTTTCACAGTAAAAAGGAACCAATTTGATATCACAGCGATAATAACATGTCATAACGTAAATTGTCAAATTCCGCAAGCATACAAAAAATGTCACGCTTATATTATTACAAACGGGGATTCCCATAAGAATGAAAATAAAATGGCTAGAATTCCCAACGCTCTCCAGACGCGACGCCGCTATCAGTTTCAAATTGCTCCGGTACACAAGAACTGGGGGAGTTTACAATGGAAAATAGAAGGGTATGATTAACTAAGAGCCATTCAAAGAAAAGAGCCCTGCTATACAGCCTCCCTCTCATTTTTTCTTTGCTTTTCCGCGGAGAGTCGTCTTCAGTAAAACCGCATACTTAGAATATTCCGTTCTATGCGTGAAACTTGTTTTGAAAAACTTATTTTCATCCTAAATAAAATTTAAAGAAAAAACCAACAGTATCTTTGTCAAAATGGCTCAAATATAAAAAAAGAACTTTAGGATTTTTTTAAAGTAATTATTGATTCCATTCGTTAATGTGTGTTAATATAAGCCATTTATATTTGAAAAAAAACCTTTTTAAGGTAGTAAATAAATAAATATCATTCAGTTTTGGCAAAGCAAAATGTTGCTCTACACTCTCTGTAGTGTGTACTTATTTTACGGTGTGTAATTATCTGATATTGGCTACCGTGTCGGACCACCCGTGTTCGATTCATGGTACGAGCAGATTTTTTCAGTCGATAGATCGATTCTGCTCAGAGGCAATGGGTGCTTATGTTGTTTAAAATTCCATCACAATTTTACGATTTCAAAGAGCAACGCATAGTGACAGCGATTAGTTAATCATTAGTCTTTCCTAGTCCTCGTATCCTTTCTATCCCTGCTCTCTTCACAAAAATGAAGGTCGAGCAACTGAGCAGTTCCCGTAGAAAAAACAATTATATGAGATAAATAAATATTTTTTAGCTTATTGTAAAGGATATCTCGTTACAAAAAAAATAGTTGCATTCGATTTGAAATTGATTGAAGATTTCGAAATGAACATCATTTGAGACAAGGCGAGAGTTTAGGTGACAGTCTTTATCTTGTTTCCAATGGTATACTTCTTAATCATACTTGTAAATACTTGAGTCTTGACACATCTCATATTAATATTTATCTATTGTAAATATGAAAATAAAATGAGATACGAGAGCTTAAATATCAAATAAATTGAGATTTTTTTATATCGATCAAAAATATAAGAATACTAATTTTAAAGCTGAGTCACCTAACGAAATATTCCATAAAGTGATGAAAGTATTGAAATCAGGGGAGTTTAAAACGACATCTTTATTCGGTATTATCTTCAGACAATTGTTTTATCGTGTATCGTTTGAATTCTTAATACATAAAAAATGACAAATGCAAGATTTTTTTATCAATATGAAAAATTCTTAATCACCAAATTTTACAAAATGCAGTTTTACTGTTTTAAAACAATTAAGTACATACATATTGATTTCTCTTATGATACATATATCAATGGGATAACATATTATACCACGTCACTTCAAGAATACGAAACGCATTTTTAGAATTTTTGTTGCTTCTAAGTTACATGCAACATGATTATGATATAACAAGGTATGCATTCCTCATGTATTAAAAAAATTCACGTTTACAAACCAAGCTATACTAATTCATTCTAAAAAAATATGCCACCGTACAGTCAGCTGATATAAAATTAGCAGTAAATTATGTTGTGAGGCTGATCAAATTCCTACATAATATAATTTTCAATTTTATTTTATTCATATCACTATATAAACAATTTAACGCTTAACGCGTAGGTCATTTGAGTTGGTAGTCACAAAGGCTATCGGCTGATCAATGCACTGCCTATTGAGATAGACTTTTTCACCAGTTAACTTGATGCGTAATTTATTTTTACTCTTTTGTTTTATGTAATTAATATGTTGTGTTTTTATGCCATTCTCTGTTCAGTATTTTTTAAAATGTCAAATAAATATTTATCAAATGCACGGCGCATTGGCGTCAGCTGTGGGATTTTATTTTTTCCAATAAGCCACAAAAAATAAAAAATATTTATGTAGTAAATACATATATATATACATATATGTGTGTGTGTTTCTGATTATATAATATAAAGATGTCAAAAATCATGGTAAAGTGTAAAATAAAACTTATGGAACATATTTCTACTGCCGTGCAAAATGTTTAATTATTTATTTACTGCGAGAAGATACTATCAAATAAGCAATAATGTCTAAGAATGATAAGATTATTATTTTCTGAAAGTTATACCAGGATTTTCAATTCATTTTAGAAAATTTTAAATAGTTTGAAATAAATTTCCGAGCATTCTTTGAAATAAAGCAATGCTTTGATTATACCAAACAGTCACTTGATGGCGATAAGACCGAGGACTTAAAATTCATTTCAAGAGTTCAAACATTAAATCCGAAATGAACTTAGCCAAACGACTTTAACGTGGACGTATACATTCATCGGCTTAAATTTATTCTTGCAAAACTTGCGTCAACGTGCTTCGAATAAGGAATAAACCCAAGCAAAATTCAGTTGCCCCGAAATGGCAACTACCCCATGGATTTTTTAAAAGGTAATATTGACTTTGGGGAGGAGCTCGAATAAACTTTAAGGGGGGAAAGAGTGAGTAGTGAAAGCACAAACGGAGAAAGAGTATTGATGTTTAATGCAGATTTCTTAGTGGATTTGAAGCTCAATCTCCAAAGCTTTGTGCTCTTGTACAAAGATCAGGTTAATGATTTTCTTAAAGCGTCATTCAGTTTTCTTCAACCATCAGCTCTCGAGCCATTATCTTGTATCGCGATAAATTGTACTATCTTTACTATCTCAAAGTAATCAGATTCAAACAGAAAAAATCATAATGAATGTTATGTTTGTAATACCTTATATATATTGTATATGATAAGGACAACTTTCAGCCGTCATTTCTATTGTCTACCAATCTTATAATATTTTAGATATCAAATAACTCACTAGAAGTCATATAAAGACATCCTGATATTAATTAATCTACAAAATTTAAAAAAATTAAAATACATACAAAATCATTCAGATTACCTATTCGATAGATCAGGTGGTAAATTTGAGGTAGTTCATTTTAATGTTAAATCAGAAATAACTTATGTGTATTTTGTAACATATTGTGACACGTGTTTCGCCTCTTAAAGAAGTATCATCAGAGCTAAAATTGCAAGGGAAATATTGATTATAATATTATTATATTATAAATTACAAAATGTAGGTTGAGATCACAGGACGCGGAGAGAGGGACTCGATACACGCAAGCAATAATACTACTAATTATATGAATCAATTAATAATAATGCATTTCTTTCAGAATATAAAAGTTTCTACAAGAGTATGGAAGTGTTTTTTTAACCGTAAATCTCCTTTATTACAAGCTGAAAATAGTAATTAAAACATTGTATTATATAACTAGCACCTTTTATTTCTGATGGCTTCGGCGGTAACTTTGTGGAAGTAAGCTTACTGAAAATAGCTGAAAAAAACATTGAATTATGGAATAATCAAAGTTATTTTAAATTTTATATTAACTTTTATTTCATTTGAGTCAGTCAATTTTTAATAGTTAGTTGATCATCTACATATTAAAAGAATGTATCAAAAACTTTCTTTATCATTTTTTGTGAATAATATTATATAACTGGGCTTTTTAACGGTTATGTAACACTGGCGGGATAGGCTTCTGTGTCAGCCGCTTATCTTTGCTTCTTACATAGTCTTTAGAGAGACTGCGGTTTGAATACATTTTACAAACTGGCTTATTCAAAAGATGCCACAGATTTCGGTGATGTGTTTTTTTATTTTGCTAACGACATGTCCCGAGTATAGAGGTCACCGCTGGCCACGTGTTGTTTCATTGAATGGTTAAGATCACTCACTAAGGCAATATTTTAATGTTTTTTGATTCTATACTACCTACAATGTATCATTATATTTTTGTTTTAATTTATCGTTTAGTATCTGGCTCTCAGTACTCATGTTAAATTAATTTGTTTAAACTTATATAATGCATGCTCGCTTAATGTAGAATGTATAATTGCCGAATTATGTCCTTTTATTTCTAAAAAATCATGAACATTTAAACTATTGACAACTTAATACCTCTTGTGTGTCTTATAGTATCAAAAGTATAACTATCAAATATTTTTAGAAACTGAACTAATGGTATTGATTGAGTTGGCATTTACTTGGTGGAACTCCATTATAATACGGTGAGAAAAATAACAATGTATTTTAATTCTACAGAAATTATTTTATATATTTGTTGATAGCTACTTCGGCTATATATAAAATAATTTCTGTAGAACTAAGACACATTGTTATTTTTCTCACCGTATGAACTAATACTGTCTCATTAATTTTTTGACCATAGTGTATTATAGCAATAAAATATGTGTTAAAAAATCATGTAAAAAAAATGATAGTTCGTGTCAAAATCGGAAAGTTTCACGACTTTGGAAACAAAAGTATAATGGTTTGGTCAATCATACTTTCTAACAATCACATTATTATGATATGTGATGTTGCTAAGTGGCCGCTCATACAAATTTCTCAATAAAAGTTTCAGGCTGGTTGATTTTTTCAATTGAAAAACATAAATAAAGCTCAAAAGCCAACAAAACGTTTTTCGTGTTTTTTTCGAAAAGTAGAAAATGGATAGTTCTGCTTTTGATGCTAAACGACTCATATGTGATTATCGTTTGCCTATTGAAACCATTTTATATCCTACCTTCCTACAAATCATTTTCTATTATCTTTCTTCTATTTCCGTCTTATAAAATAACTGTAAAACCAGCACTTATCGTAGAACGTTTTTATTTAGATAAACTCAATATGGAATTTATCTGTTCCACAATAGAAGGGGATAAGGTTAAAAAAATAATTTTATAAGCTTACTAAAATTTCTTCATAAAATGGAGTAGTACGTGGCTAAATCCAAAAAGATTAGCATCGTTCACAATCGCATAAAATGGTAGGTTAATAATACCATCCCGTCACAGACAATGTCAAATTTGGCGAAGTAAAACGGAAATCCGTTTGGAGTCGTAGCTTTTTATATTATTTTATATATAAAAGCTCAGCGTAATAGAGCATCAAGTCTACCTTGGCAAAATAGATCCACAGAGCGGAACGTAGTGAGGGTAACAAATCTCTTGACGAGAGTTTTACTGAACCGCGATGAGGATTTTGCGAGGGTAACATTGTAGGTTCATAATAATTTGGATAATTTCATTCAAAATTGGCTCCGCGCAAGCACGGGATGTTCCGCACAAAGTTACAGTATAAAATGAGTAATTAAGTTGTATTGTCTTTAAAATTTAAGCTCGGCTTGTGACGCTTCTAAAAATACTTTCAAACACAATAACAAACCGACTGCTATTACAAGCAGTTTTTATTCTGTAACTTAATCAGTATTCATTTTGCTTTTTTATACTAAAGCAAAAAAACGCTGTTAACAAAATTTGACATTTAAAATTATTATTGATTGAGTTGGAATTTACTTGGTAGAACTCCATTATAATACAGTGAGAAAATTATTGTTATTTTTCAAAAGAAATAACTTAGAAATTGAAGCTAGTGTTTACAATCAAAAGCAGTCGGAAACTTTTTGTTTATTTTAATATGATTTTAAAATCTTACATACATATTATGTATGTACTAAATACTTATATCCAGAAAGTTTCAGTTTAACTATTCAATATTCGAATAGATGATTATGACGAATAAATCGAATCCCTAGTTTTTACTATGAATTTGACATTTTTAAGGTTTTTCATTATAATATTGTATTAACAGCTAACCGTGTAATTGGCAAAACGTTGACACGCATATGCGATATGTCTCTGTGTGGTATGATTGTATTCGAGGTTTGCTTAATTTGGATTCTTAAATCAAACCAACTTTGTAAAATTTAGGTGTTAATATAGAAGGGTTGTAAATTTGAGTGATACTTTCTTTTATTATTTTGCGGCTTATTTGAAATTAAAGCCGGATTTATAAAAGGGATAAATTCTACTGAACATAAATTTCAGAAGTTTAGTAACATAAATGTTGTTGGTTAGTTACTAAAAAAATCGATAGGAATCATGAATAAAACAATATTGATCAATACATTCTATTTTACAACTCAAGCAGATGGTATTTTTTGTAATGTTCGGTTGTTATAATATGGGCTTTTCAGTGCTTTCCAATTCTTCACTAATATCGGATTAAATATCTATATCTTATATTTAAAACCGAAATGGCGTATGTATGTATGTGGGTCTGTAATTCCCTTTTGCATTGTTGATTCAAGTTGCCATAAAAACGAATATGAAATAAAAATATGTTTGAATTTTTATCGGCGAAGACATTTAGTCAAAATGTAATAAATTAGTCTTCTACCAACTTTTTCCCGGCTTTTATTAATATAATAATGTTTATTATTTACGTGAAGGTATTATTTGACATTTCTTTGACAGCAAATTAGATTTTTTCCTTGAATTTGGACATTTTAATGGGCGAGAATGGGGCTGTCATCAAATTAAATACAGTTTGTGATTTTATTTTAACTCTATTTTGGATGTTAGATTTTGTGATATAATTATGTCAAATGATATAACATTAAATAATTATTGGTCGCTTAGTCCGAGCGACGCTGGGTAGCAATACAAGTTATAATATAAAATCCAGTCTGACAAACAAATATTGTTTTTTTTAAGTAAAAGTTTAAATCTTTTTTATAACCCATGTCCGCTCCCAACTTGGAGCATATTGACTCCTCAGGGAGTTTATTTCAACATATATTTTTCTTCTAGAACGGCTTGTTACTCAGTTGCCCAACCTCTATTTATCAAAGAGAGTAGGGATGGAAAGGATACCAGGACTCGGACAGGACTAGTGGTTTTCCCTATTCATCGCTCTTTGGGATAGGAAAGGCAGGATGGGATTTTCAACAACACAAACACCCATACCTTTGAAAAGATTTATCGACTGAAAACATCTGCTCTTACTGGGAATCGAACCCGGGTGGTCTGGCACGCAAGCCAACAACGTTGACACTGCGGACCAGACTATTATTATATTCCATAACGTTAATTAGAAATATTTATGTGATCTTCTAATGCACCTTTGATGGAATATGTAACTTAAAGAAAGTGAAAAACAATTAGATGGTTGTGTAATATTTCATTTACAATGTTCTCAGAAATTACCTTTGTTTTTCGGAAATTAATTACGTGAGCTTATTTATGGAAGTTTTCCATGGTAAAAAAATATTAAATCATTAGTATTGCAAAATAATACTAAAAACATCTTGAAATCGGAATGAATCATTATTTTAGATTTAGAATCATTCAAAAAGTGTATGCTCCTTAAGTGGGTACATTTCTATTACTTTGAAAATGCCAACGTTTCTTTGTTTCAATTGTCTTTTTTAAACGGTTTCTATTCAAGATAAAACTATTTTATTTGACGAAAATCAAGCGAATGGGGCAGTGATGCTTTTTCGGGTTTGTTTATTGTATAAATCCCCATTCAGCGATACTAAAGAAAACATTTTAGGCTTTTCTTCCTCGAGTGTTGACTTTTAGCGTGCGTGTCATTCAAACCAACAAGTTTCTTCAGAACCATTACACACTTTGCTGAATCACATGGTTTATTTTGAGCTTGTGCAAATAGTTGACTAGTATTTGCTATTTTTATTTCCAAGCATTTATTTCTACACGCTTATTTCAACTCAGAAGTAGAATAAACACTTTTTTTTTTTTAATAAGTGACGATTTTACATTCATTTATTACCGTTTTGTTAAAAGTAAGTCGTCAGGAAAATCATGTCTCAAGTCGTCACACGTAAAGAATATGGTAATTATTTGTATTATGCTCATTTATCTGTTATAAAGGTCTTTTTATAAGGACGCTTGGTTTTGAAATGTAAATAAAACAAGTTGTTTGTGAGATTTCGACTAAATTTTAATTTCATTTGTTAGTATATTTTACGGCATTAAATATGGAATATAGCATCAAATGTCTGCCAATATCCATTCATTATAAAATGAGCCATGTCGCTAAAGTTGACTTTTTTGACAAATTTGGGTAAACTTCCAACTGCTCCAGAACCCAATCAGGCGTTGTCTGATTCAAAATTCGCCAAGTTGAAGTCGCAGAAAAGCCAAGTTCTTGTGAACGACGAGAAATAAGCTGCCTTGGGTTTTCCTGTACACTTTCACACACAGCAGCAATGTTTTCACCAGATATTGTATTTTGATGACGTCCAGGTAGGTTTTGGCCGATTATTTACCAAACTGGTTGACTCAAATTTGGCCACTAAACAATGAATAATCTACTCAGCAGGACAAAGTAACATATTTTGAGCGTCCCTATTGAAATACCCTTTACATTTCTCGGCCTCTTATATTCTCATACATGGCACTCAATCACGACATCCATTGATCATAATTAGATATCATTTTTCTAAGCCCTCTGTTGTGCTTATATAAAAATATTAAGATGTATTTAATAACCTTTATATAAAAGAAGCCTTCAAAATAAAAAATATAATGTTAGCCCAGTAAATATAGCACATCACTTTTACGTGTTCACTGTCAATACCTGGAGGAATGGAATAATAATAAAAATAATAAAACATTTTTAGTACTTATTCAACATATTTTTTTGTATCAGGACCGGTTTCGCTCAAGGCGAGCATTATCAACTGATAATCTCGCCATGAGCGAAACCGTTCCAATGAATTTAATGTGGATTAAGTACTCAAAATGTTTTATCATTTTTATTAATATAGCCGATGTTGAACCTTTACACTTTACAGTAACGATATATTTTGAGGAGGCCAAAAGATAAATTTTCTCTTTAATGCTCTTCGTGGTTTTTCACTGTTATAAATGATGGAAAACTAGTTCTTTTGAACATTTAAGTATACAAAAATATTTTGCCATTATTGCAAATTTTACAGTTCGTAGTTAAGTGGGTTGAAGATAAAATGATTTATATACGTCCATGTCTGTTTCCATACAAATCATTTGTCATCATTTCATAGTATTTGAATGATGAATTGACACAGCTGCGGTTGAAATGTAAATTGTTGATCGTTTAACTGTAGACTAGATTTCTTTTTGCAGTGTTTGTATTTTGCAAAGAGACAATGGTCTCTACGGGTGGGCGCTGCGACGCCGTCGACGCCACCCGGATAAACACTTGACTCAGCGTTCCTTATTTTATTTCCGGCCACGCTAAAGATATTGCTATTCAGTTTTATGTCCCGATTTGAATGTTACAGTCTACCGCTAGCTCGTCGATGAATTCGCTTATGTCGGAAGAAGATGTTAGCTTTGAACGTCTGTCGGCTGAATCGTATGGGATTTTTATTCAGTACGGATTCTCTGATTGTCAAAGTATTCATTTTGAAACAAATTATGGAGTTTTACTCGAATCTTTTTCGGCTTGTTTTTTTAGGTGGAATCATGCTATTCACTTTCGTCAGCGCCTAATTGATTTCAAATTTTAACTGACACCTGATACTGTCCCCGTATGAGAAGAACGGTCCGTCCTCACAGGGGCTGAACTAACCACACTGACAGTTAGAAAAAATGCTTATTTATTTGAGGATCAACAAAACTTTGGTTCTTAACTAGAGTCAATAAACTCATCTATTAGTGTACAATAATTTCACTGACTTAGCTAGTCACCCTGATTTGAATTATCATGTAACTTCCAAGCTTTTTTTTGTGTCGATAGCATAATGAAAGGCGGCCATGAAATATTGGCTGCATATACACCGGGTGGTGGTGGGAAAATGAACTCTTTCTTCTCTTAACTATTATTATTTTATAAGAGATTTTAAATATTACAAATATATCCTATGAGTTACTTGCTTTAATGAAATGCGGCTCTCCTTTACAAAACTTTTACATTACATTTATAGTAAAATATTTTAAAATATAATTTTATATTAAATATATACTAATGCAATTCAACAACATTTTTTTAATATTGAAGTAATTTTATAATATTCATATTTAACGGCGCTATTTTTCAAATCTAATATTTCATGAAACTAGATTATTTTGCAAAGAATCATTACAATATCTGTAAGTCGGTCCTTGTGGTCTATTGGCAAGAGCTTTGTCCTAGCGATCAGGGGTCCCGAGTTCAATTCTCGATAAGGTTAGATTTTTTCAATTTAAAAAAGAGATCTTGGGCTGGGTGTATGTTATTTATCGTTGATTTTGTGCACAACTGATTCATTATTTATCATCGAGTTAATCTCGTATGACTTTCACAATTAAGAATATTTGGCGCATTGGCGTAAAGCTGTAATGCCAAATATTTTTTTTATTAATTTAAAAATTTAAAATAAAATATATATTTTTAATGACGGTTACGTGGCCTTGAAACAAAGGTCTAAGGATTTATTTTACTTCTTGCCACTCACTTAATCGGAAAAATAAATTTAATCTAACATAAAGTGAAAATAAAGTAAATCAGATTTTTCCAAATGATGACAACTATATTAATACTATTTTCCTTGGAATTTTTTAAACAAATATTCACACAACAGTCGTGAATAAATAAAGCTTTAATTCTGTTCGAAAAGACAGATTACAAATCTATTGTATCGTCTAATGAAACACGGACTTCTTTTATACCGTGTCATTTATCCCTCGCCACTAAATAAATAAACAATCGTCATTGTGGCGCGTCGCTTTCGGTATGTAAACAAAAATAAAAAAAAGTCAATTAAACAAGGGACTACAGGCGAGCTTTTTACAAACGAAGTGTTGCAAGCTAATAAACGAGCTTTCATTTTTCATATCCGCGCTTTTCTCGTTCCCAAGCGCAACATTTGAATATTAAACCATTCGCAGTGAGCAATGCGTACAAAGCAGTGCCTACCGTATACGATGAAAATGTTTTAAAATTACCTAAAGCACTTAATTGTTGTGTTCAATTTTACGATCACTCACTTTTTTTGGAAAGCATTTTAATTTTATATTATACTAATATTCAATGATAAATATCAATGATTTTTTGTTCGTATTTTATGCATTGCTTTACCGTTCATCCGATCCCAATAATACTTTGACAATCTTTTTGCTTGCACTTACGTCGAGGTTTTTGGCATAGTAAAATTAGCTTACAGTAGGTCTTTTATATAAAAATCAATGCTTATCATAATTTATGCACTGCCATACCGTTGATTTTGACTACTTATTGTTGCACTTGCGTAAAGGCTATAGGCATGGTACGATTAACTTTCAGTAGGCGGCGCGTGTGTCGTTCCATAGACAAACAGCAAATTTCAACGATTTATTAGCTTTATATTACTCGTTTGGTCTTATTATTATTGATTGAGGTGATAAATAAGATCGTCCGAGAGAGTTCTGATACCCTACAACATCATGCGGTATCATTATAAATGATAATAAATTATTATTATGTTTGTTCGGTGTTTTCATTATTTGTATTTTTTTATTGAATTGTAAATATTATTAATACCGCGTTAACGTTTGCGCGCTTATGTCTCGCGCGCTGATTTCGTTGTCCCATATTTGATATTATCATTCAAAACGATATATACTAAAAATTTCTAAAAACAAAAATTGAATAAAAAATCGAAAATGGTATACCTATTATTCGATGCACCATTATTCATGTGTGAAAACTTTCCAATGAGAAACGCATTTGTTAGTATTGATGTCGAGGTATGGTTAGGCCTGGTCAGGGGTGTTTTGTCACTAAGCCCTTTGTTTGTTTGCTAATGATTTAGCAATCGGCTCACGCACGCTGTCAGATTAATATGTAAACGCGTTTGTTTGTAACCTCTGTGTACAATATGTGATAGGGCGACACTGAATTCATTTGTAATAAAGATGTTCATTCAAATCAGAATTCATTCGAAAAAACAATTTTGTAAAAAACACGTCAACACATATGGGGCATCTGAATATTTCATTTGAACGAGAACTGATTGTTTGTAAATTGATAAGAAGGATGCGCTCAGTGAAAGGCTTTTTCGTCACATATAGCTCTGTTTTTTTTAATCGAATTAAAGCCAGAATATTTATTAATGCTTGACATAAAATTTAGATTTTGGATAAAAATTTATTAGAACAGTAAAAGACCAATGTATTAATCCTTCAGAGATTCAGGGATTCGAATCTTGGACTACGAAGCCAAGTGGACATAAGCTCAAAATACACGGTAATAACAGGTTGGCGCGCACTCTTGAAATTGATGAATGACCTGAAGCTTCTTGTGTGGAGCGTATGACCTCCTTATAAAGCATTGTTTTAAACACTTACATACTTAGGTATGGGGTTTCTTGTTGTAAATCTACTCAGGTATTCGCTGTTTATTCTTGACGGATAGGCTTTATATTAGTATTTATAAATCAGTCTTTTTTGTAATGATTCTACATATAGTTTGCTGGTTTCGGTAATTGCAAATATTTTCAACTTATTAAATTTGAATGTATTTCCCATACACAAAACCGGTCTGGGTATTTTTAGTTTTAAAACACCATTATTTGATCATTCAAAAGGTTTCTTGTGCTCATTCCTCTAAAGATTATTTGTGTTTTTATACATTTGCCTACAAACGAGTTATTGGTAATTTAAAAAAATAAATTGGTTTGCGATCGATTTAATCACTTGAAGCAAAACCTAGTTTCGAAATTGCCAAATTTATTACTCAACAATAACCATAAACCAAATTTTTGAAAAGATAAAATCACTGAAATATGGAAATGCTGTATCTATTATTAATAAAATTTTAACGATTTAAATCTTTTTATAGAGAACTGGGTCACCCTAGCAAAGCAGAAAGGTTGACGGCGATGTAAAAACAAATTCCTCCATCGGTATGTAGCGAACTCCAGCGAGTGGCCGGTGGGAAATTAAATCGCTTACCCTTTTAGTTTGCAGAAATGTTATAATAAAATGTTAACGACTTCGTTAAAGGTTTGAGTATTCATTTGTCTGATTAAAGATCGGGTCAAAATTATGTGTTAATATGCGAAAAATGGGCAATCTAAAGAGTGATTTCGGCTATGTTTTCCGGTATTTAACGTATTTTAAAGTAATTTTCTTGTTTCATTGTGCTATTTGCAAAGCTTTATGATTTGTTTCCATTACTCTGTCGTTATTTGTGTTCTCTAGCTTAAGAATAATTGTTTTCTTAATTTGCCGTTCTTTAAAAAATGTTACTCTATACTAATTTTAGAGAATGTACACGTGTTATCCACAAGGGCTACAAACACCGAATAAGTATCTAATTAAGCTTTTAAATTAAACCTAACATTATTTGTTCCGTGTGTGAAGTCCTTTATCTTTTCTACAGTCAAGATAATAATAAATAGCACCACCACTTCTAGTTTACTCATTTGATAATAGATAGATACATTGATAGGTAAAATATTACGATCAAATAAAGTGGGAAAGATCAATTCAAATATTTCGAATAATTCACGTAGACATCACATAATATTCCAAAAACATAATAAATACTTAAGAATTTTGACTGAAAGTGCTTGATGGAATTGCAACATCATATTGAAATCGTTTGAAATTTGAACTTTTCCATGAGTTTTGTTACTAACGACCCGGGTTTCGCCTTTCGGCATCACTAATGAACTTGACCTATCGATTGCAACAAAACTCACACAACATTGAAAAGATTCAAATTTGATGAATAATTGTTAATAACGAAGTAAATTTTTGAAAAAATCAAGATATTTCGTTATTCACCGTTTTCATAACATAAATTACTTTAATACTAAAATAAAAATGGGACTAATTTCGTTCATTTAGATAACATCAACTATTAAAACGTATAAAACTATCCTATTTCATGATGAGTTAATGTTTTTTTATGCATAAAACCATGTTAAAAGATAATTTACCCAACCCCACGCTAACCGTAGAAGAAAAAAAACTTTTCATTGACTCTTTTTTCGCCACACCCGGTTCCTCGAGCATTCAAAGAAATATCCAAATTGAAGTATAATAATAATTATAATTCTCATTGCTAATTCATACAACGGATTCACTGAAAGGTTTTAATTGGAAAGTATATTCAAGGCAGACAAACAAAATTCCAAATTAATTCAGATTCGTTTTATTTTTAAGATACAATACAGCCGAGAAACAAACCCTTCTAATTTTGAATGCAATTTTATACAGCTATAAGAAAAGAGATTATTCTTTTTAATGAAAATATAGAACTTACATCAAGTCGCAAAATTTAAAGAGTAACAGAGCTTTTTCCATATTTAGATATTTTATCAATAAAATATCGACACACTTTAAACTTTTTTTAATTATATGACATAGAAGTAAAACTTTTGATGGATTCGGCGGTAACTTTGTGGAAGTTCAGTTTAATATACAATTTAATATAACTTTGATTATTCAACGTATTGTGTCAATTAGTAATTGTGACACGTGCTTCGCTTCATTCCGATGCATCTTCGGACTGACTATCGCAAAGTTTGCTTAAATAATAAAACAAGATTGATTCTTAAAGCTTAAAATGATAAAATTACAAAATGGAGTTTAGTATTTTTCCTTTTTACAGGAAGCAAGGAGACTATCGAATCAAAACAAAGCAAACAAATAATTATTCTACTTAATGCAAAATTTGAATTGTAAGACCGAAGATTCCTCTGAAAGAGTCAAACTCGTGTCACAATAAGTAACACAATACGTGGAATAATTAAAATTATTTTAAATGTTACATTAAAACATAGGTGTTCACTGTCAATACTTTTGGGAATGGCATTATAATAAAAAATAATAACATTTTTTTTTGTGCTTATTCCACATTAGATTTATTAAGATTTGGATCGGTTTCGCTCATCGCGAGAATTATCAGCTGAATATAAATAACATCCGATGATTAACTTCTTTGTAAAGCTTCCCCCATTGCAAATCTCTGTCACGAGCTTTTCACTGCTAATATGTGATAATGGGTATTTTGACGATTGATATGGTCTGCATTTATGTTAACTCGTTCCAATCCTCTAGTAATACTTTACTAGCTCCGTTCTAGTATCTTATCTTAAACTCATGCGATGCCCAGCTTTTCAATATTGTCTTTATCGTTTTTAGCCAAGTTTATTTTATTTCAAGAAGACATTTGGCCACAATGCCAAATAATATTTATCTTTGATTCTTGTAGTTGATAATAATTTGAAAATAAACCTTTTAACCCTCTCTTTTATCAGTCTCGAAACTCAGATTTAAATTAAATAAATGCTTATTCTTACATGAAATTTATTTGATAGAAAAAACTTTATAATTTCACTCGACTTAACTAACTTCGTTAGAATTTTCCCACGTTTTTCAATAAAACAATTCAAAATTTGAAACAAACATTTCGACACACCGTTGTTTTATTGACTTCAAACTTAAACAGGCGGATAATATGTTTTAAGTTAGGCTTATTTTCTCTTATTTATTTATAAGCGAAACTTGTAAAGATTTCCTTTCCCTCACCTTATCATTGATAAGATCATCTCAAACATCAAAGCAAAAAGTTTTCAACAGAGTTGGCGAAAGCCTCAGTTCCAAATTATTTCAACGCCAAGAAAGGGTTTATTTTGTTTTTACGGCCTCTTTATCAGAGGTGGCAAAATTGTTTCTAGGGATTACAATAAAAAAAAAATATACATAAATAAAATATATTTAATTAATTGATAAACGCATTTTAAAATTTTACAATAAAAAGTTATATTTGACATACAAACATTAATATAACACATAACAGGGGTGAGTTTAAACTATTTTATCAAGAAATCTTAGAGATTAGTCGAGCTCAGCTCAACGGTCTGCCAATTTTGAACGAGCAACTTTATTTGCCTAGTTTGCCATTGTTGTACCCTTTTAAATAATTGTTATTTTTAATTTATTGTCATTTATTAATAATTGTCATTTATTTACAATTCAAGCACTTGCTATTATTATAATCAATTCACCTACTATCATTAATGTAATATAATAATAAAGGCTTGAAATCAATCAACTCATTAACGATAGGTCGGATAGGACCCTAGATTTATTTTAAATATTCTTATGTTATCATCTGGTCATTGATATTTTCAAAAATCCCCGTAATTATAATAAACCCACTTAAATCATTGAAACTTGTATTCATTCAAATTTCACTAATTTACATTTTAATAACCTTTTAACTTAGTGATCTACTTATATTTTTGTATATAAACGATACAAACTGTTTACTACGCGTCAGTTCAAGTACATCCGTGCACTTGGAATGCCTGAAGATGCCGAAAGGTGAAACCCGGGTCGTTAGCGACAAAACTCATGGAAAAGTACAAAATTCAAAAATAATATAACAGATGATTTATTAATGGCCACTTATTTTTCATATCATCGTGAGGATTGGTTTAGCTTCAGTCGTTACTTAGTTTGTTAATTTGTACATTTGTACAGTTGCGGGTAATTGGCAAGTTACCTTTAAACCAATTCCACGCTTCCGATCGATTTTTAACTTTACATGCATACGATTGTGGGCAAACCATACATTTTTTAATTGATCTTCTTCCACCAGACGTCATATATCTACACGAAATTTATCTTCCATATCTATTATAAAATTAATTAAATACCTATTTACCGAGTGGCATAATTGAATAAAATTTCAATACTTGCGCACTAAGCATTTGAATTTATTTTAAAATTTATAATCGCAACCTTACTTTAAAAGATTTTTTTGAGCTTAAATTAAGCCCATAAATCAAAATCACATCAATATTCAACAAACTTAACAAAATCATTTTTTCATAATTTTATTTAAATAATATAATATTTGGCAGCTTTACGACTGAAAAAATATTGTTTTATGGTTTTGAATGTCTGATCTTTACCGTTTCATTTAATTCTTCATCTACCCTGGGTATCAATTTGATGAAACCAAATTTATTTCAGGGCAAACAGTGAAGTGGAATCCATAAAAGAAGCAGTGATAATTTGTTTCTCTTCTGAGATAGATTCATTAGCCACTGCTCTTTGAAAAGTCAGCGAAATAAATTAGATTTCTTCTGTAACTAACCGACTGAAGTTCGTGAAAAAATCGTTTGCATATAAATTCTCAACAAAACAAATAGAAATAACATTTCAATAAATTTTTTACTCATAACCTTTTTTAAATGAATATTTTTTCGAGTACAAAAGAAAACTGTCTTTGAAAACAAATAAAATTTTAGTCGATTTTGTTGAAATTATTTTTATTAATATTTCAAAAGATATCACATTATATTTCTTCATGAACTCATTGATGACAGTGGAATATACTATATCAAATCAAATTAGGACCACTTTTTTGGACATAGAATAATGTGTTTTCAAGATTAATTTTTGGACATTGTTTAACAATCAAAATCGATTAAAATTGGTTCAAACTTTTAGCAAATAATTATTAAAAATAAAAGAAACAGGCTATGAATGATATTATTTTTAAAGCTTTTTTTGGGGAAACCTAACTTTAATATAAAATAATAATTAGGTATCCTAACTTTAAATCAAACGAAATTTACTTCCTAATATAAAAATAGTTTTAAAAACAATATATATCCTGGATTTTTTTATATGTATGGTATCTCTATGCGTGTACATTGAGAAAAATGTAAAACACTTTAAATTTAACCAAACATGAGATGTCACCCTCAGCCCTAATAATTGCCTACCCCTGCTAGACCCTGCAGCGTGTGTGATGCTCATAAAGGAGGGTATACTGTCCCATACTGTTATTATGTGAGGAACACAGATGCTTTCAATAGGCTTCTTTTTGGGGTCTCATTTAATGTTTAGCTACCCTCAATGTCTTATTCAACTCAAAATACCCTAAATAGTAATATGCAAGGCTTTTTCATACCAGTTATACCTACGTCTGGGACAAATGGAAAGAAATCGTAAGTAATCGATTCAAACGTAGATGACTTGTAAGGTGAAGCTTATAACATTACGGTGTTCTTAAGCGTGGAGAAAAATCAAAAGCTTGAATGCAATCAAAAATATTTTTCGTAAGTTAACTATTAAGGTGTTCACTGTCACACTTGGTGGAATGGCATTATATTAAAAATACTAAACACATTTGTAGTACTTATTCAACATGGTATTTATTGAGATTAGGTCGGTTTCGCTCATCACGAGCATCTCATTATACACTGATAGTAAATATAAAAATACATCATTATGTAGTAGAAATGTACATTAAACCAATAGGGAATGTTATTCATTATGAATAAGCCTCAAAGTGGGAAAAATACTCTTCCAATCCAACGGTCATAAGGATTCTGAAAAATAAAATAACGATACTATATCAATTCATACAAAAAAATGAAACAAAATTTGTATTAATTGAATTCTATTCGATGTAGTTTACAGTTTAGTGTAAAGGATGGATATGGAACACGCTTACACTCACCGAACAAAGCTTACTACTTTTTTATAAATGAATTCAAGATATATGTTTATATAAAAAAGTTTAGTAACTAAAAATGTTTCAAATTACTTATTTTAAGCATAGTTTTCACATTTTTTCCGAGAAATAATGGTCTTAAAGATCTAATGACGAAAATCTTAGAAATTTGTCAAATAAATTTTGTAAAAAAAGTGTGCAGATGCATTGCAACTCTAGAATTCTGCTAACTCCGTTATTCAACAATAGATAATTCTGAAATTCTTATTTATGATAGACTGCGGTAAATACAAACTTTCCCGACTAAAAGGTCATTTTAGGCAAAAATATCAATTAGAACCTTTTCAAAGTAAGGTAACGAGTTGCAATCTCTTAAGTGTACAGTTTGCTTTCATTTCATTTTATATGAATTATTTATTTAGCCCTGATGAAAGAATGATTTTTTGATAATAGACATAAAACCGTTATTTTATTGTATTTATGGTATTATATTTAATCATTGTTATGGTTAAAAAATATTGACTTAATATCACATATACAGTAAGTAATATAAAATTTCCACGCTGGATTTCGATATTTACAATATTTTATAATATTCAAAATTGGTTTTGAAATATAAAACGCTTAAAAGTTTTAAATTGTATTCTGCAGTTCAGCTCGGTAGAAGAAAATCTGTACATAACAAAAATTTTATTTGCGAGCAAAAAAATAATCAAAGGGATGACCACAAAGAACTCAATCCACTGCACATAGCACACTGTCTGTATTGGAGTGTAAAAATAATAGTAGCAGAAAAGTCGCATTAGGACGAATCGCCGTGCTACGCGGAAAGTTTTACAGAAGCGTCCTACACGTATTATGTGCGGGGCACCGGGCCGCATCCCGTGGATTATCCCATTCCGAATTTCATAGGATTATTGCAAAACCATACATATACACACCGGCGTGGTAGACAGGGGCATATGCCAGGGCTGGCTATAGATTTACGGCTTATACGTGTTCGTCAAAAAAATGCAACAAGTGCTCTTTCGCCAAAACAATATCTATACAGACTTTTAAGGAGACTATTTAATTGAAAAGCATTCACTTTTTTTTTCAGTAAGCAAACTTTTTAAAATTCTCATCACAAATCAGATTCTTTTAAGTTGTGTGAAATTCATTATCAAATTAAACAATAATACGATCATAAGTAAAATCAGCGTGTATAGTAAGTTGAATTGGAAATTGGATGTTCATAAATCGATGTTAAATGTTTTATTTTCCAATCCAGAACAGAAAAAGCCGAAGATACCATTTTATACAAACCAACCAGCTTTCAATAATTTGCTTCTTCTAACTCAGACTTTCTATATATCACAAATAACGAAATTTCAAACCTCAATACCCCTACAACAAAGTCGTGAGCCTGTAGTCTTTTGGTTGATCTAAATCAAAATGTTTCATTTTATTTTTTTCATTTATTTACAAAAAAATCGTTAGTAATAAGTATATTTTAAGTTTCTTGAATTTGTCTTTTCGGCGTGATTGTATTCCAGTCTAAGAATAGTCCTCTGTATCATATAACCTGCAATTGATACAGATTAACTCACTTACCACATTAGCTCTGCAAAATACGCGTCGTTTTTCGTGTGATTCACGTGTTTTGATTTTCCCCGTAGCCAATTTATGTATTATAAATCAAAATTTAAAAAAATAACAACAGTTACACAATATATTGACTTTTAAATGTAAATTATATTTAAAATTGTTGAATTGCCGACTATATTTACGCGAAATAAATGTAAGGAGACCATTTTCTTATGATCTTTATCTAAATTCCACTCTAGCAAGTGTCTTAAAAAAATTAAATACGTGGTCATAATATCTAATCTGCACACCCTGAAATACTGTGGTGGTCGGAATAAAGCTCCGAAACGTATGCCAGCTAAGTCCAAAGTTAGAACAAACGTAGAAAAAGTTTCGCCAGCATTATCCATACAAATGTTGGGGTAGCACGATGACCTAAGGGGGCTCGCGGTGGGACACTCTGGGGCTTGAGAGGTAAAGGGTGTCTGTTGGCAGATGTGCTTTATTTTCATTTTTTACATTCTAGTTGTCCTCTGCGACACTTAAGTGTAGGCTGCTAGGAAATTCTGCACAATACCTAAGTTTATGCAGCATGTGGAGTAATGAAGATATCTTTTCGCCACAGCTTATAACTTATGTTTTTATATATTGCGTTGTTCTACGTCTATTTACTGTAGGAAGCTGAAAATATCCGGGAAAGAGCCACGTCACAAATTTGACTTACATCTCTGCAAAGTTTTCCAAATAATACCGAGACAACGAAATTTTAATGAATATAAGTACACTTAACTTGATTTAATTAATTATATTATATAAGATTCATCAATTTTTTAATTGTAGATCTACGCTTAACAAAGTATTAAAATAGACTAGATGCATGTCACGCCATAATGCTTTGTTTCTAACGGTGGTGTGATTGAAATATCTTTCAATTTTAAAGCTCAGTTCACGTGAAAACAAATACGCTGATATAGATTATCTAGCTTCTAAAATTGTTACTAAGTGATTATAATACCAATTTATTTGTACTCTTGTTTAACTTTACTTTTGATTGAATTTTAATTATATACTTTGCTTTACAAATTGTCAAATAAATTATTAAATATTTTACACCACAAAACAATTAAAGTATTAATTGTTATTTTTAAGGTAATCTTTTGTATATCATTCAGAAAGTCTTTTCAAAATGTTTTGAATGTAGCAAACATAATATTTTAGAACTTTTCAGGCTTTATTTCTTCCGTAACAAAAACCCAATACTTTATTAGTTGTAAAGAACAATAAGAAATAATTAGACTTTTTGCTATATACCAAAAATTATTATTAATATTGCCAGCATATTCCTGTTAAAGTAAGAACCACAAAACCAAACCAAAAAGTTAGACAAGCTGGCGATATTAAAAGTGTATTGATTCTGTATTCTAATATATTTTGGAATACATTAAATAATCGCAGCTTTTTGTGCTTCACAAAGGCGTATTTTGTTTTATCTCAATTATAAAAGTTTCCGGAAAATCTGTCGTCTCAAAGCTATCGAAATATAAAAGGTGAGTATTGGAGTTTATCGAAATAAAGTTTGCTTCATTCAACCACAATCCTCCGAAAGTTTAACTCCCAAAAGGTTGAACATTTTAAATCACTAATCTGTATGGTCACGTTTCCAATTGATCAAAAAATACTTAACTAACATTGTAAGATGAAAATAGCTAACATTGTTTTATGGAATTATTTTCTTGATATAGCACCAGATTGTTGGTATTTGACTGAGGGTTCTTAACAACCCTAGGTTCATCTTTAAGATTTTTTATAATTCAGTAAGAAATTCTGACACATATTTTTTTATCAATAATGTATTACAATCATTGAAAATGCAGTTTGCAGTGGTGTCTTAGCGTTGAATATCATCAACAATAAATCATCACAGAATCTTCCCAAAATATTTTTTTTTATTTAAACAATAAAAAGAAAACTCAAAAGAGAAAGAGGTATCAAAATTTAAAAAAAAATCTTTTTCCTTAATAATCGTATTTTTTTCAACTCTAATTGTCACGTACCAAATAACTAAAAGTCTCTCACTTTCATATTTTCTATACAGCCATGTTTTATTACTTTAAGAAAAAAATAAATCGAAAGGCATACATTGTATATTAATATAATACATCGACAGGTAAAAAAAAATCAAGTAAAATACTGTTTTTGGTATGTATACATATACTAATATTTTTTGACATGTTGATGTACATATTTATGAGAATTAATCATTTTTACATTAATTTGGAACTTCAAAATTAGTTTCAAATACAATTTTGCGTCACACTTCAACTTCAATAACATGTAAATTTCTCGAATGGTAATCACAAACTTTTTCTTAGTATCAAAATTTTGAAACAACAAAAAAAATATTTACGATATAAAAGCAGACGTTTCATTACATTTCTCATCATTCATCGGAACGAAATATGAAACTATTTTGGCGGAAAAAAGATGGATATTTCAGCAAATATTTTTGTTAAAACTATTTCTTTTAACGAGTTATGAAAAAAAAAGTTCTACTGTCACGATGGAAACATTCTTTATTTATAAAAAAATATTTATTGACTCTGGTCATTGTCTTTCGCATAATAATAAAGTTAAATAGTAGCTATTTTCGCCTTATTTCATGTAAATCAGTCTTCGTGTAAATACTGTTAATAAGAGTTTGAATAAAAATAAAATGGATGCTCATAAAAAAATATTTAATTAAATTTCATGGTGGTGTCACCAAACGACTTAAAGCCATTGCAAGTTTTATACTCATTTATTGATTGATTGAGTTGGCATTTAATTATAACTTTACTTAGAACTCCATTATAATACGGTGAGAAAAATAACATTGTATTTTAATTCTACAGAAATTATTTAATATATTGACACCGCCTTATGTGGTAGGTCATCAGAACTCTCTCGAACGCTCTATTATTCACCTCAGTCAATGAGTTTAAATCGATATCAGGAAATAAATTCATTTTTAATAATACTCTATATTGAAATCTATAGCGATTCAATATAGAGTGATTCAAACTTGTAAAAGAGACATTTATGCGGACGTCTCGCTCTAAATGTCTCTTGGCTCTTTCACGCCTTAAGTGCATGGTATTTCATGCAAAGTTCGATGGGCCATAAATAATGGCTTATCGGGCTGACGTTTAACGGTATTTTTGTAACGATCTTTTGGTACCTAATGGAACCAATTTCTTTCATACAGTTGGCAGTGAGAGATTTGACAGCATTGAGAATGCACGCGCCTAATCCTCTCCCTAAGGATAAAGTCTAGTAAATTCCTGATATCGCCTTTGCAATTATAATAGTCGTGTGTTATGTATTGTAGAACGTAACGTGTATTGTTAATCTATCTGTGTTAAATCCGTGTGTAAAGTCTGTGAAAATTCGTAACAATTAAATAATGGGTGTTAACCGCACCCACATAACGCTTTGAGATCGTCTTTTGTTTATAAGAGCACCATGTTTCTCCTACTCCGTTCCCAAAATTCCTCTCCTGAGTGTCGGATAGGAGGCTCCTTCTCGATTTACGAGGGAGCCGAATCAAGGTCGTCTCAATATGTATACGTATTGTGTACCCTGTATGCAACGGTATATAAACATGATTTGATGCACGCTTAAAACATAGTTCTGACGAGGGCGTAAGCCGAAATAGTAACAAATATATAAAATAATTTCTGTAGAATTAAAATACATCGTTATTTTTCTCACTGTTTTATACTCATTCTGTATATTTTTGGCATTCACGTATTCTGTATAAATCTTGCTCTATGGTTAACGTTGTATTTTACCAAGTGATGCAATTTAAAAACCATTTAAGATTCAATACTTTTTTTATACCGATTTGATGGAGCCATTAGTACGTCCTAAAGCACGTAAGCGTAAAATTTCTTCCCCTCTCCTTTGTCTCAGAGCTTAATTTTGTAGTCAATTCACATTCTCTTATCATCGTTTTTGATAAAAAGGCGTGATTGTTGTATAGTGAGCAATCCATGGTGCAGCCGATTCAAAAAGTAAACTACTCCAAGCAATATTTCTTTGTTGAAAATTGATTGCTTGATTATAATTTTAATAATTTCTTAATCGTGCTATAACTCCGCATATGGAAGCGCAAATTTTTAGTATAAGAATGATATTTCGTTGCAATATTGAACTCGCAATATTATATATGTGCTACTAGCCGGTATCCGGCAATCGTTGCAATACCACTCAAAGAAACGACAATCATTCATTGTCATATGCATAGATAGGTAGATAAATAATTGAGAAACTTTTAAAGGCGTCCACACAACAAATCGTCAAATTTTTATCGCAATCTAATGAACGGTATAGGATCTCATATAGGACAAAAAAAATATTAATTTAAATATATATAGATGAATCAAAAACTTTTATAGGCGTTATCACAACACATCGCCAAAGTTTCATTGCAATCGGATGAACGGTATGGCAGCGCATAGAGAAAAAACAAATAAACAAAAAAATATTGATTTTTATATACGCATAAGATTAACATCTTAAAATTTATAAATCACAGATTTTTTATTGCTATTTCAAAGTTGACAAATGACCTTTTTGAATGTGTGGCCATGCGGAGTTATTGGGTCACATTTTTTCAGCATCATATACTTACAATTAATTTTAATGACTCGCATTTCGTACCCAGTTAGAATTTCCTGGTGCGCAATTCGCCATGGGATTAATGTGCTTAAAATAAAAAGCAAAGGTGGAATTACTTAAAGAAAACTAAGAATTACTTACTTCATTACTTGAGCAACCATTGCGATAGGCAGTCTGAAACAGACAAAACACGTCTGATGAATCGACACCTTACTTTGAAAAGGTTCTAACTGATCTTGACACGGTTTTGAGATATGAGTGTTCGAAGTTTCGATTGATTAAAATTCATTTGTAACAATGAGCAAGTAAAAATGTTTCAAATTACTTATTTTAAACATATTTTTTCACAACTCTTGTTGAGAAATAATGATCATAAAGATCTTATGATGTAAATAGGGATGGACAATCTTAAAAAAATGTCAAATAAATTTTGTAAAAAAAGTGTGCAGATGTAGTGCAACTATAATTAATATTTCAAAGATCTTTTAACAATGAAAGCTATTACAGATATCAAAAATCAATTAATCATGAATGATGATTAACAAAGTAAAAACCAAATAAGTGCATTTAATAAAAAGATTTCATCGTTGTATTTCTTATCAGTTGATAATGCTCGCCATGAGAGAAACTTGTCCTGATCTAATTAATTTTATGTGGAAAAAGTACTTATTATCTTTATTATAATGCCATTCCACCAAGTATTGTCAGTGATGTTAGTTAAAAGTGATGTGAATATCTATTTGAATGCAGATAGCCAGCACGTATTTCTTATTTGCGCGGCTTATCGTTGTCATTTAAGATGAAAAGTGTTATCACTCCAAGCTATTACTACCAATATATGTATCTAAAATAAATTTATAATAACAGTCAGCAAAATTCGTCACAGTACTTGAAAATAGCACCGGCTTATTTAATTATCTGGAAACTTATTAACAAAAAGCTTGATTAAACGCAGTCTCTTGTAATCTTTAATATGACTGAGTGGTGTAGCGCAACCGTTGCCCGGAAAAAAGATGTAATTTCATATCAGCAACCGGAGGCGATGCCAATTTTTCACTTCACTTATTAAACTATGGTGCCGGGGTAGATTAATGATTGCCTTTCGGTAGCAGGGCGTCACTGTGAGCGAGCATATTATAACCTGCCCATAAATCATTTAAAATTAACAAGTTATTGGATACCTGGTGTTATGATCACCTGTGCGTACTGACTCCTTCGTGATAATATAAAATGTGTCCACAGACTTGCGAATATTTTGAATAAAATGAAAGCGATTCAAAAGTTTAAAAGTTATTTCATCAAAATCGCTTTATATTTTTAAGGTGTTCACTGTCAATACTTGGTGGAAAAGCATTATAATAAAAATAATGAAACATTTTTAGTACTTTTTCCACATAAAATTTATTGGATCAGGACTGATTTCGCTCAGGGCGAGCATTGTCAACTGATAAGAAATAAAACAGTGATATTTATACAAAAATTATGTAAGACCATGTTTTTCATACCTTGTTTGTCTTACTTAACTTTTGTATAAATATCACTGTTTCATTGTATTCCTTATCAGTTGACAATGCTCGCCATGATCGAAACCGGTCCTTATCCAATAAATTTATGTGGAAAAAGTACTAAAAATGTTTTATTATTTTTATTATATATAATATTCACACAAAAGATTATTGGCAATGAAACGAAATTATTGAGATACAAGATTTTTTTTAAATAATCTATATATAAAATTTAATTCACTCAAACAAATTGATACAATTTGTTTTACCTCTAATAATATACACCTGGTGGTAATATACACACACAATTACTAAATTCGCCTTTTTAAGATATTTATCAGACCAACTATCGCATGGTTGCTTTGGTTGTTAATACATTTAAGGTTTATTAAAATATTCTTATATTACACATGGAGGTTAGGATTTGACTCACTATTACTAGATGCCAGAGGGACGCTTATGTCCTATATTTTTGAAAAATAAATAAAATTTTCAGCAGGAATGTCAAATATATTATTAAATAATATTTAAAATATGATTATCGAGGATTGAGCACACAATTTTCTAGTGTTAGAGTGTATGTGCGATACATGAAATAGCCTTTTGCGAAGCATTAAGTGGCTCACGATTAAAAGAGCCTAATAAAATATAGGATATTTTATTATAAGAAGACAATAAGAGAGTGAAATTCACCAATTTACTCACCATAAGAAATGATATCTTTTTATCCTACTAAAGTTAGTAAATTTGCCAACTGACAATGCTTACGACTATTGGATATATTTATTTTCGTTAACACCAAATATTCAATTGAACGTCACCGGTAAATGCACCACATCAAACTAATCAAAATTTTACCATTGCTCCCATTGCGAAGCATATGGACTTATAGTAGAAGGGGTTGGAATATGAAGATAAGAGTAGGACTGGATAAGAGTGGGTTGGCTGATCAGTCAATTTACGTTCTTTATTATAAGTTAATTGAGATTGGATGGGGGGTCACAAAAATCTTAAATATATTTTTTGACTCTTTTTCCAGACTTTAATGTAAACTCTTGATCGCCAAAACCAATGCTTGTGAGTTAATCACTAGATGACCAAAAATATTTGAAAAGTTTGTAGATGTTATTAAAATAAAGTTTTTTACAATTATTACAAGATTTCATACTTTCTTTTTACATTTAAAAATATTCCAGTAGTTATTTTATTAATCAGTCTCCCAACAATTTATTATCGAACCAGAAATTTTGTTTCATTTTTATGGCTTTTTGGAAACTTTAATCATGAGATCAAGATCAATATACTGACTATATCTCTCAAAGAAATAAAAGCTCGAGTCACAAACCAATTGTTGGAGAATGCTTATCGTACGTCTGTTGTTTTTTAAAAATCTTGTCAGTACTGTGGAACTCTATTTACTTGACATATAATTATTGAGATAAACGTGTGCCAAACTTTCTTATTAAGTCGAGATAACTGGCTAATGCCACCTTTATGTTTCGACTTTATTAAAAGACAAGATTTAGGAATGCTGAAAGGATTCTGTCATCATTTTTATCGGCGATAAATGAATAATATAATAAGTCATTCAACTTACCTTCATAAACATTTCCTAAACGAAAATATTCTCTGGTCTATTTTTATATCCAAAATTGTTCTTTTCAAGCTTAAACAACGGTTTCCACTGAATCAATAAAAGTAGTGTGAACAGAATCATTGGTGGAGAGTCATTTTAGAAAAAGGGTTATTTTATTTGATAAATTAAATAAAGATTAAGTCGAAAATAAGCCGATCCCATAAAAAACATTATATTTTATTATTCATGGCAATTGTTAACTTGTACGCAAAACCTTTATTGAATAATAAAAATATCAAAGTTCAAGTAAAAATCGAATCCTGGGACCTTAGCGAGAAAGCTCATGAATAAATACAAAATTCATACGATTAAAATTACGTAAAAATAAAGCAAAGGCTTAATTTCTTACTTTTATGTTCGGTCATTTTGAAATGTTGTTTCAGTAAAATATACATTTTTTCTCGGATTTGATTTAAGTATTTAAATTACATCTATTTTTTTTTTTGAATTTAATATAATTTGTGCAATATTTAACTTAATTAAATTACCATTCTTTATCAAGTATTTTGAACTGTTGACAAGTACTTATTTTAATAAACGTAAAAAATATAATTAACAAACACGTTTGAAATGAACGAAAGAAAAAAGAGAAAATCCCTAATATTTTACGATGTATTTTTCCAAAAATATCATGACATACCCCTTAGAAAGGTTAGTACTTTGTGTGTGCGGGAAAAATGGTGACAGTTAAGACCGATGAGAGGGGTGTTAAATTACTTCCAAATTGTGTTGCGTAAACATTCATTCTTTGTATAGAATTTTTCGCTTGCAATTTTGACCTTTTAAATACACCTTTAAACGTAGAATACCTTTGTTATACTTTGGGATGAATAAATGAATACTAAATGTGGATATACATTTCAGTTTACTTTAACATATCAGTCAGTAGTTTAACACTTATAACTCTATATTTTTCTTTAAAAATTAAAAGTTTATTACACGTATTACGTTACAAAATAATAGTGTTTTGCCTTTTTGAGAAGATTGAAGATAAGATCTACTATCGTTTACTTAGGTTTCTTCAAAAAAATACTGAAGCAAATCTTACAATATGTAAAATAATCAAAGCTAATGTAGTAATTCGATACAAATGAACAAACACAAAGCTTCCGCCAAATCCAACAAAAGTATTCATATATCTCAACTCAAAAATTAGGTAACTTTTTTTTATAATTAAAACATACATTTTTTAATATTCTTTCTTTTTAGTACTCTTTGGGCATTTTGATTGTTCAATCCTTATTCTTGATATCAATAATAATATTAAATTCACCTCCATTACATTAATTAGGAAAGAAAGAAAACATTTTATATATAAAATTATAACTATGAATATTTCAATTTGAATTATTCAAACAATAAAGAGTAATCAAATATCTAACCACTGTCATACTTCCCTATATATTAAACATTTAATTTTTATTTATTTTCCCTCCTATTTTCCCATCTAACAGCTTTGCAATTATTCCTTTGTATCATACAAACAAAATCTGTAAATTGTTTTTTTTTCATGAAAAGTGTTTCCACTGTGAATTGTTTGAATCTTATAACATCGTTATAACTGCAGAGCGTAGTTATTTATTATTTGGGATATTTCATCATTTTTAAAAATTTGTTAACTGCCTTTAACAAGTTTAAATTATCTCAGTATTTCCAGTTTTTTAAATTGCTAAAACTTCATGATGTATTTTCATACGAAGATCTCTCAGAAGGAGCTACAATATTGTACTACGAGCGTGATATGAGTATTTTAGGGGATGCAATGTTTATCTTATAGTGGAATATGAGCAAGCAATCGCAATATAAAATATATCATCTTTATAAGTGTCATTCGTTGTCCGCAGTGATAAGGGATAACTCAATCTTTCACCGTCAACTTATTTACTTTGTCCCGAGGGGAGAGCTTGTAAATTTATCTAACCGTGAAAGTGTCTCAGCATTTTTCTTATTGATCAATACAGATTTGTCTTTTATATTACAATGAAGGTGTCCAAAATAAAACGTTTCAATTTTTTTAAAAGGAATAACACAAACTCACTCCAATTCTTTGGAAATGATTTTCTTAAAACAGTTTTATTACACTTTACTACTTAAAATTTGGAGACGTATTTTTTAAGCTACATTATTATTTTAAGCAGGTTGTAAAAGAGTTTCAATGAGAAGATAATCAACCTAGACGGATGTAAATATGTCACACATTATTATAAAGCTGGTTGAATAACAATTTTGACAAATTTTTTCACGACAAAATGATTATCGTAACAAACCGCCCAATAACGTGTAACACATGTGTAATAAAAAATATCAATTTTAATCTCGGATAAAGAAGCAATTCGTTGCTTGGAGATAATTTTTAGGATATTCTAATAAACGGTAACTAAGTTTCTTTTGACACCGTCATATCAAAAATATTTCTTGATTGAATTGGCATTTACTTAATGGAAACGCACGGTGGAAAAACAGCAATGTATTTAAAGTCTACAAATATTATATAATATAAGTAAAGCTGATAACTATTTTAGCTGACGCCCTAGTCAGAAATATTGACAAGGTTTTAAGACATATGTATAACTATTGATAAAACCCTATATTGTAAGATATAAGAACTCTCTCGAACGATCTTATTAACCACCTCAGTCTATGAGTTTAAGTTGATATCAGGAATTAAATTCAATCTTATAATACTCCATTTTGAAATCTATAGCGATACAGTATAATTTAAAATTTTGTAAAAAAGACATTTAGGCGCAACGTCTCCAAGTCGGAGGAGAGGCCGACGTCGCGCTCTAAATGTCTCTGACTCTTTCACGCCCTGAGTGCATGAGATAGTGGTATTTCATGCAGAGTTCGATGGACCATAAAAAATGGATCATCGGGCGCATCTTTTAACGGTTTTGCTCCGTTAAGAGGACAATAAATTGGGCAATCCCCGCTAAACACGGAAAAATGAGCTTATAAGAAGCGCTTTTTAACGTAATAAGTCAGTGAGAGATTAGCAAACATTGAGTGAGCACTAAAGAAGCTCCCAATCTCCTAATCCTCCACCTAAAGTTAGCATCCTTAGCTACTGATATCTTCTTCGTAATCACAATTAGCAAATCGTAATAAAGGTATTGCAATGTTAAACTAAATTAAATGGAACTTGTGTAATATAACGTGTGTAAAGTCTGTTTGAATTCGTAGCGATTAAATAATGGGTGCTAATCGCACCCCATAACGCTTTGAGATCGTATTTTTTTAAGAGCATCCTGTTTCTCCTACTCCGTTCCTTAAATTAATCTTCCTGAGTGTCGGATCGGAGGCTCCCTCTCATTTACGAGGGAGCCGAAATAAAGGTCGTCTTACCATATGTATATTATGTATTTTTTGTAGAAATTAAATAAATTGCTATTTTTTCACCGTGTGATGTTTAACTACATAAAAAAATGAATTAGTTTGAAAAGGAGATAAAGCAATATTTTGTAAAATTTTCCACAGTAAATTATACAAAACAAACATAAATTTTATTACGACTCAAATAAAATCCAATAAAATATTAAAGCAGAATATGTTTCCAATTAAGATTCCACACAAAAAAGATTCCGAGAAAAATCTCACGAATCCGTTGCTGATTTCAAGCTAAATATTTTTTGCTTACTAAATTAAATACATTTATTTTTTTAAGATATTCGTAAACAAAACTTTATTAAATATAACTTAAATATTTAAGTTATGATCAAATGAAGAGAAATACCGTTTTTAATTTTTGATATCACAAAAATGTATTCATCAACTACCAAAATTTCTACTCTGATTTAGATTTTTAGGATTCAAGCATTTTTTTATGAAATATCACAACTTTGTTAGCACAAACTCTAAGCCGCTTCAATGTTAAATTACAATGTATGAGATTTTTACTTCGGTCATATTATGATTTTTCTTTTTCAGATTTTTGATATTTTTCATTTGAAGAACAATAAGTTTAACAAAATAGTATATTTTTCCTGAATAAGAATAAAATATGGTAATAAAATAAACTGTGTCTGTATTCTCATATTTCTTAAAAATAAAGCAATTATATATACATATATCAATTTTTACAAAAAGAAAATAGACGAATAAATCAGAAGAATCACTTATATAGTTAACGAAATTTTTGTTTAACCTAACTTTATCTTAATTAATTAATCACTCTTCAAAAACAGATGTTGACCGACTCAAAAACATTATGGGAAATTTTCTGTCAAGATGCTTCAAGGGTTCATATACCCTACATTGGGAACGGAGAAAAAACATTCAGACAATGAGTCAATGAAATTAATTGTAAATTTCTATTTTCCTTTTATAGGCATCAATTTTTAAATAAAACGACATGTTTTTTAAACCGTATTGCATATTTGCAAATCTATTTAGTATTGTAGTGAACGTCACCATGCAAAAATATGTTTGTTCTCGCATCAAATACCATAGTTTTAATTCATCCTATTCAAAGTTATGGAGCTGGACATTTACTTTTATTACTAATTTTCACGTAATTAAACATCTATCATTTCTTTTCGCAAAAAAAACGTAATGAAGCTTCATCTCAATTCAAGATCTTGTTTACATTTGCAAATTAGATGGTTTCATTAATATAAATGGGTTCATTTGGAATCAGAATTCTGGTTACCAACAGTGCTTGCGCGAACGAAAATAGCTATTTAACATTCCTATTGCCGCACTAAATAAATAAGTTTTTACGAGCTCTTGGGGTAACCACTTGGCTTTTTCTTTTTAACCTCCGCAATTCAATTGCCATGGAAGTTTATTCACTGCATTCTTGAAACTCTCAAGATTTTTATTTAATCGCTGTATGAAATTTATTTTTAAACCACTTCTGTTTAAATGTAATATATAAAAATAGTTTGAAAAAAAAGCTACAGATTTTTACCAAAAAAAAAAATTTACTTGCATCAAATATATCAATATGAAACCTCTGCTACGGCAATAAGATAGCAGTGTTTTTATAAATGTATTTTTAAGGTTTGAACAACACACTTTTATTTAACAATTTTATTAAAAAAAAAGAACAATCTCTGAATCCTTTACAATTATGTTTTTTTTAATTTGTAGAATATATTTTGTCAAATTTCGGCTAGCGAAAAAGATGCTGATCACTACAAAACATCAACGTGGAATTAGAGCAACAAATTTTGTTATATTTATTTAAAAATAATGTCGTAACATTAATAATTGAAAGTTTTTAGTTTTATTGTTTATCAATGATAATTCGTGGGTGTATGGGACATAGCGGCGAAACTACAAAAACAACGAACCGAGATAAATGGCAAAACAGTTTTCAATGTTATACTTTGTTTTTACGGATTTGCAGGAAAGCCGGAGCAATATCTGGTTCATAGTACAAGCTTCATATAGAACTGCATTTGAACATGACAATGCCATATTTACTCAAAACAGGCATTTTCGTAATTTCGCCCGTATGTCCGTCCCTACCTACGAATTGATAAGAAACTTAGGCTTTCACAACTCTAGCTAAGAAAATTACAAAGATTTAATTTATAGCTAATCATTACATAAGATTTCATCTTATATTCACATGAAATATTTGTCAAATTGAGATTGATTTTCTTTTAATATCATTGGGTATAAATAAAATCACTTCATAGAATCAATAGAGACTACCTCTCATGGGGTCATTTAAGGGTAAAATAGCTCTTTGAGGGTTTCAAATTTTAATTTAGTCAGCGCCGCGACGACAATATAAGCAAAGGCGTCGTCACGCCCTCCAGTGATTGGCGGGAATCGATTATAATAAGTCCACGTTCATTATTAGTTCTAAACTTATGCCCCTAGCAAACATTTAAGACAGCTGGCAAAAAGTTTTTTACGACGTATGAAAGACCACAATATTATTTATCATGAATTATTCATTATGCAGTGCCTTATTGCTTTGAGACGTGAGAAGATAATGGTGCTTAAAACTTTGACGCGATTTGTATATTTCATCAAGTATTAGCAACTATGGCTATATCCAGCTTATATTTAAAAAATTTGACCGTTTCTAAAACACGACAAGATAATATAAAAAAAACCTGGGCATGGACTAATAATAATGGTTATTGTTTAAGTTAGATATATTTGTTCGACAAATAAATCAAAAGAGCGATAAAACGTTTAACTGTATAAATTGTAATGCAATTATCATAAAATTAATGGTGGTCAAACCAAGAGCGTAATATGAGTAGGAAAAAGTTAAATACAATCAATAACTATATAACATTAAATAGTCGTCAGCCAACATTATAATTTTTTTGAATAATTTATTTCTTTTTTTAAACTAAAATGTTATCATGGTTGAAGAAAATCGATAGTTACGGTAAATAGAAGAAAGTTTTTTTTGCTTAATCCTAATAAGAGCAAGGTTTATTAGAAAAAAAAACATTAAGTCTGATATTTATTGTTTAGAGAATTCATATCTAATATACTTCGTCATACATTTAAAAGATTAATTTATGATATAATATGAGTTTTCTTTATCGTTTCACTATGATAATCAAATCAATAGATCTTAAACACGTAACTTCAAAATATTATATAAGACTGCAATATGGTCATTATTTTGAAAAACCTAAGTGTAATTGAGGATTTCGACTGAAGGTTCTTAATGGAGCTTCAATTTAAATTTGAATCATTTGAATTTTGTACTTCATAAGCTTTTTAGCACATAACTGTTCAAATTCATTCGTGCACTTAGAATGCCTGAAGATACCGAAAGGTGAAACCCTAGTCATTTGGACAATGCTCATTGAAAATTAAAAAATATTAAAACTGTTCAAATTTGAAGTGTAATGTGTGGGTTTTTACAATCAACTATAAACTAATGTTCTATTTTTGGATAGAGTACTTGTGAAACTTAAAAAGTTTAGTGAAGAAAAGGCATGCGAAAATAGACTATTAACTTAAACGAAGAAAACAGTTGTACTTAACAGTAGCGTGTAGCATTTGAACCATCGAAAGCTTCAAAGTTGTGATACAACAAGTGAGCCGAAGAGGGTGAAAACACCTCGGGACACAGCAAAGAAAAGGAGGGGCTGTTAAAGAAATCCGTCTTAACTTTACACTTTTCGAGTTTCTTTTCTTTTTATTCTTTGACTTTTTGATGAGTTGGATTGCACTTGTTTGTAAAGTGTTGGTGGTTGCATAGTGAAGGTGCGTAGAAAAAAAAAACAAAATAATATTCCTGATCAATGATACACCTCTGAGCTTTTCGATATTTGGTTTTTCAAACAATATTATTTTTTTTATTAGTAAATTGGTTGTATTCATTTTTCGGTTGAACAGCGAAATTTTGGATTGCTCAATATATTTCTATATCACTTATAAATAAATAAATTAGTTTAATTTTAAGGCAACCTCTCATTCATCACAATGATCATATATTTAACGCAATATGCTTTTAAGTTATGAATGTTTTTTATGTAATATTTCCATTGCTTTCCTACTCAGTCCAGAGTAGAACAATTCGCTTTCTTTTAGATCAGTGGTGCACAATCTTTTTGAGAGAAGGGCCAATTTATCCATTTAAAATTTTTCGCGGGCCGTAAGGGTAAAAGTGAAGAAAAATATTGATATACATATTATACTAGATGAGATATAAACTTTAACTGTATTTTTCTGTCAAGATAATCGATAAATCAGTATACGATTTTTATATATTAATATTATATATTTTCATTATTTGCGGAGATTTTTTTATATCGATTCACAAACGTCATGCACTGACAAAAATCCTGAAGAACTAACAATAAAATCCGTGTGTTGAAAACAATAATCTAAAAATAGATTGCACCTGCATCGCAAACGATATGACTCATTTAAAAAAATGAATTTCGGTCACAAAATTATATCCATGTGAATATAATTATATTAAATAATAAAAAATAACATTGGTTTTTTTTATATACCATAGCTACTGCATAATTTGTTCACATATCGAATACTATTTTTTATCATATTAAATGAAAAATTTGTTAATGAAGTATTTGTCATTTTGGGCCGCAAAAAAATCCATTTCGGGCCGCATTTGTGCATCACTGTTTTAGATAATTAAATTATTATCACTTTAGTAAAATTCCATTTCAATCGAGTTAATGTAAGCAACTGATAACTGCTATTATTTTGACTTAATATTGATGTCTCATTTAAATTTCACACCTAACATCGAAATGTTTTTACTATGTGTAAAGCGTAAGCAGTTCAAATTAGAAAATTTATGAAAAAGGGTGTATCAAAATCTCAAATAAAAAGGAGTTTATTATCTCTAACCAATTATTTTTTACCGTAAAAAAAACAGTATAGTTTGTAATTTTATTTCTGTAAGTATAAAAAACTTTTTTTATTTGATTTAATATATGCACATATGTGTTACAGCGAAAGTATATTATCAGTAAATATGATAAATTGTGCAATGAGTAATATAGTAACATAAGAGTAGTTCAACAAAAGACGTCATCAGTTAGTTGTTAAAAGTTAATTAGATTTTAATATGTAAGTATTTTTTTATAATTCATAATTTTTTCATACGTCGTCTGTCTTACACTAACATTTATTTATTTTCTGATTTAATAACCACCTTCCATAATACAATGAAGATAAAAAAGAAACAAATCTTAAAATTTTAGAGGTTTTAACAAACATTTTTTGGTACCCAAATAATGAAAAAAAATCGTTTTAATTACATAATCGAAAATTTCATTAGGTTTTTTAGTTTAAAATCAGCATATGGAATGACTAAAAAAATGATTTATTAGACAATAAGGATCGATGAAAATTTGTCTGGAACTTTTCTTTAAAGTATAAACTACGGTACCTAAAAAAACAATAAACTGGAAAAAAGTGGAATGAATATTATATTTAACTTTATCATTAAAAACGATGATAAAAGATGATAAAAAATGTTTTTTTTTACAAATGCGAGGCAAAACTTAATTGAACAGAGCCGTCGAAATTTAAATTTAAGTACTAAATGATTTACGTCTTTTGTAAAGTTTTGGCGAAACCAATGAGCCGTAAATCATGCATTCCAATCTTTAATTGATAATGTAGACTGAATCAAAACTTTTTGTTATAAATTATAAATTACCACTTTTCCCATTGTTAATCGCTTTGGAAATTGTTGATATCATTATCGATTTAACTGTGTTCCGATGTTTAAACACACACCATGATAATTCAATTCATTTTGGTGCAATTATTTTAATTCTCGTAAATTATTCTATTCATACAGCTACTTTGTTACTTCGAGACTTATTAAAGTTTAAATATTGAAACTAATTTAAACATAAGTTTGTTTATAAATAACTTATTGCTGTAAAGAAATCCATTTGTACTAAATATCATATCTTATTATAATGCATGTCTTTGTTAATTCATTAAAAAGAAATACAAAATTTACAAACCCACGTTCAACCAAAAAACAAAAATTTTGGTAGTCACGAAAGTTTCTGTTTTGATCATATTTATCAATAGAATATTTTGTTGAATGAACTGTCATTTGCTTGATAAAACTATTTAAATACAAGTGAATAATATCAAAGTATTAAGTGTGCTAAGAATTAAAGGAATAAAGTTAGACCCTTTAGAAGAGAATTATAAGAATAAAACGATGGTGTGACGATGAAATTGTCGTAACGCCATCGTAATAACACTACACAAACTTTTTAAAGATTTAAGTGTATCCATATGCTATAGGCAAGATTGAAGATTGATTGAAGGTAGTAAATAAGTATTCGCCGCCAACCATTTTCTATATTCTTTCAAAAATAAATTCTGATAACTTTGACCATATATTAGTTTTTAATTTGCGAGATAGAATAGAAGATAGAGCGCTTAAAAAAATAGTTGAAATATGATTCCTGCCTAACGTTTTTTAAAGATTAATTTATGTTTGTAATTAATTATGTGAAAGCTTCGACGTTTATATTAATTATTGAAAGTCTATCACCAAAGCAATGTGAAATGAATAATATTAAATTATGTTAACAATATATATGTTGACAATTTTTAACTAACCAATATTTACTTTTTCAACTTTATCCGGTACCAATGTGGCAAACGGACTCCTTATGGATGACTAAAGTTGTTATTTATTCACTCGTCAATCTGTTTTTTTTAAGGATTAAATTATAGTGATAAGGCTGGAACTTAGCTATCGTTCTCGCTGTAAACTGATTTTAAGGATCAGATAGGTAAATAGAAACAAAGATTAAGCTGATTTTAACAAAAATATAACAAAGGTACGCATGATAAATTTCCGCTCTTATATTTTCACATACCTATTTAAGAATTGTAAAATCGACATTTGATGTAAAAGGATAAAACAATTTTATTCCGGAGCAATTTATCAACGTTTGCATAAAATTTCTTTCACTTTACGATGTTTGCCATGTACTTTCACAGTTCGTTACCTTACTCGAAGAGATGTAGAGTAAAAAAAAACACACAACGCCCAAGGAAGCAATCAACGAAACATCCCGTAGATATTTTATACTTCATTCGTTTTTTTTTTTTTACATAAAAATGGATATTAAAGAAGGATTCAAGATTTTTTTCTCTTTAATTAAGCAAAAATACTTTCCGATAACAGCATACAAAAGTGGTGTTTTAGATATTTTATTAATGATTTTAACGAGCTATTTTCATTTTTACATTAATTGCGTCTGTAATATTAATAAGAGAATTAATTTTAATTTTTGCAACAAATATGAAAGGAGCTCTACCGTAAAATTTTAAATAGCCTTGATCGTGACTTATTTTTTGCCTCTTTTAGACTATATCAGAAAGGATGTGTATGTAATGAATGAATGAATAAGTTAAGGTGTAATAGTAAGAAAGTCTGAAAATGCCTCTCAAACAGGCTAAGCAGGTGTTTGAAGTTATTTTGAATTTTATATTGAAATTAACTTCCAAAAAGTTACCGCTGAATCTATTGAGAGTATTATAATAAACCATTTTAAGTATTTAATCGCTTTTTTTATTTAACTTTGTTTGTTTGCATTTGTAATATTTAAAAAATAAAGTTGAAATTACATACAGTGCTTAGAGCTTTTAAATTATTCGCCTACTGTATAAAAAAAAATTTTAGACAAAGAAATGTTTTTTACAATACTAATAAAAAACTGTTTCTTGATACTATTTAATATTTCAAAGAATTATGTAATACTTTCACTCCACACGGAATTTATTTTACATTACATACTTATTGATGATTTCTTTTTAACACAAAAAATATTCTGGTACTCTTTTTGAAACTGAATTAAACCAGCCACATTACTAACATATATTTTACTACAGGAGGTGGCCTCAATATTGAATTTGGTTTTCAATATTTTTGAAGCATTCTGCCGGAAAACACTGCTATAATTTTGGCATAGGCCTTTTTGGCCACAACCCTGATGGAAATGCTTAAGGAAACATAACTCATCGAGTATTTGCGGTTTACCAACTGCTATGTTTACTCCTTTACCGAAAACTATGGGAACTATTTCCTCGGAATTGAAATAGATAAGTAAACCCCTAAACCTTCTCGCCACTTCAAATCTATATTTTGCGGCAATATTGCTAAACTAATGCCGCGGAATTGTGGAGATACTTTTGCTGATTTATAATATTATAACTCAGTCCGCAAATTCAATAGATGGATAAATTCAATATTGGAACAATATGAAAATATTATGACGATGCCTCAAATAATCATTTAAATAAGTCACTTTTAAGGTGTTCGCTGCCAAATACTTGGTGGAATGGCATTATAATAAAAATATTTAATATTTTTATTACTAATTCCACATAAAATTAATTGAATCAGGACAGTTTTCGTCGAGCATAATCTCATTGATATGAAAAACACTTATTTATTTTTGTACTTATTCCACATAAAATTTATTGGATCAGGACAGGTTTCGCTCAGGGCTAGCATTATCAACTGATGAACTGAGAAATACAGCGAAACAGTGATATTTATACAAAAGTTAACCAACATTAAAGATATATTTCTTAAAATGAGAAGTCAACAATACAAAATAATCATATATGGCGAGTTGGCGTCGGCGCGGTTATGCCGGGGTCTCTACTGCGTGGTAGCGTTCCGCACGCAAATGTCGGCGCGGAAATGGCGGAGCGGGAATAGCGGCGCGCAAATGTCGAGGTGCCGATCCAACCATTAAGGCTTTTAAATGTTGATTGAATGTCTTCAAACAAATATTTTGGAATCGATACATTTTAATTTTTTATATAAATTAAATAAGACTGGTGTATATCTGGTCAGTAAGATAAAACGTTTATTTACTTTACCATGATCCAAAGTTATCGTAGACCAAAATACAAATTATGCTTCGTTCTGATACAGTAAAACACAGGCAAAATCTTTCGTTAATGTTTGTGTTAATAATACGGTAAGAAAAATAGCAATGTATTTTAGTTCTACAAAAATTATTTTATATATTTGTTGATAGCTATTTCGGCTTACGCCTTCGTCAGAACTATGTTTTAAACGTTTATTAGAGATAGCTTATATACCTAGGCTAGACAGGGTACACCATACATCCCCTCTCTGCTCAACCATCCCAACGCCACATGGAAAATTTAAAATTAAAACAATTCAAAATGGATTCACTAGAGACATTGCCGATTTTGAGTTGGTTCACACGATAAAAATAACCCAAAAATACCCAGATTAACGTTCACTTCAGGATTACGCCAGATCAATAACTTACAATACACGCTTAAAACATAGTTCTGACGAAGGCGTAAGCCGAAATAGCGATCAACAAATTTATAAAATAATTTATGTAGAACTAAAATGCATTGCTATTTTTCTCACCGTATTATAATGGAGTTTTACCAAGTAAATGTCTACTCAATCAATAATTTGTGTAAATACCTAGATTATTTTTAATAATTTCCAGTCACAAATTTGCAAACGGGAACACGTTGCAAATTCTAATTTAATGCGTACATTTACTTCAAACAACTAAACTTCGACCAATGAATACCGTGTTTCGGCTTGCATTTTGCGAAACTAACGATGTCTCGATGAGTTCTCAAACTTTCGCATCCATGAAAATCTTATTTGTTCCGATGGTTAAACTTAAATCTATAAATTAGGCTTTTGCCACCGTTTTCTAATAGGACTACACCTGCTCCAGTCTTATTGAAACCAGTACAGTTTCACGACACACAAGGAGAACAAAATACTTGCCACTATTACACTATTAGCTTTAGTTTGTATCAAAAGTTGTTCCCTTAGATATTAAATGGAGAGGGAAAGTAATCGTAGTCGTGATGATAATTTTTGGTACATTTTCCGATGCAATTATAGAAGATCAAACATTCATAAATCGGCATAATGTCAACGCCTCAACTTAACGAAAATGTAAAAATTGTCACCGAAGAAAACATATCTCAATTGATTCATTGATCATCTTTTTCAATTAACAGATATTTAAAAATACTATGTAAGTCATTCAGTCTTTTTCAATGTACGATAAATATCCATAATTGACCTTCATCATCTTATATATAAAACCGAAACGGCGTATGTATGTCTGTGGGTCTGTAATTCCCTTTTGCATTGTTGGTCATTAAGCTGCCATAAAAAGAATATGAAAGAAAATATGTTTGAATTTTTATTGGCGAAGACATTTAGTCAAAATGTAATAAATTAGTTTTCTTCTGGACTTTTCCCGGCTTTTATTATTAATAATAATGTTTTTTATTTACGTGAAGGTATTATTTGACATTTCTTTGACAGCAAATTAGATTTTTTCTTTGAATTTGGACATTTTAATGGGCGAGAATGGGGCTGTCATCAAATTAAATAATGTTTGTGATTTTATTTTAACTCTATTTTGGATGTTAGATTTTGTGATATAATTATGTCGAATGATATAACATTAAATAATTATTGGTCGCTTAGTCCGAGCGACGCCAGGTAGCAATACTTGTATTATATAAAATTAAAAATAACTTCACGTATTGTGTAACAATTAGTGATACGTGTTTCGCCTAATTAAGGAACATCATCAGACGTTATATCGCAGTGTATTTACTAAAACAGCCTTGTGAAATTAAGTCTGAAAATGACCCTTAAAGAGGCGAAACACGTGTTAGTATTTTAACCAAGGCTATGGAGTCGGAGTCGTCGAGCGTTTTAGCCGGAGTCGGAAATTTTAAAAGTTTTTATTTTTGCATATAAAATGTCAAATTTGGCTATAGGCCGGATTTTTTGACTGATATTATAATTGAATACACATAAATTGGAAAGGTAGGAAAAAGCGTGATGAAATAAATCGTTTTTTCGGTCATTGTTGGAGTCGGAGTCGTTATTCTTTTTAACGAATCCACAGCCGTGATTTTAACACGATCCGTGGAATAAAAAAGTTTTTTTTCAATTTTATGTAAAAATTTATTTCCAAAAAAAAACGCTGAATCCATATAAAGTAAGTCATTAAAATTTGTCGAAATATGACATTTTATTTATTGATAATTAATATGTGGAAATAAAAACTGTGATGAATTCGGTATATTGTTAAAAATCTCTTATACATATTTCTAAAACAATACACATCCATATTTCGAATGACGAGAGTAGATACACGTTGTGTTATGTATTATGTTTGACGTAACGTTGCTGACATGATGTTTACATGGTTTGAGCTAAAACCGAACAATATTTGTTTAGTTGACGCTGCTAAAATAACACCATCCAATTATACATAAGTTGATACACTCTACTATTTGTACAATTACTCAATTTTGTCTAAAAGTATGATAAAACAAGACGTAAATAGATTTTATCATTATATTATTATTGTTTACAAGTTTTGTCAAGGTGTAATAATTATTAATTCTATTTTTGCACGGATGAATCAGTAAATATATATGACAAGAAGTAAACTTCTCTAAATGAGTGTTATTTAGTTATCTCCGCAATTTTCACATGTAAAATCTTGTTTGTTTTCCTCTTAAAGATAATTTACAATTTAAACAAATAGTTTCAAATTGAATTTTGCCCTCTTTTTGCCTAAATATTTTTTTCTTTTACCGTGCTCCCAACTTGGACCATATGGACTCCTCACTGAGTTTATCTCAACATTTTTTTTTCTACGAGAACTACTTGTTATTCAGATGCTCAACCTCTTTTTTTCGAAGAGAGTAGGAATGGAAAGGATACGAGGACAAGGACAGGACTAGTGGTTAGCTAATCGCTGTGACCATGCGTCGCTCTTTGGGATCGGAAAGCTGGGAAGAGATTTTAAGCACCCGTTGCCTCTGAGTAGAATCGATTTATTGACTGGAAAAATCTGCTCGTACCAGGAATCCAACCCGGGTGGTCCGACACGGTATCAAAAGTTGACCACCGCACCACTGACTGGGCAAATATTATTTATGAAAATATTACCATTGAACACTAACCGATGAATATTGGTATCTTAGTATACTTTATCAGTTCATATTGAAAATATTGTTTTTGACGTGACAACGTCTTATAAATCGATGAACGCTCGCTGCAGGCACGAAAAAACATGACTCATTGTCCCGTTTGTCGCGTTACGCCGAAGGCAAGCGTGCGAGCGAGAGCGCGGATAAGCGATAGAGAGGCACGATCGGCCTACCGTTCGGATTGTGCCGCATCTATCTCTCTTCCACTCGATTGGTCGATGCGTCTGAGTAGAAAAGAGACAGCGGCAGCACACAACTTATACACCTATAGTACCTACACGTGATCTGTTTATAAAGTGAAGTGAAATGTTAATGTGGTTTTCATTGATTATATTACAACAACAATTGCGGCAATAAAGGTAATTAATCCTTGAATTAATGAGTGCGAATAAAATATATCAATAAAAATTTGTAGATTTCATTTCACTCCTTCTTCGTATCCATACAAAATAATGATAATTCAATAAAAATGATTCCATTTTATTCATAAAAGTATGCAATCATTTCATCAATGTTTTCTTATGACGTTGTCACGTTAAACTATCGTCCGTAAACCGACTTTACAGACAACCATTTTTATATTCAATTTCTTTCCCACTCACTTGTGTTAACTGTCACTTCTTGTAAAAATTAGTTTTGTTATAATAGTGGTATTTTTATGGTGTATAGTTCCTTAAAGATGTTTAATGTCACTTCTTGGTGGAAAGGTATTATTTAAATTATGAACACACATTATTAAGATGATCAAGATCAGGACAGTTTTCACAGATCAATTGAAAACACTCATGATGAGTGAAGCCGTTCCTGATCTCAATAAAAATAGTACAATATGATGTTTTTAAATTTTTGACAATGAACTAAATCGAGTTCTTCCTCAAAAAAATGTATTGTGGGAATTGCACAATTACCAACTACTGAAATATGCAAATTTATGTTGTTAACGCATAGTTTTAAAAAAATTCTTGTAAAGCTGTGTAGCCAAAAATATGTTTTTAAACTAATAATTAAAACTAATTAAAAGCTCCGTTGGGTAAGTGTTGATGTATTACGCTCTAGCCTGCAGCGATTCGATCAGTAGCTAGAACCACCGCAAATATTGTAATAGTTTAATCAACTCCATCGATATACGCAATTTTCTTCGAATTAATTGTAAATAATACGCCTGGTTGTGTTTTCATGATATCTATTAGTGGCTAACAAATAGATAATTGATCTCGATTAATAACTACTCCAGTTTATGGACGATATTATTTTTGTGGAACTGGTAATTGATTTAATTCAAATTTTCGCCTAAAATCGACATAATTTTGAATCCATTACCAACACGTAGTTATCGAATACGTGTTAGCTTATGACAGTTCAAATTAAGTATTTAAGTTTTCAAAATATAATATATTACCCTTTCCAAGCCAAATAAGTGACAAATTGCTACTTTGCAGAAGTGCAAAAATATTGTGTCAATTTGAACAACTTTGTTTCTTTATCACTTCTTCAATTTTCTGTGAATCTAACCTTATATGCGCTTTTGCTTGGTAGTGACGATATAATTTCGGCTGAAGGTGCTTAATGGGATGTTAACATTAAATTTGAATCGTTTGATTTTCGTTTTGGAACCAACAACGTCATACATCCTTCATTGATCACTTTTAATGTGTTCACTGTCAATACTTGGTATAAATAATAATACATTTACTTTTCAAATAAAATTCAGGACCGGTTTCGCTCATAGCGAGAATTGTCAACAGTGATATTTATACAAAAGTTAAGTATGAAAAACAAGGTATGACAAACAATTCAAAAACTACTAACCTTGTATTTCAAAATCACTGTTTTATTGTATATCTTTCAACAATTCCACCGAACCGGTCTTGATCAATGTATTTGAAAAAAATACTAAAATACTAAATTTTAACATCCTTATTAAACACGCCCAAAAAACTACAAAAATTAAACAAAAATTCAATATAATTATACTAAAATATAAATCATATAAAGTTTTCACATTGTTTATAATCAATCATTCATGCTTTATGGATTTTTTTATGTGTAATTGCTAACAGGTCTTCAACATTTAACTTGGTAAATTATTTTTATATATTTGTTGTATTTCGGCTTACGCCTTCGTCTTAACTATATAGTCTATTATATCAGTTGACAATGCTCGCCATGAGCGAAACCGCTCCTGATCTATTAAATTGTGTAAACAATACGGTAAGAAAAATAACAATGTACTTTAGTTCTACAAAAGTTATTTTATATATTTCTTGATAGTTATTTCGGCTTACGCCTTCGTCAGAACTATGTTTAAAACGTGTATTAGAGATAGCTTATATACCTTTGCTAGACAGGGTGCTACCTACATCATCTCCTTCTGTTGAAACCATACCGACGTCACATGAAAGAATTTAAATAAGTTTGATTTATTGGTCTAAAGTAATGGTGGGAAACAATAATTTGGGTATTTTTGGGTTATTTTATCGTGTGAAACCACTTAAAATATGCAATGTCTAAGTGCATCTATTTAGAAATAGCTATCAACAAATATATAAAATAATTTATGTAGAACTAAAATACATTGTTATTTTTCTTTCCGTAGTATAATTTATCAGTTGATAATGCTGTGCCATGAGCGAAACCGCTCCTGATCTATTAAATTTTATGTGGAAAAAGAACTAAAAATGTATTATATTTTTTTATAGACTATTTTGTTTGTCTTTCGGCTCAATTTATTTGCTTTGCTTTAATACAAATTGTTTGTGATACCTTGTAATTCTCACTTAACTTTTGTATAAATATCGCTGTTTCGTAGTATTTTTTATTAGTTGATAATGCTCGCCATGAGCGAAACCGGTCCTGATCCAATAATTTTGATGTGTAATAAGTATAATACTAAAACTGTGTTACTATTATTATTATATATTGTCATTCCACCAAGTATTAACAGTAAATACCCGAATGAATTATGTTAAACGTGAAAGAGTGAATTACTATTTCGATTTGAGGTTTTCTAAATGTACGAATTTTGTTTGATTTTTTGAGACAAGGCATACGGTTTATTTTAAAACTATAAAAGGTTTTTGTCATATTGTTACAAAAATCCGCCGTAATTAACTGAAATCTAAGCTACGTAGAATTAAGCCCATTTAAAACTCTCCCTTTTCATCCAACTGCCAAGGATAAATGTGAATTTTTAATTGTCACGCACCATTTTTACAGTTATTAACCGATCCAGCGGGATTTAGGGGGCTAATTCCAGAATGTTTCAAATAAACGAAGGGTACAAATTACATTTTTGTTTAAAACACGATTTCATGGCATATTTAATGTTACAAATATTATATAATAGGTATTGTGATTAAAAATGCGTCAATAGGAAAAAAACATTTTTTAGAAGGCTTTCGAGAGTAGCATATTTTATACTGAGGTAAAATGAATCAGTTATTACATTCAAAACGAGAAATTATTTTATTATTAACTAGCCGGTACCGGCCAAGCGTTGCAATGTCACTCAAAGAAAGAAAGTGTTTGTGCTTATTGAAGTGCTTTCGGATGCACAATATTTTAGATACATAATTTCGATTTAATTTCACTAACATTGATCGGCATCAATGACATTCATTTGCCGTTTGACGTTAGCTGCTTATCATTTGCCGATTTTCTATGATACGACACACGCGCCACCAAGTGAAAATTAATTGTACTATGTCTATAACCGTTGCGCAAGTGCAAGCAAGAAGTTGTGAAAGTTTTATCGCAATCGGATGAATGGTATGGCTACGTATAAAATACAATCAAACAACAAAAACAAACATTGATTTATATATATATAGGGTCTTTTTTTAAGGACGTAAGCGTATAAAAATAAATTATAAACTAAGGTTTTGAAATGCAAATAAAACAAGTTGTTTGTGAGATTTCGACTAAATTTTAATTTCATTTGTCAGTATATTTTACGGCATTAAATATGGAATAAAGCATCAAATGTCTGCCAATATCCATTCATTATAAAATGGGCCATGTCGCTAAAGTTGACTTTTTTGACAAATGTGGGTAAACTTCCAACTGCTCCAGAACCCAATCAGGCGTTGTCTGTGGTCGTTTACCTGAAGTTCCTTGGTTAGTTGGATTTTATACGGGTGCAGACATAAGGCCCGATTCAAAATTCACCAAGTCGCAGAAAAGCCAAGTTCTTGTGAACGACGAGAAATAAGCTGCCTTGGGTTTTCCTGTACACTTTCACACACAGCAGCAATGTTTTCACCAGATATTGTATTTTGATGTCGTACAGGTAGGTGTTGGCCGATTATTTACCAAACTGGTTGACTCAAATTTGGCCACTAAACAATGAATAATCTACTCAGCAGGACAAAGTAACATATTTTGAGCGTCCTTATTGAAATACCCTTTATAAGATATAATAAATACATTACGTCAGCAATAAGGACGCTAGTATAATTAACTGAACATTAATGGGGTTTAAAGAAATGCTTCAATTGGATTATATAACAATTTAAAACCATGTTCTTTTTCAAACAATACATAAACATAACTAGCTTTAATAATACTCATACAGTTGAAGTATTTTATGAGTTCATAAGCTGAAATTATTTGAAAGCTTAAAAAGAGACTTTTGGCTGGAGAAGACTGCAAATGCAAAAACAAACCAATTGCTTCATAAATAAAATCAATGTCCTCTTATTATCTTCATTCGTGTAAATAAATAAAGTTAAGCAAATCGGTACTAGGAAGGCTTAGTAAAAGGCTATCAAGATAGTTAAATACGGCTTAAAATATTCATAGTCACTTTAATTAACCAAAGGATTTTGTTTCATTGAAAATTAAGATTTATACTGCTGAAATAAAATCTAGTATTGAAAAGTTTTGGTTTTAGATTGCTTTATTGCGAATAAAAATATAGTATAATCGATGTTGATTTAAATATATTTAGTTATGTACCATATTTATGTTCTATCATATTGTAAGAAATGGGGCGTGAATGAATTTACCACTCGCCTTTTTTTATGCTAATTAATGTATCGTTAAAAACTACGAAATAAGATTTTGGGAATGTGTTTATAAAACAAGTAAAATAATTGAATTAAATTAGACAACATATAATTAAGGATGGTTCTTAGATATTACTAGACATTTTTAAAACAAAAATTGTGTGTTGTTGGCTTTTATCCTTTTGGATTACTAATACCCCTAAACGCAGCCCATAGCATGGTTAGCCAGTTCATTAGCCAGTGGGGTGCTCGATGGGGGTTTGTTGAAAATGTGGAAAGAGTTGTTGAAGGGTAGGGTTGGGTGGAGGCAAGCGTGCTGCCAGAATTTTCATTTGAATATTTCGCAAAAGTTGGACCAACACTTGCAGTGCAGTTTCGAAGTTTTCACAGCGTATAGTTTTGTTTGCCAGTTGTCGATACGCTTAAAAAACTTTCTAGCTGTTAAACGTTTCGTTTTTTCTTGTTGTTTAAGTTCATGGACTGCATTCTACTCACAAACTAATTAATAAAAAAAAATATAAAGTATTATATCTATAAGTTTTTAGTGGAGAATTTGTTTTATTGTTTTCGATTAAACGATTGAACATTCGTTTTATTTTTTGCTGTGAATTTCAATCACACATTTTCTTTTATTAGTATATAATAAGATTCGATGGAAACTATTTTTTCATTTGAAAAACAATATTGTATCGATATAAATACTCATTTATTCCAATCACAAGTTTATCGTAACACTGAATATTATTATCACATGCAATCACCAAAAAGATCACTTAAATGTTTGATCATGATTGATTTAATAAATATTCATTTCTCTAAAAAGCAATTTCAAAATAAGCACTGTTCGTCTCGTGTGATAAAGATATAATCTTAGCTATTTTTAAGCTTTCAGCTATGTTTTAAATGCACTATGGCAAGTTTTATAAATCTAAATGTAATCCCCATTCATTAAAAAATTAGCCATGCAAATTTCAAAACCTATAAATAATAAACTATTTATTATTTTATAAATTAAAGCCTTCGGACAGACAAATAAACCAAGACACATTTTAAAAGATCAAAATCCTGATCTTAGTACATACAGTGTGGAATACATAGTAAAAATGTGTAATTATTTTTATTTTAACGCCCATTCCACCAAGTATTGACAGTGAACAAACTTAAGCTGAAATGTGATTGAACTTCAAGTACATCCGTGTTCTTTAAATGCCTGAAGATGCTGAAAGGCGTAACCCGGGTTGTTAGTGACAAATCTCGTGGAAAAGTACAAAGTTCAAACGGTTCAAATTTGATATTGAAATTCTATCAATGATATTTTTAATTAAATGTGTATTAAATTTCAGTTTTAGGGTTAATTGTTCGTATTAAATGGAGTCGGCCAGTCGAGAGGGTTAATCTATGACCGCTGAAGTTCGCATCATTTCGCAATGCAATGTTCAAGCGGGAGCCATATCGACCATCGGCCAGTAATTCTGATAGCGTTGCAATTATTATGATATCTACAGGGTCTTGAAATTGGTGCATCATTTCAGCCATGTTTTTAAATGACATCCAATATGAAAGTCGCCTCGTTTGTGTTTAGTTGCCATATAAAAGCGACCAAAGTTTGAATGTAAAAAACCAATGCAATCGAATGTTTATTATTTCCTAATTATAATGATATCTACAGGGTTTTTCAATTGGTGTCATCTAAAATTTTTAAAACAGCCATGTTTTTTAAGTGACATTTAATATAAAATAAGAAAAAAAATCACGAATAATTCAACGACACATTTTTATCTTGCAAATAAAAATTTCAAAATTAATATTTTCACTTTCCATGCAGCAGCGCTGTGGTCTAAGTTTAAGAGCATTATCTTACCAATCAGAGGAGTTTACCACCAGTCCCAGATAGATTTTTTAATTAGAATCTTAAACAGTTGCTTGAGTGACGATATCTCAGCTGACAAAAAATCGTATCATTGAGTTATTATTATATCAATTAAAATTTGAATATCTGACACCTTGACATTTCGACACCTTTACTTTGAATAGGCTCTAACTGCCCATGACACCACCAAGTCTCGATTGATTAATATTCACTTGTAACAATGAGGAAGTAAAAATGTTTCAAATTACTTAACTCCGTTATTCAACGATAGATAATTCTGAAATTCATTTTTATGATAGAATGCGGTAAACACAAACTTTTCCGACCAAAAAGTCATTTTTGGCAAAAATGTAAATTAGAACCTTTTCAAATTAAGGTAACAATATGTTAAATTGTATGTCAATTGCTTAGTAGTGTACGGCAAATCACTATGGAAGAGGAATAGCGTTGAACCACGTGTGAAAATCAGCAAATTTTAAAATCAAAGTCACTGCTTCGTTTGACAAACGTTCCTTGCAATATGTAATTTTTATCCTCGCCACAACCATCCTACCAAGTTGAATACTCAACGTTTGGTGTCTAGAGTTAAAATGCCCGTATAAAAACGCATCCAACCATTTTATGCAATGTTAAAGTGTGAGGGGTGTACTCGAGTGTCAACGTCGTTGGTTTCGGTGGCATAACTCCCGGTCTCGAGACCAATTACGTGCAATTTCATTATTCAATTGATTTTTTTTCTTTACCATGTCCATTTCTTAATGCTTCTTATTTAGTTGCTCGCTCTCTCTTTTTGGAAACGAGTAGAGATTGAAAGGATACAAGGAATAGAACAGGACAAGTGGTTAGCTTATCACTCTCGCTATTCACCGCTTTTTAGGATCGCAGGGCGGGAAAGAATTTTAAGCAACACACACATTGCCTTTGAACAGAATCGATAAATCGACTGAAAACAATCTGCTTGTAAAAGGACTCGAGACCGGGCAGTCCGTCACGGAAGCCAACGACTTATTGAATTATTGATTCCTGGTATTTAATTCTATGTTTTTTTTTCAATTTTAAATATAGCCCACTTAAACTATTTAGAAGTATACCTTAAAGTAGTGCTCCGCAACCTTTTTTGGTCCGCGGCACACCTACGTGTTTTTCAAATTTTCGCGGCACACCAGTATATATTGATATAAAAAAATGCGCATATACAGAAATTACACGATTTTCATACACGCAATATAGGAACTAAATATGATTGTTTAGTCTTTTATGGAAGCAAATAAAAAATATTCATTAATTGATTTAATTGGCATTTGCTTAGTAGAACTCCATTAAAACAGGGTGCTGGCATTTACTTCAAAAATATAATATCAATTTGAGACATTTAATCACTGGCGGATCCAGAAATTGTCCCAGAGGGTGGCCATTCAATTTGAAAATAACACATTATCTGGCGTCACACTGGTGTACCGCGGCACACCGGTTGCGGAGCACTGCCTTAAGGACTAAAATACTTATGCTAATATAATATTTATATCAGTTAAATGTGAGATGGTTCGCTGTTTTGACATCCATAATTTTTATTATTAACTCACTTCTAGCAGTACATAAAAAAAGAATCAAAACTTTATTTTATGAAGCTTTCTCACATTTTCATCATTACAAGTACCTACAACATTTTATTATTTTCCAAACATAATTTTTCGTTTCAGTTCATCGAATGAAAATATTCCAAAGGTGTATTTAGTCTATCCAGCTGTAAAAACTAATCAATATGTAATAAACTGCATCATTAGTCCTGCAATAAAACAGAATAAAAAACAATTGAAGTATTTTTTTAATATGATTACGATTCGTTTGAATTTTTATGATTTTATTAGTGAAATTAAAGTAAGTTATTGGTTTGAAGTTGTTTTCATAACGTGGCAAAATATTGAAATACGTTTCGATGCTAATGCATTCATGACGTTTATTTAATATTATTCAGACTGCAAATTCATTCAATTCTGGGAAATACATAAGTTTTATATGCTGTATAAATTCCATTTGCTGGCGAGTATTAAATTTGTCAAGCCACAAACAATAAATTAGCTGAAATACTTCTGCTCTTGATACATCCAAATTTCATACTTTAGTCAATTAATTAACTATATAATTGTTTCTATTTAACCATATAAAATGAATTATCTCCTTGCTAAAGCCTTCAGTGAAAACGCTTATAATAAAGTGTTATTATAGATTTAAATTTCACTAAAAAGAATATGTATTTTCCTTTCCACCCAAAGATAGTTTATGAAATATTTTTTTATTATTAAATGATGTTTCACAAATTATATGTAAAAAAAGTATGTTAATTAATTGTTACTGACAAATAAACTAAAGTTAAAAAAAAAAAGTCACTTCTACTACCTACTGGGTTTGTGTTGTATTAAAGTTTTCCCACTCATCCGATCCTATAAGTGGGACGCAGCGAGAGCTACTACATAAGCCTTATACTTTTTATGGCTATTCTTATCGATCTAAAGAAAGGTTGAGCGTCTAAGTAATAAGCAGTTTTCGTAGATTTTTTATGTTGAGATACCTTCATTAGATACCGTTTATATGAGGATATGGGTTTGTAAAGAAATTTAATGTTACCAAAATTGTATCAACATACGAAATTAGGTATTGCAGATTTATTAAATCTCTAAGAGTTAAGCTGAGTCAACAAATCATATACATATATGAAAATACCTAACAATACGGTGAGAAAAATAACAATGTATTTTAATTCTACAGAAATTATTTAATATATTTTTTGATAGCTATTTCGGCTTACGCCCTTGTCTGAACTATTCTGTAACTTAGTTCTGACTAAGGCGCAAGCCGAAATAGCTATCAACAAATATATTAAATAATTTCTGTAGAATTAAAATACATTGTTATTTTTCGCACAGTTTTATAATGGAGTTTTACCAAGTAAATGCCAACTCAATCAATAAAATACCTGACGCTTAATTTCAGATGAAAACCTTTTTATAACACACGTTAGTTCAATGATTTTGAGACACTTTCACATTCAACATTCGCTGATTTGGTATTCGATACATCCATTATAATATGGTGTTAATCTTTAGCGGTTGGTGTCATCTTCTACATTTCGTACAATATGGAAAAAGTAATTTCTTAAGTATTATAATGTTTTCGGAATATATACAATGTATTTTAGTTAGCGAATACTTTTTTGTAACAATCTTTTGCCAGTTAAGCGTCTCGTATATTAGGAAGGAAACAAATTTCTTGGCAGTCTCGAATTCAGTCCCTAATGATCTGCAAACATGAAATCACTATTCGGCACATTTTCTTCTTATTATTACTGAGCGAGAAACGAATGATCCAACAAAACGCCGGATTGTTACAATTAATGATGAAGTAAGAATGTAAATAACTCGCATTATCATAGGAAAATAAATTATTTAATAGGAGGGATGTAAACTGAAGTCGAGACAAGGAAATGAATACACAGGAAGTTTACTCTATTCTTGAATATTCTAAAACTGATTACAAAGCGTATAGAAAAAACAACAATCGTGTTTGAACGACAAGAAAATGACAAGAAAGCTGTTTTATATTCACAGCGTACGTTTTAATATGAATATTAAATTAACTCGGTGTGTACTTTCTATACGTAAAGCATACAGTTCATGGAGCACACACATAATTTGTTAGTTACAGAAATGAAAAGAAAAATAATTATTGCAGTTTTGAATAATAGAAAGGCCGTAAGACAAATTTATATATATATGATGTTAATATAGTGAAAATGTATATAAAGGGTATTTCAATAGGGACGCTCAAAATATGTTACTTTGTCCTGCTGAGTAGATTATTCATTGTTTAGTGGCCAAATTTGAGTCAGTCAGTTTGGTAAATAATTGGCCAACACCTACCTGTACGTCATCAAAATACAATATCTGGTGAAAACATTGCTGATGTGTGTGAAAGTGTACAGGAAAACCCAAGGCAGCTTATTTCTCGTTGTTCACAAGAACTTGGCTTTTCTGCGACTTCAACTTGGCGAATTTTGAATCGGGCCTTATATCTGCACCCGTATAAAATCCAACTAACCAAGGAACTTTAGGTAAACGACCACAGACAACGCCTGATTGGGTTCTAGAGCAGTTGGAAGTTTACCCAAATTTGTAAAAAAAGTCAACTTTAGCGACATGGCCCATTTTATAATGAATGGATATTGGCAGACATTTGATGCTATATTCCATATTTAATGCCGTAAAATATACTTACAAATGAAATTAAAATTTAGTCGAAATCTCACAAACAACTTGTTTTATTTACATTTCAAAACTAAGCGTCCTTATAAAAAGACCCTTTATTATGTGAAATGACGTTTTCTGCAATAAAATCAATAAAAATATTTTGCCATACAAAAAATATAAAAATATTTTTTTTCTATCCGAAAATCTGGGAAGAGTATCATGAATCATTTAAGGTTTATTTAAAACGCAAAATTGTATTATTTTTTTAAATAATTCATTATAACTTTCATGTAATAACTCAAGCCTGTATCTTTAGTGGATTCATTTGTGGACATATAGTTGTAGTATCTATTAGAGTTGAATCCAGGAAGTGTATCGAACCAAAATGATTTTTTAAACTCAATGATAAGTGGCCACAGTTGTGTTTCCAAACAAAAATTCCTTAACATGTACTGATTGATATGTCTTGTATCAATTTTGAAAAAATTATAGCATATATGTAAAAAAAAAAATATGAGAATGGCAATATATGAAAGGTGACAAAATACTTGGACGACCATGTACGGCAATGCTTATCAAAGGGTTGAGATAAAAAATTAGCCAGAAAGGCTTCAAATAATATTCATTACGGAGGAATAAAATCATTATCAAAAATACTTATATTAATTTGTAGATCAGTGCTTCTTAACGGTATGTAAAAGGTCACTTGTGAGCAATTCTACATTTCTTAAATCTGAGTAGGCGGATTCGTCGTTTCGTTTTGCGGTGATTAATTCAGTTATCTCTGTAAATATTTGCAATTTTATGCATGTTTACTAAGAAAGGTAAATAGTCGTCTACCAATGAAATAAAATTTAATCCGACATGCCGACTTTTTTTCTTTTGAAATTATGTTCAGTTTACGCTATTAAACAACACCAAAATAACGTTTTTTGTGTGATTATAAGGTTCAATCAAACAACGAATATAAGATTATTTTTATTGGTAAACCAGTGGTGCGCAACCAATGATGAAAGAGCCGAGCAGGTGTGCAACCAGACGTGTCCAGGCATAAAACCCAGCGCCGACCACTTAGCGCGGCCCATTGTTCATAACACTTCTCGGCTCTCTTTGGTCGAGGACGCAAGGCTTCTGTAAAAATCAGAGCTTTGCACAGTCATCCAAAAGGTTTAGCATCTCATCAAAAAATATGATGATGGTATTTGAACTCGTTTTCCTTAAAATAATAATTTTAAAAAATTCAGTGGTCACAATATTATTATATAATAAATCCATGCAATACGAGAAACTTGTAAACGGTCAACAGTCAATTCTTGGTGGATATGAATAAAAAACGTCTGTAAATGCTCGCGAGTAGCAAAACCAGTCCTGGTCTTTATGAAATACGTGAAAAACAAAATATTATTTGAAATATAATACAAGAGATAACTGAAAAAAATTACAAATATTGAGCGAATTTTATTATATTTGAAAAGATTTTTTATAGATGAGTAAATTTCAGCAATAGTTATCACTGCATTAAAACAAACTCGGATTTCATCTTAAGAACGGCTTAAAAATAAATAGTTAAAAAGAAGAACATGCGGTTAACATATTCAATAGAGTGGTTCAAATGTAACGCAATTTTTGAATTTGTATTTTTTCTGTTCTCTCATTCTGAATAATATCTACTATAGGTAATTAGCTTTTTTTGTAGTTTAAAAATTAAGAGCCATATTTTCAAAATGGATGTGTACAATAACTTATATATTGACTGTACTTTTACAACGTTGCATGTAAAGATATTTTATATTCACCATTAGAAGTATGTATTTATGGTAAAAGTTAAGTTCTCTTTGGCTCACTTACAAGGAAAAACTTTCCTTCGGAAAATAATGAGTAAATAATCCATAGAAGTAGTTTGTAAGTTATTTTTTGTTGTTGATAATAGATAAAAAAAGTTTCCAAGGAAACTAAATCAACTTAAAGATTAAGTTTGTTACGTAGAAGATGTATTACTAATTCACATGTCTATATTTTGCTATATAGTTAATTTAAAATTGATATAACTTTCTAAGAAAATTTAACTTACATTAAATAAAACTTTAACTACGGTTTTTTATGTAGTATACCTATTTTAGACTTGATTTTTTTCAAATCAAAACTAGATTTGGTTTACCATTTGAGACTAGCTCACTCTTCATATTATTTCAAGGTTTTATTCTAAATAATAGCTATGTAGAGTTAATTGGTTGTTGTATTTTCAAAATTCTCTGGCATACTATTGCTGATATTTAAATAATGATAGAATTGACCAAAGATTTATTTTTAAATAAATAACACATACAACATCGCAATGCATTTTTACAATTATATTCATCACATGTGAATTTCAAATGCGGAAATTATAACTTAAATATATTTTTTTTATTAAAGGTACATATTTACATGATAGCATTAAAATCATAAGAGAAACCAGTGCGTTAAATATGTCTAAATGATATTAAATTTATAACGTTATAGGTACTAAGTTTCATAAATACAGTGGTACCTCGAGATACGAGTTTAATTCGTTCCGTATCCTTGCTCGTATATCAAAGCAATTTCTCCCATTGAAATTTAATTGAAATACCACTAATTTGTTCCAGCCCCCAAAGTGTGGCGTTGTGGAGCAGTTGTAGAGCGCCATCTATGTCTGACGTGACAAATCCCATTGTCGGTTGTGCGAAAGAGATGGAGCGAAGTATTATTTTTCTAGTAGGTCTATAGCATTTGACAGTCGAAGTAAAATCCAATACCAACGCAGATATACATATACGGATTTGCCATCAATACATTCATTTGCACTCGTTTCATACATACGTAAAGCTAACACAGATACCCGGCCGTTCCTCGTATCTCAAATGTTGCTATTTCAAAGCAAAGCTTCACTCGTTCGACGGCTCTTATCTCGTATGTTACCACTGTATAATAGGTTGATTGAGAATAGTTTTAGAATGTGTCAAATATTACAATTTTAATTGATATAAAAATAACTCAATGATTATGATTTGAAAGTCAACTGTGATCCATTCTAGCAGAGATGACATCACATAAGCCAATGCTCAAGATTCTAATCAAAATAGTTTTTCTGGGACTGGCGGTAAACTCGTCTGATCGCAAGGATAAAGCTCTTAAACTTAGGCCACAGAGCTTCAACATTCAAAGTGACAATATTCCTATTGAAATTTATATTTGCAATATAAAAATGTGTCGTTAAATTATTCGTGAATTTTTTTCTTAAATTTATATAAACATATGATTTTTTTTGGAAACAAAAAATAAATTTTTCATGGAAAAAGTTTTGAAAATTATTATTTTCCAAGATATCATACCAATGACCCTCTTATACTTTATCCTATAAAAACTTTGTATTTCTAAAATACTTATAGACAGGGGCGTTGCACATAAGTAGCCATCCCTCTTTGTAAAACATAAAAAAGAAAAACTTGAGTCGTAAAGTGCACGTTCATAATATTTTTAGGGTGTGCGAAATTTGGCATCGTCTGTTTTGTTTTCGGCCAACCTCAGCAGAAATTAGCTTAAAGCATACTTCTCACCATGAAATTTCCTCCAATATTTATACAGTCAACACAAATAAGAGATGAAAAGGAGTAAATACTTTGAACCCACTGTTCATCTGGCGCAATCATTATATCAAACTTAATTTGCTGAATTTTTACTATTCGATAATAAATATTCTGTTAAAAAAAAATTATTCGTTTTGATTATCGTTTTAACCAAAATAAATAATATTCATTTTAAGCCATGTTTTATTTATTGATTCTTTTTAAATATATTTTATTATAATAATGTTCGATTCAATGCTGATCCTTAACCGTTTGCACTTCTCAATATATATTTTTCCTTCCAGGAATTCCTCAATAGGTTTAAGAAATTAATTAATTTAACAAGTTTTACGTATTTATTAGCTTGGTTAAACCACATACCAAAAAGACCACATTATGACTTGTTAAAAACTTTAACTAAGACGGACACTTCAATAAATACAGTTTTTTAAATAAGGTAAATTAAAAATTAATAAAAATAATTTTCCAACCAAGTTTTACAATGCCGAGCAAGGCTTATAGGAGTAGCGCGTTGCTTATACGGTGCCAAGCTAGACTCGACATTCGAGTTCTATGAGGCAATATACATATGTATGAATAATTTTTAAAGCATCTGTTTTTAAAATTTAATAATACCAGCTGTAACAAGAAAAATTAAAAAAAATTTGCAAAAAGTGTTAGATTGAAAAATAGCTAATTATTAAATTCGTTTTTTACGAGGTGTGAATATTTTTTCCTCGGAATAGCTAAAAATTGTTTCTTTGGGTAGAATTTTTCAAAATCACATAAGCTGACGTGATTGAGCTCGATTGTGTGATAGATTTTATTAAATTAATATATAATAAATCAATAATATTACAAAGATCTGCGTGTGCACAGTGGCCTAAAAATAAGCGATTTAAATATCATGAAATAATCAGTCACTCAAAATAGTTTGACAAAATATATCGTCCAACCAACAAGATTATTTCAAAAACAGTCTATAAATATACTAAAACAAATTTGAGAGCAAATTAACCATGCAAGATAGATGTTTTAAGCGCTATTTGTATTTAGTGGTAACGTGTATGAATACAATGTGAATTTAGAAGTTTTTCAGTTATGAAATATTCTTAATATTTAAAAAAATTAGCTCATTTATTCAATACAAATGTTATATTTTCTACAAAATTGTGATACATACTCTTTCAGTTGAGGTGTGCTGCGTAAAAAACCAGGCCGTGTCGAAAGTTCGCCGCTCGTAAGTGATAACGTATATCATTAACCCGCTGGCCTGGCATAATTTTAAAGATACTTAGATGTCCTGTTTGAAAATATATTACCGATTAGTGGGTATGTGGGGTTTTTGATAGTATTAAGCATAATGGGATAGCCATCCCGTTTCATATAAATTACTACTAGAAGGGCTAAATTTACAATTTCGATCCCACTAAGACTATATTTTTATCACAACCAAATTAGAATTTAAATTTTGGTTATTTGTTTATGTAGACTTACAAATCAGTGAGTTATGGTTTCAAAGATCAAAAAATCAAAATAGATAGTTTAGTTTTTCAGCTGATTAAACATAACTTTTTTCTCTAGTGAGCTTGAATTCTACTTAAATGGAGTATTGCTCAAAATACTATTTTAACAATATGTTTCAATCAAACAAAAGCTTAAACTCATAATAGCTTTTTAAAACGAAAAATATTAATTTACCCAATAAACTTCTAGATATAATATTATCGCATTGAAAATTAAACGCCATATATTAATTTTTTAATACTATAGTTTTCGTGATGTTTTTATTATTGATTTTCAAAAATAAGGGTGCATCCCTTAAGCGCGAAGGTTATATACATAAATACGTCGGTTCTGTGGTGCATTGATCAACGTTGTTGGTTTTCATGACAGACCTCACAGGTGCAAGCCCCAGTACGAGCAGCTTTTCTTTCAGTTGGTTAATCGATTTGGTTTGAAGGTTTGGGTGTTTTGTTTTGTATAAAAACTCCTTACTACATTTCCAGTCCTATAAGCGGAGCACAGCGACACCTACATATAGGCTTATTCTAGCCTTATCGTTCGATATCTACTCTTTTCGAACTAAAGAGACGTTGGGCGAGTTATCCTAGAAAAAATGTGTAGATATTTCAATTAGTATTTAAAATAATGCAAAGTATTGATTTATAAAATACATTACTTTATTTACTTTGCTTCTATTTTGTGTTATTTGCTCTTAAAACTAGTGACTTTATTGAATCATTATTTTTCGAAACAGATACAATATAATTCAATGTGGAATTTATCTTGTTTTTATAAAGTGACTTTTTTACTGAATAAATGTTCCCCCTGGCTATTTCACTAAACGTCTATGTTTCCACTTGACATTTCCTTGTAATACACAAGACCTCTGACGTGGCAGGAATTCTGTTTAGGGAGGCTTCACTAATACCTACTTTTATACCTTCACTATTGAAAACAGAGGAATATAAAGGATCAGCTTGCTATCAAATATAAAAATAAATCGGACAGATATGTAACAATCTGTACTCATATTTTTTTAAAATAAAATATGACATTCTATATCATATCTGTTTGGTAGATTTTTACATTTTTTTGTATTAAGACAGCTAAACTTCTAAGAACTTAAACTTCTTCCATAGTCAGCTATTTTTCCTTGGAAATAATCCTATTTTTTGACATTTAATATGTTTAGTAAAACAAGATTTCACTCATCGCGAGCAAGATCTATAGAGTAAATATTATCTAAAGCCGGGTTATGTTTAAGACTATTCACTCAATTGGTATTGTAAATATGTTTTTTTGTTGCAGATTTTATACGAAGCCAAATTGTATATAATTAATATCAGTATCTTTTTATAACATTATATAACATTATATTTCGGTTGTTTATTGATTATTGAACGGTAAAAATATTGTATTGACATATTATGTGCGAAGAGAAGGTATCAGTCTTGTTTGAATGTAATCTGATAACTTATTGAAATTAAAATATTGCTAGTTTTATTGATGACAAATCCATTAAGCTTAGAATTTTATTTGGCACTCAATTTGGTTTTATACTGTATACTATTTCTTGAAATTTATTCTTGTTTAATTATTTCCTTAATTCAATGCTGACATCAATGGACAACGTAGCAAATAATTTATTTTTCACGGGCATTTGGTGTTTCAAAGATGACAGATAAGTACTTCAAAAATCAAAAAACTATGTTTTGATTGAAGCTTTAAAACACCTCTTTGGTAAAGGGTCTTATACGTAGTATTATCGATGCTATAAATCCGTTATAATTATTATTACCAGACAAACCGTAATATCAGCAATCACACACCCCAACAATAAACCACATACCGCAGGGTCTAACAGCCTTACAGAGACCGACATTGATTTAGATAAAATCTTGCCTCTGCCTCATTTGATCGACTTGGAAATATGTAGGACCATCATCCGTTCAGTACCCCGTCTGGTTGGGATGCTATCGGCAATCTTCTTATTAATTGTTCATTGTTCACAAGGCGCGCCTCTGGTTTTAATCAGCTTCCCCTCTTTCTTTAAGCCCTTCAAGAGATATCCTCCTTAGTAGGCTCGTTTGAAAATTGTCACTTATCCTTTAAAAATCTGACGGCGCGTGACCGCATCGCAATCGTGGTTCTGAAAATTTTCAATGGGGATATTTTGAAGAACGATTTTGGTCACATAAAAATATTTTGTTATACAATAGTAACTTGAACGAGAATATTTACTTGCTTAATCATGACATTAATTGTAACTGTTTTGTCAATAAGTAAATCATCCAAAACAAATACAGTAAAACCCCGATTCTACGTTTTTCAAGGGACCGTATAAAACAAACGATTAATGCGGGAAACGATGAATGCGGGAATGTTTTAAATATGAACGAAATACCGGGACTATATAAATTAAACGCACCGCACGGGAAACGTATAATGCGAGGAGAACTTAAGATCGGGGTTCCACTGTACGATAAATAACGAAAACTAATGATGGAATAATTTTATACAAACGTTTGTTTTTTTATTTCAATTCAAAAACGTGTTCATTAGACACGAAATTAAAATAAATTAATAGACACTCATCGGTAATCAGTTACTTGTCAATTGTCGTTAACATTTTAACTATTCATAATGAAAAATTAAAGTGGTTAAAAAAAACATATACAATATATCATCCGTTAAAAAATATCCCAAGCTATTTATTCATTAAAATATTATAAGATATGTATATTAAAAAATGTTTTTTTATAAGATTCCTAAAACGACATAGCATGCACGAGGAATTAGGAATTATGAAGCCATTTTCCTTATGTGAATTGAAGATACAACATAAATATTTGTATTACCCTGGCAATGGGTACATCCAAAATCAATAATGTTTTACTCAAGCATTGTAAACGGAAACAAAATCTACTGAATAGAATAAACGTAACTCTTGCATATTTTGGCGAAATAAATAATTGCTGTTAACGTTAATTGGGAGATTTATATTCAAAGAAAAGATTCGTTTTACAATATCGTTATTTTAAATTGTTTTTTTTGCTGACGGGCTTTGAAATAATTACAATTTCTTAGATTTCAATGTCTAAATAAATGATATACGCTGTTTCAAAATAAAGGTTAAATATTTTTTTTTCAGAACTTCTTAATTACAAAATTTGGCCACTAGAAATCACAACTGATTTTTCAGGTTGCTGTAGAAAAAAATAAGATTAAACAATGCTCTTAATACTTCATTTACAGAATTCAAATATAAATCATAAAAATATTAAAAGCTTTTTTTAAGAATTTCACTTGGAATCAAATAGGCACAATTAAACATAAAGAATATTAGCATCGATACAAAAGAATTTGAAAAAAACAGTCAATAAAAATACACAATAGGGAAGGGTTCATGATATATTATTTAAATTGTTAATAACAAAAAAAAACTATTTACATAACAGGAAAAATACTGTGAGATTTATCCTTCTCTCGAAAGAAACGTGGCTTAGTTATTAATACCAGGGCTGTGGAGTCGGAGTCGTGGAGTGGAGGTTTTTTGGTCCGAGTCGGAGTCGTCGCGGCGTTTTGGCCGGAGTCATACTCGGAGTCGGAAATTTTGAAAAGTTTCAACTTGCGTATAATATGTCAAATTTGTCTATTGGCCGGATTGATTGGTTGATATGTAATTGAATACACACAGATAGGAAAGGTAGCAAAAAAAGTGACGAAATTAAACTTTTTTTAGTCGGAGTCGAAGTCGTCTTTTTGGTCAATTTTGGAGTCGGAGTCAGAGTTGTGTTTTGGTAAATGCTGGAATTGGAGTCGGAGTTGTAATTTTTGTTAATTACTCCACACCCCTGATATAATACCAACTTTAATGAAGCAGTCGGTTGATAGAAATTAAAATGAACTGCAACACAAAAAAATCTATCACCGAATGTATTCGAGTAAAATATAATTACTTTTTTATATTTCAAGTTCATGAATAAAATCGTTGATAACGTTAACCTGGAGATTTCTGGTTTTTTGTGTTATAAATAATGTCATCTTACGTTTAATTCATTATAGTGCATAAACTGTCGTTCCTACGTCATCAACCATAAAGTTTATTTCACACTGTTATAATCTAACCAAAATATCATTACGTGGACCCAATAATTAATTATGTTCTCCTTTGTTTGTCTACAGGTCCAGCCTTTTGGGGCTTGATAAACCCCGAGTGGAGTCTATGCAACAAAGGGAGAAGACAATCCCCAGTCAACTTGGATCCCGCCAAGCTTCTCTTCGATCCAAATCTGAGACTTGTGCACATAGACAAACATAGGGTAAGTGGCAAAACATTTACTGCAATTTCGGATCACTCAAACATCACGAGTTTACCGTATAAGATGATAGTCATTATGTATACACAATTCACAGCTAAATATAATTAATAAAACCATTTCAAGTTTGAATTTTGTACTTTTCCGTGAGTTTTGTCGCTAACGACCCGAGTTTCGCTTTTCAGCATCTTCAGGCATTTCAAGTGCACGGATGTACTTGAAATGACGCGCAGTAAACAGTTTGTATCGTTTATATGTTATAATTTGGTCAGTAGTATTTGCGATACTACATTTAAAAAATCCCCGATTAGCTATAACAAACCCTCTTAATTTATTTAAAATCGTTTATATCAAACTTTCGCTAATTTATAATTTTAAAAACAATTTAACTGAGTGATCTACTACTATTTTTATAAATTTATATAAACGATACAAACAAAATTCCACTTTGGCACCCTCAGCCGAAATCCTTAATTATAATAAAACCATTTTCTCAATTAAAGATGTAGACATTCAAAACAATTATAAATAAAAATAAATGCACATTTTTGGTAGTTATTCAACATAAATGTTTATTGGATCGGACAGGCGAGTATTATCAACTGATAAAAAATACAAAGAAACAGTGATATTTATAAAAAAGTTAAGCAAGAATTACAAGGTGACCAACAATTGGTATTACAACTAAGCAAAGAAATTGAAACAAAATACAAGCAAAAATATACTATAATTAAAATGTTAAAGACCTCTTAGCAATGCAAGCTATTATATCAAAAATTAATTAGGTACGAATGATCATTAACAAAGTAAAACCAAAATAAGTGCATTTAATAAATAGATAGTAAATCTTAATCGTTGTTAATTACGTTAAAGTTGACAATGCTCGACGTGAGCGAAACCGGTTCTGATCCAATTATTTTATGTTGAATAAGTACTTTAAATGTGTTTTTATTTTTACTATAGTGCCATTCCACCAATTATTAACAGTGAACACCTTTAAAATGAACAATTATATATGCTTTTAATTAAGGATTTCGAGTGACGGTGCGTGATGGAATTCCAATATCAAATGTTACTTGAAAATCTCTTGAAGTCTCATTCAATGCGGATGAATAGCCTTGAATTTTACATAAAAACACAGGCGACAATGAATTATTTTATCAGGAAATATAAGAAATAAATAGGCCTCAACTGAATAGTTTTCCAATTTTAAATGTGTAACTCAATCTTTCAATACGGTAAGAAAATAAAAATGTATTTTAGTTCTGCATAAATTATTTTATATAATTGTTGATAGCTATTTCGGCTTACGCCTTTGTCAGAACAAATATCTATCAACAAATATATAAAATAATTTATGTAGAACTAAAATACATTGCTATTTTCTTACCGTATTATAAAAGAGTTCTACCAAGTTAATGCCTACTCAATCAATCAATCTTTCAAGCTCACCATTGTTATATCCTTTTGAATGAATATCACTCATTATAAATTCAAATAAATCATTTTTTTAATGATACCTTGGGTCAAGCCCACCTATTATATCACTAAGAATTTCACTGCTATAAACTTGTAATTAGATTTTTCGATACGACATTTAAAATACATGAGAATTGTAATTTACCTACATAATAAATTGAAACTCATTAACATAAAAACTTCATTTCAAATTCATCTAGAATGCGTTAATAATAATTAAATTTGGTGATCTACTTTTATTTTTATATATAAACAATATAAACTATCTACTACGCGTCAGTTCAAGTTCATTCGTGTATTTTAATTGCCTGAAGATACCGAAAGGCAAAATGTGGATCATTAGTGACAAAGTCATGGAAATGTAGAAAATTTAAACGATTCGAAAATAACACTTCGGCTTTTTAAGCCACATTGTATCCAGCCATCCAAATCAACCTCCATTTGTTAATTTATATTGAAGGAATAATAGTTTAACCATGCGATAGTAGATCTGATGATGCTTTTTAACGAATCGTAACACGTTTTACCAGTTTTTGTAACACAATACGTGGAATCAGTGACGGCTGGTGACGGGGTGTTAGGGGGTGCAATGGAAGATTCAACCATTTTTGCAAGAGTTCTTTCATATTCATTGGATTTTAAAACACTTCTATATCATGGACTTTCAATTCAGATGTTCGCAATACCAACTGTTTCTCTTCCGTAGTACGGAAAAATAGTTGAATCTTCGTTTTGCACCCCCCAGCACCCCGTCACCAGCCGTCACTGCGTGGAATAAACTGAATGTTTTTATTTAACGTAAAATGAACATTTTCAGTATCTTAATAAAAAAAATCTTTATATTGTGTGAAACAACCATTGTTTTTAATATTTTTAAACGTAAATCTTCTTGGTAAAACAAAGGATCCGGTGTTTATCATTATAAATCATATAAATATTTAATTATTTTCAACATAATAATTAGTAACGGTATATTGTATATCAAAATATTATATTTGGCCTAACAATACCCCGAGGAGTTCGGGCGATATAAGTTTTCTATTTCCCTATTACAATAATAATAAACAGCACAATTCATCGGAGTTTATTTTCAACTTCGCTTATCATAATAGGTGTTTTTTTTAAATTATGAAAGGGTGCTTTAATAGAGAATTTTTCATCTACGATAATTTATGTAGGTATAGGCTCCTTATCATTATTATGTTTGCTACATAGAAATAAAGCTGTGTTAAATCACTAAGATTATTTGAAAAGTTTTATGTCTGCCTCTGTGGCCTAGTGGTAAGAGATATACCTGAGATATCAGATGAATTTCGGTTCAATCCGTGGCATCATCAATCTTGGGCGTCAGCGTGTGATGTATTTTATTCTCGAGTTGGCCTCGAGTAATCTAAATATATAGCTGTGATTTTTTTTATATTGGATAGAAATTAATTTAAGGTAGAACACGGTGAAAAAACAGGAATGTATTCAACTTCTACAACAAATAAATGACACATAGTTGATAGCAATTTTGTCTTACGCCTTTCTCAGAACTATGTATAAACAGTAAATAGCTAAATATATGTTTAAGCATAGTTCTGACAAGGGCGTAAGCTGAAATAACTAACAACTATATATTATTTATATTTTGTAGCGCTGAAATATGTTGCTAATTTTTTATTTACGTGTTAATTGTGTCTCGGTTACTATTTTTTTATTCTTAAAGAAGAAAATATTTGTTATTAAAGCTGATATTTTCAAATATGAAAACACACAAAATAAATTCGATAAGAAATTTTATGAATTGGTCAAGAACAACTCAACGAAATATGACAAACACCCATGTCCAAAATCACACATTTTAGAATTGGGGCAATCAAACATTTTCCAATATAAAAAAAATCGAAGAACCGCCTATTAGCGGCAATACCATCTTTCACCTCAATATCTTTTAGAGTACACCAAAACCGTTTTTTTGTACGGTAACATCGGTGAACAATGCGCTGTTAATTACGTTATAACATATGAACGTTTATATAGTCTCAAAAATACATTTAAAAATAATTGCAAAAAAAAACCGATTAAAAGGTTTGAGTGTATTATGAAAATACGAAATAACGTATTTTACTTCTTATACATATATGTATGACCCACTGGAAGGTTTTTTCACGTTTTAGAATTAATAAAATGAAAAATACGGCAGAGAAATACAAGTGTTTTGAGAAATGGCAAAAAAGTGTTTTTGACATAATATAATATATTTATAAAAATATGAAAGTTAAAAACACTTGCGTGGTTCAATCTGTTAGTAACGTGCCCCTTGTTTACCTGGTGCGTTAAGAAAACAATCGCTTAACTAGGATGTAATCTTCTACGTAAGTTAACAGCTTTGATGTTTGCCGGCTTTGGTAATAAGGGATGTAATAAAACATCCTTTGTACCACGTGTCATAAGCAAATCGCTCTATAAACATACTATGCTTTAGACATATATATTACTACTATTGCTACCCGGCGTCGCTCGGACTAAGCGACCAATAATTATTTAATGTTATATCATTCGACATAATTATATCACAAAATCTAACATCCAAAATAGAATTAAAATAAAATCACAAACTTTATTTAATTTGATGACAGCCCCATTCTCGCCCATTAAAATGTCCAAATTCAAGGAAAAATCTAATTTGCTGACAAAGAAATGTCAAATAATACCTTCACGTAAATAATAAACATTATTATTAATAATAAAAAGCCGGGAAAAGTTCAGTAGAAGACTAATTTATTACATTTTGACTAAATGTCTTCGACGATAAAAATTCAAACATATTTTCTTTCATATTCGTTTTTATGGCACGTTAATGACCAACAATGCAAAAAGGAATTACAGACCCACAGACATACATACGCCGTTTCGGTTTTATATATAAGATTATGTTCAATAATTTAGTAAGACTTTCATGAAATGTAGCAACGTAAGTAACAATTGAAATATAGGTTAAGCCCTCCTTTTTTTTGTTGATATGTATTTAATAGAGCTTCAGGTTACATTATCGTCTCATTACATCTGACAGAAGTGCGCGATTGCTATATGGAGTTAACGAAGTCAGTACTTTTTGGTCTCTACCTATCGAGCATCATCGAAAAAAATGGCTGTCGGTTTGTAACGATTCTCTAATGCCTTCTCGTCATTCTTCTGTAGACAAGAGATCGTTGGAATACAGTGATGGCCCACTGCCTTATGTAACTTTATAGAAGTTTCACGAACAAGCTCGTGAATAGTGGGTGCACTTAAATCTCTGTGTAACAAAAACCACGCACGAACCATGGAGCATCAAATTTTTTCCGCAAGGACTTATTCTGAACAATCTGGACAGTCTTCAGATATGATCAAATGCCTATACTGGTGTAGCGTACACTACAATCAAACGAATTGCTTTAAGCCCTAGCCTTTATCCATACTTATTTCATGTACCGATTTGTAATATGACTTTTCATAAATTTATATTTTATTTAAACATTGTTCAGGAATTTTAAAACCTGTAACGTAATAAATGCTTAAGAATATATCCCTTTGACTTATTACGGGTTAATATCCTGGCTTATTTTTATTTTCAATTATACAGTTCACTTCACTTTTCAATTACATTACAGTACAAAAACTGATCGCGAGTTTATTTAACAATAAATTGGCTTTTATTTTCTACGATCATTTTTGAATTCATATTGAAAATGAATAATATTTACAAACATAAGAAACACTTTTTTGAAATCTCAGTTGGTGATACTTGGCGATGACGAAATCCGTTATTTATCTTTTTAAAATGATTGATCTACCAATAAATTTTCATAAGCAAGAGAACAGATCAATAATATTTTTTTTATCACTTTTCTAGATTAATTTACTGACAAATTTTAATGGATCAAATAAAAATTAGTTACTTGTCCCACTGATTTGATTGTCAAAGTATAGAGGTAAACTATCATGCAAAATACTACTTGACATAAACACAAGTGGATCAGAAATCATATCATTAGTTCAACAACTGCATGCTTGATCGTTTTAATGATCATGTCGTTGACTGAGCTGTTATACGATGATTATTGTCAGCATTGATTTTTTTGAACTACAGATAATATATTATTTTATACTGAAGAATTAGTTTTAAATCATTTAGGTACATTATTTCTTAGCAACAATATTTATCCATGTGGTCAGGTACTATACCAACACACAATTTTTCACCAAATAAACGGTATCATATTATAAAATTACAGGAATAGGATCGAACACAGAATTATATATATTACATGTTATCCAGGAAGTTAAATATTTCTCCTAAGGTCATGAATACTTTATAATGATCATGAATTTTAAATTCGCAATTTCACAACTGATATTAAAAGGATATTAATATCACTTTGAATAGTCAAAATTAAAGATAAATTGTAAATGGTTTAGCTACCAACACCCAAAAAACCTTTTCAAATTAGCATTTAAATTGCACCATTACAATTTTATACAAGAAATAACTTTGTTCTACAATATTGTTTCAAAACACTTGATAGTTACTAAACTGGCTGTTAGTATAAAATGTGAACTTTTTTGAAAGATTTGTCGAATTTAGCTTTGTGGAAACTGTTTTCGTTCTTTCAAACCTGAACTATTCCCAAATAGATTTTTAACTGAAAAGGGGAAAAAAACGATTTTAAATCTTACTATAGATTTTGTTTCGAGGTGCTTCTCAAAGAGTAAAAATATCTAGAATATATACGCGATCACATTTAGTAACATAATATGGGTGATATTTGTTCTTTTTAATTTAATTTTTACATAAAAAAAATAGTGTAATCTGCTTAAAGAGTTTATTCGAGTAGCCATAATTATATTTTCAACAACGCAACCATTTTGTTTATTGCTTATTTCATATTTATAAATAAATGTATGACGACTAAAGGTTTGTGATACATAATTTTATATGATACTTAATTTATTTTTCTTAATTTTTTTAAAACCTAATTTCAATAAACCTACACTAAAAGACAATGACTACATTTTCCTCTTCAATCTACACACATTTTTATGACCGTCTTTACAGGGCTAATCCAGTGGCGTAGCAAACTTGAAGAGAATTTTATGTGTCGAGGAATATCTTGAATTAGTGACCAATTGATTAGTGATTACAACTTATGTGCACTAATACTGTTGATATATTGTCAAATTAAGATATATACCGACTTTATATTTATTTTCTAATATCTATCTATTTTTTGCAAATTAAAAGCGAACGAGTGGCGATTTATCAAGGATTTTATCAATTTCGGTGCTGATTATATCCGTTTTCTTTTCGAAGAATATCGTGACGTAGCGACATATCCAAGATGTTCAAGCTAACGTGATACAATTTACTTTTTTCAACTAAGTCAAGCCAAAGTATCTTATGGATTTTTGATTCTATCTGTATTATTAAGATTATCTGTATTATGTATTCGAATTTGGTTGTGCTGCCATCCAATCAATTTGGTTTCCAGTAAATAGTGTTGATGTTGAAAGATTCTTTAGTAAATACAATCTAATAGTAACTGATCGTCGCACTAATCTAAAAAATTCAACCGTTGAAATATGTTCAATGATTAATTTTAATAAATAAGTAAGATAAGATTCAACAGCGTACATTCTAAATCCTTTTTTTTATATAATATAAAATAAACAAACAATGTAATTTACTCTTTTATCTATATTTGTTAATATTTTAAATTAATAAATTGATAAAATGAATTGTAATTGATAATTATTTGATATTTGTGTTTTGTGTTTTGTGTTTTATAAAAATTGATGCTAAATAGATGCTAAAATCCGAAAATCTAGAATTATAAATGCTACAAAATGCGAAAATTGAAAAAAATAGATGCTAAAAACACGGGTCTCAAATAATTGCTTATCCGTTTTAATAAACGAAATATGGTGAGAATGGTCTGATGCAGGAGCTTTGTTTAGCCCTGTATTATCTTTGTAAATACAGGTTGAGGCATTAGGATAAAAATGGTTTTTTGGTTCAATCAAATGCCTAATAAAGAGTATTCTGCCCACATTGAGTGAGAGCATGGTTACTTAGAAAAATTCTAAACAAATTATTCGAAAACGTTCTAATGGCTTACGCTTTAATTTTTTTCTTGGGATTGACTTATACAGTGAAACCCCGATTCTAAGTTTTAGAAGGGACCATAAATCCGGGAAAGATTAAAATTTTAAATAAAAAACTAAAACTCTTAAAAAACTTATTTATTTTTTATTAGACTTTGTTATTATACTTATAACATTCATTTTTCTAAAATAATGTCCTACTACGTTGTCTCTTTACAGTTCATTATTGCACTTTTGGCCATCTTCATTTACAGAGGACACAGGTGCTCAGTAAGTGAGTCATCACCGGAAACATTTTGACCATGAATCGTAAGCAATTGCACAATTGCAGTCTCAGTTTTTTTTCTACGAACTGGTTGGATGAGGTCGAATTTGCTTATGAGAAATATTCAACAAAATCGGTCAATCGGGATAGTATTTATGACGATACCATAATTTTTAATTTAAGGATTAATGCGGGATTTTTAACATTGTTACTATGTGTGTTTGGCCGGGACTATAGCAAATGAACGACCCACGCGGGAAAACGGTTTATGCGAGAACACTGGATCGGGGTTCCACTGTATTGTAAAATAAAACAAAATCGTCTCTCGTGTTTTTTTCCGATGTCTATATATAATATTATGTAACATACTTTTACGTTAACGTTGGCAATTTCCTTCGTATTTTGGGCGCGGGGACTGCCCGCGGCTAAAGATGTAAGCTACCGCCTTGTGTTTAAGATACAAATTTGAATCTCGCGATGAATGCCTCCAGGGTGTGCGTGCGCCACTCGCTAAATGGAAATGTCAAGATCACAAAAACAAGGGAAAGGGGATGATGTAAATTGTTGCGAATATTGTAGACAGAAGTCGCGTCAGACGAGAGGGCTACGCCGTTTGTGATAATGCCATGGGAAACACAACCATATGAAAACAATTATTCCGTGATTTAATAAGCGGAACGTCATGTCACTGTCATTAACGCACGTAGCTAGAAGATTTACTTTTTTAATTGTTTCTAAACACACAATTATTTATAAATTGTATTAAAGTACAAAAAAGCTGCAGTAAAGAAAAATTGACTCATATAGTAAATATGTCTCTATTGCATTATTTTTAAAAACCAAATATTTTTCATTTTCATGAATGTATAAGTTCTACATTTTGTTTTCTTTTTTGTCGACCTAAAATACATTGATATTTTTTCGCCGTAGCTTTAACGTTAATTTCTTGCAATCGGATTCGGGAAATGATTTAATATTATGAAAAAAATTGGAAAAATAAATTCTGGGGAAATAGTTAATAATATTATAAATATATTTTTCTGAATACCTCAACAAATATATGATCAAATACTGTAGAATATTGAAAAAAATGGCAATGTATTTAAACTCTACGCGAATTATTAAATATATTAGTGATTTCACCTTAGATAGATGTGATGATTTATTGTGTGCCTTTTCTACACCAGAATAAATATAAAAGTAAATGTATGATTAACCATACATCTGACGAGGGCGTAAGCTGAAATAACTATCAACTATATTTTTTGTAGAACTAAAATACATCACCTTTTTTTTCACGGTGTTATAATGGAGTTCTAGCTGCTTATTCAATCAATTAATACTCAAAAGTTTAACATTTGAAGACGCTTAAACGTATTATAAAACGATTGCTTGATGGGAATTCCAATATCAATTTTGAATCGTTTAAACTGACTCACGTTAAGGTTCATCCCTGTACTTGAATGTATGAATATTTTGAAAAGCGAAACCCAGGTCGTTGGTGAAAAAATGCATGGATATGTACAAAATTTTAAGATTCGATCAAAAAAAAAATCGTTAACAATTTGTTCATTAAAAATTCTGTGTCACAATTTTTTAATTTCGTAATAAATTTATTTTATGAGCTAAAGCTCTGAAACGGATACAGATATATTAAAACACACACATATATCGTTTATGAGGTATTTTTATATGAAAATTTACCGTATAAAAATTCCGTTAATAACATTGAAATAAATAAAAGGAATCTTCTTAGAAAATATCCATACATGTATTATGAAAAAAAATCACGTAAACGGAGACTATTAAAATTTTTATATTTTCATAGTTTTTTCACATCGCAAGTGAGCGAGTAAAACTTTTGCATTTCTCACCTTAATTAAACAGGGAAAATTATATTTTCTCAGATAGTCAAACAATTTTCTTGGTCTTTGTGCTTAGAGTCATGACTCACGGTTCACAGAAATCGCCATATAATTAAAGCAGATTTTCAAAAGTTGAATGATTACCTGCCGTAATTGGATTTATTGTATGATAAATTTACTTCAAACCATGTCAACTTTTTTAGATAATATAGGCATGTAGACAAACTATAACGGTAATTTAAATAAGATAGGATATCAAGCATTTTAAAAATCTTATTTTATTGCTGATTAACCTATCACATATTTTCAATATTTTATATATGTACATACATACAGTAGAACCCCGATCTTACGTTCTCGCATTATACGTTTTCCCACGTGGTGCGTTCATTTTCTATAGTCCCGGCATTTAGTAATCGTTTGTTTTATACGGTCCCTTGAAAAACGTAGAATCGGGGTGTCACTGTACTATCAAAAACATACATTGCGCTTAAAATACATACCCAATACACCTAACGGTGTAATTATTTGTAAATGTGGTAAGAAGTATTATCAAGTTTATCATATTCATTAAATAATAAATTATTGTGATATATTTTTGATTCCACGTACCTATTTCAAAAAGTGTATTTTTAGGTGAAAAGTGTATGTAAAAGACCTACTGTAAGCTAATTTTACCATGCCAAAAACCTCCGCGCTAGTGCAAGCAAAAAGTTTGTCACAGTTTCATTGCGATCAGATGAACGGTATGGCAGGGCATACGGTGCGAACAAACAAACCAACAAATATTGATTTTTATATATTAGATAAACTTCCAAAAAGAATTAAGGAAAATATTTGTTATTCATTTATTAAAGAAGGCATTGCTCACTTTATACGGATTACTCAATACTCGTTCATCTTACGTGACTGCACTTAACGATAGTCGTAACTTTTACGCTCGCCCGTTCACTAATTATTCACTAATTATAATAAAAGAAAGTCACACTGATAATATTCTTCTTGTCCGTTATTACATTTTTATTACTGCTGACCGTTAGAACGGCTACATTTTTTAATATCCATTTTAATTCATTTTTCATGTGCATGTTTATAAAAAAAATCTTGCTTGACAACGACAACACAAAAGATGTTTCTCACACGAGTTTAAGGACATTCAAGGAGCAGATGGGCTGTTGCCACGCATCCCAATGATTCCGACTTCTGACAGATATGGAATTCGAATTAAAACGTTCACAGATTTCGGTTTGACTCGCATTTTCAATGACCATCAAAAAAGCACAGTGTATGCATCGCCACATGTGCTTGGACGAAATTTAGAAAACTCATGCTTCTCACACAGCAGACAGCTATATGTGGCCTGCTGACGCGTTTAAAAACCTTCTGATTTATTCGTATATGCACCAGACAGATGAACAAAAAATATTGTGTATTTAGATAAAATCACTTCAATAAATATAACCAACACGAAGACTATCTTTCGTTGGGTGGCATTGCATCGCATGCCGGGTACTTACTAGTAATTTATATATGGTTAAATAATGATTGATTCTAATGTTTATAATGCGTTAATATTGTATGATTTCACATTACGATCCGTTATTTACACGCTATGAAGTATATAATATATTCAGATTAAATATAATAATTAGAGTCTCATGAACAGATCAAAGTGTTGGAATAAATTATTGCTCATCTGTTTCTGATAGCTTATTAGATATTGTAAACAATATTTTTAGACTCATCTTCGTTCATTATAATATTCGTAGCTACGCGAGCATGTAATAATTATTATAATGTCTTATCAAATGAACGCCTGCTCCACGTTTTAAGTTAAGAGCGGAGCATTTGACTGTTTCATATCCAGTAGCGTACGACATTTAAAACCATGCTGCATTTAGTTTCATCCATCCACCAGCATAAATTTTAAGCACATTCATATTTAAAATAACTTTTCAAAATACATGAATGTGTATTAATATTTATAAACATTGGTGACAAGAGCTTTGTCCTAGCGATCAAGTGGGTCTGTTTTCAAGTCCTGGCAAGGTAGTTTTTTTCAATTCAAAAAAAAACATTAGGCATGCGTCATTTTTCGTTGAGTTGTTGTCGACTGATTCATAAAAAGTTCTCATCGAGATAATTTCGGACGACGTTCATATCTAAGCGCTGGCATTAGCCATTATGTCAAATATTTATTTTTTAAATTAAAAAAACTAATGGATAATATTCGTTAAGTAAAAAATTCTATTTTTAGGAATTATCTAGGAATTTTTATGAATAAAAAAATCAGTTTACTTAATTGATGAAATGGGCGGTAACTTATGTAAGAAATTGTGTTTTATTTCAAGTTTAAATTGATAATTTTTGTTCTCACAGATTATGACACGTGTTTTTCCCAATTATAAATCATCGTCAGACTAAGATAGAGTTATGCTGAAATGCTTTAAAATATACAAAACACGTCTGACGACAACCGTTAATTTTTATGATTTAGTATATACTTAGTAAAAACATATGTATTATGTAACAACATTAATATATAAATAAGACACGCCCTTTTTTGGGCGCTGCGTCATATTAGAATGGAACATACCTGTAAGAATAAACTAAAATTCAAATTTCGCTCACAATCTCACATGCGTCTCCCGAAGTAGCAATTAATTTGTAACGGCGCGCGTTCGTTACAGTAACGGAGGCGAAATAAACGGATGGTCGTTTTCCCGCGCGTTCGCAGACCAGAAGTGGATGCGACTTTTCTTTATTCAAAGAGAATGGAAGTAAATTAAACTGGCTGCTGGCAGGCCGTGATTTAGCTTTTATTGCTGCACTGGGAATATTCTTGAGGGAACAGCGGCCAAAGGTCGTTTCACTAACGTTAACCACCTACGCCACTGCGCAGGACTGCCAACCTATCTTACTAACATGCATATCAATTCTAAGTAAACATTAATTGTAATATTATTCGTAAAACTCAAACCCGAACTATGTTTTATTAGGCAATATATTTTTTTAATTTTTCTGGAGATTGGTTGAATATTAGGGCTATTGCCCGGTCCGTGGCGCAGTGTCAACGTTGTTGGCTTGCGTGCCGGACCGCCCGGGTTCATTTCGCTGTACGAGTGGATATTGTGAGTCGGTAAATCTGCTCAAAGGCACAGGTGTTTGTGTTGTTGAAAATCTCTTCCCACCTTTCCCATCCCAAAGAGCTACGCATAGCGAGAGCGATTAGCTAACCACTAGTCCTGTCCTAGTCCTCGAATCCTTTGCATCCCCTACTCTCTTCGATAAAGAGAGGTTGAGCAACTGAGTATCAAGCAGTTCTCGTAGAAAAATACATTTTGAGGTAAACTCCGTGAGGAGTCCATATGCACCAAGTTGGGAGCGGACATGGTTAAAAAATATTTAATATATTTTGTAAAATTATATGCAATAAATTTTGTACTTTTCCATAAGTTTTGTCGCTAACGATCCGGCTTGCGCCTTTCGGAATCTTCATGCATTTCAAGTGCCCAGATGAACTAGAACTTACATCAAGTACATCATCAGTACTGATCAACGACGATTCAAATTATATATTGAAATTCTATCAAGCACCCTCAGTCGAATTCCTTAATTGATCTATAAAATATGTTACATTATTTGGTACTGTACATAAATAGGTTTGTAGGTATGTATTTATAAAATTAAATCATACTTTCTTCAAACACCAGCAATTTTTCTATTGATTTATTTTATAAGACTCTTGTTTAACATTTTTCTTTAATTTTTCACAGATAAATGGGATGATATCAAACACAGGTCACTCGGTAATATTCACAGTTGAAAACGATACTCGTCATCACATAAATATAACTGGTGGACCACTCTCCTACAAGTACCAGTTCCACGAGATTCACATCCACTACGGGCTTTACGACTCTTACGGGTCTGAGCACAGTATCAATGGATACACGTTTCCAGCTGAGGTGAGTTAAATATTTCACTAACCCTTTTACGGCCATAATTTTTTGAAGAGACTCGCCAAAATAACCAAACAGTGTATGATATTTTTTGCAAAAACGAATACATGTTAGAGAACTTAATTATGTTACATAGCGTCTTTCACATAACAGTCGAGAACAACCTTAAAACCTGGGGTTGATTACATGAAGCGTTATCAGATGAAGTGAAAAATCATTGTGAGGTCGTTTTTGCACAAGCACCACGCGATGATTTTTCGCTCCGTGGCAGTATTATATATAAAGGTTTAAAATCATTGACTTGAAAAACTGAAGCAATAATTTCAATGCATACAAATCCGTGTAGATTGGTTCCGAAGCTGGATGGTGACACTAAATATGTTGCTACTTACTCGTCAAGAAGTTTTGAACTCCAACTAATACACTCTGACATAAACCCTTAAAATGCCATCCTTAAAAATCGTATGCGTCATCGTGCCGTTGCATTTAATTGACCGTTGCTAAAACTTTTATCTTCGTGCGCTTCAAATGCGCGATTGCTTACAGGCAATGCTAGGGTTCTTAGTGACAAATCTAAGAGAAATTGCCAAATTTCAAACAGTTCAAATAAAATGTGTTTTTTTAATTAAATATTATCTTTTTCAAACAAGAATTGAGATTTTAAAGTGAACAACAAATCGTATGCTTGTTCCATCATCAATCAATCGTTGCTAGCTTTCATCCATTTTTTTTTTAAATCTTACAATGTCCAAAAACTTTTCACGGTATTATTTAAATTTTCTGACAAACATTCTTAATTTAAATGTGTATCATAATATGACGATGTCGTGAAGACTTTTTTTTATAATTATCAATGAATGTGTATTTTAAAAGACAATACTAATTCTATTTCTAAGTTTCAAATAACCGAATCATACACTTATCATGCTATTAGATGTATAAAGTTTTACATAGAACTCTGTCTAAAAGTGTAGCATATAAGTTTTCTACTTATTGCAATAAATGTGTTCTCAACCGTGAATTCAAACTTTGTTGAGAAGATATATCTTGAATTCTCGCTACAGAGACAATATTTCAGAACATTAAGACGACAATAGGGTTAATAACTTATAACAATATATGTATGAAATTATACTATTCAAATGAGTACGACACACTAACAAACAGCGCCTTTTCTTGTATAGTAGTATAGTATATTTATTTCACGGGGACTTGGGCGGTAAGCCTAATCCCTTCCATCTTTATGAGTATTTACATTTTCAATTTAAAATTAATACATGATATATATATATATGATGACAAAAATTTTAACAATTAAGAAAAATGTAAGTTGAGTTAATTTCAATAGGAGATTCTTCGTCGGCGTCGTGGATGATTCCGATGCGTCGCTTTAGAAGTTCATTTCGTCGTCAGTTGAGTGATGGTGATGAATTCAGTCATCAGTGGTATCTTGTTAGCCTTTTCGGTCGCCTGTGTCTGCTTCCTTCAGTCCAAGTGTTCCATGTAGATTCTTCATCGGTCATGTTTGGGATAAACATTCGGTTTCAGTCGGCTTCCACGATGGTTTCCGCGATGGCTTATAGTGGCAGCTTTTTCGGTCGTTTTTGTCGGCTTGCTTCAGTCTGAGAGTTCCATGTAGATTCCTCGAATCAGTCATGTTTGGAGTAAACAAACAGTTTAGGCTGGCTTCAACGGCGTCCGCGGCGGCTTGGTGTCGTGGGGATAATTTTTTAATCTGAGATGTTGCTGAGGTCAAATTATGCGGGTCGTCATGGGTAGTTGAGTGGATCTTGGTAGCCTTTGCAGTCACCATGTGTCGGCTCGCGTCAGTCTGAGTGTTCCATGAGGCTTTCGCAATCAGACATGTTTGATGTAAACACTCAGGTTCAGCTGACTTCGACGGCGACCGCGGTGGCTTGATGATGGCAGCGTATTCAGGCACTTTTTGTCGGCTTGCTTCAGTCTGGGAGTTCCATGTAGATTCCTCGAATCAGTCATGTTTGGAGTAAACAAGCAGTTTAGGCTGGCTTCGACAGTGTATGAGTCGGCTTGGTGTCGTGATGATAGCATAGAAGTAGGGATGATGCTGTGGTCGGAATTGCGGGTCGTCATGAGTAGTGGTGGTGATCTTGGTAGCCTTTGCAGTCCCATGTGTCGGCTCGCGTCAGTCTGAGTGTTCCATGAGGCTTTCGCAATCAGACATGTTTGATGTAAACACTCAGTTTCAGCTGACTTCGACGGCGACCGCGGTGGCTTGATGATGGCAGCGTATTCAGGCACTTTTGTCGGCTTGCTTCAGTCTGGGAGTTCCATGTAGATTCCTCGAATCAGTCATGTTTGGAGTAAACAAGCAGTTTAGGCTGGCTTCGACAGTGTATGAGTCGGCTTGGTGTCGTGATGATAGCATGGAAGTAGGGATGATGCTGTGGTCGGAATTGCGGGTTGTCATGAGTAGTAGTGGTGATCTTGGTAGCCTTTGCAGTCCCATGTGTCGGCTCGCGTCAGTCTGAGTGTTCCATGAGGCTTTCGCAATCAGACATGTTTGATGTAAACACTCAGTTTCAGCTGACTTCGACGGCGACCGCGGTGGCTTGATGATGGCAGCGTATTCAGGCACTTTTGTCGGCTTGCTTCAGTCTGGGAGTTCCATGTAGATTCCTCGAATCAGTCATGTTTGGAGTAAACAAGCAGTTTAGGCTGGCTTCGACAGTGTATGAGTCGGCTTGGTGTCGTGATGATAGCATAGAAGTAGGGATGATGCTGTGGTCGGAATTGCGGGTCGTCATGAGTAGTGGTGGTGATCTTGGTAGCCTTTGCAGTCCCATGTGTCGGCTCGCGTCAGTCTGAGTGTTCCATGAGGCTTTCGCAATCAGACATGTTTGATGTAAACACTCAGTTTCAGCTGACTTCGACGGCGACCGCGGTGGCTTGATGATGGCAGCGTATTCAGGCACTTTGTCGGCTTGCTTCAGTCTGGGAGTTCCATGTAGATTCCTCGAATCAGTCATGTTTGGAGTAAACAAGCAGTTTAGGCTGGCTTCGACAGTGTATGAGTCGGCTTGGTGTCGTGATGATAGCATGGAAGTAGGGATGATGCTGTGGTCGGAATTGCGGGTTGTCATGAGTAGTAGTGGTGATCTTGGTAGCCTTTGCAGTCCCATGTGTCGGCTCGCGTCAGTCTGAGTGTTCCATGAGGCTTTCGCAATCAGACATGTTTGATGTAAACACTCAGTTTCAGCTGACTTCGACGGCGACCGCGGTGGCTTGATGATGGCAGCGTATTCAGGCACTTTTGTCGGCTTGCTTCAGTCTGGGAGTTCCATGTAGATTCCTCGAATCAGTCATGTTTGGAGTAAACAAGCAGTTTAGGCTGGCTTCGACAGTGTATGTGTCGGCTTGGTGTCGTGATAATAGCGTAGAAGTAGAGATGTTGCTGTGGTCGGAATTGCGGGTCGTCGTGAGTAGTTGGATGGATCTTGGCAGCCTTTGCAGTCCCATGTGTCGGCTTGCTTCAGTCTGAGAGTTCCATGTAGATTCTCCGAATCAGTCATGTTTGGAGTAAACAAACAGTTTCGGCTGGCTTCGACGGCGACTGCGGTGGCTTGAGATGATGTATAGCGATGCGTGTAGTGAATAGTTTTCCGAGTTGTGTGTCAATTGTGCAGGCGAAACTTTTTTCGGTTTGAAGACTGTTGAGTTTGATGTGTAATTGTCGGCCCGGCAAGCTGTTAAATAACAACAGCTCACCGGACCAAAGTTCCGACGGTTGTATGAACGGAGCGTTCGGCGCAGGGAGGTGTTTACTGCACGACAACTGAAGAGAGAATGAAGCCGCGCCTTTTCTTCTTTCACTTATTTGCTTAACTATGCAGTATGTGTATATTAAAAAATAATACCTGGTCACTGTGAAAGGTAATACAGTCAATATGAATTGAATAGGATAACATAATTTATATTAGTTTTGAAGTAAGTGTCCGTCACAAAGTATTTTTAAATACACAATTATTACGATACAGTTTGATAAATCGTGTATTGATTTGTTTTTCATCCATCAGTTGTATTCATAATTTTTTAAATATTCAATCCTGATTTAAAACGGTGTCAAAAATAGTTTAAATTGTGCTAAGATCATAGAGCAAAACCATCTGGGAGATTTTGATTCATCTTATAATTAAGTCAAAGATACTGTTCGTTTCATAACTAATAACTATTAACAGTTTTTTGTATATTCAATGATATGAAAAGAAATAAAAAACGTATTTAACTAGAAACATATAACCAAAAAAATGGCAAACAATAAAGATAAGAATCAATCAGCAAAACGTTGGCGATGATATTGTTAAACTATCATGTAATAATGCACTTGAACTTTTGCAATGTTTTAAACTGAATATAATTTTCAGCTTATGCATGGCACAGCATTAGGACTTTTTTAAGGTTTTACTGTATTGAAATGGACTGATTCATCAATACAATAATCGAAGTTTTTATACCATTGCAATTAGTTTGCACAAATGATTATAGCAATAATTTGACTATATTGCTTTTCTTTTCAAAGTTCCTATGTTGCTTTTTATCGTGTAATAATGTGGTTAGTATTACTCAAAGTATCGTTAATTTGTATTTCTTGATACAGTGTCGTTTTGCAAGACAGTAATCATCATCGCCCACGGCGTCTAGTCAAATGACGGCGATGTTTTAATTAGTCATAAGTCGCCGCATAATTGAGTAGATGGCAATAAAGTTAGCCAGCCGAACCGGTGCCTGGAGGGGGAAGGAAGCGGAAGGAAATGATCCAACGGCGCATCCCCTCGGTACATCCGGCGCAAGATGATGAGGGAGATAGAGCGATTGCACGTATTTCTGATAGCTACCCCTATAACTTTCTATAGGCAATAAATTAGGGGTAGCACGTTTATCGAGACGTGAAAGTTTTTCAGACACAATTTTCGACCTGTTTTATTATGATTCGCATCTTCGCTCATTGAGTTATTATCTGAGCTTGATACAGATATTTACTGGAACCCCTTTTTAAGCGGCAGGTAAATAGTTTTCCACTTCAAACTGACAGCATTAAAAAACCCTAGATTCAAGAATTTGTGGCTATGAAAATAGATAAAACTTTCCTACAGTAAGTGGCCAGTAAATAATTTTGGTTAAAAAATTTAATTTATTTTTTGAAAAAAGAATTCTTTGAGTCACATATGCAATTGTTTCATTCATAATAATCTTCTTTCTAGAGTCTCAAAGCAAAGAACATTTTTATTTCAGCTTTAATTTATTTTTATATTCTTTGTAGCTTCACTTCTTCCTACGCACTGCAAAAATATATTTTAAGGTCAATTCATAAAAACACGAATTAAATATTTAATTGAGCAAATAAATGTATATTTATCCTTTCAAATTGCCAGGAATGACACCTTTTGATGTATAATAGAAGTTCTTTCAGCTATGATGGAAAAATGAAGACTGAAAAAAAATTGAAAAATACTGTCGCCCACGTTACTATAAGACTAAGTTTTTACAATAAAAAAAAATCAAATGTCATTAACAGACCTTGCTAACGGTAAATATAAATTATAATTACTGATCGATACTAGACTTTTGATTACTTATTTAAATTTAAAGGTGTTCACTGTCAATATTTGGTGGGATGGCATTATAATAAAAATAGTAACAAATTTTTACTACTTATTCCACGTTAAAATTTATTGGATCAGTACTGGTTTCGCTCTTGGCGAGGATTATCAACTGATAAGTAATACAACGATACAGCTTTCTTTTAATTTTTGTGTTTCTTTGTTTGTTAGAATTGATATGGTCTCGTTAAAATATTCCCAGATTATCTAACTAGCGTTGGACTGGAGTATTCTTTCCAGCATCGGTGAATCATACTACGGGCATTAAGATTTATTACATATTTTCAATGCACTCAGTGTGATTTTTACATTGTTAATGATCATTCATACTTAATTGATTTTTGATGAAATAACTTGTATGCTAAGAGGTTTTCAACATACATATTAATTATAGTCTATTTTATTGATTGAATTTGCATTAACTTTGTAGAACTCCATTATAACATGGTGAAAAAAATAACTTTGGATAGTAAAATAATGTATTTTAATTCTACAGAAATTATTTTAAATATTTGTTGATAGTTATTTCGGCTTACGCCATCGTCAGAAATGATGTTATTTTTTTTTCACCGTATAGTTTTTTTTGTTTGTATTTTGCTTCAATGTATTTGCTTAGTTGTAATACAAAATGTTTTTCATACGTTGTAATTCTTGCTTAGCTTTGTTATAAATATCGCTGTCTTGTTGTATTTATTATCAGTTGATAATGCTCGCCATGAGCGAAACCTCACATGATCCAATAAATTGAATGTAGAATAAGTACTAAAAATGTGTTATTTTTTATTTCTCCTTAGTTAACCAAAAATTTATGTCTGTGTTCAAATATATGATACATGGGTCTACGTTATTATTTTTTGTTTGCTAAAGTTTAATAATGACAAAGTTCAATTCTTGTTTATAATTAACTTTTCCACAATAGTGTAAATATTTGCGAATCTACTAAAAAGCTGCTGAGTTGATCGCAGACCTCCATTATAACACATGGATAAACTTGGTATAAAGGATTTTCTTTCTCGCTAAATACGAAGCAAAGGCTTAAGTCGGATAAATAAATTTGTGTAATGTCTGCCAATCCTGCTTAACCTCAGGCACGAGATATGAACTTGTGGAATTAGCTCCATCCATAATGTCACCATATACTACAGCGAATCTTTAAACGGTTTAAATATAATTTTACCTATGTCTTATTTATTTAATTTTACATGTCTTTTTACTTTAACGACCAGTGCTATGCTTTTCGGTATTTCTAAGCGTTCCAAGTGCACGGATGAACTTTATCTGACGCATTGTATATCGATTTTTTAATATTTTTTATGATAAAAGTTATCACTGAAAGTAAAATTATTGATTGCAATCTAGATAGTTAAAACTAACCTAATATCTCAACTAATATCGATGACGTTCAATTTTTTTTAATGTGGAGCATACGGCTGTTCTAGTGTATTAATATTTAAAAAAGATATATTCTACGAAAACTGCCTGTTACTCAGCTGCTAAGAAAAATAGAAAGAAAATGGTAAGAACAGGACTGGTGATTCGCCCTTGTTACCCCCCATATTGGATCGTAGGGAAAAAAATATTCAACAAAATTACCCATGCTTTTGAACAGAATCGATTGAAAAAATCTGCTAGTGTCTCATTTTATTAACGAAAAAATATTTGGCACAACAGCTTACGCCAATGCGCCAAATATCCTTAATTGTGAAAGTCATACGAGATTAACTCGATGATAAATAATGAATCAGCTGTGCACAAAATCAACGATAAATCACATACACCCAGCCCAAAAAAATCAGACCTCGCCGGGAATTGAACCCGGACCCCCTGATCGCTAGAACAAAGCTTTTGCCAATAGACGACAGGGACCGACAATGGGTTTTTGTGTTGTTATAAACCCCTACATACCTTTCCAATCCCAAAAAAAAACCTTGTACATAACGAGATAGATTAGCTAACCACGAGTCCTTTCCTAGTCTATGTTTCCTTTCAATTCCTACTCTCTTCATAATAAGAGTTTGAGGAACTGACTAAATAAAGGAGCATATAGACTCCAAGAGGAGCCCATATACTCATGGTGGGAGCGGACATGATAAAAAAAATAATATTCTTTATTTTACTTTTTTAAATTTAGGTTTATTTTTAAATTTCACTAGTGTGTGGCAGACAATTAATTCACGAACTCCTAAGAATCCCTTTTGTCATTGTGTGTGAATAAACAAAGTTTTGCAGTTATCGTTCTTTTTTCAATTGTTAGAAACTTGGTCCAAAGAAATAAACTTGGTAATTCTGATAATTTCTAAGACGACTTTATTGTGCGTACCGGCAATCGTAACTGCCATGAACAGGCAAAATATCCACAGGTCTAGGTTAAACTGTTCACTCCTTTTCAACTTTAAGCCGCTTTACTAAATGAGATATCTCCATGGGCAATTATTGCTATTGTTCTTACAGACCCTTCTATTCAATTATTTAATTATTCTATTTGGTACCTAGATGTCTCTTCTTAGCATGCAACTTGACTTTTTAAATAAATAAAACATATGTGTACTAAATTTGAATCGTTTGAACTTTGTACTTTTTCATGAGTTTTGTCGCTAACGACCCGGGTCTCGCCTTTCGGCACCTTCAGGCATTTCAAGTGCACACATTTACGTGAAAGGCGAAATCCTGGTCGTTAGCGTTTAAACTCATGGAAAAGTACAAAATTCCAGCGACTCAAATTTGATATTGAAATTCCATCAAGCACCTTCAGTCGTAATTCTTAATTATATTTGTACTACTTCCACATGTACGCTGATAAAGATAAAAACCGGTTTGACTCATCTTGAGAATTGATTGAGTAGTGATCACAATGAGTGAAACTGGTTCTGGTCAATATCAAAGTATATTTTTTATCATTCCTTTCCACGGAAAAGTAATAGTTACCCTTAAAAGTGTTGCGTCATGACAGATAAAATCTCGCTGTCCGCCTTTAAATCAATCATACACTATAAGGTATACACTGGAAGGGGAAATAATTTTATAATTTGTAAGAGACACATTGGATTTTTTTCAAATAAAATGTCAGTGTGTTTGTGAAACGTTAATTGAAATAACCATTTGCTTCATTTTGAGTATTCATATTGACCATCTAAAAGTAAAAACTGATAATCCAACATTTTTAAAAATGGAACTAAAATACGTAGATGGAATATGAGCGATTTCACTCAATATCCAACGAAATGAATTAACATTGAGCCCTTTAACGATTTGAATACGATAATTTGCAAAATATTTACAAGTAAATATAGATGTTTCAATCAACGGTCCACTAGCTAGTAAAAAAATACAATTTTTTATTTATTGAAAATGCAATACGATTGAAAAAATCGATACTAATAATTTAAGCACGGAACAAAAACGTTCAAATTGATAAATGAAAATAACATTTATTGCTTTTCAACGCCTCATACATCTAATTTTTGTGAAAAAAGGTTTTGCATGGCTATTTTTTTTGTCGATTTGTATTGCAAATAAACATGAACGTACGAATATCAAAATGGAGCTATTGCATCGATAGCAGATACTTTTCAGGCATGAATAACTTTCACTTATGTGAGCTTTTACAATGTAATTGTAACATTTAGTTATTGCTCGTGTTAGAGCTTTAAATGAACAACGCAATCAATGTTGGACATTTATATTAAATCAGTCGAATGAGCAGTGGCAGATAAACAAAAAATTATGATTTTTAAAAAAATGTCAGTAAGATAAAATAATAAATATACTGAAAGTATATTTTATTAAATTTAAAGAAAAAAAAAATTTGAATACTTATACTTTATAACAATTAAAAATTTTGTAGGTATCGTAAGAAAAAATATATAATTATACAAAAGGAAAACTAGTCATTATGTAATAGTTTTGATTTTTCGTTAAAAAGTAAAAAAAAAACAAACATACAAAATCGCTTGCGGTAATCGCTATTCCAACACCCGTTTGAAGGATTGTTAAGAAGCAGAAAAATTCAGGCTACACAAACATTAGTGAAGTAAGTAAATCCGTGAAGTGATTTAAAAATGAATGTGTAAATCTATCATTACTGCGATTCGAATTTGGACGCAACGAAATCAGAACCAACAGTAGCTCCGGCAAATACAAAACGAGACCAAACTGAATTATTTAAATCTGCTGTAAAAAAAGAATAATAAATACAATGTCACTATCTATTAAAATAAAAATAAAACATGGGGAAAATTCTATACCTCAAGACATTAACACCCGTTTGAGATCTTGATACCTACATGCTAGGGGATGAAAAAGTATGAGCCACCCAGAGGGATGGAATCGCGTTATTTCGCTAGAAAAAGTAAAAACCAAGAGGGTTTTGATTTCAAGCCTATTTAACTGCAGCTCCACGACTGCCTCGACCCTTTATGATCTCAGGAATTGAGATTTAGATTGGGGTGATTTGCAAAATCACCATTTTGTACCATTCAAAGCATTTGCTTCTTTTCCTTTTTCTACTCAAATCTTTATGAAACTTTTAAGCTCAAAATAGTTTTAGACCTCAAAAGATTAATATTGGATATTATTTGTGTATAAAAGCTTGTTAATTTTAAGATAAACTCTTTTCAGCAGTCATTTTTAATTTATTACATGCATATGATTTTGCAATTCTCTTACATTATGATTTAATAAAAAAATGTGTATCGTACATAGCTTTATATAAAAGGTAATTTCGTAGTCCAAAATAATCAAATAATAAGGTAGATTTGTCTTCCATGTGATAATGGATCTTTTTTCTAAATTCCTTGCAATTCAATTGTTCATTTAGTTGCTAAAATGGCCCTTATTGTTTGATATCCCTTGATAGTAGAGACTCCAATTCGAGTATCGAGTACTCGATACTTGAGTATACTCGTCTATTTTTCAAGTACTCGATACTCGAGTATTTTGAAAAATACTCGATGAATACTCGTTTAAGTAATAATCATCCAGAGATTTTCTACTGTGGGAATTATGAAAACAAAACTTAACCAATTTAAAATTTGAGACGTTTCATTCTATATTATTGTTGAAATAAATTTATTTATGAAATTAAATAACCATCCTTATGTATTTATCTTCTATTAATATACACAAATTCAAATTAGTAATACATATATATTTTTTGGTACATCTGAAACTACTCGAATATACTCGAGTACTCGAGTATTTAAAATTTTACTACTCGGTACTCAAGTAGTTGAGATGTCGAGTAATTGAAGTCTCTACTTGATAGTAAGTGTAAGGTGTTTGGTTGAAAAACAAATAAAATAAAAAAAAATCTCAAATGAGTATTTAATTATGTTTGCGATAAATAGATTTGTGCTGATAACTATATTTTAAAACAAGTAGAAAATATCAAACACATAATTAATGTTAATGTCGTGCGAGACAGAAAGGCAAAGAAGCTTAAAAATAGAAGATTGAAATAAATTTGAATCAAATTATGTATAAACATAACTTTTTTAAAAATGATAATTTATTTTATTATCTTCTTTATAATGCGCCAAAAAGTGTGAACCACAAATTTTTTATTTGTTTTATAAAAAAATCTATTTCGATTAACTAAGATATAAATGTATTTATTATAAAATCAGTATCGATGAGAGTCTGAAATATCATTGATAACATAGAAATTAAATACAATGTAAATAGCAATCATTCATACAATTATTTTCCAATTATAAGTCTCCAAATCCGATACAGAATAATTTATTTAATGTGGTCTGACAATCTTAAATAATAGCAAGACAATCTCGATATTGTAGATATTGTATTTCGACTCTAGGCATTCGATAACAATGCGTTTATATTGAACCCAAATATATATTATCTAAGTACTATGATACTTGAAAAGGACAATGATAAGTTTACGAGGGCCGCATTACGGTAAGGGTTAGTTATTTACGAAATTCTAAGCCAAGATCCACTCACCAAGAAAATTGCTAACGGAAAGGGGTGGTCAGGGGCTAATCTCAATATGAAAAAGCTGTTTTGAATGATTATATTATTGTCCTTTTAATAGGGGAGAATTTCGTATTAGTATTTATAAAGTCCTTCAATAAATAAATCACCCTCGGTATTCAATTGATTTCAATTCATGAAAATATTTTCTATTGTACAGTAAAACATCATTGAACTTTTTAAATTCGAAGTGTTTTTCTTAATCTTCTATTATGGATATGTTTTGAATTATCGGTTATGTAAAAAGCATTATACATGTATTTCGAAACCATATAAAAAATAGTCTTAGCATATTTTCTGCAATTGATTTAATTTTTAATAATAAATGTTAAATGATATTAACCGGATCAGTATTAAAAAAACTTTATCACTGTTTATACATCAACAAGCATTATCGGTTTATCGATATGTATAGTCATTCATTAATTCAAACTATACATTCACTTTAATGTGCTAACTCTCAACTCTTGGTGGATCGCATTATGTTTTTTTTCATTTTGTTTCACTTAGAGACGCATAAAAGTAAGGTTTGTTTGAATATTGCATTATACATACGAATCTATACGAAATATTTTCGCTGAGAATATAAAAGCATTTTTTATTGTACGCCAAGAGTTTATGTTACTTACCACCATTCCCATGGCCGCGTTTTTTAATTTTGTTGACCCAGACGGTCCATTATAATTGCTTTCCTGTGTATCATAAATGGAACGTAACTTTTAAGCCTAATGAAATTATATCCAACTCTTACCAATTGAGACTTCGTCTAAAAATATGTCATCACTTTTAATAATCTTTCTTTATATAATGCCTTTAGTGGAGATACAATGCACTTAAAAATAATACTACAAATAGACACATCATTTTTAATAATGTCAGAGATTTTTTTTCAAATAAAAGTTTTATATTTGGTTGAGATCAGGTTGAACTGGACATGTTGTTTAAACTGGTTGATAAAGTAAATTTTATTTTTAAAAATCTCTATATATCAAACTCTTTATTTGTATAATGCGAAATAATTCTGCCATGAGTAGCTTATAAATACCGCTGACTAATAGTTATACCAATTGTAATATTTGTATATCTTCACCTACGCGATAAGAATCTAACATAACATTTTTTCAATGGTAAATTTAATCAATATTAATATCAACAAAATTCTATATGAAGCAAAACTTTGTCATTAAACTTATTTTGATAATCTTAAGAAATCATTCGGTAAGAAAAATAACAATGTATTTTAGTTCTACATAAATTATTTTATATATTTGGTGATAGCTATTTCGGCTTACGCCCTCGTCTGAACTATTCTGTAACTTAGTTCTGACTAAGGCGCAAGCTGAAATAGCTATCAACAAATATATAAAATAATTTATGTAGAATTAAAATACATTGTTATTTTTCTTACCGTATTATAATGGAGTTCTACCAAGTAAATGCCTACTCAATCAATTAAGAAATCATACTTATGTAAACACAATATAAATCTGTGATAAAGTTAATACAAGAAATAATGTAAATCCCCTAACACATCACCGACTTGAACGTTCACTGTGCATGCTACAGGAGAGTTTGGGTCTCGCGTTTATTTTTTTTTTCCATCCAAAATGATTTCATCGTCCTGGAAGATCCTTCTCGACCATCTTTATGATAAATTCAGTGGATTTATGAGATGACTTGATGGCACCATACGCCCATTTTTTTCAAATTTTGAATCGTTTTAGCTTTACACATAAAACTCCCTTTTCGAGTCCAGCTCGACATCTCTTAGGTGACGCGCAATTCCTATGTCGAGAGCAAATGTGGTATATTTTTCAGTATTTTGTTGAACCATGTGATATGTATTTTGTTTTATCACTATGTTATATTAATCGATTTCTCAAATCTCTTGAACAGTTGATGGAAGGAAAAAAATAGCATATTAAGAAGTGCAATGGGTTAACATAAAATATAAAATACAAGAACTTTGTACGATTTCATTTGTGTTAAGAAAAGAAATGATTAAATGTACAAAGTAAGCAAATTTTGCATTATTAAAGAAAACCAATTTTAAAGCTTTTATCTGAGATCTATATCTTTACTTTGAGACCAATTTAAAACACTGACAACATTAAGCAGTCATATGCTTTTCCAATATAACGTGAGAGTAAATAATATACATCTCTTATCCGTTTCACTGCATTCTGTAGAGTTTTGTCCGTGTTTCTTCTTAGACAAACTGCCCTGTCATTGTGTATTGTATGTCATCGAGTATTATATGAAGTTGTTTATGTCAACAGTAAAAAGGCAAGCATTTGGGTCAAAGTATGCTGTTTGCGAATACTTCGTGAACGATGTATGAATAAGCTATTTTTCACTTAACTTCTAACAGAGTCAGTAATCAGTATAATAGTGACACGTAAAAGAGTCAACCAAAAATAAGATCTTTTGCGTCTAATGTTAAATAATGTTTTTTTTAGCTATTTATATGAATTATTTCATGATCCAATGCATTAAAAAATCAGACACTTGCGAATATTGGTTATTATTTTATAGAAGATTCGAAAAAGGCTTAAAAAGTTTGTAACAATGCAAGCATATTCTTTCATACTTTCTATGGATTCGGCAGTAACTTTGTGGAAGTTTTTTGATTAACCACGTATTATGTTTTTATAACCCTCTACCTGCTTCACGTTAAAAGAATAAATCCAAAACTCCATGTTGTATTTGATCATTTTAAAATATTAAAATCAATCTTGCTTTATTACTTAAGCAGACTTTGTGAAAGTAAGTCCGAAGATGCCTCTGAAAGGGAAACAATACGTGGAATAATCAAAGCTATTTTTAATTTGATATTGATCTTTCATCTTAAAATCTACGTAATTATTTACAGAGTGGCGACTAGAAAGGATACAACCAGTATTCCACCGATACATTACCGATTACAACTATAAATTAAAAATAAGCTAGACCAAAATAAAAAACAAAAATCTATGTTTAAATTAAATTGAGAGTATCAGTCTATAAAAATATGTCTTGATCATTGCAGAATATCTGAAACAAATATCTAAGCTGTTAAACAAACATCAACTAATTTTTAGTTCGTCGCTCAAGATCACTTTTATGAAAGAATTTTGGAGAGAACTTGATTAAAATCAAAATCATCGATCAATGTCACGTTATTCACATATTCAAAACAGTATGAAGAATCAAAAAAAAGTGTAGGCTCATACCTACATCAAGCTACAATTTGATAATTTTAAAACCAGATTTATAAGAGATGTAATTTGACTCAATCATCTCAAAAACTGATTAACCTTGGTAGGATTATCCATGAAAAATGACTCTCAGGCCGAAGGGGGGTTAAAAAAGACCCCAGTGTTTTCGCCTTATTGGCATAGACTGCAATAAAAAAATGATTGATTATGCTTTGACGTATATTTATACATCTTTCTGAAAAAAAAATCATATAAAAAATCCCCATTTTTCCTATAATTATTCATATTTAAGTCGCGCATGAAAACGACGAAGTTTTCACTCCAACGGCTATGGTGGAATAACAAGCCAATAACCGTGCAAGAAGTCACATTACCTTATCTCTTATCTTATCGCTTATCGCCTTTTATTGTTGCCAGATATGAAACACTCCGTCCATGTTATCTATAACTCACTATGGTCACGTTCTCTTATCGCTTATGGGCGTGAAATTTTATGTTAGCGCTTCCCAGCAATTGCCACCATCGACAATTAGACTGAAAAATTCCGACTTCTTCTCATTTTTAATCGATTACGGCGCAACTAGCCAATAAATATCATTTTTTTTCTGCAAAAAGTGTACAAAACTATGATTTAAAAATACCAAAAGCTTAGACTAGCATTACAATATTTAAGGAAAAGTAGCTGTTGGGAGAAAATCTATACTGTTCGGGATGGCTAGGTTAAGATGTTATTCGATAGACCTGGTGGCAAGCCTATAGGATAGTATTTTATTCATATTTTAATGCTATAGTTCAAGGCATTTTTTCATCTATTTTTATGACTTGCGATAATCCGTTTAAAAAAACTCATCTATGAAATAAGTAGACATTACCATGCTTTTAGCTTGTAATTAATCTTTACGATATAACATAGAATGATTTATCCAATTAATTGAAACTCATTGAGATTAAATCATTTGCTAATTCATCCAGATTGAGATGACAGTTGAACTTACTGACTAACTATATAAAAGCGATAATATTTAGTATTAACTACACGTTATTTTAAGTAAATGTATGCTCCTGAAGTGCCTTAAGATGCTAATAGCCGAAACCCAGGTAGTTAGCAACAAGGGTTTTGGAAAAGTACGACATTCAATGATACTAATTTGTAAATAAAATTTTAATTATTTTTTTGTACACGTGTAAACTATATTATATATTTATGAATATAATAAATAATTTTGAAATGTTTAAGGTCACCAAAATAAATTCAGTTTTCTTCAAAAGACGAAGAGCAAACTGATAATATCTGATGACGAATGCTCCGCATTTGAGGATAAAAAGCTTCTAGAAAGTCAGCTCCTGAGCTTTTACGGCCATCGAGTGCACAAGTATAATTCACTTTTCGTCTTTCTTTTACGATGACACATCGGATCAGGTGGGTAATGCGAAAATTGCGACAGCCTTCACTGCCTTTGTGATATACGATGTTTTGTAAAACGTCGTAAAAGAAATTCGGGAGCGACATATTTTCCGCCTTTTGTCGCTACGGCCGCTTCGATCATACATAGCGGCAAAATCGTACGCCGCATTAAACTTTTAAGACTAACGTAAACTTTTCAGACATATAGACTTTCAAAGCTTTACGATTATTTTATTAAGAACACGTTTCTTCTTCAAACCATTACTGGTAATGTTTTTTTATCAAGATTACAGTATCAAAAATATATTTATCTTCGGTGTAAAAACTGACGTAGTAGTTTCTTCTTTTACAAACATGAAAACTAGAAATATTTTGTCTTAATAAGTCAATTCTTTGTGGGTAATTGTATGTGTAAAAAATCAAATTAGTTTTTGACATCAAAATTGATGAATATTATAATATTTAAATCTTTTGAACTGTGTACTTTTTTTAGGCAAATGAACTTGAACGTTGGTACAGTAAATAGTTAGTCTCGCTTGTATTTATAAGAATAAAGTTATCACTAAGTTTAAGATGTTTCTATAGCAATATGGATGAATTAACAGATTTTCTGATGTCCGATGAATTATAACTATTCAGACGTGCGGTCAAGAGTACCTATTTAATTTATAATAAAAAAATCAGCTTCTAGATAATAATATTTTGTATCGAGATTTTTTAATGCCAACGCGCCAAATATTTTTAAATATGAAAGTCACAAAAGATATACTCGATAAGAATCAGTCGAGAACAACTGATCAAAAAATGGCACACCCATGCGCGAAATCTCGTTTCAATTTGAAAAAATCTGACCTTGCTGGGATTTGATCGATAAAACCAGGGCTGTGGAGTCGGAGATTTTTGGTCGGAGTCGTACTCGGAGTCGGAAATTTTGAAAAGTTTGAACTTTTTATTTTTGCATTTAATATGTTAAATTTGACTTTTGGCCGCATTTATACGGTTGATATTTAATTGAATATACATAAATAGGAAACTTAGGGAAAAAAAGTGACGATATTAACCTTTTTTTAGTCGGAGTCGTATTTTTGGTCAATGTAGGAGTCAGAGTCGTGGTTTTGATAAATGCTGGAGTCGGACTTTTTTTTCACCGACTCCACAGCCCTGGATAAAACTCTTGCCACTATACCACAATACATCATCCTCGTTAGTGTGTTCCAAATACAATTTTTACATACCATCATCACACATTAATGCTGTTAATGGTTTCACATCTTTCTTTTATTTACTACACATCCCTTGTATTGATTGCTCATCTGGAATATATATCATCTGAAAACGTGCTGTATCCACTTTAAAAATGTTTATTTTCATTTTTTCCAGTGTGATACATTTAAAATTTGTATAAAATACAATTTTTTTCATTTAAATTGTTTATAAAAAAACAATAGAATGTAATTTAGTTTCAGAATAATTAATATGCATGAAAATGCAATGAAAAACTTCTACACGAATTAAGGCGGCATAGATGTTGGGTTTCGATTTGCCTCAGGCCTGCGAGATCAGTCTCTAAACACAATTAATGGGCCGAGCAAACTTTGACAACGATGTTTGCAGCTGTCTCGAAAACTACAGTCGTTCCACAAAAAACGTATTGACTAAACTATTTCGTTTTATTTGGCAGCAAAACAGAGTATATGTGTGGCTTTTAGAATAAAACATTCACTATTGAAACTTTATTTATCTAGCCTGAAAAAAGCAATTTATTCTACAAGCACTGTCAAATATTTTATGCCACAATGTTACTAGAGTATAAATAAATAAAAAAAACGATTCACAATACTTATTACTTATAAGTACAAACATTATTATTAACATTAAAAAAAAAGATTGTTGAATTATTGACAAAGAGTTGAATATATAAGACGCACTTTGGTAAGTAAGTATCTTTGTCTATCCTGCAGTTGAGTTGTTAAAGTCGTTGGCTTCGCTTACGGTGTTTGCAGGCTTGAATCTCAGTAAGAAAAGTTTTTCAAATAGATTTATGATTTTTTTTTCGAAGGAATAGATACATAATTTGTGATATTTTACTACCTCTCACATATTCAATATTATATACAAGGCGTATTTGGAATTTATTAGTCAACTATTTGTCTTGCCCTAACACTTTCGTTCTTTCCTAATCTTTAAATCTAAAGAAATATAAGGTATTGAGTGACTGGGATAAATTCTATTGGTTGACATAATTTTATTCACATTGGAAGTAGTCATCTTAAAAAATAACTGGGATCATTATTACTTTCAAAGTCACTGCTTTTAAATATCCACGTAAAATATTTTGATCTCGTATGTTTTTGTCCCAGTCCGTGGTGCAGTAGTCAACGTCGTCGGCTTGCATTTTGGACCACCCGGGTTCGATTATCGGTACGAGCAGATTTTTTCAGTCGATAAATCGATTCGGTTCGAAGGTAATGGGTTTTTGTGTTGTTCAAAATCCCTCCCCTTTCCGATCCCCAAAAAAAGCGGGGCACGTAGCAAGAGCGATTAGCTAACCACTAGTCCTTTCCTAGTTTTCGCATCCTTACAACTCCTACTCTCTTCGACAGAGAGGTTGAGCGACTGAGTAGCAAGCAGTTTTCGTAGAAAAAACTTGTTAAGATAAACTCCGTGAGTCCATATGATCCAAGCTGGAAGCGGACATGGAAAAAAAAATATCCTTTTCCTTCCAAACCTTACAATAATCAATCAAGTTTGAATATACGTATAACGAACATTTTTTGTTGGTACATTATTTTCTGAATGTTCAATATATGTCGTTATCTACATTGTTCTTACGAATATGATATAAATGCCATTTTCTATTTTTGCTATTCAGCTTTTGTGTAATCTAATTTTACTTTTATTTGATTTGTGACCTAAAAAAGGCCACACAAGTGTCCATTTTATCAATCATCTGTCGCCCTTTATTGCTCTGATGGATAAATTCGATATATTAATAACACTTCTGAGTCACTTCGATTTTTTATAAGGGCTGTACCACGTCTCTACCCGCCACTTAGCAGCGTCCTTATTCTGACTTCACGTCTAGTTTGCGATTCCTCGGGTTCTAACTTGGTAACTTTATTTATCATTCGGTCGTACATTTATAAGCCATGTAGTTTATAGCTATCTAAAGGTGAAATTGAAGACGTATGCCAATATTTTTTTTAGTTCAATTATACACAATTTATCTTTTATTAAGCTTTTGAATTTGGTTAGACTATTTTACTCCGTAATATTTTGATATAAATTATTCTTGGTTGAAGTAATCTTTTTTTAAGTAAAAGTTCACAGTTACCTACCTATGTTGATTTATAATTCATTAATAAGAAATCGTAAAAAAATACTGATTGTTAAGTAAACTAGCGTTGCAATGCCACTCAATGAAAGAAAGTGTTTGTGTTTAAATTGTTTTTTTTTAAGTTTTTGTGTATCCAACCGATATTTTTTTCTTTTTCTGTTTGGTGACTCTGTTGGGCGTCCACACAACAAATCACCAAATAATTATCGCAATTGGATGAACGATTTGGGAACGCAAAAACCTTCGCGAGCGTCTACACAAAAAATAACCAAAGTTTCATTGCAATCGGATGAACCATATATGGCAGCGCATAAATACGAACAAACAAATATTGATTTTTATATATATGATTAAAATATTTTTTTCACGAGCAGGTGGATTTTCGCGTGAATACCACCTTGTAATCGAATAAAAAAGAGAAAAACATTGCCTTTAATTTTTTAATGAATGAGCAAATAAAAATAAGATTCTTTCGATTGTTTCGGCGGTAACTTTGTGGAAGTTCATTCTAATATAAAATTAAAAATAACTTCATTAATTCCACGTATTGTGCTACTAACTGTGACGCGTATTTCGCCTCTTTCAGAGGCATCTTTGGACTTACTATCGCAAATTTTGCTAAAGTAAGTTAAAGTTAATAAGTAAGTTAAGTTAAATAAGATTCGCTTAGTTTTAAATGTATAAGTGACGAATTATAAAATACCTTTTACAAACATTTCAGCGTATATATTTACTTTAAACCCATTTGGACAAGTCGATGATTTTATAATTAAAATATTTTATCACATAAAACCAAATGTCTGTAATTCCCTTTTGCATTGTTGTTGCAAGTTCAAACAAACGAATTGATTTCGCGAAAGTTTCGACGGTAAATTTGTTTCGGTCGAGTATGTATAAAACCGAAACGGCGTATGTATGGCTGTGAGTCTGTAATTCCCTTTTGCATTGTTGGTCATTAAGTTGCCATAAAAACGAATATGAAAGAAAATATGTTTGAATTTTTATCGGCGAAGACATTTAAGTCAAAATGTAATAAATTAGTCTTCTACTGAACTTCTCCCGGCTTTTATCAATAATAATGTTTATTATTTACGTGAAGGTATTATTTGACATTTCTTTGACAGCAAAATAGATTTTTTCCTTGAATTTGGATATTTTAATGGGCTAGAATGGGGCTGTCAATATTTGAAAGGGGCTGTGAAATGTCAATGCCAGTCTGAAATGTTCATTTTAATTCCATTTTAATTGACCTAGACTTTTGAATTTTGAAAAAAGTTGTTTCAACTTGGCCCGTCTGAATTTACGCGCCGAGGTGAACATAACCCCAAACTGGTCCGAGCGAAGCCGGGTAGCAATTCTAGTATTATATAAGAACGTTTTACGCTGCTTCTACAAATAAAATTAAAACTTTTACGGCTTGGGATCGATCATCTTTTTAATATACATATGATCAATAAAAGAAAGTAAAGCCTTTCTTATGCCTCTTTATCCGAGGTTAGTATGAGCCTGACTGACCTGATATGATTACCCATCGCATAGATGATTCCTTTATTATTTATATAGCTTTGATTTACGTTCTGTTTCCTGTTTGTGGCTACCGCTATACGAGAAGATGTCGATTGACACTCGTCCCAAGATAAGGCTATGCTGCGGCCGTCACGTAGTGCATCCGGTGCATTGGTATGCATTACGCATTTCCGATAACGTATCCTTGCATATGACAGGTGATTGCCCACGGTCAAACCAACGAATAGACGGAGTCCGTCGCATATAAATATACATTGAATACATAATGAGCAGACTCTGTATGTCATTTAACAAATACCAAAATATAAAATTACGTCAAAATTATTAAAAATATACAATCAACGGTACCTATTTACAGAGATTTGCTCATTTATTTTTAAAGATATTTTTCTTTTCCATTATGCAATATATGAAATAAATAAAAAAATTAATACAATATTTCTTGTACTTATTCCACAGTTAATGTATTAAGATCAGTACCGGTTTCGTTCATCGCAAGCATTTCCAACTGATGAAAAGTTGAAAAATTGAAAAATTGAAAAATCTAGCGATGTGTGAAGCTGGCCCTGATCTCGATAAATTCAATGAGGAATAAGTACTAAAAATGTGAAATTGGAATGGTTTGAATTTTGTAGTTTTCCTTGAGTTTTGTCGCTCACGACCTGGGTTTCGTCTTTCGGCATCTTCAGGCATTTCACGTACACGGATGGACTTGAGCTGACACGTGGTAAACAGTTTGTATCGTTTATACACAAAAGTAAAGGTAGATCACTAAGTTAAATTCTTATAAAAAATTCAAATTAGCAAATTTTATGTTAACGAGTTTCAAGTGGGTTTATTATTCTTTATTTGAGTGGCATTACAACGCTTGCCGGTACCGGCTAATAAATACTAAAAATGTGTTATTATTATGAAAAAGGTGAGCTTATTTTGTCTTGGTAACAACTGAAATATCTGTGATCCGGCTGTGTAGTTCCGCCAGTAAATGGGACAACTAAATCAAACGTCAAAGCCACGTGGCATTCCGTTGGAATATGAAACGCCACCTCCACCTTTTTCGTTCTTTTTATCTCTCCTGGCAAAAGATCAAGGTACGAATCATATTTTTGCTACGTGCGTGAAAAGATGACATAAAAAGTAAACAAATGTATTTTGTCATGCAACAGTAGCGGCTTCTTGTAGAACTGGAGATCCGGGAAGTTTTCATACAAATACGTACCTACATTTTTAGTTTTTAGTTTTAGTTTTTATATTACATCAATTTAAAAAAAAATCAAATCTATGGTATTTTTTATTATTCTTCTTGGCTATTGCCGTTGGGATTTTGTCTAATTGCTTGTGGCTCGAATATATCTACGCAATATGAAAAAATTCAATTGTATTTTATCCACCCAGCCTTATTTCAGTCGCATAGCATTAAAAATTGAAAAAAAAGTTCGTAAACTGTAGTAAAAAAAAATCATAAAATGTGATAAATTAGTTATTTCATTCATATAACTAAATTATTATAAATTACTTCTGACGTGGAAACCGTCAACTACACTCTGAATTCATTAACAGTTCACTCGAGTGTGCGACAGTTGTTGATACTTATTAAATGTTATCCCCTTTGACATAGGAATCCACCTACCGCACTTAGCCAACGCATTCAGTGTCTATCAATTTAGGGAATTAAAATTGTTCAAACCCTGGCAATCTTTTCTTTTGTGGGCATCATACAGGACATTCTCACAGCGCCACTCTTTCGAATGCATAAGTAGCGTGGTCAGTCTGTACTGTACATCAGAAAATGTTGTATTTTGATGAAATAAACACAGTTGATATATTAAATACACAAATTATAATGATCAATACCGGGTTTTCTCATCTTGGGTATTATCAACTGATTCGGTGTAACTTGTTGCAATATGAGTGTGTTTCTAATAAATAGTTTCTAATGGGCGCGTATAAAACCAACTAATAATAAAAAGTGCATGATCATGACTACCAATGTATTCCAAAAGCTTCGAGATTTTTTGGCATTTTATTTGTGAACATTTACTTTTTCAGTGTTTGAGTTTACAAATAATGATATCTTTTTAAAAGGGTAGAACAATGGTGAGTTTAAAAGATTAAGTTGTTCGATTAAAATTGGCAAACTATTAAGCTGAGCTCTATTTATTTCTTTAGGATCGATAGCGACAAACCTCATGAAAAAGTAACAAAATTCAAACGATTCAAATTCATAGAAATATTAAAAAAGTATTATTTTGGTCCCGTTAAGTAACTGAGTTTTCTTTCGTCTTGAATTCACACGCAGAACTGTTTTCATTTCAAATAAACATGTCAACTTCGCAATTTCTTTTATTTTTTCTTAAAATACTTATATGGAAAAGTTTGATATGGTGATGCATGAACGCCGTGTCGGGGTAAGACTTAGCCACTTTGTAAATACATAATGTAAACATCAGTTGGGGGAAAAACTTTTCTCCTTGCGACTCATAGTCGACTGATTTCAAAATTCCTACATATTTTATTGATCGATATGAAACAACACGGCCCTTTTCTCACGTGGATTATTCTTATACTTGTTTGTGAAAATCACAGCTATTTTTTTGAATATTGAAAATAGTTTATATAAATTATTGGTAAAATTGGCTTTGATTTGGTAGAACTCGATTATAACACGGTGAAAAAATAGCATTTCTTTTTAGTTAAATAAAATATATAATATAGTTCAGGGGGGGCCAAACTTTTACCACTACGGGCGATTTTGTTTGAAATTTTTGGTGGCGACGACTCGAAAAGATAAAATGAATTTATTATTATTGAAATAAAAGAGGAATCAAATATGTATGTGTTCACATACATACCAGTACACCAGACAGGTGGGTGACTTGGAATAGCTACGCGATCGACGCTTTGGCCACCCCTAATTTAGTTGATAGTTATTTCGGCTTACGCCCTCATAAGAACGATGTATAAATGCATTAACTTATCGATATTTTATACAAACAGTATATGTGGATTAGTTTATGTATGCTGAAATATAGTTCTAACGAAAGCGTAAGCCAAAAAAAACTGTCAAAAATAAATTATATTTGATTTGAATTATTTATATGACATTTTCACCCTTCGTGTTTAAAAAAACAGACGTAATATTTCAATTTTGGACAAGTTTTCCTATAATATTTTTACTCTTGAATTTGGACAGATCATTGGATAGAAAATGGGAAGGCAAGAGTCCTGGACTTGGTACTGACTGATACAGATTGCTGTGTATCGGTATACGCAAGTGATGACCCTCTAGTCCTTGATGACAGTTATCACCCAGCTATAGTGGTTGCTGTTAAAAAGAGAATATGCGCTTATCGTCGTGGGCGATACGTTGAGGGTGAAGATTATTCTGATATCTCTGATACCAGAGTTTCATGGAATTTTTGCCGAGGTGACCTATTGCACATGTACAATGGGATACACAGCTTAAATTTTTTTGTCGTCTTATGTAATATGTTTTTGTTCTGTTTGTTATTTTTGGATAATATGTTATGTAATGTTTATTAATTTGTCAAATGCATGGCAAATTGGCGCTTGCTGTAATGCCATGTATTTATATAGTTTTTTGTCAGTAAATAAATAAATATCATATCTGCACTTATTATTAACATCTAAATATATACGATAATACTAATATCAAATTTAAATCAACTTTGATGATTTCACGTATTGTGCTACTACTCTTAACACGTATTTTGAGGTTGCTTAAGTAAAAAAATTGTAATGATTATAATATTTTAACATGATATTTTTGATTATACAAAACCGAAGTTTTGAGAGAGGGTAGAAACAAACAATTAATAATGTTACTACTAAGGACGCTAAAATCACAAAATTATTAACTAATGAGATCCATTTCCATTACCACCAAATCCATCAAAATCATGATGATACTAAATAAGATAAAATAACAATGGTGTTATACTTATTTTAATTGATTTTAATGGCTCGTTTGAATATTGCAACTGCATGGTTAAGCAAGTGTTAATCACCGAAAAAATTTGCGATCTTTCCACTAAAGTTTATGAACCTTGCGTGTTTTTAATGCGATAATTTAACTTTTGAAATTCAGTTTGAAAATATTTCTGAATGTGATTGTTTAATATAAAAAAGTTAATTGGAATGACAGAAAATTTAAAACATTCCGAACAATCGATGGGGTGAGTGGAAAGAAAACAGGTGTCAATAATTACAGCCGAGCGTGAACAAACTTTTGTCATTATTTTAACAAAGTGTTTCTGAACAGTGTTGGCAAACACCCTTTTGGTCACTGGGTCGCATTTGCGTTCAAGCCGAAAAGCATTCACACCATAGTTATATTTATATCATTAAAGTGGTTTCAATGTCCCGTGATGGTACAATGAATTATTTAACAAAGCAAAACTAAATACATGCCATTAAAAAATAAAAAAGTGTAATTTACTAAATTAATTGCAGCTTGCTCTTTAAAGTACTAAAGACGTATGTTCAACACTTTTTATTCGTCTTATCCGTGGCAAATGACTTGAATCTCAATACAAGAATACAGCGGTACTTCGAGATATGAGTGGCTTAACGTACGTGATATTTCAGATACGAGCCGTCAATCAAGCGTAGTTTTCCTTTGAAATACAAGCAACATTTGGGATACGAGGAACGGCCAGGTATCTGTGTGCGCTTTGCGTATGCGTGGAAGGGGTACATATGCATGTATTGGTAGCAAATCCGTATATGTATATCTGTGCTAGTATTGGATTCTACTTCGACTGTCAAATGCTATGGAACTACTATAAAAAAGATACTTCGCTCCATCTCTTTCACACAACCGAAAAATCCCATACGTAAGACAAAGATGGCGCTCTACAACAGCTCCACAACGCCACATTTTGGGGGCTGGACCGGATTAATGGCATTTCAATTAATTTCAATGGCAAAAATTGCTTTGAGATGCGAGCAAGGTTACGGAACGAATTAAACTCGTATCTCGAGGTACCACTTTATTTTAATTCGCTTTTAGATTAACAATAAATGAATAACCTTTAACAATGATGTGTAGTGAAAGCGGTTAGTCATATTCTTGTCCCATTTTTGAATTCTTTTTCTTTCTGACAAAAAAAGACGCGTCCAAGATGGACCATGGGTGTGCGCTGCGTTAAAAAAACCCTCCCACCCTTGCAAGCCAATAAGCTAACCACTAGTTCTGTCGTAATTTCACTGTTTATTTTATTATTTTATTATTGTTATTTTACTCTGCTTACTCGTATCGAACCAAAGATAGGTTTATCGACTGAGTAACAAGCAGAAAAAAAGTATATTTTGATACATTAATTAGAAAGCCATATGCTTCAAATTAAGAACGAACATGGATTTTAAATATGTTTATTGATAATTGAATATTTATCAAAGCAAATCGAACAATTCTTGTAAAATTGAGAACTTCGACTGAAGGTGAATCGTTTGATTCGTTCATCACTTCAGGCTCATTCGTGCACTTTAAATAACTGAAGATGCCGAAAGATGAAACCCCCCTGTCTTGCCACAAAACTTATGAAAAAGTTAAAAAAAATCAAACGATCCAAATTTATTTTTTGTTAAACTAAATACATTTTTATTTGTGTCTTATTGCAATGGAGTTGTGCCAAGTAAATATATGAAAATGGTATTCAATTAATTTAATATCGTGAACAAAGCTTTTTACTTGAACTCTTATCAGCGAGTCTCCAGTCTAAGTGAATTCATCATCTTGTCTTTTGTCATGTGTTTCAGATTCAAATATTCGGGTTCAACTCCCAGCTGTATTCAAACTTTTCGGAGGCTCTGCATAAAGCGCAAGGCATTGTCTCCGTATCGCTTCTGCTGCAGGTAAGACATTTAATTACTTGTTTCAATGTATAATATTTTGATTGTTCTTCTAATGCATTGTACTATAAACATCTTGTTGATCAAGCTTCATATAAATGGGTAAATGTTCACTGTTGACATTTGTACTTTGATATTCATTTCAGTATAACTTGTTAAATTTTCACATCAATATAACTAAAATTTTAAAAATATATTTGTTTTACTAAAGTGAATATTTTGAAAGATTTTGAAGGAGAATAAGTGCATTTTAATAACTGAAGTATAAGCTTTTGAGTGGTGAAGTGAGCAAAGTCTTAAAATAGTGAAACTTCTCTATTGGACTTTTAAGTTCAATCACAATTTATATTTTGTTTTTTTTGTGGAATTATCTTAACATTTTTATATGACGTAGAAGCCAACCACATAAATAAACAGTAGAAACCATTTCAGAAATAATATTTGAAATAGTGTAACAAAAAGGGGGAGTTGATATAACTGTTAATATATCAGTGGAGCCCTTGAGAAGTGAAGTTAGCCAAGTAGTAAAATGATGAAGCTTTTATTAGCTAAGAGCCTTCTTTTATCTTATGAAAATAAACAATATCTCAGCTTGTTTTTAATAGTCGCACTACATTTTAAGGACACTTTGAGACTTAAAGTATATGATGCTGCATCTGACTCGTTTTTTACAAAAATGCCACTTACATAGCCCACTTCACTTCTCAGGGACTCATATTTACTAAATATAACCCAATAGGGACGCTCAAAATATGTTACTTTGTCCTGCTGAGTAGATTATTCATTGTTTAGTGGCCAAATTTGAGTCAACCAGTTTGGTAAATAATCGGCCAACACCTACCTGTACGTCATCAAAATACAATATCTGGTGAAAACATTGCTGCTGTGTGTGAAAGTGTACAGGAAATCCCAAGGCAGCTTATTTCTCGTTGTTCACAAGAACTTGGCTTTTCTGCGAATTCAACTTGGCGAATTTTGAATCGGGCCTTATGTCTGCACCCGTATAAAATCCAACTAACCAAGGAACTTCAGGTAAACGACCACAGACAACGCCTGATTGGGTTCTGGAGCAGTTGGAAGTTTACCCAAATTTGTCAAAAAAGTCAACTTTAGCGACATGGCCCATTTTATAATGAATGGATATTGGCAGACATTTGATGCTATATTCCATATTTAATGCCGTAAAATATACTTACAAATGAAATTAAAATTTAGTCGAAATCTCACAAACAACTTGTTTTATTTACATTTCAAAACTAAGCGTCCTTATAAAAAGACCCTTTAAAACATGTTCAAATTTCACAACACATGAAAGTTACAAATTTTAAATTTTAAAATGTATTGATTTTAATATTTCATGCATTTTGTCTAGCAACATTTAACGATACAGGTGGACTATCTTCAAGAGTTGTCAAAAGCCTAAATCAACTTCTTTTTCAAAATAAAAAATATTGCTATTTAATGTTCGTTTGAAATTGACAGACCTTTGTCTGCCGTCTTTGAAAATCTTTGATATCCGGATTTACCTTTACTGAATTTGTTTTGATAATCATTCAAAAAACATTGTATTTTACTCGAAGCTAAATAAAGAGCTCTTATTAGATGGTTTGATGGCAATATATAATTATATTTAACACACTCAATTGAAATAGATTTTAAATCACAAAGATAACGTATTTCCAGACAAATCTACTATTACCACTCCTTAAATAGATTGAAATTGGATAATGCATCAATATATTTATCCAAATGTCGTGCATTTTTTCGACTCACAATCATTACTCTTTGAATTTTATATTTGTAAGTCGGTCCCTGTGGTCTTGTGGCAAGAGCTTTGTCCTAGCAATCGGGGGGCCCTGGTTCTATCCCCGGCAAGGTCAGATTTTTCAATTGAAAAAAAAAAAGATCTTTGGCTGGGTGTGTGTTATTTATCGTTTCGTTTTTGTGCACAACTGATACATTATTTACTATCGAGTTAATCTCGTATGACTTTCACAACATTGGCGTAAGCCGTAATACCAAATATTTTTTATTAAAATAACATGAGGTGAAAAAATCAATGTGTGTTAATTAATAGAATTACTTCTTGTCATATATTATAGGAGATGAAAATTAAGATAAAAAAAACACTAGAAGAAGGCAAATTGCTTATTTTATAATAGGACGTTGTAATGTATCAAAACATAAAAACATCGAAAATATATATTCAAGGATTTGAATCATTTAATTGATAACAACCTTTGCATCAGGCAAATGTTGAAAGTATACAATTTTAAGAATTTGTTCATTACTGTTTAATAACGTTGTTGACAAAATATGTCTGCAAATTTTCAATAAAGCATCATCCGGCTTTTCAGGCATTCGTTTGGTGCATTATTTGGAAACACTCGTGAATAACATCAAATATTTCATTTTAATTTAAACATATTAAATTTTCCGTCGAATTCTCGCATTATTAATGTATTTAATATTAAAATGACACGTGGCGATTTTTATCATGAAATATGCTGAATGACGACGGCATATTAAATGAATATTTTCTATTTCAATCTATAAAAAATAAGGCATTTTTTTGCCTTAATGAACGTAACGAAATGTTATTTAGGATTTATATACATCCAGATAGGTACAGAACTTAATATCTAGTCTTGAAACTATTCGTTCTTATTTAAATAAAGATTGCGAATTTAATTGAAATTAAAATAAATTTGGTTTGAAATTTTTTTCACTAATATGACACTACACACTTTTATTGTTCGACATTCAAATATTATATCGCTTGAATCTTAACATTTTCAATTTACATACATATATTTAATTCGATAAACGCATATTTCAGAGATCTATTCTGAAAATCACTATACCTCAAATAAAGAACTCTTGCAAATCTAATGTCTTTATGAACACATATTGAAATTGCTTTGTTCATTATCGATACATAACATTTTGAAATAAACAACATTTACTATCGTAATTTATAAATATATACATATATTAAAGACAGAATAAATTGAGTATACTCACACTCTTCTCTTAAGAGATAGAGCCTAAAGCTTAGCTTAAAATGCTCTCTGTTTTGTTCTTCCCCAACTGTAAATAGTTACATTTTTCTTTATTTTTGTCGAGTATAAAATGTAGCTGTATAAAATTCATAACGCCAACACACACTGCTCGAAGTGATGGATAGTTAAAGTGTGATTAAGATCTGTTATTTTACTACTCACATTGCTTTACGATCAAGGTTTATTTCTTTAATTTTATTATTTAAATTTAACATCCTCAGAACTAAGCGCTACTGAATCAACTGAAAGTTTTTAGTTGTTTGTTCACATATATTTAAATCTTAACTATAAAAAACCAGAATAGGGCACTTCGAATTTTAATCGCTTACTTTTCCTCTAAGCATCTTCAAACATTTCAAAGAACACAAATTGATTTGAACTAACCTCATTCGTGTTCCCGGGTCGGAGTGACAAACGATTCAATTTTTTTTATTTAAATTTCATGAAGCACCTCCAGTCAAAATCCTCAATCGTAGAAAAAGTTACGCTTAACATAATCTTAAGCAAACATGTTTCCAACAACAACGATTGTTATTTTAGATTTAATTTAATTAATTAATTTTACTGACTGAGTAGGCATTTACTTGGTAGAACTCCATTATAATACGGAAAGAAAAATAACAATGTATTTTAGTTCTACATAAATTCTGACTAGTAGTTCTACATAAATACTAGTTCTGACGAAGGCGTAAGCTGAAATAGCTATCAACAAATATATAAAATAATTTATGTAGAACTAAAATACATTGTTATTTTTCTTTCCGTATAATTAATTATCAAAGTTATCAGTTAAAAATGAATGCGTTCCATTTTGATTTATGAAGCAATATAATTTTATACTTTTCCGTGAGTTTTGTCGCTTACGACCCGATTATCGCCTCTTGGCGTCTTGATGCATTTCAGGTGTATGAATAAACTCAAGCTGAAGAATGTCTGCACTTCTATAATAATTGTCATTTTTATTGGTTATCCGATTATTGCACGTTTATTAAGGTCTGATTATAATAAGAACATTTCTATTTTAATAAATACATGTATATAAATCCTTTTTCATAACCATCATACTAAGTATATTTTTGGATACAAACTGGCTTCAATATATTTAGCAAATTTTCTTGGCATAATACGTTTCCCGTTTGACGTCTGCATGATAGAGGAATTTATTAATGCGACACATGGCGCCTGGCAAGAGGGAGCCGCGGGAATAAATGAGCTCCGTTTAGAGAACAAGTTATCCTCGCTAAGTCTGGCTCCTTTCCTATCCCAGCACTGGTGAAACTTTCGCAGTTAACATTTACATTTTTTCTCATAGCTCTGAAAATTCAAATTTTTCCAAAGTAATTGTTTGTTTGTATATGAATAGCTTTAAATTAAATATTTTATTGTGGCTTTTGCAGTACCGCAAAACGGGGTCAATAGAGACACTTTTTACCCTTCACAACTATATATCTTCATACCTGCGCCACATAATTCAAATAAGAATGGCTTGAAACTTGTTTCTATGGTCCTACTGCACATTCATGAAAATATTTTTCAAATATTCACTTTCGCTATTAAGACACAGTCAATTTTGTTCGATATCTCTATTCACATTACGAGCGAGAGATGATAAATCGAGACTTGGCAGTTGAATAGAGACAAAAATACCGAACTTAATGATTGGTATATATGAACCTCTATTATATACGAGTCTCTATTCATTCCGTTTTTCGGTACTTATTAACAAAACAAAAAAAACATGATTGATTTTAATTTTCGTGCAATAAAAGAGAAGTTTATAATGGGTTAAAAAGTAAGGATGCACAGGCATCGAATTGAAACACGTTTGTTTCAATTTTGGCCAATCATTTAGTCGGTTTGGTTTTGTCATTCGATAGATATTATTATAAAGAAGTCATTGAATATATATAAATAAATAAAAAATCCATTGGATACGTTGTGCTAAAGTTCAATCCTTTTTTGTCTCTATTCACCCCGTTTAGCCAGTATTTTAGCGACGTTATTATATTGTATCGGATGTTTTTTTTTAGTGCATTTTATATATATTTTGATGATATCGCGTGATATTAGAGTGAAACTATCATATGAACAAAAATAAAATATTATTCATAATAAATTAACACAATTTTTTTTGTTATTTATTTATATAAATTATATATGTATGTTCGTCCTTACCAAGCCAAAAAGGCGTTAGTAATATTTTGGTTATTGTCATTTAAGCATGAGGTTATGTTGACAAAACAATATTAACAGACTGTCGAAAGGATGTAAATCGCGATTAAACTCAGCTAATAACAAGAATTTTTATTTACTTTTACAGTGTCATTTATAAATACTATGAACTATCCCACAATGGATCAATAGTGTTTCGTGTTAGAGAGCACCTTGCTGTCCATATGATGCTGAAAGCTTGATCTAAAGTAGTTATATAATAAATATTCATTTTAAACTTTTATTTTTAATAAAAATTGGACACTTTGAAAGCTACTGGTTGGAAATGAAACACAATTATAGTCATATTATTCATTACGAAACGACAATAATTTTCTCGTGCTCTGCTAACAGCTTTCGCAATAAAAAATAATCTACCTTAGTCGTGGAAATTTCTATTAAATTATGTGCACATATGAAATAATTTGAAAATTTGATATAATATCTTTTAGCCAATATTTTTATTGTTATAAAAATGATTTTAGTTCTTGTTCCACATTGGATTATTTTAAATCAGGATCGTTTTCACTTGTCGCGAGTATTATCAACTGCTCGCTATATTTTAACGCCATTCCGCCAAATATTGATAGTACACACCTTAAAATTGATTTTAATTGTTTATTTGAATTAATATATTTCATCAATCGAAGTCTAAGTCGGTCCCAGTGGTCTAGTGGCAAGAGCTTTGTCCTAGCGATCTGGGGACCCGAGTTCAATTCTCGGCAAGGTTGGATTTTTTTCAATTTGAAAAAAGAGATCTTGGGCTGGGTGTATGTTATTTATCGTTGATTTTGTGCACAACTGATTTATTATTTATCATCGAGTTAATCTCGTATGACTTTCACAATTAAGAATATTTGGCGCATTGGCGTAAGCTGTAATGCCAAATATTTTTTCTATATTTAAAAATAAAAATATTAAAAAATAAAAATAAATAAATAAAATATTAAAAATATTAAATATTAAATATTAAAAAAATCAATCAATTAGTTTGTGGCAGAGAAAATTATTTATTTTTCTAAAATAAAGTTACCTTATTTGATAAATGTGATAGATCAACTTGTCATTAAAATTGGTAATGCTAGGCAAGACTTTTTTGAATAATATTTAATTCTTAATTTTTTTTTTTTAAATTGATTTTATTGTTATATTTATTAAATTTTGTGAAATGTCCCAAACATGCTCACACTCGCATTTACAGTATACAATGTATACTTTTGTCCATACAATGCATACTTTACACAATAACAGCCCCTTTGGCTTGCATGTGAAGAATCCATGTAACCAGAAACACCAATAGCAGCTCTCACTTAAACTTTAGTATATCGCATTGTAAATCCATCAAAGCTCTACCAATGCTCGCGTGTTATACCGAGATAATCGTTTACAAAACGACTTAATTATCGGTGAACTACTCATGTACAGGGTTTCTTGGTGAAACTATTACATTGCACATGTATAGTTCAATTATTGTAAGAAATAAACATTTTGATCAGAATCTATAAAATTATTTTGTGTTCCGAATTTATATGTTGGTTGTAAGTGTCATTGATACGGCTCAGTTGATGCATTTTTGCTTCTCAAATATATAAATAATTTAGTAATATCAATAAATCTAAATGATAATTTGTTCAAATAAAGAATTCTTCAGCTTCTTAATTTAATACGAAGCTTTTTAGCAATTAAAAATGAGCAATTTATACATTTTATTAAATAACATAAACTTTTTTAAATTTATTGCAGCTATCAATCAATTTTTTGAAATAAGAGCCAATTTTTAGTGAAAAAATGTAATGCAGAATAACTCGGATACACATACTCAAAACAATTGACGCGGCTAACTATATCATCACAATATTGCAATCTTTCACAAGGTTTCTTCATCAAACCACCAAATTATGAACCGCATCTATGATATTGATTCTGGCGTTTATTGAGAGCACAGAATATTGTCGATCACTTATAGATCAGATAAGATTTTTTTATTTCTTTATGTTATATTTTATGTAAGTCACATTCAATGAACACGATAAAAACTCTTGCGATAGGAACGCAGTATATTTTTAAATTCTACAGTTATCATAACTCTTAAGCTATAGAAAACATAAACCACTTTATAGATAAATACAGTTGACAACATACGCAATCTTCAAAAGCAGTTAAGTTTCTAGCTTATTTACTAACGCAACTACCACTAAAGCTTATCGTGTATTTCCACTGCAATGGATGAAACGTTAATCCAACTTTATAGATTATTTTCTAACTTAAAAATATAAAGCCTTTAATTTTCGTTCATAAGACGATAACATACTTACTTCATTTAAAAGGAATAGCAAAAAAGCAATTACGAAGGAAATTTTCATGGACAGTGAAATGTTTTTTAATCTTAAAATAATCGTCATTGATTCAACCTCAATTATAGGCTTATCAAACTAATTGTCTTTTTTTAAACGTTATTATTTACTTATCAATAGAGAACCTGCGAAGCAAGCTCTCAATTAAATGGCTAATTTATTTTCTAGACTGAGTTATGTGTGCAAGTTCTTCATAACCATGGATGTATTTTGATTTTTTTACCGTTCAATTATTATAATAAAAAGTGTAACGTCATATTGAGCTATTTAATATGACTTGGCAATCACTGTTTATAAATTCATAGGTCTTCAAACAATTATAAAATACATTGATGATCCATATTTTTTATAGATGCATTAAAATATGTAATTATCTCCATATTCGTAATTCACAACTACTTTAACTAAATTTCCTTTCCTTTAATATTTTTATGTTATTAACTCCTTTAGTATTAGAGCTTTATTGTTAATTGTGTCAATATTTCAGGAGCTATCACCCATTTTCTTCTGGACTCTAAAGAAATATCGGAAAGTCAAATACAAATTAGATTGTAGTATAAAAGCTTCATAGTTACACCATTTCTCGGTCCAAAAAGTGAGATTCAGCGACCGAAAAACAGTAGTATCTCAAGAAATAATCTCTTCTGCGATGCTTTAAGAAAATCTTTGTTCTCTACATTGGAAGCGGATATGATATAAAAGTTTAAAAAATATATGTAAAGTGAAGCATTCAAGTTTTAAAAAATGCTCTTTATTTGTTGAAATAAATTTGCTTAGAAGTGACAAACGCAATCTTATTTTAAAACAAGTATGTCATTAAATATTATTTTTTTTGAGAAAATATCTGTTAATTAATCAAAACATCATTAACAGTGGCAACGTAATAAAAAAGGCTTAACATAATATTGTTGCCATATCCATTATCGCATAATTTACATTGTAAATTGTCATTTGACCAAATGATGTGATGCGTATCCAAAATGTAAATTTTGTTCATACAACATATATTACCTTGGTCATTCATCTATTGTATGAATTTAAATTGTACTTTTAACCCTCAATTTATTCAAATTACCATTATATTTAGATACTTATATGTAAAAGTATAGAATAATAAATAAATGTCGCTCATTTTTAGAAAGAGTGTCAGGGTTCAAAAAAAATCTTTTAATTAAAAATATACGTAAATATTTATTAATTGTATTTTGAATAAAAGCGGAGAAGGGGATGACAAAAATTCAAATAGGAACTGTCCCTTAAAAGTATTATTTCAAATAGGTTATGAAAATAAACATTTAAATATCTTCTTACGTCCATACTGTTTTTTTGTTGATTCTATTTTCCTTGGTAAGTATTATTTTACATCACAATTAATTCTTTATCATAGAAAAAAAATAATAAACTTAAAAAATTGTATGCTTACTGTATATTCTTATAATGCGTTGCTCATATATATCATATATTATATAACTGTTTCCATTATATAACATTAAAAATAAACATTGTATTTATTATTATTTCAAATAATTACATGAAGAATTTTCTTGTCTACGCATTTACTAATTGATTAAATAAATAAACTGTTACGCATTTTAAAAAGAGTTACACATTTTAAGTATTCATTCCACATTAGATTCATCAAGATCAGGACAGGTTGCGCTTATCGGGAGCATTTTAAACTTGCCATTGTAAAAAGGCTATTCATACTCTTCTCATTTTGATATAAAGAATCTTGATTCATTGTACTTGTCATCGGTTGATAATGCTTGCGATGAGTGAAAGCATTCCTGATCTAAGTAGAAAACAATGTGTTTTATTTATTTAATATAATACTTTTTTATCTTTACACCTTACAAGTGATTCGTAACAAAGTTGGTAGCTCATCTTAAAATTGAAGCCGGTCCTAATCTTAATAAATGTAATGTGGAATCAGTAATAAAAATATGTTATTATTTTAAATGTAATGCCATTCTACCAAGTATTGACAGTTAACACCTTAAAAGTGATAAAAAAAACTGCGTCACTTTATTTTTGAAAAGGCCATATTCCCAATTAAGATACAGGTAATGTTTTAAATAAATGTTGCGTGGTTGCTTTAAGGATGATAATTAAAATTTTCAGCAAATGTAAAATGGATACGATTTCATTTGACACTGAACTTTGTATTTAATTTTGACAGCTGATAATGAGAAATCAACCTAAAAGGACAGCTGGGCATTTTGATTTGCAACACAAATGGGAGCGGAGGGCACGATAAAGCGGGCGACCACTCCCTCGCAGGGAAATCACGCCACCACTGTGCGCCAACCGTCGCTTTTTGTTAATTAAAAAACTACCCCGTGCCCCCATTTAACCCCACCGCCCCTCTTAGCTCTAAAGCGTTTCTGTGCGCACTCTCAATTAATTTAAAATTTCAATCATATTTAAGGGTTAGCGGAATCAATTAGTTATTATTAACACTCGATAAATTGTAGGGCAAACGGGGTGGTCGTAGCTTTTAAAAGAATTAAGCAATTTAAGTGCATTTTTATTGACGAATCTACCATATTTGTATAAAAAAATACGTTTTAACTGTATTTCTTTAACCCTTTGCAATCCTCAATATATTTTTTTTCCTGAGAGCAACTTCCCAATTGATTTGATAAATTGATTGATAACACAAGGTTTACGTATTTATTAGTATGTTAAAACGAAATACCGAAAAATTTACGGTAAATTATGCAGAGAGCGTCACGGTTAGGTCTCGGGCCAGTATCAGGCTTTTTAGACGTACCACCATAATGAATTAAATTTAATAGACAGAAACATATAAACATATTTTTTATAATTGAGGATTTTGACTGAAGATTCTTGAAGGAATTTCAATATCAAAAATGAATCGCTTGAATTTTGTACAGTTATTCTGTCAAGCACCTTCAGACGAAATTTTTAACTATATCAACATTGCTAGTACAGAAAGATTGACTAAACTCTACAGTAAATTAGTATTAAATAATCGGTGTGTTATTTAACCGAAATTTTTCATGGAATATTGAATTCATTTTCATGAATTTTGACGATAACTACCCGGATTTTTAATGGTTGTATGTTATCTATAAATAGCTGTCAGACAAGCCGGAACTAATCGAGACCTAGGCCGTGACGCTCTCTGCCAAATTTACTACATTATGTCATGTTACAATCATTAACTAAGGCCCACAATTCAATAAATACGGTTTTTGAAACAAGAATAATTTGAAATTAATAAATAATAATGGTCTAAACAAGCTTTACAGTTTCAAGCTAAGCTCGACTTAAAGAGTTCTAGGAGTAAAAATATTGTGATAAAATATCTCTTTTTATTGTGTTACATTCTCTTGATAGGTATTAATTATTTTGAGAGATTATTTGGTTAAGCATTGTCAAAAGCAAAGGGTATAAATAAATAATCTGAGAGGTTAAATGGTGAACATAATATTTATAGCGAAGAGTATGGATGAACATTCAACATTTGCAAATTTAAGATAAAAATAAATATTCCACAAAGTTATTAAAAGATGAAGACTAATTTTGTTCAGCTTAATCAGTTATAAGAAGACAGCTTATAACAAAAAAAAAAAAACAGAGTATGCTTTTTTACATACATCAATACAGAGGAATACTGTTGTTAAGGAAATGAACGTTTTCGAATAAGAATATAATATACTACAATCAAATTAAATAAATAAAACACATTTTTCGTATCGCGTATCTTCTATATATATAAAAATAAATGTCTGTGTGTATGTCAGCTATGGACTACTAAACCGCTCGACCGATCGATGTGAAACTTTACAAATTTATTGAGTACACTCCCGCAATAGTTTCTGGCCTACCAACCCCTCCCCCCAACCACCCCCCAACCTCTGCCCCAAATTTTTTTTTTTAAACTTTACGAATCTTTTGAGTTCACTTCTTCGAAGGTTTCTGGCATACCCTCCCCCATACGCCTCCCAAACCCCACCACGCCAAACAACCCCCCTCCCCCCAAAAAAATGATATCAATTTTTTACAAATTTCTCGAGTACAATTCCGCGAAACTTTCTGGCGTACACCCCATCACCCCCGCGCGCAGGGTACAGCTAGTAATTTTATAAATATCCGAAACAGCTTCACTTATCGTGATCATTTCTAGTAGCAAAACCGGTTCCGATCGTTTATAAATTATACGTGGAAGTATTTAAAAAATATTTAAAATAATGCCTTTCCACCAAGAAGCGACATTTAACCACTAAAAGTCATAAAACTATTTTTAAAATTTGTATTATACAGTTAAAAAAATCTTACCACTGAAATCGAATATTTGAATTAAATTCCGTGCTACAAATAAAGTGCACAATATAAATTCATATTCACTTTAAAATGATATTGATATACCAGTTCAACGGCAAAGCGCTTGATATTATTTATATGTGCTTAAATCGTTTTACGACTAGACGATATTAGTCCCTTGCATCGTTGTTATTAATTATTTTCTAATAAGAATGTGCATCCCCTCTGATACAGCAACGTATCATCAAAATTGCATGCCGCCTACTTAGTTATATTACAGGTGTGTGTGCTTCCAAAGAGACATTACATATATATGTGTTTACCTATAATGTCGCATCGTGAGGAGGCTGGGTGCAAGTGAGAAAATAATTTATTTAAAAAAAAATCTAATAAACTATGTATATTTTAAGCGGTGGTATTGTGAAAAAAGTTTTGAAATATGCTTACATTTTAATTTAATATAATATACATAACAAATATAATGTTTCGTACATAGTTTTTAAATAAATTAATATCTTGTCTGATTCGAAATCGAGGCGTTTAAAGGTTTATCAAATAACTAATATTCTTCACCAATATCATTATTAACTAATGTTCTCTAGAGAACAAAGTGAATCGAATCCAATTCACTGTAATAGATTCACGTAACTCATTATATCGCTAATCAAAATTTTACTTTTTTAAAGTTTGGTATATTTTTTGTATTGAAATATTAACATTTAAATTGGAATTTTTAAATTTAGGATTTCGACTGGATTTCAATCTTAAATTTTAATCGCTAAAGTTTTGTACTTTTCAATTATTTTTGTCACTAGTGTGCTTCATTTGTGCACTTTGATTGCCTGAAGATGCTGAAAGGTGAAACCTGAGTAATTAATGACAAAACTCATGGGAAAGTACAAAATTTAAATTAAGGTTTCGTTTCGAAAAAATGTCTTTAACATTGGAATAACATATTTTGTTTAATTGTTTGTATCATTAAATTTATAAAAAAAAATTAACTTGCTCTTTTCAGCGATTTATTAAATTGAAGTTTTTTTCTCTTATAAATTTTTGTGTTAAAAAAGTTATTGTTAATATTCAATTTTCTTTTACAATATGAAAGAATTATTATTTAAGACGCCTAACGTTAAATTTCCACAATATACTAGTGTTTTTCTGAAGGTCAATGACAGCTGAATTGGCAATAAAAGTATCGTGTGTTTTCATCAGATCAGTTAAAAACCTATTCAAATAAAATATATGTGATCTACAAGATATTGCTTTTTTTATCTCTGAATTATCGCTACTTTCCACGGCATCTAGCCTTGAGTGTTTCGTTTCACCCAGTTCTCCCCTCACCAATACTTTACCACGCGATGTACTGCGTTAGTAACTATCTGACAATTTGAGATTAATTTTCTATGTGACTAGTTTTCATAGCTTATCCTTCGGTAGCTTTTCACTGACGTTGGAAAATATAAGTGCAAGAAAATTCAAATCAATACTTTCGCATAGAACACACTTTATGTATCGTAAGCAAGCATGTAGATTAAAAAATTGTAAGGTCGATATAGACTTAAAATCGCATAGTTTCTATATTATTCTATATTCTTTTAATAAAAAAATATATTTAACTAGTTATTTTACCCATGCGGTCATGATAATTTGTTAAAATTGTTAAGTATTTTATAGTCATTTATAAATATTTGAATCGTAGAAACTTTTTTAAGTTGAAAATATTTTGAATCTTTGATCAAACGATTCAAATTTGATATTTAAATTCCATCAAGCACCATCAGTCGAAATACTTAATGAAAATATTTTATTGAAATAGAGTAAAATGTGCTCATAACTCTTAACTCCAAGTTTATAAAAAAACGGTTGTTACTAAAACTAATTTCTTCATAAAAAAGCTGTCAGTTGACATTGACTGCTTTTTTGCTAAAAATTCTTATACCTTAAGCATCCATATCCATTTTTTCACAAGTTTTTTTATACTTTCGATGGTTTCGGCGGTGACTTTGTGGAAATTCATTTTAATATAACATTTAGCTATTGTAAATTTTATATTAAGAGTTTTTTTTAGTTATTATACTGATATAAAAGTGAGCACCATATAAAGCTCTTTTATTTGTTCTAAATTTGTTTTACTCAATTTAAGAAAATATGTGAGTTACTGCCTTCTTCCTTTATCTCAAAACTGCACCATGAGCTGAAATAAACGTGCAATATCCAGCATGAATCAATAACTCCTTAATTTAGTTAGGTCGGCTAAACGTCGCTTGTAAGAACCCAAACTAGCCCCCAGGGAAACTTTGAAGTCTCACGAGCCACCACAAGAATTTGAAATTTAGTCACATCGATGATAATAAAATTTTAACTTTACTGTACAGCCCTTAACTTTGATCGAACAATACAAAAAAAATTTCACATAATTTCGTGCAACTTGTATCTTAGCCGAGTGATCAATGACTAAGTCATAGTAACTGTGATGACGAGGTCAAATAACGTTTCATTATTTTTTTCGGCCCAAAGACATGGATATTTGTGATGGTAAATTATTAGTTTTTTTTTCATGCATTTTTTTCACCATAGATCAGTACCGTGCAGCTCTGTATCGGCTCTAGAAAATTTCACATAAATACTAAGAATTACAGCTTATACCAACGCGCCAATTATTGTTAAATAGAAAGTTATACGAGATAAACTCGATAAAAATTTGTATGAATCTGTGGATAAAATATTTTTTTTTCAAATTTTAAAATATGACTTAGCCAAGACCCAGATCCACCTGATGCTGTTGACACGAGATGACAGAAACCGATATGTATCAATGGTGGTATAGTCCTAAATGAAGTCGCCGTTAAACAGTGGCTGGATTCACATGACGTGTAGTGGTGGGACAACTAATCCTGCCAATCATTCAATCCTTAAAACGAGTGACCAGCTAGCTAACTTTCAGTTATTTCCAGCCTTAAACATTACATACGAAAGTGAAACCATTTATCTATACATAAAAACAACTTTTGTTTCGATGCTCCAGAAGAAGTCCATAAATTATGCAATGCTCCACATTGATAGTGGGCATGGTTAAAGGAAAAAAGATCGTTTTGAGGAAAAGCTCATATGTCATATCCATGAAATATTACGTGAAATATTGAACAAGCAAGCAGCGCTTGATCTAGCCATAAACTTTTTCAGCTTCGGAACAATCGTCAAAAGGATATCGCGCCATTATTCATCAGTTGACAGCTGTCGCTTTTGCTCATATGATCATTTATTCAGGGTGAGCCTTGAACGTGTCCTTGCGCACAAACAGCCAAGCCAATGTGCAACCAAACACATACGCTCCACCTAGAGCAGGGGTTACCAACCTTTTTGTACCTTAGAGCACATTTCAAAATATCGGTAGGGGGGCGGCCACCACATATTTTTTCAAAGCAAAATTTTCTTTAAAATTGGTAATAAATAATACACAAAAATATTTTTGTTTATATTCTATTATATAAAATAAATATAAGTCAGTGTGATCTTTGGCATTGCATTTTATTGGCCAGTACCTCATAATTAGGGGAGTATGATGACGTTCCTGTTAACAAGCAATCATAAAGATGTTCATCGGTGAGTCAATATAATGATTCACAAAGGTATTTGGAACCAAAAAATGATTTAATCTTATATCCCGCTTTTTTTAAAAATGGAAACTTTTTTCCGTCCACTGTATTCCAGAAGTCCTCATCTGATATTAAGGATGTTAACATAATATCACTCTGAAGGTACAAAATCTCTAACTCCAGTTCTTCTTCCTTTACTTGAACAAGCTCTGCAATATATGCAGCAATTTCCATTATATTCATTTGGCAAGTAAAAGGATTCTAGAGCTCTACTAATGGGTTACTCTAGCAGTGATCTATATCGATTTATGCAGACAAATGAGTTAGAATTACGTAATTATTTGATTATTTTTGAAAATATTTTATTTCATTATTTTAGAAACTTATTCAAATATAATAAAATATATGAAAATTGAAATGAAAAATTCTTGTCGCGGTAGAATGGGAGTGGGCGCACAAAAATCAGCCCGCGGGCGCCATGGCGCCCGCAGGCACGGAATTCAGTACATATCGAACATTCGTTCATTTTTCAAGTACTCGATACTAATTTTGAAAAATACGCCAGTATCTTATATATAAAACCGAAACGGCGTATGTATGTATGTGGGTCTGTAATTCCCTTTTGCATTGTTGGTCATTAAGTTGCCATAAAAACGAATATGAAAGAAAACATGTTTTTCAGAATGTCAAAATGTAATAAATTAGTCTTCTACTGAACTTTTCCCGGCTTTTATTAATATAATAGGTATTATTTGACATTTCTTTGACAGTAAATTAGATTTTTTCCTTGAATTTGGACATTTTAATGGGTGAGAATTTTATTTTAACTCTATTTTGGATGTTAGATTTTGTGATATAATTATGTCGAATGATATAACATTAAATATTTATTGGTCGCTTAGTCCGAGCGACGCCGGGTAACAATACTAGTAATTTATAAAAGAATACTTATTTCCAAATGTTATTTACTTATTTAAAAAAATACATATAATGTTCATATAATTAAGGATTTCGACTGAGGGTGCTTGATGGAATTTCAATATCAAATTTGAATTGTTTGAATCTTGTACTTTTCCATGAGTTTTGTCGCTAACGACCCGGGTTTCGCCTCTAGGCATCTTTAGGCATTTCAAGTGCACGGATATACTTGAACTGACCGTGCACTTGCAATGCCCGAAGATGCCGAAATGCGAAACCCGGCTCGTTAGCGACAAAACTCATGGAAAAATAAAAAAGTCAAACAATTCAAATTTAATATAATGTTCATTTGATAATGCTCGCCATGAGCGAAACCGGTCCTGATCCAATAAATAAAATGTGGAATAAGTACTAAAAATTTGTTATTATTTTTATAATAATGCTTAACCGTTGTGTTAGGCGAGAATTTCTTTTTCTTTGCGTCCTGCTGACTTATCTTACCAATGACAAGTTTATGATGACAAGAGACAAAATAAACTATTGAAAAATAATCTTTTGATTTGCCTTATGACCTATGGATACAGCTGTGGCATCAAATAAATGAGCTTATTTATCTACTTACATACACAAATTTTAATTCATCTGAAACAACTCGAATATACTCGAGTATTTTAAAATTTGAGTCTCTTGTTCCTACTATTCCTCATATATAGTGTTTACAGTAAAAATCGAACGAAAGCATATAAACTAGGGCTGTGGAGTCGGTGAAAAAAAGTCCGACTCCGACTCCGGCATTTACCAAAACCACGAATCCGACTCCGACTCTAACATTGACCAAAAACACGACTCCGACTCCGACCAAAAAATGTTCAATATCGTCACTTTTTTCCCCTAATTTTCCTATTTATGTGTATTCAATTAAATATCAACCCTATCAATGCGGCCAAAAGCTAAATTTGACATTAAAGCAAAAATAAGAAGTTCAAACTTTTCAAAATTTCTGACTCCCGAGCACGACTCCGGCCAAAACGCCGCGCCGATTCCGACTCTGACTCCAGCCAAAAAGCTCCGACTCCACGACTCCGACTCCACAGCCCTGATATAAACCAATACGGTTTTGCCACGTAAAGAAGGCAACGACGTTGGAATCGAATGCTTTGCTTGCGAGATCAAATCCCTGGACAGTTTCGTTAGTAAGTTTGGTGATGTTTGGGCACAATCTGTTTATTCACTGTCTGTTATTTTTTGTGAAAAATTTAAGTGTGTAGCTAACCTAACCTTACCGAACACTATGAACAAATAGCAATGTATTTAAGTTTTTCAAAAAATATAAGATATATGCTTGGTAGCTATTTCGGCTAACGCCATCGTCAGAACTTTTCACTGTATTATTATGGATTTCTGCCAAGTAAATGCCAATTCAATCAATATCGCTATCTACTGTAAGGTATAAATTTGCTTTAATATTTACATTTGATCTCCTGTTCTTATTTCTATAAGACTGTTATTATTTCGATGATTAATAGAACATTCTAAATTCTGATGATAATTTATTTAAATCGTTCGAACTTTGTTCTTTTCCGTGTGTTTTTTCGCTTACAACCCTGGTTTCGTCTTTCGACATCTTTCGGCAGTTCAAGTGCACGAATCAATTGACCTGAACTGATCCCCTGAATCCTGGCCTGAATTTAGATGTTCTCACTTATATTTTTATTAGTTTAATATTTTTTTGAATATTCCCTCTGTTAGTTCAATATTTTGCAGGTATCAAGTTAAACAAAAACAATACCGAGGTATTTCATTTTATTTGACGACATGAATGTCTTAAAATCTTCAACGCCCATTCAATTCTTAAAAACTCGATTAACTAATCCTTATTCTTGTTCTACCTTTACTTTTTGAAAAGAGAAATTGAGCCAAAGAATAATAAAAATTTCTCGTAAATAATTATCTTATTAAAGTACATTTCATTAAGAGTCCAAAAGCTATTTGAATCATTCTAATTTCTAATGAATTGGATATATACCAATATGAAATTTAAAATAACTTGTATTATTCCACGTATTGTGCTACTAACTGTGACACGTGTTTCGCCTCTTTCAGAGGCATCTTCGGACTTAATATCGCAAAGTTTGCTTAAGTAATGAATCAAGATTGATTCTAACATTTAAAAATGATAAAATTACAGCATGGAGTTTAGGATTTTTTCTTTTTACGGGAAGCAAAGAAGGGGATATAAAATCGAAACAAAGGAAACAAATAATTATACTACTTAGAGACGTTAACATTACAAACTATTAAAACATTTAAACTATCAGTTAGTAGCACAATACGTGGAATAATCAAAGTTATTTTAAATTTTATATTACAATAAACTTCCACAAAGTTACCGCCGAAACCATCGAATGTATGAATATAAACCTTTTAACGCTTTAAACAATCACTCAGATAATAATATAATATTACACAATATTTGTTAAATGCAACACTTATGGAATCGATACACTACAGAATGTTTGTTCAGTTTAAAGATATATAATAATATATAACATATGTACAGTATATAACCGAGTAAATAACATATGTTTGCATCTCAAAGGTATCCCTATCCAGGTATCAGATGTGATGGACTGAGTTCAATATACTAATGGACATTTGCAGTGTCGTGTGGATTCGGGAGTACTTTTGAAATTTACAACGTACATCTACAAAATAAATGTTTCGCATTGACAAATAGAATTCAAAACGAACAAGAGTCAATACTCAGTGTGCTTATTTTTTCGTGAACTTGCATAGCAAAATAGGTTACATTGAGATAAAATAGTAGGTTACATTAGCAAAATTATTCTATGAAGTTTTTCTGTGCAGAAAAAAAAACTATCGAAAGCGTAGAAGATGTTAGAATGTTTTTAGAATAATGAACTTCTCTCTGTCAACAAATAATAGATTTTACTTAATATTTTAAGCATATTATTTTTTTTTTAACCACTAAGCCACATTACCACCTGCCACTTTTAGGATCAGGAGAATAGTAGTGCATAGAAGCCATCAAACTATGGTGAATTATTTCGAATTATCTTTTATTTTTAATGTACCTCTGCCATTAATATACAAATACTTATTGGAGAAACCTTTGATTGATTATGAGACGACCTAGATCTCAGCTCTCTCGTAAAATGAAAGACAGCCTCTGACCTGACACTCGGGAAGAGGAAATTAGGATTCGAAGGAGGAGAAAGTAGGATGCTCTGATTTAAAAACGATCTCAAAGGGTAAAAACAAGTGCGACTAGCACTCGCACAGTTTAATTAATTATTTAGTCAATTACACAAAGTTACACAATTATACAAGGAATTTAGATGACACTGAATTTAGATAAAAGTTGCAAGGAACGGTTGCGATTACCTTCTCACGAGCTTGAGGGCCACTTCCAGGGCCTACAGTTGGGAGACCCCTCAACCAAGACTGTACGGCTTATCTGACAAGTGCACCCTCACAGCTCCCTAGCCTCTAACTGTGACTGACTGTGACTGATTGTCACTGCGACTGACTATTGAAAATAAAACCGGCTCTTATCTGCGCCTCACCGTTCGTTCTTAGCGGAGTGTGTCTCTCCGATCGCGATCTGTACAGCGCAGCATCCCGTCTCGAGATGCGCTAGCCGTACCATTTGTTTCCGGTCCAGTGGAGGCTGCGTGAAATACCACGTATCTCACGCAGTCAGGGCATAAAAGAGTCAGCTATATTTAGAGCGAGACGGCTGTGCGTATACAGCCAAGGAGACGACGCGCCGAAATGTCGCTTTTACAAACTTAAAAATTACTCTATATTGAATCGCTATAGATTTCAATATAGAGTATGATTAGACTGAATTTACTTCCTGATATCGACTTAAACTCATTGACTGAGGTGATAAATAGATCGTTCGAGAGAGTGCTGATGTCCTAAAATACGATACGGTATCAATTAATTCATTTACACTTTGCTAAACCATGAAATAGCTAGAGTTAGTTGAGCCATTGAAATCAATTAAACAAAAGTGACAATGACACCATGATGGCGAATTTACCATGTATATATTTTCATGCATAATAACATTATTTTAAAAAAAAACCCTTTTGATGTTAACTTTAATAATGTAAATTTATAGTGGTCGACTAAAATATCTCCACGGCTTGGCAAGAATTTTTTTTTGCGATGCCATGTGATTGGTTAAAAAAACGTTATTACTCTAATTTTTTAACTAACATTAATTTCCGTAATACACAACGAATAACTTAATTATTATTGCAAACACATCATCCAATAATTAAATTGATTTGTTATACTGAATTAAATTACTTGCTTATTGGCATGGGTATCAATTTTGATGTGAAACCAATCAACTACGGCATTGTTTAATATCGGGAAAATCAAAATGAAATTTCGCATCACGTCATAATAATATGAGCATCGTATAATATACGTCGAAAGATGAATAACACGAAGTTGGTAGTCGCGATGAAAGGATTAATATAACCGAAACGGGTAAAGTAGGAAATTTATCGAATCAATTGTGGTTGCATTCATCAGCCGAGTTTCAATCATTCTGGTCACGCTTCAGTACTTTGTTGAAAGCTCGCGGCTATTGAAGGCTTTCATACTGCAAAGTGTCCAGAGAAAAGGCGATGTGAAATAAAATGTAAGCTGTGTGGAAAATATGCTTTGAATACTGAGAAAAGTTCTATTACGTTAGTAGAATCGTGGATATATAACTCGTTTAGTAATAAAGTCGAAACAAATTAAATATTTGATTTTGCGTGACATACTTTCCTTCTGACAGTGTCTACTGGTGTAGCAAACTTCAAAGATATCTCTTGTTTTTTTTAACCGGAAGTATCCCAAGATCAACTGCTTAAGATTTCTGGTGCGTATTTGTGGATAAACGAGTATACTATGCGTTTACGTATACTCCTTCTTTATCTCCTTATCTTCTATTAAAATTCATTTATGTTTTGTAAATTTGATTTTTTTAACCACACAACGGCTGGACTGTTTAAAATAAGTTCGGCATTTCAACTAGGCAACAACTAGAGACTCCAAATACTCGAAATTTTAAAACACTCTAGTAAATAGTTTCAGATTTAACGAAATATGTATTATTAATTCAAATTTGTGTATAAAAATACATGATAAATAAATAAAGAAGATGAGCTAGGTTCTCGCCATCATTTACTTGTCATTGATAAGATAAGTCAGCAGGACCCAAATCAAAAGTAACAGAATAAATTCTCGCATAGAATAAGTCAACGACAAAACTATTTAAAAAAAATATATTACCTGACAGTAAAATCCACGCGTGAGACTCAGTTAAGCGCAACGGTTAAAAATTATTTATAATATAAATAGATATTTTTTTAATAAGTGAATGAAGTTTGGGAATAAATCTTCATTTTTAAATAACGAGTATTAATCACGAGTACTTGAAAAATGGACGAATATTCTCGATTATTGAGTATTCGATACTCGAATAGGAGTCTATAATCTTAACGTTAGCACGCTAACACTAGCACGCAATATAAGAATAATTTGTATCGTTGACTGCTCATTCAAAGATTGTACGGGTATTTTGACTAAATCGACGTCACAATACAAATATAAAGTCAATAATTTTCAATCCAACATTTTTAAAGCAATTCAATTGGGCCTCGTTTAACACGGTTTTATACAAGACGGATTTATACAACACGGATGTATAAATAGTGAGATATTTTGATACAACACACTTTAAGGAAAAAATAATACAATAAACATTTCTCGTGGTATTGGCGGAAAAAACTTCTATGACATGGATATTCATCCTATCCAAGAATTATTGGAGGATCGTACGTTGAACGAAGAAGAATTAGTCGAAATGTTGAATGAACCTACCACAAATAATGACTAAGAAAGCAGTTGCAGTGAATTACATAGCTACATGTTTAACATTAAAAACAAAAAATGACAGCCAGGATTGGTTATTAAATTAGATGATTTTTATTTAAAATGATCCTATAATGGAAAAATATTTTGAAACTTTATGAGGAAATACGTAGTTCGATATTTTTTTGGAACGCAAATCCTTATTATGTATGAACTTCAAGCCTTGTATTACCCGGATTTTTATAACACGACGTTTTTGAGGAACCATTTTACAATTACAAGAAACCCAAGTGTCTTCCAAAATCACAACCAAAGAAACGCCCAGAGCATACTTTAGTGTTTTTTTAACAGTGTGCGATAGTTTCTCTGTAATGTCTTGAGTTAAAAGACATTCTGTTTAAATATTAAATATGTTTTATTTAAAATTAACGCATATCCCCGCACCCTTCATTTATATTCATGCACTCATATTATAGCGGCCTGAAAATTATCGGCCTCCTGAAAGCGTAGAAACGCTTTAAGGCACCATAATATTTGAATGTGCGATTATGGTAAAAGCCAAATAAAGTTTTTCTCTATTTCAATATGAATAAAAGCGATCCCTAAGTGGGTAATATTTTGCATGAATATTAAAATAACGGAATCCAAATAAATTTCAAAGCCTTGTAGAAAAAACCCACGTTCAAACAATGTAGGTTAGACCATCATGGTTATATTTATTAAATAAATATTTTTTTATTGGAGTAATTGTGCTGATTATTTTCTAAGGAAAATTTTCTGATTAATTAGTGTGTTTAGTTAAATGTGAAATATTCCGGAAACATAAGCAACATAACAAAAGTTTTCAGAATAAATTAAATTATTACAAATAATAAAGTGGCTTAAATTATACTTATGCTTTTATTGCTAAATATTGGTGGAAATAGCAAATAGTATTATATTAACAGAGGAATACTATTTTTATGAATAAAAATTTTGTCGTAACTCACACGGTTGAATTCATTGAAAATTTCCAATGTGATTTTATTTATTTTTTCTCTAAACTAATCTATAATAATTTGAGATTTTTGTAATGTATATATAAATATGTTCCTGAAATGCATGGCGCATTGTCATCAGCTGTAATGCCATGATTTGTATTTTGTTGAATAAATTAGGAAAATAATAATTACAATGTTTGTCATGGCAACCATAATAGATTATGAATGGCCCAAAAATATTCAACAACATTCAATATTTTTTTTTAGTTTCAAGTGCTTCTTCTGATACGATTGCATCGAATAAAAATGTGCTTCGACCTGATTCGAAATAAAGTGAAATCTTAAATATAAAACCGAAACGGCGTATGTCTGTGGGTCTGTAATTCCCTTTTGCATTGTTGTTGCAAGTAGTTGCCATAAAAACGAATATGAAAGAAAATATGTTTGAATTTTTATCGGCGAAGACATTTAGTCAAAATGTAATAAATTAGTCTTCTACTGTATTTTTCCCGGCTTTTATTAAATATAATAATGTTTATTATTTACGTGAAGGTATTATTTGACATTTCTTTGACAGCAAATTAGATTTTTTCCTTGAATTTGGACATTTTAATGGGCGAGAATGGGGCTGTCATCAAATTAAATAAAGTGTGTGATTTTATTTTAACTCTATTTTGGATGTTAGATTTTGTGATATAATTATGTCGAATGATATAACATTAAATAATTATTGGTCGCTTAGTCCGAGCGACGCCGGGTAGCATTACTTGTATAATATAAAATTAAAAATAACTTATTCCACGTATTTTGTTAGTAATTGGAACCCGTGTTTCGCCTCTTTTAGAGGCATCTACGGACTTACTAAAGTGGAATGTCACTATCCATCATTTGAATTAAAAAAAAGTAAAAGATAGTGCTCGGGTTTATTTATAAATATGTTTTATTTTACACGATTTTAGAAACAAAATAATTTGACAGTCTCTCAAAATATTGAATTATTTTAATTGAAATTCATAAATAATATTTTTCATCTACGTTGATTTTGGAATAAAACTGTTATATAAAGAGCAGATTCGTCAAAAGTCTACCAGGGTAAGATGTATACAGTCAATGAGCATAAATGAATAGGAAAAGAATCGTTTAACTTTATTTCATCAAAATGAAAATAGCATTTAAAATTGTACGCATTTAATTTACCGTAAAATGCCATCTGTCAGAATCAAAACAAGAAAAATCCAAACTCATGCATTGTTTTCGGGTCGTTTTTACTTTCCACAAGTGTGGAGAGATAATAGGTTTGCGTTATTCATCAGACAATTGGGAGAAACCTTTTTATAAAGGTTTTGTGGAATAGAAATGACCAATTTACTCTCAAATTATCATTTCAAACATCAAATTTTCTTTCAGGGCTTTTTTATTATATATTTTATATATATAAAAGTTTTGTAGAAAAAATATATATATTTTTTTAGATTTTATGAAAGAGTTTATGGTTAAGAAATAAATAAATGACCATAGTTACATAAATCAATAGTAAATTAATAACTTTTATTATCTGTCAGTTATCGGTAGAAAAGCATTATAAAAATAAAAAAACACATTATATAGTACGGAAAGAAAAATAACAATGTATTTTAATTCTACATAAATTATTTTATATATTTTTGATAGCTATTTCGGCTTACGCCTTCGTCAGAACTATGTTTAAAACGTGTATTAGAGATAGCTTATATACCTTTGCTAGACAGGGTGCCCCCTACATAATCTCTTTCTGTTGAAACCATATCTACGTCACAAGAAAGAATTTAAATAAGTTTGATTTATTGGTCTAAAGTAATGGTGGGAAACAATAATTTGGGTATTTTTGGATTATTGGATCGTGTGAAACCACTTAAAATCTGCAATGTCTAAGTGCATCTATTTTAAATTGTTTTAAGTTTATTGTTTGTTAAAGGTTTTAACAGAGGTGAACTATTAATTGTGATCTGATCGTTAAGAATTTCATTGGACTGATTATACCTATTAATTTCAAGCTGTTCCAATGCATTCAGTTTTAGGCCTCTTATTGCAGGAATGTAAACGAATCGGGACCGAATTCGGATTATGTGCTAATTCTATAAGGTGATTTGCATATTGTGAATCAGTTTTTCCATTGTTAAAGGATCTAATACACGTTTTAAACATAGTTCTGACGAAGGCGTAAGCCGAAATAGCTATCAACAAATATATAAAATAATTTATGTAGAATTAAAATACATTGTTATTTTTTTTCCGTATTATAATGGAGTTCTACCAAGTAAATGCCTACTCAATCAATCAATACATTATATAGTACTATTTCAGACCGTCTTATCACATCAGTAGAAAATGCGTAATAAATCACTTATTAAAAGCTCTACAACGATAGCATGCGAAAGTTTGCATTCTCTTTAATCAAGCATTTTAATGGCAAAGTTTTAAATCTTTAAGAATGAAATATTAAATTGAGAATACGTGGAGAAAATTAACAATGTATTTTAATTCTAGAGAAATTATTTTATATATTTTTGTTGATAGCTATTTCGACGTACGCCCGTCGTCGGAACTATATTTTAAACGTGCATCAGATCAAGTATTTGTACCTTTTAGACAGAGTATACATCGTTTTCTTTGTTCCACCATCTTAATTTTATAAGGTAATACTAAGTTATTGAATATGACAAATTGATTTGACGTATTCTTGAAGTGAAAGCTAATCTGGGTTTTTACTACGTGGGAATAAACATAAAATTAGCAGTGTATCAAGTTGACTTATTTAAAATTGCATTAACGTTTATTTACGGTGTGAGCTATATTCCGTTGAATTTTTTTATTCGGCAATTTATTTGTTGGAAGTTTTTCGATAAAAATCTACGCTTAGAACTGTTTCGGATTGTGTACCCAAAATAATTTCTTGCAGCCTGTCAAATGGCGTCCAGCTTAAAGTTTGACCCGCATTATGTATGCTAAGTGGTCAGTCCAGAACTGAGAACAAAACTGCGACTTGACTCTACTGCTTTGATCGCTGGTGACAAATTAAATTTGCTCAGCGGCTGACCCTTTGCCTTGATAATGAAGAATGATAATGTGTGACTGACAGTGGTGTTCATAATGGTCCCTCGTAATAAGGTTCAATATTTTGTACATTGTGGCTTGTCAGTTTATACTCGGTAATGGCAAGCTAAACGGTAAACTATTTGGGCCGGGCAAGTGGACAAGACCAAAAGAAAGATAATAATTTACTTTGTGGCTGTACCAAGACGAATGCCAGACGAACGAAGCTTTTTGCTACGGTCCGTTCTCATACGAGCCCAATTGGCGACGCTGACTTCATCTCAACCGAAGACAAATTTGAGAGATTTTATAAATATGCAATATCATGCGATGAACGGGATTCTCTTGATTTAACTTTAGACTCCAATAAGATTAACTATGCAGCCACGATGAATATATGGATACATAGAATACTTTATATCACTTTAACTGAGTGGTTTAGCATGTCATATTATCTTTTTTTCCCTCCCTTTATTTCATAAATGACCATAGTACATGGCCTTTCCAGCTCTGTATTGGTCCAAGTAAATGAAGAGCAAACTCGATTCTTTTTTTGTTGATCGCATAGCGTTATGGAAGACGGTCCTAAAACAGTCGTTGCATACACTTAACGAGAGGTGGTAGGACTACCAACGTGTACACTAGAGACTCCAATTCGAGTCTCGAGTACTCGATACTCGAGTATACTCGTCCATTTTTCAAGTACTCGATACTCGAGTAATTTGAAAAATACTCGAGTAATACTCGTTATATATAAATGTAGATATAATTCCAAATTCTATTTTGTCTTAAGCAGCGGACAGAAAAACTAGATAGCACAATTTAATTGATTGTTTACTTTTAAGCCGAGTCAGCAACTGAGAGATTTTTGTACTGCTGGAATAAAACAAAACTTCGAACCAAATTAAAATTTAGACATTTAATTCTCTATTATTTTTGAATTATATGGTTCATAAATTGAAATAAATGTAATAATGAATTAAAATAAGCTTATTAATTAATGTATCATCTATTTATAGACACAAATGTTAATTAATAAAATATATTTTGTTTCATCTGAAACTACTGGTATATACTCGAGTAGTTGAGATGTCGAGTAATTGGAATCCCTAGTGTACACCCAAATAAATATACATTATAAATTTATGAATCGATCTTGTATTGTTATTGAAAACAGAGACAGATTCAATGATTCATTGATAGAACTTTGATTTTTGTTCGATTTATGGTTGATTCTAAATTTACCAACTGAATATATAAAATCTAAGTTGGAAATATTTTCAGAACAAATTCTACTCTCTTTAACTGTCTTTAACTAATAAAAAGCATTAAATTTAAATAAATTAGTTAAAAATATATGCAGTGAGCTATTTCGGTCCTGATCATAAACAATTTTTTTGCGGAAGTGGAAACAAAATGCATTTTATTTGCTTAAAGATAAAAAATGTTTTTGTGAATATTTTTTCAATATAAATAAACTGTGCGCCATTGTTTGGGTCAAAACCTAATGCACTCGTCGCATATTCCTTTAGCGAACAAACAAACAAGTTCCGAAGCAGAATTTTCCTTTGTCTTTGCGGAGGAACATTTAAATAATAGTATAAATGCAGTCTTTCGAGGCCTCTCGTGGAAATTTCGAGCAACGTGCACTGAATAATAATTATTATAACAGCCTATTTTTTTTTTTACAAAATTACCGACGTTGGACACTTTACCTTTGTTCAGAGAAGTGTGTTGAAATTATAGCCTCAATATGCACATTTAAGGTGAAATTTTATTTGTTTTTTCTTTTTTTTTACCTTTCACCTGAATCGATGGAAACAGGTACTACTCGTGGCATACCGTTCCAATCTTACTAATAACTCAAACTTATGAGCAAGTGACCATTTTCTAATTGTTTTTTTCAGCGGCAATAATTACCAGCCCCGTAAAGATCTATCAGGGCCTATGATTGTAAAGTGCAGATTTTTTCAGTCGATAACGTTGTAGAAAGCGCTATTGAAACAAATGCCGTATATAACTCGCAAAATATCTGAATTTTAGTTATAAATTCCATTTGCTAAATATTTTTGGAAGCTATAGGTATATGGTGCTTATTTTTATAGCAGTATAATAACACTCTATAAAACACATTTGTAAAAAAATGGACTTCTTCTAAAAGTAAAAAAAAAAATCTCAGCAAAAAAGCAGCAACTGCGCCAAAGAGGCAGTCAATTCAACAACTTATTGTTTTTTTACAAATAAATTAGTTCATCTTCGCATCAACCGCTTGGTTATAAATTATAAATACTAAATCTTCAAAATACATATGTAATTTTTCTCAAAAGTTTTCAAAGTAAGTTACTTACTGCCTTCTTGCTTACGACATTATACACAACAACCAATGGCATATAACCAGATTAGAATAATAATTAATTTCTCTGAACGCTATAATCGAATTTTGGTAAAAAAACTGATCATCGCATAGATGCCATATGTAGATAAACTGATTAACTTAAAATTATTAAATAAATGTTTAATTACAGAGTATTAAAAAATTATAGAATTTTCGGTAAATTAAGTATACATGGTCACGGGACAGAATTTTTGTTAAGATTTGTGAAAAATAAGCACATTTAATGAAATAAATGTAAGGCTAACGATTTTTTTTGAAATATTTCGTCTTTAATTTTTAAATTTATTATAATAGAAGATCCTAAAGAATACTTCGCAATGAGTATGAAATCTAGTTGTTTTAATTCACAGGAGCAAAAATGCAACCACAAACTACACAAATAATAATATTATACAGATAGAGAAAATAAAAAGAATAATTTTATTATAGGCTAATATTAAAAAACAAATTCTTCTCTCAGAACTCTTACAATAATCAGTAATATTCTTCAGATTTAATCATTTTGATTCCATATTTTATAATCATCCACAGGAACTCAAAGAGTAATGTCAAAACATAAAATTAAAAGCCAGTATGTATAAATTTTTTGAGCTTAGCTCGAGAGCATTGGGATTCTGTCCCGTGACCATATATCCATAATTTTCAATATTGTAAACAACTGATACTATAAATGTTTCATAAATCGAAAAGTAATGCAGCCTTCCTTAATTCAAATTAAACTATAATAATTATTCACATCTGATTCGCCCACAATAATTATTAACGGCAAACAATTTCATACAACTTCCAGAAATTCAAATACGTCTATCTATTCCTCTAAGCCGATAATCTCGTAATGAGTAAATACATTGTGACAATAAACTTAAGTGTTTCCAGCCAAAATTCAGTGTAAGCTTCTACTTAACAACATACTTAATTCAACTTTCAATGAAGACGCCTCATCTGGCAACACAGCTCTAGGCTGTTCTAAGCTCTTACTGTATGTTATTACCAAAGACACAACTGCAAAAGTTAAAATGAAATGATTGTATTCTATATGTTAGAACTCACTTCTAACTTTGAACTAGATACCACTAACATGAGCTTAATTTTGAGAACATAAGGGTGGGTAATTCATAAATAGATTATGATATTCAAGAGCTTTAGCGACTATAAATTCCATTTGTAAGCACACTTTTATTTATTTCGATGGTTTCGTCGGTAACTTTGTGGAAGTTCATTTCAATATAAAATTTAAAATAACTTTGATTATTCCACGTATTGTGCTACTAACTGCGACACGTGTTTCGCCTCTTTCAGAGGCATCTTCAGACTTACTATCGCAAATTTTGCTTAAGTAATGAATCAAGATTGATTCTAACATTTTAAATTATGAAATTACAAAATGGATTACGGGTTTTTTTCTTTCTAAAGGAAACAAGAAAGGGGTGATAGAATCAAACCAATGCTATCAGATAATGATATTAATGAGGTGCAAACAATCAGATTGGGATTTTTTCTTATAAGGGAAGCAAGAGAGGGGGTTATAGAATCGAAACAAAACAAACAAATAAACATATTTCTAATGACGTTAAGCATTACAAACTATTAAACTATCAACTAATGAGTTGCAATCAATCAGATAGGTTAGTGATTACTCTATTAATTGGAAACAATGTAAGTAATGGCGAGCAACCTGTCCTATAAGGAATATTATTCAATAATATTTCTTTTTTATTAAGAGTTTTATTTATTTCTAAAAATTCTAGACTGTTCATCTTTAAGCCTTTTTTATTTACTCGGTGGAGTATTTTTAAATTACTAGTCTGATTAAAATTATGATCATTTTCTATTAAATGATTGGCAAACTCAGAAAAATTATTACTTTTTAGACATTTTATATGTTCTTTAATTCTAATATTAAAGTTTCTACCTGTCTGTCCAACATAAGAAGCTGGACAGTCTCCACAAGAGAGTCGATAGATACCACTCTGTGACGATGAATCTACGCGATCTTTACTGTTCAATAAATATTTTCCTAAATTACTTACTGTACAAAACGCGGGTTCTATATTGTCTGGCAAAAACTTAACTATCTTTGACAAAATGTCTCCTAAATAAATAATTCTGAAACTAATCCTGAAACAACACTTTTATTTATTTTGAAAAATGTCAAACAAATTGTTTACTAACACTTTTTCTTTATTTACTGTATTAAAAGAAAAAGCATATCAATAAAGTTTATAATCATTTAAAATTCCTTTTCAAGTATGCAATGCTTCATAAAGATATAAAATACACTTTTGTGCAGCCATATTTATATGGTGCTAATATTGCTACCCGGCGTCGCTCGGACTAAGCGACCAATAATTATTTAATGTTATATCATTCGACATAATTATATCACAAAATCTAACATCCAACATAGAGTTAAAATAAAGTCACAAGCTTTATTTAATTTGATGACAGCCCCATTCTCGCCAATTAAAATGTCCAAATTCAAGGAAACAATCTAATTTTCTGTCAAAGAAATGTCAAATAATACCTTCACGTAAATAATAAACATTATTATTAATAATAAAAGCCGGGAAAAGTTCAGTAGAAGACTAATTTATTACATTTTGACTAATTGTCTTCGCCGATAAAAATTCAAACATATTTTCTTTCATATTCGTTTTTATGGCAACTCAATGACCAACAATGCAAAAGGGAATTACAGACCCACAGACATACATACGCCGTTTCGGTTTTATATAAAAGATTTAATTTATATGGTATTTAATCCCTTATCTTTGATTGTTCCTAGTTAAAGACAGACAGTTTTTATTTTCGAAATAAATTTAATTAAAATAAATATGTTGGGCACTTATTATAGGACAAAAGTATACACCGTTAGATGCACAAAAATTTACAACCACGAAAAAAAGACTGAGCAGATTCTGAGACAGAGATCTTTGTTCCGACAAATATTTGTATGATTATAACAAACTAAAAAATGACTCGTAGAAATATGTCGCAGCATCAATGCGACAGACGGACAGTTGACATAAAACGTGTTCTGAGCTATGAATCCTATTTTCAAGAAAACAAAATGATGTTTCCAATTGTGGTTAGTTAAGGTGGAACTTATTAACAAAACTCATGTGACGATAAATCGACAGGGTGACTAAAGAAAATTGATTTACTACATATGCAACTGTTCAAGTAAACACTATTGTTTCAAATCAAATATTATAAATGTTTCGAATTTAATTTTTTTTTCAATTTGAATCGTTTGATTTGTGTACCTTCCCGTGAGTGTTTTCACTTACAACTCGAGTTTACCCATTTGGCATCTACAGGCATTCAAAGTGCACTGATGAACTTGCTTTCTTTGTATCGTGCTTAAAAGCTATTTTTGGCAATCTGGATTAATCAGCTAATGCTTTGATTTAAATGATGCTCTATCAATTGGATAGGTATTTGCAAAGAAAAAATTATAGCTTATATAAGTCTTTCAAATGTGACATCGTTCAAAATGAAGGAGCAAATCACTTTTATGATGTTCACTGTCATAACTTAAAAAAATAGCATTATATAAAAAAAAAAGTGGAAATGCTCACAGTAAGCAAAACAAGTCCTTGTTCAAATAAATTTAATCTGGAATCAGTACAAAAATTGCTTATTATTTTTTAAAGGAGATAATTACATGCCGAGTATTTGAAAACGGCGGGTATTAATTACCCTACGTCCTGGTCTATGAAATTCTATGAAACTTTGGTTAGCTTTCATATAAACGATATTACAAGGGTAAGATGTCGTGTCTTTTTTAAATATGGAAAACTATTTAGTTGAAATTCATTTCTTTCACAGTTTCAATCCATAATATATGAAGATTGCCATCTTCAGATTGCAATTTGAGCCCCATAATACTTAATTTATTATTTAAGCCATACGTAGTATGCATCTTATCTAATATGTGTCCTAAAACGGCACTCACGCGCTTGGTGTTTCGCGACAAGAGCACATAAGGTCCCATATGTCTCGAAGCGTATTAAACGGCTTACGCCCGGCTAATAATGGCAAAGAACAGGGGCCCATCTGAAACAACAGAGACTCGGCAGTCTATACAACCCGCACGATTCTGGTTGTAAAACTGGTTTGAGAGCATGTTTTAAGGTTTTAACACCCTATTTATGTACCCCGTGTACTCTGCGGAGCAACGCAGGCTTCTTGCTCACTTCCGCCGGAATTTATACCAGTTGCTACTGTGTGTTTATCTTTCGGAATTACTCGCCCCCGAATGTGTTTATTAATTATGGAAGCAACTTATGTGCAGAAAAGCAAACGCCAGTTTTCGCTTTGTATATATTATGTACAAACAAGTGAAAAACAGAGGCCTTCGCCCAAGGCTGCCCACATTTAAAATGTTTTTTTTTAGTTTTAAAACTTAATTAATTATTAGATGCTCAGTTCCCAATATGCTTTGGAATGGGATAATATTGTGTGCTTAAAAAATATAAACCAGTTATCCATTTTGATCAAACTGAACAGCGACGGCAAACATATCTTCATATTATCACTTATTTTAATAAAGTTTTTTAATTATATAAATCAAACTTGATAAGAAAATTCACTGTGACTCGAGATCAACTAGATTAGAAAAAATGTAAGATGAATCCATGCCCAAGATATCAAACGTAAAATTATATGAGCCTTGACCCCAGACCCATCTTTTTACTATGGTTAAGTCACTTATGAGGTGTTTTTGAATACTTGGTGGAAAAGCATTTAGCTAAATAATTTGTAATACAAAATTCATAATTACTTTGATTATTTCACGTTTCTAAATGTGATAATCTTATATATAAAACCGAAACGGCGTATGTATGTATGTGGGTCTGTAATTCCCTTTTGCATTGTTGTTGCAAGTTCAAACAATCGAATTGATTTCGCTCGCAAAAGTTTCGGCGGTAAATTTGTTTCGTTATCAATGTGTGTGTAGAGACTCCAATTACTCCGAGCGACGCCGGGTAGCAATACTAGTAATAATTATAAATAATATCCTAAATAAGACTGTTTGCTCGATTGCGATTGCTGGTAGTTTTATTTATTTCCAATTGGATTAACCGTTCCTAATTGAGTGAATCTCATTAGTTAATATTTTGTAATGCTAACGTCATTAGTAGTAAAATTATGTGTTTGCTTTGTTTCTTGCTTCATGTAAAAAGGAAAAATCCCAAACTCCATTTTGTAATTTATCAGTTTAAAATATTAGAATCATTCTTGCTTTATTACTTGAGCAAACTTTGCAATGGCAAGTCTGAGGTTTCTGAAATAGACGTAACACGTGTCACAATTAATAGCGCAATACGTGAAAAAATGGTTATTGGAAAAAAGTTATATTTAAATGAAATTTCACAATGTTTAAGCCGAATCCATCGAAAATATTAAACATTTTTTAATACTATGGTAAAACTTTTATCACTAGACCATAAAACTAATACCATTGCTTTTAGTATGCCCATTGACATGTATTATATTATCGCTATAGAATGATTATGACAATAAATTATCATGTTTCAAATCATTCTATTAACTTATTACTACATCCACAAATTGCCATCCTTGCGCACAATTTTTTCCTTTTGGTTGCAAATCCTATCCAATTAAAATAAATTATATTTACAAAGGCCCAGTATAAGTACAGCGAAATTTCCATGCTATGCTTTCATACAAAAGACATATGTCAAAAAGTGCACTCCACTCTACGTCACTGTAGCATTACATGGCTTCACAGAGGGCATTAGGCTAATTACAGTTGGTTGAATACACTAACGTATCGTGGTAAATATTGTTATATGATTATAAAAGGGAATGTAAATAAATTAGTTTCAAACTCAAAACATATTTATATTGTCCCTGAGTCAGCGATAGACAATACATATGCCGATTTGTTTTAATATATCTGGCAATTCATTATTTTTTCGGTATATGCAATAAAAAAGAAATCATACACAACATACATATCCTCGAGTTTTTTTTTTAACCATGCACACTTCCTACTTGGATTTGGTCACGGAGTTTATCTCAAAATGAGATTTTTCTACGAGAACTGTATGTTACTCGGTTTCTCAGCTTTTATTGTTTCGGAAAAGTAGGGATTGACAGGGTACGAGGACTAGAAAAAGACTAGTGATTAGCTAACCGCATTGTGTGATCGGAGCGTGGGAAAAGATTTTTAACAACACAAACACCCATTGCTTTCGAACAGAATCAATTTATCGACTGAAAAAATCTTATTTGTACCGGGACTCGAACCCGGGCGTTCCATCACGGAAACCAACGACGTTGACCACTGCAACACGGACCTGGCCCAAGTATTTAATCTGTGCTATAATTGGGTAGGGTATTTTTTGTCTTGTAAATATTTATTATTTCATGAGACAATTAGAAGTGTACACTTTAAAAGTAAATTTATGAAACGTACTATTTTGTTTTCCCACCACCGCCCATTTTATATGCCGCCAATGTTTTCTTGCCGCCTTTCACAACGCTATCAGCAGAAAAAATATTTTTTTTTTAAATGCAACGGCGTTAGCTTTGCTTGCAACTAAGTGAGCGTGGCCTATTGGACCCGTGTGAGGACGGACTACAGCAAACAGTTCTGCAGCAAGGCAGTCACATATCACGTGATTAACTTCCAGTTGGCGTGCTCAAAAATACAATCCGAGCTCAATATAATACGTGAAATCACAAAGCTATCAATTGTTAAATTTGAAATTAAAATAAACTTCTAAAATTGTTACGCCAAATCCGCTGAAAGTATGAGTAGTGTACCTCTGTCTTAAAGTATTTAAAGTATTAAAAATATGCATATATATTTGGGTAAACAAGTTGGTTCTCCCACCACCCTTCCGTTATGTGTGTGCAGCCGTTTTTCACAGCCGCCTTCCATAACGCTATACGATCAAGAAAATAAACGAATTTACTCTTCACTTACTTGGCCCGACACAGAGCTGCACGGGACTGATCTTTTAACCTGCATAATGTTTTCTTCTTCATTGAGCATATCTGCTACTGACTTTGAGCATATGGCCACCACGTGATGCTTCATTAATTCTTTGTCACCCGCCAGTTTCTCTGCTTCCTCCCATGACATTCCAACATCATTCAAACAGCGAGCCTTTTTTTGGTGCTACCATCTTCCGAGATTTTTGACACTGAAGTATCTGAATCTTTTAACCCTTGTGATGAATTTACCGTTTTGGTCAGGTTCCTATCTGATTCTTGACAGGTATGGTTATACATCACATTAGTCTTTCTCACGTTTATTTTCGACCAATACGATCTTAATTAGCTCATAACCCATCAATAGTCTCCTTTAGACCTCAAACGACTGCTAGAACTCTGTCTCACTTGGGTTGTAATCTCAAACCCTTCGAAATATAGAAATTTAACACATTTCAAGTCCAGATCATTTATAAATGTGAAAATGTTTTATTTAAAAAAAACTAATTTTGTAAATTTTGCAAACTTCTATGTCCCCCATTGCAAATGTGACAAATTTGGTACGCGTTACGTGTCTAAAATATAATACATCACACATACACTTTAATAATTTTGTAGGACGTTCGGACACTTGTTTATTACTTGTTTCAACATAGTCTAAAGCCTATGCTCAGTATACAATGACAAATTGAAAGGCTTTTCGGCTTTGATTTACCAATAACGTATACGATTCATTTGATATATTTCATGAAACAATACTTCCAGTAATTTGGAATCAAAATTCAGTGAACAATATTGTTAATATGCTTTTTGCAAATTGAAGTATGTTTCACGATTAATTATTGATATAATTTGATTACAAACTGGTCTTGACATCAATTTAAAGTGTATTATTTTATATCCGGTAAATAATTATTACTTTATACCTAGTAAAATCTCGTCAAAATTTATTTCATTACATTTTTTTTTATGTTAAGAATAATGTTTAGAATTTCACATTATTATGATTACTTCGGACATTCATAAAACCAATTGCTATCGATAAAAATTCTTTCTTTGATATAGAGTTTTGATAAAACAGAAATTATTAAAATCATTGCTTTTAATATGACCATATGTTTTATCCACATACAAACTTTCTCAAAGCATTTCTTTATTTACCGAAATCTCTCCCAGTGTGGACCATATGAACACTTTATGAAAATAATCTAAGCCGATATTTTTATTCTCAAAGAACTGCTTCCAGCTCAGTTGCTCAACTTTCACTTTTTCCAAAAAAATAATGACATACAAATAAGGTTTCATTCTTTTGATTGAATGCCTGTGAAATAATCATACATATCTATGCTTTAGAAATCACATCAACAGAAATCATTTTATAAAACTGCCCGAATTAGAATTCGAGCCCATGAGCTCAGCCATCGAAGCCAGCAACGTTGACACTCGAACATGGACCCGGCGTATTCAATCTTAATATAGCCATGCAATATTCATCTTAATATATTAGTGTATATGTTACAATGAAACTGTATTCTCAGTGAAAATATATTCTTCTCCAAGCTGTCATTGAAATTAAATTTGACCGCCATATCTTCCGCCCAATGTTTGTCTGTGTTTTTCTTTGGTTCTCTTTTTACGAAAGGGACTACTTGCTGATTTTGATTCATTGAAGCAAACCAATATTTTAGGCCGGCAAATCATCGACTTGAGCCAGTAATTTCAATGATCGTGAACAGTGAAATCATGTTGTCATACAAATCTATTACTTGATACATTTTCACTGAGAATACAGTTTCACTGTAACATATATAAGAATAAATATTATATTACGATAAAAACTGTTTTATCGAGTACTAGTTAAGCTTTAAATATCAATGTTACATGAACACAAACAAAATGTCCCTGTTTCAACCATCTGCATTGACATGACAGAGCTTAAAAAGCTCTCAGTGGCTTTTCGTTTCGCGACAATGCTAATGTAGTGCTCCGCCTTTCTTTTAACGGGCGCCGCGACGTCAACTTGTTAGACAGGGCTAGTTAATACTTTCAGAAAAACTATAAAACGATCAAAACACAAATGGTGACTTGTAAAATTGCTTACAAGTATAAGCTGCAAGTCAACAGTGCAATCTTTCGACAGGATCTTCTCGATGGAATCACATTATCAAATTATAATCGTGTGAATTTAATTTCCATAGTAAAAACTATTTAATATGCATCAGTTCAATTTCATTCGCATCTATCAAATCGACTCACACAACAATAAAACATTGATTCTCTTGAGAATGTTTTTGGTAAAAATTAGCGACACGTTTTTCGCTTTTCGAAGCATCTTTAAGCTTACTTTAATAACTTTAAATTTAATACTAAAATGAACATTCGCTAAACTAACAATCCATTAAATGTATGTTAAATCGTCAAATATTATAAGTAACACGTGTTGGTAAAAAAGGTCTCGAAAATTGTTTTACGAAACATTCGTTAAGTGCCAGAAACTAAAATTAATTACACATATTATATTTAAAAATTATTTAATTAATATAATTGACCGAATTAAATTTACAATATATTACTTTACGCGGCAACGGGTTCATAACCCTCAGTGCTGAGTTCCAAACGCTTTTTATACCACAATGTATGATGGAGTTCTACCAAATTAATGCCAATTCAACCACTAGATTGAAAGTAGCCGATATGGCTACTCAGGCGATTCGATTAAAACTTAGACGTAAAATAACTCAACTAAATGTGTGGCTTAATTTACAGTGTATAAAATGTAAAATGACGATGTGAATAGAAAAGAAAAATTTTTTTTGGGTCACATTTTTACACCAGTATATAAGTAAATGTATATTTTAACATAATTCTGACGAAAGCATAAGCCAATATATCATTTTTGTCGAACCAAGATACATTGCTATTTTTTCAGCTTGTTTTAATGGATTTCTACCAAGTAAATACCAATTAAATCAATAAATTTGTTTAATTGCTTCATTTTTTTATCCCTTGTCCATAACCTATTTTTATAAATCGCCTATATGGGACTGTAAGAGTCATAATAAAATTAGTGTGTATTACTTATCAATTTTATGACTATCTAGTAAAGTAACTTTATCAACGTGCGCTTATTGAAAAGCTCTGAATACAAGCTATCGGGCGGAGAGCGGAGGGCGCCGCAACGCAGGTGTCCTAGCGGAACAACAATCACCACTTGTGAAAACACACGACGCCGGGATTACGATGAACTTTAACGACCAAGCCACATACGAATGTCGTTTCACGCCGTTAAGACAGTAACTTTTGGATTACACCACATTGTGGATTAGCATATGTATTTACTATAAGATCTTTTGTTTTAATACAACGAATTGATACGTGACAAAAATAGTTATAATAGACAATCACTACATCGCTTACTTTTTATCGCCACTTCATTTTGAAATATTAAAATATCTCGTAATTTCAAAGCATTTTCAATGAAACATACAAAATCAATTTGCGCTTAGTTCATCATTTTTTTTTTAGCAAATAAGCATTAAGATGGGACGAGTCACTAATCTTTCGAGATCCACTATGATCAAAAAATGGATTTTGGTCTTAATCTTTACAATTTTAAAGAATTTTTACGATACGTATCACGTCCAGTTCAGGTTTACTTTAGTAATATAATTATTTTATTATATATTATATATATATATAATCAAAATACCAATTACTACAGACTCACTTATTCTTCCGAGTAGTAAATGCGTTACAAGTAAATTGCATTTAAATTAAAAACCAATAATTTTCAGGCGTATAAAATCGCGTCATGGAAAATTCTTCGAATTGATTTTTTCCACCATTTTCTTCTTTTAATATGTAATTTTGTACTCCTTCGATATAAAATACAATGAAAAATTTTGAAACACTATAAATAAATTTTCTACGGCGCTTCATCGTGTAATGACAACGTTATTTTCTGTATTTACAGTGTGCTTTATGATATCATCGTAACTGATTGGTAGTACACTAGGATGTCGTCCTACTACGATTTTTTAGAAGGCCAAGTCTGATATGACCGATATACGACAGCTTGTTATTATTTTAATATGCCCAAACCGGCATAAATGTGGTTATAAAGAGTTGTTGATCACCTGGTTAAACTATATATCTATTGGATAAAAATACAATACATGGCATTACAGCTAAGGCCAATGCACCATAAATTTGACAAATATGTTTGAAAAAATATTAAACAGAGAATGGCATATTAAAGCACAACATATTTACTACACAAAAAAAAATATACGTAATTAAAAGAAATTTAAAATATAAGAACAAGTTCACTACTGAAAATGTCCATTTCAATAGACAGTCCATTCATTGATCAGCTGAACAGCCTTTGCTATTGGCGACTCAAATTACCTACCTAACAAACAAGTTCTGATAAAAAAAATATACGGCTTTGGTAACGATCACATAGGTAAACTGGGAGCATGCAAATGTATAGTATTATGGATGTTATTGTTATCAACTCGGCTCACAAAAAAGAAGAGAAAAATGGTTTAATATTGAAATTGATCTTCGAGCTTCTTGGGATTGAAACGACAATATATAATAACTATGCATGTAAAACTTGTAGCGATAGATTCAAATTACCGTACACACTTTTATTGATGTACATATGTGATGAATGCTTTTGAAAAATATATGTTGAGTAGCTAATAATTGATAATGATTGAGTCAGTTCCGTAAAAACAAATTATATTAAATACTTGTTCTGAATATCATATTTTTCCTTAAGTTTAATATTGCAAGCAAATATTTGTTTCATATCATTTAAAAAAACGACTTGTTTTCATTATTTATCTTAATGTGTATTCAAACACGCCAATATGTCACAATGAACAATGAAAAAAAATGTTAAATTGATTTGTGTGATTCTTACAGGTTGGAAATTAAGTCCGTTCGTTATTTACCAGACTTAAATCGACAGTCAATCTGTTTTATTAAATCAGAAGTTTAAGGTTCTCGGGGGGGGGGGCGTAAATCCTCTGTGTGTTGTTTGCGACTGGCATCTGTCTTGCGTCAGTCGTTTGCGTCATGCGTCAAGCGTCGTTTTGCGTCAATCTGACGCCTGACACCAACTAACCAGATAATCGATGGCATCCTACGTAATATCTTAGGCCTTAATGATCCAAATTACTGTAAACACGTTTGATTTTTCGTCGCAAAGTTAATTGGAATTTAATTGATGGATAAAACAATGAGTATTTAGTAAATTATAATCTCAACAAACGATTAATAACGTTTTTTAAACGTAAAATGTCAAGTTCAATGTAAAAACTATTACCGCCGAAACCATCGAAAATATTAAAAACTATTCACATATATAAAGTTTTTCACAATACAACATTATTTTTTTATAGTTTATGTACGTTATAACGGTTTTATCTTTTTCTTTTCCAACAAAAGCAGATTAAAAATTCATTCTTATTCGGAAGTGAATTTTGATATTTTTTTTTGATTAATATGATGCTTTTCTGACTGACATAATTTGATTTCTTTTTCGATTGATCTAAATTAATCCGAGTACATTAAGTTAAGTCATAGCTTTTGAGCTAAAAAGCCATTAAACAATATGACGAATTTTATTCAAAAAAAAAAATGATTCCAATTCATTTTATTGATTGAAAAAAAAATACAAAACATGGCATTACAGCTGACGCCAATGCGCAATGCATTTGACAAATTAAATAAAAATATCACATAACATATTTCACAATTTTTTTTAAAATACATATAAATGAAACAGGCCATTAACATATTTGTTGAATAAAAAGAAAAAAAATTGTCGGCAATACACACAGGAATTTGTATAAAAGATTTAGGTACGAGCAATTACAGAATTGTATAGATTAGGCATTTGATAATAAATGATCACTACGTAAAAGATTCTATTTAAAATATTAAGGAAACACATAAAATTAAATATATTTCTTCTGTTGAAATAGTCCTCGCTTTCTGTTGAAATTGAACTTGTATTGAAATTATAAAATTTACTTTCAATTTCTTACTATTTTTCATCTTTTTGGGTTTCAGCTTCGTATTTTTTTTTTTAAATATTAAAAATAAAAATAAATATTTGGTTGTAATGTTAAGACCATTTATCATGTGAATCAAATATTAACACGGCTAATAAATAAGTATACTTAAAGAAAAAATAAAATTAACTTGATTCCATTATTAATATTCATAAAATATATGTATGCGATTAGATTTAATATTGAAAAGGTTTACTGAACATTATTAATGATCCGCTGATTCAATTTAAGTATCAAGAAACAGTATATTTACCCTGTTGTAGCGCACTTCACCCGACTAACGGCATCCCCTATTTATCCGTCTGCAATGTTGATTCCCTTATAAAACCACCCTTATTTGAAAGGGCTCTTCACTCAAGTAGTTGGCCAATGTCGTGGCTGCTTTTTGAGAGTGGTCAACGTAAGTTGGATTGACTCTATTCACAAATGCATAAAACATCAAGTAGAGAACTGTGCCCTAGCAAAGATTTATAATAGGCAATGATAATATTAAGCGAAGCCGACTTTTCTCTATTATCAAAATCTTCCTATTAACTGAAGACGGTCTTTGCTATCGAAAAAAACAAATTTTAAATCACATTTTATTTTATTGCTTACCCAATTTGAAGAGATAAAATACAACTTCCACATAGTTAGGAGGTAATTTACAAAAGTAGACAAATAGTTCTGACTAAGGCGTAAGCCGATATAGCTATCAACAAATATATAAAATAATTTATGTAGAACTAAAATAAATTGTTATTTTTCTTACCGTATTATAATGGAGTTCTACCAAGTAAATGCCTACTCAATCAACAAATCTATTTGTTGAAAACTGAGAATGTGAGATATTTTCATTACTTTTTCGTCATAAATTTGTGTTTACTATCAATATTTTTAAAATATATTTTAAGTAAAGAATTACGGATAATGTGTAAGCATTAAACTTTTCCATGTGAATAAAAAAGGTCTCAAAGTTTAATCTAAATCTGGCGACTGTTTTCGCCTGATTTTAAATATTTGCTTTTCATGGATGTACATACATATAATATATACCATCGGTTAAATATGCTCGCGATACGCAAAACCGGTCCGGAGTCGTAGTCAAAGTCGTGTTTTTGGTCAATGTTGGAGTCGGAGTTGAAGTCGTATTTTTTTTAACGGCTCCACAGCCCTGGCTATTATATAACATGCATATTTAACATTATTATAAACACTATCGTAAAGTGTACGTACAAAATTACCCAATTTGCAACTCCTTGATCTTCATCAATTCGTCCCTCATATCGAGCATCCACACTCTACACAAGAGGCGATCTTACAATTACACGTAATTAATAGTACTAGGATTATCGCCTCACCAGTGTTCGGTATACAGCACAATTTTCTGTGGACGTTACCGATACGTGATAATGCTCTTACGAACGTTCTATATTATAAGGGCATCCGCAGTAAGCTTAACAATGGCCAGGTGTTTCAGTGTTGTAAGCATACAAATTATTGGTCCTTTTTATCCTAAACCAAAGTCTATTTATCATTTACAAAGTTTAATTTACTTATTTCACTCGGCAATACTTACATATAAACGGTAAAAATATTGAGCTTCATAACAATTATAAAGCAACTGTTAAAATACGGTGAAAAAAATAACTATTTATTTTAATTCTACAGCATTTATTTTATATATTTGTTACTAGCTATTTCGGCTAGCGCCATCCTCAGAACTAGTTAAAATAGTTTAAACATGTAATAGGTACACTTTTAATTTTCCTGCTCCAAAACAAAAGGTTTCCTTTTTTAAAGCAGGTATATGGGTAAACCACTATTCCTTACTTATAACGTAGAAACAATGAAAAATTGAAACTCTAGTTAGAAAAATAAAGTCTGAACACCTCAGCCACTACATAATAAACTTACCATCCACATGATATAATATTATAATGATACATTTCATTTATAAGTGTGCTGTTTTTTCATTGTTTAGCCATTGTTTAAAACTGTTTATTTTTGTTTCAGCTCGGAGATTTGTCCAACCCAGAACTGAGAATATTAACAGATCAATTAGAAAAAATACGCTATGGAGGTGAGTCATATAACTATCTTATAGATATAGAGCAAACTAACCAAGAAAATTGCTGTCAGGGGATTCCCTATGATGAATAAATCAAAGCCATAGAGGTCCATATAAAAACTATATTATAAAATTTAAAACATTTTAATACGTAAATAATTCTTTTTTATTAATATAAACGTTATGGTAACCGGACAAAACAGAACATGACTTTTGACAAGATGACAAAATAGGTTAGGTTAGGTTTTTTGTCATGTACTGTTTTATCATGTTCTGAAGTCATGTTCTGTTTTGTCATGGAACCAACCGTTAAAGCTTTAAAAAATGTTGCTCTTATTTCGATTCATTAAAATAAAAAATATAAAAAATATTATTTTCCTTTAAGCAAACAATCTTTTCATTTTTAAATCACATATTAACAGTGTGAAATTGTTTTATTGTATTCGTCCAATTGTTCGTCATACCTTGTTTTTCATTCATAACTTTTGTATAAATATCACTGTTTTATTGTATTCTTTATCAGTTGACAATGCTCGCCATGAGCGAAAGCGGTCCTGATCAAATGAATTTGTATGTGGAAAAAGTACTAAAAATGTATTTATTATTTGTGAGAGTATTATAGTTTTACTTTTAAGAGTGTGAAATAAGTTGCAAGCTTAGTTACACAAAATATACATACATACATCTATCTTCAGCATACTTTTTGAAACTAAAAATGATTATTTTGTTATTTCAGCTTTCACTACTTCTATTCTTTAAATTACGACATTAATAATAATTAACTACCACTTTGAATATCTTCCAACTGTTGTTAAACATCTTCAACTGAAGTGACACACTATTACCTTAAAACAACTTTCACATACTAAACCGGGTACTTGACAGTTTTTTGAAATGTAAAATATTGTCAATTTTTACGGTTTATCAGTCCAAAACAACATACAAAACATGAACATTAATAAATAAATTTAAGAGGTAAATTTTGAATAAATAATTAAAAAGTATCATTCATGCACTAAGTACTTGTTTAATCAATTAAAAACGGAAATGTAATTGACGGTGAAATACTAAAAAAATGTATTAAGCACAGTTTTAATGGCCTTGTACAAATATCGACAACGTGATTTAAATATTCAGTACACACTTTTTGCATTTCGCTACAAAGTCAAAAACGTAATTTAATTGTTGGTTTTATTGCGAATTTCATTTGCGAAATAATACTTTAATACAGTTGTTTGTTGAGACTGTTTTTCAATAATAATGAATGTTTAAATGAATTTGAATAAAAGAAAGCAGTGGTACTTTTGTTCTGAGAATTTAACTATATCAACAAATTTAATAGTTTCACTATAGATTGTGATATAGACGAACACTAAAATGTTGTTCTACTAAAATACAATTCAATTTTTCGTATTTTTTTTTAATTTGTCGTAAGCTAGTACGGAATTAATTTTAAACATAATTATAATACTAATATTTCTGTAGACAAAATTTTAATAATTGATTTCTCGGTGTAATATGAGTGTACAAAATTTCAACATAAATTAATTAAACATGCTAATAATTCAATTCATAATAATTATTGATTCTATCTGAAATCTATTGTTACCAAGTTTTTTTCAGTGTCAAATCTCTATTTTTGATTCGTTTGTTTTTTGTAGTTTTTCGTGAGATAACGACCCAGGTTTCGCCTTTTAGCATCTTCAGGCATTTCAAGTACACAAATAAACTAGAACTGATACCATGGAAACTTGAAATTACTGAAGATGGTGAAAGGCAAAACTGGGTCATTAGCGACAAAACTCATGGAAAAGTACAAAATTTAAGCGATTCAATTTTTTATTGGAATTCTATCAAGCACCTTCAGTCGAAATTCTAAATTTAAAAAAAAACCTCTTTTCAAAAAAAACAAATATTATAGTTAATCAGCAATGTTCATAGAAAGAAAGGATATTAAGCTCGTAATAGGTTGACAGCTGTCTTAACATTGAAAATTATGTAAAAATGCCTCTCGTTACAAAACCGTAATTGTATTGAATGTATTCCGGCAAATCCATCGAAAGCACATTAAACATTGTCGAATCTCAATCCGTACTGGAGATAAAATTGAATACACTTATTAATAAATAAGTTCACTTTTAAAGTGTTCACTGTCAATACTTGGTGGAAAGGCATTTTAATAAAAATAATAATACATTTTTGGTACTTTTTCCACATAAAATTTATTCGATCAGGACCGGTTTCGCTCATGGCGAGCATTGTCAACTGATAACGAATACAATAAAACAGTGATATTTATACAAAATTTAAGTGTGAAAAACAATGTATGACAAACAATTGGTAAAACAACTAAGCAAATAATTGAAGCAAATTACAAGAAAAATAGACTATAAATAAGATGTTGAAGACCTCCTAGCAATGCAAACTAGTACATCATTAACAAAGATAATTCATATTTAATTGATTTTTGATGTATTAGTTTGCATTGCTAAGAGGTCTTCAACATTTTATTTAAAGTTTATTTTTCTTGTAATGTGCTTCAATTTATTTGCTTAGTTGTTTTACCAATTGTTTGTCATATCTTGTTTTTCATACTTTACTTTTGTATAAATATTACTGTTTTATTGTATTCCTTATCAGTTGACAATGCTCGCCATGAGCGAAACCGGTCCTGATCAAATAATTTTTTGTGGAAAAAGTACTAAAAATGTATTATTATTTTTATAATAAATTAGTTAACAAGTACATAGCAAGTTAACGAATAATGTTGGTTCATTTTCACTAAATGACTGGTTGATATCAACTTTATCAAATTTATGAAAAGACACTCACAAAACATAACCAAGCAACAAGTGGAATAACACAATCATTAAATATTTGTTGACAAATGAGTTTAATCCGTAAAAATTGTGTTTTTTTCTTTTATAAACGTTTACGTACGCACGCCTTTTGCTATGTGGCTGTCACTGTTAATAAAAAAAAAGCGGAAACAAAATGGTGAATGCAAATTTTAAAATCAATTAGTCATTAATGGTGGCCGCCGGGGGAGCATTTTTTTTTGTCGACAGGTCGTTGGGGACATCCCCGATTGTAAAATTGCAATAAAAACCCGCGCAACTATTTTGCATTCGTTTGTGCCAAAAAGTTATGAGGCTGCCTCGTGAATTATTGCGCGGCTTCGACATTGTAATTGTTAATTCGGCGTAATTAATTTTCACGGAATGTCCTTTTTGATTTATAGGCCTAGATTTTAATTAAATCGAATATTTCCGTAAAATTCTACACAAAACAATGCGAGCGAAGCTTGTACTTGATAATGCGTTACACATTTGATCGCCAATTATTGTTTCCTGTTTCTGGCTTTGTTATTTGATGTTTGTTTGTAATATTTGGTTGGCCAACAAACTATTTCAAAACTTATCTGTTATTGGAAATTATTAGAACGTTAGATGTGCTCAAACGTTTCCAATTAAATCTCAGTATACGGATTATACACAGGATACTCTGTATCAAAATGATTTCAGTGGCTGAGCTAGTCACTCCAATTTATTTTATATTCTATTAAAGCACTTTAGTGCATGGTTAAAAATCAGTCCCGTGCAGATCTGCTCGGGCCATGAATGTGAGGGGTAAATTCCTTTGTCTAAGTCGATAGCGTTGTGAAAGGCGGCCATGAAACATTGGCTGCATATACACAACGGATGGTGGTGGGAAAAACCAAAATAGTCTTTGAATCGTTTGAATGTTGTACATTTAGTTTTGTCACTAACAAGCTGGCTTCGCTTTTCAACATCTTCATACATCTTAGGAACACGGATGATCTTGAACTAACACTCAGAAAAGGCTTGTTTCTTTTATTATATATATAATATAAGACTGAAATAATTATCACTAATTAAGGTGTTCATTGTCAATACTTGGTGCAAAGGCATTATATTTAAAAATAATAAGCCTTTTTTTAATTATCTCACAATAAAATTATTTAGATCAGGGTCGGTTTCGTTCATAGCGAGCATTTTAAATTGAAAATTAGTGAGGTGAAAATGTTCGTGATGAGAAAAATCGGTCCTGATCATAGTAAACATATTGTGGAATAAGTACAAAATTGTCAAAGCTTACGAGTTCTGTCAGTGTAAGTGAAGTAGCGTTGACGCAAATCTGGATTAATATACTATTGGTTTGAAATTAATTATGTTCAATTAATTTTAACCGTTTGAAAATAAAATTAATTGTTTTCTAGTTGTAGCTCTTCGTTAATGATAGATGTTTGTTTTCAAGGAAACGAGGTGCCTATCAATCGCCTGTCCATAAGGGGACTGCTACCAGATACAGACTCATACATGACCTACGATGGGTCAACCACAGCACCAGCGTGTCACGAGACTGTCACATGGATTATAGTCAACAAACCTATTTACATCACTAAACAACAAGTAAGTTTTTTCCGGTCCGGTCCGTGGCGCAGTGTTAACGTTGTTGGCTTGCGTGCCGGTACGAGCGGATTTTTTTCAGTCGATAAATCTGTTCAAAGGCATGGGTGTTTGTGTTGTTGAAAATCCCTTCCCACCTTTTCGATCCCAAAGTGCGACGCATAGTGACAGCGATTAGCTAATCACTAGTCCTGTCCTAGTCCTCGTATCCTTTCCATCCCTACTTCGAAAAAGAGAGGTTGAGCAACTGAGTTACAAGCAGTTCTCGTATAAAACCATATGTTGAGATAAGCTCCGTGAGGAGTCCATATGCTCCAAGTTGGGAGTGGATATAGTTAAAAAAAATAGAAATAAATTAGTGAATAATGATTTTGAAATAGTTTCAATTTTCTTTGTGAAGGGATAAAAATCAATAGAAACTTTACACAATACGCAGTTCTCAATCTTAATTATATTTTTTTAAATTAAATGTCGGGCTTTTTAAATTCTTATTTACAGTGTAATAATATTTTTTTCCTTTATATATATATATATATTCAACCAGCCATTCAACCTAAGCATTAAGCCTATCGTGATACGGCATACGGTTTTTGTAAAAAGCTTCTGTATACACGCAGCGTCTTTAGCGGTGAATACCTGTTGCTCTCCTGAATAAGGCTTTGATGGTAGGCGCCGGCGGGCAGGAAGCCGAGCGGGCGTCGCTCTGGCCTATACTTGTTGCGGCGTCGTCGCGTCAAACTTTTGTCAGGCCGTCACTGTCACAGTGGTTCTATTCAAAGGGAAAAAGACACTTTCACGCTACTTGCCTATTCCAAAAGCTCGCAATCAGATTTTTTTTTGGGAGTCCTTTTCATGAATACTTTTTTCAATGCATATTTCAGCACAATAATAGGTATTTTTTCTTGAAACAAAAATAAGAGCTTTATTTTGAAAATATTTTCCTTTCATTTTAACAAGTACGATTACTTCTGTCTCCAGCACCTATTAATTGGGCAAATAACTAATTCAAATATCTAACGTAACATTCCGTATTAAATACTCAATCGTATTTATATATTTTTTTACTAAGAAGGAAAAGTATGTATTGATTGAGTAGGCTTTTACTTGGTAGAACTCCATTATAATTCGGTAGTTCTGACGTAGGCGTAAGCCGAAATAGCTATCAACAAATTTATAAAATAATTTATGTAGAACTAAAATACATTGTTATTTTTCTTACCGTATTAGGAAAAGTATGATTACTTTTATTAACTTTATTGATTGAGTAGGCATTTACTTGGTAGAACTCCATTATAATGCCTTTTCATGTGGGGTTGGGATGATTGAGCAGAGAGGGGATGTATGGTGTACCCTGTCTAGCTTAGGTATATAAGCTATCTCCAATACACGTTTAAACCATAGTTCTGACGAAGGCGTAAGCCGAAATAGCTATCAACAAATATATAAACTTATTTATGTAGAACTAAAATACATTATTATTTTTCTTACCGTATTACTTTTATTAACGATTAAAACATATTTTTTAAGAAGTGCTTCAATTTTATTTGTCATAGACTTTTATTCTCACAACAAAGTAAATTATCAATTTTATCTTCTGAATCTATAGCATATAGTGGTTTGATAATAATTTCTATAGGAAACGTGCAATAATACATTGGTTTCATAGACCGTTTAAATTATAATATATTTTTTTGAAAGACTATACATACTCCAAAAAAACAATTTACACATCAATACAATGTACATATCACATTTTAATTGATATGACTTGATGATTATTTCTAACGTGTTCACTGTGAATACTTTGTGAAATGGCATTATATTAAAAAATAATAACACTTTTTTATACTTATTCCACATTAGATTTATTAGGATCAGGAATTGTTAATGATCTTTCTTTTATTGGTTTTAATGTAGAAGCTTATATTGATAAGAGGTTTTAAACATTTTACTCTCATTATTTAAATTAAAAATAGCTAAACTAAATCGCAAAGTTTGCTTAAGTAATAGTAAGTCCGAAGATGCCTCTAAAAGAGTAAACACGTGTCACAATAAGTAACACAATATATGGAATAATCAAAGTTATTTTAAATTTTATACCAAAATTATTCCACAATCCTTCCACGAACTTCCACGCTGAATCAATATCGAATAATAAAATAGCCAGTACAGCCAAAAATACGCTTTTATATCGTAAATTGTTTATTTTAACCTTCGTCTATTTGAAATTATTGATACTTATTTTGCTTTATTATCATACCGTTATTTGTCTTAAATAGTTTTTGTATATCGCTGTATTTGTTATGATTTGATAATGCTATCTATAAAACATCCAATGTGTTAATCTAATGTGGAATAAATAAATACTTAAAATGTGCTATTAATTTTTATTATAACCTGATGAATTAAATTTCTATCCCCATTGCTCATTCCAGGCGTTAAGAGCGCCAAGTTGTTTTTAAATCACGATGTAAAATTTCATTATATTCCAGGTGGCCTTAACAAAACACGGGCGTTAATGAAATTAAGAGGGACTCTCCCGAGAGATTAGCAAAAAATATGATTAATCGCCGAGCTCAACGGATTACACCTAATTGTAATTGGCATTTATTTTTTAAATTGATTACAGCAACAATATTAATTCATTACGGCACGCTTAACAAGTAAAATTGCTAACGTGCTCTTAGCACATTTCAGTCGAAAATGAATAATTTTTATTCCCTCTCAACAACACTTTTTGTAAATCTTTTTTTTTTAATTACAGAATATTGAATTGAAGATTGTTTATCACAAATCGGTTGTATATATTGAACCTCAATATTAAACAAATAAGTACTTTAAATGTGTTCACTGTCAATACTTGATGGAATTTTGAGATGAATTATATTCCGAGTCGATACGTGCCATATTGGGAACGTGAACGTTTATTTAAAAAATACGCTAAAATAATATTCGACTTTTTAAAATGTATGATATTTTTTTATATTATTAAACTGGATAATCCATTATTTTTTACCATTAACAATAAAAATAATGACACATTTATATACCTACTTATTCTACACCAAATTGATTAGGATCAATACCGGTTTCGCTCACCACTAGCATAATCGATTTATCAGTTACTCGTGATGAGCGAAACCGGTCATGCCTTTAGTACATAGTACACAATTAGTACAAAAAATGTGTTCCTATTTTTTTTCATGGTGCATAATTATTATTTAAATCACAAAAGCTTTTAGAATTTCTTGATAATTTATTGAAAACTTTAATATCGTACCCGTCTTTTTTATTTATTTATTTTAAAAACTCAATTAACATTGTTTTATTTATTATGGTGGTCTTGCGAAGTTCAAAATCTTTCATAAACAAATGGCGAAAAATTATTTTAATTATATTTTTAATTTTAAACAAGCTTCGCAATTTTCCATGAGCTTCGGGCATTTAAAGTGCACAAACTAACTTGAACTGCGTGGTAAATAGGTTGTATCGCTTTTATAAGAATAAAAGAGATCCACTAAGTTTAATTGGTACTGTCACAATCTAGATGCATTAGCAAAAGCATCGATGCTAGTGAGTTTCAATGAATTGGGTAGAAAATTGCGTGGGTTAGTTACAATTGTCAGGCATTTTAACCAGGGCTGTAGAGTCGGTGAAAAAAAATTCCAACTCCGACTCTGACTCAGACTCCAAAATTTGCCACAACCATGACTCCGACTCCGACTCCAACATTGACCAAAAACACGACTCCAACTCCGACCAAAAAAAGTTCAATATCGTCACTTTTTTCCCCTAATCTTCCTATTTGTGTGTATTCAATTCAATATCAACCCTATCAATGCGACTAAAAGCCAAATTTGACATATAAAATGCAAAAATAAATAGTTCAAACTTTTCAAAATTTCCGGCTCCGAGTACGACTCCGGCCAAATCGCCGCGACGACTACGACTCCACAAACCTGATTTTAACTGTATCGTAAAAATTCTTTACGAGCTAATAGCATAGAAATACCAAGTAGGTTAATGAATGGGTTTTATCCTACTTAGTATTAAAGTATTGCTTTATTTCTATTTTTATCTCAAAGTTCACTCGCGTAATTAAAATGCCTGAAGATGCCAATATGCAAAACCCGGGTATTTGGCGATAAAGCTCATGGGATTCAAATTTGACATTGAAATGACTTCAATTAAAATGCTCAACTGTATTTTGTTCTATTTTCAAATATACAAACAATTTTTGTTTTGTGAATTATGTTTTTCTTTTCACAATAATGAAATTTAATGAAATATTAAAATTTTTAGCTTGACCATAGATAACTTGTTTATTTCTTCTCAAAATTGATGTTATTGAAAGTCAGACTCATACATAAAAACCCAGATTGTCAGTTGTTTTTTTACATTTTATGGTTTTGTTTTTATTATAGTGTTAAAAAACATTTCGTTGAAAATCATTTAAACGATAAAAAAAATCTTTCCCGCACGACAAAAGATGAAAAAACTTTCCTATCACGCGCTATCCTTGAACCATGTCACGACGCCTCTCCCAGGCGTCGCTTCAGGCTTATTATTTCGCAACGACGCCGCCGCGAAGTAAACTTGGAGCTTTGACAATACGACGTCGGTGAGAGCGAGCGAGACAATGGCGTACCAAATTTCCGTCAGATCCAGCTTTAGTCGGACGGCTCGATAAGTTGTCACATTTTTAGACGGCCTCTGGCCTCTGGTCTCATGGGATCTAAGAAACCAACGCAGGCAAAAGCTCGCCTCAACTTTGACTCTGTTTTACGATAGAGCTTTTCTCGATATTTTATTTCCACATTTACTCGTGATGCTTCTTTGGTAAAGTTTTTCCACTGAGATTATTATTGGCACTTTATAGCTAGCGTTTATGATAAAACTTGATAAATGACAGTCTGTTGTGGTAACAGTGTTTTATTTGCTTTATAAAAATATGTGACGAAACATCCTTATCGCGATTAGGTCTCCGTCAAAAGTTGTGTCGGTTCACATGACCATCTTATTTTTTATATTCCACTAGCCAGTACCCGGCAAACGTTGCAATACCACTCAAAAAAAGTGGGTAATCTTTCAGGTGAGGGGTTTTAACAGTTGACACATAATTCAAAATGGCTGTCGAAAGTGTTCCCTATAGATTAATTTTTGATGTATATATCTTTGTGTTGGAACAAGTAACATTTATACGTGTTAAAACAAAAAAAAAACCTAAACTAATCAAACCTAACCAAACCTAGCCTAACTTAACCTAAAATTAACAAAATGAACCTTACCTAACCCAAACTTAACAAACCAAACCTAGCTCTCTTCAAGACTGACCAAAAATAAAATCAACAAAATAAACCTAACCTAACTTAAACTTAACAAACCAAACATAGCCTCACCCAAACCTGACCAAAAATAAAAATTAAAAATAATTAATTAAATATATAATTTGATTATTCCACACATCAGCAATTAATAAATAGGGAATACTGTCGGCAGCCATCTTGAATTATGTGTCAAATGATTTTTTTTGACAAAACCCCTTATCGCAGGATTACCAAAAAGTGTTTGTGCTTATTGAAGTGCTTTCGGATGCACAATATTTTAGATAAATAATTGTGATTTAATTTCACTGATCGGTATCGATGACATTTGCCGTTTGATGTTTGCTGTTTGTCTATCGCCGATTGTTTATGGTACGACACACGCGCCACCTACTGAAAGTTAGTTGTACTATGTCTATAACCTTTGCGCAAGTGCAACCATAAGTTGTCAAAATGAACGGTATGACAGCGCATAAAATACGAAAAACATTGATTTTTATATAACAGACTAACTGTAAGCTAATTTTACTATGCCGAAAACTTTTGCGCCAGTGCAAGCAAAAAGTTTGTCAAAATTTCATTGCAATCGGATGACCGGTATGGCAAGGAATAGGGTGCGAACAAACAAAGAAATAAACAAATATTGATTTATATTATATATTTTTTTAAATAAGCCTGTTAATTCATTTGTCTTGTTTCAAAAAATAATTCACTTTATAAGGTATTGTTCAATGACGTGGACGGTTCCATGACTTCTTCTTTCAACCTTTCTTCGCGTCTGTCACACGAAAACCATCCCCTGTAACATGAGCTGTCAAGCTGATCAAAACATTTTATAGAGATCAAACATTATCTGGTTAACATATCTTTTCAGCAGTAAGCATAATTTTATTTTCGAATGTCGTGCGTCCTGGCTTCATCATTTTTGGTTTGGCCACGGGTTCATTTACTATCAAATATAACAGTGTGATAAGGGTTTCCTATCCCAGGATCCCGAGGATTTTTAATCCCTGATAAATCCTAGAATTAGAAAACATATTCCCGAAATATATTTCTTCAAAAAAGCGTTACGTATTTACATTAATGTGTCCTCATTTTAACAATTTTAAATTTATTTTTTATGTCAATTAGTGATCAGATTGCATTCAAACGAGACCGATACTACCGTACATTAAATTTCAATCGAATATTTTCGCTCTTCAGTAATGGATGAACAACCGTAATATAATATTCATAAAAGATAGTGACGTCCATTATTCCTTACTACTTTTAATGATACATTTACATGGCTAATATTTTAAATGTATTGTTAATCCTGGACCAGTCCCGGGATCGAATTATTGCAATATTTGGATCAAAATTTTGGCTCGTAATTGGAAACCCTAGTTGTGATACGCAAAGCTCACGGTCATAATCTTAAGCATGAGAAATTAAAAATTAAAAATATTTTGTCATTTACACTCAAATCGGAATAATATAATTATTATATAATATTACATCGAGAGAGTTAATCTTCCTGAATGCATGTACTCTTAACACAGACTTGATTTTTGACTATCGATTAAAGTAATGTTTTTTTTGTTGATATCTAGCTCTTGATATCCGAGAGCGTATTGTTTATTTTTCACATTGAGCATGTGAAATAAGCAGCGTACGGTCGTAGGTATATGTTTACAAAACGGTAATGTTTATTCAGTTAATTTCCGCTGTATCATCGTAACGCTTTTGTTTCTCGCTGCGCTTCATTAGGTTCTCTGCCCATAAACACAGAAACCGGTTCATTACATCGCTGTCAACGATGCAATATCTCTTATGTGACAGTGGCATTTTTTCACGTAAAACGATGTTGGGCATTTCTTTTTTTTTCATTTTGTATATCAAATAATGACTCTTAACAACCTGGCACTATAATAATATAAAGTATTTTAGTAAAGAACATAAGTTCTAACTATCAGCCGTATGTATATAACATATTTTTTTTAGCATTAAAATACATTGCTTATATACATCGTGTGACTAAAAAGTGTGTTTATTTATTTTAAATAAAATTTTATGAAATTCTTTCAAGTTTAGATTTAATTTAACAATGTAAATAAGACGTGTTTCCAGGGCTGTGGAGTCGGGGCTTTTTGGCCGGTGTCGTACTCGGAGTCGGAAATTTTGAACTTTTTATTTTTGCATTTAATATGTCAAATTTGGTTATTGGCCGGATTGGTAGGGTTGATATTTAATTGAATACACATAAATAATAAAATTAGGGAAAAAGAAGACGATATCAATCTTTTTTAGTCGGAGTCGGTGTTTTTGGTCAATTTTGGAGTCGGAGTCGTGGTTTTGGTAAATGCTGGAGTCAGACTCGGAGTCGAACTTTCTTTTATCGACTCCACAGCCGTGCTTGGTTCACTTCACACGTCGTAATTATTACAAATAATCTTAATATATAAACCATACTCTTTGTATAGATAGAAGGTTTTTGTCCCGTTGGAATGGGTTTCAACTTTTCAGCTAGAATTACTTTATCGCCAAAGTATTAGAGTGTTGACTGTTTATACTTTTCATAATGTTATTTGTTTCCATTTCAAAGATTTTATCTCCCTCAATCGCCGGGAGCATTTAATTAGATTTGTGAATTCTATCCGATACGTAAATACTGTTTGGGAAAGTTTATTTAAAGATATTTTACAATTTCTCGAATTACTGCCGATATTATTTACTAGAAATTGGCCAGTGAATTTGAACATTTTTTGTTCATGAAATCACTGCGTCTATCTTTATTGTATGCAATTATATCTACGAATATAAATACAGTTGATAGTCGATTATCAAACGCAATCTAATTTTTATTTGTCTTTAATTAAAATGAAAAATAAAACAGGCGTCTTAAAATTGAAAAATTATGGCTTATATTTTTTAAACAATAGTGTTATTGTTCCAATCGGCTAAAAAATATGGAGTTATGTATTCCGGGACACGAAATTGTGTGGACCACAACCGAAACTAACAACGTTGACCACTATATGTATCTAAATTACTCAATGATGAAATATGTATTTTGGTTATTCAACTTAATTAATCACAAAGCGTTCACTGTTAATACCTGTTAGAATGGCTTTATATTAACATAACAAATACACTGTTTTGATTGTTCCACAACAATTTATTGAGAACTGTACTAGCTCAAGTCGGAACTGCTCGCGATGACTGATTTTAATAAATGGATCTTAAGTACATACAAAAAATATTTAATTATTTTTTGATACCATATTATTTGCATAGATATTATGTTTCTTTTAAAATTATTGAAAACATAAACTAAATTACAGACATGATATTTTAAAAACCGCTCTCCAAAAGTTTTATATAAAAAAAAATTTAAGCATAACAAATAATAGCTGCAATATAAATCTTATTTTTAATAATATTCTTTTAAAGTATATTTGAGTACACAATCTTATTGCAGTCAAAGCTCATTAGTATCGTTCGTCCAATGAATGTACCTTTACAATCGTCGTGTCTTGGTCCATATCGTTTTCAGGGCACGTTTACTCAAGGCAATTAGTTCTGATTGGTCGTCCCGTCGTCTCGCTATGTTCCCAAAACACCTCACTTGTACATTTCGTTTTCTCTTTTCATTTCCCTTTGACCTTCTTTTCCCTCTCAAAGTTTAAAAAACTTTTAACCCCGCACTGAAAGGGAGCAAAGACGGCCTAAACGTGATAAATCTTTTCAATGAAGAAATGCCAGAGTGAATTTATGTCCTCCCCGTGCCTATACTCTTTTCGCTATTTGTGACCCGTTTTGTATTAATCAGCAATACCAGGGTACAATAAATGGAAAAACTTTTTGATGCCTACTACATTTTTCATTGACTTCTTATATTGTTTTCAGTCTATAAATATTTAAGTGATTTCAATAGATCTTCATACGAGTAAGTCACTTTTAAGATGCTCACTGTCAATACTTGCTGGAATGAAATGATTTTAAAAATAATAAGACATTTTTTGTACGTATTCCACATTTTAATAGGATCAAGATCGGTTTCGCTCATCACGAGCATTATCAACTTATAAGAAATACAAAACGAAGCAAATCTAATAATAGTATGAAAAAACAATTGGTTTTACAAATATGCGAATAGTTAAAAGAAAAAAATAAAATAATTGATATAATTAAAATTTTTAGGACATCTTACAAATATAAGCTATTATAGCTACAAGGTTCATGTTAGGAATCGAAAAATCATTAGTAGAAAATAATTTTAAGGGAGAATAAAAAGGATAAGGTTTTGAGTAAGTGGCATATAATTTTCATTGTTTGAATTTTGTACTTTTCCATGAGTTTTTTCGCTAGCGACCCAGGTTTCTCCTTTCTTAGCATCTATTGAAGAGAAAACCGGTCGAATGATTTATAAGTAATTCATATCATAGAGTATTGAAAACGTTCCACTTGATTAAGACATTCCTTATAATAAATATTATGCAAAAGCCGTTTACTGTATGTGAAATGGAACCAATACTCAACTAAAAATTGAGCTTATATGTTCTATGAAAAGCTTTCCCAACTCAACTGTATGTTGGAAAAGTCTATTTATAACATTTCACTGTATTCTAGAAAGAAACTTGATAACCTAATACTCAAGCAAATTTCTCATCAACATAAGACTATTTTCGTATCAATCAAAACTTCATAATACTAATATATTATAAACCAGTCATATAAAATTTATAATTGAACTCGAAGCGAAGCATACATTAATGTAAGTCTGACATAAGATTAACTGACAGTTATTATTCTTTTTTTTCATTGCGTTATATATGAAAACCGTAAACCTTTTTTTGCGTTTGAAAGAAGCAGGTTTTGAAATATTTAAGGTGAATAACTCACAGGTTTGTTTTAAAAATTCTTAAAGAAATATTATCCAGTCTTTTTTAATAAACATACTATATTATACATCTATGACAATATGTAAAAGTATTTCAGAATACTAGTCATCGTATTGTACTCATTGTTATATCGTTGATGTATTGTATCGCCTAGTAATTACTCGTACAAGTATTTCATAATATTCACTCTGCTCATAGTATAAATTATAATGAAATTTACGGGTCGTTGGAGTTAGTTCTATAAAATGATATTTGGTCGAATACCATGTTCAAATACCAGGTGAGCTGAATTCCGTTCGCTTACAGGGTAATATACCTGTTATCATTTATTATATCCCTATAATTCTGCATAGCTTGTGACAAATTCCGTAAATAACATCGCTAAGATATATGAGGTTATTTGACATAACTGGGCGGGATATTCAAAAATATTTTGACTAACAGTTTGTTTATATTAATACAAAAGATTCAATTTTAAGATCATCGGTGATAAATAAGCGATACTTTTTATAACGTTTGTATATCAAAAATATTTATCATTTTGTTCTTTCTATCTCTGTCGCAAATCGATTATTGTGAACAAAATTCCTTCGATGGATTTGTGGGTAACTTTGAGGAAGTTAATTGTAATATGAAATTAAATTGGTAGCATTGTTATTACTCGTTTTGTGTATCACATGGTAAATAAACTTGTATAGTATCCTTAAAATAGTCTAGCGATGCTTCTTAAAGAGGAGAAACACGTTCCACTAGTTGAAGCACAATAATAAGAATAATAGAGCTTCCAATTAAGTTTTACATTTAAATGATTCCTTTCTATTTATATATTTGACTGAAAATTTGTGGATATTCATTTTTAATATATAATTACATTTGATAACTTTGTTACAGCTTAATAAAGCGAAAACAACTCAATAAAATAATTGTTGATCATATTTTCTTCAACAAACAAATAATAGCGTAAAAAACGGGCGTAAAATCATATTTTCGAGACACACGCTATTAAAAATATTGATATTTTTTAATTCGCCTTGCTATTCCTTAAAATATTTGATTTGTAGATATCAAATCATTTGTTATAAGTTTTCAACATACGAAATAATAGAATTTACATACCTATTTTGTTTTTGGATGATGTTTGAAAATATTTTCTTAAATTTACGTTTGACAAGAAGGTAAGTCTACCGTTGGAACAAGAAAGGAAAACTATCTACTGTTGAGCAATTGTAATGTTTTTTTTTCAATCCGATGCACGTTTGCGAAGAAACGTGGCGCAGAAGCTATCTGAGCTGTTACTAACTTTCAAATAAATCATATTTTTATGTTTTCCGTTTGGCGTGTGGCAAAATATAGGGTTGGTTACTCTTCCGAGAATCGTGCTAAGGAGGAAATATGTTAAATATCATCAATTTATCTTGATTCCAAATGCTTAATTGGTTACATTTAGAGACTCCAATTCGAGTATCAAGTACTCGATACTCGAGTTATTTGAAAAATACGCAAAAAGCTACAAATTTTAATTAGAAATTCTTTTTTGGTTATGGCCGACTGAATTAATTTGCTGGTAATTAACCTTTTGAAATTTTTTGAATCAATCTCGCTTTATTACTTGAGCAAACTTTGCGATAGTTAGATTTTAAGAACATTATTCTATTTTCAGTTGCAGAAAACACAGAAAATACTTTTAGACTTATAAAAATAAGTAAACTACGTTAAAACATTTATTGATTGAGTATGCATTTACTTGGTAGAAATCCATTATATACCGTATTACGCTAAAACAACAAATACTTACAATAAATAAAAACAAGAATTTTCAAAAAAAACTAATCAATAAATTATATAAAGCGGTGAATTTTATTTTAAAATAAAATGTGGTCAATTTTGAAGCTATTTTTTATCAGTTTCAGTGTTGAGAACACCCGTATTCAAACAATGTATGTCAAATTAAAACAGATCCCATCACACAAACATGACATCGTTTTTATTTTTAAAAGTTACCTAAAAATAAAATAATTATTTTTCTGCAGTGATTTCTCCCTCAACACGGCCTCGTAAATAGGAATGCCGTCTCTTTCCGACAAGGCAATGGCAAATTCGGCCTTTTCACTTCCACACACCCTGTCGGACGACTGCTGGATCATAAATTTGTAATACATTTTTATTAGAGGTTAATTAATGGATATGTGCGGTCATGTTCGACTCGGTGCGGCTACGTCGACAGACTACTTTAACACTTTTTTCATTCTAGCCTAAAAAAATTGCCGATAATTTCAAACATTCGATGCATTTGCCACTAACTTTTTTTTTAATAATTGCCAAAGCTACTACTAGAAAACCCATTATTCACAATAAATATGTTTTATTTCAAACATATTATGTGTCTAAAAGCAAAAACCAATATTTCCACTTTTCAATATTAATAGAAACAACATTATTACTTCGAATGTTCTATTTCACGAATAAATTCGAAAATATTCTAATTGAAAAAAAATTAAGAATTTCGACTTAAGGTTCTTGAGGTTGAAGCTTTTCCATAAGTTCATAAACTTATGGAATAGTACAAAATTCAAATGATTACAATTTGAGAAAAAAATGTTTATTTTATAGACTTTTAGTCGACTACACATTGCAATAGATAGATAGATATGTATACGCGTATTTATCTTATAATTTCTATGTAGCAAGACCTTATAAAAACGTTCTTTTTTATCGGGTATCACTACAAATTTTATAATATCAATGTGAGTAAAAACTTTTTTTATAGTTTGATGAAATTTGCCTCAATCAGTTTTTGCTTTTCTTAAAATTATTAAAACATTCAGCAACTTTTTTTATCAGAAAATATATATAGTACATATTTGTTTACGATACATAATTAAACTATATTTTATATTTATGAACACTGTCGTGGGTTGAACAAATAGCGTTAAGAGAAATACAATGAACTTGTACGGAGTTGAACAAACTGAATTTATCGAAATAGTCATTAAAAATCAATGTCTTCTTTCTTATTTAAATAATAACAAAATTTACGTTGCCGTTATCAAAAGTAAAACAATTAATATTGTAAAATATGCTTATTTAGTAAATCTTGTTAACTTACTCAAGTAACGATGTTTTTTATGATTACCAAATGGACATCATTTTCATTTTATAGCCTTAAGCGCCAATATACAACACGTTTTCAGTTTTCATTTTTCACGGTGTACGTTTAAGTTTATTTTTTCAATTTTTCCTATCTATCGCTTTTTATTGGAAGCTTTTACCACCCTTGCACATGTTGGATGAACTTTTTTGCAGTAAAAATTAAATAAGATACCTATCCAAATAATATTTCAGTTCAAAAATTTAAAAACTTTTATTATTTATAGTGTGACAAATAGTAACACAATACGTGGAATAATCAAAGTTATTTTTAATTTTATATTAAAATTTGCTTCCACAAAGTAACCGCCGAATCCATGTAAAGCCTGCTACTCAACTTCAATTTTTTGAAGAGATGAAAGGCTGAAATACGGCTCATTTTAAGCTCATTGTTGTTGCTACGTCTCACTTGTTTTATATCAATTTTGGGACTATCTATCGATCGATTGAATAATTTATTAATCGCGAAACCAATGAAGTTGACATTCGTTGAAGAGTTTATGTAACCAGATAATTGTGATCAAATAATAGAACCAGATAAAAGAATGGTCATTTAATTAATATTTATGTAGTAATGAACGTTATCTATATTTTAGAATACATGGAATTATACAGAACATTCTACATTTTTGTGTTATCCCGGCGAAATATTTTGGTTTAAAAAAATCAAACGAAACATAGCGCAATGATTACAAAATCCACCCTAACCGGTAGTTCAACATTTTGTCTGTTTTATGAGACATTTCCCATTTCCTTTTTGAAAGAGGAGGCTCTTTTCCCTAAAATTATTTCAATGCTTTTTTTTATTTATTAGAGAGGTAAAAAAATACCTGTACATTTTTGGTAGGATATTTTGAATGTTTAACACTCATCATCAATGTTTTTTTTAAAGAATTTTTAATTTAATACATAAGTATTTAAATAAATTTGTTCACTAAAACATTATGAGTATGAATCATTATAATTATCTCAGTCAGTCAGCAGTTGGTTTTATTTTATTAATTCGAATCCATACACTTATGAACATAGTTTGATGCTTTGCAGAAAAATAATTATATTTGAATGGACATGTAGATAAAATATATCATATACGTTTTTCAATCGATAAACTGATTAAAAATTTTCATCTCTATTGTAGCATTCGGTTAACCAACTAATTGTTAACACACTCAACCAAAACCATATTACGTATGAAGTGTTTACTCATCAATTTTTATACACCAAATTGCGTATGCTTCCACAATATTTATACTTACAGTTTTAAACTTATTCATATATATATTTTTGAACCAGTTACAGATTGTTATATTATATAATATTATATAAGGGTCAGGAAAAGTTTCACTCATCACGAGCATTTTCAACTGATAACTAAACCGGTGGTTAATCACATAATATATTTATTTTTATACAATGCCTTTGTCAAAGAATTGAAAGTGTACACTTTAAAAGTGATTAGTGAAACAAGACCGCATTGAATAATTCAATGATTCGCAGGAAACATTAATGAATAAATTTAAAAATACCAAGTTTTAGAATTCCAATAGTTTTGGTTTGTTTTTTTTACGAAATAATCCCTATTTTTTTATTATACGAGTAAAACTTGGTACTTTATATAACAAAGGACCGAATATTACCTTTGTAAAAATAAGACAAATTTACTTCGACAATTCTCTTTTTTACCTTTTTAATCCAAATTGGATTCTTTTATAAACTGATATACAGAGTAGACTGGCTTCATATTACATGTTTGCTGGAAATAAAATAGCACAATGGCCACAGAAATTGTTATATCCATTATTATTCATCCTAGACAAGTATTCATTGTGTCGGATTTGCGGGCATTAGGGCATTAGCTTCTTGCAATCGCATTAGCAGCCCGCGATGCTGAACGCCCCAATGCATCTTCAGGCTGCATCTAGCTACCGCAAGCATTGCAATATTCACCTGTCTGTAAACCACCCTATATTCACAGGTAATACTCCAATCGTCAACCTTAAGTTTCAAATACCAATTCAGGGGTTTAGGTCGTCACAACGCTCTCCAAAATAGATACATTAACGCCTTAAATTGAGTCCTTGCCGGGAAAAATTTTGTATACAAAAATAACACTGTTTGTATAAATTTGGCTACAGCTAAACCAGCTATGTTTTTCTTACATTTTTTAAATACAATCAACATAGTACCATGCCATAGTGTTTACCCAACATTAAATTTGAATTGTTTAAATTATGTACTTTTTCATAACTTTTGTCGCTAACGACCCGGGTTTTGCCTTTCGGCATCTTCATGCATTTCACGTGCATGGATATACTTGAACTGACGCGCAGTAAACAGTTTGTATCGTTTATATTCAAAAATAGAAGTAGATCACTAAGTTAAATTGCTATTAAAATGTAAATTAGCGAAAATTTGATGTAAACGAGTTTCAATGAATAAAGTGGGTTTGTTATAATTGTCAGGATTTTTTAATGTAGTATCACAAATACTAATGACGGGTGACGAAACCCGGGTCGTTAGCGACAAAATTCATGGAAAAGTACAAAATTCAAACAATTCAAATTTGATGTTGAAATTCCATCAAGCACCGAAATCCTTAATACCCAACATTGTTCAATTGATAACTAAACATTGTTTTTTTTTACTGGATACAACATACTTCCAGGAAATGGCTCAATTATAATTGAACTTAATATATGGTAAATACTTTTACCAACCTGTTCATATTGTTTTTGTTTATAAAATTTGGTAAAAGATGAAATTCACAGAATCCTTATATTTCAAGTATATAGGGTACTAACTGTGTATTTTTACTTATACGCATATCCTGACCGTATCCCGTAGCACGGCCTCGAAGAATTCCCAGGTTTGCTTCACCAACGAATACCTACCCAAGAATAGGTTATTATGCAATTATGTATGTTGAAAAGAAAAATGACAGTGCTTCATGGAACGCTCCGTGCGATTCTGAAAGTGTATCAGCTCCACTTTTCCAAATACACTCAGTTGTTCTACGACTGATTTAAGCTATTTCCTTTTCACTGTCATGTTTAGATATTCGTTAAATATTTCGGTAGATTATTGAAAAATTTGCAAAGAAGCATTTTCATAAAATAAATTTAATTTTAAGTTAACCCCTACTGGTATAGATATGAAAAATAAGGCAATACATTGATTCATGCACTCGCATTAAAATATGATGAAAAATTAATTATAACTAGCCAATTTAATAAAAATAATAATACATTTTTAGTACTTTTTCCACATGAGATTGATCTCATCATGAGATTATCACATGTGATAATCTCATATGGAAAAAGTACTGAAAATGTATTATTATTTTTATTATAATGCCTTTCCACCAAGTATTGACAGTGAACACCTTAAAAGTGGCTAGCCAATTTGTTTCTAGGGGTAGTAATCACGTTTATCAAACATAAAAATACCTGGAAATATAGCAAAGCAAAGCTTTGCGAATCAGTATTTGACATTTTTAAAAAAAGTCTTTTGTACTCGTGGAAATATTAAACTTATATTACATTGTATATACATTCAAGTTGTACAGATATGTACGTCAGATAATTTTTTTTCTATAACATAAATCCCTTATTATAGAAAATTCAGTGCAAACTCTTTCGGTGCTTCAAATATCATGTACCAACTTCAAAGGGATTTGTTAAATTATCTTCAACATGATATAAGGGATCAGTTTAAAGAATTAAGTAAAAATATCAATCTTGATTTAGCCTTGTATAACACAAAGCTTCGGCTTAAACTGTTTTTAACTGAATCTGCTAGCACATAGATACCCCGATCCAAAAGTGTAGTGAGCGATTCTTTGTTTATAGCAACAAATATTACAGTTGGTAATTACTATAAACGGATTTTTAGGATTGTATCTTCAAAAGTAGCATACTTTTTAAATTTATATAACAGTTTTCTTAGTACAAACCTTAAATAATATGCTTCAAATACATGAAGACGGCTGAATGCTTTTGTTTCAATTATATCCAAAGGTTAGGTATAAATGGTTTAATACTTCTTGGGAAATCGATGTAATCATATGTAAAAGCAATGTGCGCTTGGATTCTGGCAATGTGCCACAAATGCCATTCCACCCCGCAAACTCGTGTCATATTATCATCTCTCATTTGCCATTCCATGGTGTTTGAATGCCAGTCGCAATTACCATCAAGGAATTAATTCAAACAGTTATTTCTTTATTTAATACCCAGGAAGTTTTGTATTTCTCTTTTTCAAGATATCAATTGAATATAAATTTAAACTTTTTTTATATAATTCATTATTTTAACTGAATGTGTTTGATGGAATATCAATATCAAATTTGACACTCTTTAATTTTGTACTTTTCCGTGAACTTTATCACAAATAGCCCGGGCTTTGAATTTCACCATCTTCAGGCATTTAAAGTGCACGAACGAGCTTAGATTGACGCGCAAAAAATAAGTTGTATCGCTCATATATTACTTTTTTCTTATTTACAAGTGACACAAACTATTTACTTAGCAATTGATCAAGTTCGATTGTGCTTTAGAAATTTTCTAAGATGCCGAAATGTGAAACCTGGGTTGTTTGTGAAAAAACTAACGAGAAAGTAAAAAAATCAATTGGTTCAACTTTAATCAATTTTTGTTTCCAATGTGTAGCATATGAGTTCCGAATCAAGCTTATCTCAACAAAAGCTAAAGCTTCCAAAAATGAAAGGATGGATAGACAGATAGAGCTTAAACATGACTAGTGGTAATCTTATCGGTCTTGGACCTTCTCAGCTTAAAGCTGGCCGCAATATGAATCAAATCCGTTAACTACGTTAAAAAAAGTTGATAACGTTGATTACTGGACCACGAGCCAGAGTTTGTTTGTAAAGTCATCAATGAGCGTGTGAGTTTGCATAATACAGGAAAGCTGTATTCGTTGCATACAAAAAAAATACTGAGCAATAATTGAGCCCTTGCCTGGAAGAATGTTGTATCCAATATGTTTATTTATCGATTAAACTATGTGGGATTCGTTATTATGCATTGTTTAAGGTAAGTACTAAAGCATGGTACGATACTTATTGTATTTAAAATTTAAAATATAAAAAACATGATTTTTATATATATGTATGCAAGTCAATTAAAGAGGCATTCTTTCTTAAGTATTAAATACGCAATTATAAAAAAATGGGTTTCATAATTTAACTTTACACTGACGTCAATGAGCGAATACGTTTCAAAATACAACCAACGATGTGAGTGAAATGGTGAAGTTTTGATTCTGAAATCTAGCACGATAATAAAATTAGCTGAATGAGCCACGGGCCCCATTCCGAATAACTTATTCGTTAAATTTAAAATATATTGGTTTATTTTCTTTCGGCGAGGTGTATTTATTCACAGCGCGTTTTAATGCCAAGGTGCAGACAGGGAATCAAATTTATTGAAGACAGTCACGCAACCAATATGACTTTGAATAAAAATACCGTACATCAACTCAAACAAAAACACAGTGATCTCACAGTTTTATAGTATCTTACTTTTAATTAGGGGTTGGGAATAATACCGGTATCACCGAGACCAAGACTTCGGTATTTTGACTGTTCTTTCAATCACAAAATACTAAATAAAAATAATAACACATTTTTAGTACTAATTCCACATTGAATTAATTTAGACCAGGACCGGTTTTGCTCATCTCGAGCATTATCAACTGATAATAAATACAAAGATACAGCGTTATTCATAAAAATATTTATCAATACTTAAAAGGCATGACAAGCAATTGGTTATACAAAAATGCAAATAAATCAAAGTAAAAAAAAAATTTGAAGACTTGTTAGCAATACAAGCTACTACTTTTTAACCAATTGGTAAGAATGATCATTGAAAATATAAATTAAATAGGTATGTGCATTTAAAAAAAGGTGAATTCTATTTATAATGATGAATTAATCACAAAGTGGGAATTGTTTGTCATAAATTTTAAGTCTTGCTTACATATCTTTTGTATAAATAACGCTGTATTTTTGTATTTTTGATCAGTGGATAATGTTCGCGATGTGCTCGCCGAAAATTAAAAAAAATCTCAATTTGATGGAACTATAGCGCCGAAGCATGGGATCGCTAGGGAGATGTCACCACTTAGCCACAGTAGCTGTTAATGTTTTCTGGTGAATATCCATATCGGGGAAAAATACAAACTTAAAAATCCCCTTTTATCTATTTGTATTAATATTTTTTTTCATCAAGACGTTTAATATAAACCAACACCAAACAAATTGTCACATATAATATACCAAACACGGATATAAAGTATGTTCAGTTACTCTTAAAATTTAACCTATTTACATCGCAAACAGCCATGTTTATAATTACAAAAGTTCCCATAAACCCAGCGCGATATATTTTTCATTTTATCTCATTCCCAATGTTCCCGATTCCGGAAATCACTCTTTCCCCACTGTTTCGGCTTACCTTATTTCCACTTAATTTACCTATATCCAAACTGTGGGCCGGATGTAAGACGAATAAAATTTATGATCATGAACAGGCGATAGCGTTTTAATGGTTACGTTATATTCAAACACCGCCGAGTGGCGGTTATAAGGGAATTTAATTTTGCCGCCAGTATCTACGAATAGATGTATAATATACTTTCGACCGATAATATTCCCGCGTAGAACCTAGAAGCGGGTATTAATAATTTCAAGTTGCTTGTCCTGTGGAATTGTTCCATTTTTGAATCCACACAAAGTTTATTTGATATTTATATCGGTACCTCGTATTCAAGACTTACGCTGCAACAATTGAATGTTTAAAAACAACATAAGTGTATTATAATAAAAATAACTCAGTAAAAACTCATTTCATAATGCTAGCGATAAGCGAAACCGGCCCTGATCTCAATACATTCAATGTGGGATAAGCAAAAATAATGTGTTATTATTTTTAAAATATTGCTGAAGTATTGACTGTGAATACCTTAAAAGTGAATTATATTTTTTTAATGTTGTGCTAAATGCAATAATAAAAAAAAAACAAAAAAAAAATAGATAAAGCACTTATCTTTTTAGAACCACTTCCACAAAACTAATAATGATGAGGACCGGTTCAACTCATCGCAAACATTTTTAATTTATGATAAATAGCCATTTTTCTATTTATATGTCTACAACAAGAGATCCGGTCTTAAATAAAAAAATGCATTTTTTTTAATAATCCTAATGTATGTATTATGTATATCGTTAATTATAATTGACAACAGATTTAAAATCATCAATAAATTATCTGAATTATCGATGAATAGTGTTCGCAAAGAAAGCCGATTCTGAGTTTTATAAAATATTCAGAAACAGTAGAGGTTATTGCGATATTTTATATAAATATATTGCCTTTCCACCAAGAATAATTGACGGTTAACATCTTAAAGTGAAAGATATACTCAAGTGACTTACGAATGTCAATATTATAACCATCAATCGTATATCAATGAATGCAAAAAAAATACAAAAACCTTTCTGCTTCAATTCAAATTGTTTTTTTTTTTAATTATTCTTTTCTATAAATAAAGAACTTTTTTTAGGAAGTTCTCTTATACCAAGATAATCATAGTTATAGATTCTACATATTTTTTTAAGATCTAAGATCTAACCTTAAACATTTATCATTGTTATGAGCTTAAATGAGTTCTGAGCAGGGCTGTGGAGTCGGACTCGGCGCGCCGATTTGGCCGGAGTCGTACTCGGAGTCGGAAATTTTGAAAAGTTTGATCATTTTATTTTTGCATTTTTTATGAAAAATTTGGCTTTTGGTCGCATTGATTGGGTTGCTATTTGATTGAATACACATACATAGGAACATTAGGGGAAAAAAGTGACGATATTGAACTTTTTTTGGTCGGAGTCGGAGTCGTGTTTTTGGTAAATGCTGGAGTCGGAGTCGGACTTTTTTTCACCGACTCCACAGCCCTGATATAATGAATTTAAATTGAAACTTGTTTTTAGAAGTTCAATCTATTCGATCTTTTTTATTCGACGTTTCTAAGACATTTCTACTTTTTCTAGTTACATGGGTTGAGACGACTGATGCAAGGTGACTTAAAGCACCCCAAAGCACCCCTCGGCAACAACTATCGCCCACCTCAGCCTCTTCATCACCGCCCAGTGCGAACCAACATAGATTTTAACGTCAAACAGGTAACATTTACCCATAGAGATGGGAATCAACGGATTTCAATCATTTTATCGATATCATCAATTGAGACATGAGATTTCAATTCATCTTTCTTAATGAACGATTGACTTCATTGAATCGATGTAATTAAACCATCTCTTTTATGAAAAGAAAACTTCACTAAACATTCTGAATATTTTTATAATTTAGAATTCCTACTAAATGCGCTTGATTTTATTACAAACATATTGTGAAATTATCTTTAAAAAATTCTAAACATTTTTTTTTGATAATTATAAAGATTGTAAATGCAGCAAATTTTGATAAAAAATATTTTTCGTTCTTGATATAATACAATTTTTTTAATATCTTTGTTGACTTGCTGCATAAAAATAATTTTGGAATTACAAGAATAAATATTAATTTTTTAAAATATGTGAATTACAAATACTATCTCATTGCTTTTGCAATGTATTTATAATAAAAAACGATTAAAACATTGTAATAAAAATAATATTACATAGTAAATTGGAAAATAATACCACCGAGTCAGTTCCAACCAAATCAAACTTTAAAATATACAAATAGTACGTCTGAACTTAGTCACATCCACGTGAAATATGTCAACAACCGAAACTATAAGATGTATTTTCCTAGTGTCGTCAAATAATACCCAGAGATTTATCATTTTCGAAAAAATAATGCCTCTTTTTTCTATATTGTTATTTATTCGATAACATTTCCGGCTGTGCTTTTATTGTTTTTATTGAGTCTTGGCATTTATCATTTAAAATTCAACATTTCCTAAATTTTTTTGAAGAGTCTTTATTTATTTTTTCGTGACAGTATTTCATTACTTTAGATTCAATGTAATATGTATAAAAATCCTGTTATGATGTTTTAGTAAAACTTGTTTTACTAAATACATAAAAAACTTCGTAAATGTATTGCTTCGATCACGTTTCCGTTTCGAGTACAATTTTAAAGAATCAGATGCTATTTTTTGCTCGAATGAGCACTGATTGGCTTGGCTGCAAAATTCCCATCACTATTGCCGAATCAACACTTTTCTTCAAACAGTGTATAGGTCTGTTTGAACGGAGTGTTTACATTACATGATGAAAGATAAAAAGAAATGTTTTTATACGTTTGATGTACATCTCTCAATACTGTGAAGGTTTATTATAAATAACTGAATAAGGCTTTACGAGTTATAAAAACACTTGTGTGAATTATACTCACAAAAGAAAAGAGTTTGAAAACGAAAAACACGTTGGAATGGATTCTATTTCTTTTCGAGTTTATTTTTTGAACAGACAATATTTAAACAGCTCCTCGCTTTCATTTATAAGTATTTCCAAACTTTTAATGTTTATTTATGTTTAATTTATTTTCTACAGATTTTCCTTCGTAAGTTTCGGTATTTGTTATTTGAAAAAAAAACAATGTTTGAAGATTTTTGAGCTATAAAACAATCCATTCTACTTAGTTTACTATCAGAAGCCTTGCTATAGTTTGTATTTATTTGCTATAGTTATTTAATCAGTTGTATTAAATAGACTATTGGTGTTCAAACTTTCGGAATAAAAATGTTCAAAAACAGCTTTGGTTTTTTTATATTTTCTGAAAATCATTTCAGATCTCAACAGTTATGACAAAAATATCGTTCGTTGATAAACTAAAATAAACAAATGTTTTTTTCTACCGTCTAAATCAGTGGTACGAAATGTACAGCATAAAAAATTGTATTTTTTTATCCTGAAGAGTTCTCTTGATTTTGCCATACCTTCATAAATAATTAGTATATGCAAAGTTCTGGCATGAAAAAGTAAGCCAGTTTTAAACTACAACTAAAGTTCACAAGCTCTATACAGTTTCCAGAAACCGCTAAAAACGTAATAGATAATTCAAGTGAAAAATATTTTTTTCACTAGTAAATCTATCCAACATATATTTCTTGAGGGATATCATCACCATCGAAAAACAGCAAGTTTATGTAGGTACTAAAATAATGAGAAAATACTTCATCAGATAGCGAATATGCCAACTTATCTACCGATCACCGGGTTCATTTAATATGTTGATTATTTATAGTATTCGATTAATCCAATTGTTTTATGAATCGAGAAAAATCATTCAAAAAGATAATAAATAGTCAATAGAAGAAAGTTTGCGAACTTGTTTTTTAAAATGTATTTATTTTTCTTTTATGTATCTGCAGAGTAAAAATGATTTTTGCAGACAATATAAGAAAGATTACTTGTGTATAAGTATTTGAATTTGACTTGCTCATTTAAAAATCGATAGTTTTATGAGCACCAAAAATTCTGATATAAATAATTTTACAACTATTTTGTATATTTTTTCTTTTTCAGAGTGCTGGAAAGACTTGCCCCAGTATGTACAAAGATGTGTATTACAAAGGTAGTCCACTCTTAGAATCACGTCTTAAGTAAGAAAAGTTAACTTTATCAACAAAACGAAAATCATTTTCAATCATAATCATTATTTATTACTTATGTACTGTTCATCGAGATAAACAATTCAGTGACATCGATCCACGTAATATTATCGTCCACGTTGAATGAAACTATTGATTTAATTAGACCACAGTGATTCGGTTTTTCTTAATTGAAATATATTCAAATGGAATTTATTAATTTTTAAAAATGAAAAGTACGATACATATATTATAATTGAGATAAACAGCCAACAATATATTACTTTTATGGGGTGGCTTTTTTATATGGACAACATAATTATTTATTGTTTCAAAATATTGTATGTGCAATCAAATTCGATTAAGTGTAAAAGTCGTTTACTATTTTTCTATTTTGTTAAAATATGCGATTTCTATCCAGCGTTGCTTTACAAATTTTGACCTTAATTTTCACTGCCAACTACCTAATATTTCAGCGTAGATCGCATTTCTTTACTAGATTTAATTCAGAGTAACAACTTCTGTCCTTTTTTTCTGTCGTTTACAAAAAACTCTAAATGGTTTTACTTTCGTGATATGTATCGTCAAATCAGTTTCATTGGCTTGATGCGACGCTCACGGGCTGAAATATCAAAGCAAATAGTTTTATTAATTGATAATCTTTAGACACATCCAATCAAAAGAACGAGGCCTTGCAAGGACTGCTAGTCCTGTCTTAGGCCTATCTTTGTATTCCCACTCTCTTAAAAAAAGAGGGTGCCCTGTTAGGGTTAATGGTAAAAATAACATGTTTTTTTCGGTTTATATTTAAAATTTTCTTGTTTATTTTGTATGACATTAACAAATTGTTTTGCTTTCTGTTTTAGCAAACCCATGGACTCCTCGCTAAACAGACAGTATAGCGATCAATAAGAGATTGTGTCAATTCGATAAGTTTTATAATGTCTATCACAAGAGTGAGTTATTCTACAAATAGTATTTAATAAATATTGTATTATAGGCAAACTAATAAAAACAATCGAGTGTGCAAAATAAACGTTTAAAAAAGAAATCATATCAATCAATTGTTACAAAACAAGTGTACGAAAAGTTGTAATTTTTAAGAAATAGTTCCGATTAAAATGTTCAACTTAAAAAACATTGTTATATTTAAACAAAAAAATACTATTAGTTTATACATATTGTAATACAGTATGAAACTTATTAATAATCTAGCAATACCCATATACACATATATATATATTATCATGGTTATGTTCTTAAACATTGCAGATTTATTTTAATAATTGTCTTACTAATTCCGCTTGTTTTCTTTTTAATAAAAAGATTACATACTTACTCAATTCCAAGAATATATTTTTTTCAAGTGTTAAAACTTTACGCATTTACTTCATTGCCGATGTTGACATTGCAAAATCTTTTCAGTAACACTGTTAAAAATAAACCAAATCATTGATTAAAGTGGAACAAAAGCAGTTGTTTTGCGGAATATGTCGTTATTGTAGCAACAAGCAACTATTACATAAATCATCGTTCTTAAAGAAAATTATAAAAAATAAAACATATCAACAATATGTAAAATGTTACATCAAGCGTTCATATATTTATATTGTACTCAAATCGATTGATAAGTAATTTTCTGGTATGTATATATATAATTAGTGTATCGTAAAAAAATGTTTTGTAAAATGAAAAAATCGCCAGAGGTTATTAGTAATATTTTTGTAAATTCAACGGGACGATTTTATAAAATAGTCAATACAACCATAGTATATCATATTTTGACTGGCGAATAAATTGTGTGCTGTTTGAAAAAAAAATGTAAATATTTAAAATTGTATTTCTTATGTTTCTGGTGTAAATTTATATTTATAGGTTGCAGGTATACTGGACTCTTTTGCACACATTTCAAACAAAATAAATACGATCAATTCAAACATTATTATTCGCTATAAATATAACGACTGGTAAAATAATTCCTGTTTTTAGAACATATTTTAAAATCTTTGCTGAAAAACAAACTATCAACGAAATTAAGATAATCATGAAAAAATACAGATTAGTATATCATTTTTCTGCATTTCTTTTGTGTTATTATGTAATGTATGTTTTTTATTCTTATTACACGAAACGGTGAGACACGCATTTAAAAGATATTCTGTGCAAAAATAAATTTTCGTATATTAGATGAGCTACTTGAAAATGGAGTGCATAATTTTTTCAAACATCAGAAGTTTTTTTCATCGTTAATATTATATCTATTTTCCAGTATGAATCTGTGAAATCTGAAAAATTAATTTAACTAACATTTATGCTTGTTTCTTGATAACAGTTAAGCATCAAGTTGTCATAACTGATATTTTATAAAGATTTATTTAAAATTCAAATAAAGCCAGCTTTTTGATATGCATGAAGATCTCTTCGAAGATCGTCACTTTTTAATATTATTTGATCAAAATCGTGTGTTTATTAATAAAAATAATTCAATTCATTTATGTTATCAGTCAGTCAGCTTGTCTATGCTAGTTTTAGTTTATCCGTGCTCTTGAATATCTGAAGATGCTGAAAAGTGAAACTCGCATTGTTTGTGATTTAACTTATGAAAGTGTTCTACATTCGAACGCTTCATATATGTAAGTTAATCTTTCCGTTTCGTGTAATAATTATTCATAATTATTATTGATAAGAAACAAAGTTATTAAATGTATGATAGATGTACAAAAATCTTATGTTAATACTAGTAAAATATTTCACTAGAAAGATATCACAATCGTTTAAATTTTTTCCAAAAATATTATAAAATACATTATAATTAACTAATTTTATCGCTGTTTTACAAAACTGTTGGGCTTTTTGAAAATGTTAGTTAATCAGTATTAAATTCAATTAATTATTGTATTATTGAGATGTACTACAAAGTTTTTACAAAACAGCTTTAATAATAATATTAAAATATGATTGATGTTATCTTTCTAGTATCGTATGACTATTAAATAATGCATCTGATAAGTAGATAAAAGGCTTTGTTAGAATAAGTAGCTAAATATATTTAAAATTAAAAATTATTTAGAAAATGTAAAGAATCAGTTAGAAAAAAATATAATAAAAATAGTTGAAGCTTTCATGTTGTGTAGAAACGTGATATTTGTAAAAATAATTTGTTTGTGACGCCAAATATTAGAAAAATATTTTACGTTTTTGGTTCACTTTTGATTTAATAAAAAAAACTACTTGTATATTCAAGTAAAATCATTTTTCTTCCGTGCACAAGCAAGAACTGAGCATTCAATGTATTCTTTAGTATTTTTCATAAAACGCATTAAATACTTATATCACCATCGCAGTTTAAAATAATGAATTGAATAACATGATTTATTAAAGAATATTTTCAACATGCTTTGTATTTATTTAATAAAAATCTTCATTATAAAATGTAGAACAGATGTTCAATTGCTAATAATATAACATTTATGTTAATTTTAAAAAATATTGTTTCTCTTTTAAATCACTTCCTAACTCTGTACCTTGGAGGTAAACTACACTATGTCAAAAATGATTTTTTTCCGCTACTTACGAAGTGTACTTATGAAGTGTGTGTTAAAATTCAATTGGTTTTCATCCACAATATAAGTTGGTCAATATCTAAATTTTGCCAAAACTTACATAGTGTAGCTTACCACCGAGTTACAAAACTGAGCATTCGGAAAGTTTTCAAAAAAAATAAACACATTTTTGTAAAAGTTGTACGTTTTTCATAAAAATCAGTACCGGCTACGCTCCCCTTGAGCATTTTCAGTTGATGACAACAAGCCCAAACAGGGCATCTATAGAAAAAAGAGTATGACTAATGATAATTATTTTTTAGTAATTTTCTTATTTATACCCGCTAAAAAAAATATACGTGTAAAAATCTTATTTTCATTTTTTGTATCACACCAAAGATAAGCTCTTCCCAATGATAACCTGTATTTATGCGCTGATGTACTGAAATTTACAGTTCTTATGGTTTTGTAACATTTTCTATGGTTTTCGCTCCTTAAATAAATAAAACATGTTTATAACCGGTAGTTTTTATTTCCCCGTTACATTTTTACCACTGCTGGCGCCTGGACAAATTCGTGGGTTCTTAACTGACTGAACAAAATGTTACGAAGACAAATGAAGCTTCTTAAAGCAGACGCTGACAAATTCCACATTATTTAAAATTTCACACACACCACTGTCAATTTACATGGCATGAAATTATAATGTATGACTTGTAAATCCTGGCAAAAACATTTGAAAAATATGTCTGGTACAATAATTCAATACTAAATATTTTATTATAAATTAACCTATAAAGGGATGAATAGATATTTATACTGAATTTAATTGCTCGCCACTGCTGACTTTATTTCCAATAATGGGATTAACATTTCCCAATTGATTGCATCTCATTAGTTTGTATTATGTAATACTAAAGACATTAGTAGAATAATTATATGTTTTCTTTGCGTTGATTCTATAACCCATTCCTTGCTTCTCGTAAAATGGACAAATATTAGAACCAATCTTGCTTTATTGTTTGAGCAAATTTTGCGATAGTAATTCCAAAGATGCCTATCGAAACTAGTGTCACAATTAGTAACACAATACGTGGAATAATCAAAGTTATTTTATATTGAATTTTATTCATTCTACTTTGTTGAACCAAAATTCCGTGCATACTTCTTCAGAGGTTAAATGTAAATCAATTTTATGTAGGAACATAATAAAGATGTTTTTGACAAAGATATCGAAAGAAAATTGCAAGGTAAAATATTTATTACTTTTTAAGTGAGCGTGTATGATGGAAAAGGGATAAAGTTTATAAAATCGAAGAAGCATGGTATTTCAGATTAGACTTTTTAATCAAATTAATATTTCAACAGAGCACAACGTGCAGCAAGGGTGAATTGCTTTCATTAAATTTTCAGGTTTATTTGTTCAGTAATTAGAATAAACTTTTCGTCTGCAACCGGAAACAGCTAAAAGCTTTTAGCCGAAACAAAAAGAATTTTCTTGAAAAGTTTCGAAAATTACTTTAAAAATAATTTCAACTTTTTCTTAAATTATTTTTTCCCGTTAATGAATGAAAAATCTAATGGAACACAATCTAAGAACAGTTTTATAGCATTTAAGCAGTGTTCCACGGTGAAAAGCTTAAGTACTATTTCGCGAAGTTGGGCTATATTCAATTATTGTTAATAAAAAAAGTACATCATGGAAGAAGAAAAAAAATTAACGCATTGTGCCTTATATTTTTTCACTCATTACAAAGACATTTAGTTCTACAAAATATTACGCGATCAATTCTGCTCTTTTTTTTCACACAAATCTGAAGAAACAACATTTAAATTCGGTGAAAATACTTAAAAGGGTGGCATGCTTTCAATATTTATCTCTATTTTATTTTTGAGCTTTTTATAATTATATCCATGAAACATTAATATAAAAATAATTGAGGCACTATTATAAAAATAATTCTACATTTTAAGTACTTATTCCACTTAACTTTTAGTGGATCTGGACCGGTTTCGCTCGTTGCGATCATTATCAACCGAGTCAATATTATTTCTAATATAATGCCATTCCACCAAGTATTCACATTGAACACCTCAAAAGTAATTGAGGCACTATTGAGGATAATCTCTGCCACACTAGTCCCGGGAATGAATCTCTAAATAGATAGCTATATTTTCATATACTTAACATTGAACATGTTTATGAAAAAACTCTAATTACAGTTTCTTCTTACTAATTAAAAATTAAAATCATGCAGCAACAAAAAATACTTCAAGGTAGACTAGAAATCCACAGTAAAATGATGCTTGGCATCGCTTTAGCATAATGTTTACTAAAATATTGGGTATACATTAAATAAGGAAGTAATTCATTTTGTCCGATTGCATGGATAACTATAATGTTAATATATTTTAAATGCAATACAAGTTTTGAATGAAGCTGAAAAATAAACTTCAATATAAATGCTTCTGGTCTCATTTAAATCCAGGCTCACGTGCTAGACTACCATTTTCCCGTATTTGCCCATAAAATTTTGATTTAAAGAGATATAATTTATTTGAAACACATCAAAGATAAAAAGCAGGTGAAAATGTCCTGAAATGTATGTCGTAGCTAGGCGCGCCTTCTCCACCGATGAAGCGATAAGGCGACCCACTCTAGATGATTAAATTTCTTTCCATTTCTCATTCGCTCAATTGGATTTTCACTAAATAGCTTATATATTATTTCAAAGAAACAGCTCATTCACGGGCACTATCAACTTTGCTTGATGCTTGATAGTATTATCCGATCTAGATAGAATGTATTCATTTTGGATGAGATTTTTTTATGATTAATCATTAAGACTTCACTTAAATTCGTTATGTCAAATTTTATATATAAAATTTCGTTTGATGTCTTTTTCAACGATTTTTTAACGACGCCCACTTTCTTACTGCAAAATATCAACGATGAATACCTTTTTAAACAATTATTTGTATGCATTAGACGAGTCTGTATCTGAATGATTAACGTAAATCTTTTTGGTGATGGTGACCAAAGATATTAATATCTTTAGGAGCACTTTTTAATAGATTAAACCATTGATCTTTTTTTATCCATGTCCATGTGGAACATATGGACTTTTCACGGAATTTATCTCAACATAGGTATATTTTTTCTACGAGAACTTTTTTGTTACTCAATTGCTCAACCTCTCTTTTTTTTGAAGTAGAGATAGATAGTAGGAATTGAAAGGATACGAGGACTATTTTTTAGCAAATCTCTCTCGCTAAGCGCCGCTTTTGAGATCGAAAGGGTGGGAAAAGATTTCAAGCTTCACAAAAACACAACGCCTTCGAACAGAATTGATTAATCAAATAAAAAAAAAATGCTCGTACAGGTGCTCGAACCCTTGAGGTCCGTCACGGAAGTCAACGAGGTTGACCATCACACCACGGACATGACGGAACTGTTTGGTAGACTTCAAGTTGTGTATGTTATCTTCTTATCTGCCATCCAAGGCAAAAAAAAAATAACGCAATTCTATCATTAAAAAAACTGAACGCAAAAATTAAACATAGTTTCAAAGATTATTTTATAAAGCAGTTAAATGAATTTCTTACATGCACAATCTTTAAGTGTGTCTTGGACATTTACAACGAGTTCACAACTGATCTGAAATATTTTTCGTATTTCAGCCACATCAGTTTTTGTCTCAAGACTCGCTTCATTGCTGTCTTTTGTTTATGAGTCTCCAGAGAATAGGATAACTGCCAATCTTCCAGCATGAGACTTTGCTTTCCCAGCGGTGCTGCTTCAGTTCAACATGACGATTAAGATCCCACAGTAAAACGCTTTTAAAAATACTTCTTCTGCCAATCAGTTTTAAGTTTAAAAGAAATAGGTTAATAAAGTGGAACAAATATTTTGTACATTTTTTTTTTTTGGTATTGCAATTCGTAGAGATATGTACTAAATAAACATTTTTGTGCCAAAAATGTCATACTACTGATGTAAAATAAACTATCATTCAATAGGGTCGCTCGAAATATGTTATAGCAGTCATGTTGTTAAAATGACATCTGTAAAATTCGTTGTTAATTATTTAGTTGTGTACGGCAAATCACCATGGCAGTTTATAGCGTTGAACCACGTGTGCAAATCTTCAAAATTTATTTTCATAGATTTCGAAAAATGACTTGATTAATTCAACTGAGCGACAATACCCATGTTTTGAAGAAAATTGTGAACAAGCAAAATTGACGGATTTGGGGCGATTCGAATCCATACGAGATACACTAGCACCGAATGCATCCCGAGAAAGTTACTGTTTGGTGTGTATTTTGGTCTGGCGGAATCATCGGTCCGTACTTCTTTCAAAACGAAATTGGCATTAACGTCAACCGTGAGCTACAGATCAATGATAAGCAACTTTTTGTGGCCTAAACTTGATGATGTGAATAGCGATAATTTTGGTTATAACAGGGTTTATGTGCCACGCAGCACACGCCACGATAGACATTCTACACGAGCGAGAGCACTTGTTGAAATGTCTTAAACATAATGAACATAACATAGAGGAATTGAGATGCAATTTTATTTGTATTATTATGAAACATTCTTACAAATAATCGTTGAAAATAACCAGGTTCTTACTAGGTTTATAGCGGTCAGTTGAAATAACCAAACTCTTACGTATTCCATAAATAACAAGAGAAGGGTAAATCGTGATTTTTTCATTCACACTAGTGTATGTACTAGCCACGTATAATGTGTTGAATAGAGACCCTTAGATGTCACGATTAAATGATACAAATCGCTCCGGCAAGCAAGCGGCCTCTATAATGCTTTCTTCCTGGATAATAAATAAATATTACGAAGAATTCCGAAGCTTCCACATATATGTGCATACACCAACGAAAGATTTTGCACATACATACATTCAAGGATTAATTGAAAAGATTTATCGTGGCTTAGTATTTAAATGGAACATACATAAGGTGTCTTCATCTCATTTTTGTCTATGCCCGCTCTGTTTATTCAGTTTAACTTCTCCTTTCCGAAGATTGTTTACGGTTAACGGATAAAGATTGGATAGGACAAGTGGTGTGTTTATTGCTTATATTATTTACACCGCGTTTTTGGAATCAGATGGAGAGAGAATTTTAGAGATCACAGAAATCTATACCAAAAAAAGAAGCTGCCTCGACTGCAATTCGAACCCATGACCTCTGCAACTCAAGCAAACAATGTGGACCCTTGACATCAGGTCTGTTATTTTTAATACAATATATTCTATATAATATAACAGATTACCCATTCTTTCTGGAAATATAAAAAAATACCGCAAAAGTACAGAAAAACAAAACAAGTTTTTAAATTACTCTATAGGGCGACTCTATACCTTTTATATCTACCATGCTATCGCCAATAAATAAAATAAAAAATCATAATGTGATGTAAATTATTTTATTATGTACCAGCATCAACCTTTCACTCTCTGACAATAATTCTATTAACCTTAATTGTATGGCTAATTTACTTCCGGCATAAAAGTACGTGTCGTGAGCAAAGGGTTAAAAATGGCATATGCCCCGGTTGGCGGGATTCGGAGAGAGTCTTGGGATTACCGGAAACGTGCTTCTTTAGCCTCGCATAACGTAGTAACTGCAGTTTTCCTGGACGCCCGTTGTAAACTTATATGACTGCATTGGTAGTCTTTACACCTGCACTCACAATGGCAATATTATCGTGATGGCTAAAGCAATTTCCTTCACGGCAATTTATAAAAAGACATTTCTCCTGCACATAATCTTTCATAATGTCATCATCTGAAACTAGATAGCACTACGTAAAGCTAAACGAATTAAACGACGTTGTCGGAAGAGTATTTTAAATTACTTTTAAGCTCAAAATCATAACAAAAATTGTTCAAAATGATGCATAGCAATAAAAATACTGTATCCTTTTTTATAAAAGAAAATATTATATCTAAGTCTTATATTATTGTTGGATGGTCAATTCAAATTAATTACCAGCAATACATCAAAAAAGACAATAGTTTTTTATAAAACAGTCATGGTTTTACCTCACCTGAAGTTATAATGCTTAACTGTATCTAACCTTAGATAGGTATATAAGGTCTGATAGAAATTGCAACTTACTTATACACCGTTTATATTTTGTAATTTTGCTTTTATAAATTAGGTCTAACTTTTCTCTTCACGTTTGATCAAACCAATTAATTACCAATGTGTTAATGAGTGTAAAGTGAGAAACTATTCAATTAACAGTTAATAGAATAGTTTCTCACATTTGTTTGTTTGTATAAAAAAAAATATATTGAAAATTTAAAACGAGTTATATCAGTAAGTAAACAGATGTTTTAGACATTGCAACTCAGAACCAAGCAGCTTTCTTACTCATATATTTACTATAAACTTAGTAAAATTTGGACTTAATCTGTAATCGAACCGAACAAGATGAATTCAAAAAAAGTAATTCTATAGTAAAAGATAATTGAATCATGTTTCTATTTAGTCTGGTCAAGATTGAAGTATGTGTTTCATATTATTTAAAAAAATTAAGGGTGTGTATTATTTTGTATCATATCAATATAAAATTTTGATCAATAAAGACTAACTTAATCATATTAACTTCTCCTGCAGAAAAAACCAACAAATTTTCAGCACATTGAAATTACCAATTTATGTTTTAATGCCTTGGGTATATATCTTTTTACATTGAAAGGGGGTGTGGCTTAAGAAAGATAATTATAGAATTAAACTATTCCAGTGCTTGAGCAGACCATTCAAAACTATTTTTATGTTCTCTGATAAATTACTAATCTTCTTCTAGCAATATTCGTATACGGCAGCTTACCTCCAGGGGGCAGATATAAACAATAAGAAAAGGTAAACCAAACAGGGTCTGCGAGCACTAAGCGTGAGTTATGTGCCCGCCCCCGCCCTTCTTTCAGGAATCCGCCCACCCGAAGCTACCGCAAACATTCCCATACAAAACACACACTTTAACTACTTGTATGAATAACAATGACGTTATTCCTAAGTTGAAATCACAAGTAATGTATGAATAATATCAAATAAAATGCAATGATCTATATCATTCAAAAAAAGCAACCTGAACTGATTTAACACCAACACTTAAACAATAATTTTAACAAATTAAAAAAATTTTGCTCATGTTACAATTATGCTGTTTATTTAAAATTCCTGATTCATTAAAATACATTATACAGACATTTATTTTCTTGTATGGGTCAAAAATCAGTAATGGCTCATTTAGACCAAGCAAATACACTGCTGAAAATCCTCGGCCGAGTAAGCGTCTACGCGATATAAGTTTTTGAGCGAGTCAGTTTTTTATATGCGATTCGTTCAATACGATATGGTCCCAACATAAAAATTCAGTCTAAAATAAGATTTAAAAAATTCAACAATATATTATCAAATTATTCCTACGATGATAGAGCAAATGGAAAATGAGTTGAAGATTGAAAAATCAGTGTTGTCAATAAAACATTCAAGCACGTAATTTCAGAATACGTTAGCGAGTGCGTGCTAGACATGACGAAGTCAGCTCCTCGACCAAAGAAATAAAAGCGGTTTATTTTAACTCACTCGCTCATTTCACTCGTTGGCTGACTAGACCGAGTACTGTATCTCACGTTCAAATTGTTTTGTATTCGGTCAGGCTCACTCCATTGTTCTCGTAAAAAAGGCTCCGATTCGACAGATTAATTAGATATTTTAAAAAGTTGTCGCTTAATTATTGTCTCTTCACAAAATTTGATTTCCAATCTGGATTTGTGGCAATTTTTTTAAGTACTCTATCGGAAAATAATTAGGAAGATATCAAAGCAAATCAGAATTAAAACTTTGTGCCTAACCAATTAGCCCACCAATCATTTCATTGCATAATTATTATCAGAGGTATCCAAGAATGACAAAAGAAAAAACTGTGTATCTATGAACTTTGAGACTTTAAGTAATGAAGAAACGATGGTTAAGAATAATAAATCAAAAGCTATAACCAACTAACATTATTATTATGAATAGAATATTTCCTGGGTTGAAAAACCAAAGAAAACAGTTTTTCAATCATAAGTTTTTTTTTTAATATTTTTACAACTTTGAATAAATTTATTTTATTTAACACGTTATGCTCAACACAGAGGGCGATAAAACATAATAAATAGTGCTCAGATTCAATTTTTCATATAGAGAGGGCGTTGCACGGCTATTTTACGATGAACTCATTTTCTTCGGTTCTTTTTGCTATGAATCTACTAACTCTTGGATACCCAGTATCGTAGAATATAAAATTTATTCATGCTTACAACTAGAGACTCCAATTACTCGACATCTCAACTTATCGATTATCGAGTAGTAAAATTTCAAAATACTCGAGTACTCGAGTATACTCGAGTAGTTTCAGATGTACCAAAATATATATTTTTAATTCGAATATTGTGTATATAATATAAATGACAAATAATTAATGAAACTTATTGATTATTACTAATACATTTATTTCCATTTATGCAACATATATTTCAACAATAATAGAGAATTAAACGACTCAAATTATAAATTGGTTTTATGCTTTTTTTATAATTCTCGCAGTAGAAAAAATTTCGACGATTATTACTAAAACGAGTATTACTCGAGTATTTTTCAAAATACTCGAGTATCGAGTACTGAGAAAATGGACGAGTATACTCGAGTATCGAGTACTCGATACTCGAATTGGAGTCTCTACTTACAACGAACGTACATTAGAATGTGATTTTAGTATCTTAAGCTGGGGAGAGACAGTTACATCAACTATTTTACGGTATAACCCATTTCATACATATGCGAGTGCCAATCATTTTATTACGACAATTGTAACGTAAAAGATACTTGGTGTTCACCAATTAACCGCTTCGATGCCGCGGCCGTGTTTACACGCCAAACAATTCCGTGCTTGTAGGGCCGGCCATACAAAATGCGCGTGCTTACACGCAGTACTTGAGACGTGGCTTGAAGGCCACTAGCAACGTTAATAACAATTAAAAAATATTGTGCATATAGTGACATCTCTTGGAATCGTGATGTGATACTTGAACTTTAAAGATATTGTATAGTAATCTATAATATATCGATTTTAAAAAGAGCTGTTTCGTTGTGTTGAAATATGTCATACCACTCAGTGGAAAACTATTAATTTGTTTTCAGAATTTGGAACGTATTTTTTGTTTACATTTAAGATTCAATTTATTATGAATCAGTTCCGATTTAAAGTCACGTTCACGTATTTTCTGTGTGAGTGTTGTGACAGCCCTGAAGTTTTGTGAAACGTTTGTTGGTTTGGTTTTTGAATAAATGATAGCGTAAATGACACATCGTGTATTTATATGGCAAGTGTGTGTGATGTACTATTAAAATATGTCCAAAAAGTATATATTTATTATGTTTTATTTTTTGAAAGAAAATCACGGCCCTCCATGCACGGCCATACTATTCCTAGCTGGCACCTAACAGGTTAACTGACTCGCCTGCTTTTGGATATTGAAGTTTTTTTTTAAATGATAGATAAGTACAATAATACAAAAGATGTAGGCATAGTTTTTTTTTATTCTCAATGACTCCATTACTTTACATAATTACTAATTATGCTGGGTGGTTGTGTCAACGATTCACTGCGTGATTTCCTAACATGAAACAGCCTCCTGTCGTTGGCAGTCATTTCAAAGCTTCACTCAAAATTTTACCAATTTGGGTGTTATTAGTACTAACATATAAGCAGCTACGTGAGGTTTTTGAATCACTAGCGAGTAGTACCGGGATTTTAATATAATAAAGTAATATGTAATACATTCATAATTGGCGAAACTGAAAATCCTACCATTCTTTAAAATGTTAAACTGAATGTTCCTGGCATTTGTTTTTGAGGAACCGTGGACATGAATTGTCTGTTCTTCCAATGAGTAGAACCAGTTTGCTGATAGAGGTGGCTTCATATTTCTACATATTCTAAGTGGACGTGAGTGAGTCAGACTAAGTATTTTTTTTATTTTTTTATATTTGATTTTTTTGAAACTTACTAACTTACAGTTGATAAGGCTCGCCATGAGCGAAACCGGTTCTGATGAAATAAATTTCATGTGGAAAAAGTACTAAAAATGTTTTATTATTTTTATAATAATGCCTTTCCACCAAGTATTGACAGTAAACACCTTAAAAGTGAATATTAAAATGTATAATAATGTGTCAGTAATCATTGTGTGCAGTACAAACAGATAACGGGATTAAGATCTTATATTGCATAAATATTTCTAAATAAATTTTGCAACCAACATATAGACGATTTAAAAACACATATATTTGAAGATTAGGAAATAAAATGACGAACAAACTACAAATCATTTAAAATCAAACACATTCAGTGTTTTGTGTGATAACCTCCAATACAACTTAATTTATAATACAATGTTTAGATACCCACTTATCTGACTTAACATATATCCTATCTCATATAAGGTACAGTTAAAGTTGATATCTACCGAATTAAGCGAAGTGGGTTACCATAATCTCGCTACACGCTCTGTACAAATTCAGCAAATTGGATCAAAAGTTGAGGCCAGAACTCTAGAATATTTAATCACATCAAATGTAAGGCAACTCCCCCTGTCTATACTATTTACTATTCAACTGCTATTTCTCAAGCGAGTGCCTCCATTCCCGGAGAGAAGTTTTTCATCCAGAATCCCGTAACCAGAAAACGAACCTTTTTTATATTTAACCCAAACATAAGTTATCCAATGGAAGAACAATCCCTATAGGATCCATTTGTTTGGCCAGTACAGATAGGCAAATTAATCTCCTGTGTCCATTATTTAGCCTATAACGACTTTTAGTAATAAACCATTCTCTAATCCTTTCCTATTAAGGAGAGAGGATTATTGTTCCAGGATACACTTGTTCTCTTCAATAGAGAATTCTTTAAGTCCTTTTAAAAAATACGCTCGTTTATTTTTCAGGATTATAATTTTTATACGGCGACGTTTTTAAAACTGTCGACTGATTCCAAGCTAAAATAATAAATAACGACCATCTTAAGAACAATTTGTACACTTTTAAGGTGTTCACTGTCAATTCTTGGTGGAAAGGCATTATGATAAAAATAGTAATACATTTTTAGTACTTTTTCCACATAAAATTTATTTTATCAGGACCGGTTTCGCTCATGGCGAGCATTGTCACTGATAAGGAATACAATTAACAAGTGTTTGTATAAATATCACTGTTTTATTGCATTCCTTATCAGTTGCAATGCTCGCCATGAGCGAAACCGGTACTGATCAAATAAATTGTATGTGGAAAATGTATTTTTATTTTTATAACAATTTGTACGAAATAATTTAATAAACTTTAAATTGAACTTTGTACATATAATATTTGACCTTAACTTTTTTTACAAATTTGCTATTTAGAAATGAACTTATAAAATTTTCACTGCCGATACTTGGTGGAATGGCATTATAATAAAAAAAAAAACATGTTTTCACTACTTTTTCTTCATAAGATTTATTAATATCAGGACCGGTTTCGCTCATCGCGATCATCATTTGCTTATCGGTTATTATTTTTATTACAATACCATTTAGATGAAAAAACATTTTTTTTTTTTTCCTATTTGTAGTTGACTGAAAATATCACCAGGTAATAAATATCCTCTATCAAAAAATTAAAATTAAAAACTAGCTTTTATTATGTGGCGTATGTAGTAACTAACAGATTATTTACTGTAACAGTAGTATAATGTGTTTGTGGCTAGATGAGCAACGATTGTAAGCTAATCTTTATACACTTAGTGAGAAAAAAAAATGAGTGAAAGTTGGTCTGATGGTGCATCTGAAAGAGGTGAAACTCATTATACTACAAACAATACGTGGAGTGATCTAACTTAAGGGGGTCCCCCCATGTGATATTTTCAAACAATCATTTTTTTTGCATGGAATCATTCTAAAACACGTTTAAAATATGCTGGTAAAGTAACTTTACAATATTTGAAGTCGTTGGAAAGTTATTGCAGTTAGACTACACTTGTTTCGAGGACCCGGCCGATGTCCCGGTCACATTTTGACGCTTCGGCTTGTTACATGATAACCTTCTATACACATGTAATTTCAATTCATGAAACAAACCAAAATTTAAGCAAGAGCAAAGCAAGCAGCTTCAAAAGTCTTAAAACAGAAAGAAGAAAGAATTATCTATGGACCAGGCATAGCAGATTAATGGGGAGTAAAGATTTCAAATACGATTTATTCTCAAAACTCAGATTTCCTTACTGGCCTCCACGATATCTCAAGAACGAGTTAATTGATTACTTTGAAATATTAATGGTAGATTAAAAACATTTTTTGTCATCGTTTGAACTAGGATAGTGAAAAAATTTTTAGCCGTTTTGTTTTTACGTAGCCAAGCATTTTTTTTTTCAAAAACATGTCAATTGTTCAATTTTCAAAATGTTCCAGAAAAGATCCCAGTTCAAACGATTTTTAAAGTTTTATTAATTAAAACGCCGTTAGATTTTTTGATTTCCGATAAGCCAATCAGTCGGTCGGATGGACGCCGTTTACCACCTTTTTTTCGACGTGGGTGCGTGGTGCACCACACATTGTGATGAAGATTTTAGTCTGAAAATATTTTGACTTACTGTTCAAATCAATAAACATATGGTAAAATTTACAAACTTCTACGTTAATAAGGTTTGTCAAAAAAAAATCCCAAAAAAAGCTAAAAATACCGGCCGTCACATGGAGGGACCCCCTTAATTAAAATTTAGTGAGAACTTATTTACTTTCAAAATAGTGGAAATAATAACAGTACAAGATAAACCGCATTGGATTAAAATTCAATATTTATTAGAAATAAATAACTTTGTTTTCTGATTTTAATAAAATAAATAAATACTAGACCACTGAGCTTGTTTTGATCTTCACTGCCTTAATGAAACAAATAGTTTATTTACAAGTCTACTAGTTGTTTATGTTTAGTATAAACACGGCTACGTTTTACACTGAAAACATTTTAATGTACAATGAAATCGTAAAAATACTTCATACAAAAAGGTATACAAAAAATACTTATCATTTTGCTCAATGGCTCGTAGTGAATTATTAGCATCGTTTGAAAAATTTTGTTGTAAGTACTCAGTGTTATATTTCCGAGTAAAATTCTCGAACATAAAAGCAAAGGTGTATTTTTCTTGAACAGAAATGCGTAGAGGATAATGCTTCCCCCCCCCTGCCTAATCCGAAGGGATTCCTTCCCCAAAGTATCATAAATGTTATTGCACCTCCTAATGACATTTCGTCTTCTTTTTTTCATTCGTTCGCTGATAATCGTCTTGAATCGAGATGTATCTCGGGTCGGAACTTTTGAATAACCGAGAAACGATTACCAATACTCAAATCACTTCGATGCTTTTTAAATACGAGATTAATTCTTTCCGTTACCTTTTCGTATGTGTAAGCAATTTTTCCCATTGAAATGTCATTAATCCGTTCCAGCTGTAGAGCGCCATTTATGTCATACGTATGGGATTTGTTGGTTGTGCCAATGAGATGGAGCAAACCATGTTTTTTTGTAGGAGGTTCATAGCGTTTGACAGTCGAAGAAGGATACAATACCAAGACAGATATACATATACGGATTTGCCACCAATACATTCGTATTTACCCCTTCCACACATACGCAAAGCGTACACAGATACTCGGCCGTTTCTCTTATCTCAAATGTTGCTCGTATTTCAAAGCAAAACTTCTCTCGCTTGACGGCTGAATCTCGTATGCTAGGGCACTCGTATCTCGAGGTACCACTGTATTAGCATTCGAATTTGAAAAAAAAGAATTTTATAATACTTTTTAATAATTTGTTATTTAAATTATCATGACATTTTATACAATTATCCACTAAGAGGTTGTGTTATATTCAAAATCTAAGTTCTGGACTGGGATTTTTTCCATGTGGAGTATTTTTAAATAATTATCGTTACTGATGCGGAGCAAATGGACTATTAATGGAATTATTGCTCAGTTATAAATCTCCTTTTTTCAAAAAAAATCAGGATATACGCATAGAGTTAAGTATTTCGCAGTGTAAGCTTTAAATAAAAAATCATGACATTTTTTTTTACTGGCAGCACTGACACGACGGCCATATTGGAATAAACGTCTATAATAATTTTGAAACGAATCTTGGATCTTAACTTCCAATTTACTATGCATGCCTGGCAAATCAAGTGAATTTAAGATTCGCGGAAAATCGCACAAAAAAGCGATGACTCAATATGGGAACATAACATGTAAAAGAACGAATGTGTCAAGGTCACATCGTAATTAACAGGTGCATCACTGGACGTACAGTATGTGAACAATGCGCTGTAATTACGTTATTACATATGTACGTTGAAATATTTCCGTAAAAATATAATTAAAAAAATAAAAAATCGTATTACAAATAACCGCATAGCTTTGAAATGAAAAATGGTTTGGTGTAGAAGAGAAAATTTAACACAAAACGTAATTTAAAATACTCGATACGCGGTTCTCAGACGAACATCACTATTGCCTCGAAACGTATAATGCCTAACGCGTTTTGAAACTTTTGATATCAAACGCTGAATAATTTAATCGAGATTGAATATTATTTTTATTTCATTCAGGATAATCATCTGCTTCAAGTATCTATTGAAATAAGATTCTTTCTCCGATAAAGTATTTTGTATCATTGTTCATTTAAATAGCAATGCTGGACGAAATTTCCGATAGTCATTTAGCGAATACACCGTTCTTTATCATATCAATAAAGTAGTTATTTTCACAGTTATCGAGGCTCGAATCCTGGTATGGGATTTTTTATACATCAATTTGTAAATCAAAGACTTGGGAGTTTGTGATGTTACACGTCATAAATTCCAATACAATCGTAAAAATATCCTTGTTTACAGTGTTATCCGTATTTGGTTATTTGTTTCGAAAACATAAGATATACAACTGAATGTTGGTCAACCATTTCAAGTTACGATATTCCATTAAGATTTCGTATGCTCGACGGTTGTGGTGACCAAGGTTAAATGGAAACTAGTAATTACATATTGTGATTTTTTGTTTGAGCTACACAAGTGTACATTTAAAGCTTTCTTTCAAGCGAAGTGCTTTTTAAATATTAGGTAAATAAGGATTCGAAAAAAACATGATGGACCTTGCCCTACATCTTTTGACTGGTTGATTAACTAGTCAAAAGATATTTTTAAGAGAATGAACCGGGGTCGATAGGCTATTTAAAAAGACTGACTACCATTGCTAAACGCCTGTTTTTTAGATACTGGAAAAATTCAACCGAACAAAAATCTGTATATACGTTTTCATCTAGTGGTAAATGTATATCGCCCATAAACAACCATCAAACAAACTCGTTGCCAAAAAACTATTAAAAACCCTCTTTTTCACATTAAAGTTGTTTTTGGTGTTCAGTTTTAAGTGGAAAAGTATTGAATTTAAAAAAATAATTGCATAGGAATTTTGAATTACTTTTAAGGTCAAAATAATAAAAAATTAGAATTTTTTGAATTTTGTACTTTTCCATGAGTTTTGTCGCTAACGACCCGGGTTTCGCCTTTCGGCATCTTCAGGCATTCCAAGTGCACGGATGTACTTGAACTGACGCGTAGTAAACAGTTTGTATCGTTTATATACAAAAATATAAGTAGGTCACTAAGTTAAAAGGTTATTAAAATGTAAATTAGCAAAATTTGAATGAATACAAGTTTCCATGATTTAAGTGGGTTTGTTATAATTACGGGGATTTTTGAAAATATTAATGACCAGATGATAACATAAGAATATTTAAAATAAATCTAGGGTCCTATCCGTCGTCTCGTTAATGAGTTGATTGATTTTAAGCCTTTATTATTATATTACATTAATGATAGTAAGTGAATTGATATTTAATAATAGCAAGTGCTTGAATTGTAAATAAATGACAATTATTAATAAATGACAATAAATTAAAATTAACAATTATTTAAAAGGGTACAACAATGGTGAACTAGGCAAATATAGTTTCTCGTTCAAAATTGGCAGACCGTTGAGCTGAGCTCGATTAATCTCTAAGATCTCTAAGAAATCTTAGAGAACTTTAACTTCAACTCTTAAACTCATGGAAAAGTACAAAATTCAAAAAATTCTAATTTGATATTGAAATTCCATCAAGCACCCTCAGTCGAAATACTTAATTATGTCAAAATAATAACAAATATTTGTACTTCCACAGTTAATTTACTAAGATCAGGACCGATTTAGTCAGTTAAATATCATTCGTGCAGTTAAAAAGCATGAATATGCCGAAAGACAAAACCCGAGTTGTTAGCAAAAAAACTCATGGAAAAATACAAAATTAAAACGATTCAATTAGTATCAAAAAAAATGCTCGATTTCATCGAATGAACACTTGAAACCAGTGATACACAACTTTTTTGGGAAAAGGGCCAGACAGTCAATTCTCAGATTATTCGAGGGCCACATGGGTAATACTGATTAAATATACGATATTTGAGTGTCCATAAAATTTTGAAAATTTTATTGTATTATATTGTTCTTCCGTCGTCAGTAAAAAGTTCTGAAAAAAAGGTGAAAAGGTTGTGCATCACTGCTGTACACTATCTCGATCAGCGTATTTCATCTTTATAAATACAAGAGCCAACACAAAGTTCCATTTATTAATGCAAAACAAATAAATACATAAGTCGAATGGATTTGTTAAGAATCGAACAAATAGCTTTAATCCCTGCCAGAGTAATATTTTACGAAATAAAATTTGCAATTAAGTTTATCCGACTTAAAGCGAGAGAGTTTCTGGAGACAGTTAGTCACAATAATTATAAAATGCCTCCCGCTAAGAACGTTTATATCGCAAAACAGTATCTTAAATCATAAAACTTTTCAAATTATGATTGCTTATAAGGGCGTTACTCTCGCTTCAACTACTTTCTAGCGAATATCTTAAGCAGGAGCGAATTTATACCTTTTGTAAAGGATTTATCAACCAGAAATGGTTGTCTTAACCAATTTATTTGTTAAATTTTTTTGATTATTCGACGTATTGTGTTACTAATTGTGACACGTGTTTCGCCTCTTTCAGATTCATTGTTTTTTAACTAGTGCGATATCGCAAAGATACTCCAATTGAATAGAATACTGAGCTTATTGATTAAGTTGGCATTTACTTATACGTAGAACTCCATTATAATAAGGTGAGAAAAATAACAATGTATGTTAATGCTACAGAAATTATTTTATATATTTGTTGATAGCTATTTAGGCTCGCGCCCTCGTTAGAACTATGAGATAAGCTTTCACTTAAAGAGTACATCAAATCAATTTGTCACATTCAATAACTTATTATTACCATACAAAATTAAGATGGTGGAACAGAGAAGAAGATGTATTGTGTACCCTATCTAAGCAGTCTATATATACTTGATCTAATGTACATTTAAAACATAGTTCTGACGAGGGCGTAAGCCGAAATAGCTATTAACAAATATATTAAATAATTTCTGTAGATTTAAAATATATAGTTATTTTTCTCACCGTATTATAAATCTGAGCGTTACATTATTTATTACAACAAATACAACTGTTGATAATTAATTACTTTTAATGAATATTTTTGGATTTAATCTTCATTAGTAGCAAACTGTTATTAAATAATATTACAGTTTTATTATGACAACCGTTAAATAATATGCTTTCAGAGGCATCTTCAGACTTACTATCGCCTAGTTTGCTATATAGGTAATATTTTGTAATGCTAGCGAAATTAGTTGTATAATTATTTGTTTGCTTTGTTTCTATAGCCCTCTTCTTGCTTCCAATAAAAAGGAAAAATACCAAACTGCATTTTGTAATTTATCATTTTAATATATTAGAATCAATCTTGTTTTATTATTTGCGATAGGAAGCATCAAGATGCCTCTGAAAGAGGCGAAACACGTGTCAAAATTAGTAACACTATAGTGTAATAACCAAAGATATTAAAAAAATTATATTTAGATGAACTTCCATAAAGTTACCGCCGGTCAAAATATTCACCTTACACCTACAGTTTTACAACTCATTATCGCTAATTAGCGTGGGTGGATTTGTATTTTTTCTTTCATTTAAAACTGTTACTTTTCTTTTGTTTATTGCAACTCTTTTTTGGCTATTTATTTCCTAAAAAAGTTTTAGTACTAAACCCTCTGGATACCTCTTTATATTATTTTTTTCTTTAAAGTTACTTCTCAATAGTTTTAAAAAAATTATTGATATCACAAAGTTTGCGTATTTATTTGCATGGGAAAACGAAATACCGAAAAATATACCATATTTTGACAATTTACAATTTTTAACTAAGGTACACAATCTTATAATAGGGTTTTTGAAATAAGGATAATTTAAAATCAAGTTTTACAAAGTCCAGCAAGCCTTGACATAAGAATTTTCATGTTACCTATACGAAGTCGACATACGAGTTCTTGGAGTTAACCTCCACAAAAATAATGACTATTTTTCTTTCCATTATATTAAGACGTCATTAAAAAAACCACGCAATCATTCGAATAGTTCAAATTCATTCATAATTATTTTTGAAAACACGCTTTTCCAATCTATTAATTAAAACGTTCGCAAATATTTTTTTGTTAAAATCATTTCGAAAACGAATGTCTGTCAACACAAATTATATTTAAACATAGAATATAAGCGCACATAAACTTTACGTTCTTAATTAACATAAATTATTAAGCAGTGCCTTGGAAAGCAATCTTGACTCGTTAATAATTTCAAATAAGCTTCTGGAATATTATTTTCATTTGCGAATAGGTATTTTGATAAATAACTGCTAAATGAAAAGCGCTTTAAAAGCTCGACATGCCGCCCCTGGCCGTTATAGCGAGCTAATACGACTCTAGTATCGAGCCTCGAGTTATGGTTTAAGACATTATCAACACCATGAACCAACGTTGCAATGAAAGGAAGTATGGTAACCACTTATTTGGTAAAAATATATTATGAAACTGCCAGAATTAAAAATTATTTATTTTATTTAATAGTTAACAATATTTTTTGACGTGACAACGTCTTATAAATCGATGAACGCCCGCTGCACGCACGAAAAAACATGACTCATTGTCCCGTTTGTCGCGTTACGCCGAAGGCAAGCGTGCGAGCGAGAGCGCGGATAAGCGATAGAGAGGCACGATCGGCCTACTGTTCGGATTGTGCCGCATCTATCTCTCTTCCACTCGATTGGTCGATGCGTCTGAGTAGAAAAGAGACAGCGGCAGCACACAACTTATACACCTACAGTACCTACACGTGATCTGTTTACAACTGTTTATAAAGTGAAGTGAAATGTTAATGTGGTTTTCATTGTTTATATTACAACAACAATTGCGGCAATAAAGAAAAATTAATTCTTGCATATTAAAAATCTGATTAACGTACAACAAATATACAAAATATCGTATCCATACAAAATAATGATAATTCAATAAAAATGATTCCATTTTATTCATAAAAGTATGCAATCATTTCATCAATGTTTTCTTATGACGTTGTCACGTTTTTTGACATAAATAAAGCAATACTTTACTCTTATAACTAATACATCCTTACTATCAGTGGTTCAACACATTCAAAATATATACACATTAATTATTAATTTATGTTTATAATTATTGGTTGATTATTTCTATCAAATATTATTAATATACATAACTACCCACCTCCAATCAAACACCAGAAACACACAAAAATTTGAGAAGAATTCACTTTACAACAGCCAAAGATTTCAAAAAATTAAATTCACTGGTAGAAATATGTTAAGCAAGCCCTCAAATATAATAGGCATCAATCAAAGCCAGCATAAATAATTATTTCTATTCAACTTGTACAAATGTACAACAATCTATGTAAGGGTAATCATAACACCCTACATTGTCAAACAAAATATCCCCAATCTCTTACAATCTTTACAGACTAAAACTCAAAACCAATAAATGAAAAAAGATATTAACAATGCAAATAAATGATCAAGTAACCGACATGCGCTATGCCAGCTTACTCGTCGCGAACTGACAAACGTGGATGTTAGATATTAAAAATGAAGTCTTGATTTTACTTCAAGGGAAATCTCTTTATTCCAGTGAAATATTGGATAATCGATCAATTTTACAATTGAAGATTTTTCAGTGATGGCATTGCTAGTATTTAAATTTAAAAAATATATATTTCATTCAGCGAATCGCTCCAAAATAGTACCGCGTTTATCGTACGCCACGGACACCTGAAGGGTTAACTGCTGGTATGCACTTTCCTAAAAGCGTATTTTTTCATTACGCTCTCCAAAGATAGAGGCTTTTTAGAACCTATTCTCGCAAAGAAAACCAAGTGCTACCAATGGCGACAGGATTCGTTCATCGTAAGTATTATCAACAGTTGATGCTCGCGGTCCCAATTATACTTCTCGCGATGAAAGAAGCCAATCCAGATCATAAAATATAGAGATTAAAACACACAACGAAAAATGTGACTTATTTATTTAAATACAATACCTTACCTCCAGGAATCAATAGTTAACCTTTTAAAGATGGATAGTCAGGTGTGTTCTTCGTCGTCTCATCGTATCTTGGCTGTAATTTTTTAAAATCAAGTCATCCCGTTTTAATTTTCAATGACGTCACCGCCAAAGGTGGCCGTAAACATTGCGTTTTAAAGTTTACTAGTTTTACGATATGATTCGAAGTTTAGCGTACTTTACTCGCTGAACCAGTAAACTTGTTTTGCTATGTATAATTGTGTATTTGTAAGTGGATACATTCTTTGCGTAAATTAAATTAAAGATCAAGCACTTATTTATTTATTTTTTTAGTCGATAAATCTGTTCAAAGGCATGGGTACACAGGTTGATAGCTATTTCGGCTTACGCCATCGTTAAAACTATAGATATAGTAATAATGCCAATTCAATCAATGCATTAAAATTATAATAAAAAGAAAACTATTTTTTAATCTGTTGAATTATTTTTTAATTATTTTACAACTTCTACATATTATAAAGATTTACTCATAATGTCGAATTCTTTTTACTGTACAATTTTTAGCGTATACACAATATTGTGTGATTAACGAATGTAAGGTTAGAGGTAAATAAACTTAATTACTGCTACATCGATTCGGCAGAAAGCTCTAATAACATATATCCGATAAAGATACATCTATAGCTTTACTAGTCGTGAAATAAGTGTCTGTAAATAGAATGTATATTGAGCGTTATCCAGTCGGAGCAGATCCGCTATTTACCAGCTGAAAGCTCAATTAAAATTACACTGCCTGATTACTATTTCTATCTAAATCGAATATGCCAGAGTTTTAATCTAGCCTTGGGAATCTGGATACGAAATTATCGTCTGTTTTGCAGTAACGATTGTGTAACGGCTTTTAAAAATATATTTAAACATATTTTATAAACTTAACTGCTAAGAATGAGAAATCAAAAATAAGTAAGCTTCAGTCAAACTTTTTCATCCCCCTACTGATCCAAAATAGCGGTTTAACTATAAGTGTAACTTAACTGAAGTCGGTATAGGAGAACTGGTCACTGCAATTAGGTTTTTTGAAGAGAGTTAGAATATTATGATGGAAGTTGGACAATATTTTCTAACGCGTATATAATTGCTGCGATTCTCAACCTGGGAGGCGCAAATAAACTTTTTGGAAGGCATAAAAAACTCTCAGAGAGTCTCAGTCAGAATAAAATACTAAAGATATTAACAAATAATATTTTCAAAAGAGGTTAAATGTTCCTATGTCATCAGACTGAATATACTTTTGCATTCTGTAAGCAAAGAGAGGACTAATCTTACACGTGTTCGCAAAGCTCATCAAATTTTAGGCAGTCATAAGCTCGTTCATTCGTGCCACGCCAACCCCGTGCTTAGGTAGGCGAGACGAAGCGCTGCGGTGCGCTGCGGAGACGTGTAAAAACCAATTAATTTTAAACGTAGCGGACTAAAGGTCGTATGTGCCATCGCTCGGCCAGACGCAATTAACGCTCTGGTGAGCTTGGACCGTTTGATATTTTCAAGCGATTCGCGCGCGCCATGAGTCAGGCACTTGAGGCGACTTACGACATATGCCGTCCTGACCGGATCGCGTCGCCCACATATGACACTTGCATGGGCGAGGACCGTTTGATATTTTAAAACTCTGCCGCTTTTAAAGCGCGCCGGATCGCTTCGCCCACCTAAGACGACCCGTAAATCAGACTTAATTAATCAGTTTTTACGTTTTTTTTATCGACTTAATTTTGAGAGAAAAACATTTAATTGAAAAGGAAGCATACTAAAAAAGCTTGAAGAACACTGCGTTAAAGGATTCGAGTTTGAGATCGAAAAAAATGACGTTGACCGTTTATGTATAATGTATTCCACCAAGGTATTATAAATTATAAATTTAAATTTGTGCATAGGAATTTATGTTATTCAATAAAAAATATGTAGTTAAAATGTTTGAAATGAATTCAGTTTTCTTACCAACGGAAAATTTGAGATTGGAATTAATAAATCACGGTACGTAATTACTCGTGCTGCCTGATTATCAGTTATGATGATCTTGTAATAGCATAGGTAATTCTGCTCAAATAATCCCACTATCAAGATACCAAGCTTGTGTAAAGGGTCGCAATTTGTTTGCTAATACATATATGAACTACTTATGTCGATGCCATAAGTCAAAGTAAGGTACAATAATTGGCAATCGAAAGACAGCGCAATGTAAAGCCAATATGTGCATTATAGGTATTATTTGTCGTCTTTTTTAAAAAAACATTATTCGATTGTTTTTATCAAGGCTTATATAAATATCGTGTTCAGGAAAATCAAGTGAGAAGCAATGATTAAATTTCATCTAAATTCAATATCATTACAATCACTTTTAAGGTGTTCACTATCAATACTTGGTGGAATGGCATTCAGTTAATAATGCTCGCCGTGAGCAAAACCGGTCCTGATCCAATAAATTGTATGTGGAATAAGGACTATTTTTATTAACATTACAACCTTTTGTATGTCCACTGTCGATATACTGGAGTAAATTCTAATGAAATATATGTAATTCATTTGGATCCGTTGTCGACAGACCAAAGTCGTTGATTTCGGTTGCGGCGCTGAAAGTTGAAAATCTCAGTACAGACAGTCTCATTGATTGATTTTAAAATGATTTATGGATCTCTGTTCAAAGGTATGTGTGTTTGAAACTCTTTCCCGGATAGCAATACCGATCAACATACCACTGTTCCTGATACAACCCGATTATACACATAACTTTTATGTAATTACATTAATTTACAGACTCGACGCTGAGATCTGTAAATAACCTATTGCGATTTTGTGAAGGGGAAATTCACCTCTCCATCCACCGTGCTCCTTTTTTTACTACTCTGGACGAAGTATGTCATAATCTCCAATAAAGCTCGACAGTGAAGTTATCTCGAATTTTGTTAAAATTTATTTAAAAAAAAGATAGGTTGACTCACTGAGACACAAATAGTTCTCGTTAAAAAAACGAATGTTTAGACAAGTACGTAAAAAATATGTAACATACAATATAGCTTCCTGAAAATACTTCAATGAAATAAATTGTAAAACTGATGTTTTGTCTTGTTTTTTCTGTGCTTGAATTTTCATAAAAAATGCACAGTGAGTGGAATTTTAATTGCAAAATTGTCAATGGTTTTCAATTGTAAGTTCTTAAATTGGTTGCTAATGAAGCATTAGTACAACGTTATCATCAATCAAAACTGAAATAAAAACGATTTTTAGCATTTCAAATCTCAACGATGAATTTATTTGAAACGATATTATGCAATATGCTTTTTACGTTTGAAAATCGATTCATTTACGACCAGTTCACATGAAACCCTAGCAATATTATCAACTTATTTAATTAGTATTAATTCAATTGATTTAACGTTTTGATAACATGTTGAAAATTAAAATAAATCGAACTTAAAAATTAGATTCGTCCGAACTATGTATGTATATTTAAATATGTGAATGTGTGATTCGTCGCAGATGATTTAGGGTAAGTGTTGGAGATACGTTTGTTCTCTTTTCTTTTCAGAAATCTTATTAGATATGGTGATACAAAGATTACTTCATCCGGTTAATTCAACACTGAACGTTTGACAAGAGGAATGGAGAAAATCGGAAAAGGGCATGCAGACTTATCCGCTTTTTTCCGGATATAAAGTGTTGAAAGAAGATAACCAAAGGTTTGATTCTAAATTCTCATACCAGCCAATTCATTCCTGGTCATGATATTTAGTATTTAACACGTTTTAAACGTTGTCCGGGTATGGGCAGTAACAGAGCAAAACCACACAACAGAGCGTGAGGTCTCAGTGGTAGCGTTTTTTTAAAGACATTTCTTGGGGCCCGCAATGACAAATATCAATCACCGTTTCTTTTCAGAACATTTTCAGGCGATGGAAGAACAATATAAACTAATAAAATTATCAATTTTATACAGGTATACAAAAATTATCGATAATTTACCCATGCGGTCATTGAACTATTCTTTATCCCAAAAAGGTTGTGCATCACTGATCTAGAGCTATGAAATTGTAATAATAGGTAAAGAATTAAACATAGTCGTAGAAGATTTATCACAAATGTGTTGTAAAAAATAATTAAATGAATTAAACCATTTTCTACTGCATTGCTCCGTTACTTCAATCTGCTGCAAAATTAAAAGTTCGAAAATAAAACAAGATTCCACACATTATTTACGTTCATTCCGCTGGTGCATTCGTAGAGGTCACAGAACTGCAATGAAACTACTGCATGTACCTGAGACGATAAGGGACTTGTAAAAACGTCCAACTGATAATACAAAGTAATTTCAGTGCACATGTGCAAGAGAACTAACTGAATGCTCAGCAGTGTTTGTGTAACTGCATACATATATGGCTTTAATAATACATATAAGTGTGTAATCTAGAAACCAAATGTTGCATTTTCTGTTGATACTCGTCTTGTATGACTGGAACTTAATCAAATACTACGATAACTTTGTGTAACCCAACCTCTTTTTAGCAGACTATACCATTATACCTACAGCCGTTCCAAAGAAAAAGCCAGTAACTCGCAAAACTCCTGAAATTGATTTATGAACTGTGGAGTTGGAGTCGGAGTCGTCGCGGTGTCTACGTGAAGTCGGAGTCGTGGAAAACTTTTAAAAAACTTGAACTCTTTAATTATGCATATTACTTGTAAAATTAAGCGGTCATTCAGATTGGTTGGTTGATATTTAATGTAATACACATACATAGAAAAGATAGAGAATTAACGTGACAAAGAAAACATTTTCTTGTCGTGTTTTTTTCAATGAATGCTATTTAGTTAATAGTTTTGAATACACGGTGCTCACTTTTCTTGCAGTATAATAACTTAAATACTTTAAAAATCAATTATGACAAAAAGTAAATCTGCTAAAAGTAATCACTAATTTCTGTAGAACTTACTAGCTTGTTTTATTATTTTTCAACGACATCTTATATTGGGTCAATGTGAAAAATTTGAAAACAATTGGTTTCAAATATTTCTACCGAGGCGCTTCTATTCGCTTTTTTATACCAATAAGCGAAATATAATAACATCCACCGAACCAAGTTATATCATTGTAAGGAATTGAATGGGGGAAAAATTCAAACACTTCTGAAGAATACTGACTGACAGTGTTCAATGAACAAAGACGTGCAAATATTTCAAGGATTTTATAAACGAAACTTATTTGATAATGAATGTATCAATTCAGACACTCGAACCCTTGACTATACAACCAAGATAAACTACTTTAACGGAAAATTATACTGTTATAGTTTATGGTATAAATGTAAAAAATAATTAATTTTTACCGCACTTGGTTGATATACAAGCATTTTTATTGTTTTTTTTTTATTATTTTATGCAATAAATTTATCGTCATTTTTCAAGACGTGTAAAAATTCTAACATTTTATACGTAACAAAAAAATAGAAGTAAAACTGGTTTTTTCCTCAGAGTAAAAAGAGCTTTTTGTGAAGCAGCGCCATCTCTTAACCCGGCGCAAAATTGTTTACAAATCCCAGCGCAATCAACTGCCTCCCCGAACGTATTTTTTCACGAATCTGCTGATTCGGTTTCACTGGCACAGTAGGCCGCTCCAACATTATTACAAACTGCGTTCGCATCCACAGATTAAACTTTATTTTTATATAGACAACGGGGAGGGAAAAAATAAACATATGTTGAACGAACTGCGTAGCTACAGAAATTTACGTCCCCCGGGTTTGGTATGGCATATTTTACAGATACTATTTTGAAACGTTTTTACCTACGTCAGTGCAAAAATTAAAATGAAGTTATTTAAAATGCATTGCCAATTAAATTTAGATATTAAAAATCTACATTACTTATTTCGCCCTCAAATATTTTACTGATAAATCTTCTAGACGTCAAGGTAAATTTACCTTCTCTAATATAATATCTAAAAAAATCACAATTTTCGTTTCTTATTTGTAGATATTAAAAAAACAACTACCGTTGCAATAATAATTGAAATGATTGCATAATGTTCTCCTCATTGCACATGTTGTAGAAATACCTAAGACACAGATTGTAAGTATGATTATAATGAATATCATTAACCGGTCGTATGCCATAAACATATATATACGGTCTACGATTCCATGATCGCGGTGCCGGCCATAGAAAATGAGCGTATATATTCGGTCCACTTTAAATCCACTAATACTGGACAAGGTCGACGATTTTATAATTCAGACATTTTATACACATAGCAACATCTCTTAGCATAACAAACCTATACTTACAGTTGACATATTTTGTATTTTCATCAATGTAATATAGATTTAAAAGAGAGTTTTATTGTGTTACCGATATCCGTCGCTATTTTATCGCGGCCCTTGGTTCACGACCGTTCTTATATCTTCCGGCATATAACGGGTTATGGAACCATGACGTTTTGAATGCCACATACAATTTTCATTTATATAATTATCAATGCATTTAGTATATTTGATTTTACCAAGCACTTTTGAATTAAATAATTCTTAATTTTAAACACTGTTTATTTTATTGCTCTTTATTTGACACAGTGGAATAAAAGATAAAGTAATTTTAAGTGTTTTATGCGTCTTTATTAAAAAAATAATTTATTGGAATCAGCGTGTTTCCATCGCATTTCATATTATTTTTCTAAATTACCTACTTATTGCTTATCTGATATATAAAACCAAAACGGCGTATGTATGTCTGTGGGTCTGTAATTCCTTTTTGCATTGTTGGTCATTAAGTTGCCATAAAAACGAATATGAAAGAAAATATGTTGTAATATGTAAAAATGTAATAAATTAGTCTTCTACTGAATCTTTCCCGGCTTTTATTATTAATAATAATATTTATTATTTACGCGAAGGTATTATTTGATATTTCTTTGATAGCAAATTAGATTTTTTTTTGAATTTGGACATTTTAATGGGCCAGAATGGGCATCAAATTAAATAAAGTTTGTGGTTTTATTTTAACTCTAATTATTGGTCGCTTAGTCCGAGCGACGCCGGGTAGCAATACTAGTTTAATTATATAACTTAGATTCATTTATATTCTTTAGTACATTTTTGAGAAATACAATTTTCTCGCATTCCACATGCCAAAAATAGGATGCATGATAAACGTAAGTAGAAAAGATTCTCTTGGTTACTAAATTACTAAATTTCCAAGTTACAATGTGTGTTAATACAAGTGATCAAATAAAACTAATTAAAACATATAAACTCTCGATTAAACATAGAATGCGACACAAGGAGATGACATTAAATAATATTTAAAATAAAGAACTATAATTATAATCAATAATACATATTATATTGGAAATTTCCAAACTCCTTAGACCATCTTTGAAGCAAAGGTCGATCATTTTATTTTAGTTTATGAATATAAATATTTTAAAGTTGTTAATGTGTAATGGTATTCCCATTAAATGTAGTTTAATATAAACACTTAAGTCATGCATTCGATGAGAGAAAATGGGTGAGATTAATCGTATCTTACACTGTTATAGGCATTTAACTTGATTGGTATGAATTTCGTTATTTTTCATGACAAAATTTTTAATAATTACTTGTCGAATAGTTTATCTATAGTACAAGATAATTAATGATATTTTTTCGAACCATATTCTATCCCAGCTTGAAACATATTAAGAAGACCTTGATTCGGCTCCCTCGTAAATCGAGAAGGAGCCTCCTATCCGACACTCAGGAGAGGAATTTTTGGAACGGAATAGGAGAAACATGGTGCTCTTATAAACAAAAGACGATCTCAAAGCGTAATGTGGATGCGGTGAGCACCCATTATTTAATTTTTACGAATTTTCAAAGACTTTACACACGGATTTAACAAAGATAGATTTACAATACACGTTACGTTCTACAATACATAATGCACGACTATTATAATTACGAAGGCGATATCAGGAATTTACTAGACTTTATCCTTAGGAGAGGATTAGGAGCTTGCAAGCTACTTCCAGAAATACAGTTGGAAGAAGCCCCTCAACCACGACTGTAAGACTTATCTGGCAAGCGCGTGCATTCTCAATGCTGTCCAATCTCTAACTGCCAACTGTATGAAAGAAATCGGTTCCATTAGGTACCAAAAGACCGTTACAAAAATACCGATAAACGTCAGCCCGATAAGCCATTATTTATGGACCATCGAACTTTGCATGAAATACCATGCACTCAGGGCGTGAAAGAGTCAATAGACATTTAGAGCGTGATGTCCGCATAAATGTCTCTTTTACAAAATTGAATCACTCTATATCGAATCGTTATAGATTTTTCAATATAGAGTATTATTAAAAATGAATTTATTTCCTGATATCGACTTAAACTCATTGACTGAGGTGAATAATAGTTCGTTCGAGAGAGTTCTGATGACCTACCACATAAGGCGGTGTCAAAATGAACTCCTCACGAAATTTATCTCTACATATGTTTTTCTACGAGATTAACTTGCTACTCAGCTACTCAAACTCTGGATTGTAAAAGATGTGAAGACTAAGCAGGATTAGATTTTAGCTATGCTTAGCTCATTATCCATCGCTTTTAGGGATGGGAAAGGTGTGAAGGATTTTTCAACAACACAAACAGCCATTGCATTCAAACAGAAAAATCTGCTCGTTCGAAAAAACTGTGAACCGAACCTAGGTGGTCCGTCACGGAAGCTAACGACGTTAATCACTCCACCACGGACCGGGCATATTATATTATTTTCCACATACAATAATAATTATAATTGGCTCTCGAGATTGAAAGCCCTGATTCCGATCGTTCCATCCAGGTGTGTAGTCGAAATATATGCGTGTGTCTTTTTAACGGAGACGCATACACGCTTCTATACATTTAGGTAGATACCTCTGTTCGCGGGACAGACCTTGTTAAGTTTATTGCACACACTATCTCATGAAAATATTCTTTTTGCTAGATAAACGCGCCAAGAGCTCCAGCCTATTTTGTTTTATGGTGAAGATTGCCACCCCTGTTATCAGAGTCGAATCTGTTAATATAAAACAGACAACTTTTTCAAGTAAAAATAAATACGAACAGAAATAAATTTATGTATTTTCATTACGCGCGAATAATGGAATGGAAAAACAAACAATATTTATTTCTTAAGTTTGACTGAGGGTCTTTGATGATGCCGAAAGGCGAAACCCGGGTCGTTAGCAAAAAAACTCATGTAAAAGTACAAAATTCAAACAATTCAAATTTAATATTTACTTCATTTCATTAACGTTTTGTGATCACGGTCTTTCCTATGATAATTTTTTCACTAACTTTCAATAATTTTTCAAATAATTTTCATATTCTATTACAAATTGTAATTAACATCTATATTTGTCTGGCTTAGTATTTGTATTATTAACTCAATATTTTTTTTTACTTCTTATCAGTTAAAGATGTTCACAATGAGCAAAACCAGTCCCGATCCAAAAAAAAAAAAAATGTCTTATACAATGTCATTTCACTTAGTATTGACAGTGAACACATTAAAAGTGAATAACTTTCAATAAATGGCTCACAAGTTAGTATAATAAATAAATCTTTCTCATTTTTCATTCAAATTAAAGTTGCACGACTTTCTAAAATAAAATAAAATTCATTATTTCACCTATTTTTGTAGCATTGATCCATGCTCCATGATCATGTGTAATCGATCTTTGAAATATGTGCTGTCATTTAAAAAAAAGTCACCATTCATGCTTTCAAAAAAGCTTTATAGTTCATTTTGAAACTATTTTTGAAAATAAGTATTTTTTTATTTTCCACTTGCATATACCTATTGCCAATTTTATCTTTATGATAATCATAGTGTTCAATTTAAAACTACAAGGAACATTCTTGAAGACTCGTCAAGTATAAACTATACAAAGATATTTACATTTCTACATACTTTAAAAGGAAGCAGTTTATATAAAAATAAGCATGAAGTAGTCTTCAATTAAATGGCTACATTTTTTTCTGGGTCCAAACTTTATTTTAACGGAAAAACACCGTCATTTAGGTAGTGACTCTTTCGGGACAGACCTTGTTCTTTTGCAAATATCATGAAAATATTCTTTTTTGCAAGATAAATACAAGAGTTAAATTTGTTTTATGGTGAAGATTGCCACCCCTGTTATCAGAGTCGAAGAATATAAAATGTATTTTAGTAAATACGAAAAAATTATGTACGAATAATGGAAGCCGAATTCTTAAGGATTTCGACTAGGGTACTTTTGATGCCGAAAGGCGAACCCGGGTCGTTAGCGACAAAACTCATGGAAAAGTCGCCATTCGCATAAATAGTTTGTATCATTACGAATATAAGTAAATAGTTTGTATCGCTTATATAAAAGAATAAAGGTAGGTAAATTTTTTTCCGTCGGAACCTGGGTAAATTAGCATTTATGAGTTTCAATGAATTGTATGGGTAAATTAAAACTATCAGATATTTTAAAATGTTAAAATACCTCAGCGACAAAACTGATGGAAAAGAACAAAATTCTGACTTGGTTGAATTTAAAGCAAGCGCCTTTAGTCAAAATCCTCAAAAAATTTTATAATTTTTGTAGAAGTAAAAGTATAAAAAAATGCTATGTTTTCACCGTATTGTATCGACTTGTAGAAGATTATTATTATTGCAAGAAGAACATAATTTAAACATCTTTCAATTATTATATTCATCTGATTTGTTGTATAAATCATATTATACAGCTGTGGAGACAATTTTTATTTTTATATCCGTAATTTTTCATTTCCGATACGCACCTGGCCAGTGGCAGCTCATGGCATGAGGGTACTTGACGGTTGGCTCCTATAAACATTTATACATGAGGGACGCAGCCCGACGTATATAATTTATGACCGTTCGGGTTATTTACCCACGCCGCGCCGTTTATGAATGTGGGTCCGTAGGCTTCTTCTTCTCTGGAATTCTTCCCCCTCCCCTTATTTCGCGCGTGGCTTTTCGCGTTCTTTCTTTTATTCTTTTATTTGTCGCGGAAAGATTACAAGATAAGCGACAGAGAGCGAGTGGCAGGAATAATTCCTTTGGTTCTATTTATTTGCCCCCTGGCTGTCGGGACGTCACTGCTTTTCGTACATTTGTCTGGATTTGTTTGATGTATGATTATTAAAGTGTAAGTTTTTTTGAATAAAAACAACTGATACAATATAAACAAAAAACGTAACAAAAATTAATTCACGTGATTCAATTTAGATACGGTTTTCGGAAAACAAGTTTATGACAGAAAAACCGTATACATTCATACAATTTCATATGACTCAATTTTAGTAAATTGCTTTGAAACAAAACGTTATCAAAAAGAATTACTTATATATATAGAGTTTTTTTTCATTCTTTTCTGAATCACTAGATTAAAAATGCTAATTGGATTTATATTAAAAAAAGTCTACCAAAAAATCGATGTTGTTTGGGCATAACTTTGAATTTAAAAATTGTAGTGAATAGGTACTATGATTGAGTGAACTCAATGGAATAATCTTTCTAATGAAAGTTTATTTGTTTGTCACTTGTTTTTATTGTTATAAAATTTGTTTGAATATTCTTTCTGTGAATTCAAAATTTTTCAGTTATCAGGTTATGCCCAAACAACACTGAATTATGCGAGATTACAATCGATCTTCATTGATTTTTCTCATGTTGTATTTACATTTATAAAAATATAATAAAAGTATTTAAACAAAATATAAAAAACGTTAGTTTCCGTTATTTTTTCTCTGATTTCAAATGTAAATTAGTTATTAAAGCTACTAATACTTTGTAATTTACAATAATTATTGAACCCTTCTTACTTCGTAAAATGGTGAGTTTGTGATTAGAGACTCCAATTCGAGTATCGAATACTCGATACTCGAGAATACTCGTCTATTTTTCAAGAACTCGATACTCGAGTATTGTAATTTATAAATGAAGATATATATCCAAATATTATGTTCTTCTTTAAAAAAAAATGTTTAGGTGGAAGATTTTAAAACTAGCAATCATTTAAACAGCGGAAAGAAAAACTAGATGCAGTATTTAATTTATTGTTAACTTTTAAACCTACGTCCACAGCAACACAGCGTCTACTGTGGGAATTATTAGTAAAAAACTTTGAACCAATTTATAATTTGAGACGTTTCATACTCTATCTACTATTTACTCTTTTATAATTTGAAACATTTGCTTTATAATTTTAACTAAGTGTAGTATGTACATCATGAAATGAAATAAATTTATATATCATCTATTTTGAATTAAAAATATATAAACATGTGAAACTACTCGAGTATACACGAGTATTTTAAAAATTTACTACTCGATACTCGAGTAGTTGAGATCTCGAGTAATTCGACTCTCTAGACGAATGAGCAGTCAGAGCTTTAAATACTAAAATTTGATGATTTGTTTTATATTATAGCAAACAGTATATGAGTAAACTATTTGCATTGTTGTATCTTCTTAATTTTTATATTATGAGATAAAGACTTCATTTGAAATAGTTTCCATTTATTATTTTAATAATAACATCTGTTAGGTATTTGAATGAAATACACAGATTTACTTTATTTTGAGCGGAAAAATAATCGGCGGAACGGGAGTAAGAAAATACCTGCTTTAAAATAGCGAAGAAAAAGGATTTTCTCATTACGCCGGTACATTCCTACGTTACAGTTTTGATTGCCCCTCCCCTTCGTCTTGTAGCGTCTGCCCCTGAGCAGGTCAGGGGTGACAAACCGAAGCATAAATCTTGCGAAATTTTACCGCCGCTCAACTTACTTTTTTCTATGCCTGGGATTATTTTATTGCAGAGTGCCGAGAAAGTTTGACGCTGTCACAAGACAAAACAAAAATATAAAAATACGTCACATATTGTTTTATTTCTATTTCCCCGAGGTGGAGTATATGACTGCCAATAAATCGTCATATCTTTTCTATCGCAATAGAGAATTCTCCAATAGAAATACAAAGCCATTTATTGTCTATCAGTTTTAGTTATATACTGCATTTTTTTGTATAATAAAGGGTCTTTTTATGGGGACGCTTAGTTTTGAAATGTAAATAAAACAAGTTGTTTGTGAGATTTCGACTAAATTTTAATTTCATTTGTAAGTATATTTTACGGCATTAAATATGGAATATAGCATCAAATTTCTGCCAATATCCATTCATTATAAAATGGGCCATGTCGGTAAGTTGGCTTTTTTGACAAATTTGGGTAAACTTGCAACTGCTCCAGAACCCAATCAGGCGCTGTCAAAATACGTTTACCTGAAGTTCCTTGGTTAGTTGGATTTTATACGGGTGTAGACATAAGGCCCGATTCAAAATTCGCCAAGTTGAAGTCGCAGAAAAGCCAAGCTCTTGTGAACAACGAGAAATAAGCTGCCTTGGGTTTTCCTGTACACTTTCACACACAGCAGCAATGTTTTCACCATATATTGTATTTTGATGACGTACGGGTAGGTGTTGTCCGATTATTTACCAAACTGGTTGACTCAAATTTGGCCGCTTAACAATGAATAATCTACTCAGCAGGACAAAGTAACATATTTTGAGCGTCCCTATTGAAATACCCTTTATATATTTTAATTTAACGTAAATTCAATGGTGTCTTTTTATTTGTATCCAAAATATGTTAAAAATAATAACACATTTTTAGTAAGTATTCCACATTGGATTTATTAAGATAAGGACCGGTTTCGCTTTACGCAAGCATTATCAACTGATGATTAGTACTAAAAATGTGTTATTATTTTTCTTATGCCATTCCATTAAGTACACAGTAAACTTTAAAGTATTTATAACGAATACACTAAACTCAAATAAACTGGTAGCTAAAAGATCTTTTGCTTATCCATTGGCCCAGATATCTGAAGTGACTGAAATTTATTTTTTCATCAATAAATGTTGATTTATTATTGATCAGTGTTTACTAACGGTTTCATAGGGTACTTGGAAAGCTAGTGCCATAATAAATGTCATTTAGTTTTTTGGAGAAGAGCTTTTTGCTTTAAAGTAGATTTTTATAGTATTTAAATATTAACAAACTACTGATGACACTTTGTGCTTTAGGCATTTTAAGCGTATGTAACTAATATCACTGTTTTTAGCGCAAACTTATTGTTAATTATCTTTATGTATATTCTCAATTTCTTTATACGTTATTAAGATTACATAAACAGTCCATAAATACACTTCTTAACATGACGATTAATCAAGAACGCCAAATTTCATTTTATTTTAATAGATCCAATGCCTAAACATCAGTTAACTCTTCCTTTACGGTTCCAAAATATACTAGCGTAGTGACTACACATCACCGGATTGAATTTCATTATTGGAGACGTAATGGAAACGTTTCACAAAAATAAATATATTTTTTTACCATTCATACGGATTTTCTTTTTATTTATACGTGAAAGGGGTAAAAAATAGACACTAAGATCCATTTGCGAAGAATCAATTCATTAAATGATTCTTAGGTTTCATAATATATACTTACTTAAACAGTGGCTCGTTTATAATCAAAATTGATGATGAATAAATGTATTATATTCAGGCAATTATTCAAAGGATCTTGGCGCTTTATTTTTGTGTAGTCCTTTGTGAAAGTATTCACGTAATACGTACGATCCGCAGAAAGAAAATTATTTCAACAAATTTGAGTCCAATTTAGCAGATTTTCTTTTGCGAGTGAAAGCTTTCGGCAAATTTTCCGGTGAAAAATTCAACGTCATTGTACGGCTCAGCATTTGGAAAGCCTGGCCATTCATTTTACGTCGGCCCGCACTAAATAAACAAGACAAAAAATGCCCCTCTCGGGCTAATCTCGAGTAATTTCATCCGAGAGAGGAGAGCATCAGCCACCCTGCACCCCCACACCCCGCTACCTTCCTACACTCGTAATAAATTTCGTTTCACCATTTACGGATTTCTTTTTTTTATTACCAAGTACGTGATACTCCGGTGCAGGGATGCGGAAAATATGAAATATTTTCAGCAAAATATAACAACAAACATAACATGCAAAGAATCCGAATCATAATAAATACAAATACCGAAACGCTTTGATAATAAGAAAAACAGAAACCCTTACAATAACACAGATTGTTGGTTTTGGTAAAAGAAGCTGGATTTAATAAGCTTGTAAGTAATCACGACGCATCCAGATACTTATTTAGATCATAATAGTACACACAGAATTTGAACCATTAAGTGTTGTACTTTTCCATGAGCTTTATCACTAACGATTCGGGGTTCGCGTTTTGGCATCTTCATGCATTTCAAATGCACGAATCAGTACAAGTTCATTTGTACTCGCAATCCAGTTCGTTAGTGAAATAACTCAAACATTCAAATTCCATATTGAAATTATTTCAACCACCTTATTTCGAAATCTACAAGTGATTAGATTTGATATCTCGAGATTTGGGAAGATTTTATAAACGATTCGTTTTGTGATTCGTGACATCATAAAAATAAATTGCGGATTGCTGATTTCCCATATTTTTTTCCAAAAAGAGGTCCAAAGTGAGCCCTGATGAGAGAACTGATGGTTAAGTGAGCCCGAATGAAGCACAGCTTCGAATAAATTTGAATATTTGAAGCACTTAACTGCTTCAACAAAAAGCAAACATTTTGAAGCTTGTAAATAACTTGCTCATATTATTACTTCTTTAAATACTTTTTTAAATTCTAATGTCAAACATATCACTCATTTGGTTCGAAATCGGTAGATATTTATGCATAAAAACAAGAAGGTATTTTTCGGCCGTCACTTAACCCAAAAGCACCACACAGGTCTTGCTACAAACAGAGTAGTATACTGTGCTGGATGATGATGCAACGCGCTGCAAAAATTCCCAGACAAAATATATTTTTACTGAGCACAATATTGCAAATGCTATACAATAAAATCCATGTATTTAATATACGTTTTATTTTGACAAGTGTGTTAAAAATTGCTATATTGAAAAATGTTTTTTTCCAGCACCTGAATGCTTACTTAAAACGGAAAACAGTACCTTTTATGCAGATTAGTGATTTTCAATTTTATCAGAAATTTATAACAATATTTATTTGTCTCACTTACTTGTTTCACTAAAAACGTATTTAGCCCAATAAATTAATTTGATTAATCTTTGATATTATAAGTAAAAATAATACATTATGTATTCAGTATTTAATAATTATTTTTTGAGTCAACATTTGAATATATTATATGTAATGAATAATAATTATTAATGCTGTTTTAATTTTGGTAGCCCTGATAAAGAATAACTCACGGCAGTAGCGATAGCCTTGTACATAAACGAATTAAAAGTTACAATGATTGTTCACCAGCTTGAGGTTTATTAGTTTGAACAATAAAAAAACCTAATTTTCTCGGTTTTGTTCGCATGCATAATCAGATTTTTGCTCATTTAAGTAAACAACTCAACCATTTCTCTTTGGACAAATAAAAATCTGTCTTGTTTTTCAGAGACGAAATAAATTTATGTTTAATTGTACACCGTAATTTTTGTGTTTTTTTGCTGTTCTTAATTTAAGTAAAGATTTTTTTATTCAATTCAAATTTATCTTGTGGTTATTATTTAATATTTAATTGATCCATATTAAATTTCTATTCACCTGTTAAAATGAATGCCTGGAAGGAAAATAGTTTTGAATTTTGTAATTGTAATGTAATTAAGTAATTGTATTTTCTTTCGGATTTGGTTGGTTCAATTTTTAGCCTACTTTGTACGTGAATCTTTGGTCTTTTCCAGTTGCATGAAATATTGTTCTTAAATCTTTCACAAGAAGCCACAGGGTATAAATTTGTACTAACCGTCTCTTGTTAAATCTTAAAACTGTTATCTTTTTTGAACAACTTTGTCCTTCAACAAAAAAAATATATTTTTAATTCTCTCTTAAAAAAAATGTGTTTTCATGTGGCAATGGCAGCCGTAAATTTATCCAAAGAACAAATTTAAAAAAAAAATATATTAAAACATTTTATAGTCAGCACCATCTCTGAATACATTGCTGAAACTTTTTATTGATTTTCTAACGATTTCATTATTGATGTATTTGGTAGATTAAAACCGTATTTTTTTATTAGTTATCCAGTATTTAATATTCGAATTATTACTATTTGAAAATTAGTATGAGTGGCCACATTGCAACATCACTTACATATAACTTAAGATAACTCTGTGGTTGGTCGAAAGTATGATTGACCAAACCATTATACTTTTGTTACCAAAGTCGTGAACCGTTCTGATTGTGATAACAAGCATGATTTTCTTTTACGTTTTTATACCACATGTACATGATTTTTGTACAAATATTTTATTGCTAGCCATACACTATGACCAAAAGAATAATTATTTATTTATTTATTCAAGAAAATACAAATCATGGCATTACAGCTGTCGCCAATGCGCCATGCATTTGACAAAATTAAATACATTTATTTATATATACATACACCTGTAAATACATAATAATAATCACAAATGAATTAAAAACAAGATGAAAACATTGTCGTCGTAAGAACAGAAAGGAAAAATTGAAAAAATCACGTTAGAAATTTTCAAAGCAGTCAACCGAATGAGTTCCGGCAAAATTTACTATAATACATAAAAAAACAGTACTTGTCTGAACTCACTCACGTCCATATGAAATATGTCGACATCCGAAGTAATTTCGTTAAAATCACTAAAGCTCTTCCGAGTGGCATCCCCATTGGCGGTCTGGTTCTACTCCTTGGAAAAACAAACAACTCGTGTTCACAATTCCTCAAAAAACTATCAGGGACATTCAATTTAACATTCTCAAGAATGGTGGAATTCTCATTTCGCCCTCGGATATGTCGAAAGAAATATGTGGCCAGGTACATTTCTCTTCGAGTATTCAAACTATTGAACGTGAGCATGCCTAAGAGAAAATCGGTTGGACCCATGGGTAGTATCCGTATGTCCTCAAATAGATAATTCTCAAAAACTTCTTCTGAACCCTCTCCACCATAAGAACATATCTCCGACCTCTCGGGGCCCAAACAATCGATCCACTCTCAAGCCGACTTCGAACTAAACAATTTTACATTAGTATCCAAATTTTTACTCCTGGAAAGTCCTTGGTAGTACGGAATCAAAGATAAGAACACCGAACTAACTGTGGCTTCTTTGGAAGAGTAACATAGTAAAATATACCACCCTGATTCACAGTAGATGACTCTTGTAACATTGAGAACTTGTTGTTGTTTTTTTGTTAAAAAAACCGCAATCAGACAATAAAATAAAATGGAGCTCTTTCTTTTGATTTAATTTGCGGTTATTCGTAGTAGTTATAAAAAATAGTTATCAAATACCAAGAATTTTTTTGACTATTATTTCGTGAATGTATGGTGCTGATACCCAACCCGATATATGTAACTATCATTATGCATACATCAGTGGATAGAATGTGGAGTACTCATTTGATATTTTTAACTATTATATATAATTGGGTATATCCCAAACTAGTGATTTAGCTAACTAGTTTAGAACCACTCTGAAGGTGTAAGCCAGTGATGCACAACCTTTTTGGGAGAAGGACCACATAACCAATTCTCAAATAGTTCGAGGGCCGCATAAGTAATATTGATAAAATTATCGATATTTTTAGTGTACATATATAAAATTGAAAACTTTATTATTTTATATTATTCTTCTTTCGTCCGTAAAAAGTTCTGAAGTAAAAAGGTGATTGATATTTCGACACCTTACTTTGAAAAGGTTCTAACTGCTTTGGACCCTATTTTGAGATATAAACGTTTGAAGTTTGGATTGAAATTATTTTATTCAAAAGATAAAATTCGCTTTAAGCAATGAACAAGTAAATATGTTTAAATGTTTCTTATTTTAAGTATGGTTTTTAATAACTCAAACCATTCTATTTGGCAAAAAATTAGCTTAATGATGGAAATAGTGATGATAATGTGAAAACTTTATCAAATAAATTAACGAAAAAATGTGTGCAGATAAAACTCCGACATTCTGCTTAAGCCATTATTCAACAACAAATGGCTCTGAAGTGAGCACACATGATATAATGTGATTAATACAACCCTTTTCGACCAAAATGTCATTTTAGGCTAAAATGTCAGTTAGAAAATTTTCAAAGTAAGATAACGATTTGTCATATCGGGCAGCATGAAATTTCATTGCGTGCCACAGGTTGTGCATCACTGGTGTTACCTATTAATTCATAATGGAATTTCAACAAATAAAACATGTTTTTTGATTTTTCTCACCGTGTGCGTTTTTAACTGATGGCATATAAATACTACATCGAAACAAGATAATTAATAATATGATATCATTAAGATATACAGGACAAGTTTTAATAAATAATTGATGTAAGAAAAAAAAGAAGACAATCGTTAATTAGTGTAATTAACTTGTCGATAAAAGAGCCTTATTGTTCTCCTAACAACATGTTTTCGCGTTAAATGCTTAGCGATATGAATAAATCAATTCATCAAAAGGTCAACAAAATAAACATTTTAAAAATTTCATTCGGACATACGAACGGCATTCTCGTAGATTCAGGGTTGCCAGATTTCCAAAATCACAGACCGGGACATACATCATTTCAAACGATGAAAAAAAACCGGCATTTTATTAAAATTATAATATATACATACATACGTATATGTAAATCCAGAAGTGAACAAACATATAAAATAATTACCTTAGAAAACACATTTATTAAAATATATAGACTAGATACAATTACAGGAATTACTGTTTGATTTCAGTCAAAAAATTGATACATTTAACATTTTATTTTTAGTCTATTTTTCTTGTTATTTGTTTTAATTTGAATGCTTAGTTGTTTAACCAATTTTTTGTCATACCTTGTTTTCATACATAACTTTTGCATAAATATCACTGTTTTATTGTATTCCTTATCAGTTGATAATGCTCGCCATGAGCGAAACCGGTCCTGATGAAATAAATCTCATGTGGAAAAAGTACTAAAAATGTGTTATTATTGTTATTATATTTTTTCTGGCTTTTCTTTCTTAGCCATCTTAACTTGATAAAAAAAATCTTACGTCCTTACAATTGTAATCAAAATTTGGTTTTTAATAAAGTCGAGATTTTCATATGCAGTGCAAGACTCGGGACTTGTCCGTTGAACTTGGGACAGTTCTGACGCCTGGCAACCCTGCTTAGATTAGAAGTATAATATTTATATTGTATCAATATTTTAAAATGAATTTATCCTTTCAATATAAAATTTAATCTAAAACTTTCTTTTTATACGAATTACTCAAAAATGTGAAACGCTTGTCATTACTTGTTACACAGACAGTTGAAGAACAAAGCTATCAATATAATTTTATATCAAAATGAACTTCCACAAAGATGCCACCGAATCTATCGAAATCGTTTATCATTTTGTTTACAAATAGTACAGTCAACTATCTTGCAGCACCGAGATGTGGATGTCTTACTTTATCCAAAGTAAAGGGACATACAGCTAGCTACTGATATATATACTTCGAATGCACATATTTACGAAACATATAGTTTGCCTGGTGAATGCAGCACACGCTATAAAAAAACTGCTTTATAGCAGAGTGTGCTATAGGAGGGTGTATTTGTTTAATTATATCCAAATAAAGGTTCTTTACTTTGCACGAATTTAGTTGCAAAGAAATAATACGATCAGATCACGATTAATAGCTCACCTCTGTTAAAACCATTAACAAACAATAAACCTAAAACAATTTAAAAATAGATGCACTTAGAAATTGCAGATTTTAAGTGCTTTCACACGATCCCCCAAAATACCTAAATTGTTGTTTCCCACCATTGCTTTAGACCAATAAATCAAACTTATTTAAATTCTTTCATGTGACGTCGGTATGGTTTCAACAGAAAGAGATTATGTAGGAGGCACCCTGTCTAGCAAAGGGTATATAAGCTATCTCTAATACACGTTTTAAACATAGTTCTGACGAAGGCGTAAGCCGAAATAGCTATCAACAAATATTTAAAAATAATTTATGTCGAATTAAAATACATTGTTATTTTTCTTTCCGTATTATAATGGAGTTCTACCAAGTAAATGCCTACTCAATCAATCAATAAATAATACAGCCTTCATCTTTAAGTTTTTCTTCACCAACACAGAATTTTTTCCATTCAGCTTACAAAATTAACGTTAGAAAAATAAAGCCTATTAACATAAGCTGGGCTCCACAGCCCAAATTCTTTAGAAAAAAATATGCGTATGTGTTATTATTTACATCCTGTGTTTGCCGATTTGTTTCAACTTCAGAACACCGATATAATTTTTGAAACTAATTATTAAGAAATAGATTGAAACTCGAAATTAACATATTGTTACAAGTATCTATTAATCACGTATTACTTAGATTTAATAATACGAAATCAATTAGTAAGTCACACGAAAACAAAAATTCATAGTTATAATTAATACACAAAAGATGAAGTGAAATCAACTTCGTTACGAACATACTCTAAAATTGGGCCATGGTTGTGTCAATCATTTATCGAGTATTTTTAATCATTTATGTTCACTTTGGACAGTAAAAAACAATCTTATTTAACGACCTTCATTTTTTTTTAAACATAAACAAAAGTAATTCATTTATATTCCAAATACACTTGAAGCTTTATATGAATGAACTTGTCTATTGACGTATGTAGGTTTATTAATGTATCGAAAGTTATGAAAAGAAAATTGCGTTTGTTTATATATTTTATATGGTTATTTTGAAAGATCTTTCTTTATTTTTTTTCATTAAATAAGGCTTCATTTTTTATAAACACCATGCCATCATTGTAATAATTGATACCAGGAAGAGAAATTAATGAAAATTTACCCTTTTTCTCAATATTACACGGCATGAACTTTTTTTCTTATTATTTACGCTTTTTAAATTTTGCAAAAAAAATAAAAAAGAAGATAAAAAAAACATTTCCACTATACATGTGAATATAATACATTCACTACCTTAAACGCACTGTTTGTGTATCTTAGTATTGGAAATACACAAATCTGAGCCTATAAATTGACAATGAATTTTTTATATGTAATAAAAATAATAAAACATTTTTAGTACCTTATTCCATATACAATTTATTATATCAAGACCGGTTTCACTCATGGCGAGCATTATCAACTGATAAGAAATACAACGAAACAGTAATATTAACACTAAATTAAGGCAAGAATTACAAGGTATGGCAAACAATAGTTATTACAACTAAGCAAATAAATTGAAGCAAAATACAAGCAAAATAGACTTTAATTAAAATGTTGAAGACCTCTTAGCTATGCAAGCTATTAAGTATGAATGATCATTAACCAAGTAAAAACCAAAATAAGTGCATTTAAAAAATAAATCCTAATGTCTGTAATCCATAAAGAGTCGTGGAAAGTCAGGGAAGAATGCTTGTAAAATTATTATGTCGAAAAAATATTCGTGAATATTTCATGTCCAAGTACTAACGATAAAATACATTTATACTTATTAATTACTGATTTAAACGAGATAATATATTATGCAACCAGAACAACCACTGCTAGATGACATGAACAAAGTCCTAATTTGAATATGATGAGGAAATTATTAAGCCTGACTTAGTTAATGTGGCCAACTGAAGTGTGACAAGTCGCGCGCAGTATAACTACACCTTAAGTTAGTCTCGAAGCTTATTCTCGTCACCTCAATCACGTAAATGTCTCCCAGAGGTGGAACTGCCTACCTGAATTACAGCTCTGACATGCTTCAGAAAATTCACGGGAAAATCTTAAGGAAATCTCATTCAAACTATACTAAATTTTCTTCTTCAAATGTCGAATATTTAAGTTTATTCCACGTGTAATGAAAATGAAACAACTTTTCATCACACCGTGATTAGTATGCAACCTAAAATCAAATTAAAAATGTTTTGAAAAGCAATTCAAATTGTCTTAAATATATGTAATAAAAATAATAACACATTTTTATTACTTACTTGCCGGTATGGCAGCGCTTATGGTGCGAAGAAACAAACAAACAAGCAAACAAATATTGATTTTTATATTAAACTAGTATTGCTACCCGGCGTCGCTCGGACTAAGCGACCAATAATTATTTAATTTTATATGATTCGACATAATTTTATCACAAAATCTAACATCTAAAATAGAGTTAAAATAAAATCACAAACTTTATTTAATTTGATGACACATTCTCGCCCATTAAAATGTCCAAATTCAAGGAAAAAATCTAATTTGCTGTCAAATAAATGTCAAATAATACATTCACGTAACTAATAAACATTATTATTAATAATAAAAGCCGGGAAAAGTTCAGTAGAAGACTAATTTATTACAGTTTGACTAAATGTATTCGCGATAAAAATTCAAACATATTTTCTTTCATATTCGTTTTTATGGCAACTTAATGACCAACAATGCAAAAGGGAATTACAGACCCACAGACATACATACGCCGTTTCGGTTTTATATATAAGATATTAGATAGATTCCACAGTAAATGTATTGGATCAGGACCGGTTTCCTTCGGGGCGAGGATTATCTAGTGATATAATATTTTTTTATTATAATACCATTCCACAAAGTATTGAATGTGACCTTAAAAGTGGTTAAATATATATCTGAAACATTATATATAATTGTTTTGACTCAAATAATTATAATTGATGATTCTGAAAATATTTAAATATATTTTTTTTTATACACACCATACTTCTAGCCTCCTTAAATCAAAGCGAAGTTTCTTAAAATTTCCATCTTTAGATTTTTCCTTTACAGGTATTATCAAAACCAGACACGGAAAACTTTTATTTTTTTATTGGGGTTTTTTATGAATCATGTATATTTAATTTAGTTATTGATGGATCGTGTCGGGTATAACCAATTGGCTTAGGTTTTTATTTCTAATTCGCATACGAAATAGTTTAAATCGATACAAAATTATCTTTTAATAACGAATACCACCAAGCAATATTCAAGGATCCGTGGTTTTTATCTTTCTTAGGCGTGTATCAGAAATTAAATATATAAAAATAATTCTTTTCTGCAAAAAAATAACGTTTTTTATATCATTATATTTATTATTTTTTTTAAAACACGATTCTCTTGAAGTATGTTTGCGTTATAACTTTAGGTTTGAAAATGAGTAAAAAATACAGTAAAAGCTTAAAATTAGATAAAAAAAAATATCACATCTTATTGACTATTTCATTCGTCTCCACTTACTTGAAGTTCAAAATATAGATACGTATAAATTATAATTATTATTCAATTTTATAAAATTACTTTTTTCAGTGGCACCACAATTCAGAGGTCACCATTGAAGACATATAATATTAAATTAAAATAGAATTTTCGTGAATAGGAGAATAATTATTTTTAAATTTGAAAAAAGTCGAAATAATTTAATAGCAAGTATAATTTCACGTTTGCGGTCAAACTATGACAATAAAGAAGAATAGTTAGAATATTTTTGTTATACCTCTCGAAAATTCACAAATTTTTCATGAGCCCTCACTGCTACTGATATTGAATACTCATTATGGTTGTGAGGTTATTCCAAACACAGTCTTGTGAAATTCTTTGGTAATACCTACGCATACACAGTGGCGTCGAAATATTGGCTCGTGGCAATTATTTTTTTTCCACAACAACTTTTTTTTTCTCTCGGAATTGTTTTTCTTTACAACTATTATATAAACTTATTTCGCTTGCTTCAAAGTATACTAATGAGCACCATTTTCAGCTTCGAATAAATTATCAATTTTATTTAAACTTTTCATAATGTACAGGTATTTTTCTTATTATTATGCCTTCCACCTACATAATAAATATGATCTTCTAGTAGACCCCACGTTGTTATTAGTTATTTAGAACGGTAATAAGCTTGTGGGACCAGAGAAAAATGCTGAGCGAATATATCTTTTTGTTATGGTTCGTTCTCATACGGGTCTAATAGGCCACGCTGACTTGATATCCACCAGGGTCAACTTCAATTCATAGAATACTGAATTTGATCGAAACTAAGTGTTTTGTTTTCTTTAAGCACCATATTGTATGATTTAAATATCAGTATCGTGCAGCTTTGCATTGGGTCAAAAACATGATGAGTAGTTTATTTTTTTTATTGTATGGCATTATGAAAGGCAGCCGATTGTCTCCATAAAATTAACGGGTGGAGTGTGGGGTGGTATGTTGATTATGTCAAGTTCAATATATTAATTGTATATGTATCATGTTATCTTAAATGAATTATTTTATTGGGTAGAGTTATTAATAATAAATTATTTGTTACATACTTTTACGACATTATTTACGATTAAAACGATATGATGGTGTTATTCAGTCTATTCATCAAAAAGTCCGTTTCATTGTGAAGAGTTGTTTTTATTGATACAATAAGTCCAAAGTTTCCATAAAAGGATTTAAAATATAATGTCATCCATATTTAAATTTTGTTTCAATGCCGAAGTAGTACGTTTGACTAGAAATTTTAATTTAACTGTATTTATATTTCAAGCATTCTGATAACTATAAATATATTCTTTATTTAATTAAGGATTTCGACTGAGGGTGCTTGATGGAATTTCAATATCAAATTTGAAATGTTTGAATTTTGTATTTTTGAGTTTTGTCACTTACGACCCGGGTTTCGCCTTTCGGCATCTTCGGGCATTTCTAGTGCACGGATCTACTTGAACTGACGCGTAGTAAACAGTTTATATACAAAATAGAATTAAATCGCTATGTTGAAATGCTATTAAAATGTAAATTAGCGAAAATTGTATATAAACAAGTTTTAATGAATTAAGTGGGCTTGTTATAATTATCGGGATTTTTTAAAATACTAATGACCAGATAATAACATAGGAATATCATGAATAAATTTAAGGTTTTATCTGACCTATTATATACAAAACTCATGGGAAAGTACATAATTCAAGCAAATCTAATTTGACATTTTTTTTAATAAATTTTAATTCGAATATTGTTTCATGCACTTCACTGAGTGCCCACTTCATCCAAAACTGGTTTAAATATAAACGCATATCATTTATCGTACACTATCAATACCTGTTGATGATTCTTTCAATCAGTAAAATAGGAGATCTCCGAGACCAAACATCATTTCTGTTTCGTAGTTGGTTCTCTAAAAATATTGTGTAAGATGTTTTCTCAAAGTATACGTATCTCTTTAAAGTTAATACTAGTGTTGATGTGTTTGAATAATATCAATGCTAATCCAATTGATAACTCGGAACAGAGAATAAGTGTAGTTGAAATTCATCCCAGTTTTATTTTCCCATCTTTAAACATCGGGAATAGTCATGCGCGAATAAGTCGTGATTTAACACAACAAATTGGACATTACAGAATTAAACGACACGCTTACAATCAAATACCTCAAGGATGTATTTATAATCCGTTTACGAATTCATGGTTCTATATTCCACAAATGAAGTTCAATATGCCAAGCAATGTGAATCCGTTTGCTGCGTTTAACAATGCGTTTTTCGGGGCTAAGGGCACAAACGGATACAACAATCAAAACGCACAAGGCTTTATCCCGCAGGCACCAGCACCAAAAGTCCCTACATTTTACCAGCAGTATCCGTATCCCTGGTTCGTCGATTCAAACAAACCAACGTACGATGTTAATTATTACGATTCCAATGAAGAAGTTGTCCCGGAATCTCCATTCATTCCTGAAGATAATTTAGTCGTACCTCCGGAACAGGAACAACAGCAACCAAATATTGAGCCTTTACCATCGACGACTGAAAATATTATCCCGACAAGTACTGTACCAGCTTTACCTGAAACTACTACCGAAGAGGAGTTCGTCATAGATGTTCGATTCGATAACACCAATAATGTGACGCCTACTGCAAACGAAAGTGAAATCAAAGAATCAGCAAGTGATGACTCCTCGATTGCCTTATAGGAGAATTTCGCAATTTTATATGTGAATCATTTTTATGACATAAATATATTCAGTGGTTGAGACACGCTTTTAAAAGCATTGTTTACAAGCAGCTGTCAAGACTTTTATTTCATTTCATTGAAAGTATTTAGCAAAAACTCACTTTTGGAACCAAAAGCTTCTTCCTAAGATATTTTATTTGAGTATTATTATGAAATAATATTAATTAATAAAATATTGTGGTAGGTTTGGAAATAGCTAACTTTCGATTAAAAACTAAATTCGATGCATTTGTCAGTGATACGTTTTGTGCTATTTAGAGTTTTACATGTACCTATGAACAGATAAATTTAATTACTTGTAAGGTGCCAATAGTCAATTCTTATTGGAAAAAAGTATATTCAAATAAATTTAAATCAGTTCATAATACACGCAACGAGCAAAAACGACTATGATCATTAAAAAAAACTGATACCTGTTACAATTTTTATTTAACGCGTTTTATTTATTAAAATAAATAATATAATTCCACCAAGAATTGTCAGTTGGCAGCTTTAAAATTATGGAAGAGTATATTTAAAGTGATGAATTTTCGATTTTTTAATTCTCATGGATTATTATTTGTAATCAAAAAAAGTACAATTTAAAATTTGATATCCTTCATATTAAGCAATGATATTTATAAAAAATACCATTTATATACAGTCAATTCGGGTAACTTTGGAAACTTTTCAGGTGTTTTTTGTTATATTTTTATTTTCAGAAATAGTAAGTTATGTGTTCTTACCACTTTTTTTTATATAATTTTTAATTCAAATATTATGAAAATACAAGGAAAAATAACTAAAAACTGCTTTTACGGGAGGTCCAATGCTAAATTTATAATTGAGTAACATTGGACACCACTACTTTCGATGAGCGAATTTTAGCAGAATCACCCAGCTTGGTGACATTGAATTGAAGTTTTATACAGAAAGATAGTCTGTCGATGGAAAATATTTAAAAAGTTACAACTTTTTGCCCATTCTCTATCCGTAACACCTGGCTTAAGCAAAGCCAACTGTTTCGAAAAAATAAAAAAGTCGTATATTTTCATAGTTTTTTGGTTTATTTCACACTATATCATAACAAGATAATAATAATTTGAGAGGTGAAAGAATGATAACGATTACTAGTGAGCAGAAAAATAAATAAACGGTACTTGCTCAAGTTTTGTCCAATGTAATATTGAAGTCCAAAGTTACCCGAATTGACTGTACTGCATTTTATAAAATAAAATATATAATGTATTATTCAATAAATAAACATTTTTATTTGTTTCAAAATAAATCTTGATCTCAACCGTTTCTTATTACTTATTTGTTGTCGAATTTCACAAAAACCCAGGTCAAGAAAGATCAAAAAATCAATCAAAACTTAGGGTAAAACCTATAATTGTCGTCCACTTTTTTGTGGACACTTATCATAGAAGAGGCAAAATAAAAAAAATACTGTGTGCTAGATTGATAATTTGTTTATAATAATCAAATTTTAAAATACGTAAAAAAAATAGTAAAAAAAAAATGGTACAAAACTACAATTATGGGCCACTTTCTGCAATTGTTGGCCACCAAAAGATTCAATTATTGGCCACCCCAAAATATTGTTTTTTTAAAACAGAAACTAGATGTACAATTGCATGACCCCAAATCATTATTGAGTGCTTTATTGGATTCCAACATCATTTGTTAAGCTGCAGTTATTGGCCAAAAAGTCAACATTTTCCTAGAAATGTAATAAATACATAGGTGATTAGTGATATAATTAAAACATTATTCATGCAATAAAAAAATATATTTTAGAATTTTTTAATAAGAATTTATAGGATTAGCTTGGCCGGCCAGTAATAGAAATTGCATGCGTTTTTGGAATCAGTTAATGGCCACCATCATAATAACCTTTTACAAAAATATTTTTAATGCATAAAAATAATTATTTTATAACTTCACTAGACGGATAATTCTGTTCAATTAAAATTTAAATTAATTAACTTACAAACGTGTATGATGCTTTTAGACTGAAGTCCAATCCTTATGATATTTACAAGAATCTCACATGCTTCATGGTGACACTCTGGCTGTTTGATAAAAATGCGTTTTTGGAGTTGTTTGGGAATTCATAAAATGACAATTTTATGTTTAAACGATAGAGGAATAATAAGGGAACTATATAATATAAACCAATAGTTGGAAATGTTGTTTTGGTTTATAAAAAAACTCGATTTTATATGTAAGTGGCCAATAATTGTAGCTGGCCCACAATAGGAGGTTTTACCCTAAACTAATATATGACTAGTAGAAATTGACACCTGCTTATCCATTTAGCAGCCCTAGTTAGTTGAGCCATTGCAATACCATACAAAAACGATACCATGTATTTAAACCTAGAACCCCTATGTCTAGTGTAGCTCGATATGGGTAAGCGTAATGCGCAACGCCTATGTCGATTTCTGCTCGACATTGTTCAACTTGGTTGGATTTTTTTTTATAAATTTTTAAATATCCTTATTTTAAAAACCGTACACATTTTATTGTGTGCCTTAGTTAAAGTGCCATGCCATATTGTTGTAAAGTTTTCAGTATTTTGTTTTGCCATGATATCAATCAATTTGTCAAATCTATTGAGGAGTTGCTGGAAGGAAAAAAAAAATAGAGAAGTGCTACGTGTTCATATTATAATAGTTACGTTCATATAAGTTTTATTTGTTCGCTTCTAAAATAGGCTAAAATAATTACAATTTAGAGTGGCTGATTAAGATAACTCCACATCTTGAGACGATATTATAATTTTTTTTTGTTTATATTTATAAAAAATAGTCTCAGATTGCAAGCGTATGAATTCAAAATTGACCAAGGCCGTACAGTGCGAGAGTTCCGCAATATTTTAATGTAATTCAATCGTTTCAGTCATAAGACCGGCGTGTGTCAGTGTTGTTTTGTTTATGAGGAAACAAAATGATTCTTTGACTCATTTTTTTTCAATGTTGATACCGAACTTGATGTCTCCAGACTAGGGTTTCCAATCCCGGGATACCGAGGATTTTCAATACAAAATGAATCTCAGGATTAGAAAACATAATCCTGAAATTTTCGGGATTGATATCTTCATCATGCATAAACGATTTTTTTTTAAATGTACTTGCACATGTCATTCTTGAAGCGCTGGATGCTCGTGGAAAATAAATTATTTGCGATATGCATTGACGACAGCATCGAATTGAAATAATTATTGATTTTAAATGAATTTAGAGGAGTAAAAATATGAAGCAACAAACCTGGAGCTCATTAATGGTGATACGTAATGTTTTAATGAGTGCCAAATATATACAATTCAAAAATTAATCCCAACATTCTGGATGGTAATGAAATTGCTCTTCAATAATGGATTAACAACCAAAATATAATATTCATAAAAAAGATAGTGACATCAATTATTTTCAGTGATAGATTAACATGACCAATATTTAAAAACTTTCGACTGTTAAAAAAATATTCTAAATCCCGGGATCCCGGGATCGACTTATTGCACTTCCGACAAACCCGGGCATAAAATTTTGGCTCGGGATTGGAAACCCTACTCAAGACTCGTGTCGGTACTTGTGTAATATTCATATGACTCAATCAACGGTTGCGGTAAATATTCTTAAAGACGCACCCGATATCTTTCGATATGGCTTAAATCATCTTTTGAAATAAGAATAACGCAATAAGAAAATTGTTCATTCATCATTTTTAATAGTAGACGACTGAAATATAGGCTCAATGTATTAATACGAAAACAAGCACTGGCTCGGAATATGAAAGATATCTTAAAAATCGATAGGGTTACTGCTATAGGGAATTCCCGTTGGTGTGTAGGAGATAAATCTACGTGTTTTTTAATAAAGTGTTACACACCAACGTGAATTATAAGCAATTTTGGATGCTTAAGTTGAAGTGTCCAATATCTATATCCGTCCAACTCACTTTAGCAATCACCCAATTTTTACAGGAAATTACAAGATTTAAACATGTGTGCCGTTGTAGACTCTTTTTCAAAAAAACTATATCTAAAGCTACCTACAAATTCAATAAAAAAGATGAAAAGAATATTCATTAATAACGTTAGTATTATCTTTAAGTATAAATTTATTTCGCAAACATATGTTATCTTAAAACCTCAGCCATACACAATGGAAGCAAAGTGTAGATTATTTATTGTAATAAGCATTGGAAAATTAGACAAAAACGCAGTTTGCAGTTTTCTCATGTTAAGCTAGACTAATTTATCTGACAGTAAAAAGACTCATACGTTAGATGTTTGGTATTTTTTTTTCACGCGAGCCTGTTTCGCTTTATAATGGCCTTGCGATCTAATTATTCAAACTTGACATTTGAGCGTGAAAGAGAGTGATGACTGACTGCAAAAAAATATATAATTGCCACTGAGGTTGCCAGTGTTGCGGTGACTCGGCATCAAGATTCGAAAAGGAAACAACATAACAAGGTCTTCAATATAACAAGAATCAAATGTTTTACAATAGCTGTTTGGTATTAAAATACGTGGTTTAAGTTTTGATCATTCTTTCAAGCCCCAAATTAATGTGTTTAATAAGTGTCGTCAACTTTTGAGCGGTGTCAAATAGTTACCAGAAGCATTTTTTTTCATTTGATATTAATGTACATTTTGGCTCATGGTTAGTCGGCCGCTTTTAATAACGGTCATTGGTCAAGAACATAAATAAAATGCTCCAAATGCATTTTGCCCGTAAAATAAAATATAAACAAGCAAAAAATATATTGATTGAGTAGGCATTTACTTGGTAGAACTCCATTATAATACGGTAAGAAAAATTACAATGTATTTTAGTTCTACATAAATTATTTTATATATTTGTTGATAGCTATTTCGGCTTTACTTAAAATTATTAAAATTTTTCCATATGGTATGGTTGAGCAGAGAGAGGGGAGGTATGGTGTATCCTATCTAGCCTAGGTATATAAGCTATCTCTAATACACGTTTAAAACATAGTTCTGACGAAGGCGTAAGCCGAAATAGCTATCAACAAATATATAAAATAATTTATGTAGAACTAAAATACATTGTTATTTTTCTTACCGTATAATAGCAAAAAATATATTTGCTGTGCCGCTAATTTAAAGTGATATTTAGTATATGTCGCGACTAGGGTTGCCAATCCCGGGATCCCGAGGATTTTCTATACCTGATGTATCCCGGGAATAGAAAACCTAATCCGATTGATTTTTCATTAATATAAGCGTTTTTTATTTCCAAATATGTCCTCATTGTAACAATATTAAATTTAAAAAAAAATGTATAACCAGACAATTTTTTATTTCATTTAGTTTTCGCATTCAAACAAGACCGATACTCTTGTACATTCTATTTCAATCGAATATTTTCGCTTTTTAGTAATGGATAAACAACCGAAATGCAATATTCATAAAAAGATAGTGACATCAATTAATCGTAACAATTTTTAATTATACATTAAACTGACTAATATTTAATATACATATGTATAATAGTATATATGAAAATTATCGAACATTAAAAACATATTCCAAATCCCGCGACCAGTCAGAATCTCAGAATTGACTTATTGCAATCCCGAAATCGAAATTTTGGCCCGGAATTGGAAACCCTAGCCGTGACGGTAGAGCTCAATCTATACTTTGCGTAAATTTTTAGACGAATCAAGAATATCCCGTTCCCAATATGATATTACAAATTAATATATTACCTCAAAGTTGGCCAAGGTTGTTATCAAGTCATCGCTTATTGGTCCCGTATAAGGACGGACCGCATCAAACAGCTGTGCTTGTCCAGCATTAATCTTGAATACGAGATAAAAAAATACCTGATTGTCGTGCCCACATGTGCAATCCGGCTTTTTAATTAGCTTTCCCATCTCTTATGGTTTCTCGTCAGGACAAAGTCTCAAACCTTATGCTCCACTCACCTTTATCGTGCAGCAATCTTCAACAGTGGAGGCAAGCATGGAAGAAGCCACCAGCCTTGCCAGCTTTCAAACTAACGCCATAAGAGATATATCTTAAATAACAGGCCAGGCTCGTCGATTCAGTTAGGAACTGGGAATGGCTTTTATAAGAAAAGTTAACTCCTCAAATTTATTTAAACATTACGAGCAACTCTTGGTTAGAATTAAATCTTAATTAAGGGATTTGTCTTAAGTTTTTTTGTCACACAAAGCCCTCAGCTGACAGAATCTCTTAAAAAGACAATACTTAACTAACTTACATGCGGAAAAGAAAAACAAAGACTTAGTGTGTATCCATCCTAGCTAGAAAAAAAGCCAGGAAACTAAAGCGGACTCCACATATAGTTCCAGTAGGAAAGTAAAGGTAGAACAAAAAAAAACTAGTTTTCCAATTAATTTCCCGGATATAAACTCCAGTGTACAGGTGCGAAACTCTTCACCATGAACCTACAGTCTGATAAGAAAATGCATGTTTAATGCTCATTCGTGGAAGTAGACCACCTGGCCTACCAGGTTCTGCCAACCAAATACAAATGAACGGTTAGTATAATATGCAATTATTTTTTGAAGCAAAGGAAGCAAAAGTTAGAGAATCGCCTTCAATATCCATGGTTATGCAATTTAGAAACAGCTCATTTTCCTCGCGTGTCTGTTTATGCCGGCTTAACAGCAGCAATGGTATTGTTTTATTTCTTGTCGAGATCTATCCGTTTCCTTGATGAATTCAGCTGAAACAAATCAAAAAATAATCTAAAACATACTGATAATAAATGTTACTTTTGTTGATTATTTATTAAGTGGATTCACTTGTTTTGACAGGCTACTTATCGATTCCATTTCATATTCGCATGAGATTCTGAAAAATAAACAAATTATATTTCATGTTGAAGGTTAAACAAGAGAGTATATTTATATAAATCATATGACCAATCACAAGCAATCTATAATAAGCCTTACCGGGTAGCCTTTATATATATATTTAATTATTATACTATGACTTTTGATAGGTGTGGTACTCCATTCCTTTGAATTCAACAGCAATGACATCAACATAAAGTGCATAGATTTAAGCGAGATCATTTTTTCACCGGTTGTTTCCATTCCAAGTTTTCTTATAGATGCTGCGTAGATTTCCTTCATAACAAATATACATATTTAAGATTGTCTAATTCACAATGTTCCCAAGTCGTTGATGCGTTAACAATGGTTTGGTTTTTCAAGATATCACATGGCAAATATCTGAAAATAAAATCAGTTTTTTTGTTAACAATTGATACAAACATATTGTAGTATTGGATATATTTAAATAATACAAAACATCGCAATGTCGGGTAACTGCCAAAAAATGCTTACAAACAAAACCCTGTTATCGAGTTCAGTGATCCGTGGCTAACATTGGGATTACAGAATATTTTTTCTGTGCCTACTTTTTTGTCAGTAGATTGAAAAAAATTCTTTAAATGTTTTCTGTTGCCAGTATTTGCTTCACTGTTAAATTGGTTAAATAATAAAACATATCATCAAAGAAAGAGTTTGATTTTGCAATATAAAATTGCACTTAACATTTTCCCAGGCTCATACATCAACTCACTTTAACACTTCTCTCCCCAAGAGGCTATCGTAAGATTTTAAGCAACTAAAAAGTTAAATATTTCACTCAATATAGTCAGTAAGTATTTATAACTTAAGGTATTCACAGAAAAAATAGTTCTTCATTCAAAACAAAATCAAAAATTCAAAATATAATGATTTTTACGCAAAATCGTTAATTTTCTCTAATGCCAATTGATTTTGCAGACTTTAAATCTAAGGATGCGATAGATATATGCACAAATAAATGTGTTAGAAAGATACACATGAGAAATACCTTAGAGAGAGACATACCGAAAATCATCCTAAGCTGAATAGAGCAAAATATTTATAACTTTACAGTAAATTTAAAAGGTACCAAAGGAGGCTGTCTTCATTCTTTTGTTATTTTTTTATAATGTGGCATTTGCCTTGGCAGAAATACAACAGTGCCGAAAGTTGAGCCTTTACTGTTTTACGAAATATGTTCAAGTCATTATTTAATCTTTTTATGCCAGAAATGTAATAAATAGATTTTCGTTCAAATTTGCATGTTTTGAGATTGCATCGTACGCACGTGTACTATATTATCTTTTCCCAGATTGTAAAATCAACTCAAAGCATAGGATAATAAAATAGTGGATAACCTTTCGAGAATTATCAAAGAATGGCAATAAAATTTAAAAGCTATGTGAAAAAGAAGCCGCTAAAAATTATATTTATCATAAAGATATGACATTTATTATGAGTACATACTTTTAACTATTTTTTAATCTTTTACGGGTAGCAAATTTAATCTGTAAATGCAAAAAATTGTTTACTATGATGATTTATTTCGTCACAATCTTAAACAAATTTCATTATTCTTTCAAAAATCATTTTTTGCAAACTTGAGCACTAAAACACAATAACTTTTGTTTTATTCGATACGATATTTAAAATTACTTTTTCTAAAATTATATTTAAAATCGTAATCAATAAACTAATTTTGTAAGATTGGAAAAAGAGATAGCCTCAATTGAATTTCTCAATTAAATTGTATTTTTGTGTAAAAATGATAATATATTATGTTTCTACCTCTGAAGAATTTAAATAAAATGAAATATCCAATACTGGCAAACAATGATTAAAAATATTTTCCTATTTTCCACTTATTGTTATTTGTAATTGTATTAAAATACGATTTCATCACAGCCGTTAAAATTTTAACAAAATAATTAGTAAATGCGAGATTGTATCCATTCGAAAACAATATTCTCTTGCCATATATATTATATTATCAACCAAAAACACTATTGGTAAGAAAATGTTTCCTTTTATGAATCGCAATAAATATAGCGACAGCCGGAATAATACAAATATATTATTATGGACTATCCAAACAGCTGTATAGTTCTGGTAATATTACGTCTCGGCGCATCCCCGTCGGTCAACAAATAATTATGATGGCCTAGGTTGCCATATGCGGTAGGGCGTCAACGGCGGACGTCGTCAATGCAGACAGTCTGAGACATTGCAATTGAGATGCTGGATTCAAATATCAAGCACATAATGATCGCAATTCATTCCAGATGATTTTCTGCGCTTAATCCGTCATTTTAAAATAAATTAAAGGTTTAAATGATAGCAAGGATATATTTATGAGCAAATACACCTTTAAAAAAATACTTTTTGCTTAAAATAGGGACCTTTTATGACGATTGTTTGCCGGCGCTCGTGAAAGCGCCCCATGGTGGAATACGACAGATTATTTGCATGGATGGAGAGGGGTTAAAATACATCATGGAAGCTTCAATCCGATGATAATTCAATTTTATATATTAGATCGATTTATTTGTATCGATTTATCTATAATGCGAAATGACAATTGATTATTGAAGCGAATGGTGACAGGTGGCACTGTCACCAAGTGTAAAATATAACTATTATTTTAAATGTTGAACGAAAACTTCTCTCAGTATCTTTTGTATCTCAAATTTTCTTTTTTACCATGTCCGCTTCCATCTTGGAGCATATGGACTCCTCACGGAGTTTATCACAACATATGTTTTACTACGAGAGCTGCTTGTTACTGAGTTGTTCAACCTCTCTTTTTCGAATAGAGATGGAAAAGATACGAGGACTAAGACTGGACTAGTGGTAAGCTAATCGCTGACATTATACTCTATCGTACTCTTCGGGATAAGAAAGGTGGGAGGGAAGAGATTTTTAACAACACAAACACCCATTGCCTCTGAACAGAATTGATTTAACGACTGAATAAATCTGCTCGTAACGGGAATCGAGCTCGGGCGGTCCGACACGGTAGCCAACGACGTTGACCACTGCACCACGGACCGGGCATGTAGTTGATAATTTAATAATTTCTCCTTAAATTGAATCAATCTATGTTTTATTACTAAAGCAACTTTCCAATGGTAGGTCTGAAGAATCTTCTTAAAAAGTCAAAAGATATTTGTCATACAATATGTGGGATAAATAAATCTTATTTTTAAATTTTATATTCAGATATGCTTTCTTCGTTATACAATCGATCAAAGGTTATATTGAGTCATTGGTATTATTGATAATCAGTTTTCTAAATGCATTTTACTATGCAAATTTATGATGGAGAAATCAGACTAAATAACATATTATGTTTAATAACTTTCAAATATTCACAAAGAAATTTTTGTATCAACCGGTTTTCTGATTTATGATATCTCCAAATGCTTGTAATTATTTCATAATGATAATATATTAATCCATTAGCTACTGACTGTTGTGGCCCTGATATGAGAACAGATAGCTTTATCAACAAGAATAGAAATAAATATTTTTGAAGAAACATTAAAGCAGTGGTTTTCAAACTTTTTGCTACAACGACATCCTTAAAAAAAATGTTACGCGCCTCCCCAAATTTTATTTCATTAAATTTAAATTGAAGCGTTAAATTGAAACTAACGTAAAATTTGAAGCGTTGTTGGTTAGCGTGCTGGACCACCCGGGTTCGATTCCCGGTACGAGCAGATTTTTTCAGTCGATAAATCGATTCTGTTCGAAGGCGTGTTTAGGTTGTTAAAAATCCTTTCCCACCTTTCCAGTCCCAAAAAGCGATAAGCTAACCACTATTCCTACCACCTAACCCTACCTCCCCACCTTTCCGATCCCAAAAAGTGCGATAAAGCATAATGACAGCGGTTAGCTAACCACTAGTCCTGTCTGAGTCCTCGTATCCTTTCAATCCCTACTCTCTTCCAAAAAAAGAGATTAAGCAATTGAGTAACAAGCAGTTATCGTAGAAAAATATATGTTGAGGTAAACTACATAAAGAGTCTACATGCTAAAGTAAAAAAATAATGATAAAAACTTTTTTTTGCAATACATTTGTGCGGCTTCCCTGGCAAGAGCCCATACTCGCTTCCTGACCTTGAAACCGCTGCCTGCATTTATTTCTTTTACTTAAATCGTGAAGCAAACATTGTATGAAACAGTCTACCCTCTATTATATGTTTCGTAAATATGTAATACTAGTATTGCTACCCGGCGTCGCTCGGACTAAGCGACCAATAATTATTTAATGTTATATCATTCGATATAATTATATCACAAAATAGAGTTAAAATAAAATCACAAACTTTATTTAATTTGATGACAGCCCCATTCTCGCCCATTAAAATGTCCAAATTCAAGGGAAAAATCTAATTTGCTGTCAAAGAAATGTCAAATAATACCTTCACGTAAATAATAAACATTATTATTAATAATAAAAGCCGGGAAAAGTTCAGTAGAATACTAATTTATTACATTTTGACTAAATGTCTTCGCTGATAAAAATTCAAACATATTTTCATTTATATTCGTTTTTATGGCAACTTAATGACCAACAATGCAAAAGGGAATTACAGACCCACAGACATACATACGCCGTTTCGGTTTTATATATAAGATTATACATAAATAAATATGTGCATTCGAAGAATATTTACTAGTAGCTGTACGCCTTTACTTTTGATAAATTAAGTCATAGAAAAATCCTTACCTCGGTGCTGTAGGAGGGTTGACTGTAGAGACTCCAATTCCGAGTATCAAATACTCGATACTTGGGATACTCTCCATTTTTCAAGTACTCGATACTCAAATATTTTGAAAAATACTCGAGTAATACTCGTTGACTATGATATGCGAAAATTTATTTTGTTCCTTTTGCTTTGGGTCATGACAAGAGAAAAAATAAAAAATTGAAAAATAAAATAACAAAACTTCAAACTAATTGAAAATTTAATTCTTTATTGTTTTTCAAATATATGTTTTATAAATTGAAATAAATTTATTAATTAAATAAAATATGCTTATTAATTTATTGTATATATTTTGGTACATCTGAGACTACTCGAGTATTTTTAAATTTCGAAACTCGAGTAGTTGAGATATCGAGTAATTGGAGTCTCTACTAGTTGACTGTAATTATATGTATTGTCAACGAACCGTCTACAGCCAGATTTTTTTCTCAGCATAAATTCTTCGTATTCTGAATGTTGCAGCGTTATGTCAATTTATTTATTGTGAAATATCTGTAAATAAAACATAGATAATAATCAAAGATTTTTCAGATTGTTATTAAGGTGTTCCAATAGTATAATTACAATAATATTCATATAAAAATGAACACTACCAATCAAATTAAACAAAAATAATTCAAGAACTAACCTCGATTATTATGATATATGATTTAATTTTGTTTTCTATTTCTTCAAGCCAAGTACATATTTTAATTTAAGTGTTTTTTTTACAATATTATTGTAAAATCAAATGCGAAGGTTAAATAAGGTATGAGAAACAGTTTTTTTCTCTCTTAACAATAGTAGTTATTTCAACTAAATAAAGGAAAAAATTAAGAGTTTAATAGGTAAACACTTTCTTTTGAAACATTTTAAATTATTTCAACTTATAAAATTGAATTTAACTTAATACGACTATTTTGATTGGCTTAATTGAGGTAATGAAGACTACTTAAATGTTTTCAAATGAGCGTTTATTGGAAGTCATCTATATAACTATTATAAAATCTCTGTTTAGTTAAAAAAAAAATGGCTCTTAAATGTTTATATAATATTAAATACACACAGGTTAATGGATTTTCAGTTTTAAACTCTCTCGCTACGCGTTGCTTTTTGGGATCGGAAAGGTGGGAAGGGGATTTTAGCACCCATTTCCTTTGAACTAAATCGATTTATCGACTGAAAAAATTTTCACGCACCGAGACTCAAACACGGGCTGTCCAACGCGGAAACCAACGACGTCGACCACAGCACCACGGACTGGGCACAAAACATTAACCCTTTGTACTCTTCAATACATATTTTTTTCCTTCCAGCAACTCCTCGATAGATTTGAGAAATTGATTAATATTACAGGGTTTGCATATTTATTAGCATGGTAAAACGAAATACCAAAAAATTTAACTAATGTACTCAATCCAAAAAATACGGTTTTTTAAATAAGGATAATTTAAAAATAATAAAAAATAATTTTGCAACTCAGCTTAACAAAGTCGATAGGAGTTAGTAATGAAAAACCACGATGGAATCTAAAAAATATTTTCTTTTAATGTGCTTACATCTGTAACTAGTGTATAAAATTACAATTATTATTATTTTAAATCCGGACTGCGCCCCCTTCAATTTTCAATCTTGAATTTTCGATCGGCCGATATCGCTGGTTTTTAAATATCGTGATAGAGCAATAAAAAACCAATTTTTAAGGTGATAATGTTTTCAATTAAAAAAACGCTTATTTAAAAATACACGTTATTTTAATTAAAAATACGAAAAATATCAAATAAAAGTCAAAACATATTTAGTCTTAATGCTAAAAGGATACTAAGCCTGCAAATTGACTATATTTTTTCATATTCATATGGTTTTGTATATGTATAATACAGGGCTGTGGAGTCGGAGTCGTCGTGGTGAGTTGACCGGAGTCGTACTAGGAGTCGGATATTTTGAAAAGTTTGAACTTTTTATTTTTGCTTATAATATGTCAAATTTGGCCGGATTGGTAGGATTGATATTTTATTGAATATACATAAATAGGATAATAAGGCAAAAAAAGTGACGTTATTAAACTAGTTAAGTCGGAGTCGGAGTCGTGGTTTTGGTAAATGCTGGAGTCGAACTTTTTTTCACCGACTCCACAGCCCTGGTATAATATAATACATAATGGCTTAACATTTTTATGTTAACTTGATTTAAAACAGGCTTGAACCATAAATGGCACAATGGCAGACCCGCGGTCGACGAAAAATAGGTATCTTCGTGGGTGACTGGCAACAAGAGAGCCGGTTCTCTAAATACGGTTAATTGTTCCATTTTGACAAATTACCATGTAAAACACATTTTTCTTTTAAATATCAATCTTTCCTATGAAGCAGTTGGTGGCCGCACATGAGAACAGCTGGTCTAGCATCTAGTTTGCTTAAGTAATAAAAAATGTTTTTAATATTTATATCTGAAGGTTAAACAATTATCTTAGACAAGGAATTTCACTTATTGATGTATCTTATTTATTTTTAAAAAATCAACATGTAGCTGGTGAGACTTTTTTTAAGATACTTACAAAATAGTTTATTCTCACGCATTGGTGGAAAGTTGAAGGTTATCCTTATCTCAAAAAAACTGTTAATTTTACAAAAAAAAAATATATTCATGACAAATAACGGCACGTGATATAACTCATTTATTCACCGTTTTATTATGGAATGACTGATGCCTCGTTTACACGTATTAATTGATTAAGTATTTGACCAATTATTCTCTAAATTGTAAGGGATTCCCACCGTGGAAACACTGACAACAAAAATAAGTCGAAAGTTAACGATTACGAGACTTATTCACAAATGAAATAGAAATGTTTGACGATATAAACAATGAAGTAGACGCACACACATTTTGTAGTGGGCTCGGTCATTTCTCCTGTTCATCAAACTCTTTCTCCCCTCCTCGTTTAGTTTTATTTGCTATTTCATCAAAAACTTCGTTTACAACTTCATAAAATGTAAAATTAAACGTTATTTCAAGTTAATTAGTGCACTTAAAATGCCTGAAAGAATAGAGATACTTTAAGGCATAACCCCTGTCGTTAACGACAAAACTCATGAACATTTACCAAATTCAAATTTGAATATTTATATATTTTTATAAGACCCTATTTAAAAAAAGCTGACACATTATGAAAATGTACAAAATTCAAACATTTCTAATTTAGTATAACTTCTTATAAATTCTTGGTCGGCCAACGTGAACTACATAGATAATCACTTAAGCCCACGTTAACAGGGCTGTGGAGTCAGAGTCAGAAACGTGGAGTCGGGGCTTTTTGGCCGGAGTTGGAGTCGGAGCCGGAGTCGTCGCGACGTTTTGGCCGGAGTTGTACTCCGAGTTGGAAATTTTTAAAAGTTTGAACTTTTTATTTTTGCATATAGTATGTCAAATTTGGCTATTGGCCGGAATGATAGAGTTGATATTTAATTGAATACACATAATCAGGAAGAAAAAGTGACACTATCAAACTTTTTTTATTCGGAGTCGTGTTTTTGGTCAATGTTGGAGTCGGAGTCGTGGTTTTGGTAAATACTGGAGTCGAAGTCGGAATTGGAGTCAAACGTTTTTTTTATCGACTCCACAGCCCTGCATGTAAACGCTTGACGACAGAAAAAATATTTGAACTTAATACTCAATCACTCAATACGTGTAAACGACCCATTAGTCCAAGAAATGACCCACATATGTAACAGGTCGGTAATTCTTCAAACACTTTCATTGTCACTTTACCAAGAAGTTTCATTGTCAATATTACATCAAAGGTGGTCGGACGTGATTTAACAATAATATTTGTAAGAAAACCTAATACGTCAAAAAAAAAACCGTTCTTCAATCTACTGTATTTTCCGTATTTGTTTCTAGTCTGTATTGCGATATTGACAGCAAATAATGACGTTGGCATAGATTGCAATAAATAATTGCTTTTTTATGCGTGTTAAATGTGTTGGATATTTTATTATTTGTGGTCAATGTGATGCGGTCAGTCTAACTTCCATATTAGGTTATTTGGAATTATTTTCTTTGGTTCTATAATTAATGGAAAAAGGCTGTACGTCTTAATCTATATTATTTAATTTCCGCTTCCTTTCATTGAATGCACCACTATCGTCATAATACTAGAAGTCATATTTTATCTAGCAGTCCCGGATTGGGGTATAAATATTTCAATTGATTATTGAGAAAAATCTTTAACTGCCGAGCAAATGCTGAGAAAAGGGGATGATTTGTAATTTAAATGATTAGTATTAAAGAGTTTAGAGACTCGCGCTACTATATAAAGTATCTTAGTGATAATCCAAAATATGTGTATTAGAGTAATATACCAAAATATGTGAACACCTCATAATTTTAATTATTTAAACGCATGTCCATTTTGAAATGGCTGAATTTGTAATTTTGGAAGCCGTCATGCAAAGCTTATTTTGACGGTCAAGTGTTATAAAATCAAACATATTTTGGCTGCGCATCTTTATAATATCATTTAAAGTAATTTAAAAACATTTAATGCCAAAATCGTTTAATACAAATAATTGAAGTTAGCTTAGAATTTTATTTGAAAAATAATTTTTCAATTCGATGATTCATATTTCATAGTGATATTGATTGCAGTTGAACTTTGCTTGTTAAGAATTACAAAATATAGAAGATATTATTGATAATTAGATTCATGTTTATTAGCGACACACCTTTTACCAATGGAATTATAATATACATTGTATATCTCCCTTTGGCAACCCAACTGATATACATATTATGATGGTGTTATTAAGCACCAAAACAATCATTGAAATCGATGAAACAAAACCTTTTCTTACTATCAAAATATATTTGGAAATAAAACGTTGTTTTACTGACAATATTCGATTTCCTAATCACAAGTAAGTAAATCTCCTTGTTCATTTATATCAACTCATTCGGTTTTTATTTTCAAAATCTAATAACAACGAGTAAGTGAATTCTTTGCCAACAGTTTTTTTGCATATATTTTGGAACATTTTTTAATTTTTATTTTACCATTCTATCATTATCTATCATATTTCATTACTTACCTATCCATGACCACGATAACCACTTATCTAAAGTACTGTGTAAATCTTAGTTGTATTTTTTTCTTTAAAATTTGCTTCATTTCTCTAGAATTTAAAAGCTCGACAGGAAGCCTTAAATGACAAGATACTATAAGAAAGCTATTAAAATATTATATAGAAATAACCAATATTTAACGATACCAAGAAAAATCACGTTGCATTACATTCTAAGCACCAAACCGTACAGGCCTTATTAAGTGATGAACTAGTGGGGTAAAAGATATAATATTTATTATGTCAGTCTTCATTTGTTCATATTTTAATATTGGTTTGTTATAACAAGTAAATATAGTCTTTATTTTTCTGAAAAAATCAATGAGTTATTTGTTTGTATGAGTTTTACTGGAAGCTTTGTATTTATTATACATGATTAGTAAAATTCTGCGACTCGGTTTGATCTAATCGATTGCCAATGCCTTGCCATTTCTAATTTCGATCAGTTACCATTTTTTTACTTCCGTTAAAACGTTGGAGCGAACCAAACAATTGCTAATTGGCATGAATCACTTATTATAGTTATCAGTGGCAGTTTTTTTTCGGAATTTCCTGCGATTTTTCTCGCCTTCAGTCGATAGTTTAATGCCAAACATACTTATTTTATCAAATCTACAGCGCCTTAAAAAAATCTAGTCAGCGAAAGAGTACGTAATAAATAATTAGTATTCTTGTTTTAAATATTGCACTGGAATTATATTTGCTAGTTCTAAATCAACAATGTTCCCTTTGAAATATATGGACTTCTCAGACATTGATAGCAATGGAAAAAAAAACAGAGACGCTATTCATTACACAGCATAATAAATGCTTTTTTAATTATTTATTTTGATTTCTATATTATATTTCGGGTAAACCAGGAATGGCCAAACAAAATCTTGATGGGCCAAATAAAATAAATGCATGTCTCTGGTGGGCCACACATAAATATTTTGGACCATAATAATAATAAAACTGAATCGTTAAAATTTTGTAATTTTCCGTGAGCTTAGTCGCTTACGACCCGGATTTCGCCTTTCGGCATCTTCAGGAATTTCGAGTGCACGTATGAGTTTAAGCTGACTCTTGGCTTGGCTGTAGTAAATTATTTGTATTGCGTATTAAAAAATGCAGCTTATGGTAATTGGCTTAATTTGATAAATTTATGTTCAAGGATATATATTTGATAAAATTCTTGAATTCAAATATATTTCACAAATTTAGTAACGTATTTTATTAATAAAAACATGTATAGATAGTCAAAATCCTCGAAAGGGCCACACAAAATCTTCAATTGGGCCATATGTGGCCAGCGAGCCAAGGGTTGGGCATGCCTGGGGTAAATGTTACAATCGCAAAATTGAATTCGTAAGAAAATATTTATTTTGGATAAACCCTGGTATTTTTGCCAATTTTAAAGTCATGTTATGAAAACGTTATCAACTATTAGCATGAAAGCAATGTTATTCACCAATTCGTTCTAACAATAATGAATTTATGACGGTGAAGTTTATACTCAGACCGATCCTGGAAGTGTGTAATATAAACCACAACACAACGAAAATTCAGTTAATTTGTTGTTTGTACTGAACTAAAGTTGTCGCTAGCAACACAAGAAAAATGTCTGGTCTACGAAAATTCTCAATGTTTGCTTGTGTGGTGCTAGCTGTGATGCTGGTCATCCAAGACGCCGAAGGCAGTCCAGTTTACTTTCCAGTTCGAAGGCATAAATCAGAAGATGCGTGGAGAAGCTCGATGACTGCCCAGCCGACTAATTGTCCAGATGGGCTAAAGCTAACAAGTTCAGGAAGATGTAGAAAAGTGTGGACAAGGTAGGCAGAAATTTATTATATAATATTCAGTTACATAATATACAGTTTAATAATTTAGAAAAAATGTTAATGGTTCGAGTTTCCACAGTACATATTATTGTTGATTCTTGAACTCAATCTCATATCAGTCAATATCTTTTTCAAGATAAATACCTCTTCATCATTGTTTTTTTTTATTATTTTTCACTCGACAACGAGCGCTTAGAATCTTAATGAAACATACCAGATGTGTTTAAGCACGAACCGGTTAAAACTCATTTTGTTTGGGCAAATCTCCCTTTATTTTCATAAGCTTTATTATATTGAAAATAATTTCGACATTCATTAGCAATTTTTTCAGATTTTGTTACACTGGCTTGAGTTCAAAATAAATGATTTTTCAATTCAAACAACTTTTTTCAAACGATTCTCTTTATGTGAGAAAGAGATTCTGGAAAAAATATACTCAGCATTCCAGACGATCTTAGGTAATTTTAAGATCCGGCCAAGACGCTGTACCAATGGTAGCGCTGCTTATATTATAAACGAACGCTATTATTGGCATAACAGGGGTGTGAGCGAGACGCACATGACGCAACCGCTGCGCTAAGATAATTCCGCTCAAAAGCGGGATGGCATAATTTCAGACAAAACTGACGCGCCAATAGAAGCGCGACGTGAATTTCCATTGGTTCAATCGAACACCATTAAAACGCGGACGTTGCTCTTAGAAAATTTAACAAAATATTATACATAAATCAACAACGTTTGTTTTAATTTGATACCATTGATCGATCTAGATATTAAACCCGTTGATGAGTTCTTGAATTGCGCTAAAGACGCTTAAGACGCAATGATGGGCCTTATTAAAATATAACTTATGTTATGTCGAAGACGTGATGACGAAATACCCGTCAGATAAATAATTTGTTAAGTTTTACCATTTGCTGTTAATGTCAATATTGGATCAACTATATCATTATTTTTTATTGCATATTCTGTCATGGCTATATATATTAATTTATTAAAGTCGTTAAACAATCTATTAAAAAAATATATTTATCTTTCAGTGGAAATGAAAAGAAACGGAGAAACAATTTTCAATAGGTTTGTAAAAAGTTGTCCAGACTTCTTCTACCTTCGGCAAAATAAAGGAACTCATTCATTCTAAAGGAAGGATATCACATCTGAAGAGACCGAAGCCATAATAACAGTTTGACAAGCTCCAGGATTTTTCTCCACCATCATTCTTTCACCACATGAATTTTTGAAGGGCATCAAAATCACAGCTATAATGTTATCGTATATATAATATTTTTAAAAAATCAACAGGAAAATTGGCATATTGAATAAAATTAGCTTTTTGACTGTTTTTTTTAATGTTTAGAAAAACTTATTGCGTGTGTTTAGCATACTGTTGGTTTTCCGCCTTACAGAAAGGGTTGTAAACAACAAATAGGATAAAGCCTAAACTACAATATGTACCACAGTTAACTGTCTAAAACTGAAGTTTTAGTTGTTTGTTTGTGACATGAAAACTTTATTTTACTAATTCTTATAACCAGTGCGCTTTTAGTGTTTAAAAAAATTAAAAAACGACTTTTTCAAACAGTTTAAGCATTGAATTACATATAAAGGACCAGTGTATTGCAATTGATTTTTTTGAATGATTTCAGACCGCTTAATTAATCTATAAAATATTTGAACGGTATCGTAATAATTTAATTTTCAAATTTCTCATTTGGCTTAATGAACCATTAGTATCAGTCCTTTAATGTAATAACTGTCCACTGTTGGAGAAAAAACATTACATACATAAAATAAAATTCTATGTACTGCTGCTACGTCTTGGTCGGGTCCGATTTCGTTTTTTGCGAGTAATTTTCATCTATTGTCTTGCTTTGAAACAATTTGTTTCACCAACAAAATTGTACATATAATTAACTAACAATATCCAAGTATTATTATATTAAGAATTGTTTTATGATCTCAATATAATTGATTAAAAAATCCACATTTTATGGAAGTTTTAGGTCAGTATTCTGTGGCGAGTTATAAGTAAATTTAATGAAATAAGTGAGATGTTTTGAGACAAAAAGCATCATTAAACTTTCTGTAACACCTAACTACCTACCTACATATCAATCAAATATTTTCTTTTGTGTTAACGTCAAAAGCATGTCAATATAAAAGTTGGTTTAAACTTAAATAAATATGTGAAATAATGTATTTTTATGCATTTGACTATAACACTATCTTAGTTATAATCAATTATTGTGGATAGCAACAATGTTGCGTATGAGCCTAACTCTATGTTTTATAATATTTTATTTAGACACTTATTTTAATTTTTAAATTATTAATCATGATTTGCCTCTGTTTTTTTCCTCACATTGGCATTACTGACAATCGATTTAAATTTGGTTATTTACTATTTTATGAATATAATAAAGATATTTTTAGTGACTCTTTTTTTTTATTCCAACGTACCAAATTATACGTAAAAACATTTGTATATTTTTGAAATGCTAGTTTTTCTAAAATATATTTTATTTTCTTGTAAATATTTTTTGCATTTTTCGGGTGTAATCGATATTTTCTGTTACAATATAATTGAATAAAATTTATAAAACTTTATTAGTATGTACTTATTCAACATTAAATTCCACAGTTGATAATCCTCGCTATCAGCGAAACCAGTCTTGATCGAATAAATTGCGGAATAAATAGGTACTAATATATTTTATTATTGTTATTATAATGCCATTCCACCAGAATTGACAGTGAACATCTTTAAGGTTATGGATATAATTCATATGGCTATGTAATGGTTGGCTCATCAGAATCAGAACACTTTTGACAATGAAAACAATCTTCTCTGCAGTAATTGGTTTTTTCTCATTTTTCATCTTTATACGCAGCCAAATTTTTTTCGGGCCGTGTTAAAGGGTCTATTTTCAAATAATTATAACTCAAACAATATCAAGAATACCAAACTAGTGTGTTATGTCTTAATTCAGTAAAAAACTTGATGAACCTCATAAGTTCCGAATAGTAATCATTTTTGCTGCCTCGGTATCCTTTCCTTCATCTCGCTTCTGGTATTCTGGTAGGACTTCCATTATACAATATGTATTTTTACTGATTGTGAATTATCTCATTATAATATATAAAATAAAAATTCCAATTTATTTTTTCAATAATGATGATTATTATTGGTACACTACTTAAATATTCTCACTTATTTTTAAACGCTTTATTTAGAAAAGTGTTAAGCAATGAAATGCTAGATGGCGCTCTATATTGATTTAATTTAGATCATTTATTCCAATATTAAATAACTTTGATTATTCCAAGTATTGTGTTACTAATTGTAATATGTGTTTCGTCTTTCAGATGCATCTTTGGATTTAATATCGCAAAGTTCGCTAAAGTAATAAAACAAGATTGATTCTTATATTCTAAAATGATCAACTAAAAAATGAAGTTTGGGATTTTTCCTATTTACGAAAAGCAAGAAAGAAATGATAGAAACAGACAAAATTATAATACTATTGACGTTGACATAACAAAATTATTAACTAATGAGACGCAATCAATTGGGAAGGGTTAAACCCATTGGAAATAAATTTAGCAGTGGCGAGCAACCTGTCCTATTTAGGATATTTATATTGAAAGAAACTTCCACAAAGTTACCGCCAAATCCATCGGTAGGAATTGTTCCAAGTTTACATGCCGACTTTAAAAAAGCAAATGGGCTTAACCCTCTTTTTTTCGATACTCACAATTTACACAACTTAATTCGCGTTTTATTTTAAAAAATGCAATCTGGAAACGCCGAATTAGTATGAAATTTAAATTTTAAGTTGTAAAAAAAGTAAGGCTAAGCCAGTGGAATTTGCAGCGAGAAACAAGGACTAACTGTCCAGTGTTTTTCAACCTTTACATGCAAAGATGGGTGAAAATTGGAAAAACATCTCGGACCATCAAATATACATTTTTACGTACATTCAGTTCTCGACTTACGACAAACGACTTTATTATTTGTATGAAATTTGATTTGACTTACGTCCAAGGTGGCGGAACGCATTATGTTGTATATCGAGAACTGTGAATTTTTTCTTCGCATAATTAATTAAATATTAACGTCGTGTTTTATAGAATTTTAGTTATTAAAACTAATATAATAAAAAAAATACTTTTGCGACATACATATGAAGTATTTTTTTAAGCTTAATTTTTCGCGGACCGGCAATAAATTCTTGCGGTCCAGTGCTGGCCCAAAGACCATAGATTGAAGAGCACTGACTTAAAAAATAAAACAACCTGTAGCGTGTGTGTTACGTTCTTTTGCCTTTCTAGAGCCGTTAAATATACATTAATAGCGTAATATTAAATGTATTTTAATTTTAAATTTTGACTAAAGGTGCTTGATGGAATTTCAATATCAAATTTGAATCGTTTGAATTTTGTACTTTTCCATGAGTTCCTCCAATTACTCGAGAATCGAGTAGTAAAATTTTTAAATACTCGGGTATACTCGAATTGTTTCAGATTTCCAAAATAAATGGTATCAATTTAAGTTTGTGAAAATTAATATATGATAAATAAATAAGAAAGCTTATTTAATTTCATTAATACATTTATTTTAATTTATAAATCATAAATATCAAAAATAATATAGAATTTAAAATTGGTTCGATTGTGTGTTTTTATAATTCCTGCAGTAGAAAAAACTACCTGATAAAAAATATTGCCTGATTGTAAAATCCACAATCCAAGACTCAGCTAAACGCAGCGGTTAAGCATTATATATACATATTTTATATATATCTATGTATGTACATATATACACATATATATTAAATATGTTAATAAAAATCAGAAATTAGATTACTTATTAGAGTATTTGTTGAGTACTTGCGTAATTTAAAAAATACTTGAGTATCGAGTAGTTGAATAATGGACGAGTATTCTCGAGTATCGAGTATTTGATAATCGAATAGGAATCTCTGGTGTCAACGTACAGATTAAGATTTACTGATATTTGTTTGATATTCAATGTGAAGACATTTCAGAGATACATTGTCATCTTACTCTAACAGGGAACTGTAAAATTAAGGGAAAAGGTCGTGAGAGGTTGAAATAAGTATGTTTGCTATCTTTTATTATATTTTTTTTATTATTATACGGTAATAAAACACAAATATTGCATTATTTTTGTTTATAAAATAAGCATTTTAACACAAAAAAGTTACAGACTAAGTAAGTATGCGTTAAGTTTTGTTTTCATATGAAAGTATTCATTCCTACGATTAATATAATGCTATGTCGAAAACAAATATTAGCTTAAATAAGTAGAATAATCAATTATTTTTTGATGATGTATTTTGCATTCCTGTGTGTCTCCATCTCTCGCAGCACCTGAAATAAAGAAAAGAATATTATCAAGCTTTTTATCGACCCAATGGTTTTTAATATTTTCAAAAAAGAGAATGTTAACCTTTTAATAAATACAAACTCAACATTACAGATTGACATCAAACTATCAAGTAATGTGATTAAAAATAACATAATAAAAACTGATTTTCTTTATTCGTATTTTTTTTGATAAAACATAGCTACATTTTTAGTATTTAATAGGTTTATAATATTGTTTCCATCGAAATCACAACGCGTCAAAATCAAAACAAAAGAGTTGACTAGAGTTTCTTTATTATAACACATATTTTATGCGTAAAATTAACGTTTTTCCACGTGGAATAATGTATGACATTTTTTTAAATATTCAAAATCTGATATACATTTAGCAAACAAGTTACTGTTATAGTTAGTTGTTATATTTTATACGGTTATAAAATCTCAACCAACAATGCCCATCCCTTTTAAGAATCGTATAAGCTTAGTTGTGACAATACTGTGATGTCAAGTTTGCCAACTATGTATATTTTATTATTATTCAGTTATAAATACTGTTTTTACAGTATATCATAACAAAATACGCCCCCACATTCCACGGAGTTTTGATTATTTTTTCTGTAAATGCTATATGAGTCTATACAATTAATCATTGTTATAAATAACGCTAATCTATGATTACATTGTTATCGAATGGTGTTAGATTAATTAAATGAGCGGTTGTTGCCATGTAAATACGACTAGGGACTGCAGTACCAGTATTGCAAAATCAAATAAGTATCATTAAAAATCATAGTTTTTACGATGTCCAATTGGATCGCAAATACCACTTATACATAAAACCAAAGCTCAAACCAAATTATACAAACAATCAAGATGAATTACAATTCATACAAATTCTTGACCGAACGCAAAGCGACTTTTACATCGTTTCATTGGCTGCTAACGTAATGAATTATGATTACTTATTAATCGATCCTCAATAAAGTAACAAATCCGATATTAATAAAATGCTTAAAATACCGGGATCTCAGTTTCGGTTATACCGGTATTCCCAACCAAGTACGACAGAGTGTGTGTACTCCTTATGTGTTGTCATTGACGTACAAACAGACTTTTGAATAAAAAGCAATATATACGATTTTTAATGCACTCTATTTTTTATCCTCTAAATTAAATTCCATAGATTGACATGTTTATATAATATTATGACATTTGCGTTGTCATTTTATTTGATTTGAAATTCTCCAGCTTAACTCATGAACAGTAATGTTTTGTATTAAAATTTAATTTTAGTTTTCAATCACTATAGAATAAGATTAAACTCTATTTTACACGTAGACTTTCGAAACGCGTAGACTTTCGAGCTCTCTTTGGCTGCCAGAAAAATGGTTAGTTTTATATTAACAGCAAATTAATTGTTATCGAATCGCATAAAAAACGTTTCTACAGAATGCTTTTAATGGGTAAAGCTGCGTTTTTGAAGTAAAACACTAGACCAAAAAATTCATTCCATCCAATATAATATTTGACAACATTGTTATTTTATTGTGTCAGAACTTTTTTGAATGGTTTGTTAAAAATTTTAACGTTTTTTGAGATAAGTATCGAGAGTTTACAACATAGCTTTTAAATCACAAACACGTTTTTTCTTATAATATATATAAACATATTGCAATATTTTCCGCTGAATGAGCGAATGATAATTTAAATAGGTTAAGAATATTTATTTTGTTTGCAAGCAATACATTATTTCACATTTTATATCTTATCGTAGAAATTGAAACTTATATATAGACAGACATTTATTCCTGATAACACAGGCAAATATCATATTAAGGAAGATTTTGTTATTCCATATTAAATATTCGCGCAATTAAAAATAACCGTTATTATATGATTTAGAATAATTTTAATTAGTAAATTATACCAAGCGTATTAATGATTACATTTAGTTTAATCTCTTATTATTTCATAAACATTGGTGTTTTAAGACCATCCAAAATATGTTATTATGAAGTGGCATTTTATCAGCTTTTTTTTATACAATCATAAATGTTATTTAACCTTTCAAAATACGGTACGGCATTTTCCATTAGATGTTCTCCTCTTACCACGTTCGCACGGTTTCAAAGGCACTTGAATTATTTTCGCCATTTGTGGCGGCGCAGTAGTCGTCATGGCATCTAGCATATCTTTAAAGTTAAACACTCGCTGAGGCCCCACCGTACCACTAATGTTATTCGAGTCCACAATGGACGCGAACAAAACAGTCACTAAAAAAGCGCACGCTATCGCACATTTCATTTTGATAAACTACTAAATTTGTTACTCAAGCAAAACGAATACTTCCCGGTAAAACTCAATAACAATCAGAGTCGTGTCAAGTCATAGCTGAAATGATTCGGACGCAATACATGAAGTACATATTCACCTGTATGTTTACCGCTTTAAGATACTTATAGATAAGAAATCGCGGCGTCGAGTTGCTAACAATTGACACACTGTTACACCTTCGTATCAAAACGTAAATGTATAAAACAGTTTATATATTTCGCTGTTTGAAACAGATCTCGTTTCTGTATCCACTGTCACCAAATTTTCCTACACAAGAGATTATTGTCAATTCGTTGGCCTTCTGGGCAATGTACATTATTAATTGGTGCGTCGATCATGCTAGGCCTTGCAATAGGCTCTGCATCATCAGTCTCGTTCTGTTGCGGTACCGTGGACTCAGTGGTTGTCGTCAGTGATTTTTGCCGAAACAATTTCACAACGATATTGATCGCGTTCACCACTTTGGTAGAGTTTTTCAAATTAGGCAGCTCAACGCCGGAAACTATGAACAATTCACATATCGACACTAAAAATAAAACGCACAGCATCCGAGACATTTTGTACGACACGAGTGCGACCGTCGCAAAATGCCACTAAGCTCCATGTCTTTGACCTTTCAACTAATATTTTGATTAAAATTAAAACCGTGATGTCAGAGGCGCAACCTTGCTATTTTTGTCATGTTATTTTTTGATAGATGAAATCAACAAACACTACGCTGCTGACACATTCATACTATTATATTTAATTAATATATGACTACAGTAAGCAAAGAAAAACCAACGCGCTCGCTTTTACCTTAAATTCACTCCCTGAGCTCGTTGACGAGAACTTCAAGATCGCATTTCGGATGTAAGGCACAGTAACTTACAAGCCACTTGTGAATCATTGTCTTTGGAAGGCCTTCTATTTCTTCTTCGTCTCGTTGCCAATCCATTTTTACTGCACGGCCATTTACCATCACCTCAGCATCCCAATCAGGGTCTTCATCAGATATTTCATTGTCAGCTTCTTGATCAGATATTTGATTGTCAGGTTCTTCAATTTCAATGCTTGCAGATTCTTCGTCGTTAGAGTCGTACATTTTTCCATCCAAAGTACGAACAGATATGGCTTTTTCAGTAAATAACGGTATCACAAACGAAACTCTTTCGACAGGTTGAATATGCTTAGCGACATCACTTTGGTGTAGTATAGTGTTTCGATGTTCTTCATTGGGAGAATTTAGAAAGAACCCGGTGGAGAACGGTATCGCTGTTGAAAGTAAAACTAATAGCCATTTCATGGTGACGTCCGATGGTTGAGTTGTGAATTCGATGCAAGACGCCTGCAGATCGTTGGAAGCTATTAGTTCGGCGTCTTCAATAAACAAGCGGAGAACGGCGCAGTCTCGCACACCGAAACAATTTAAACTATCAACAATACCAGTGGTGATACAAAGCACCACAGCGCACTATTAACGTTAATAGAGTCCGTCATAAATTTATTGAGAGATGACATCAATTATAGTCACTAGCAACGCATATCACTCAATCTAAATCTTGATTGAATTACTTGATGTGAAAGCAACAAATTAAATGTATAAATACAACTTGCCAGCACACAAAATCGGCGGTGAACGAACTAAAGTAGCGCTCACCAAGCCGCTACTCAAGCTACGTCTATTGTACCTAGATCATTTGAGAAATCTTATATATAAAACCGAAACGGCGTATGGATGTATGTGGTTCTGTAATTCCCTTTTGCATTGTTGGTCATTAAGTTGCCATAAAAACGAATATGAAAGAAAATATGTTTGAATTTTTATCGGCGAAGACATTTAGTAAAAATGTAATAAATTAGTCTTCTACCAACTTTTTCCCGGCTTTTATTATTAATAATAATGTTTATTAGTTACGTGAATGTATTATTTGACATTTCTTTGACAGCAAATTAGATTTTTTCCTTGAATTTGGACATTTTAATGGGCGAGAATGGGGCTGTCATCAAATTAAATAAAGTTTGTGATTTTATTTTAACTCTATTTTGGTTGTTAGATTTTGTGATATAATTATGTCGAATGATATAACATTAAATAATTATTGATCGCTTAGTCCGAGCGACGCCGGGTAGCAATACTAGTAATGTATAAAAATAAACTGAATTTTTGTAATAAGGTTCCTAAAAGTAAAAAACGATGTTTTTTCTTTGCAATTTCACAGTAGACTAGGCTTTTGTGTAACTGCTGAATTATTAATTTAATCTTTTTCATTGTAAGAACAATATGCAAATTTTCCGCTTATTGCAATATCAGTGAATAAAACATACTTTCGATGGATTCGGCGCTAACTTTGTATAAGTTCATTTTAATATAAAAATTAAAATAACTTTGATTATTCCACGTATTCCACTAATTGTGGCACGTGTTTCGCCTCTTTCAAAGGCATCTTCGGACTTACAATAGCAAAGTGTCAGGACTAGTTTAACTCGTCGCGAGTATTATCAATTGATGAAGTCATCATCAATTGGTAAGTTGATAATGCTCGCGATGCGCGAAACTGTAATATGTCTCTTATTTTAAAATATAAAACATGCTTAGTACTTACTCTACATTACATTTATTAGATCAGGACCAGTTACGCTCTTAGAATGTATTATCAACTGATCAGTTGGTCAGATTATAATGCCATTCCACCAAGTATTAACAGTGAAAACCTTAAAAATGTATTTTATTTATTTAAAATAATGCCTTTCCAAAAATAAAAGACAGTCATTATCTTAAAAATGAAATGGTACTATACATATCCGTTAATTGGTGGAATTTCCGGCGATAAAATATAATTAGACAACGTGATAGGTTGGCATGGCATAAAATAAATAAAGCACATTTTAATGACTAAATAAAATATCTTAATTAAATATATATTATATTCTTAAACAGATTTATTTTTTTGGATATCTATTTAATGAAGCTTCAAGTTATGGCATTGTATGTACATGAAAATTATTATTCTAGACTTATCCATAATCACAAAAATTTAATCAATACTTCAGTTGATTATGCCCATTTTCATTTTACCAAAAACATGAAAACATTGCTTTTCTTTTTTCATACCTATTGTGATTTAATACATCTCCCGACATATTTTGTTTATACACCTCTCTATTTTTGTACACGTGACGTTTCCACATAGTGGCTGTGTTAGCCGCCGTTTTGGAAGGTGTATTATGTTTCCCATTTGTACGGCAGCTGGCGTTATGTCATCTCCTTGATCACTAAATTGTATCTCTCCGGTCGGCTGATTTTTTGAAATTGGAATTGCTTCGGTATTTATACAAATCATGCTTAGAATCAATAGTAAAAAAATAACAGTAGAAACCGCGAACGCCACGACACTCTTCATAACTTTGCCTAAACTTTCGCCGTCGATATATCGGTGAGTAAAAATTGCTTGGTTTTAAGCTAGCGACACTTTTTTCGGATCGCGTAAGTTTATTTAAAATGCGTGCTTCGTATTTAATTATTTGGCAAGACTGGTATGTAAAATATATGCACGATATTATTCTATCATTGCCAACGATTGGGTGTATTTTTAATTTTGCAGAGTTCTCAAACTATTTCACAGTGGACGCGATCAATCGTTTAAAAATATTAAGTGACAAATAAGTGTTTTCAGCGATGACGCAAAAAGAATAACAGATTCTTTTGTGCAATTATTTTTTTTATTAATTCAAAAAAAGCACGGTTTTTCTTATTTGTTACAGCGTGCTTGGTTGTCTTAAACAAGCCACAATCATTACCATTCAAGCATTCTTTTAGATTAAAATTTTTTGAAGAGTAAAATTAAAACAGTTTCAAACATTAAACCTTGGCACTCCTCAATATATTATTGATTTCCTTCCAGCAACTTCTCAATAGATTTTAGAAATTAATTGATATATATACAGGGTTTGTGTTTTTATTAGCATGGTAAAACAAAATACCGATAAATATGCCTCATTATGACATACTGCAAACGTAAACTAAGAAACATAATTCAATATATACGGTTTTTAAAATAAGGATTATTAAATACTAGTATTGCTACCCGGCGTCGCTAGGACTAAGCGACCAATAATTATTTAATGTTATATCATTCGACATAATTATATCACAAAATCTAACATCCAAAATAGAGTTAAAATAAAATCACAAACTTTATTTAATTTGATGGGGCTGTCCCTTTCTCGTCCATTAAAATCCAAATTCAAGGAAAAAATCTAATTTGCTATCAAAGAAATGTCAAATAATACCTTCACATAAATAGTAAACATTATTATTAATAATAAAAGCCGGGAAAAGTTCAGTAGAAGACTAATTTATTACATTTTGACTAAATGTCTTCGCCGATAAAAATTCAAACATATTTTCTTTCATATTCGTTTTTATGGCAACTTAATGACCAACAATGCAAAAGGGAATTACAGACCCGCATACATACATGCGCCGTTTCGGTTTTATATATAAGATTAATAAAAAATAATTTTCCTACTAAATTGTACAATTCGAGGAGGAATCGACAAAGGAGTCATACATGAGGAAAGTAACAAAAGAAAATAAAAAAATTAGCTTATAATGTTGGTTATCAACAAACTGATTCATTTGAAATGTTGTTTATCCATTCTCCCTCGAGTGGTTGGTTGTGTTTTATTTGATACAGGAATGTAAAAGCGTGACACTAATTGATATATGAGTTATCAATTATTTTTAGCAGTTTTTTAAGCGTAATAGTTTGCCAATTTTAAACGAACAACTTTATCTTCCAAACTCACCATTATATACCCGTTTAAATAAGTATCATTTATTTTTAATTCAAGCACTTGAAATCAATCAATTCAACAATAGTTGGTCGGATAAAACACTACATTTATTTGTAGATATGAATATTTTATTATCTGGTTATTGGTATTTGCGATACTGCATTCCAAAATCCCAATAATTATAAACAAGCCCACTTGATTCATTGAAACTCATTTACATCAAAATTTCGCTAATTCATATTTTGATAGCAATTTAACTTAGTGATCATGTTTTATTTTTGTATATAGACGATACAAGCTGCCTACTACGTATCAGTTCAGGTACATCCATGCACTTGAAATGCCTGAAGATGCTGGAAGGTGAAGCCCGAGTCGTCAGCGACAAAACTTATGGAAAAGTACCAAATTCAAACGATTCAAATTTATCTTTTGAATTAAATATTATGATCAATCCAAACTTCAAACGCTCAAATCTCTAAACATGGTCAAAAGTAGTTATAACTACTTTTAATACTGGTCGAACGCTGCCAATAATTTTAAACGAAAGTCGACCGCGGGCCAAAAATTATGGCCACCCCTGATATAGATAAATAATGCTTGTTTTAAATATGTATGCTTCAAATTCTTCACTACTTGTATCATGCAAACTTTGGGGAAATATCCCCCAACAGTCATATGCTCGTACGTAAATAAAGTTCTGGTGAAGCTAATGTTATTTTTTTACCATGTCCGCTCCTAACTTTAAACATATAGACTGCATACGGAGTTTATCTTAGCATTTATTTTTTCTACTACAACTGCTTGTTACTTTCTTCGAAGGGAGTAAGTATTGAAAGGACTCGATGACTCCAGCAGTACTAGTGGTAAGCTTATCGCTCTCGCTACACACTTTATTTGTATCGGAAGAGTGGGAAGGGATTTTCAGCCACACAAACATCAACTGAAAATCTGCTCTTATCGGGACTCGAGCTCACGGAAGCCAACAACGCTGCCCACTTTACCACGGACCGGGCCTTCAATTTAGTCTTACAAAAAATGCACTTTGACACATACCTGTTTACTTTTATGTAAGACTTTTGTAATATTTCATTTAATGTCATTAAAAAATAATTAACGTGAAATATAAACCTTTAGAAGAGTTTTCTGCACGGTCCCGTAGAAATCCTTCTGTATCCACGGGCGCAGGGCCTTAACGGCGAAGAAATCATCCTAGCTTCCTGAAGAAGTGAGCTATTATTTATGGATTCATGCTCCTTCACAAATTTCTTCCACGCTTCTTTGGATCCATTGCTGGTTTCACCTATGTCATCAGACACACCAGCACGACTGAATAAAACCAAAACCAACACAATGCATCCGAATGCTGGTAATAGTTCCATTTTTTTTCTGATAAGCAAAAGATTATACTTTAAAATCAAATTCAATAACAAATCAGCTGACAAGATTAATGTGATTTATTTTAAAACAAAATGTATTTCATTCACGTCAAATCAACAAATTTTTACGACTGAATCACCTATGTCATCAGACACACCAGCACGACTGAATAAAACCAAAACCAACACAATGCATCCGAATGCTGGTAATACTTCCATTTTTTTTTCTGATAAGCAAAAGATTATACTTTAAAATCAAATTCAATAACAAATCAGCTGACAAGATTAATGTGATTTATTTTAAAACAACATTTATTTCATTCACGTCAAATCAACAAATTTTTACGACTGAATTATCAAATCAAGCGAAAATTAAAGATACATCCGAATGGAATTCATTAATCAAAGTTTCTATATATTGACATAATAATCGCGAATAAATAATGCCATCTGTTGGTCATACAACTACATAAATAATTGTATGACGACTCAAGAAAAGAATATGTTAATATTTTCATCGCAATAATATAGTCCGGGTCCGTTTCGCAGTGGTCCGCGTCGTTGGCTCCCGTGACGGACATCACGGGTTCACGTTGCCATACGAGCAGTTATTTTCAGTCGATTTTCGATTCTGTTCAAAGGTATGGGTGTTTTACGCGGGCATATGTTTTTTTTCTTCGAGAACTGCTTTATACTTGGTTGCTCAACATATCATTTTCGAAGAGTGTAGGGATTGAAAGAATACGAGGACTGGGAAAGGATTAGTGGTTAGATCATAGATGCCCAACAAAAATCACATGGTGTCTCCAAATATAATAATGCAGGTCTCTGATGGGCGCACAAAAATATTTTAAGCAATAATAAAATTAATCATTGAAATAATTTTATTTTGTTATTTAATCCTTTTATTTTTATTTTTATCTCATGATATCTTTAATGTCGACCAGTGACGTGGACGTTGATAAATTTTCATAATTTAGCCTGTTTTGACACTTAAAATTTGAACGTTGAGAAAAATAACTCATTGATATGTGGTGCCAAATACAGCTATAACGCACTTTGCAAATTGTCTTTATTACTGAAATTTATGTTCAAGAATTTTATCAAAAATCATATTATAATTCGTCACAAAATTAGTGACGGATGTTTTTTTTATGTATTCTACCAATAACGATAATTTTTAAAATGTCTACACTTTTTATATTTATAATTTCATTTAACTCAACTGACCATATTTCAAAATAAAAACAGTACTTAAAACTGAATATTATATTTCAATTCATATCTTTTTCAAAAACAAAACTAATTCTACGATCTTGCTTTGATCCACAATAGAGATGTTCAGGACTGTGGAGTCAGAGTCATGGAGTCACGGTTTTTAGGCCGTCGTGACAAACTTTTGACAATGCTTTAATTTGTATTATTTTTGCCTATAACATGTATATTATGAGAAATTGTGTATTGGCCGGTGTGTTGATCTTCAATTTAATACTTATAAATAGGAAATTTATGAAAAAAACTGTCAAAATTAAACTTTTTGGGTAGTCAATGTTGGAGTCTTGTTTTTTTAAGCGACTCATCAGCCCTGGATTTGTTAAAATCGTTCTTGAAAGCGCTGGCTTTTTTGCGCATGCTCCTAAATTGTTTGTTGGGCTAGGACTAGAGACTCCAAATCGAGTATCGAGTACTCGATACTCGAGTATACTCGTCCATTTTTCAAGTAATGGATACTCGAGTAATTTGAAAAATACATGAGTAATACTCGTTTTAATATTAATCGTCGAAAGTTTTTTCTACTGCGAGAATTATAAAAACAAAACTTTCAACCAATTTAAAATTTGAGTCGTTGTATTCTCTATTATTGTTAAAATATATGTATTATTGATATTCAATAAATTCCTTTATTTCTTTGTCATATATAAATATACATAAATTCGAATTAAAAACATATGTTTTGGTACATCTGAAACTACTACTCTAGTACTCGAGTATTTTGAAATGTTACTACTCGATACTCGAGTAGTTGAAATGTCGAGTAATTGGAGACTCTAGCTAGGACCATCCCACGGATAGCAAAGATACAATGCATAATGAATACGATAATTGTTAATACATAATGAAAAACATCTTAAACTTATTTATTTCGTTGTTTCATCAAAAAAAAACGTATACACTTAAAATCCATTACAATAGAATAATAATAAAGGATGAAGAATCAACAATGTATTTTAGTTCTTCAAAAATTATATAATTTTATAGCTATTTCGGCTTACGCCCACTTCAGAACTATGTTTACACATACATTGTCTATATATACTGGGGTAGAAAGGGTACACAATACATCTTCTCATCTATTTCAAGAGTTTCATATTGATAAATATAGTAATAAATGCCACAAATTGATTTTGTGGATATCTTAAAATGATAGAAAATCTGAGATTATTAAGTATGAACGTAAATAAACTTTATATTAACATGAATAAGGTAAAATTACATTAGCTTTTTGTGATTGTTTTAATAGCTGTGATGGATTATTGTGTGTTTGCTCATTTCAAATGTCATTGGATTGATAATATCTATATATTAATAGCTGTATTTAGCCTAGAACCTTTACTACAAAGATGTTAACATATGGGCAACTGAATGAAAAGTGTGGTATGTACTTTCTTTATGAAGTGGTTGAATATGACTAATCGAGAGTATTTTTTCGCCTTTTTACAATGGGATTCTACCAATTCGATCATTAAAGAACTTTAGTATTTTAAATATCATTTCAGTGACTATCACCATTTGGAATGGAATGGCTAATTAATTTCTTCGGTGGTCTCATCGGAATAATCATAGTTTTCATAATCATTACTATCCACATTGTCTTGACGACTCGAAATGCTTTCTGTTTCTCTAGATCTGTTTACCGGCTTCGATACAGGTGTCACTGGCACTGTTAGTATATCATATGGCGTTCTTGTTGTTGTCGCTACTTTTTTGGAAAATATCCATGGTCTTTGTGTTGTTGTCGATGTGACTCTGGCAAATACCCATGGTTTTAATTTTTCTGTCGTTATTTTGTCGGTAAATATCCACGGCTTTCTCGTTGTTGTCGCCATCGCGTTGGTAAATATCGATGGTCTTCGTGTTGATGTCGATGTGACTTTGGCAAATACCCATGGTTTTAATTTTTCTGTCGCTATTTCGATGGGAAATATCGATGGTTTCATTGTTGGTTTTTTATTGAGGCTAGTTGATTCTGACTTTTTTCCCGTCAAAGAAAGCGTGGCATTTTGTATCTCTGTCTTAAGTGGAGGAGAGTCATAAATGTCTTCATACTCAATTACAGAATCTTCTTGGAAGTTTGGAATTGATGCACTTATGTGTTTCGCTTCTTGTCCCGGAATAACGTTTTCTGGCTTCACCTCCAATATTACGCTGCCAATTCTAGGATATGGGTGTTGTTGCTGATATGGTGGCATCGGGTAATATGCGGAAGGATTGTATGGATAGTATGAAGGTGGCATCCACGGATAACTTCCATAATAATTTCTTTGCGGAAGATAATAAGGCCTTACTCCACCATTGTAATATTGTGATTGTACCAAATTTAACGACAGACAAGCAAAAACCAACAATAAAATGAGTCTCAAATAACTACTAGACATTTCTATACACACACGTCTTCCCTCTTGAAATAAAATATCACTTTACTTCCGTTAAAAAAAACCAAGTCTAGAAAATGACAAGACCGTTGTAAGTTTATCAAATCTGCTCTTTTGAGCTATTAACATATGACCTTTTTATTTTTTGGTCAAATACGTAATTTTTCTTGATAATAAATAACATCACTGAATATTTCATCGCATAAAAATATTTATTTTTAATGAACGGTCATCGAAGCTATCATTTATATAAAATATTATTCTTTTATCTTGCAGACGACTTTTCTTCCAGTAGCCTTCAACCTTTTTACATCCGCAGACCGGTGATAATTGTAAAAATATGTATTGTGTAATAAATTCATTGAATAAGCAGTCATGCATGCGTAAACGAACTCAGAAACAATGGTGAAAAAAATAGCAATACAAATATTACAGTCTGCCATAATTTGTTGATAGAACAAGCTATGGTTTAGCTTTTCCAAATGCTTTATTGATCGAAATACCAAAAACTGAATCCCGAAAACGTCAATAGAAAAACATTGTACAATTTGGGTGGATTTTTTTTTTAATAATCTATTTATTGACTAATATAGTGCCTAAGTTTAGAATGTCAAAATGTGGTACAGTTTTCGGTATTTTGTTTTACCATGCTAATAAATACGCATACCCTATGACATCAATCAATTTCTCAAATCTATTGAGGAGTTGCTGGAAGGAAAAAAAATATATTTAGAAGTGCAAAGGGTTAACTTATGCTTAGGGCGCCGAGCCACTTAATCTCTGCCATTCATTTGGCATAGCGCTTCTCAACACTTACAAGAAAATATAACACGGTCTATATCTGAAAAATAAGGTGTGACCCGAAGGGGGTCTAAAAATACCCCAGTGCTATTGGTTTATTGACATAGATTGCATTAAAAAAATGTTATATTATGCTTTAACGTATCTTTACACATCATTTTCAAGAAAAATATATAGATACAAATGGATAGTTTGACATATTCGATGTTTGTGACGACGATGTTCATGACAGACTGGCGTAATCAAAACTGTAAGCGCTTATCTACATTTTTTAATCTAAAAAGCATCCATTTGATTCAAAACATACGTTTAAACAAGGCGCGTTTGAGATAAGATAACGTTATCTTATCGCGTATGGGCAGTGAAAATTGAATACCTGGAAATTTGTAGTGACGATATAAATGGTTTTCGGCCAAAATAATCCGACTTATTTTCTTTTTTATTCAATTGCGACGAAACTAGTCGATAAAAATCATATTTTTTAATGCAAAATGTAAAAAAACAAAGATTTGAGAATACCAAAACTTTACACATTGTATCACTTATATTAAGATAGATGTTTAAGATAAAGTGGCTGTAGTGGTAAACTGTCTAACCCACCGGGAAAGCAATGTTAAAAGTGACAATTAAAGTTGATGAATTTGTTTGCACTTGTCGTAAAATATGCAAATAGAATAGCTACTTATATAAGTTGTAAAATGTTATGTTTAATGATATATTCCTACTTTCTTTTTTATAAATATTCGTTATCCATCTTTTGATAGTTTTCAATTCGGAACAGTGTCTTGAATTGTATCCAAACATAAAACTTACATCTTTAAGGCGAGTTTAAATAAGGTTTCTTATTAATTTCATATTTCATGTTTTGTTTGACTTCTGATAAAAAAATGCATTTTCACAATTGAATTTTCAATTATGTTCTTTTAAATAAAAACGAATATAATATGACATTGAAAATAGCGCAATGGGTCGATTTTTAATTCTATCTTTGATGTCCATATATTATAATAAGTTCGTATTTTGTTTGAATGCATTTATGATTCCAGTTCTAGTAATTCTTGTCTTTTTCAAACGCAGAATATTTTGTTTTGAAAGTCTGCCACGCAAACCTTAATGCTGAGATAAAATTTCCCAATCATTTTTCCCAAACGCTCTAGATCAGCGGTTCTCATGTGGATCCCCAAGAGCTTCATAAAAAAGATTGATATTTTAAAAAATATGGTTTTACGAGTTAATTTGTCAACAAAGACTGTGAAAATGAAATATTTCTTATGCAATTAATACCAATACTAAATTGACAAACATGTTTTGGTTTATTTGATATACCTCAAACACAACAGCCTCAAAACAAAAATTTGGTGCGGCCACCAGACATTTCCATACGAGTACTTATGTTAACGATGTGGCCACAGTGCAATTTTCCGTGAGAACCACTGCTCAAGATGGATCATTATTAAGCTATAAAACGGAGAAAAACACGTTGATATGCTATAGCTACGTATTATTATCATTTGGACTCGAACATTCAGTGTTTTTTTTTTACTTAACGTTTAAGGCAAAAAGCTTTATATTATTTTAGGTTATGAAGTAAAATAAAGACTGTATTAAATCACCTTCATAAATAAAAAAAGTGTTCTAGATTCACATCCTCGTACAAAATACAAGGCCCGAATCATCACCAAAATCTAAATTTTCTTAATACTTCAAGTTTTGGCATTCAGATATTGCAATCCATTGCCTCAAGTCATTCGTTTACATTTTGTAAGGGTAGCATTTTTTTAGGGTAGGCAGTAGGGACTCCAATTACTCGACATCTTAACTACTCGAGTATCGAGTAGTAAAATTCTAAAATACTCGAGTACTCGAGTATACTCGAGTAGTTTCAGATGTACCAAAATATACATTTTTTATTCAAATTTGTGCATATAAATAGATGATAAATAAATAAGATAATTTAATTGCATCATTACATTTATTTCAATTTATGAGACATACATATTTCGAAAATAGTAGAGAATTAAACGTCTCAAATTTTATTTTGTTTCGAAGCTTTGTTTTTTTATTCGTGCAGTAGAAAAAACTCTATCTATACTGTGGACGTCGACTTGAAAGTTAACAATGGATTCAATAGTTCTAACAAGATGCGTTGTCCTCTGCTTGGAAAAATCATTATTTATAAATAACGAGTATTACTCGAGTATTTTTCAAATTACTCGAGTATCGAGTACCATAATAATAGACGAGTATACTCGAGTATCGAGTACTCGATACTCGAATTGGAGTCTCTAGTAGGCAGTGCTTATAATAAAATTGTAATCTAAATTCTACAAAAAAAATATATTAATAGTAATTAGACACGATAGACAAAAGTATTTATTGATATGAATGATACATCGATAATTTTTTACAGTCTAATCATCACATATTTTGGCACAAACGGTTATTCTTTTTTGTGACTTTAATAAGGAAGATGTTTGGCAGTTTAATCAGAAGTATCGTTTGATATCATATCATCATCATCATCGTCGCCATCTTCGTTCGAATCATTATCTTCTGTTGAATAAAGAAAATTATCGTCACCATCGCTTCCGATATCTGGAATTTCATCCGACTCTAAAACTTTATCCGTAACTATTTCGATTTCTTCGTCTATTTTTGGCTGTGGTGTTGGCTTAGCTACGATGGTTGGAAAAAATGAAAACATTGGAAACTTTGGAGCCGCTGGGGCCGCTGGGGCCACTGGGGCCGCTGGGGCCACTGGGGCCGCCAGGGCCACTAGGGCCGCTGGGGCCGCTGGGGCCGCTGGGGCCGCTGGGGCCGCTGGGGCCACTGGGGCCGCTGGGGCCACTGGGGCCGCTGGGGCCACTGGGGCCGATGGCATAGTAGTGGTTGAAGACTCCGGTGCACTGACTGTCTCAATGGTAGACCACGAATTTTTATTGTTATTAAATGGGCCAGAATTGGTCTGATTTTTGACGACTCCGTTTATATTAGAGTATGTATTTGAGGTGCTGATGTTATTTCTGGATTTTTTCACTTGAGTAAGTCGCTTGTCATAAAATTTCGTTCTCATGGGAAGCATTATTATCCTCGTCTCTGTTTTTGGTGGAGTAGAATCATATGTGTAAACGTAATCAAAAACTGCCCCTTCTTGAAATTCAAAAGACAATGCTTCTTTATAATCTGCTTTCACTTCTTCTGCTACATTGGCTGGCTTTATTTCATGTAACGGGATCTCTGCTGTGATAAGTTGCTCAGGTTGTGGCATCCGATTGTATGCAGGACGATAATACGGATTATAAGCAGGGGGGGGCATAGGATAGGCTCTAGGATTCATATATGGAGAATACATATTCCTCGGACCGTATCCATAAAATTGTGAGTCAACTGCATTTGGACACAGAAACGCGAAAAACGTACACAAAACAAAAATTAGCGTTTGGCTTCCCATTTTTGGGAATACGTGCTCACTCGGCGGACAATGGATAAGTTAAGCTATTTTTCGAATGACTGTCATTTGGAGGGGGGATTATCAGAAATGTTATCAGTTGTGCTCTTTTGAACTAATGTCATCTTACGACCTTCTTTCGTAAAAAATATATTTTTCGTCTCAACAAATAAATTAAAATATTGCGCAAATCTGATAAAAATTTCATATCTGGAGCTCATTTCTATTCCTCATTTTGTCAAAACCAAACAAAACTTTAAATTTGTGGTAAATAAAAAGCTTTCATTAATACTAGATTAATTTATAGAATTTACATAAATTATTTTTACACATAAAGATTGCATTTTCAGCCGACACAGATTTTAAATCTCAAAACATTCAATATATATACGTTACAGTGAAACTGTAATCTCAGTAAAAATACATTCTTCTCCAAACTGTCATTGAAATTAAATTAGACCGCCCTATGTTTGTTTGTGTTTTTCTTTGGTTCTCTTTTTATGAAAGGGACTACTTGCTGATTTTGTCTCATTGAAGCAAACCAAAATTTTAGGCAGGTAAATCATCGACTTGGGCCAATAATTTAAATGATCGTGACCGTACAAAACAAACGATGAATGCGGGAAAGTTTTACATATGCTATAACTAAATGCCAAGACTATAGAAAATGAACGCACCACGCGGGAAAACGTATAATGCGATAACGTAAGATCGGGGTTCCACTGTACTTATTTCATGATATTTTTTAACTGTTATTTTGTAAATAAATGAAATAATATGTAGGTACGCATTTGGTATTTTATTGGAAATTTGATGTCAAAATTTATTTCAAGTAATATAATAATATTTATGCTACGATAAATTTAGTAGAAATATGTATTGGTAGCTCACATTCTTATTGAGATTGGAGACCACGGTCTTAAACATCATAATGGCTTAAGGATTTCGAATGGGGTGCTTGATGAAATTTCAATATCAAATTTTAATTGTTTGAACTGACACCTAGTTTACTAGGCTTCAGTTTAAGAACATGCGTGAACTTGAAATGCCTGAAGATCCCGAAAGGCGAAACCCAAGTCGTTAGCTACAAAACTAATGGAAAAGAACAAAGTTCAAACAATTCAAATTTCAAATCATAATGGGTGTTGTAATAATATTGTGAATATTTTAAGGATGTTTGCGCGCAATACTTATAATGCTTACATTAATTTTCAAAAATAAAACAACACATTGAAAACTACACTGAAAAAACATAAAATAATTTTAAAACAAATTGCAAACCTTAGATTTATTCAAATAGTAGTATCTGCTTTCAAATACCTTATCATCTAAACAAAAAAAATCATTTCATTCCATGTGTTTATTTTTCATAGCCCTGCCCTAGTCATTAATTTGTCTCTTACAAATCTCCGGATGTTATAATTATGGATAATTTAAGACATTCTGTGTATGTCAAAGGTAACATATTTATCTCATTTTTTCAAAGTATCAATTCATTTGAAATAAGACGCAGTTTTAGTAGAAATTTTATGTTGAGAAAGTAAATGTTTTTAAATAACCAATACAAAATAATCTTATATTGCGCGCAAGTGTTGGCGCGGTAACTTCGGCACGCTAACATCGGGGACTATATTGCGCGGTGACATTCCGCACGTAAACGTCGGCGCGCAAATGTCGGGGTGCTATAATTTACAATAGCTCTTTGAGTGGTAAGTTTTTTAAAACACTTTAAAAACAAACATTTAAATGTTTTATTTTTAAGCAATTAATCTATTTTCAGTTAATATTTACACAATTTTTCTTCACATGACACAAAATAATATTAAAGCCAATAGTAACGATGTAATCGAAATAACGAGCCCGGATAAACATTATACGACACAACAAAATTGGCCGTACCAGTAGGTTTATAAGTAAATCTATAAACGAACCACACGGGCATTCAATTAAAATTTAAAAAAAAAACATTAATGCTTTACATACTTTGAAAACTCCATCTTAAAACTTTGTTCTACATCTTCTTCCGACCAGCTTTTGTCCTTCGCTGCATCGAAGTGGTGTATCAATAAATGATCTGGACAATATAGTAATATTACTAGAGTCTGCGGACGCATCATCATCTTCTGCAACTGCTTCTGCGGCTGCTTCAGGGACCTCTTCATCACCATTGCTAACCCTCACATCCAAAGTAAATTCTTCTTCTGTTGGATCAGCGCCATTGGTTGCGGTATTAGTCGTCTCAACTTTACTCGGAACATTGGGAACTTTGGCGGGTCCATTTACATCAGTTGGCTTATACTGGCCAGGAATATTCATAGGAATGGGATTTGATCCTGCAGATGGTTTACCAAACCCGTTGAAGTTGTTTCCTGAACTTCCTTTGTTATCATTCGATGGTAAGACTGGTTTCATCGGAGGCAGGTTGGGTTTACCATTATGAATATTCATCCCTGGTTGTCCATTCCCTGGATTAGATGGACCCGAATTAATATTCACACCATTGTTGCCATTAGCAGGATAATTTCCTGCTCCGTAACCATTATTATTTCCCTGAGAAAAACCACCTTGGCCATTACCGCCCATTCCAAATCCACCTTGTCCGTATCCCCCTTGGCCATTTCCACCCTGTCCGTAGCCTCCTTGTCCATAACCTCCTTGTCCATAACCTCCTTGACCGTAGCCTCCCTGGCCATACCCACCCTGGCCATAACCAGGCTGACCGAATCCACCCTGTCCATGACCGGCTTGGCCATATCCACCATGTCCAAATCCACCGTGATTCGGTCGTTGAAATCCTCCATTTGATTCTCCATGATATTCCCCTGAATGACTAGGTGAATGAGGCATTCCATACCCACCGTTGTTATAATTATTTACCCCTGGATAATATCCTTGACCGTTAGGTCTTCCATGCTCTCCAGGTCTATCATGATGCCCGTGTTGATGTCCAGGTCGGCCTTGCTGAGGATTGTACGGAACGCCATGTTGCCGGTGCCAAGCTTCATTATGCTGTCCTCCTGGGTTCAGAATACTACCAATACCATAAGCTGTCTCTCTCAAACGGTCTCCGAATTCATTCACGTGGCTTCCAAGATGCCCAGCCACCTCATCAATTAAGCCAGCTTTAGCCGATAAACATAAAATGGATGTGACAACCACAATGCACGAAATCTTATGATTCATTTTGAACGATACACTTGTATTAAAATACAACAACGAATCCAACTAGCAGGTCTTTGTACAATCGAAACAATTATTCTTTATTACTCGTACTGAATTCAATTATCAACTTGTCACACGAACTTTACGATTCCAGGAAATATTTAAATATCTGTGTTGTTCAAAATAATAATATTTTGGCGTCTCTACTCATTGACAGCCGTCTCAGAAGGCTGACTAATGTTAACTGTTTTTAATGAATAAAGATTAATTTTACATTACAAAATATCACGTAGCGAGAACATAGAGAAACACGTTTTAAGATCACTCCAAGGTGTTGCTATTCTCAGGTGCAAGTTCACCACACAGCAGTGATTTTTCAAATTTACCCAGCCATGAACCAAGTTCGATTATAATAATATTCACTCTGGCGCAAACGACGTATCAAAATACAGACTGAGATTCGCAGAACACGGCTATTCCTATTTTGTTGCCGCACATACCAATTATTTTCTTTAAATAATGAACAATGGTCCATAATACCGGAAGTGACGTCATTAGTTGTTCATGATCCCATTGTATTATTTTGGCTTGTAATCTGATATTATTAGTAAACCGCAATCCCGATTCTTTTTTTGTCCCACGGCAATTAATGGCGTTTGCAGGCAAAGCATTTAAACAAAATCAACAGTATAATACTTTTTTGCAAAGTTAACAATTTTTTTTTAAGCGTGACATCGATAAATTGTGATTTATAACAATTGTTATTAGTAAGATTGTGGTATAAACAAATAATTAATATATGTTTTATATTTATGACAGCTACCAATTTAGAACACGTAAGCTCTTAAGTATATACAATTACGAAAACTGGTTTATAGGTCAGTCACTTGCATTCGTAACTTATCTTTTAAAAGAATTCTCCGACTGTTAGATCGGAATAAATGCACAGGGAAAAATTCGAAATTCAAACTAAAAAAGGGAAGACATTCCAATGAAGAAAATCTTCCACTTGCCACTTATCTTTCATCCAAAAACAAGAATATACATAATACCTATATGTACAATAATTGTACATATAAGCAAAATATTAGTGTACATGTAGTTTGTACAATATTTCAAAAAAGTATACTATTTAATAATATTTATCAGTTAACAATGCTCGCCATGAGCGAAACCGGTCCTGATCAAATAAATTTAATGTGGAAAAAGTACTAAAAATGTATTATTATTTTTATTATAATGCCTTTCCATTGACAGTGAACACCTTAAAAGTATTTAATAATAAGTTAGATGGAATCATTTTTGTTGTAACGATAATCATTATTTTTTTTAAAAACCTGGCTGAAAACAGTCGCAGGCGTATAAAATCAAAAACAGACATGTCCATTTAGCAACGATATTAGTATACAACGCTTTTGTGTTTTATATGTCAACTAAGTCTTGTAAAGAAAGTTAACTGTTATATCGTATAGTTATTCTAATCAAAACACAATCAATATTTTACATGTCTTTGTTTAATTGGACGGCTGTTTTTATCGAGCTTTGCTTCTAGCTCTGAGACATGCGAAAAAGATACAACATTTGGTCGGCTATTTCAAGTTTTATGTCATCACATTTAATGTGAAATGACTAATTATTTATGTATGTTGATTTGGATAAATTTTGGACTTATCGGTTTTTGTTTTATTAGCATCATACTATGACGAACGAAAATCAGGTTTTTGACCTGCGATATTCATCAAAATGCCCCTCCACAAAATAACAGTTATATGTATCATAATTTATTTTGTTTTTAGCCAACTGTGAATATAGGTGCCTCAGTAATTGATGAAATCTGAATAATATCACTACAAATTCTCTTGTGTATGGTTATTGATTCGATTACTGATATATCAATACTTTTTATAAAAAATATAATTTTCAAATAAAATGAGCAGACAGATACTGCAATGTTCTATATTTAAAAGATATAAGACTTTTCTAATGTTAGCGACGCTGAATCTCTGTCATCATCCGAGGCACAGGCAGGCTGCATTGGGTTGCTATACTCTGACTGTTATCCAGGGCTGTGGAGTCGTTAAAAAAAAATTCGACTCTGACTCAAGCATTTACCAAAAACACGACTCTGGCTCCGACTCCGACTCCAACTTTGATCAAAAACACGACTCTGACTCCAACTCCGGCTAAAAAAAGCTTAATATTGTCATTTTGTTATCCTAATCTTCCTATTTATGTGTATTCAATTAAATATCAGCCCAACCAATCCAGCCAAAAGCCAAATTTGACATATTATATGCAAAAATAAAAAGTTAAAACTTTTCAAAATTTCCGATTCCGACTACGACTCCGGCCAAAACGCCGCGACGACTCCGACTTCTGCCAAAAAGCTCCGACTCCACAGCCCTGCTGTTATTATTATTACTTAAACTCTGACTCTCATCACTGCTAATCACACTTACTCACGAATTAGCCGCATACAAAACTAACATTTTTTTTTTGTAAACGAAAGAAAATTAATATTTTCGATGGTTTCGGCGGTAACTTTGTGGAAGTTCATTTTAATATAAAGATTAAAATAACTTTGATTATTCCACGTATTGTGTAACTAACTGTGAAAGAAAATTAAATTTAAAAAAAAACAACCACGTATTGTTTCATTTAATAAGAAAAATATTTTTCCAAAAAGTCACGATTCGCCATCAAGTAACTTAAAACGGTCCGCACGTATGGCATACCCGGTTTCAATTCGTTTCTCAATTCTCATTTCATTCAAATAATTTTAAAGATTAGTTTGAAGAGTCTCTTTGGATTCACCATTTTATAACCAGTTTTAAAACGCACTTATTTTGTAGATACTTGCATGACATCATTATTTGAATATTGATTGAAAAGCATTATAAACCTGTTAATATTTTAAACAACTTCAAAGATCAGGAATCGATAACTTTTTTCACCGAATAATATCAATAATAAACTGGTGAAAATTCTCAATTTTATCTTATACATAATAATCAATATTTGTTTGTTGGTTCGTACTCTATGCGCTGCTATGTGGTTCATCCGATTGCAATGAACCTTTGATGTTGTGCTGTGTAGACGTCCGGGAAGGTTTTTGCGTTCACAAATCATTCATCCGAATGCGTTAAAGCTTTGGTGATTTGTTGAGTGAACGCCCACAAAAGTTTTTTATTTACCTATATACCTATACTAAAAAAAATCAACCTCAATGATTCAGAAAGATATGCCATTCGGATAAAAACGATTTTAGTTTCCGGTGCGACTGGCATTTCCAATGAACATCAAGCACACGGACAATCGCTACAAATGTGTGAACAAAATTTGAAAAATCCATGCATTTCACATGTACAGCGGTATGTGGCCTGCTCGCGGGTTGGAAGAAATCATTCTGATTTATTCGCATACGCACCAAACAGAAAAAGAAAAAATACTGTTTTTCTGAAAGTATTTCAATAGACACAATTCAAACACAGCCACTTTCTTTCTTTGAGTGGCATTGCAACGCTTGACCCACCACCACTCATTAGTGATCACCACCGCTAGTGTCAAGAAAACGAAGGTACATATGTACATAACTTCTTATTTGATGTGTTGACCGTCACTTATTGGTTTAAAGCTATTATTTTAAATAATTAACACATTTTGTATAATTGTGCAGTGGTCAACGTCGTTGGCTTTCGTCACGAACCTGCCGGGTTCAAGTCCCGTTACGAGCAGATTTTTTCAGTCGATAAATCGATTCTGTTTGAAAACTGTTGGTGATTTGGAATGTTAAAAAAGTCCTTCCCACAAAGCGTTGCGTAGCGATTAGCTGATCACTAGTCCTGTGTTAGACCTCGTATCCTTTCAATCCCTACTCTCTTCAAAAAAGAGAGGTTGAGCAACTGTATAACAAGAAGTTTTCGTAGAAAAAATCATGTTGAGTACTTGATGTACTTCCACATTATATCCTGATCGTTATCAAATTTTAAGTGGAAGTAGAACTAACATATGCGTTTTATTTATTTTGAAAGAAAACATTCCTACATACCTAAAAATATATACTGACTACTGATTACTACAAATTTAATAATTAATATATTACAGACAACTCTGAAGCAAGTACATATAAAACGGTTTTTATAATTTGTAATTTTTATTTCTATGATCACAAACCACACTTTGAGACACACTTCATTTCTTGTTATACAACAAGTGCTCAAACACTGTTTTTATGTTAGTATTTTTTTACCGAATTCCACATTTGACATTGTCAATAGGATTTCAGGTTTTTATTTATCAACTTGAAAGGTTAAAAGCCTCTAGTTTTACACGACTGAACACAGAAAAATAATAGATTGAACAAGTTAGAATACAGTTACCTAGTGGTGTGTCACGGGCCGCTTGTCTTGAACTATTTATGGATTGGAGAATAAAAGAGGACTTTTTCTAACTTGAAAGGCTTAGTAATTGTTAGGACTACATATGTATTTGAATATTTACATAATAAATGTCATCGGATAAGATTGAACGTTGAAGTATATATGTAGGTTACATACAGGTATATACGAAAATCGTTTGGAAATAACATGTTTACGATGTTCTTAATGGTGAAATATTCTTAATTGCCAAATATTCTTAATTGTGGAGGTCATGCGAGATTAACTCGGTGATAAATAATCAATCAGTTGTGCACAAAATCAACGATAAATAGCATACACCCAAGATCTCTTTTTTTTCAATTGAAAAAATCTGACCTTGCCGGGGATTGAACCCGGGCCCCCTGATCGCTAGGATAAAGCTTTTGCCACTCGACCACAGGGACCAACCTTATTTCGATTTCGACTGAAGATGCTTGATGGAATTTCAAATTTTAATCGTTTATTTTTTTTTACTTTCCATGAGTTTTGTCGCTGACGACCTGGAATTAACCTTTTGGCATCTTCAAGGCATTTAGGCATGTTAAGTGTAGGAATGAACTTGAACTAACGCGTAGTAAAAAGTTTGTAACGTTTAAATATAAAAATGGAGAACACTAAATTTAATTGTTACTAACGCAATCTAGATAAATCAGCAAAAGTTTTGATGATAATGAGTTTCAATGAATTCAGTTAGCAAATTGTAATTATCAAGTATTTTCAATGTGGTATCAGAAAGAGTTCTCTTCAGTTAATTACTATTATTATCCAAAAGGTGGGTCTTATCCGACCTATTATTAAAGGATTGATTTATTACAAATATCTGAATCTCTAGTTAATGATATTTATTTAAAGGGGTATAACAATGGTAGGTTTGAAAGAATGAGTTGCTCTTTTAAGATTGGCAATTATTGATACATCTTATTTAAATCTGTATACATTTTTTTAACCTTATAAACTATTTTTCCCATTTTCCTATTCGCCGCACGGTGCCTCCAAGACTCTCTGTCAATCTCCTTGCATCCTCCCAAGTCATCCCAGAGTCCCGTTGCTCCGTTTAGTACATCCTATTGATGGTCATCAGCGGCCTTCCAGCGCGACAGAATTCATCCGGTTTATAGATGAGACAGGCCGGATTCAGGCTCCCCTGAGGCATTCACAGCACATGTCAGAGTTAGTTACATCTTTTTATTTTGTACTATTAAAAATATTCATACGTAAAAACTACCTCAAATGTGTTGAGAAATAGTAATTTTGTATATGTAATTCAATTTTTCGATTGAGTACAGCTGGTAATGCACTGTTGAACATTTCGTTTAATTATTGAAAAGCTTAACATTAAATTTACCACATTTTGAGCTACCACTACTAATCTTAACATTTATAGATGATATTGATAATGATTATGAGATTAGCCATACAAACACTATTGTCAACCATTTCAAAAAATCAATCTACAATGTCCACGATTAATAAGGAGTACACGGACTGCTTACAAAGCATCTCAATATTAGTTTTCATTCATTTTTAAGGTGTTCACTGTCAATACTTGCTAGAATGGCATAAAAATAAAAATAAAAACACATTTTTACTACTTATTTCACATTATCAGTTGATAAAGCTCGCCATGAGCGAATCCGGTCCTGACTCAATAAATTAAATGTGGAATAAGTACAAAAAATGTTTAATTATTTTTATTATTAATTGTTTTACCCAAACCGGTTGATCTAAAACTATATTTGGAATTGGTTATTGGTACGTAAATCGCCCTTCCTACGTCATGTGTATGTGGGAGGGGATAACTAATAAAAGCACAGAAATCCATTCTCTTTAACACGAAAAGATTAAAATGTAATGTTAAAAATATTAGCAACCGAGGAACGCCCTAGGATATTGAACCCTTTTTTGAACTTTATTGATTGAGTAGGCATTTACTTGGTAGAACTCCATTATAATACGGTAAGAAAAATAACAATGTATTTTAATTCTACACAAATTATTTTATTTATTTGTTGATAGCTATTTCGGCTTGCGCCCTCGTCAGAACTATGTTTTAAACGTGTATTAGAAATAGCTTATATACCTTGGCTAGACAGGGTACACCATACATCTTCTTCTTTGCTCCACTATCCCAACCTTATATGGAAAAAATAAATTATTGGTGTGGTGTATTCATGAAGTGAAAGCTAATCTAGATTTTTTTGGTTTTTTTACTAAGTGGGGATAAACGTAAAATTAGTAATGCATCGAGTGAATTTATTTTAAATTGCATTAGTGTTTATTAATGGCTTAAGAAATGGTGATGTTTTGATTGTTATTTGTTAATTAAGAATGTCATTGGATTGATTATACCTATTAATTTTTAGCTGTTCCAATACATTTAGCTTAAGGCCTTATACAAGAATGTAAACAAATCGGGACTGAACTTAGGTCAGTGTGATTCCGCTATGAGGTGGTTTGCATATTGCGAATCAGTTTTCTTAAACACTTACATATTTGGCACGTTTTCGTCAAATACAATCACACCTATTTATCACAGGCAAACTGTGTCATAATTACACCATAATATCCACAAATCATCAATTTGTCATACAAACATGTCGATACAATTTATAAGATGGCCGTCACTGATGTAATATTACTCATGTTTCACGATATTGAAATCACATGCTATGTATACAGGTTTGCTCGTTTTTAATTCGTCATAAAAAGAGGAAAAGATACTACTTCTAGAAAAACCGACTTAAATCATCCACCGGAAGTGGTAAGTGGTCCGAGCATAGAAGCTTAAATAAAACAACTTACTTGGTATCACATCATTAAACAAAGTAACATCATTGGATAAACCAAACAAATCCTGTAGTGAATATCATATTTCATTGACAATATCAAAATGGGAGGTTTCATAAAAACGATTCAAGTTCTTGTGTTTTTTGTGGCGATTAGTGTATTGTACCAAACAGAAGTCCAATCAAACAGTGTATTCATGGCTATGGAATCAAGAAACATGGTGAAGATGGAGAACACGTCTCATCCTCGTAATAACTGTCCTGAAGGCACACGGCAGACTGGGAAAATATGCCGGGAAGAGATCAAGTCTGAGCCAGCTAAATATGTCAGAGCAAAACTTATCGCCACTGAAAAACCACAGATAAGATTGGTGGTTGAGAAATACAGAAGATCGAAGTGCCCTCCTATGCATCGCAGAGTTGGAAAGATTTGCCGTCGAGTTTTTTAAAGTGAATGAAGTGGCAGATAAAAAATAATCTTATCCATTGCGGAATACATCAAATGCCATATTTCAAAAAATCCTATCGTTTAGTGTAGCTGCTCTTTTATTTATTTTCATATACTGTGCTACCTTTACTTATAAATAAGGCTGATATTTAAATTTGCTATGTCTCCTTATTGTCATATATTTAAAAGTATTATACCTATACTAAATAAATCAACACAGTATTACAAATAAGTAACTAGAGATCAAAAGTTCCTAACTCAATCTCGGATACATGAAATTTCAAACATTGATTTTTTTTTTCTCAATATTATATCTCATTTTGGATCTACGGAATGTTTCCTTTGTGATACTCGTACCTTTGTGATGTTGGTAAAACTGATACCAATAAGCTGCAGTTCTCCAAATATGTAAAAAAAAAAATTCTAATGAACTTTGTTTTTAGTGCAATAGCTTTTTCATTCGAAATCCATGCATTCAATAAATTGTATCATTCTGTGTTCAGTTACTATGAATCAGTTATTTATTTATTTATACCAACCTCGAAGCAATTTATTTCCTTGTTTTTTTAATATATTGAAAGAAATGTGTACATTATATTTTATATAAAAAATGACAACAATCAATTGCAACAATCCTTCATCAAAATATAATACAATACAAAACCAAATATATTCATTTTTTTTCACTTATTTTTACTTTAATTCCCATCAAGGAAAGGCTCATAATTTCCACATTATTAGACCCTTTCCACTCCTGTTTTTCTATGGAACGCTTAGTTCATTTTTAAAATGATAACAATCAATAAATTGATAAATTGATTTTTTTAGAAGTTACAGTTGAAAGAAGAATTAATACTATACTTAAAGATCTTTGCTATCAATTAGTTTATTAATTGTGTAAATTTGTAATACAAGTAGACGAGGCAACTGAGATAGCTAAAGATGGTCTATAATAAAAGAAGATATATCATTTTACAAAAGACTGCATTCATCTCTTGTCATCAGTATAAATACAGGTTTTCTATTACACGAGGGACATAATGTTAACTGCATTATAAATATCAATACATGGAATAATCAAAGTTATTTTATGTTAAAATGAACTCTCACAAAGACCCCAGAATCCATCGAAAGTATTCTTAATACGTGGAATAGTCAAAGTTATTTAAAATTTTATATTACATTATAAAAAAATATTTGAGATATATGTAGCATGGGTACGTATAGTCATATATATGTATGTACATATAATAATTATTCTGTTAGTTGTATTGTCATGAGCGGATTTTTTGTTAGAGTTTAACAATATTTAAATTTACAAATATTCATATTTTTTCGATTGTAATAACGAACTGACACATCATTTATTCTATTTTCAATCCTCGGTTTCCTAACGGATGCGGATGTGGATTGCAAGCAGGTTGAAATACAAACGTCATGCGGTAACTCAAAAAGTAACGAAAATGTCAAAGTCATCAAAAAAATATTGCAAGAACTTACATAACAATTCATGTATAATAAAGAAAGCACAATTCCTATTATTTTCATCCTACTCCCATTGTGACGGGAAAAAAATAAATCATAAATGAAGTGTTAACCCATCGCTCTTTCGACTTGGTGGTGGATTCGATAAAATGGAGATAATATCACCGAAACAGGCTAAACCAAACAGTTGGTCGCATACTATTAATTTACAAGCGGTTATACGAATGACATTAATTCAAAGATCGAAGTCTTGATCACAAAACAAATGATGAAAACTATTCGCCCAGTCGACTGCTTAAATTTCTATACAGTTACTATTTTCATCTCTAGAATGCTTCTTGAAATAAACTTAGTTGACATATAAATTAGAGTTTCGACTAAAGTTTCTTGATGGAATTTCAGCATCAAATTCGAATCGTTTGATGCACTTGAAATGCCTGAAGATGTCAAAAATGACCCGGGAAATAAGCGACAAAACTCATGGAAAAGTACAAAAATCAAACGATTCAAACTTGTTGACATATTTCAAATGAGGATGATTTACAATGATGGACAAAAAAGTTGCGATTCTTTTTTGAGATTACGACGTGAAAGCATCTGAGAATCGCATTAGTCCGAGAACAATTCTTCTCGATGACCCTCCATTGGTAACAAGATAAAGTAAGTTGACCTCTAGAGCTGACTTAACTAGCGATTGTTCACCACTAAAGCGATCGCGCCACCCTGTCAGCGACAATGGGAAGGGAATGCAAATATGAAAAGTAAACTTAGAGATAAAGGAGACGGGAAGAACTTTGACGTTCCATCGATTAGATATTTAAAAATAATAATCTACAGAAAAATTTATATAGCTCTCACATTCATGACCGAATTTAAACATCCAGTCGTGGGTTTGAAAAAGTTGAATGATGTGAATTGCTCAGCAACTTGATCTTTATGTGTATAATGCGTATATTTATTAAAGCCCATCGTATTAGACAAGTTTATTGACTTGAAGTAAGGTGTCGTCGATCTCTGAGATAGTAAGACAATACAAATATGTATCCTTAAATTTAGTTCAATAAAACTTAGCTATATAAATAACCATCGACTTTTAATCGTTTAAATTGTAAAAAAAATGTTTTATCTTAATATACATATATGTAACTTAAAACCACTATATTGTCTTTATTACAATTCGGATGTGGTAAGGAATGTCGTTTCCTTTGGAAATTGTGCATCATGTACTTTATTAGATTTGATCGTACGTTTCAAACGTTTAATATAAAATCCAAATACGTTTCTGATAGAAAACAATACAGAAGAATAATAAGTTACAGAATTTCGCTCTAAAATTATATTCGATATTATTATTAATTGAGGAGCAAAAACCAACAAATTTTTTCACAGCGAAAACAGAAAATACTTTTTTCCACCTTTACTTATTTGGTTTAGAATATATTATGCCACAACGAAAAATATATTTTTATTGTAGTAATATTGAATGACAGATGGGTAATTTTACATATAAAACCGAAACGGCGTATGTATGTCTGTGGGTCTGTAATTCCCTTTTGCATTGTTGGTCATTAAGTTGCCATAAAAACGAATATGAAAGAAAATATGTTTGATTTTTTTATCGGCGAAGACATTTAGTCAAAATGTAATAAATTAGTCTTCTACTGAACTTTTCCCGGCTTTTATTAATATAATAAAGTTTTTATTTACGTGAAGGTATTATTTGACATTTCTTTGACAGCAAATTAGATTTTTTCCTTGAATTTGGACATTTTAATGGGTGAGAATGGGGCTGACAATATATGAAAGGGGCTGTGAAATGTCAATGCCAGTCTGAAATGTTGATTTTAATTGACCTATACTTTTGAATTTTGAAAAAAGTTGTTTCAACTTGGCCCGTTTGAATTTACGCGCCGAGGTGAAGATAACCCCAAACTGGTCCGAGCGAAGCCGGGTAGCAATACTAGGATATTATAAAGTACGGCTGTGCTAGGTACATATTCCGAATTTTTACAAGTGAACTGCGGGGAATGCCTACATTGTTCAATCCATACTCTCGATCACAACACGATAAAAAAAAGAAATTACAATTTGGAGAAACGACCAAAAATTTAATCTACAAAATATTTGTAATAAGTCTAGTCTGGAATAAGTTCCCATACATCTACGTACTTTTAGTTACTTTGGTGGACACGAAAATTTGACAATGGGCATCTGTCAGTAAGAAAAGAGATTTCATTTTTTTGTTTTAATGAAATGAATAATTTTATTATGACTGGACATTGTATGAATGTTATTTTATTGAATCATTATGGAAACTCATGATTTACGGATGTGGTAAGGCAGTAAATAATGCACCATGTAAAAGATTTAAATACGCATGTTAGCTTCTAAGTAAATCATTTAACAGACAAACTGTTGACAGGTTAATAATACAATTATTGTAATATATAAAAATACATATTCTCGAAATGAAAGTTCTATGTGTTGTGTTTGTAATATGCGCGTTATATCAACTTCAAGTGGAATCATATTTTTTGAGAGATAGCAGTAAATATGACGGTGCCTTCTTAGGATTTAGACGATTTCTTGGAATGAACCCATTTAACAAAACATCGTGTCCTTTCGGATCAAAGATGGTATATAACGTCTGTAGAGACGCATATCAAACATCTTCAGCAAAATCAGCAGCCTTGAAGAATAGCAAGCTAACAGATGCGTCTCTGAGGTCGAGGAATAAAAACAAAAGAATCGATTGTCCTTCTGGAACTAGAATTTCTGGCGGAAAATGTCGACTAGTTTTCTGAAAACACAATATCATCAACTAAGTTAAATGTACCAGTCGTTGACCGTGTACCAGTAGTTGACCTTTTGAGAATAAAATGGCCCAAAATAAGAAATGTAGATGCGGGATTGCTCTAAATTGTAAAGTTAAGACAATTTAAGGCATCTGTGGTCGGAATGAGCCACTTACACATCACCATATAGCCAATGAAGTGCCAGGGTAGCCATTTGAAAACAACACCTAGCGAGGAAAGTATATTATTTCAAATTTCTTAAGTGATCAATCTACAAACGGTGTGTACCTTGTTCCTGAACCACCCATTGCTACTTGATTCAAACCAAGAGTGGTGTGACAGAAAGCCTTGAAGCAACTCTGACAGAAAGTTCACTATAAAGCTCCCTGTTTAGACATGGTCAACTACTAGATTTTTCAATCTGTGAGATGGTCAACTACTGAAACAAAAACATGACTTTAAATAATTTAACACAACTTTTTTTCAACAGGCCCTTTCGTAATTTTTGTGACATAATATTAATTAAGACATATCATCCAATATGAGTATACTTGCTTTGCTTTCATTCGGTACAATGCTAAACCTTAATCGTTATTTTTGTTGAAATTTTCTCTTAAGCGGTCAGCTACTGGTACATTTACATTTTAAAAAAACTGTGGTAATGCGTGAATGATGTATAATCTAAAAATTTTGAACTTTTCCATGATTTTTGTCGCTAACGACCCGGGTTTCGCCTTTCGGCATCTTCAGAAATTTTAAGTGCATGGATCTACTTGAACTGCTGCGTAGTAAACAGTTTAAGTTTACACATATAATTGATTATTTATAATTATTTGCGCCTTTAATGTAACTCAATCAATGTGAAAAACGACAGGTAACTGATTTAAAAAAAGAGGAGAATTTTAATTTTTTCAAGTGTGTATAACTTTTAATTAGTTGATCTTTTTTAAGTTTTGTAAGTTGATTGAAAATTATAATAAATGTGTCTTAAGGTTGGTTTATAGTTTACATGTACAGATCAAATAGTGAATGCATAAATGTGTGCACAATATATTGCTTCGTCAACCACATTTAATGGGTTAACTGTCATTTCTTGGTGGAAAGATATTATTTAAATAAATAAAACACATTAAATAGTACTACTTTCACATATATTCAGATAAATATCAGAACCAGTTTTGCTCATCGCGAGCATTGTAAACCTATGCTGAGTCATATTTCATTGCATGAAGAAGAAGTACTGTATAATTTATTATATTTATTTAGCTTCAAGTAATAATGTGTATTTGATAAATGTGGATTATAACATCGGAACTATAGCCGAGTGGTCCACGTCATTGTCTTTGGTGACGCTGGCCACGACGTTTGATTTCCGGTACTGAATGTCTCATTAATTATTTAATAGAACATTTTTAACCAATGCATGGATGGCTGTGATTTCTCAATTTCATTCCCTCCGCCCAATCCTAAAAGAGGGTAGTAGTGGATGTGATTATCCTACCACTAATTCTGTCCTTGTACAACATCTTTACCCTCTCTAAGTTGAGTTAAAGTGACTGAATTAAATGCAGTTATTGTTTTCGTGTCCTCTACAGTTGCAGAAAATATGGTTGTAAAAAAATATATGTCAAATAAAAACTTTTTTGTATAAACAATTCTTTTATTTATATCAGACTTAATTGACTGTTGAATATATCACATCTTTATTCAAAACCAAGTGTGGTAATTATAATAAAAAAAATATCGTGAAAAATTATTTCATAAAATCGTTTCGCAATATAGATCTTCTTTGTGTTGTTTGTGTCTTAACTAGTGATGTAGTGGAAAATAAATAGGTACCAGGTCGGTCATTGACTTTTAACATATTTTTTTAGTTAAAAACCACAATTTCCTGGAAAGAGGGGTGGTGCTTCTTCACGTTACATTTGTACATTTTATTTTTTCAGTTTGGTGTGTAGATGAATTTAAAAAAAATTATGTCATTGAAAAATATGTTACGAGTCAAAAAGGTGGCAGGGCAGGCTCATTTTCAGGCGAGGGGGCGCCGACCTGGCCCGTCCTTGCATCACTACACTGGTCTTAACAGCTTTTAGATTTCAGTAATCAATCATCAATAATCATTCTGTATCACTACAAAAAATAATAATATCATCCTTTAAATTATGGGCAACAGATAAGCTGCTATTCATACAGTAATAAATTTAATTACACTTTCTTTCTTTTACGAGTTTGCTCAATTGTGTTATCGGTCAAAGTAATGTTTCTTTCAAATTAGTAGCAGACACATTAGAATAAGTTTATAATGTTTTCTTTTATGTGAATTAAGTACTCATAGTTCTTTAGAACATTTCTATTTCATATGAGTCGTATAAAGTAGAACTATCCTATTACGAATTGTTCTTCTGGTCATAGTGTATGGTAAGCAATGAAACATTTGTAAAAAAATCATGTACATGTGGTATATAAAGGTATGAAAATGATAGTTGATATAAAAATCAGAACGACTTTAGAAACAAAATTATTATAGAATGGTTTGGTAAATCATACTTTCTACAAATCGAAGAGTTTTCCTAAGTAATGTTGCAATGTGGTCGCTTATATATACAAATATCAAGTTTCAGGCTTTTATGGGTTGTTTTTTTTTTAATTGAAAAATATTTATAAAACTCAAAGAGTCCACAAAACGTCTTTTGTATTTTCTCAAAAAGTCTAAAAGTGGATAGTTCATATACGACTCATATACGATTCTACTAAATTATGACAAAGATAATACGGATGTGGTTAAACGGCCTACTATAAAACTTCGGATAAAAGATTTAAATAACCCAGTACACCAATTAAACAAATAATATATAAAGAAACGCTTGACAAGTCATCAAGCAAATTATCGTGCAATATTCTTTTGATATCCATAGGAAGTTTTTTAAAACCAGAATGAAACTGCTGTGTGTTGTTTGTTTGGTATGCGTATTGTATCAAACGCAAGTGGAATCTAAAGAGTGGAAATTCAATCGAAAATATAATGACGTTAATGTAAGCGTAAGACGGCTTGTTGGGATGAATTCATTTGCTAAGCCAGCCTGTCCTTTTGGGACAAAGATGGTCAGAAATGTCTGCCGAGGCGTATTCAGGACTTCAAAGTCAAAAGTGGCTTCAGCTACTACGCGGGTTCCTGAAAAAGAAAGAAAACTAACGACCAATTCCATTCTAACGACGAATAGTAACAAACAAGTGAATTGTGCGGCTGGAACTCGATTTGCATCAGGAAAATGCCGGCCATTTTTCTAAAAATATATATAACACGTGTGCGTTAAAAATTTTGAACACAATATTTCACTTTTTGTTATAATCTTAAAATTTTAAACGTAAAAAGTGATAGGTAACTAAAAATGTTTACTAACTGTAGAAATTTAAAGCTGGTAGCTCTCAAAACGCCACAGTTATATACAAATTTCACGCCAAAAGCTAAAGTATGAATTGAAATATCTTAATTAAATTGTTTTTAATGATACCAGATTATCTAAATATTTCCTTTAAAAAATAAATGATAAAATTTCTACATTGATATTTATCAAGTGATGTTTGAATTCTTTTTGTCTGTATGTTATGTTTTACGTTAACAATATTTTGTTTATCTTTTCAATCAGAGTTTTTTCTGTGTCTTTTTAAAGTGGTACCAATTATAATTTACATATCTTTACCAATTACTGAAAATTAACAACTTACAAGTATCATTGATATTCAACTATTCTCTTGGCTCTCGTATCTCGTTTTCCATGAAAAGCGATTTTCAACTGAGTATAAATATTTCAATATTCAAGTTCATTTTAATACAATGTTTAATTGATAACTTTTTATTTCACCTATGGAATAACAAGCTATGACATAGGTTTCGCCACTTTGTAAAGTATCTTCCGGCGTACTATCATAAGACTATTTTTTTAATTACATCACAGAAATAAAAACATTGTATAACTCGATGACCTCAAATGCACAATGGCCCATTTGATTTGTATTACAGATACCGAATGTGTTTTAATCATAATAAAAACAAAATTTTGAATTGAAAAATTTTATAATTTTGGTTGCAGATTCTTATTTATATAATCATCAGAACTTAGCTTAATGTTTTATCATTTATAATCCCAATTATGCTATAGCTAATTTTTAAATGATTCCTACTAAATTAAAAAATAAAAAGCACACACAATGACACAATATGCATATTTTACATGAGACGCTTTTAAATAAAATGAAATTGTAAGTATTATATGTAATGACGTGTATTTTTTTGACAAGGCACTTAATAAAATATTTATTTGATTCTAAGCACATATATCAATTATTTGTTTAATCACATTTTTGCTCTGCTACTTGAAAATTTACTAAAACCGACACGACGACTGCCAAAGAAGTTACGAATAAAATTAGCAAAAAAGAGTAAAATAAAATTCTCTGCGATACTTGTTGACTATTTTTAAGTCACCTTCAAATATGAATCTCACCTTGTTTTTTTTTCAAATGTCATGCAAATTCTTGTATGTATATGTTATTTGTTATTTATATTAAGTGTGACATTATACGCCGATCACGTTATTTTATTTCGTGTATTCTTTCGGTTTCTAGTGAAAATCAAATACATTTAAAAAAAGCCATCTATATCTTAGTATTAAAGTTTCAATTCTCGCTGAATATTAATGATGATTTAATCAAATATGTTTTGCTATTTTTATTCATCCTTCTAATTTCACAAGTATTTTAACAAGCTTTACCTGGTGAATGAGATTTTTCTATAAATAAAAATCACCTTCAATTACTTAAATGGAAAGCAAAACTGATCGTATTATTTATTATTTTGGAATAGAAGTAAATGTTTGTTATTTTTTTGCTGTTGTCGATAAAACTCAGTTACTTAAATGTGGCTCTGTTTTCTTGGTAGATAGTCTTTATAACGAATTAATACTTCGACAATTAGTTAGAAAAATAGTTTCTCAGATCTATTGAGGACGTGCTGGAAGGAAAAAACATAATATATTGATAAAAGAGGTAGCCACGGGCATCTTGTACTGTATTTAATAACAGTGCACTCAAAACTAATTTTTCCGACGTAACAATTAACAGTCATTTTGGACTGCAATGAAAATTTATTAATAATTTTGTCTCTATAAGGGCTCAGATAATATCATGAATATATACAGAAACAGCAAATATAACGTTGTTTGCATATTAAGCACCGAATGTTTTATTGATAACCTTGCATTTACACGGGTAATATTTATTTTTAAATATGTAATATAAAAAAAAGTTCTTACATTAAAGCAGTGGCTTTCAAACCGCGAGTCGCGTCTCACTAGTGGGGGGGTATGCGTATGCCTGAGGAAGCGCCAATATTTGTATAGCAAAAAGTAATTTTCATAACACCGTGTGGACAAATAAATGGATCAACATGTCATAGCGTTACAGTGAGAGTTTCGTGAATTATCACTTATTTTTCATTTATATATGCATACATTGATTTAATTTCAAGTATACAATGTATCCGGAAAATGGATAAGATAACGTGCACGCTTTGTGAACACCATAACCTCAAATGAAAATTGGATGAGCTTACTAATCAAAAACAAACGATCAAAAAAATGTTTTCTTAGTTTCATAAAGTTTTAGTACGTAAAATAATATTTTTTCAAGGGGTACGTAGTAGCATGAAGTTTGGGAACCACTGCATTAAAACTTTTGTCATATTTTCCTTAAATATGATAGTAACAAAACTATTATTGATTTGTTCAGAAAACGATTCGAATAGTTAATTGTATTAATTATGCATTTAAAACCTTGAAATGTTGTTTTTCAATAACGTCCATTATCGTATGGCATGCTTTGATAATTATTATAGACACAGTGTTCGCCCGGATGTGGTCTCATGTGGGATCCATATTCGGAAAACATTTTTTTTAATATCTCTCCAATCAACTCAGAGTCAAACAGCATTTAGTTCATTTGGGTCATTATTTGATTGTATTTTTTTATACACTATAAACATCACCTGTGAATATTAATTACAATCTACAATGACGGCAAGTAAATTAATTACGATCTGTCTGCCATTTCTGTGTTTGGGTGTTTTAAGTGTCATTTTACAATATCAAAGTGTAAATTGTCAAAGTTCTCCGGAGATAACCACGATTGATAATTCAGATACTCTTGTGCAACGAAGAATCATCAACATGCAGCCGAGGAAGCACCAAGTTTGCGATTTTGGCACAAGATGGGATGGAAGTAAGTGTCGCGAAGTTGTTTCTTCGAAGAGTTCAAGAATGTGTTCTAGTGGATTGAAGCTTGTTAATGGAAAATGCCAATCGGTTTAGACCAGAAGAAACTAAACAATACAAACTGTTTGTTTATCAATTTAAAACCAATGGATTCTTCTATCTTATTCATCGCTCCAGTCCAAAGTATGTGACAAAGAACAAACATCAACACATCATTTGTTTTAGTTAAAATATCTGCGATATAATTTACTTCTGATTTCTTAGTGATTCATTTGTATAATATTTAACCAGCCATAAATCCAAACAGTATTTTTTTCAATTGCATTTCTCTGATAAATAAATGTTTGAATTTAAACATCATATCTTTAAATAACCATTTCGGTTATTTTTAGACATTATCTGTCTGTTTTAGTAAAAAGACATGTATATATTTTGAATTGCATACAGTTATAAACTATTTCTTTCAAATATATTTTTTACAAATGGACATTAAAATACCGTTGTTTTATTTTCATAATAATCATGTTTCATGTCGATCCATAATCGATTTTTTCATTAAAGACATTTAGCACTTTTAAGGTGTTCACTATCAATACTTGGAGGAAAAGCATTATAATAAAAATAATAATACATTTTTAGTACTTTTTCCACATAAAATTTATTTGATCAGGACCGGTTTCGCTAATGGCTAGCATTGTCAACTAAACAATAAATACAATAAAACAGTGATATTCATTTGCTTAGTCATTTTACCAATTGTTTGTCATACCTTGTTTATCATATTTAACTTTTGTATAAATATCACTGTTTTATTGTATTCCTTATCAGTTAACCATGCTCGCCATGAGCGAAACCGGTCCTGATCAAATAATTTTTTTGTGGAAAAAGTACGAAATATGTATTATTATTTTTAATTTAAGAAATTTAAGTTTATTAAAATTTCCTATTCTAACTTCACAACAACTGTTCTTTAATGTAAGTTTTTCGATTCAATAAATAAATTATTCCCATAAAAAAGAATGTATTTCCGTCGACTAAACATAAATTCGTATTTATATATATGTACATATAAATACTGTTATATTGAAAAAGTGGGTGTTCACGTTTGCTCAATATCTTACATTGTATTAAATTTCACAATAACAAATAATAATCGGAACACTCTTCGATAATAAATACAAAAACACTATTTTTTTTGTGATCATTTCATGCTCACAGTAATTTATGAATAAACCGTAAACAATAAACTAGATTGTTTAATACAACGCAAATTTGAACATTCAAATGGTCAATCATAATCAAAACTGTGCTTCGTTAAATTTATCCCGGCTTAACACCTCATGAGACTTTCTTCATCTTGATCACCTGTGGGTTTTATTAATTAATCATCAATAAATCGAGCGTATTAAAGAGAATTTTTGTATAAATACACTCACCTATCTCATCCCTTATGAAAAAATTTCTTCTAAACAACCAAATATGAACTGTAAAAATGCAACTAATTTTCCAAATGATCACTTCTTTTCCTGACAATATTCTATCAACCACACTTTTAAGGACATTTCCTTCATCTTTTAATCCCAATCATTTCTTACAGATCAGCATAAATCTTCTACAACGTAAAGTTAACTTTATTTCGGATTGCTGAAAAAAGATAGTTTTCTTTTTACAGCATCCAAATTATATTTATCTTAATAGAATACATAAAAATATAATAATATTTTAAAACATAATAGCCACTTTCCACTAGGTATTGATTGTGAACACATTAACAGTGAGAATAATGTTTGCTTTGAAAACAGCTATGTTTGTGATAAAAAATCTTTATATCAGGAGGCTTGGTGCCTAAATGATTAAAAACTAGATTTTTAGAAATATACTCCACGGTGTGAACGTCTGGTCTTTAAAATATATGTATGTGCTAATATTATCGTTCTTAAGATGTTCCCGTCACACAATATGTTTTTATATCCATTAATTTTAATAACTATTATTTTTTTTTAAATATTATTTTACCTGTAGTAAAGAATACACTTTTCAGTTTTCTGAAAGGAAAAACTTAAATAATTTAAATGGGATACTGGTGGATATGTTATTGAAACTGCACATGTAAAAATAGCTCGTTCATTTTATAACAACTCTTTAAATAACAATTTCAACTATTTAGCATCACTAAATCAATAGTCAAACAGTTTCCTGCATGACCTTCCGTATTGCATTTGGCCTTGCGGGCAGAAGATGGGAAAGTGAGGCACGCGGATTATCCTATACTTCAGGTCCCACGAGCCAGCGGGTTGCTGATACGCCACATCCGTGTTCCAGTCGGGAAACCATAAGCCTCGTTCCAGTTCATCCAACTCGCCACCATGTGGAGCTGATTCAGCCACTTTAGACAACAATAGCAAGAAAAATAACGCTTGTATGAAACTGAAAGTCATTTTGACTTAAAATGTTGACTAAATCTAATATATCTTGATAAAAGCGAACTATCAGTTGTTTTATAATAAGATCTACTCTTCATAGAGAGAATATCTTATGCCATGAAACACGACTGATTCATTGAACACTTTTATACTACGAATGAACTTATCGTCAATTTCAGTACCAAGAATAATTAAAATTCTCAACTTACCAAAAAAGGTAAAATGTCGTTGTTAATTAACCAAAGACTATAATATAGTAATATTCCTTATTTGAATTATGCAACCTTATCTAAATCAGCTTTGTGCATATAACATACACGGATATTCTTAGAATTTTTCTCAGAAGTCTGCATTGAAGGTCTGTATTCCATAATTTCATTTGAACACAATGAAACAACTTCCAGCGTTTATTATAATACTAGTATTGCTACCCGGCGTCGCTCGGACTAAGCGACCAATAATTATTTAATGTTATATCATTCGACATAATTATATCACAAAATCTAACATCCAAAATAGAGTTAAAATAAAATCACAAACTTTATTTAATTTGATGACAGCCCCATTCTCGCCCATTAAAATGTCCAAATTCAAGGAAAAAATCTAATTTTCTGTCAAAGAAATGCCAAATAATACCTTCACGTAAATAATAAACATTATTATATTGCAACTTGCAACAACAATGCAAAGGGGAATTACAGACATACATAAATACGCCGTTTCGGTTTTATATATAAGATTACACAATACAACGACAGAGTAAGTATAACATATTATTTTGTTGGATATAACCATGGATTTTAGGTAATTATTTTAAAAATCAACGCAGACTATCTCCCTTTTAAGACACAACTAGTTCTTCTATTTCATAAGGGACTATTTTACAGCAGCTATGTCAGCTATTTTGTGTGGCCCCGTTGCAGTTTTTAGCTTTTTTATATGTTGTATAGTGTTGTTAATATGATAAAACAATCAATCAGAGTGCATGAATTTCGGTAACCAACTCCCAATATGGAACGTATAAACTTCATATGGAGCTCATACCAACAAGAACTGCTTGTTTTTCAGTTGTTCAAACTTGCTTTTTTAAAGTAGGAATGGTAGTATGATAGGACTACTGGATATATGTAGTTATCCAGTAGTTTTACGTTCAAATGAGTGAATTGAATTGATTAAATACTCAATATAAACACGAGAACATGTTAGTCAAATTGAGGTGGAGAACATTGATAATAAAATTTCTGTGAACATTTTAACCTAGCCATCCCTAACGGTATAGATTTTGTCCCAACAAATACTTTACCTTAAATATCTATCTTAATACTAGTGATACGATGTTTTAACTTTTTCTAATCATAGTTTTTTATACCTTTTGCAGAAAAAAAATATGATATTTATTGGCTAGCTGCGCCGTAATCGATAGAAAAAGACAAAAAGTCGGAAGTTTTCAGTCTAATTGTCGATGTTAGCAATCGCTGGGAAGCGCTAACATAAAATTTCACGCCCATGAGCGATAAAAGAACGTGACCATAGCGAGTCATAGATAACATGGACGGAGTGCTTCATATCTGGCAACAATAAAAGGCGATAAGCGATAAGATAAGATAATGTGTATTCGTGCATGGTTATTAGCTTGTTAGTCACCGGCTCCATTGTTAGTCTGCCATAGCCGTTGGAGTGGAAACGTCGTCGTTTTAATGCGCGATTTTTTTTTTCAGAAAGATGTATAAAAATATGTGCCAAAGCATATTCAATCATTTTTTTATTGCAGTCTATGCCAATAAGGCCAAAACACTGAGGTCTTTTTTACCACCCTTCGGCCTGAGAGTCATTTTTCAAGGATAGTCCTACGAAGGTTAACGTATAAAAAAGTTCTTTCTTGTCGACCAATTGAGTTAACAATTACAAGAGCTTATCTGCTGGTCAATTCACTGTCAAAGAAGTAAACATGTTCAGTAATGAATCGTGTATTACTTTCGATGGTTTCGGCGGTAACTTTGTGGATGTTCATTTTAATATAAAATTTAAAATAACTTTAATATAAAATTTAAAATAACTTTGATTATTCCACGTATTGTGTTACTAACTGTGACACGTGTTTCGCCTCTTTCAGAGGCATCTTCAGACTTACTATCGCAAAGTTTGCTTGAGTAAATTAAATTTTATATTAAAATGAACTTCCACAAAGTTACCGCCGAAACCATCGAAAATATTAAAATAACTTTGGTTTTTCCACGTATTGTGTATTGTTTTTCTGTTTCATAGTTTGATAACAGCTTCGTGAAAACAATATCTTTAACAGATGTTAAAAAAATCCTGACAAACAAGAATCATAAATACATTTGAAAGCATTTATTACTAATAAAACAAATAAAAATTGAATACGATTAAATTTAAAATCCAAATTAACAGTTTAGTAGTTTTGCAAAACTTGAAACCTAACAATTGAAACCCAGTCAGGTGTCACAATCTATCGGTTTAGATCAGGGCTATGGAGTCGGAGTCGTGGAGTCGGAGCTTTTTGAACGGAGTCGGACTTTTTTTTACCGACTTCACAGCCCTGGTTTAGATATATCGGTGCTTTTAAACGATGAGTTTACCATAAATTAAGTCAATAATAATAGATTAAAGGCAACGAAAGATTTTTTTCGCAAAAAATCGACCGATATTTTATTTTACGATTGATTTTAAATTGTAGCAACATGTATATAATATAATGATCGACTTCCTCACCTTACCGATTGAGAATATACATTAATTACGTGCCTGATAACTTAAATAGCATCTTACTGAAGGCGTTTTTCTTTTCAAGTCAAACCGGTTTGTAAATAAATAACTATTCAAAACGAATCATTATTGGTTATATTTTACATTACACCTTGATAAATCCATAAACATGTGTACATATTACGCAATAATTCTATTTATTGAATATAAGTTGTACGATGTTATTTAATAATATCATGCGTGCAATATTTTATATTATAGTTGGGCTCAGAATCGTATTTAACGTACACATCAGGTCTAATAAACCAAACATCTATTTTTCGTACTTATTCTAAATAATTATTTAAATCAGACATACTCAAACCTTGGTCTATGAGCCACGTGAGGCCAAATTGAAGGTTGTGGGTCGCTTTTCTATGTTTTCTACTTTTCATACATTTTATTATTGGTAAAATACATAAAAAAATGTATCACTAATTTTGAGACTCCAATTACTCGAAATCTTAACTAATCGAGTAGTAAATTTTTTAAATACTTGAGTACTAAATAATAAAAAGGGAATTTCATTTAATACATTTATTTGAATTTGTAAAACATATATTTAAAAAATAATAGAGTATCAAACGTCTCAAATTTTAGTGTGAGCTTATCTTTCTTCAGTGCGAGTATTATTTGAGTATTTTTCAAAATACTCGAGTATCGGGTACTTTAAAAATGGAAGAGTATTCTCGGGTATCGAGTTTTCGATACTCGAATTGGAGTCTCCCCTTGTGACGTAATGTTGAAATTAGGCAATAAGCAATGTGCATTATTGCTGCATTTGGCAACATACATACCGCTGCAAGTCATTTTCCACAAATTCGTAAAATCAAAAATATCGAAACAGGTTGACTGATAAAAATTTAACGAATCTACTGCGATTTTCAACGTCCAAATTACCGGTCAACATTAAAAAGAAATCTTAAAATAATTTAAAAAAATAATAAAACTATTTAAATTGTGAGCGATGAATATTCATCATATTATTACTTAGGCTTAAAATATGTAATCAACCTATCAGAGACATGCATTATATCAGTTGGGCATCCCTGAACAATAAATATCAGGACCAATAAGCGATCAATTATAACCATTTTTTATTTATTCAAAGTAAAAATGTAACTCTTAGAACTCCTATTTTGAGTATAGTTCGACATATTCGTATGGTTCGTATAGGTAATTATCCTTATTTCATTAATATATTAATAATATATTGATGAGCCCAAAGGGTTAATCTTTTTCAATACAAGCTAAAGCAAACATGTAGGATATCGGAAAATATTTTACCAGTGTCAATTATTATATTAGATATTCCATTGACGTCACAAGGGACAATTGGTCGTAACTATTTTTAAAAAAGCTTTGAATTTTAAATCTCACAAACTCTCGTGGCAATGAATACAATATTTCACATAAAAAAGATACATTTGTATATATTACATATATTTATACTCACGCACTTTATGAAGTTAAGTTCCGAAAACACAAAATTCTGAAAAATTATATTTTTTCCAATGATTACAAGGATAATGCGTTGTGGGATATTTAATCATTTAACAAGTGGCTTTTTTTAATTTTGAATAATTTAACCTTCCTTTTCCAGTAACGAATTTGCCATCACCCAATTATGTAATTATGTATACGATGAAAATATATAATAGTCGTATTAATTATTCTATCTTTTACTCTTAACTTAATTGACTGTCTTATGAGCATAAGGTTATCAAGTATATTTACATGTTTCATTTTAATTCTATATAAATATGAGTTACGGGTGTCAAAAGTCAAATTTTAGCATATAATATTTATCAGCTGTATACGTGTGTACACAAATAAGACCATATTATACAGGGTGATGCCTCTTTGACAAATAAATAATATGCAGCATTGTGTAATAATCTAGAATTTTAAGGTATGGCTTAAAATATTTTTTTTGGTAAAGTCGTACATTGCCAGGCCCTTGGCCTATCGGCTAACGTCGTTGGCTTCAGGAACGTACAGTACGAACTGTTTCTTCAATTGAATTTTCAATCGATTTGCGTTATATGGGATGGATGTATGTTCTGTCTTAAGCTCCCTACCTCTTAATCTAATCCTGAAAACAATTGGCCAGATCACAAATAAGATTTGATCTTTTGAAATAAGCTTAGTTAGAAATGTGCGGAGAAATTTCGATTTCTGTAGATATCCTTAACCTTTTGTGACTACGGGCGCATTTAAGATGTCGGAGAATAGTGATGCGCGCATATTTATTAATTTGTATCATTGTTTCCTAGGTAGTTTTACATCTGGGTATATGTTTATTAAATTCATGTACATTTTTTTAATTTATCGTCGCAATTTTTTTTTTAAATATCATACAGTCACATATTTATTTTTTTGGAATTTTCGTCATTTGATACCTTGTAGTGGGCGCACGATAATACCGCAGGCGTCTTTGTGCTCGCAGGCAAAAGGTTAAGAACCCCTGCCTTAACCTATTGAAAACTCATATAATATTTCGGAAGCCAAAGCCGTGATACATAAGAATAATTGGACAAAAAACCATAAACATTGATAACCACAAAGGAGTAAAATATATACAAATTTAATAATAGTTTTTCAATACCTAGTTTTTTTATTTTTTCTTTAATTTCACCATTACACAATCTTACACTCATTCATATGTCGGATAAATTATGAAATATGTATTTCAAAATAAATTACGATTCACTCTTTATGAAGATTTTTTTATTCAATCAAGGCTGTCGACTTGATTGAATAAAGGAAATGAATAATCCAAAGAACCTAAAGACCCATCAACCTTCCAACCAGATTCATCCATTCGTCCTGGAAGGTAGCTGATGACCTGGATGTACATTATCTACAAGGATCGCTGTCATCACTTTGGAGGAAGAAAATATAATGGCCAAAATCACTTGTAATTGTATTACTACAATAATGAAATGTTTTAAAAGTCAATAATGGCTTCAATAAAATTCTAACGCTTCTACGCTTCATGCTAGGAAATCATAGCTCGAAAAAAGATATCTTAATTTTTTTCATATTTAGATAACAGAGGTATCGGCAGTTACTTGGTTTGACAATGTGGAAACATTTTTAATTTAAATGAAGAGAATTTTTCATATTACTATATACATAGATTCTTTTTTCATGTTCATAGAGCCATTTTTTAACGTTTTATATGATTGTAATAATTCGATAATTTCAATAATTGAATAATGCAATTCATAATAAATGATGGTATATTTGTTTGTACTAAATATTATATTATAGTTTGTTATTACTTATGAATTGCGCTTCAGATAAATTATGCCTAAAGTATAAATAATGGACGATATATATTAAAATGATTTAGTTTGAAATATATTCTTCACTTACATCATCGTGTTTATTCTTATTTGATTGCTTAAAAACGGTGCGTATATTTTATTATTTATTTAATTTATTATGTAGAATTTTAGATAATTTTTATCGACCGCGGAGCACGGCAACAAAAAAATCAAGGTTGTTTGTGTTACAGATTTGATAATTTCATTAAAATATTTTTTTGAATAATTACAAGTTATCATCAGTGAACTAACAAACACCAGTGCTATTTCTTTTATGTATATTTTTACCATAAACAGTAAACGGTATATTCAAAATGTTTAAATATCATTATCATAAGAACAAAAATTATTATATCATATCAAATATAACCATAATAAACACGTGTTTTTATTTTATGTAATATTTGTCTAATTGCAAAATTGTTTTAATTTTCATTTCAACAAAAAAAAACTTTTTTCGGTAACTGTTCTAAGATTGATAAAGAAGAATAAAATTTCCTTCGATTAGACCTTCGTCAAGCTCGTTTTATCTAATCGTGTTTAAAGTGTTTTTTTAGTTTGAAATTCATAATATTTAGCTACTTTCAATCCACGACTTAGGAGGATGAAGGAATAATTATTTAGTCATTTAAATATGCTATTCAATATATTCAAAGAACATATAGAGTTCGTCATATGAAATCTAGTCATAAATGAAAACAAAAATAGCTAATTTATTGATTGAGTAGGCATTTACTTGGTAGATCTCCATTATAATACGGTAAGAAAAATAACAATGTATTTTAGTTTTTACATAAATTTATGTAAAATACATTGTTATTTTACTTACCGTATTAAAAATAGCTAAATTTGAATTATTATAAAAGTATTTTCACTTCAAATGTATTTGTATATAAATAAGCAGTTATAAATAAGTATTAACTCTTTGCACTCCTCAATATAATAAAAATAATAATACTTTTTTAGTGTTTTTTCCACATAAAATTTATTTGATCAAGACCGGCTTCGCTCATGGCGAGCATTTTCAACTGATAAGGAATACAATAAAACAGTGATATTTATACGAAAGTTAACTATGACAAACAATTGGTAAAACGACTAAGCAAATTTACGCAAATGTTTAAGCGTTTTACCAATTGTTTGTCATACCTTGTTTTTCATACTTAACTTTTGTATAAATATCACTGTTTTATTGTATTCCTTATCAGTTGACAATGCTCACCATGAGCGAAACCGGTCCTGATCAAATAAATTTTATGTGGGAAAAGTACTAAAAATGTATTACTATTTTTATTATAATGCCTTTCCACCAAGTATTGACCTCGAACACCTTAAAAAATCTCCTCAATATATTATTTTATTCCTTCCAGCAACTCTTCAATAGATTTGAGAATTTAATTGATATCGTAGGGTTAGCGTATTTATGAGTTTTTATCATGTAATGTTACAAACTTTAACTAAGGCACTTAATCCAAAAAATACGGTTTTTGAAATACGGATAGTTAAAAAGTAATTTTGCATTCAAGTTTTTACAATGTCGAGCAGAACTCGAAAAAGTAGTTGCGCGTTACCTATATGATGCCGGGCTAGACTCGACATAAAGTTGCAGGGGCTAAATGTTATCAATTTTCTTTATTTTAATTTTAAAACAACATTATGTAATTTCCTTTTTATTCAAATTTGTGATTACTTATCTAGAGTTTTATTCACCAGAAAAAGTTTAAGTGAAATTTTTTTGTCAAAATACGACAAACAAAAAACATCGTGTCATTCAAAAAAAAGATTTTTTATGCTGTTTGTAAAAATTTACATATATACCTATTAAGAAATCTTTTTATTATTAGTACGTCTCTGTTTTGAGTACAGAAATAGGACATATTGATAGAGCTAATTAAAATTATCAGTGCTCTCCAAAGTAATAATAATATAATATTATTGTGCCAATAGATTGCAGTTATCATGTTATTGCGTCTCATTATTTATTGTATCAAAACAAAACGGCCATCATTACTAAGTAAATAACATTCATTATCTCTGGATTTCAGTTTTATTTTAAATGATAATTTGTAAATTCTACAACTCGAAACCATCTAAGCATAACTTTTAATTGTAGACAAACGCATTGAATTCATAAATCTAAGAATCGAATGTATGAACATACAACACAAAATAATTCGAATGAATTTAACGAATTTACGAACACATATCACGGATGAAAAGATGGGATGTTCTATTTTCAAATTTTTTAACGGTCTTTCAAGAAGTCACAAGGTTGTGCTGATAAAATAATGTTTTTTTATCACTTTTAAGGTGTTCATTTAATCACTTTTAAGCTGTTTAAAATATTTTGTAATAATATCAACAATTTTAAGTTAAATTATAATTTCGACTGAATGTGCTTTATGATTTGTCAATATAAAATTTGAATATGCTATAGTAGTGATCCCGTTCCAATCCAAGTCCTTAGTGAAGCCAGTTCTAGAGGTCAACTTACTTTATTTTTTTACCAATGGAAGGTCATCGAGAAGAGTGGTTATCGGACTATAGTGATTCTCAGATCCTTTCTCGTCATAATCTCGAAGATGCTCCACAACTTTGTCGACCATTATTGTAATTTATCCTCATTTGAAGAATATCAACAACCTTGAATCGTTTGAATTTGAAGCATGAGCTATTGCTAACGATCCCAGCTTCGTCTTTCGGCATCTTCGAGCATTTAAAGTGCACGAATGAACTTGAACTATCAGTTTATGGAAAAGTACGAAATTCAAACGATTCAAATTTTAAGTTGAAAAATAAATTTAAACATACTTAAATGTATAAATATAAATATACATTCGAAAGAATTAGGAAATATGTTTTCTTCCGGTGTTTGCATAGATTATTTTTCTTATTACTGTCCTGAGGTCAATAAGTCTTAAAATTCAAAATATAAAATTTCTTATCTTAAATTTATTGATAAATAAATTTATACAATTATTCTGAATAACATTGTTTTTTGTAAATATTTTCAGAAAATGAGGAAATTTATTTTATTGGCAGCGGTGTTTCTATGCCTGGCAGTAATTATCGAAGCTAGATCTTCCAACCGCCGCAAGTATAATGAGTAAGAAACCTTATAAAATATCAAACTTATCAAAATAATCCTACCCGCTGCTGGACCGGTCGGATTCACCGACTTGTTGCTTAGTTAATTGTATTAAATATACTGCAGCATCTTTTGAATATCGAGCAGATATAAAATTATACATCCTTTCCATATAAAAAAAAACAATTTAATCACTATTTATTATGTATTCACCATTTACTAGCTGTTAGCCTTTCGGTAGTCCGCGTAACTCACTGAGTTTTTGTGATAACGTCATGTCTTGCTTCGTCGGTCACTGTGGTATAGTGGCAAGAGTTTTTCCATATCCATCTGGTGGGTCTGGGTTCAAGTCCCGGCAACGTCATTTTTTTTCAAACGAAAAGAGTTCTTGAAAATGGATATATGTAATTTTTCGTCGAGTTGTTCTCGACAGAGTAAAAAAAAATCTCATCGAATTTATCTTGTATGACTTTCATTTTTTTTAAATAATTTGGTGCATTGGCGTAAGCTGTAATGCCAAATATTTTGTTTAAATTTAATCATAATAAATATAGTTTTGGTATTAATAAAGTTTTCCTTTTTTCAGCAATGATAACGATAGTTCAAATAACAGCTTAGAGGATGATGATGATGACTTAGATAACAATGGTCGCCAGGTATTTATATATTTCTACGATATTATTTTATTTAAATAATTGTAATAATATACAAAGCTCGTGCAATTTCGTCATAATTCGGCAATCATATCCAGTGAGATCTCTGCGCCTATCAAAAAAAAATTAGAAATGTTGCGAGTGGCGTGGTTAATCCTGGCATAATTTCATAATAAAATCATGTTGTTTTTCATCACTTTTTTTGATACATTTCAGAATATTCACCTTTTGGCGCCTTCCGCTTATAATGTGTTAATTATCTATTTGAATATTTGTATGGGAACACGCAATGAATTTGAAATGATTTTATCAGTATAAATTTATTTTCATATTGCTGGTTCCTTAAAAATAAATGGGAGATCAGTGCACCACTGCATCATTATAAAAGCCATGTACGATTGTAATGTTTTTATGTTATATTTTATCTAAATCAGAATTCGCTTGATGATTTTTCAAATAGTTAAGTCATGAATTTGAATCATAAAAAATTGAAACATGGGAATGAAAAGAATTAATTTAATATATCATATTTTTAATCGTTGTGGAATTATAAAAGTATGTACTCATTCAGACAAATAAAATCTATCTATATATATAAAAATGAATGATTGTCTGTATTTCCGCTATGGACTACTAAACCGCTCGACCGATCGATGTGAAACTTTACTAATTTATTGAGTACACTCTCGCAATGGTTTCTGGCCTACCAACTCCTCCCTCCAACCATCCCCCAACCTCCACCCCCAAATTTTTTTTTTAAACTTTACGAATTTTTCGAGTTTACTCCTTCGAAAGTTTTTGGCATACCCATACGCCCCACAAACCCCACCCTGCCAAACAACCCCCCTTCCCCCTAAAAATTGAAACCGAATTTTTACAAATTTCTCGAGTATTGAATACATGCAAATTGAATTGAATATTTGTTTAATGTCTTTCCTTCAAATTTATTTTAGTTGCTGGCGTAGCAACGCGCGAAGGGTACAGCTAGTGTATAATAAAATATAATTTGCAGGACCATGGACACAAGTATGACCGTCATAATAAAAACCACAAGGATTCGAAGAAAAGTAAGGGAAAGAAAGATAAGGATAGCAGCAGCAGTAGTAGCAGCAGCAGCTCTAGCAGTAGCAGCTCCAGCAGTAGCGAAAGCAATGAAGATGATGATAACAAGAAGGTTTGTCAAAAGATCGTCATAACTCAATAATTCTCTTGACATAAGTAAGGCCACGCAAACTCGGATAGGAGTAGGGCTCTGATGCACAACCTTTTTGGGAGGAGGGCCACATCATCAATTTTCAAATAGTTTGAAGACCGCGTGGGTAAAATTGATTAAATTATCGATATTGTTAGTATACGCCCAGTCCTGTTTCTGTGCGATTTCTTTTGGATGGCCACTGTGTTTTATTTACGTGATTTCTTTTCGAAGAAATAGTGAGCAAAATCATGATCAATTTTTTCCGCGATATTTTGATTTTGTAATTAATTTATCAAATTATAGTAGAGTAAGGTATTTTTACGCGATTTTTTATGCGTGCCACTTTCTGGAACCAATGTATCGCGTACAAAAAGGATTAGGTGTATATATAATTAAATAATTTACGTTTTTATATTGTTTTTACACCGTTGGTAAAAAGTTCTGAAGAAAAAAAAGTGATAGGTGCATGACGCCTATGGGCCGCAGGTTATGCGTCACTGCAGTAGAGTTTCCAATCCTGGTATCCTGGATTTCTTATAAAACCTGAAGAGCTCCGGTATCGGGATTGATTTATTCATTGAGCACAGACAAATAATCGTTCAAAACTCGTAATATTTCGATATTTATTTTTTTACTTACAAATTTTTTAAGCGCTTAGTTATATTTATTTCTTTATTATTTAGGATTCAAAGAAGTCCAACTATCAGGCAAGCAATTCATGGAAACGCGACCAAGAAGTCCGTCAGCGATACAATGAAGTTCGAAGATCCAAATCCCATCAGCCACGCCAGAATCAGATCGAGGTGAACCCCGATGCAGAAAAAATAAGCACTGTTATGGTGGAAACTGAATAATTGATATATTTATATTTACATGTTCATTATTATATTGTGTACGTAGAATTAAATGACTGTTGCTTTTGAATAGATTTTTTTATTAATCGTCAAAATTTTATTATCATTTAATTTATTATGCAGAAAGAGCTGCGGCTATAAACATATAAATGGGCATTTTTGAAACTCAATCAACTTCCATTTCTGAGATGTATGATGATTAATTATATTGAAACGTGTATCAAAACTCTCATATTTGTACTTATCACTCCACTTTTTAACAAAAGGTTCGGTTGCCTGCAAACACTAAGCATTGTTTCTTACTCATAATCCTTGGTCAAAATAAAATTTACTGAAAATGATATTAATAAAACTGTGATAAATATTACAATTTAAAAGAATAGTATTCTTTACTAAAACCACCTTTAACAAGCACTTACAATTTTTAAAAGGCACCACTCAAAGCTGGCCAAAAAACTTATGCATATACACTATTTTTAAAAAAGTGCGAAAATCTATGCAAAATTTATAGTTGTGGTAACACTACATTTTCATAAAATATTCACTCTTCACATAAGCTTTTCACTATTCAGATTAAAATTCAATAACAAAATGTAAAAAAATCTTATTTTAATTGCAATCAAATTATTAAGTAACTGAGATGCGGTATGCCAGCTTAAGCGACGCGAACTAACGAATGTGGATATGAGACATCATAATGGAATGCAGTAACCTTGATTTTGCATCATTTTATTCCAACGGTATATTCGATAATCGATGCATTTTATTATTCAATCTTATCCAAAGATGGTATTGCTAGTATTCTAGTATTGTTTGCTAAAATCACTCCAAAATTAGCGCATCTTGTACGTTACTAGCATTTAAAGGATTAAAAGTAATTACTGAAAATAAGCTAATTAGTAAAGGTACATCACTTTTAAATCTGGTTCGTGCATGTGTACTTGGTATTTCGTCTTTTCAATTGTAAAATTATATATTTTTATACCTCAATCATTAAACTTTGAAAAGTTCTAAATTTAAATATAATAAAAATGAGACATTTTCGTAAGTAATCAAACTGAATCTTTTTAATTTTCCTGTACGTGGTGGAAAGTTCTTTTTGAGTGAAAAAAAATACTTCAAAAGCAAATACACAAACGGATGCCTTAAAAAAATCTTGCTATTAAATATAATGATTAACCATCGAAGCTTTTCCTTACATTATTATTCATAACGGTTCAAGTAATCGTTAAGAAAAATTCTTTTCCGGCCTTAGATGGCACTACAAAAAGATGAAATGGAAAAAAACCACCGTCTACGAATTTATACACCAAGGTGCATAACCAAAGGACTCAAATTAACAATTAATTCAAATTAAAGCTTTTTCATTTGTAGCTACGAATCAATGGTATTTGAAGTCGGCGAAGTCATGAACAATAAGTTATAACTTAATATAAAATTTAAAATAACTTTAATTATTCCACGTATTGTGCTACTAACTGTGACACGTGTTTCGCCTCTTTCAGATGCATATTCGGACTTACTATCGCAAAGTTTGCTTAAGTATTGAAGCAAGATTGATACTAACATTTTAAAATGATGAAATTACAAAATGGAGCTTGGGATTTTTTCCATTTACAGGTAAACTTATATAAAAGTTAAAGTTAAAGCTAAAAAGTCTAAAAATTTGGTAAACCGATAATCAAATCGGAACAGCATAATATATTGACAGTGTAAATTATCAAAATTCACCTAACTCACGCTTAAAAACACACCCTGCCTGTGTCTGCGCATCGTGCGCATGTGTACTGTGAAATACATACAGACCGACAAACAGATTGTAATTTTTTGTATAAATCTAATCTAATACACTGTCAATTTGCCAGTTCACCCCGTTACTTGACAATATTAATATGTAATAGCAACACAACAATGTGTATCTGGTTATTCATGCTAAGAAGCTAAAAATAAATTTAAATATGGAACGTTTAAGTATCACTAATGTCAACCATGCTCTCTTAAGAAGTTGATTTTTTTTACGTCAAGTTCCGCTCCGAATTAGAGCACGTTATCTCTTCATAAAGTTCCTCTAGAGAAGTAGTTTTTCACAACAATTAATCGTTCTTCAATTGCTCAACATTTTTTTTCCAATTAAAATCTACAACAGAGAAGAGTATAAAAAAAGAGAATATCGCTAGAAATAGACTAGAAGTTAACAAATTGCATCGTTTTATAGGAATGTGAAGATAAAAGACGTCTATTTTTTTAGCAAAATTCTATTAATTATCAGAAAACTCCCAATTTAAGGCCCTAAGTACACAGCCTAAAGTAAGAGCCATTTTATATGAACTGAACATCTTAGTTGATCAATATTGATCACTCGCATTACCATACATCCCTCGTCGGTCCCTGTGGTCTAGTGGCAAGAGCTTTGTCCTAGCGATCAGGGTTCAATTCCCAGTAAGGTCAGATTTTTTCATTTGAAAAAAAGAGATCTTGGGCTGGGTGTATGTTATTTATCGTTGATGTTGTGCACAACTGATTCATTACTTATCATCGAGTAAATCTCGTATGACTTTCACAATTCAGAATATTTGGCGCATTGGCGTAAGCTGTTATGCCATTTTTTTTTTCTTTTTATTTAAAATTAAAAAATAAAAAATAATAATACATATGTGTGTAAATTCAGTATTATTTGTGTAACTAAAAAAAGAAGATTTATTAGCATAATAAATTATTTAAATAGATTTCACTTCCAAACAAGCATCAACGTTTCTCGATTTGTTTTATTTTTAAATCAGAATATTTACTACTTTTTTCACGCCCTGTATGTATATTTGTACAATTAATATTCCCTTCTCAGTAGTAGCTTATTAGGGCTTCGTGAGATTTCACTCAACCGTTATACTAATTCTCTGAAGCACATTCTCGAGCGATGTCCTTACAAGTCTTGCTGCATTTATAAATTGGCTTCTCAACATTTTTCACAACAATTTTACTCTGCCTTTACGAAGGAACACAAATTTGAGCATATATTTGTTTTAAATTCTTTATTATTTCACACATTTTCTTTTTTAATTTATTATGAACATACTTTTTTTCATTTGTCTGCTTCTTAGAGCTTTTCATTATTTTTTCTACTCTCTTCAAAAATGAGCGGTTGAGAAAAAGAGCTACAATTCTCGTGTTGAAGAAACGTCCTTAATAAGCTCATTTTTGCCGCATCGTCATGATTTTTTTTAAAATTCAAATGGAATAAACAGTTAAGATTTCATATTTATTAAAAAAAAACGATATTTACCATTTTCCACAAAATTTTATATAATGTTCATGCCCTCGGAAAGGGTAATCACGGCAATAATTTAGTTTATTTTTTTTTAATTATTTTGAAACTATAATCTGTTTAAAGATATATCTTTCAAAAGCTTTTACTTTTATACCTTGATTTGATTTTTGCGTTTTCAAAAACCCACCAAATCTTTAATCTAAGGCTTAATTAATAACATTTTACACATACACAATTTGCTATGATTACAATATCTAGGGATTTTCAACTGTGACAGCATGAGTAAAACTTAGTGCGAAATTACATATTTTGAATATTTTGAATCATTTTTATCTTGCAAAAAAAAATTTAAGCATCGTTGTTCCATAACAATGTATTCAAGTAAAGAGTGACCGATTACCCATCGTTTTTTTTATGAAATACATCTTTATAATCACATATAAATAATATATTTGTCATTCATACAAATTGATAGGTGAACTAGATTAAGTAGGTAGCTGAAACTTATTTCTTCGACTGTGCATTTCATTTCCAAAAAGACTGTGATTCGAATTTTCTAGTAAACTTTAATAATAATACATTTAGTTTCATTAGTAAATTATCAATTATCTAGAGAATGAGAGCCACTGATTTTATTTTATTAAAGATCAAAACAAAAATTTTATTTACGAAGCTTAAAAAACAATGGAAATTTTAATGAGCATCATACAAAACAAATCTGGGAACAGATTTCATAATAAAATTTAACTTATCAACGATATATGTAATATACATAATTTTATTCATATGGGAAAATTATATAATATCTGAATATTTGTTATATATAAAACCGAAACGGCTTATGTATGTATGTGGGTCTGTAATTCCCTTTTGCATTGTTGGTCATTAAGTTGCCATAAAAACGAATATGAAAGAAAATATGTTTGAATTTTTATCGGCGAAGACATTTAGTCAAAATGTAATAAATTAGTCTTCTACTAAACTTTTCCCGGCTTTTATTATTAATTATAATGTTTATTATTTACGTGAAGGTATTATTTGACATTTCTTTGACAGCAAATTATATTTTTTCCTTGAATTTGGACATTTTAATGGGCGAGAATGGGGCTGTCACCAAATTAAATAAAGTTTGTGATTTTATTTTAACTCTATTTTGGATGTTAGATTTTGTGATATAATTATGTCGAATGATATAACATTAAATAATTATTGGTCGCTCAGTCCGAGCGACGCCGGGTAGCAATACCAGTTATGATATATGAACGGTGTCCGCGTAAATTAAATAAACTAACCTTCTTTTCTATGTTAAGGATTGGAATAGTCTTAAGCCCCGCACGGACAATTTCACAAATAAATTTTCCAATATGTTTCTTATGTATGTATAGATTTTAGGATATAAAAGCTCTCATTTATTTGATTCTCAAAATCAGGATGTAGCAAGAGTATATAGCTTCTTGACAATAAAAATTGGGTGACTTCAAAGATGTTTATTTGCTTCACTTTTTTAGTCAGCATGGTTAAAAAATCATCATTGTACGTTACAGTAAAGAACGAAAAATCAACCATATTTCCTGACTTATCCATATTTCGAATTTCTAATTTAGATTTTTAAATTTTAAGTATATTTAGCATTATTTAGCCCATGGCTATAGCCACTTAATTTATATGCCAGTCAAAGTTACAAAAAAAAAACAAATTTTCAACATTGCTTTTGAAATAAATTTGTTTTGATAATATTACTACTAACTGTTTAAATACAAAACCCTATATTTTTGCTCCCATAATTGATTCACATCGCTTCATAGAATATTTGAATGGCCAATCAATTACGCTTCTTTCATGGATCTGAAGAGTGATTATTCATCGATTCTTTCTATTTTTAATTTCATACCCGATAACTTTGCTGTGGAAATTTTCAATCAGAGCTTTTATTTGGCTCAAGCTCACCACGATAATTAAATATCAATTCAGTGGAGCTCCTTTCAATTTTTTAAATGCCTCATTCATAAAATCCTTCCACCATTGAACTCAGTTAAGCTTGGCAGAAAGAAAGATAAAAAGAAGCAAGTACCGTAAAGTTTTTATTTCATAGAGCCGCGGTACTGTAATGTTCATGAATTCGAATCGTTATGGGCAGACTTTTTGAAAATCTATGACTGCATTGGCGAACAGGCACAGCCAGACAATTAAATATTTACCATTTCATTTATTAATTTTCAATATTCATTATTCTTGATTACATTTCATGAATACTTTTCTAACCCTTTCATATCATTATATTCAACGTTCAATTTACGAAAATATTTGCCTCTTTGTTGTTGCTTTGACATTTTAAGGTTTAGGGTAAATATAACATTGCATTCGATGTTGATAGATTTTATTACACAGAACACATAATGCGAATTATAACCGTCATAAAAATTATGGATAGCGAAATTTGTATATGATATATTTTTATACCCAGTAGGATAAAATCAATGCACACATTACAGGTGTCCACAGACAATACTTGGTGGGATGGCATTATATTCAAAAATTATAAAATATTTTTGTACGTATTTTTAGTGGCGGTCGTGGGTAAGATATTTGGAGGTACCCGTTGGTAAAAAAAAATGTTTTTGAAAAAACATTGAATATAAATATGAAAAGCTATGCATTTCTTTCCTTGAGTGAAACAATTTTTAATCAAAAAGAAATTAAGCCCGCACTTGTACAGACGCAACACTGCTGGAGAGACATAACCAAACCATGGTGTATCTAAGAACTCTCCTCTCCGTGCCCATTCTTCACTCTCTCCAACATATTCCATCGAAAATGGTACTGCACAAAATCCGGTACAGTACAAAGTACCGCGGTGTATGATAATTATTGAATGTATCGGTTCACGGGAGACCTTAATATACGCTTAAATAATAATGATAATTTTGTTGAATATTATTTGTGATCCATAGATATGTTATTTATGTAATATATAATATATTTTATCACTAGTTAGTAGTTAAAAATATTGCGAGTTATACTTGTTATGGAAGTTGAATTTAGAAATGGTTTGATATCTTCTCATTAAGCTGTACGATTCAACCGTCATAAATCCATAGCATCGAGCTTTTTATTTCGGTTTTGTGCGGCCAACCGTTTTCACCTCATTATTATTTGATAATGGGCAGATACCGACGGTGAGTGGCCATCTATCGCTTCTTCTCGAGGATAGCTAGTATACTATACCCCTCGTTCCTATAGCGCTCAATTTCATGAACCGGCAAAGGTTTCATCAGCTCCTGATCTGAATTATTTCAACGTTATTGGCATTTATGTTAGAAAATTATACTGCTCTTAGGTGAAAAATTCAGATAACTGGATAGGTATTTCAATTTTAATTCTTTAAAAATGATTTATAAAATTTTGTAGTTTTGACAAAGATATTGTTTATTGTTTATTTGAAAAAAATATAATACATGGCATTACAGTTGGCCTCAATTATCACTTTTAAAGTGTTCACTTTCAATACTTATTAACTAATTATAATGCTCGCAATGAGCGAAACTGGTCCTGATCCAATAAATTTTATGCGGAATGAGTACCAAAAATGTGTTACTATTTTTACTATTTAGAGTATCATTTTATTAGTTCACTGCTGAAAATTTGAACTCTCTTAGGCATTGAATTGACCAGCCGAAAAGCCCTTGTCACTGGTGACTCTAGGTCATAAGTAATTAATATGTTATTAGTTAATAATTTCGTCTGAAGATTCTTGATAGAATTTCAATATCAAATTCAAGCTATATTATTAGTTAATCTGTACTCATGATTTCTAAATGAAGCATAGCAAGTTGACATCATTTTTTCAAAGACCTGTTTGTAATACAGTCACTCAATCTATCTATTCAGGGATTTTCAGAAAAGGTTGATGTGTTTTGGTAATTATAAGAAGTAAAAGAAGCGCTATTTTACTTTCTCGTTCTGTCTTCACTTTGTTTTTCACGATCAAAAAGAATAAGCAGAGGAATCGATCTCAAATATATCCATGCATTCATTCAATAAACAGGACCAGTATTGTCTATGAACAAGTGCAGATATTTGAACTCAAGATATAATAACAACAAAATATATTGCCTTCTGACCAAAAAAAGTAGGAGGATTTTCGGATGATTTATGCATCTACTTTAAAAAAAATGAAAATTATTTAATCCTTAAATTACTTCTAAATATACTTAAAAAATAGATGTTAAATGATTTGCAACGTGTATGGTTTTCTTAGTATCATTATACAAAAATAATTTCGATGGATTTGGCGGTAATTTTGTGGAAGTTCATTTTGATGTTCAAAAATAGAAAAGCACAACAAAACACTAAATCTTTACTGAGAACGAAACTATAACATTGCACTTAAATCAAAATAAAAATACCTCTTATTGCATATTACAAATTGACAATAATAAAATGTAAGATTGGCTTTATGTAAGAAAGTATAATGATCTAAAATTTAATAGAGCTTTCAATAAATAATTAATGTATACTTTGAAATTATTCAGTCTAAATCTGTTTAAATGAGTACCATTTTAGGTCGATGTGGCATTTAAAATTGCTTAATTAATTAGCAATTCTATAAGAAAAACAATTTAGAAATCTGCGGTTTTTTTCTTAACAGTTTGCAGGAAACTCTCTGCTATGGATGTGGTAGAGAGATTGTGACTTACTTTTTTTAATCACGAATTAATACATTTGATTAATATAAATACTGGTAAATTAATTAGTTCTAATCACGATTAAGATCGTTTTTATCTGAAAGGCAGAAATTAATTAAGATGAAAAAGTGTTTTATAACCTCATTACGAAATGTGTGGTTTGTAATAAATTTGTTTTTAATTAGATTATTAAAATAAGAAACGATAAGAGGAATATTCTTTATTGATTATCCATTTTCTTTACTTTTAATTCTGCATCAATTTTGAACCTCTGAATTTTTAAAAATTTAAATGGCACTCAATGTTAAATATTGTTCATTCAAAACTATTCTAAAAAAAAATAATAACACATTTTTAGTACTAACTCTGCATATTTTTTTTTTTGATCTGGACCGGTTTTGCTCATGGCGGGCATTTTCAACTGATAATAAATACAGTGATATTTAAACAAAAGATAAGTAAGAATTACAAGGTATGACAACTAAGCAAATAAATGTCCGGTCCGTGGCGCAGTGTTAACGGTGTTGGCTTGTGTGCCGGACCGCCCGGGTTCGATTCCCGGTACGAGTGGATTTTTTCAGTCGATAAATCTCTTTAAAGGCATGGGTTGTCTTATTTTTGTTGAAAATCCCTTCCCACCTTTCCGATCCCAAAGAGCGACGCATAGTGACAGCGATTAACCTAATCACTAGTCCTGTCCTAGCCCTCATATCCTTCCATCCCTACTCTCTTTGAAAAAGAGAGGTTGAGCAACTGAATAACAAGCAGTTCTCGTAGAAAAACATATGTTGAGATATACTCCGTGAGGAGTTCATATGCTACAAGTTGGGAGCGGACATGGTTGAAAAAAAATCGAATCAAAATATGTCATTTCAATTTGATCAAAATAATTGAAATAAAAATCATATTGTGTTCTTCTAATCTCAAGTGTGGTCTTAAATTAAAATATTATATTTTAAGGTGTTCACTGTCAATACATTATAATAAAAATAATAAAACATTTTTAGTACATACTTATTCCACAGAAATTTTATTGGATCAGGATTTTTTTTCATACCTTGTAAATTCTTACTTAACTTTTGTATAAATATCACTGTTTCGTTGTATTTCTTATCAGTTGACAATGCTCACCATGAGCGAAACTGTTCCTTATCCAAATAAATTGTATGTGGAATCAGTACTAAAAATGTGTTATTATTTTTACTAAATATACTATAGTAATTGGTATCATATTGTTTTGAAATAAGAACAACTTAAATTATTAATAGCATAAATAGGTAAAATGTGCAACTTTGAAGACAAAACTGTACGATAAAATTTATGTGGAATAAATATGTAGTAAAAATGTTTTATTATTTTTATTAAAATACTAGTATTGCTACCCGGCTTCGCTCGGACTAAGCGACCAATAATTATTTAATGTTATATCATTCCCAAAGAATTACAGACCCACAGACATACATACATACATCCATACATACGCCGTTTCGGTTTTATATATAAGATTATACTTATTGGGAATTTTTGCCTTTAATTTAAAAATACTCTTTCAATAATAATTATAAAGTTCTTAATGTTGGCCACAAATGTAAAACATTAAAACAGATGTTTTAATTTTTGTATAAATTGTAAAAAACTGTTTTTCTTGTTTCTGTTTTTGTTTATTTCAATTCAAAGTTTTGTTGATTTAAAACTAATCTTCCTTCAAAAGAGTACGATTTTTAAAGTAATATAAAAATCATAAGTTTCGTTGAAGGCAATATCTTTCACAGCCAATAAAAATTCACAATATTTACGAGTTACCGTTGGAAAAATAAAGAATATAACTCGTCTTTCATACAAGACGCTACAACTTGAAACTAGAGACATACTCTTGTATGAACTTTGAATATGCACCGTGACCAAAAACTTTTTTAAACATTTGTATAATTAATATAAAATCTATGTTATAATCCGTGTTATAAAGGAGCTCTTCCAAGTAAATGCCAATTCAATCAACATAATAAATATGGTCTTCCTATATGAAATGATTCTATACTGCTGCATTTGACTATAAAGGTTATCAGAATCAATCGTAATTATAACAATGCCGTATAAATTATCATGTCCACATCCTTATAAGTTGTATCATTCACTTTTATAAAACAGTAGCTGTACCCTGCGCGCGTTGCTACGCCAACAACTAAAATAAATTTGAAGGAAAGACATTACACAAATATTCAATTCAATTTGAGTCAATTTATTGATTTCGTTCATTTTAAAAAAATTGTGACATTGCAGCTTTTCGTTTCAATTCGATATTTATTGAGGTGCTGTGGGATACACAATATTTCTTGTTTTTCCATCTGGTGCGTAAACGAATAAATCAGACGGTTTTCAGACGCGTGAGCAGGCCACATAGAGCTGCCCATGTGAGAAGCATGGATTCTCCAAATTTAATTCACACACTTGCAACGATTGGCACACACGGGGGGAAGGGGGTTGTTTGGCGGGGTGGGGTTTGGGGGCGTATGGGGGTATGCCGGAAACCTTCAAAGGAGTGAACTCAAAAAATTCGTAAAGTTTAAAAAAAAATGGGGGCGGAGGTTTGGGGGTGGTTGGGGGTGGTTGGGGAGGGGTTGGTAGGCCATAAACCATTCCAGGAGTGTACTCAATAAATTTGTAAAGTTTCACATCGATCGGTCGAGCGGTTTAGTAGTCCATAGCGGACATACACACAGACATTCATTTTTTATATATAGATATATATATATATATATGCATATGTATGTATATAGATAGATAGGTACACATATTTTTGGTAAAAATATATTTATAATTTTTCTTCTAACAATGTTCTCAATAATATTGGACCACTCTATATGCTATGTCGAAGCTGGGCTGTATTGCAAAAGTTTTTACTGAAACGTTCAGGAAAGAGTATGCCAAGATTTGATTTAAGAACATTGTTTTTTTTTACAAACGACAAAAAGTCCTTTCGCAATTCCAATGACATTTCGTTATGCCATACAAAACGATATTTTCATTTGGCTGTTCGTATATTTTTGATGATTACTGTTCTTGAATGCTTTCCTTTGCTTTCTCTTTGTGCGACAAAGTAAGGTTTTTTTAAAACAATATAATAGGAAGTTCAAAACGTATATTTAGTTTGATGTCAGTCAAAGATTCATTGATCCTAATTTGTATATTATAAAATTTCATCTTTTCGCGGAAACCAATCTAAGCTTTTTAAACCTCCATCCCAATTTTGATATTATTTGAACATATTTCATTTTTTTAACATGATATTTTTGTTTTTTGGTGATAATATGTCAGTTTTGGTTTGTCTACCACCAAATTAAAAGCATTTTGAATTTCATATGGTCAAAGTTTGACTTGGCAATGTATGTAACTTTATTTTGTTTAAAACATCTGTATTTATCGCTTATAACGTATTCATCGTCAGTACAAGGCGGAAAGGCATTATATTAAAAAATAATAAAGCACCTTTGTACAAATGACAAATTTAGTTTATTAAGATCGGGACCAGTTTCGCACGTCGAGGGCATTTTCAACTCATTGAAAAAAAATTGTATAATATTTATTAGCTATATATATATATATCTATCCACATAAAATTTATTGGATCAGGACCGGTTTCGCTCATGGCAAGCATTTTCTACTGATCATACCAGTCAATTTTATGTGGGAAAAGTACTAAAAATGTTATATTATTTTTATTATCTATTTATGTTTAGTAAAATGTTATTGTCTTTTTTCTTCGAGCTGATTTCTAAATAGTATGTATTTTCTCTACTTTATAATCTTTATATTTAAAATATATGACACATTGACAATTTGTTCAAATGCCTATTCATTTTGGTTTATATTTAAAAATATATGTATGTATACTAAAAACATCTATGAAAATGTGAAATGGGAAACCTAAATAATACAGCGGTAACTATTATACATTTTAGTAACAATAAACATAGCGAGACAAAACGGGAGTTTAATCCGGATTAATCCATTTACAAAGTAAATAATCGCAGCTCGTAGTTAACGCGTAGCAGTCTACGAGTATGAGCATAAGCCGAGTGGATATCGTCGTAGACCCGAGAGGGGCCGGCGTAGCGCCGCCGAAATGGGGCTCAATAAAAGCGTATTGGACACGGCCAAAACTCCCAAAGTGGCCATAATTGAACCGAATTAGCAATCTAATCTCGCAAAAGAGTATCAAAAACAGTCACAGAGTCGGACTCTGTAGGCGTTTACACACAAATGCGCAAGTTTGAGGAGTCATCGGCGGGGCAAAGATAATCGTTAATTTTGATAACTTTTGACACCAAAACCTAGTCTAAATGAATAATTTCAATATCTATTGGCAAACACTATCAATATTATACAACCGTTTTTTTCATTACAAACTAAAAAATACCGTTTGAATATTTTATAAAATATATTATACTTGGTGAAATGGCATTATAATAAAAATAATAACAATGTTTAGCATTAAGATTTACTATCTTTTTTTTAAATGCACTTATTTTGGTTTTTACTTTGTTAATGATCATTGATATAATAGTTTGCATTGCTAAGAGGTCTTCAACATTTTAATGATAGTCTATTTTGCATCAATTTATTTGCTTAGTTGTAATACTAATTGTTTGCCATACCTTGTAACTCTTGCTTACCTTTTGTATAAATATCACTGTATTTCTTATCAGTTGATAATGCTTGTCATGAGCGAAACCTGTCCTGATCCAATAAATTGCATGTGGAATAAGTACTAAAAATGGGTTATTATTTTTATTAAATATATTATAGTTGGTGTTTACAGTTTATCATATTGTTTTGAAATAATAGCATTAATAGGTAAAGGTGCATATTTGAAGACAAAACTGTACTTTATGCGTACTTCATTGTTCAATTTACATTGACTAAATAGAACTCAATTATTGTTTTTTATTGCGAATAAAACTTACACATGGAATTATAGCTGAAGCCAATGTGCCACGAATTCGACAAATATGATACAAGTTATAACATAAAATATATCAAAAAATAAATAAATTATTAAACAGAGAACGGCATAAAAGACACAACACATACTTGGTATAGAAATTATATGAGTTATAACAAAACAGCAAGTTCACTGCTGAAAATTCCCAAATCAATAAACAGTGCATTGATCAGTTGAACAGCTTTTGAGACTGGTGACTCAAATTTAAAACGTGACAAAAAAAAAAAATTGGTTGATAAAATGTCTTTGGTAACGCACGTAGGCTAAAAACTGAGACATTCAAAGTGAGCATATTTATAACAATTATTTTCCACTAGAATTTAGTATTTTTGTATTTTGAGATGATTTTCAAGCGTACGAACGTGCTTTTATTACAATAAGGCTCTTTGGAGTTTAATGAGGTAACTTATTGCTTCAAAAATAAGTTTTGACGAATACAAACATTTCAATTTGAAAATGATTGCAGTCGTTGGAAGTTAATGCTCTTATCAGGAACTTTTATCAGTTTTAACCGAACAAAAATTCCGATATTAAAAATGATTTTTTCTTTGATGTTTTAAGTATTTATAGATTCACTGAACCTACTCATATCTATAATATCGACATTTATATAACTATATATGTAAATGCCAATTTAGCTTAAAATCATTAGTTCTACGCCAATGTGGCTGGCGCAATTTCTCAAATCAAATCACGTCACGCGGACTGCCATCAAAGCGTTGTTATCGGCTTCATGCCAAGCCAAAATGATCAGCATCGATATCCAAAGTAAATGCACTGAGGATGAAATTCGTTTGGCAGCGCAGCCGCTGGATTTAACTGCACAGTGAGTTTTTACTTTTACTTGCAATCAATGGCACGGCGGTCAAACAAACCCTCGGCAGCCGAGGCATTTGGATAAGTTTGAATTCAGTGATTTTATGCTAATAATTTAATACAGCAGCGACATCAAAATTCCGTTGGCTTTCTACCTACAATCAATCTTCATAAACGTGCAAAAATATTTGGCCAAATTAACAGCTCATTTAACATGTCAGGAGGTAATTTTCAAAAGTGGTCAATTCCAAAATAATTTTTCTCAACTGCCAGTTTTAGGTTAAACTTTTGAGACCTTTTTTATTCACATGGAAAAGTTTGAATTTTTACACATTCTCAGTTCTCAGTTTCTCAGTTTTTCAACAAATGGATTTGACCACTTTTGAAAACTCCCTCCTGATGTATGTTGTGTATTACCAATCAATCTTTCTCGTATTCGTTAGTACTAAAAATTTCCGTTGAAATACAATGTTGCCGTCACAAACTTCACCTCAATTGATCGATTCTATCGAATACTAGCCGGTACCCGGCAAGCGTTGAAGTGCCTCTCAAAGAAAGAATGTGCTTGTGTTTTAGTTGGATATGGCTGTATTTAATAGCTGTACTGATTCAGAAACCTTCGAAGGTATCTACACAACAAATCACCAAAGATTTATCGCAATCGGATGAACGGTATAGAATCGCATAGACTACGAACAAAAAAACAAACAAATATTGATTTTTATATATAAGATTCGTTGTCTCTATTAGAAGCATGTGTGAGTTTACTATCTTATTCACACAATATCCAACACTGCAAGTTTTAAAGATTCGTATTATTGGTATGTTTCCGCTGCTGAATCACTCACTGTGAACACAGCGTACCGGTTGTATCACTAACACTATGAGTTAGTTAATCGAGCAAAAAATAAACAAATTTACTACTCAAGCTGAGAGAGAATACACATTTCAAGTATTCAAGGAAAAAAAACGCATGTTGACTTTTAGTACAAGCACAATTGACTCTTAGATCAATATTTTCTCAAAAGAATGTGCTAGTAAGAGATTACTGTCATAAGAAAATGACTTCCATTAAAGACGTTAGTTTTATCAATATTTATCAATATCGGATACGGGTTACTTACTCACGTGGAAAATTGATCGCGGGCAAGCAAATTGGCCGCGTCGAAAATCGTCAAAGAAGACTTTTTTGCAAAATACTAGAACCGTGAAAAAAATATATATTCACTTTTTTTCAGCTCTTAATGTAACATTTAATTATGGTATTTTTGACAATACCACTCTGAAAATATGTCCAGTATATTTTATAACAGCTCATATATTAATTAAACTATACAATTGTACAAAAAAAGTAAAGAAAATCTTGTTAGGGATATAGGATAGTTACTACTTACATCCAATTTCAATGCCAGTTGCGTATCAGATTTTTTTCATACAGAAAAACAAGATACCTTTAAGTTTTTGTCAACGAAGAAATAGCTTAGTATTTTGCGGCTCAGATAATCTATACACGTTCAAGTTTCTTGTTCAAGTCAGCTTATTAGATGAGCACGTTTCCCAATTTAAATGTTTGTTACACTTTTCTGCAAAAATACGAAATACCTTTATATATATATTACCATCTTATTCAAAATGGGTATAATTGAATTACACAAAATAAAATGGCACTTTATATTAATATAATAAATTGTCAATATGTGTTTATAAAATTATAACAAAAACGCGTTACTAATATCGAATTCGAATGTCGATTATTGAAGTGGGATTTTAAGATTACTGGCAATATAAATTCTTTAAAAGGCCTGATTTTTGTACTTGTTCATGGTAACACTCGATTTATCAAATTGTTTTTGACATATCGCACGATCGACTGTCAGATGTAAATTTTCATCCGAAGAAAACAAGAAAAAATAGTATCAAAACTAATCAGAAAGCATCCCTTCCAAGGCCGCTCGCGTATTGTCGTCCCTCTCTATCGCCGAGAAGTTTATTCGGGGGTGAGAAAGAGAGAGAGACGCTATCGGCTGATTGTCGCCTGGGGGTAACGTCTCGTCGGCAGCCGTGTGTTAGGGAATGCATTTAAATGGGAATTTAACCACTGCGCCACTATACGCCGTTTATGCTCGCTGTTACGTTATCGCGGGCTTCTTTCCATCGCGACGTAAGACGGTTAATCTTTACGCGTTTCCCCGACTGCCGACTGCAATGGGTTTCTTTTTCATCTCGGATTTCGAACAACTCGCGCTATTCCAAATTTAAAAACACCGTATTTTAAAACAATGATTGCACTCACCGATTTTCGAAAATTTGTATTTTGGAATGCACTCTTTAATCGATGACTAAATGTGATCACAGTTAAATATGCGATAGAAAACATTTTTATATAACTTTTAAGGTGTTCGTTGTCAATACTTGGTGGAAAGGTATTAGAATTAAATTAATAATACATTTTTAGTACGTTTTCCACATAAAATTTATTTGATCAGGACGGGTTTCGCTCATGGCGAGCATTGTCAACTGATAAGGAATACAATAAAACAGTGATATTTATACAAAAGTTAAGTATGAAAAACAACTTTGTATATAATTCAAAAACGTTTTATGCTGAATCTGATAAAGCTTCAGACTGATTCTCTGAAAGTACATGGCCAATATATTAACTTTAAATTCTTTCACGTCATTGTTAAAGTTGAGAAAATACGGTATATTAAAACATTCAGTTGCAATCCGACTGTTCAAAAATTAAACATTTTTATTTTTCAGTTAATCACAGGTAACCATCATCTGCCTTTTCTCAGAATCGCGCAAAATCTGAATGATTTCACAATTTTTTTAATAGAATAAGACGAGAATAAACCAAATATATGCAGGAAACATCGACGAAAAGGAGGCACGACAATTTATGTTTTTTTTGTATTTGACGTGTAATAGGATTATTAAATATTTTCAATGATTTATGTGGTGAAATGGTCAACTTCGTTGACTACTGCACCACATTTATGACAGGGACAGTGATTAGCTGACCACTATTCCTGTTTTAGTTCGCGTATCCTTTCCATCCCTTGTCTCTTCGAAAAAGAGAGGTTGAGCAACTGAGTAACAATCAGTTCTCATAGAAAAACATATGTTGAGATAAACTCCATCAAGTCCATATGCTTCAAGCTGGGAGCGGACATGCCAAAAAGTGGGTGTTTAAACAGGTGGTTAACCTGAACACACCAAGACATCTAAGGGTAGATGAGACGGAAGGAAAAAAAATCTCTTTGATTTTAGTCTAAAATATCATGATGAAAATAAATTTAACTTATTTTTCATATGACCATCAAAACAGGAAATCCCCGTGTCAAGTTGTTAAGAGACTTACAATGCTTGCTAGCTTTCGAATCGCTTAAAAATTCTCCGACAAAGTTAGAAAGCTACTATTGTTACTTTTTTGAGTAGGGCCATGCGCATTACAGACCTTTACTCAGCTAAACTACCTCTTTATTATTACCTTATGTGATGTATCAATAATTTGAAAACACTTGCATACCTTTTTTACAATAATTTCAATGTGGAACATATGAACTCATAGTGGAATATTTGCTACAGAATACTAGTTTTACACAGATCTCAACTCATGAAACCAATTATTAAAATCGTCTTGTCATGATAAATATCAAAAAAATTATACAAGTCGTATATAGAGCACGTCACTTTATCATACTGGAATCAAAAAATAGAATCTTATATATAAAACCGAAATGGCGTATGTATGTCTGTGGGTATGTAATTCCCTTTTGCATTGTTGGTCATTAAGTTGCCATAAAAACGAATATGAAAGAAAATATGTTTGAATTTTTATCTGCGAAGACATTTAGTCAAAATGTAATAAATTAGTCATCTACTGAACTTTTCCCGGCTTTTATTAATATAGTAATGTTTATTATTTACGTGAAGGTATTATTTGACATTTCTTTGACAGCAAATTAGATTTTTTCCTTGAATTTGGACATTTTAATAGGCGAGAATGGGATTGTCATCAAATTAAATAAAGTTTGTGATTTTATTTAAACTCTATTTTGGATGTTAGATTTTGTTATATAATTATGTCGAATGATAACATTAAATAATTATCGGTCGCTTAGTGCGAGCGACGCCGGATAGCAATTCTAGTAATTAATAAAGATATTAGAATAAGAAGGATAATCAATTGATGGATCAATTATGTATATTTAAATCTTAAGAATTTCGACTGAGAGTGTTTAATGAAATTCCAATATAAAATTAGAATCGTTTGCATTTTGTACTTTTCCACGAGTTTTGTCGTTTACGACCCGGATTACACCCTTCGGCATCTTCAGGCATTTAAAGTGCACGGATTTACTTTTACTGACGCATAGTAAACAGTTTGTTATTAACGTTTGAAAACTAGCTTAAGTCAAAATCCGTTAATCCATGAGTTTTGTCGCTAACGACCCGGGTTCCGTTTTTTCGGCATCTTCAGGCATTTCAAGTGCAAGAATGAACTTGAACTTGAATACATACCTTCATTCTAAATTCTAAGATTTGTATATATTGGTAAAACACATTGCATTGATATATTCAATATATATATATGAGTGAATGACTAGAATTATTGTGCGACTGCAATTTAATATTCTATACGTATAAATCGTTTATTTTCACGTGAGTATTACCAAAATAACTCATTTATAATGTTGATTTGTGTTATTATTTGTGAGTAGAAAATTATGAAATGGTTTATTTAACTACTATCCTCATTTAAATCTCTTGTTTGGGTAACTATTATTCATAAAACAAAATATTTTAATTGTTTATTTAATATGATATATAGTTTTAAGATATTTTTTTTGTTTGTGCAATAATAATAAATAACTGTATTATGAATAAATTTTATATAGCACAGAAATAATTGTCTATGATTTTGTAAAATTTATTTAAGTTCTACTGCTATATTGCTACTCTCACCGAATGAATAATGTTTGAAAAGTGACAATCAAACACTGGTTTATTGTTAATCATCAAAAATATTCAATCTGTATTAAAAACATCTTTTAAAAATAAGCTCGTATTGATCATTTATTCTTATTGCATTACAGACTTCCTTTACTTAGTTAAACTACCTCTATATTTAAGAATTTCGACTGAGGGTGCTTGATGGAATTTCCATATCAAATTTGAATTGTTGAATTGGTGTACTTGAACTGACATCCATGCACTTGAAATGCCTGAAGATGCCAAAATACGAAACCCGGGTCGTTAGCGACAAAACTCATAGAAAAGTACAAAATTCAAACAATTCAAAAATTTACCTCTTTATTATTGAATATTTCAATGCTATTTATATTACCAATATTTACATAACTTACGTGAAGATACGTGTTTAGGTTCAAGTTCATTCTTGCACTTGAAATGCCTGAAGATACCGAAACGGTGAAACCCGGGTCGTTAGCGACAAACCTCATCTATCAACGGAGTCAATATGAATTAGCGAAAAGTTTATATTGACTACGTTAATAGCAATTTAACTTAGTTATCTACTTTTATTTTTGTATATAAACGAAACAAACTGTTTACTACGCGTCAGTTCAAGTACATCCGTGCACTTGTAATGCTTGAAGATGCCGAAAGACGAAACTCAGATCGTTAGTGACAAAACACATGGAAAAGTATAAAATTCAAACAATTCAAATGTGATATTTAAATTCCATCAAGCACCCCCAGTCGATGTCCTTAAATGATGAATAATTAGTAATTCAATTTCTATCCGAACAGTTTTTTATAAGTGTCTCAGACACCAGGCAAAACAGCATTTAAGACACAATGAATAAAACAAAAGATAGTTTTTTTCTTTACTCAATTTTACAAAGAAGTTATCCAAGAGCTGTTAAATTGGAACACATGTCCAAATAGTTTTAGTTAAGGCACATTGCGTATTCATTCTACCACTTATATGATCCGATCCAGAAAGTCGTTTTATTCAATCGAAAAGTATTAAAACAACGGCAAAGTACTTATTTCCCGAAGAGCAAGTCATCAAAAGTCCGATCAGCCCCTGAAGGTTTTTGCACACGGCTTCCTCCCTCACCGAGATGTTCGGGAGTCTTTTTTTCTTGTTATAATTTAATTTGTAGACCTCTCACGTACTCGCGTGTCTACAAAACTTGATCTACGCTCGGCTCATTTTAATGTATATTTGACTGTGGCTCTTTTATTCTCGTTCTCTGCGTATTGCGTAGAACGCGTCTTTTTATCGTAGAGCGTCGTAGGCTGAGGTATGACTTACCTCGTAAATTTACTATTTTGACGGTAGGCTTTTTATATTCAAGCAGTTTAGAGTGACACCTAGATTATGATACACAAACACACTTACTTCCCTGGTATTCAAAAGCAAGATATTATATGATGCGTCAACGTTTTTACATTTTAACAAAAATTTTATCCGAGTAATACATTTTTCAATAACACAGTATTTATACTACACATTTCAAATGTAAGCAATCAATTTAAAAAATTTAAAGATATAACAATGCTTCGAATGTCATTTTCAGCGTCGTAAGCGACAGAGCTAACGGAAAAATACAAAATTCAAACGATTCAAATTTGATATTGGAATTCCATCAAGCATCTTCAGTCGTTTTTTACTTATTCCTATTATTGCTCCCTGTGAGCGAAACCAGTCCTTATCAAAATAAATTAAATGTGCAAAACTTACATAAATGTATTATTACTTTATAATATAATATGATTCCACCATGTTCCACAGAGAATACCTTAAAAGTAACTAAATTAATATACATGGTGAAATACATTTGCTATATCAACACATAAGTTTATTGATTGATTGATTTAGTCAGCATTTACTTGGTAGAACTCTATTATAATACGATGAAAAAAATAGCAATGTTTTTTAATTCTACAGAAATTATTTTATATATTTGTTAATAGCTCTTTCGGCTAACCCCATCGTCAGAACTGTGTTTTAAGCATGCATTTACTCATCCTTATATACTGTTGTAGTCAGGGTACAAAATACATCTTCTTCTCTGTTCCACCATCCTAGTTTGGTACTCTCATTGCATCTTATCGGAAATCAGTTATATTTTTTGAGGTTTTCTCAGTATATTTATTTTTTCATTTTTTCTTATTATTTTAAAACCACATTGGTTTTCGATGGATTGGCGACCACTTTGAAAGGTTTAAATTCAAAAAAAATGCTTTCAATTATTTCTGTACTTTGATCATACGAATTGTACGAAACAATATCAAATGCCCAATCTGCACGTAAAATTCCAGATCACAAAGGTGAAAGGTCATCTCCTTTTCGAGTTTTCGAATGAATTAGCCATTTCGTTGATGATATGAAGGCTTTGACTCTTGGCGCACGTCACGTGGTTCCCCGAGGAGCTTTTCCGGTCACAAAAGTTTCCCTTAGTACGTGACTGCCATTACATCCGTCGACCATTTTTTTTTTCTCGAAGGGAAACTTTTTCAGCCTGTCACCGAAATGAATCACGCTGATTCTCAAGTTCAGTGATTTCTTTGTCACCGCTTATCAGATTTTTTTTTGGCCACAACCACGAACCAAGTAGAATATTTTTACCGCAGTAAATACAATTCAATTATATATTTAATTCTCGGGGCATTCCCCAACAATGAAATGGTTTTATCACTGGTAAGACAATGTAGTTGATTTATCGATTTCGTTCAGTGACATTAAAAGAAATAACCCGCAACCGATCGTTATAAAGTATATGTGGAATGTAATCCTACCAAAAATTTACAGTTAACACCTGAAAAGTAGAGATTTCAATTACTCGACACCTCAACTACTCGAGTAAAAATTTTTAAATACTAGTATACTAGATTAGTTCCAGATGTACCAAAATATATATATTATTTATTCAAATTTGTGGAAAAAAAATAGACGATAAATAAATAAATGAGTTTATTGAATTTCATTGAATTTGTCAGTCCCTGTGGTCTGGTGGCAAGAGCTTTGTCCTAGCGATCTGGAGACCCGGGTTCAATTCCCGGCAAGGTCAGATTTTTTCAATTGAAAAAAAGAGATCTTGGGCTGGGTGTATGTTATTTATCGTTGATTTTGTGCACAACTGATTTATTACTTATCATCGAGTTAATCTCGTATGACTTTCACAATTAAGAATATTTGGCGCATTGACGTAAGCTGTAATGCCAAATATTTTTTGCTTTTAAAAAAAATAAAAATAAAATATTTCAAATATGATTAAACGTCTCTAATTTTAAATTGGTTCAAAGTTTTGTTTTTATAATTCCCGCAGAAGAAAAAACTTTCTCTGTTGCTGTGGACGTCAGATTTATAGTGAACAATGAATTAAATAGTACATCTAGTTTTTTGTCCGCTGTTTAAATGATTTCAATTTTTAAAAATCTTCTTTTAAATTTTGTAATGTGTAAATATTTTTTTTAAATAAATTATTCATTTATAAATTACGAGTACTACTCGTTTATTTTTCAAAAATACTCGAATATCGACTACTTGAAAAATGGACGAGTATTCTCGAGTATCGAGTATTCAATAATCGAATTGGAGTATCTTGCCCATCAGTGAAATAGTTTTATAGCTGATAAGGCAAAGAAGTTGATTTATCAATTTCATTCAGCGACATTTAAATAAATAACATGCAAACGATCGTTATAAAGTATATGCAATGTGCTCCACATTGGGAGTGGACAATGATTGATTTAATTTATATTTTGCAACATACAAGCAGTTCTCGTAGAAAAGAACAAGTTTCAACGTCGTTGGCTTCGGTTGCAGAATCTCAAACTCGCAGAGTTTCATTTGGCAATCAAATTATCGATTTCCGAACGAAGAAATAAATTTCTCTGATCGAAATTGGATGAATTTAACAGTATTTTCTTTCAAGATGTGGGATATAAAGAAAACCCAATTGATTATGTATAATTTTTCTGTGGCTTAAATTTGGCCTGGTCGATTACTGTTCGCGAGAATAAAACTCTAAAACCATTTCAATAGGGATATGCAGAGTTAGTTTATTATTAATAAGAGTAGTTCTCATAATGGTGATGATGACTTGAAGCTTTTTGAAATAATCGAATGTCAGTTTTTTTACATCAATGATTCCTTTTTAAGAAAATAGTTACGACTTTTATCTTAAACGATTATATTTTATGGTTATATTTAACTAATTCTAGCCGAAGATGCGCAGGCTTAGGGCCGATAATACGTATTACCGTTGCAATATAACACAAAACTCTCAATAAATAAATTAGGTCCCAGTTTGTGGTGACTTTGGGGGCCAAGTGGTGCAGCATCGGTTAAAGATGGCGGGGGTGGAAGGGGTCTGACAAATGTCTCTGTGAACATCCTCCCCCTTCAGCAAAGATTCCCAAAATAAATTTCAATAATAATTATTTAAGGATATTGCATAAATAGATATGGAAATTTAGAGTGAAACATTTAATACTTTGTGTTTCTGTCTTATATTTGGCTTACCATAGGTCTCGGTTTAAGAGTAGTACCTTGGTCCTGGCCAGTTTGGTATTTTTTCCCGGTTGTTGTATTGCGTGACGATGATGCGACGCGTTTCAAAACTTCCGACTGTACTTCTAAATTGATAATAATACTTTGGCCCCAGATTTGGTGCCGCGATGCGTTTCCACCCGCAAAAACTTGTCTTACGTTAGTAAAATGAAGGGGAAGATTGATCAAATTGAGTGCCTCCACAAATGGATCTAAATATTTTAACATTTGCAAGAGAAGCGTATTGTTGCACATAATCTAGCTGAAATGATCTCAAATATTGTCTACATGTCTGCCAGAAACGTCCGCACCTTTTGGAGCGTGTTTTCTTGATTATGAAACACATTTGGTCGGATGACCGAAGCTGCATGCTGGAGTCTATCTTTCGATCATTTATGTGCTGTAAATTGAACATTTGATACCATGCAGAGACTTTTATGAAAAAGTTCAAAACAAGCGGTATATTTTTCCGTTTTCCCTTCCCCCTAAGCATGAAGATGTTTAACCGGATGGTGGCCACAAACGTCTTAAGACGCGAAATTTTCCGTAAACGGCACGCCAATCATACAAAAAAATGACGTCTTTGGACGCTCGCTTTAAGCGGGATTTTACTAACTCAAATCAATTGTATGAAACATACAAATATCGGCACAATCGCATCGGAATCGGCGCAGTTTTCATTTATTTGGTAAGTTTTTACAAATAAACTTTTATACATTTAAAAAAGATATATTAAGAACATTTCATTTTTACAATAAAATTCGTGGCGTGCGAGGTACCGCCATACATGCACATGCTGGCAGTTAAAGGGTTAAAGTCAAAACCCAGATTGTTGGCGACAAAACTCATTGAAAAATATAATAATCATAGGATTCAAATTTAAATTTTACTGAAATCAAATATTATAAAAATCATTTGATTTTTATGTAGTTTTATTTGATTAACTACTAATGAAAAACCTTTAAATAATGAGTCACACTTGTAAGTTTATCAAATTTTCAAGGCCCACTCACTAGTCACGAATTGTTTGAGAATCTCCAGTCTGCATGGACCCAACTCCAGTTTCCAAGCCTTGAGGCACCGCACATACGTTTGCGGCGACCAACTTCCAAAAGGGAGACGTCTACATTGCGCTGAAAAATAGGCTCTCAAAAGTTAAACTTTGCAAAATTCACTGTATAGTTATGGACTAATCTCCATTGAAAATGAAGCGAGATAGAGTTTATAATACCGTGTATGCAATTTTAAAACTATTTAAACTTTTACTAAGGCTACCATCCATTTAATATAAATAAAATGACACTTTAAAAATATTTAATATAATATTATGTTCATCAGTTCTTCACTATATTGTTAAACACTTATCATTAATAAAAAAAAAAGTATTTACGCGCACCGGAGTTCAGTAATCATTTTTATTTTTTTTTTAACCATGTCCGCTCCCAACTTGGAGCATATGGTCTCCTCACAGCATATGGAGTTAATCTCAACATATGTTTTTCTACGATAACTGTTGAATTTTTAAACGAATCGAAAGCTAGCAAGCATTTTTAGTCTCTTAACAACTTTTCCAGACACGGGGATTTCCAGTTTTGATGGTCATATGAAAAATAAGTTAAATGTATTTGCATCATGACATTTTAGAATAAAATCAAAGATAATTTTTTCCTTCAGTCTCATCTATCCCTAGATGTAGTATTTCATGTAAAGACGCCTTGGTGTGTTGTTAACCACCTGTTTAAACACCCACTTTTTGGCATGACCGCTCCCAACTTGTAGCATATGGACATGATGGAGTTATCTCAACATATGTTTTTCTATGAGAACTGATTGTTACTCAGTTGCTCAACCTCTCTATTTCGAAGAGAGTAGGGATGGAAAGGATACGAGGACTAGGACAGTACTAGTGATTAGCTAATCGCTGTCACTATGCGTCGCTCTTTGGGATCGGAAAGGTGGGAAGGGATTTTCAAGAACACAAACACCCATGCCTTTGAACAGATTTATCGACTGAAAAAATCCGCTCGTACCAGGAATCGAACCCGGGAGGTCCGGCACGCAAGCCAACATCGTTGACACTGCGCCACGGACCGGATTTACTATAGTAAAAAAATATCAGGGTAAAGATCAGGACTGGTTTGGCTCATCGCAAGCATTTTCAAGTCGATTGAAAAAATCGGTTGAAAACTCTCGCGATGACGGTCTTGATCTTTTTAAATAAATCGTGGAATAAATTCAAAAAATGATTTACTAAGTGTTGACACTTTAAATGTATACATATTTATTTTTCATAAATTATCATTATAAAATTCATCATCTACTGAAATAAAAAAAAATGATTCTGCTCGCGATGAGCAAAACCGGTCCCGATCATTATAAAATTATTTGTGATAGTAGTACTGAAAATGTGTTTTTACAAATTATTTTTAGTAGTATTTTTTCAAAAATGATTTATTTATTTAAAGTAATCCGTTTCCACCAAGAAGTGACATTTAAAACATCAAAAATGATAATAATTATTCTTTGCTACAATTTTATTGGCATAAATATTTAATCCGAATTTATGCATAACGAAAAATATAAAAAACTCCAAATTCGGTATTATGTTTCTCTCTATTGTAGTTCATTTTAATTCACAACTGTATTCCAATGATTTTTTAGTTCAAATTACAAAATATTTCATGTTTCACTTTTAAAATAATTATGTCAATTTCAAAATGTTCGGAAAATTCGCTGAGTAAGGAATTTTATTTTAAATGCACGCATTTTTAACTAATTGCAATTTTTTTTCATATGGCAAACAATATTTACGTTTATTTGGAATTTAGTCATTGCTTTGTAAATACTTACTGTCAATTCAGAGTATGAAAAAGCTTTATTTCAAATAATAAAAGATTTCTTTATACTTATTTCGCATACTTTATTAATATCAGGACAGAGTTTTCCTATTACGAAAATTATCAACAGTAATTTTTATAATAAAATATGCTGAATTATTTTAAAAAAAATGTATAATGATAGTGATTACGTTTAACCCCACTTAGTTAAAACCCAGATTAGCTTTCATTTCGAGAAATACGTCAAATCAATGTGTCAACTTATTATTACCATATAAAACTAGGATGGTGGAACAGAGAAGAAGATGTATTGTGTACCCAGTCTACAACTGTATATAAGGATGAGTAAATGCAGGCTTAAAACATAGTTCTAATAATGGCGTAAGCTGAAATCAACAAATATATAAAATAGTTTCTGTAGAATTAAAATACATTGTTATTTTTTTCACCGTATTATAATTTTAGTCTTAATTTCATGTTAATAAAAATAATAAAACATTTTTGGTACTTATTCCACATAAAATTTATTGGATCAGGACTGGTTTCGCTCATGGCGATTCTTAAAAGGAAAAATCCCAATCTGATGAATTAAATATCATTATTGCATTGTTTTGATTCTATCACCCCTTCCCTGTTTCCTTTAGAAGGAAAAAAACCCGTAATCCATTTTGTAATTTCATAATTTAAAATGTTAAAATGTTATAATTTATCTTGCTTCATTATGACAAACTTTGCGATAGTAAGTCTGAAGATGCCTCTAGGTATGACAAACAATTAGTACGTGGAATAATCAAAGTTATTTTATATTATTTTTAGTACTTACATAAAATTTATTGGATCAGGACTGGTTTCGCTCATGAGCATTAGAACTGATAATAAATACAACAAAAAAGTAATGATTACAAGGTATGACAAACAAAACAAATAAATTGGAGATAAATGTAAGAAAAATAGATTATAAATAAAATATTCAAGACCTCTTAGCAATTCAAGCTATTACATCAAAAAACGAATAGTATGAATGATCATTAGCAAAGTAAAATCCAAAATATGTGCATTTAATAAATCTCAATGTATTATATATGTAATCAACGTGGAGATTCCAGGCAATGCTCAATCCAACGAATAATGCCATTCCTTCAAGTATTGACAGTGAACACATTCACTTTTAATTTAATTTAAAATGTATTTTAACCGTCGCTTTCAATAATAAACGTATAAAATAAAGAAACGTTCACAGTCGAACAAATGCTTTTTCAATTAGGTAGAACGTATTTGAAATGCTGCCTCACATATGTTGTTTCCAAAATCAGGGCACTATGTGTCCCAAGCCAACATGAAGCCATCCTCTCACACCACCGCCCACAAATGACAAGTTAGTTATCCCATATGGTCACAGCTGAGGTAAGACGGCAGACAGGTGAATCCTCTTTTGTTTTGGTCCACGGGAGAAGAGACAGTGGCGGTCCCAGGAGCAAAAGCCGCATAATAGGACGTCAGCCCAGCGGAGGCGCCGGGACGCCCGCTGCGAGCCACCCCTGGCGCGACTGATATATTTAATTTGGATAAGAATTGAAGAAGGTAGACTTTTTATATTTCGAACATGTATACGAGCATTTGGTTCGGTGAAATAGTATTTGCAAAGCTCACGTAAATAGAACCATTTTTTTTTTGTATATCTGATAAAATCTAATTAAAAACATGTTTATTTATGTATAATTGACTATTTTATAAATATAAAGACACTATTCACAAATTCACAAGCTGTCAAAAACTAAAACATATCATTTTTTTTAAACAACTGACCATTTAAATTAAATACTCACCGTTTTTAATAAATAACTAACCATTTAAATACATTACTGACCAATTTGATTTTTAACTGACCAAATATTTATTTTAACTAACCAAATCTTGAATTAGTTACAGACCCATTAGATACATGCCGACTTAAAATTCTTTGCATGAATGTTTCATTTGGGGAACGTGATATCTTTCAATAATTTTGATCCATTTATTATCAGCTAATTTTCGGTAGCAATAGGTGCTATTTGTAATGTCGCAAATCACAATATGGATTGTTTCAATTTTTTTACTTATTTAAAATCTAACAAAAAACCTTTAAGAGTTATCAAATTTTCCTAAAACGTTTTTCCGATGCAGTTTAATAAGTTTTGTTTAAAAAACGAGACATGCACATTGCATGATACAACAAGATGGCATTAATAAGTCATTTTCAGACAAAAGTGAAGCTAACAAAATTACTCTTTAAGCCATCGACATATCGTAAACGTCTGAAAACATTAGATTTAAATCATTTATATAAATACACATTAACGAATCAATAACAAACATTCAGTATGAGACCATCTGATCACTTAGCGAAATTGAAATCAAGTCCACAAAGATCGATTAATATTTCACACATGACCTCAACAAATACGAAGCAATGTTCAGATTATTTTTATAATAAGGAAAACAAAAATGTAGTATTGTAAACTGGGAAAATAATATAAAATAATCTTGCCTTTTTTTAGTATAACCATCCTTTTCACAGAATACTTTCAAATTCAAGTTACCTACAATTCCGAAGGATATCCTGTGGGAAAACTTTGACTGTGATGTGCCCAATTTGTATTGACTTGAAAACCTTTGCTTTCTATTTTTGGTCCACTTGAAAATTCCAATGAATATTACTTTTTTCTAAAAAAAAATCGTTTACCTTTCTTTTTATCGTAGCTCTGATTTTACCTCTGATATTTTTTTAATTCGATCTCTCTCGAACTCGTTTTAGCCTTATCGGATATGAATAGAGATTATAAATATGTCATTTTTTTTGTTGCTTTTCTGTTTTAAAAATTAAAGTTATAGATGTCGTGATATTTACAAGTTGGGTAGATACCAATTTGGTTTTAGTTACACGTCCTCTAATTCTTATTCTATAGCCTTACTTATTCATAAAATAATATTATTTCTATATCCGCTCCCTGTTCGGAGCATATGGCCGACACACAGTGCCTTCAAGATTCTCTATCATCGGCTTACTTCCTCGCTTCTTCCCAGTCATCCCGGCGTCCCGTAGCTCCCCTGAGTACATCCAATGGATGGTCATCAAAGGCCTTCCAGGACGTCTGAATCCATCAGGTTGATATAGAGACAGGCAGGATACAGGCTCTCCTGGGGTATTTGCAGCACATATCCATCGTCGCCTTTTTATTTTGGACGTAATAAGAGGCTGGGCTGTCCGCTCTCTTACCTCCGTGTTCCTGACAAATTCAAACCACCGTACTCCTAATATTCGCCGCAGGCATCTGTTATCGAAACACAGTATACGGTTACTATGTACTTTTGGAATGCGCCATGACTCGCAACCGTAAAGCGGCACAGTCAGTATGCATGCGTTGAATAAGTGGCACTTGGTTCTGACCGAGTACAACCGTGAGTCCCAGACTTTTCCCATTGAATTTAATGTTGTAATAATTGTAATAGTCCCCCATAAAACGTAAATAATGATTGCTTAGAAGCTTGTCAATCTTATTTAACATTTTTTAACAAGTACTATTCAATTCAAGAGTATATTATTTTTTAATATAGTATTTTAGTGGATAGTTAATTACAAGATGTGTATATTAGACAATTTTCTTCCCTTTTCAGATTGCCCAAAGATATAATGAAGATTAAGAGTTATTACGCTCTCTTAGCCTATTGTTCTTGGTTGGCGGGGGTATGAAAAGGCTTTGAAGACCACATATTTTACACCCCTGAATATAATAGCCTAACCGTGTATGAATATGATCATTTGAAGATTATATTGAAGTTATTTATAGATATGCGTATTACATAGTCCATACTATTTCACGTTGTATTTCCAAGTATGGAGATATATGAATATTATATATCATACTAGTGATTCAGCCAGCGGTAATATGTTTTAATGTTCCAATTTATTCAGTCGTGATTTACGTAAATTACATTTTTTTTTACTTAAACAATTTCAATCGTACGAAAAACGAATACTTCATCCAAATCCATTCCGAAACAAATTTAACACTTTGGTCCTTATTTTATAAAATTAGATAAATATAAAAATCTTCCTTTGTGGACTGGAAGAATGTTTGACATATTTTTTATTTTGCTTTGTTACAAAAATCGAAATAATTTATTACTTAATTGACCGTTTTAGTTTTCAATAAATTTTGAATGCAAATTTTGAAACAATAAAAATAATAACACATTTTTAGTAGTTATTTCGCGTTACATTTACTGAAATCAGGGCCGGTTTTGCTCATTGCTATCATTATCAACTGATCATGTTGATAGCGCTCGTAATGAGCATCGGTCCTGATCTTAATAATTACAAGGTGGAACAAGCACTAAAAAGTATGTTATTGACAAAGTATTCACAGGACAGTGAACACTTAAAAAGGGTAACTTGTACTAGTTTTTTTTTTTAATTATCAACAAGCATTAATGGCTATTGGCATCCTATCATCATCAGGGCTAGGTCGAAAACAGATTTTGGCAGATAGGACAACCTACTACTAGCATATAATATTTTTTTTATGATATCTAGTCGACGGAGTTTTAAGTTTTAAGACGCGTTAGCGCCAAAGTTATTCCAGTCTCCTACGTCACTATTTTAATAAAAACATATTTTATTTTATTCGATTGCATTCCCTTCCCATCGCTGCTGACAGGAGAGCGCGATCGCTGCAGTTGAGCAAGTCAGCTAACTTATTCGTCTGTACCTATGGAGGGTCATCGAGAAAAATGGCTCTCGGTCTACATCGATTTTCTGATGCCTTCTCGACATAATTCAAGGGCAGGCAAGATTATTGTTGGGTTACAGTACAAAGTGAGTTATCTCAACGTCTTTAGTAAAAGCAATCGATAATCGTTTTTTTGGGTTCCATTTCTACAGTTATATGAGGTAGATAAATAAAAATATTGAAGCATCGTTCAATTTCCCTAACTGAAACATATTTTTTTCATTAATTATATTGAAAAAACATACTGTAAAATGGTGGATTTTAAAAACACGTTCATACTATCGAAAAGCAGATTCAAAGAGTCGAGTTTACTTCATATTAGACATCCATTGCATTAACTAATATGTGTTTAACTTATTTTGCAGAGAGTCTGTTCCCCACACACATTATCTGCGATCTTCAACTTCTGCTTCAAATTCCATTTGCAACGTTTCCAAAGCCTCCAAAATGTTTTACATCAAACTGATTTTAGTACACAGCTGTCCAATTCTGATATATTTTCTACTAATCTATGTGTTATCATTTCTATTATCATTTCATATATATGTATATATATATATATATATATATATATGCTGTGTTCTTCTCTGCATTTAATTAATAAATCATCCAGGTACGTATATTTTGTATTTCTTACTAAGTCTTTTTTCTACACTAGAAACAAAATTTAAATAATGGAAATTGTGTCAATTTATTCCGACTAAATTGAATGTAAAATTGAGAACATCCGCGCACTTGAAATGCCTGAAGATGTCGAATGTCGAAACCCGGGTCGTTAGCGACAAAATTCATGGAAAAGTAAAAAAAATCAAACAATTCACATTTATAGTTGTGTACCAAAGATTTATCCTTCGTTTAACACAGATAGCTCAAATCAATCTAAATCATGACTTTCGTGTGGATTAATGAAGACCTCCATAACGTCTCATATTTTCTTCTCCTGAGGAAAGATGGTGCGTTTGAAAATTGACCTTTCTTCTGGATGAACGTGTTGAACCAACAAGTGGAATGGAAGAGAATAATTAAGGCAGCCAAGGTTCACTCCAGACTAAAGACCACTTTACATATTAATCTATATAATTTGTACAACAACGCAAATTTATTGTAATAAAAACTGCGATACAAAATATCAAAAAAACAGTTATATCTAAGCAAAGCTAAAAGTATATTTAACAAAAACCAAAAAACCTTTTCTTGTAAAGATTTGCTTGAGAAACCAGTGTGATGGAAGTTCAATTACTCTAATAGTTTTCCTTTGCATTCAAAATAATTTTCCCGTCAATTTTCAATATAAAGTTTTCCTCTCAATTCATTTGTTTTTGATTCACAGCCAACATTTTCAAACATTTATATCAGTATGCAAGATGAACTCGCAGTTTTTTACCACTGAATTTATTGTGAGATATCTGCATTATCGACAGGACCAACATTAAATAGCATAATTTAATAAATTAATATATACGTATTCTTATACAGTTAAGTGAAAATATTTTTACATATTTTAGAAACTGGCCATCGAGCCCCATGGGTCCGGGACTGTTAGTTTTACTAGTAATACAAAGTAATAATCGAATTTTTTTACTGAAGAATATACTTTTTTTTTCAAGTTTCATAATACATACTTGTAAATATTATTTATTTAATGAGATTTCGGGTGTCTATCAGTTTAGTTAAGTCTGTAGAATGCACACAAAGAATTTTCAAGTAAAAAAATGGTTTTAAGTTTTATATTTATATGTTCATTTCGAATTTTATTTTATTTTAATTAATGCAACGGATTGTAGTGGAATATCCATTATTACTCAATGAACAAAAATGTTTGACAATTAATGTATATATGTAAGATAAAAAGGAACAGAAGTCGAGAGCTAGAAGAGGACTGGTGGTTAGCTTAATTGCTGACGTGATTTCCCAGTGTTTACGATTTAATTTAAAGCCATCTCAGACACCAATGATTTCGAATATTTTTTTACAAAATCAATTTATTTAACTGCCCGTACTGGGTTTTGAGCTTTTGAGCACCGCAACAGAAGCGAAACAACATTGATCACTCGACCACGGACTCATCTTTAATAAATTATTACTTAATATATATGTATTGTCATATAACACCACCAAGGATTTTTGTACAAAATATTGTTTATAGCTTCATTTAGTCAAATTTATACTAATAAATAATTGTCTGCTATTGTTTTCATATTTCACAAAACGATATTATTCTATATTAAAATGTAAACTTAAATACAACAAGTGCCACTAATAAGATACAGTTACCAGCAGGGCTGTGGAGTCGTTAAAAAAAGTCCGACTCCGACTCCGACTCCAGCATTTACCAGAACCACGACTCCGACTCCGACTAAAAAAAAGGTTAATATCGTCACTTTTTTCCCTAATTTTCGTATATATCTGTATTCAATTAAATATCAACCCTATCAATGCGGCCAAAAGACAAATTTGACATATTAAATGCAAAAATAAAAAGTTCAAACTTTTCAAAATTTCCGACTCCGAGTACGACTCCGGCCGAAACACCGCGACGACACCGACTCCGACTTTGACTCCACAGCCCTGGTTCCCAGTGATTATTGAAATTTTTGTTTCATAATTTAATCATTCAATGTTAATTTAGCATAATGTAAAATTTGAAATCACGTTAATTCCAAAATTAGGAGATTTCATTGTTTTGTTTATGACAGCTGACAAAATCACACAATGTGATAATATAATATGAAAGATTATACAGTAAATCGTTTACGTACGTGCTACGTTTTTTTGGTTGAGAATTATATAACTTTATAATTAATAATATAACATCGTATCATGTTTATGCAAATATTTATAATAGATTTTCAGCTGTTATACATAATAAAATTTATGCTTCATTGTTATATGACGAATATTTATATTTAAACAGCGTAGATAATATATTGTCTCACTTTTAAGGTGTAATAACTGCGTTACATAATAAATATAATAACACATTTCTTTACTTATTCCACATTCAATTTATTTAGATCAGGACCGGTTTCGCTCATCCCGAGCATTTCCAAGTGATAAAATATTTTTTTTTCTTCTTTGCCTTTTTTTCTCGTTTTTTGTTGTTGTTGTAGATAAGTAAGTAAATGTTTGGTTAAACATAGCTCTGACGATGGCGCAAGCCGAATAGCTATCAACCATATATAAAATAAGCTCTGTAGACTAAAATACATTGCTATTTTTTTCACCGTGTTATAATGGAGTCCAACCAAGTAAATCCCAATTCAATCAACTGTATTATTGTACATATGTATTATCAGTGAAAAATGATCGCAATGTGCCAAACCGGACTTGATGCAAATAAATTTAGTTTTGGATAAGTAAAAAAGGCGTAATCACATATATAGGAAAATAAAATTGTTAGATTTCTGAAAAACCAAAATATCAAGATAACATGTTTCATTGAGACGCTTTGGTTTTGGAGTAAAAATAATTATTTAATTTTCTATTAAATTTTGGGTACCTTCATGAATAAAAGGTATTTTATTTCGAACTCACAAATTGACTGGCCTCGATTCTTTATTTGAAAAATCTTCTAACGAAAATCTATCGAACTCCGTAGTCGCTATTTAAACTTATAATAGACTAGTATTGCTACCCGGCGTCGCTTGGACTAAGCGACCAATAATTATTTAATGTTATATCATTCGACATAATTATATCACAAAATCTAACATCCAAAATAGAGTTAAAATAAAATCACAATACCTTCACGTAAATAATAAGCATTATTATATTAATAAAAGCCTGGAAAAGTTCAGTAGAAGACTAATTTATTACATTTTGACTAAATGTCTTCGCAGATAAAAATTCAAACATATTTTCTTTCATATTCGTTTTTATGGCAACTTAATGACCAACAGTGCAAAAGGGAATTACAGACCCACAGACATACATACGCCGTTTCGGTTTTATATATAAGATTAGATTTGAAAATAGAACGTTTGAAGTCACGCCATCTAGTTGTAGAGAGCGATGGTACAATTTCATCTAGATAATCTATCCTTAGATAAGTTTTTTGGAGTATTTAAATATTATTTGAATTATTGTGTGTTACCAGCCAGGCCCGTGGTGATGTGGTCAGCGACATTGGCTTCCGTGACGCCTCAGCCGATTTTTTCAGTCGATAAATCGATTCTACTCGAATGCAATGGGCGTTTGTTTTGAACAAATCCCTTCCCAAATGCCGATTCTAAAAAGCGGAGCATAATGAAACCGATTAGCTAACCATTAGTCATGTCCTATTCCTCGTATCCTTTAAATCCCTACTCTCTTCAATAAAATGAAGTTGAGCAACTGAGTAACAAGCAGTTTTCGTAGAATAAAACACGTTGAGATATACTCAGATTAAGTTAGAAGTGGATATGGTAAAGAAAATAATTGTTGTTATATACACTTTTAATTCTCCAATTAAAATGGTGAATCGATTAGAAATATTTTCCCACATAATATCAAAGGAGTAAAAAAGAGGTATTTTTTATCATTTTTGGCGTAGGGATGTAATTTTTTATCTCCGCTTAACCTATTTGAGTACCTACTATAATACACGAATACCTGTATCGTATATTTACGCTGCATACAGCCTTCAATCATTCGCCATCACATTTTTATGTCGTCTACCCAACAGAAACTCACCCCCTCACAGTGGTGTACGCAAAATTTAAATAAAACAATTAGGTATAAATTATTTACAGCAGCTCAACAATTATTTCACTTTTAGTGTAAATATAAATCTAATATATAAAACCGAAACGGCGTATGTATGTCTGTGGGTCTGTAATTCCCTTTTGCATTGTTGGTCATTAAGTTGCCATAAAAACGAATATGAAAGAAAATATGTTTGAATTTTTATCGGCGAAGAAATTTAGTCAAAATATTATAAATTAGTCTTCTACTGAACTTTTCCCGGCTTTTATTATTAATAATAATGTTTATTATTTACGTGAAGGTATTATTTGACAGCAAATTAGATTTTTTCCTTGAATTTGGACATTTTAATGGGCGAGAATGGGGCTGTCATCAAATTAAATAAAGTTTGTGATTTTATTTTAACTCTATTTTGGATGTTAGATTTTGTGATGTAATTATGTCGAATGATATAACATTAAATAATTATTGGTCGCTTAGTCCGAGCGACGCCGGGTAGCAATACTAGTATTATTATAAAGCTAACAATATTTTACCTCGCAAACAAAATCTAAAAATATTTTGCTTTAAAGAAATAAGTTCTTATCCCAAGGAAAACCAGCTGCTGGCATGGATTTTAAGAATAAGCCAAATGCCACAGAATTAATATGTACTTATTTTTTATTTGAAACTTGCTTGTGTTAATATTAAATTTAAAATTACTTTCAGAGTAAACACACAATACGTGGAGCTATCTTATTTATTTTAAATTTATATGAAAACTAGTAAAGTTGGTGAATATATTTTTTTTTCAAGATCCTCGTATTTGATTCATTATACAACTTGTCATTTGAAGATACAATGATACAAATGGTGATAAAATATTATTTTAAATATACCATTCACTATATTTTATTTTGAGAATCTTAAAAACCAAATAAACGCAAAATATTAATATGAGAAACATATTATTTTACTAATTGATATTCAAAATATTTCACAAAAATAGTAACAAGGTGTAAAAGGACGAATTGAGAAAAGTGTGCAATGCTCTGCAAGAATAGGGGTTACTCAAATTATATTTTTTCACAGTGTATAAAACATGTTGTGAATTTTCTCTGTTTATTTTCACGCACTACACTGGAGTTATTTTACCTTTAACCCTTCGAACACTTGGGCCTATGAGCACGTATTCACCCGTTTAACTTTATGACCAAAGGTCAGCTACTTATTTTGGAAACTCGTACATTGTTGTTATACCTCTCTAACTCTACGATATTTTAACTCTTTAGGTGCTAAACTACATGAACCCAATTTCAACACAAAAAAAAAACTACGTAAGTATAACAAGTTCACGTCTGCATGGCCGATATACAGTTTCCGTATATACGTTTGAAGCAAGCGTTTTGGAAAACGACAATATGTACGTGACTGAATACGTCACACTCTTTTAAAGTATATTTTACTTTTTTCCAACTGATTATAATAAAGATCTTTACTAATTGTCATGATATTTGGTCGTATAAATTAATTATTTAATTCGTTAATGCCTACGCCAGTGGTCCTCATATGCGGACACTAGAGACTCCAATTCGAGTATCGAATACTCGAGTAATTTGAAAAATACTCGAGTAATACTCGTTATTTATAAATAATGATTTTTCCAAGCAGAGGATAACGCATCTTGGTAGAACTATTGAATCCATTGTTAACTTTCAAGTCGACGTCCACAGTGTAGATAGAGTTTTTTCTACTGCACGAATAAAAAAACAAAGCTTCGAACCAAAATAAAATTTGAGACGTTTAATTCTCTACTATTTTCGAAATATGTATATGTCTCATAAATTGAAATAAATGTAATGATGCAATTAAATTATCTTATTTATTTATCGTCTATTTATATGCACAAATTTGAATTAATAATGTATATTTTGGTACATCTGAAACTACTCGAGTATACTCGAGTACTCGAGTATTTTAGAATTTTACTACTCGATACTCGAGTAGTTAAGATGTCGAGTAATTGGAGTCCCTAGCGGACACCATAGGATTTGGCTGCACCAACTGCTTCATAGAAAATATTGATATTTTTTGAAAATGGGGGTTTACAAGTTAATTTGTCAACAGACTCCGATAGTAAAATACTTCGTATGTAATTAATACCATTAGTAAATTTACAAGCATGATTCGGTCCATTTGACATACGTCAAACAGAACAGACTCAAAACAAAAATTTGGTGCGGCCACCAGGCATTTCCGCAGGACCGCTTATGTCTACGATGCGGTCACAGGGAAATTATCCTTGAAAACTACTGTTCTACACTATTATTTGATACCAAAAATTAATCTGTAATTAAATCAATTAACAAATTCTCTTTCTGGAGACGGATAAGATAAAAGGGTGATCAGCTTTCTTTCTCTCTTAGTCACATGTTTAGACACAAAAGAGTGAGACAGAATTTGATCGTCACAGACATACATCAATTTCAAAATTTATTTAGAAGTCTGTGCGGGGATTTGAACCCGTGGATACCTGAACTGAATAAAAAGAGCGCCAAATAGCTTTCGTTGACCACTCGGCTACAAACTGAATTCACATTTGTATTATTGAATGATAATACCAATTGCTGATATAAGCATGTTTATAAATTTAAATAATATTAAAATCAATCTTGTTTTATTATTTGAGAAAACTTTGCGATAGTAAGTCCGAAGATGCTTCTGAAATAGGCGAAAAACGCGTCACAGTTAGTAACACAATACGTGGAATAATCAAAGTTATTTTAAATTTTATAATAAACTGGCCGGCAAACCGACAAGCGTTGCAATGCCACTCAAAGAACGAAAATGTGTGTGTTTATTGAAGTGCTTTCGGATGCACAATATTTTAGATATTTATCTATTATTTAATTTAAATTTAATTTCACTAACATTGATCGGTATCGATGACATTTGCCGTTTGACGTTTGCTGTTTGTCTTTTGCCGATTGTCTATGGTACGACACACGCGCCACCTACTGAAAGTTAATTTTACTATGTCCATAACCTTTTCGCAAGTGCAACAATAAGTTGTCAAAATGAACGGTATGGCAGCGCATAAAATATGAAAAAAAACATTGATCGAATATAAAAGAGCTACTGTAAGCTAATTTTACTTTGCCAAAAACCTCCGCGCAAGTTCAAGCAAAAATTTTGTCAAAGTTTCATTGCGATCGGATGAACGGTATGGCAGGGCATGAAGTGCGATCAAACAAACAAACAAATATTGATTTCTATATTTTAGATATGTAAAGCAAAACCTTCAAACTGTTTGCAATAAACAGCAGCATAGAATTTTTTGTATCAATTCAGACTTTTAGATGAAATAACTAAAGATTTTTCTATGTGCATTGTTTGAATCTTGTTTGTATTATTCTTTTCAATATTATTTAAATGCGTATAATTTATTTATATACAAACATACGACTCAAAGCATGTGTGTATATCTCATGGCTATAAATGTATAAATAACACAAGGAACGTGTTTTATAATGAAGATCACCTTTGAATAATCATTGAGTAGTCCAACACAAGGTCTTTAATAAAATATTAATGGTAAAATATACACACCATATTATTATAAAGCATGTAATAATTTTATTACTGCAATTTGTACAGAAAACCATACTTGCAAAGCGCGTAATAAATTTGCATGACATGTGATATGAGACGTTGAAAAACAAAAACCCACACTTTATCAAAATTTTAAAAAGATATGTACATACATTATGTAAGTACTCTAAAAGCCATTTTGTATAACATGCAATGATTAATAACTTTCAAATCTTTTTTTACAAAAAAGTAAGTTAATAATGACATGTAATGTAGAGTTTGATAAAATCAATATCAATTATTTTGATAGTTTGTTGTGGTAGATATGTTGGCTTATATTTATTGCGAATGGTAGTTAAACATCGTCAGTCAAAAAAATTGTCCGTATATGATTCGAGCCCGTGAGCACCACAACTGAAGTCAACGTCATTGTCCACCCGACCACGGACCCAACTATAAAGTTGTAATGCTATTTTATTTTTTAGAGTGGTAATAATATATGAATAAAATTGAAACCCTGCTAACATTTTCAAAAGTATATGTGATAGATCGTTTATTATTTTCGATCTAGCATTCATTTAAATCAGGCCTGGCCAACCCGCGGCCCGCGGCGCCTTTACGTGCGGCCCGCGGTCATGTGTGATGATTTTTTAAATATTTTTTTAAAGAACTTTATTGTAGTTAAATTTGTTCAATTTTGAAATCAAAACTACCCCAGAACTTTCCTAGTAAAAACACTATTTGACTGGACTAGAGATATTTTTCAGCGCTTTGAGTTGCAGCGGCCGTATATTAGGCGCGTTACGGGCTCTTTTAAGCGCGCGCTTTTCGTATCGTTCGCGCGCCTAAATGTATTGTTTTAAATTTTAAATAAATGCAATCTAATTAAACCCAATTGTCACTGTATCTTTTTCAACGGTTTTTTTGTATAGATACTTCGTATGGAACGTTTCTTTGCTTAAAAAAAGAATTGAGTTTATTACAACTAAAATATATATAATATATAATGTCTCAAATAAGATACTTTATGATTAATATCAATAAAATATATTTAATCGTACAGGAAAATACTGAGTTCTTCTTAACAGGTATGAGTCGTAAACTATTTAACGACTTAACTGTCACTATAATAAATATTTGCACTACCGGTATTACCAAGAGAGCTAAAGTGTGACTTAAAAACAGAGCTGTAGTTGATTTGTAAATTACAGATATCCCACATATGGCAATTGACATTAAGGATTGTTTCACTTTTAAGATTGTATTCGTTAAAAGCAGGGCTGTGGAGTCGGAGTCGGAGTCGTGGAGTCGGAGCTTTTTGGCCGGAGTTGGAGTCGGAGTCGTCGCGGCGATTTGGCTGGAGTCATACTCGGAGTCGGAAATTTTTAAAAGTTTGAACTTTTTATTTTTGCATATATTATATAATAATATGTCAAATTTGGCTTTTGGCCGGATTGGTAGGGTTGATATTTAATTGAATACACATCAAAAGGAAAATTAGGCAAAAAAAGTGACGATATTCAACTTTTTTAGTCGGAGTCGGAGTCGTGTTTTTGGTCAATGTCGGAGTCGGAGTCGTGGTTTTGGTAAATGCTGGATTCGAAGTCGGAGTCGGAATCGGACTTTTTTTCACCGACTCCACAGCCCTGGTTAAAAGAGAAGAACACGAAGAAAAGTTGAATTAGAGCTGGGCTTTGTGACCCTAATGACCGAATTTGATTTTTTTTTTATTATTTAACCCTTTCTTTCGTAAAAAAAATTTTAGTCTTTCCCTTTGATTAAAACTCACTTGTAATAATGAGCATGTAAAACCGCTTCAAATTACTTATTTTAAGCATATTTTTTCACAACTCTTGCTGAGAAATATTGATCTTAAAGATGAGAAATTTGTCAAATAAATTTATTAAAAAAGTGTCCAGATGCAGTGCAATTCCGTTATTCAACCATAGTTAATTCTGAAATTCATATACATATATGTTTATGATAGAATGCGGTAAATACAACCATTGAAATGAGCCAGAAGGTCATTTAAGGCAAAAATGTCAATTAGAACCTTTTCAAAGTAAGGTAACGATATGTATAGCTGGTTATTATCGTGATTTAAAGCATATATATATAATGAGTATTATAAATACTCATAGAAGTGGCTTTCACCACTTCAACTTAATGTTGAAATCAAGAATAATTGCAGTTTAATTGAACACGAGAAAAACGTTAGCAAATGACGGAATAGTCCACCAAAGACCTGAGGTTATAGGAACTGCGCATATTCACACATCATCAAGTGAGTGTGCGCGTGTCATTGTCACGACGCGACAAGCGAATGAGCCTCTCTTTCTACCGCGTTGACATTCGTATGTGATCACTTGCACGCCTTTGATTGTATTGGTGTGAATTTATTTAAAAAATCTTATCTCTAAATGTATAAGGGAGAAAAACCTAAAATCTGGGCCCAGAATATCTTATATTTGTAGAGTTATTTCAATTATTAGAAGCTGAGTATTAACTAAACATCTTAGTAAAGGGATTGTTAGACTTAGATAGGGGTAAAGCAATAACGATTGTATTTTAAATAGAGTGTTCACTAGATATTTTGACCGCTCTTAAGAATTAGAATTACCCAATCTAGTTCAAATTTGATTGTTTGTTGACTTTAATCGTGGGAAAGTCTCTTTCAAATTAACCACGAAGCTACTCCGGATTAGCGCCACTCGAAATACCCAGCTGGCCGTGCTTACTCCCAGAGAGACATGGCTTCTAGATAATTTAGATTACAGCCACAACACCAAACTGGGAATCTAATGAGTCATGTAATATAATGTAAATTTATCGCAAACGCAGGTTTGGTCGCCCGTCGTAGCTTGTTGATACAGTGGAATTTGAGAGTGCTGAGCGATAGCTTTGACCAAGGTCAATTTATTCAACATTTCATATTTTATTCAACGCATTGACATAAAGTGAAAATCACCTTTGTTCAGCACGCAGGCCAAATGCCGCATGTGTTCTGATTGAAATATTTATGATGCCCTATTAGAATCGGGTGAATTTTGTCTATGAAAGCATTTGTTGACAAATACTTACACGCGCAAAATAATGATGAAATATTCTCAGTATTTTAGCTCTATATAGCTTGGAGTGTAACAGGTATTGCAGATTCATAAATGGAAACTGTTTTTCTTAAATCAAGCATCGAATTTTATTTGAATAAACGTTAGTTTTATCAAAAATAAATCGGTATGATAAATTCAAGATGTATTCAAAACAATAGTGTGCACACTATGTGCATTACAGCTGCATTTGACTACAGGTATCAGTTGTGCGAAAACCAATTGCAATTCTGTGAATGAGAAACTTTACCATCCTTCTAGCCAGGGCTGTGGAGGCAGAGTCGGGGTTTGTAGGCCGGAGTCGGAGTCGTCGCAGTGCTTTGGCTGGAGTCGTACTCGGAGTCAGAAATTTTGAAAAGATTGTACTTTTTATTTTTGCAAATAATATTTAAAATTTGGCTATTGGCCGTATTAGTTGGTTGATATATAATTGAATAAACATAAATAGGAAAGGTAGGGAAAAAAACGTGTCGTAGTCGTGCTTTTGGTATATGCTGGAGTCGGAGTCGTAGTTGGAGTCGTAATTTTTTTGACGACTCCACGGCCGTGCTTTCTTTTTTTTAGCGCTCTGGGTGAACTCTCTCGCACTCTTTTATCGAGCAAGAGAGTGAGCTCATCTCAGTTTTTTGATATAAATATAAATAATTTGTATTATTTGATTTTTTTGCTTTCCATGAGGTTTTTCGCTGACGACCCAGGTTTCGCCTTTCGGCCTCTTCATGCATTCAAGGTATACGAATGAAATTGAAAAATAAAAAAAAATGGAAAATTACAAATATTTATCGATTCTAATTTGACATTGAAATTTCATCAATAACCTTCAGGAAAAATCTTCAATTGTTTCATTAAGAGTCTACACGCTCAATATTTGGAGCGAACGTGGTAATAAAATCACACTGCACAGCGCCCACACATTTATTAAATTTTGAGAGCTCAAGTCTCGTAGATTTTGTTTTATCAGCCGCAAACGAGTGATAAATTAGCATGGCCACGTGAGCACGTTTTAACCTGAGTCGAAATTTGGGTTGGCGCAAGAGTGATAAGTAGATTCGATCAGGCATCAACCTGACCCACGAGAGGGCGCCTCTATAAATTTTATATCCCGTACTTTTTCCCGCCGCTGAAACAAATCTAATGATCCAAACGTGACACATTTAGTCTGAGAAAAACCGAATGGGGCATTTTTCATCTGTAACGACCCTGTTAGCGGAAGTTGGCAAAGGGCGTGCATCCACGCTAATGATTTTGATAGTAATTTCCCCAAAAAAACTATCCAAATATGACTACTGCATACCGAGAGGTCATAATCCCAAACACATCGAGAATTTTATGATATTGTTTGAAGATATCCAGCGAACGGTTGATTAAAATTATTAAATGTTTATTAATCCAGCACGTTGCAATGTTTCACTGTTTTTATAGAAAATAAAGTTTTGTAGAATTTACTTGCATGCATGAGAAATCTGTCAGTAAACTTATACCTGCGGCCTGACTCCCTGGCCCACGGAGCTGACTAACAGAATCTTCCCGGCCAGACCCATTCGCCTTCAGAGCGGTAAGAGTTAACATTGTTGATAATTATCTCACGCGTTCTTCGAAAAATCAATATTTAATATTCTCGAATCTAGTCATGAACAAAATACAACTTCTAGCAATACACACCACCGCAAGTTTACGTAATTCTTCTTCTATCTTGGTTTTTGCCAATGGCAAAATTTTTGTCCAGAAAATTCCGAATGATATGCAATGAATATGTGCAGCTTATCATAAATATTACATTAGAAAACCTTCTTTGAACTCAGATTTGCATGCTCTTCTCAAAGAACATCGTGATTTTTGAATAAAGTTTAGCTTTCTTCCAACAAAACCAACTCGATGTGTCCAGCAGAGTCGATAAATTCCAAAAAATAGTGGTATTGCCTACATTTTGTTTTCTCTTCTTTAACTCGAGATATTCATATCTAGTCGATTGAGAGGTCGCAATGCTTTGACGATATGTGTTTTGTCTTATCAATGGTAATAATAGGTGGTGATAGAAAAGAAATTGAGAGTTCAGCCACGAAAATAGCTGATCGGATCATAAATTTGAATACTTCTGAGGTTTCAATAATTGGTAATTTGTGTTTTAAGAGTCAGAAGAATTTGGAAAACAGAGTTGTCTAGGTATTATTCACCACGGCTGTAGTGCACATTAATCTACTAGCCTGGAACTAGCCTAGAACTGGTTGGCTTAGAAGTCATGAGTCAAAACTTCGGTTATCTCCATACGCCACTTCGTATCCGAATTTAATTTGAAAGTTTGCCTGCATTTGGTAGACTTCCATATGTTTGAATTTAGTTATTCTTCTAATTGTGTCAGTCCGTGACTCTAAGCGATAGAGTAAAGACACAAATTTAATAGGCCCGATACAGAGCTTCACAGTACGGAACATTAAATCATGCACGATGGTGCTTGATTTAATTGCTTGAAAACAAAAATATATAAAAGAAAATCTGACTTGCTCAGTTTCTTTGTTGAAGTGATATTTAGTGTCTTGTGGTCGAGCTTAATCTACTTTACGTTGAATCTTAAGAGGAGTTTTCCATATTTTAATGTTGCAAATGTATAGAATCCCTCAAAGATGGACTTGAAAATATCGAGACAGCGTAGTCTATTAAGCCTGCGTGAGGACGGACCGCAGCAAATAGCTCCACTCGTTCGGCATTCATCACGGGGACTGCCCACGGTACGCGATTAGCGTTCTGGTGGTCGTATCCACAGGTGCACTTGGGCATGGTGGTTTCTGGGCATAGTGGTTTCGCTGCCAAGCTGTTTAAGCTTGGCCGGAGGGGGTAGATGGGCCGGCATGCAAATGTGGCGAAATCCAGGATACTGAACACATTCTCTGGAATTGTCCTTTAATGGACGTTGAAAGGGAAGAGATGCTCAAGGTGGTAAGACCTTCTGTTGGACCCACGGGACATGCGGACTTGGTGGCATGCAAATTAAATTATTCGGCCTTCAGGGAATTTGCGGCGTCGTACGGAAACAGAGCGGATCTGTTCACATAGTCCCCCCGCTTCGCGATTCGGGATTCAATTCATTTCATTTGATTTCAATTTAAATGTTAGAGACAGTCAGCATACTCTAGTGCAAAGCCTCCAAGTTCTTGAGCTTCTGCTCCCGGACAATTCCTGCGCTAAAAACTGAAACAGATAACCCTCACGTTGTTTACGCCACAGGACACGTCTGCTAGTACCAGAACGTACGGCCGTGGCGGGCGGTGGTTGGGCAAAAAAAAAAAAAGAATGGTGCAATCCAGCCTTTTGACCAACTTACCCAACTCAATAAACAAAAATCTATATCCGCTCCTAACTTGGAGCATATGGACTGCTTACCGAGTCCGTGGACTCCTTACCTTATCTGAACATATATTTTTTCTACAAGAACTGCTTGTTACTCAGTTGCTCAACCTCTCTTTTTCGAAGAGAGTAGGGATATAAAAGATACGAGGACTAGTGGTTAGCTAATCACTGTCACTATGCGTCGCTCTTGGGATAAGAAAGATGGGAAGTGATTTTTAACAACACAAACACCCATTGCCTCTGAACAGAATCGATTTATCGACTGAAAAAAGGGAATCGAACCCGGTAGCCAACGACATTGACCACTGCACCACGGATCTGACAAATCCACCTCAAATAGTTGGCGATATATCCATTATCGTGATGCTCTACCCCCATTCTCCGTCAGTGAACATTTGCGGCATCCCTTCAGCGCAACTTAGACAAATAGGTCCCGCCAGCCACCCCCCCTCCCGTCGCGTCGAATCGTGGCAGGCCAGTGGCGCACGGAGGGTGAAAGTGTCCCCAAGTTTTAAAAACAAACACGCCGCCGCCGCCAAGCTGCGTGACCTAGCATTTCTAACGACTCATTTTTATTCGCACTTTTTCTTTTCCTTTTGGCATTTTCGTCACATAGCCTTCCGAGGAAATTACTGCCAAACTTTTACTGCCCGAATTGACAGGCGCTTTTTAATTCTTGCTTAAATCGATTTTAATTTGATTTTGTTTAATAGGTGCCAACTTATTCCTCATTGAGGACTATGTACATACATTTTTGTTAAACTTAATTTAATTCTAACTATAACTATTTACTAATATATGATAACATGCTTGATATAAAAAGTCTTAAAATGAATATTCTGCTTTCTGATACAAGAAAATATGCTGACGGTTTTAATCGACTGAAAAATATGGCTGATGGAAAAAACAGCTCCGTACTGGGAAAGCTTTAAAAAATGGTTTAGTTTGGTCCAACAAAATTATTACACAAGTTAATTACAAGACTTTAACCTCTTGGACTCTTTTCTTTTGCACCTTTCACTTTTTTAGTTTAAAATACATAATATTTAGCCACTTTATATTCACAAACAAAACAAAGGAGGATGAATGAATATTTATTTAGGCATTTAAATATTCTTTTCACTGTATTTTTTTGGGGGGCAAGCAATGGAGAAAATATAATTCAATGCGGAAATTGTGGGACTCACGATTGTACTCGGTCAAAACCAAGTGCCACTTATTCAATGCATGCATACTGTCTGTGCTGATTTACAGTTGCGATCATGGACATCACAAAAGCAGAAACCGTATACTGTGCTTTTGCGGGAATATTAAGTACACTTTGTCAGGAACACGTGAGGTAAAAAAATGGACCTTTAGTTTGGTCCAACATCAAATGGATATTGACCATCCATAGGATGTACTCAGGGGACTAAAGGGACGCCGGGATGACTTAACGGGAGACATAGAATCTTGGAGGCAAAATTTCACTATTTAAATAACCAATATGTATTCAAATGTCAAAGAAATCTCAAATTGAAATAGTAATAAAATATTCTAACTTCAATGTACTTGTATTTATATATATACCAAAATAAGCAGTCTGAAAATGCTTCTCATATAAGTATTATCTCTTTGCACTCCTCAATATATTGTTTCTTCCCTTCCAGCAACTCCTCAATAGATTTGAAAAATTGATCGATATCACAGGGTTTGCATATTTACTAGCATGCTTAATCGAAATACCGAAAAATGTACCACATTATGACATGTTACAAACTTTAAATAAAAGCACACAATGACACAATCCAATAAATACGGTGCTTGAACTTAAATCGGGTGATATTTTAAAAAATTATAAAAAATATTTCTCCAATCAAGTTTTACAATTTAGAGCAAGACTCGATATAGAAGTTGCTATACATGGGAGTTATAGGAGCTATGGTCACGATGTATAACTTTCTTTTGGAAGAAGAAAGAAAATCAAAAGCTTAGTCCAAAAAAACCACTTCAGTAACGAAACGTAAATGCACTGAACTAGATATCTTCAACGTGTGATACTTTAAATATGCCCATTCTTTAATGCAACTTATATTGCTACTTTTTTAAGTAATATTATATGCTTTTAAATATCATAAGACATTGTTTGTCAGTGACAACTATAGCGGTTTAATGAGAAAGTTTTTACGATCACAAAATTACTTTCAAGTTTTACCTTTCCCACTTTTAAAAGTATATCGCGTTCTTTCAAACACAATTTTAACGATCCGGCAATAAACCTCTTTAAGGGGTTTACGCAATCTAGTTTTTGTTTGTATTTTTATTCAAAATCTTTTTATAAGCCTTGCACATCTTCAAATAATCTTTTTATATTCAACGTAATTGTAACAATTTTTGTTTGTTATTACCAACTAACTTTACGCAAATATCTCAATGTATACTTTCAGTGGTTTCGGCGGTAATTTTGTGGAAGTTCATTTTAATATAAAATTTAAAATAAATTTGACTATTCCACGTATTGATACGTGGAATAATCAAAGTTATTTTAAATTTTATATCTTAATGTACCTTTTCAGATGTGGTATTTTCAGTCAGCTCATCACTCTCTCTGTGCTTTCTGGGATAGAATGAACGCAGTGCAATCAATGGAAAACTGCAGCATAGCATTTTTTTAATATATTGAAATTAAATTAATTAATTCGTGGATTCTATTAATTGACCGTGTAATTGCGTGCAGTTACGCTACCATTTGAAACAATGAGAAATAATACCTAAATTAACAATCATTTTGTCAACAATTAATAGATATGTGTGTTTATGTAAACGCAATGCTTCTTTTTATGGTATTCCGTTGAGATTATGACTGTTTTATCCTTTTTATAAATTTAAAAAACGAATAATTTCCCGTTGTATTTTTTCAACTAAGAAACACATTAAGATTAAAGTATGCAGTTTTACTATGTGACTTCAACAACATGTAAAGGTTGTTATGACATTCCAGATGTTGCATAAAGTAACTTTAAGACATGTTCTCTGCAAGACAGCAAGCAACGTGCATCACAAATGATGTCCGTCGTGGTTTTCCATCAGCATCAAGTCATCTGAAATTGGAATCCAGTTTCAGTTTCAAAGTTAACAGTGCCTGGTTTGACTGTGATTAACAATACGACACCTTACTTTAAAAAGTTTCTGACTGCACTCGACCCTTTTTTGAGATATGATGTTTAAAGTTGTGGATTGATCATACTATTTATTTCAAAATATAAGAATCACAATGAGCAAGTAAAAACTGACAATCTAAGAACAATATGACATAAATTTACTTAAAAAAGTGTGCAAATGAACTCCGGAATGCTGCTAACTCCTTGATTCAATAATATTTGGTCCCGAAGTTATCGTGTATGCTAAAATACGGTTAATAAAAACTTTTCCGTCCAAAAGGTAATTTTTTAACAAAATGTCAATAAGAACCATTTTAAAGTAAGGTTAATGTTAATTTTTTCCGTAAAGATTATAACCATCCATAATTATTTTTTTGTTCAAAATCACTTTCTATTTTAATTATTTAATGATTAATTTTTATAAAAAGCCCTGTTCCTTTTTATGAGTGCCACCGCTCATGATCAAGTAATAACATATTTACTACAATAATATCCGTCAATAATTATTATTCAATACCATTCAAACAATATAATTATATTCTATTCAATCCATACATTTTAAGCCAACTACCTATACAAGTACTTGGATGTACAACCGTAAAGGGTCTTTCTCAGACGTTTAGAACTGCATAAGTGTAAATGGGTTTCTAAAGCACATTTGCAGATCTTAGAACTGGAAACCGACACGTGGATTTTCGTTTAAATACATGTTGAAGACTGTTAAACTAACGATACTTCACTTCACTGGATTGTGACTCGAATATGTAGTCGTTTTGTCTGGAAGCGTTGGAGTATAAGGTTTTATCATTACTCATTCCTATTACACCTAAACCTTTTTATGTGTGGTAGATGCGTTCCGCGGAAAATCGCACAAAAAAAACTATGACTTAATATGGGAAATTTGCACGTACAGTAACAACGCGCTGTTAATTACGTTATTACGTTTAAATGGTCCCAAAAATATATTTAAAAAAATGCATTAAAAAAACCGCATAACTTTGAAATCACAAAAAAAACAGTGTACATTGTTTTAGAGATAATTTAATTGAAGTACTTCATTTTATACTTAATGATTTGCGCAGAGCATGTTATTATACAAACCGAAACCGAAACTTAAATTAATAAAATTGTATATTTTAAATTTATAAATTTTTCCACGAGACGGTGTGCTACGTCAGTACGTTCCGGTTAAGTCCAAGCCCTGGATTTGTATGCAATCATTAACATAAATGATTCCAAGCCTAATTGCGATTGCAGGCGCATATCGAAATCGAAAAAGTTTAAGTCTTCGACTATTCATGGTGGAAAAGTGTTTTTTGTGCACATTTCCTCGTACTTAATCCGCATCTTTATAAAGCTCAGGACCGGTTTCGCTCTTCGTTCATTATCAAATGATCAGTTGTTTTAACATACAACATAACGGTTCTTCAAGCTTGGAAATGGTTTTCATTCTCAAATTATGTCATCTCTTACAAATACAATTATTTTGCCCGAGATTTCTAAGGTGTGATATTTAGTACACTTTATTTGGACAAATAGTTGTGCATAGACAATTTTAATTAAGTTACTTGCTTAAATTGATTAACGACGCAATACACTAAAGCAGCGGTTACCAAACTACGGCCCCCCTAAAAAATTTGAATTTTTGTATAAATTATTTTTATTGCAATTATTAATTTACAAAGAAATTTAAGATTTTATTGTGATTTTACAATACGACATGTGTTTCAATTTATTAATTGGGATAAACATAAAGTAAGCATAATGATTATATAATCATATAAATTAATATTCTAACTGGATTCCAACACTAATTTATTTGTCGACCGGCCCGCCATGTTTTTAAAAATTTCAATCCGTCCCGTTTCTCAAAAAGTCTGGTGACCGCTGCACTAAAGCCTTGACTTAGACCAAAAGTCTGCAATAAAACCATTAGGTCTCCAACTACGTTTTTTTTAATCATCGGCCGGTACGCGTTTAAGTTGCTGCAAATATATCCTCACGTATTATTCATCATGCAATGAATGCTATTAACGGGCGATGGTTACGTTCATGACAGTTTTCGCCATTTTCTGGTAATTTTTTTCTGATTAATCCAAAGTCTGCTATATTGAGATGTTACTGTACTTTTAGATTTATTAAAATTCCAACTGGATCGGCTCAGTGAGCAATGAATGTCAGCTGATATCATTTGTTCTATATTAATTGATTTTAATTGCTTGTAATTTAGCTTCGGCATATTTGACAGAGAACAATAACACACACGTATTATAGAATTGCATTTTTTGTAGCGGCAATATTTGTGGACGCTTTTTAATCAATATTCCAATTAATACGACCTCCATTAATTTATCTTAATTGATACTTCAAAAAAATCTCTCATCGTGAACGAATAAAGCGGTTCATTGGCAATGCCACGATCAGGGATATTTTTTTACACATGTAAGCAGTGGCGGCTCGTCAAACGCACTGCGAAACTACAGCACCACCAAGCGATTTGCGAAAAATGTAAAATTAATCTAATATACATACATAAATTTATGTTCATATATTATTTGGAAATATCGATATTATTTAAGCGTGTTTTAAGCTCGCCTACGCACCGATGCATTCAATAATTATCACACACAGCGGCACAAATATATATTATGCAGTACCGTTTGCGATAGAATACATTCGAGTAGGTGAAGGTGGGGGAGGAGAGGGGTTCGCAAATAAAACCATGCTTTGATACTGTCTTTCTTTGCAGTGGTGCGTCCGTAAAAACGTCCATATACCGCTGCGAGCGTTTTACACAAGGAAAGAAATACATAGCTTTAATTATGTATAAAATGCATGTCGTTTTTAATGAAAATAACTTTAATTGTAAATAGTAAAATTTTATGAAAATAAACCTTTTTTTTAATTTTTAATCAACCACAGATGTTTTTTTATCCACGAGCCGCCACTGCATGTAAGTATATTAAAGTCAACTCAAAAATTGAACATTAAAACTTAAATTTAATGAAAATTTATAATATAAATTATAATATACATTTTCATACAGCTGAATAAAATAACTATTTCAAAGAATAATTGTAGCACCGTGTCTGTGCTACCTCTCTTTTCCAAAGAAACTTAAGATTGAAGGCTGTAGCTAAAAACACTTCTTCTAGTTGTAAGTACAAGCTCTAATGATCTTTATTAAACATCGATGGGTCCTTGTGATGTTTCGCTAACTAGATATTTAATGAAATCGGTACATTCATCGATAAGCTAAATCCATTTCTTGCGCCTATTAACCAACTGTCAATCTCATATACTTAAGGCAGTATTTTGGTCTAGAGGCTGAAATTTTAGGCTAGTAAGTCCTATAGAAAAAAAAGAAATAACAATTTTTGCCGTCCATTTTTTTACGAGATATTTATTTATATTTTAAGAATATACAAAAAAATATTCAAACCAAAAAACTAAAAACCTAAAAAGTTACAGACTGGTAAAATGATAATCAATGGCTCAAAAAAATGGCGCTCCATGGTTGCCATGATCCCAACTTATCTACATAATCACATGAAATAATTTTTTTTTCGCAAAATGGCGGAGGTTTGAAAAGGTTGTTAGATTTTTTTAAAAACAGTAAAAGTTAAAAAAAATGGGTGCGTGTACTTATGTACGCGCGTCAGAAGTTATACTTCTTTGAAAAAATAATTTTTAATTGGATGCAAATAATTAATCACAATAAAATAATAAAAGAACTGGAGAAGGATAGTTAAATATAAAGGGGTTAAACGGATTATGCCATTTTTCACATGGTTGACGCTTGACAAAAACTCGTGGCCTTTTAATTCCAGCTCGAAGTATATTGTGATAATCATCATCTGAATATATATTGTTACTCTTATAAAAAGAATCAATATCATGATAATCATTATTTTCCAAATTAGTCCGGATATCTTTGTAACGCTTAGCATAATTCTTGAAACCAGGCTCCTCTTTCTGCATAGGTAATAAAATTGTAGTAGATCGGCAGGGCATAAAAGGTGCTTCAAATCTGCAATGCTGAGGTTGATTCGCCACTATTTTCCTATAGCATGTGAATGTATGTTTATGTCTTTGTAATTTAATGTTACCTGATGCGTCTCGAGATGAAACAGATATCAAGTAATCAATCAATGCGATAGAATCCAACCTATTTTTATCAAGTGCATCCATTGGAGCATTAGCTAGCCACAATAGTATATGTGCATGTGGACTACCACGATGCTGGAACTCAATACGTTTAAAATAATGAAAAACATAATATTTCCCAAACGGACTGAATTTTGGTGATACCATGTTGAATTTGGAATTGCTCTTAGAAATGCAAGATTGGTTTCAATGAAATTATGAACGTACTGATCATCTTCTATTTGTTTCGAGTAATTTTGGTATCCTTACCAACGTGTTTGAACGCAATTGTGAGAGAATCACGAACTCGCATCCTCATAATCATCATTGCCATATATAATAAATGATACGGTGTAACTGCACGACGATCAGATCGTCTTAGCTCGCTAGAAGCCATCATGAAAGGAGTTACTTTAACACCATCCCTAAAATTACGGAACTGACCCAAGTAAATTGCGGGAAAGGAAAGTTCCTCCGCATGTTCATCAAATAATAAACTTTCAGGTACATTGTCTTCACCAGGTGCAATACGTAAGTATTGTTCTTCATTCCACAATAATGTCTGCTGTTGAGCTGTAAAACTTTCTTCTATAGGAATATGTTCGCTGAAATCATCTTGCTGAATTTCATCGTGCATTTGATTATCATTAAAGAATGACTCATCAACTTTAATATCGTACATAGTATACAATGGTGATGGAATTAAAAAATCGCAGCCAACATTTAATAGTACACTTATTAACAATACTTTGTAAGTAGCTAGATCGATGAATTTTTCTTACGTTTGATATGTACATTTATACAATAATCATCATCAATATTCCTTGGAAACGATTTAACCATATTATTAACTGAAACAGGAACATTAATTATTTGACCGAAAATACCGTACTGACCATTAACATGCCTCAATCTTCTGATTTGCATGAAAGGAATACGAGGTGAAATTAGTCTTTCAGAAACAAGATCTAAAGGTGGTAGATATTGAGGTATATCTGGATATTTAAAACCATTGAATGTAGACATTAAAGGAATATTCTTCTTGTTTAACGCTTGCACGCATGTGTTGCAAAGCTTCGTATTTTTTCCTGGTATATTAGGTATAATATTTGTTAGCATTTCCTTATGTTCAGGAGACGGCCTTTTCAAATCATCTTGAAACCACAACCTGTCACATACTCAACATGGATATCCAAAAGGATTGTCAAGAAACTTTTTTTTAAATTCCTGATGAGCTCTTTCTAATCGTTGAAAATTACTATACGGCAAAGATGTATCTAAATCTATATAAATTTTTTTCATCAATGGGAGTATTAATAAACTGTTCTGGAGAATTGGAAAAAATGGCTAGTCCGTCTGGTGGAGGTAGTTCCTGATCCATAATCGTGTCTTGATTTAATAAATCATGCTCCTGATCGTGTACAATGTCTTGAGTGGATAAAATATGTACATTCGAGGCATCAGCTAATTGCTGAATAGTTTTTTGGGCTTTAAGCAGTCGGTTTTGCTCCATGTCTGCTAATAAAGTATTTTCTGATGTACGGTGATTATACAGCACAGGAGAATTAGCCATATGCACCTCAGCTTGTACAATTATAAAGTTGCGATTGTCGTGTGTTGAAGTAGATAAAAATGAATCATGTAAATTATCACCATCATTATCATTAATACCAGTACTGGGCACCGTTGAGACATCTGGTCGATTTGTACTAGCACTGCTGGTAGCTAACTGAAATGATGGTTCAGAAGTCCTTATTCGTGAATTTGAAGTTGACGGGTAGATAAAATCTCAGTCACGGATGATTCGTTTACTTGTGAAAGCATTTTTTTTCGCAGCCTATAAGTACGACAATTTTCTGCATTTGTTTTTTTATTTTTATTGGTTTTGTACTGACAAGCCTTGCCGAATTTTTTTCAGCTTCCTTGGCAGCTTTCTTTCGATTTTAATATTCTTTAAACATTTCTGCATTTGTTTTACCCATCTTGAAAACTGGAATAGAAATTGAATAGTTCTAAAAAAATGTAAATTAATAGTTTAATTTAATTTTTTTGTTGATAATTATAAAATATATTATAATTATCAAAAATAAAATTTAGAGAATAATAAATATTTATATATAACATAATTTGTACTAAATATTATAAGATTCTAAATTTTAAATATTTATTATTGATTATTTAATATTTAATATTTTTAAAGTAAATAAATGGATTTAATAATTAATTCAAGAATTGAATTTAAGTTTATTCATTGTTTAAATATTTATTATTTTCTTGATTTGATATTCACTTTTCATTGTTATCACAAATTTTGAATTAAATTTATTTCCTTATTTTGTAAATATAAAATAACCAATAATAATAAATAGATGTTAATGGTGTAGGCTAGTGGTTCTCATGTGCGGCCACCAGAGGATTTTGCTGCGGCCACCAACAGCTTGATAGTTGATATTGATATTTAATAAAAATGTGTTTTTGCAAGTTAATCTGTCAACAATGACACTAAAAATTTAATATTTTGTATGCATTGTATTGTGCATCAAGAATTGTCAGTTTGAAAAAACTCAAATACATACATGCTTAGGTATTTTTCACAAAAAAGAATTTTGGTGCGGCCACCAGACATTTTCGTAGGACCTTTGATGGTCCTAATGCGGCCACAGCCAAATTTCACGTGAGAACTGCTGATGTAGGCCATGTTCCCCAAGAGACAGCTCAAATACAAATGGAATCCTTCGTCAATGCTCCCTATTAATGATTTATATTTCCTTGTATTGGACTTAGTATGAATTGGATATTATCTATGAATATTTTTGAAACACAATTTATATTTTCTTTTGATCACCTATGTATGATTATAAAATAAAATTATATTTAAATAGCTTACCTAAACACTATAATTGTTTATAACCACTACCGATTACGGCTACCTGTCATCTTAACTGTCTGACGCGAACTGATAGTTCGAACAAGTCAATAATTATTTTGACGGTTAATTTGGCCGTTATTTTGGCGATTTAAATATACAACAATAATAGGGAACACTGACGATGTATTCCATTTTGTATTACATAACTCGAACTTTCACTCGCCCGTGATGACGCTCGTTGCCGTCATCATTGGCATTTTACGTAGCGCACGCGTAGCACACGCGTAGCACATGCGTAGCGGATACCGTGAATTTCGGCTGTCGGAGATGCGCGCGCATCTTAAAAATTCACTCTCATAAATTTTCATAGCGCGCCTAAAGAAGTATAACTTCAAAAGTATAACTTCAAAAAAAAAAAAATCTTAGTATATATCATAAAAGGATGTATAAAGAAGATTCACATCGAATTTTATCGAAATCGGTAATGTAGAACTTGAGATATCATGGCAACCATTTTTAAAAAATTCGAAAAAAAAAACCGAGAAAAACATGTTTAAAGTTTCCAGCAAAGCTAAAAACCGCCCAGATTGGTTAGACTCTACGTCACTAAAGAAGCCATATCTCTAAAAATAATTAGAATTTAAACAAAAACGGCTTTTTCAGAACATGAGATAGTTTGATATGCATTGGATATCAACAAATCTATTGTGTACATATAGCAATTGTAAAATTATTCCATTACTTTTAAAGTAATTATGATCGTCAAGCGAAATATTCTGGGTAATGAAACACAATCGTACGTACGTATAGACTTAAAATATGTATGCAATATCCAATTTCTATTAAACAAAGAATTAATGATTCTTTCACACGTCGGGATCGTTGTCAATTGTCAACGTCATTGGCTTTGGTTGCGGGAACGCACGGGGTCAATTTCCATACCGGAAAGTTGCATTATTCAAACAAATTATTGTTTGTGATGTCTTCCACTCCCATCCGGTCCTAAAATGGGATGTAGTGAAGTCGATGAGTCTACCACTTGTTATGTCCTAACTGATTCTTTATATCCCTAGTCTTTTCAAAAAACAAAGGTTGAGCAACTAAATAGAAAAGTTCTGTTAAGATATACTCTATAAGGAGGCCATATGCTTAAAATTAAGCGCAAATATGGTTTAAAAATACATTTTTAGTAGACAGATTTTTCTGTAATAAATATAAGCGTAAATAAATCCGGGAAGACATATCGACTTTTGTTAACTACCCTTGAATTTATCGGAATCTTCACGTCATTGTGAGTTTGAACATTTTTTTTAGACTCATTCCCCAAATCAATTCACACAAAATTCCGCTAGCCGTTAGCTGTCTTATATTTTTTACTTATGGCGACACTATTATTATCGTCGATACCTTTCTTTCGATGCCAAATATAATACATCCCCATAAATGCCTAGACTCGGGCAGTTATGCAAACCTTACAGCCTCCAACTTAGCACCGTTTAGTATTCAGCATTCATACATTACATTTCACCCCTTGCTTCCTTACCCAACCATAGCGATCCACTCCTAACATCGCAATAAATCATCCTGCCGGCATTACTTATGCATTTTACAATATTATTTATGAGAGGTACCGTGGGATAGTTCTAATGCTCAGTTTATATGGGGTCAACACAGCTTTGCGAAGATATAAATGCTCATATCAGCTGTTTACCTTACATTACATAACCTATATCTTAGTAAAATATTATACATACTAGGCGTTGGTCAAAAACAGATCCCCATCTTTGGCGATATTCAAACTGATAATGCAGATTCTTTTTATTCTTTTTCAACGTATCCAAAAATATTTTTTATACTGAGCCTCAGCCTGTTTTTTATTTCAATGCTTTCAGGCCGTTCTGCAGATCAGTTGACAATGCACGCAATGAACGACACTGGTCTTGATCTTTGTCATAATATATGTGGAAATAGAACCTTATAATATGTTCCCATAAAGAAGTGAAAGTCAACACATTACAAGTGTTCATTGGATCTTTCTAAAGCTTAGGTTTAGCCAATGGATAACTGATGTATGTATTATTAAACAATAAGAAAAGTAAAATTTTCTGTTGGACGTTTTTAAGACAATGCTTCATTTTTTTTGTAGAAAACATTTATCATTAATTATACTTAATTAACATCTTTCGCCAATTGCTGTCGTGGATTTCACTTAAGTCATGGTATTCTTATATTTAAGTTCATCAAAATGCCTGTTCAACAAAACAGAAAGTGGGAACATTGGCTTCGGCTATTACAACGTTGCACTGTAACCTATAAAGCTCTCATAACAACATTAGTATCTTCAACACTGCCATTGCTGCAGAAATAGCATACGCAAGGACAATACTACATTCATCTGAGATGGTCAGAATTGGTATACATCTACTGATGAACTATAGACTGTGGAATAAGTTTCAGATGAGCTTCCACTCGGGAAAGGCGATCTGCTATTATAAAAATGTTATGACTTACTATAATATAAAAATACCGTTCAATCTCGCTCGGTTTTTTTTCATAATACGTAATAGTTTGGTGTTAAAATGTGACCTCCAATCTATGGGAGGTGTAAAAATTTTTGTAATCTCAATAAAAAATGTCATATGGCGTCGATTCTATTGTGCGAGAGCAATCTTTTTGCTTCAATCATATCTGCTTAACCTCCGGTTCGCGTACCAAAAAGCTGAATATTTATTCCACTTGGATTAATTTGGCAATCTTTGTTTTGAGCTTCAAATTCAATTTGGGTGCAAAGTTTATATGAAAAATTGTAAATCTTGGTTTATTCGAGGAAATTAAGGTGATGTGAATTCCAAAGATTTAGATTGATACTGTAGCTGGTATCCAATAGTATTATACGTCATTTGATAAACACTAGAACTTTGTCACTTTTTGAAGGTCTCGCATAAAATGTAAATTCTTCTTCCCTTACCTTTTAAATAAGGCGTCTAAAAGCAAGATTGGATTCCATTTTTTTTTAAATCTAAAAAAAATGTTTGTCTGTAAAGTCGGTTTACGGACGATAGTTTAACGTGACAACGTCATAAGAAAACATTGATGAAATGATTGCATACTTTTATGAATAAAATGGAATCATTTTTATTGAATTATCATTATTTTGTATGGATACGAAGAAGGAGTGAAATGAAATCTACAATTTTTTATTGATATATTTTATTCGCACTCATTAATTCAAATATGTTTATTACTTTGATGAACAGTTTATTTACAAGTAACAATGTGCTTTTAGCAATTTATTTACAACTTTTATACATGTGTGATATTTGACGTCTTCCAATCTGTGTTATTCTGTTAATTGTTGTTGTAATATAAACAATGAAAACCACATTAACATTTCACTTCACTTTATAAACAGTTGTAAACAGATCACGTGTAGGTACTGTTGGTGTATAAGTTGTGTGCTGCCGCTGTCTCTTTTCTACTCAGACGCATCGACCAATCGAGTGGAAGAGAGATAGATGCGGCACAATCCGAACGGTAGGCTGATCGTGCCTCTCTATCGCTTATCCGCGCTCTCGCTCGCACGCTTGCCTTCGGCGTAACGCGACAAACGGGACAATGAGTCATGTTTTTTCGTGCGTGCAGCGGGCGTTCATCGATTTATAAGACGTTGTCACGTCAATAATACTACAATCAATTTATGACCAAGCAACGTGACAAAGATAACGAATAGAATGTTTTAAATTTAGCAGACATCACAGAAACACACACAAAAGCTGATAAATTCAATGCCAATTGTCCAAAAAATCGATTTTACTGCAATTAGTGGTTAACTGATAATTATTACAGACTTAAATATTGTATTTTATTAAATGTTGCTATTTTTTTAACCATGTCCGCTCCCAGCTTGGAGTATATGGAGTTCTCACGGCGTTTATCTCAATATATGCTTTTTCTACGAGAACTGCTTGTTAGTCGGTTGTTCAGCCTCTCTTTTTCGGAGATAGTGGGGATGGAAAGGATACGAGGACTAAGACAGGACTAGTGATTAGTTAATCGCTGTCACTATGCGCCGCTCTTTGGGATCGGTAAATTGGGAAGGGATTTAACAACTCAAACACCCAATACCTGAGCAGATTCAGACACCTGCTCGTAACGGGAATTGAACCCGGGCAGTCCGACACGGTAGCCAACGACGTTGACCACTGCACCACGGACCGGGCTGTGATGTTGTATTTATGTAGGTATTTGTAATTATTGGAAATACAGTACAATGCTAAACTATTAAAAACTGATAAAACCAATGACTTAAGCCTGAAATATAAAAAAACTTTTGCTTTTAGACACCTCGAGTATTTAATACTTCTAGGCATCCAATAAAGTCGTTCAAGCTACATTGTCATATTGGTAGATTCGCCATGCAATATATTTGAATTTCAAATACTATTTCTTATTATCTTGTAATTTACTGACCGATAATAAAATGCTTATTATCCAGCATTTAACCGCTGTGGAGATCTTTTAGAATTTTATTGATATTTAATATTCAATGTGAATATCAATTATGAATTTGACAATAAAACAAAATTGATATTTTGCCAAATCGAACAAAAAATATTTTTGTTCTTCAGACATGATTGTAACAAACTTTTTAACTTTTGAGCGACTTAGTTCAAAGACCGGTAATAAGTTGTTTCACGAATGAAATAAAATATTTTTTGATAACGTTCCCCAACATAAATCAATAATCACTTTTATTTATAAGAAATCAACAAAAAATATTCTTGACGTCGAGTGGAGCATAAACTTAAAAATTGACACGGCATTACCACAAATGACAGTTTATATTGTTTATGGTAAAAGTAGCATTTTTTCTCTATGATACATCCCATTTTAGACATAAACAATAAATTTTTTCAACAACTAAAATAGTGAACCTATTTTTCTGAGAAGATATCCAGCGAACGGTTGATTTAAATTATAAAATGTTCAGCATGTTGCAATGTTTTTATCGAAAATAAAATTTTGTAGAATTTACTTGCATGCATGAGAAATCTGTCAGTAAACTTATACCTACGCTCGGCCTGACGTGTTGGCCCAAGGAACCTGCTAACAGAATCTTCCCGGCCAGACCCATTGGCCTTTAGATTGCTAAGCGTTAGTAAAGGTGGGATCGTGTTTTAAAGAAACTTAACGTACCTTTCTATTTATCTCGCATTTTGCTTTCTGCTGTCACTTTTATATTGATTGTGATAATAATTGCAACCATAGACAACCTTTATAAAAATGTCTCTCACTTATTTCACTTTCAAAATAAATGATAATTTTACTCATACGTATTTTAGTTCTACAAAAATTATAAAATATATAGTTGATAGCTATTTCGGCTTACGCCTTCGTCGTAACTATGTTTAAAAATACATACATTAACTTGTATATATATTCTGATGTACATATAAGAGGTAGGTACAAAATAGATCTTCTCATCTGTTCCTAATTGGATTTTGAAAAATATTTTATTAAATGAGACAAACTGATTTTGTGTTGGTGTTGAAACTCGTGTAATATTGGAGTTCTACCAAGTAAATGCCAATTCGATCAGAATCAAAAGATTTCTTATATAGTAAATTTATCAGTTTACTTTTCGAATGATGAAATTCATTACACAGTTCTTAAAAAATAGCAAAACATTAAAAACTGATTGAGTTGTTTGCTAACCCTTTATACGTCAATGTGGTAGTTCGTGCAATTGTTTTTATACGTCTATAAAAACGGTTAATAATTAAACGAAAAATAATTTCTTCAAAAAATTTATGAGACGAATGAAGCTATTTCAAAGTTTGAAAAAGCTTCATTTTTTTAAATTCTTATTTTCAAGGTGTTAATTTTTTAGTTAATATTTTTAAAACTGTTTGTGAATGGTTATAGAATCAAAATGTCTGTTCACATTTTTCGGGCAAAATATGTATGTTGGTCGAATTTGTCTGAATTGAGAGCATTGTAAAAGTTTCAGATTACCTCACGACGGTGAAATTCTCTTAAATCAGTGTAATATTGCAGATAAATAATCTGAAGTTGTAGCTCTTTTGATACAGTATCAATCAATATCTATTGAAAATGGATCGCGTAGTAGCGTGAAATTTGTCTCAATTTTGCAGCCATATCTTTGTGAAAAATCGTCATTCAGAGCGTTCATAATTTTACCAAATTCTTCAAATTTATATTCAGCAACTTCTTATTTGGAAGTTATTGTTGGAAGAAACTGCTATTCGATATTTTTTGAAGAAATAGATTGTGTTTTAATTGAAGTCCATTCAAACTTTTTAACATATCATGGGCGCATATATTTAGTGAGTTAAAAGTATTTAAGTGCGTCATGATGTCCAGAGTAAATACAAAATCACAAGTCCAGTCATTATCAATAATCATCAGTATTGGAAAGTCCGTATTATTATTCATTTCGAAAATTAATGCTTGTTTTGGTTGTATTATATTTTGCCAATTGATTGGCCATCCCTGTCAACGCTATCAAATCTCTAGTGGTCGCTTGAGTATAACAACAAAAGCTTTCTTTGAGAAAATCCACAATGTAGTGATAGTTTTCATATCCAATACACGGCATCGCGTTCACTGGCAGTCTGCCCTCCCCGCCCAAGTCTTTCAGTATGGGAAGCAAGGGAAATATTTCCACCGAAACTGTTACGGTCGTTTCACAAATTTTGACGAAAAATAAAGATTTTGTTTGAATTTTTATTTCAACTGGAAATGTGAACTGCCTGGCAAAAACTAATTCACGGAGTTCTGTAGTGAAGAGCATACCGGAGAATACGACGATAACTTCTACATTATTCGTAAAAATAACGAATACCCTATTACTTAGTCAAAATATTCTACCGATAATAAAATGTTTTAAATGATTGGTTGTGCTGAATTAATTTGTCATTATGTTCTTGGAGTGTCATTGATTCAAGTGCACTGAAGACACATACATAAATAAACAAATAATACAAAATAGTCAACTCAATAATATTCTAGCTACTATGCGGTGATAAAAGTAGTAAATATTATCCAGGTGTTAATAAATTATAGCTTATATGAAAGCTATATTTTATATTGGTATGTATCGCACAAATAGTGTGTTAAGATACTTTACCTAAGAAGTTTTATAGAAAATGACTTAAATTAAATGTAGAGTGTTTTTTTTTATTCTATTGTATGACGCACACTTAATAATAGAAATAGAAAAAAAACAAAATTCAATCTGATATAAACCTGTTTTTTTTTTACATACTTCCCGTTCTCTCCCACAATCATCCGATCCTAAAACGTAAAGAGAGCGATTAGTCCTGTCCTATTCCTATCCTTTCTTTCCTTATCCTCACTGAAAAAAAGGAGGTTGGGCAACTGAGTAAGACCGGTTTTAAAACGTATGCTGAGATAAGCTGGAACGGGATTCCAAATGCCCCACATCGAGGACGGACATGGCTAAAAACTATTTCATTATCGTTTTAGCAACCGTGGCGAGAAATTGTTTTTGGCTAATTTGGATTTGCATTTAAAATTCAAGTATCCAAAACATTTCCAGTATCCAAGACAATTCCAGATATTTTTTGGCTCGTTCACATTCTGATATTCCAACAACTACCTCTCACATCCCCTTAGCCGTGAGCTCGGAGCACAATAATAGCAACTATAAAATTACAACGCTCCGTTTCGCACAATGTTTGATGGCTCATGCGGATAAACAACGTCGACAATAACCGAACCTGAAATTTCAGACGCCGAACACCGCCTATGATAAAATTGCCCCCTTATTTTATATGCCCTGCGCGGCCTTTTATCGAGAACATATCGGGGTATTTCTTATTTCTACTCCAAATCAAATGCGCAATAAAACCGCGACCAGAAATAAAATGTTTTTTTTAATCGTTGGTCAAAAGACCACAGAAGAATTGGATATCAAACAAAACAATTCTTGGCCATTCTCATTATATGTAAAGATTGCTATACCTATACGAAACAATAGTCGAAATTTAGCTACAAAAATATTTCATCTGTTTTAAAACGATTTCCATTTCAATTGTTAATCACATGATCTCATAACGGAGTAACTCAACTGACATTTAAATATCAAGAACTGACATTCGCTCAACCTTGCCTTTCGAGTAAAATAAAAACGGAAGAATCAAAAAAAAAAGGATTTTTAACTAAATAATGGGAAATCGCGGATTCTGGGCCATGATTTCACAGGATCGGATACGGGGGGGAGAAATGAAAATATCACGTGCGTGCTTTTTTAAATAATATTATAAAAACCAAGTAGAGAAGCAAAACAGGATTCTATGAGTGAACCATCGAATACTGTGCTAGAATATGATCAATATTCAATACCTACGATTTATGATATTATATTTTATTTCTTGCTGTCTATTTCATACTGGAACTCTAACTGTAAGAGTTGTAGGGTATTGTATACTTTCTAGGTTACGGTATGAAATCAATTCACAATTATAAAAAAATGTAGTTTCTAGTATCAGGTAGTTTTAGTGGTTAAATGACGAAAAAACTTTTAGCTTATATCCAACATTGAATCATTGCAATGAATTGTTGAAATGAATCATTGAATTTTTGAATTGTTGAATTGTTGAATTGAATTGAATTAAATGTTTGTGTTGAAGTTGAATTGTTGAATTAAATCATTGAATTGAATTGAATCATTGAATTGAATCAATGAATCATTGGACAATATTTCATCTGCAGTGGCTGATAATGGTGTTCTCTCATACTGTACACTCAATACTTTTCTGTATTTTATTCTTCTGTTCATCCGACTCATTAAAGTAATTTGATTAGGTATGTGAAGAAGTAATAAAATAATATACGAACGAACAGAACAAGCCCACGGCAACGTTTTCTAGGAGGAAGAAAAATAAATAAGATTTAGAACGGAAGGAAATTAGTTAACATCGTTAATTAAATCATCTTTTTATCCTGAATATAATACATAACTGCGTCAATATTTAGAAACTCAGTAACTTATCCTCATTTTCCCGTAAATTCTATCGCCTTATTGAGTTGTTAAAATTACTTAAAAATGAAGGCCAAATAGGAATTTAAAACATGTTTCATTTTCTAAATTCTTATTATTTTAAATCATGTTTATTTTTTCAATATGGAGATCGTATAACCGTCAGAGAGTGAAATGGCAGCTGCTTGTTAAGAATTGACACTTTGCTGCGTAATCAATCATTTTTTAAACTTGCATTGCTACTAACGCCAACGACGTCAATCATGATAACTACATATTTAAATAAATTCAAAAAGTGTTCATTCAAAAAAGTTACAGTGCTCTTTCTACCTTTTGTCAAATTACAAGCTTCTATGGTAAGATCGTTATAATTTTAGGTTATGTAATCAAACAAAATCAGTATTATTCGTTGAGTTATAGAATAAAGGCCGAGTAATTTATAAGTTCCATCAGTGTAGGAATGTACGATGTGGGTTCCTATCCGTTTTATTTTACGATCGCCATACACTCCATGAAATCTATTCGCCAGTAATTGTCAACATTTTTACAATAACACTACTCTACCGATTCCCGATGATACACATATACTTTAGCAAAAAACAGGCTTTTACAAATTGTTGATGGACTTTAATTTCAATACGAAAGACAGCAGGTAATATTGAATTGTTGAAGACTTTGTATTGTAATGCCGGTACTATAGAAACTGAAGTACCGATATTTTGACCGGTTTTGGAAATGCACAATAACGATTTTTCGGTATTAAAAGTATTCAAGAACTGTCCGCCAAACAAGCGTTGAATACGAAGGGGTTAAATAACTAAAAATATTAAGTTTTTCCTATATTACGACTTAAATTTGCCATAATTTTTATTTTATTATTCATTTCTATCAATTTTATTGATGGATGTACTTTCTTGTATATGTACTTGCATTAGTCTTATTTAATTTCATATCTATTTCCATTTTCATTTTTGAATTACTGTATAGCAAAAACTTCGTTTGCTTTTGTTTGAATGAGGAATTTCAGTACCCTCTGTTGGTCGAACACTGAAACTACAATACATCATATCTGACACATGTAGGTACTGCACTTGTAGATTGAATTTACCCATTCTCTATATTTTATGGAGCCTTTTCATTTTTACACCTTTATTTATCTTCGCCAAAAATAGCGCTGCACATCATATTATAAAAATTATAGCAACACTGGTATAAGTCTACATTTTTTTACTCCGTTACAATCTGTAAGGTGCATAACAATGTTCGGAATTATTTACACCAATCAATTCAAACATTCGAGATTTGAATTGTTAAAATTTTTACGATACCCAGTAAAAATCAAGTCCATCCATTTCAAAACAACAATTGGATGTGTCACGGTTAAATTATTGGTTGTATCGACAGCTAATTTTCCCATTGTATTTCCAATTAAGAACAACTTGTATATTTTAAGTAGCCGCAAATTGCAATATAATTAGTCATATCGGCATTGAAGTTATCGGTTTGCGCGCGGGATTTCCGTGACGTACGGGAAGTTTCAGATTTTTTTTTTTTTGGTTTTGTCGGGTTTTTTCAAGTTGGATATCATTACATATTTTATATTATTATGTGAAATGACACATTTTTTTCACTAACGCATTTTTTTGAAGATTTTAAATAAATGTGAGGTTATCGTTTTTTGCTTTTTGATACTTCCTATGAAATATGCATGTTTATTCATCAATTCTGATATTTTCTGTTTATCATGGATACACAACAGTATATTATTTGTTCAAAATTACAATTTTAACCTAGAACCTGGAACACGCCATCCTTAAATATACCGCTTCAAGCCATAGAGTAGAGGTCTGCACGGGCTCGGGTAACGAGGGCTTGGATTTGGGCCCGGGCAGAGCTCAGGCCCAAGCACACAAAATTTTTTCCAAAAATCGGGCTTTTCCAAATGAGCTCACCATTATTGTAAATCTAAATTCAATACAATAATAAACTTCATGTACTCGTATTTCAGTCTTCTTTTCAACGACTTTTTCGTTATTTAAAAACCTTATATTCTCGTATGAACACATCCATTCGATAGAACAACACGCATTGTTCTTAATTTAATGACTGCTGTCGCCACGCCTGGTCTGGGTCGGAGGTTTTCGGGCTCGGGCCGGGTGAAATTTTTAAATTTCGGCCCGTGCAGACCTCTACCATAGCGTAACATTAATTGACCACTTTAAATTGTCATTATTTAAGCCTATAAACGAATAATATTAGTAAATATCGTTATTATGCTTGGAAGCATATAGATATATATATGGTTGTCATTAATGCTCTGTCTAAGCTGACCGCGCAGCAGCTTGGAAACTCCCGCACACTGGTGACATGTTAGTGCGCACTTTAATAGTGCCAAGCGTCTTGTAGAATTTTACGACCTGACTTAGTAAATATTGCTCAAAATATCTAAAATATCCCCAAAATAGAGAATCATAAACTAATAAAACCAGTAGCATTTATTTTCAAGCCATGTCCGCTATCGATGTGGAGCATAATGCCTCCTAATGAAGCATTTCGTTAAAATAATTATGCCCCGCATCTGTTGGATTGGTCTGCTCAATTTTTGAATATCCTTAAAAGCTATCCTGGCATAGAGGGTATATTTGTTGCCATGGTGCTATTTTCAATGTAATTTAATTAATCGCAATCGCTCAGCAGGTGTTTATCCACTGAAGATTTACTGATATAAATATTTAATTATTCGACTTATTTGAATTACGAACGCGAGAAGTCAGAAAACATGTTTGCCATCTATCGATTTAAAGATTTTTTTGAACTGGCTACACTTTTTCGTCTCGTGACCATAGACATGAATAATAATTATAGTATCATTAAGAAGCTGGCAACTAGAGTAGAAACAATAATGTTTTTCTCGCAAATGTCATCATAATGACGATTGATCATTTTGCTAAACGAAATGTGAAGAGATCAATTGAAGACAACTCTCAATCTCTTTGAATTTATTCTAAATACGAGACATGTTATTAATTTGTCTGGCGACCGACTGGATACTCTCGTAACATTTTGAAAATTAATATTGTATACAAGGGAAAGAGGCCGGATTCAAAATCAAATTGAAAAAAGAAAAAAAAATGTTTACGTTACTGCAAAAAATATTTGAACGTTTCACCACGTCAGAAATACCATTGTATTTTAGTTCCACAAAAATTAAACATTAAATAGTTTATAGCTATTTCGGCTTACGACCCCATCAGAACTATGTTATTGCCATTAACTAAGCTTTAAATACTGGCTTAGAACACTTAGACCTTAGTTAGGTACACAATTCAGATCCATCTCTATTACAACATAGTATTTAATGTAAACAATCTTTAATGCTTAGTATTTTTTGCTTAGAATAAGCAAATCTCGGCGTATTGTGAGGTAATGAAAGTAAATTAGTTTAAATGCAAGTGTTTTAGGGAAAATTGCTAATACGGTAAGAAAAATAACAATGTATTTTAGTTCTACATAAATTATTTTATATATTTGTTGATTGCTATTTCGGTTTACGCCTTCGTCAGAACTATGTTTTAAACGTGCATTAGGAGATAGCTTATATACCTAGGCTAGATAGGGTACACCATAAATCCCCTCTCTGCTCAACCATCCCAACCCCACATGGAAAAAAATGAAATAAGTTATTGATCTGTTGTAATCCTAAAGTGAAAGTTAATCTGAGTATTTTTGGGCTATTTTATTTTTTTATTACGTGTGAAACAACGCAAAATCAGCAATGCCTCAAGTTAATCCATTTTTAAATTGTTTTATTATTCGCTGCTTGTTAAATGCTTAAGAAGCGGTGATGTATTGATTGTTATCTGATCATTAAGAATGTCATTGGATTGATTATACCTATTAATTTCTAGCTGTTCCAATGCATTTAGCTTAAGGCCTTTATTACAAGAATGTAAACAATATTTCTTCTTAATACAAAAATAAATTCTCTGCTTGTTAATACCAATTTGACATACTAATGTTACCATTTTCAATGAAAAAGACGGCTCTTTCGTTTATTGTTAATATAACCTATTGCAGGAAAACCGCAAGATGATTATCGGAAAAAGTGTTTGCTATGATAAATGACACACTAAGGTAAATGTACCAGTCGTTGACCATGTACCAGCAGTTGACCTTTTGAGAATTAAATGGCTCAAAATAAGAAATGCAGATGCGGGATTGCTCTAAATTGTAAAGTTTAGACAATTTAAGGCATCTGTGGTCGGAATGAGCCACTAACACATCACCATATAGCCAATGGAGTGCCAGGGTGGCCATTTGAAAACAACACCTAGTAAGGAAAGTATATTATTTCAAATTTCTTAAGTGATAAATTTAGAAACAGTGTGTAATTTGTTCATGAACCACCCATTGCTTCTTGATTCAACCAAGAGTAGTGTGACAGAAAGCCCTGAGGCAACTCTGTCAAAAAGTTCACTATAAAGCCCCCTATTTAGACATGGTCAACTACTAGATTTTTTCTATGAGATGGTCAACTACTGAAACAAAAACACGACTTCAAATAATTTAACACAACTTTTTTTCAACAGGCCCTTTCGTAATTTTTGTTACATAATATTAATTAAGACATATGATCCAATATGAGTATACTTGCTTTGCCTTCATTCGGTACAATGCTAAACCTTAATCGTTATTTTTGTTGAAATTTTCTCTTAAACGGTCAGCTACTGGTACATTTACTTTAGGTGTTGACGGAAATTTCAAGCTAAAACAACGTGTAAGTTGTAATTTAATGCTTGGTAAAAATTTATAGATTTAATTAAGATGTTTTTTTTAAGCGTACAAGCGTTTTAAAATCATAGTATTGTGCCATTATGAGCGTTTTCAAAAGACTAATTAAAGAATCACCTTTAAGGTCTCAATTTTTATTGGAAATGCATCATTTTTAATTCACGGATTTTTGGGTAAATTATGGATATATGGTCACGGGGCAGAATTCCAATCCTCTCGAGTTAAGCTCAAAAAAATTATAAATACTGGCTTATAATTTTATGTTTTGACTTTACTTTTTGAGTTCTTGATTATTATAAAATGTGGAATCAAAATGATTAAATCTGAAGAATATTACTGATATACTTGTATGAGTTCTGAAAGAAGAATTTGTTTTTTAATATTAGCCTATAATAAAATTATTATTTTTATTTTAAACAAATAATAAACTTATGTGACTGTCTCTAACTGTATAATATTATTATTTGTGTAGTTTTTGGTTGCATTTTTGGTCCTGTAAATTAAAACAACTCGATTTCATACTTATTGCGAAGTATTCTTTAGGATCTTCTATTATAATAAATTTAAAAATTAAAGACGAAACATTTAAAAAAAAATCGTAAGCTTCAAATTCATTTTATTTAATGTGCTTATTTTTCATAAATCTTTACAAAAATTCTGTCCCGTGACCACATATCCATAATTTACCGATTTTTGTACAACGCTCTTGTATTTTACAATAAGCGAAACCGGGTTTGATATCTAATTAAATATATTTTATCATTTTCATTATTAATTTCAAGAGTTTTGACTGCTAATGAATCATATCTCAATATAAGTTGTTCTAATAAAACTTGGACTTGAACAAAGGCTAGAAGATTTATTTATGTGTTTGTGTATATTACAAAAATCATAAATTATTTCATTTGAGACATGAAAAAGGATGAAAATATTACAAGGAAATATTCCCAAAGAAGTCAAGTAAGTAAGTACCGAAAAAAACATTATAAACTTTAATACATAAAAATAAGTACGCGTCTGAACTCGCTCATGAGACACGATTACGTTGAAGATGGATTCCGTTTTTCGAGAAGGGTCGGAAGTCTGAAAAGGCGATATTTTTTTTAATAGTTTTAGAAGTAACAGATAGGTTTTTATTTTAATTTTATAACTGTGGTGAAATTATACAATCTTGCCCGGGTGGCTAAATGTCTATCGCCGGTCCTGCCTTTGAACACAAATCGATTGAAAAATCAATGTGTCACGAAAGTCATTGTAATAAAACCCATATTCTCCGCAACTGAACAAGATGATGTTGAACACTCCAATACACGTCCACTATATTTATCAATTAATTCTGTCTCAGATTTTTTAGCTTTTCGTAATCGTAATAATACAGCTGAAAACATTTACAAACTTAATATAAAAATATCATATTTCCTAACTTTGCTGGCAGCAAACAACTGTCACGAAAAGAATATTTCCTACTGACATATTTTGAAATAAATATCTTCCCTCATTCAGACGGCGAAAAGTGACACTTTCCTCTTCTTCTCAGTATGAAAACTTGTCGAGAAGTATAAAATTCCGACAGAAATAAGTAAAAAGATCACTTGGGAAATCACGATCCGGCGGCGGTTACCTAAACAAAATTGTTTCTTTTCTACACAATGCCACAGTATAACTTTTTAGATTCTTTCTAACCTTTACAATATAATATGCTCAGATGCAATGGCTCTTTCAAATTTCACACATTATAAGATTGTCAAAGTGGATATAGCAATGACGAAAATTTTTGAATCTGACATTATGAAAATAAAATAAACGATCGATAGGAATCATAATTTATACATGGTATACATTTTTCGTAAGTAATATAAAAATAATACAACATTAAAAAATGGTGTAGTCAACCATTAATGTCAATCTGGGGCAATTATTGTCATTGGATTGCATTCTGTCACATTAACTTAAAAAGAAATATAACATTCTATCACCACGTACATGTATGTGTATAAAAAAAACTTATACGTTTTCGGCGCCTCACACTTTCATACAATACCATTATTTGCAGCCGTTTTAATTGCACTGTGGACTATATGGCTTCCATCAATTCTTCAAAGTTCTACCAATAGCTAAATTTAGTTTGGTGAAGATATTATTGGCGCCTCTTTTAAACTGTCCGCCAAAATTTCAGCTCGTGTGACCATCACAAAATTCTACAATTTTTGCAGTTTAATCAATCAAATCTGTTCCGTCCCGAAAATGTGTACCCGGGGACACCGGGACACGCCGCCTGAAAACAGCACATCTAGTCTCATTAAGTATACATACCTACTTAGGTATGTACCTATATAAAATATATGTAGTAATCAATAAGTTTACAAATACTTTGGATGGATTCGGCGGTAACTTTGTGGAAGTTCATTATAATTATTTGTTTGCTTTGTTTTGATTCTATAACTTCTTGCTTCCTATAAAAAGGAAAAATCCCAAACTCCATTTTGTAATTTTATCATTTTAAAATATTAGAATCAATCTTGCTTCATTACTTAAGCAAACTTTGCGATAGTAAGTCCGAAGATGCCTCTGAAAGAGGTGAAACACGTGTCACAATTAGTAACACTATACGTGGAATAATCAAAGTTATTTTAAATTTTATATTTAGTTTACACATGTTTTCAAACACACTTAGTATATCATAAAAAAGATTCATAGTACGTAGATGTAAGAGATTAAATTAAATATATATCCAGGGGCTTACGAAATACACATTTTATCATTATTTTCAGCAAGTTGAAAAACAAACATCTCTTAACTCTTGTTTACTCGAATTCATTTTTCTTTATTTCCTTACTATCTATTACCCGGCTACGGCCAGCCAATAAATGTATATCTTCATTCAAGTTTCGCCCGGGAGTGAAAAATAAATGTATCTAAGCAACATAAGGGGATGAATCCCCACGAGGGAAAGAGTTCTGTTGACAGAAAATATTAGCTGAACTCTAGCTTTACTTCCTGAAAACCCACCGATGCGCCATTTTCCGCCGCCTCAAATGTACAATTTAAAAAGCTTAGAGTGCTTTTTCTTGTGAGATTCTTCACGAGGTGACCTCAAGTGACCATGTGATGAGCTTCTAATACTTTTTGGTTACACCAATCTCTCAGCGCTTCCCAAAATGTTTTTGGAACCATTTTGAAACGGCAATCTGCTTGAAACGTGAAAAATTTTGATGGGCTCAATACGGTAACTAACGGTAACGGATTTTAGCATTATGTACCAATCCGATTATTAATTAAAATTTTCAACATAATCGAATTGTCACCATTTAATACTGTGCCATAGTAGTATACTGCAATCATTTTTACCCACATGTGATATACCTAATTAGAACAATTTATCATAAAATAAATACAATTATTATATATTTTCAATTTAATTAAATTATCTAGGATTTCGACTGAAGTTGTTTGATGGTATTTCAATATCAAATTTTAATCGTTGCACGTGAACTTGAATTATCTGAAGATGCCAAAAGGGAAACCCCAGGTCGACAAATCTTATGGAATAGTATATATAAAAATTATTGATCAATAAATGTTATGACCACAAAATATCGATTTAAAAACCAAAAAACATCCTGCTGAAGGCTTATTTACAAATTGACACAAAGACGTGAGGCTTTAGGCTTAGCCGATTCTGTCACATAAACATTTATAAGTACTCACAAGTTGATTTTGTTAAATAATATTATATAAATAAATTTTTTGAGTGTAAATTGATAATTAAATTCTTGTCATTGATAAAACCTTTCCGCTAAATATAGTTTTTATTTAAAAGTGAATTGGCTTTAATTTAATATTTATCCGTTCATAATTTGTGCAAAAAGTGAAACTTCATGAAAAACAAATGTGTTTATTTTTTATAAATAGATTAATATTTTTATTTATTGTTATTATTATTATTTACTTGTTTATCACTATCGGTTGGTTCAAAAAATAAGCTATTTCAGTTGAAAAACTTGCTAAGGAAAAATTATTAAAAAACAGAGAGCGTAGCAAACTGAAAAGTCAAATTCATTGTTTTTAGCCATCTCAGTGAAATGAAACCTGCCGTAGTACCAGAGTGTACTATTTGAAAGATAAAAAACAATTTAAGCTTTAAATACTATTATTTTATTCGCTTGGCAAAAAACTTTGCCAAATTCGTTTTTTTATTATGATTATCAAAAGAGTTTTTTTTTTCGTTTTTATCACAGTGGTTTTTACGTGCAGTTGCCGCATTATAAACATAGCGGGCTTACGGAAATATCTGGTGACCGCAACAAATTTTTGTTTCGAGGTCGTTGTGCTTAATAAGTTTTGCCAAATGGACAGAAACATGTTTGATAAGTGGTCGCGCATGAGAGCCACTGTTTTATCAGCACCATAAATGTCATTATAATAGGATTAAGTATCCCTAGCTTGCGACGTATAACTAATAATTCATTACATTTTATTTAGCTAGCACTACTTGCCCCAAATCTGACAGCTGACACATGACTTTCAAACTTATCAAACTTTCAACGGCCTATTACATTCGCCGATTCTCCGTAAACCGATTGTATTTCTCAAAGATGTCTCTCGAATATGCCAAAAAACTTGCTGCCTTTAGAGCAGTTGATGAACATGTTCAAGCCAATTTTGTTGTCGGTGTCGGAAGCGGCTCCACTGTCGTATATGCTGTGGAGAGGTTAGGGGAAAGACTTCGCAAAGAGAATTTGAATCTCGTTTGTATTCCGTCATCATTCCAAGCTAAACAATTAATTTTGAAACATAAATTGACCCTGGGAGATTTGGAAGTAAATCCAGTAATCGATGTTGCTATCGACGGTGCAGATGAAGCCGATTCTAATTTGACACTAATCAAAGGAGGCGGAGGATGTTTGTTGCAAGAGAAAATTGTCATATCGTGCGCTAAAAAATTTGTTGTGATAGCTGACTATACGAAGGACTCTAAACTTTTAGGAGATCAGTACAAAAAAGGAATCCCGATTGAAGTAGTACCAATGGCATATGTACCAATACGAGACAAGATAATCAAACTCTTTGGTGGTGAAATCGTTCTCAGAGCAGCCATTGCTAAGGCCGGCCCGTGCGTAACAGACAATGGCAATTTTATACTCGATTGGAAATTCGACAATCAAAACCTAAACTGGAAAGACGTCAACCAAACGATAATGATGATTCCTGGAGTTGTAGAAACTGGCTTATTTGTAGGAATGGCCAACATGGCATACTTTGGTTTATCGGATGGTTCTGTTACTGTTCGAGAATAAAGGAGCCAATAAGTCTGAAACTATCAAAAATTCCTTACTTGATACTCTGCCATAATATTTTTTTATCAATAAGTTTATAAATAATAAGAAATGCTGCTGTGAGTTCTACATAATGCCACTCTCAGTATAAGTTTGTGTTGTGATTTATTTCCATAGTATGTTGCATAATATTTTATCAGTGTGAACCCTGCCTTTCTTTATATTTTAAGTATGGTTTTAACCTATTGATCGCTAAATATAGAAAAAATTATTATGTACTCGTTTATTCATGTTTAAAATTTGTGTAATGGTCAACATTGAAAGGATATCAGAATGAAGTAATGATTCCAGAGTTTTATGATTTTTTTTCTAAAGCTGAGAAGTCCAGATGAAAAATATTTTATGATGAAATGTACAGTTTATGCTGATACAAGCTTTATAAATTGTATGATCTGATAACTAAGCGAAAATAATATTAATTTTAAACATTATTGAACTGTTTTTGGTGCCTTAAAAACAAAAAATAAACACATTTTTTTACAAAAAGTATATTTTATTGATAAAATACTTGTACACAATATTTAAGCAAAGTTTAATTACAAAAAATCACTTGGGGTGCAGTAGCATGACTAGAACATCATTTTTGTGTAATTAGTTATTTAGTAGATAGGTTTTGCTTTATAAAAAAATAATTTATTCCTTAATTTAATATTTGACCTCTCGGGGTTCAGATTCCTGCTCATTTTTTAACATCACAAGAATGATAAAAGTACCCTCAGCATCTGTGCATGAGAACCAACATTATGAACTCATTGAATCCAGTATTAATATATTTAGCCACAACTGCTAATCTAACAATTTAAGCTACTTCCTGTTGCAAAAGGAAACCATTTTTATAATAACCAATCAGAAAATATTTGGAACAAGTATATTTTGAGCATCTAAATTCTAATTAAGTAAATTGTAGATCTCTTCAACAAAGATCACATTTTTAGTAAGAGGATTACTGATAAATTTTCAAATAAGAATTTCTGAAAGATTTGGTTTCTATTTAAAACCAAATCCATTCTGCAACCAATGTTCATTTCTATTACAAATGACACCAAGTTTGAAAACCTGCATGATTGGTTTTCACTTACAGATGTAAGGATACTTCCTGTGATTTAATATACAACATTCTGTTTCAGATCCAACGGCAATATTACCATGATAATACTTGAATAAAATGGCATGTCAAATATGACAATACCTTCCTCTTCGACCATATTTGCTCCCTATGAGGAGTTTATGTCCACATGTGATGCCTCCACAATTCCATGTCACACACCAATTGCTTTGCTTCCTCCCATGACATACCGGCATCCCTTAGTTCTGTTGAGTACATCCCTCAGATAGTACTCTACAGTTGTAAAAAACGCTGGAATCCCACTGGTTGGGAGAAGAAGCAAACAGAGTTGAGGCTCTATGGAGTCATAAATAACCCAACCAGTTCCAACGTCTCCTTGACCACTGTTTTAACAGGGCAGTGACAATACCTTAGTTGACTTGAAATTGTATTTATATCAGTCCGTAATTAATAAAATTCCAATGAAACAGCATCATTCAAACAATTTTCCATCGCTGAAAAGAAGCTAATCACATTTAAAAACAAATTACATTATTTGCATTCTTATAATAATATATACTGACACAACACTGTACATACTAACATTCACAAAGAAAGGAAAGCTTATTTTGCAGACAATATTAATTAAAATTGAGCTGATATTGTTTATTGGTAAATTCAAACATCGACCATGAAGATAAGCTTAAAAAAATAATGGCAGCAGAAAAATCACAAAATCCCTAACTAGACAAGTGAGAATGTTTAGTCGCATGATTTTTTTAAACTGTTATTTAAATATGAAAGAAATTGGGGGTGAAACTACTACACCATTCAGAGACATAGATGGAAAATGGATGAGATACCAATAGCATTATCTAGCGCTGTGCCGTCATCTAGTTTTTGGCCATAGTCAGGGTTTCTAACAATGGGTGGTAGTCTAGATTTTGATAAATGAGTTACTTTGAGTCGATTTCTGATTTTTTCACTGCATCGTTACATAGCAAAAGAAAATTTTCAAGTTCAATTCTAATTCGATTCACCTTGGGTCATTTCTTTACTCACTGCCTGCTGTTTAAGCAGTGTAATAATGGAAAACAATTTTAAGCCCATATCCGTTCCCAATGTGTATCATATGTAATCCTAATGTTGTTTATCTCAACAGAAGTTTTCTACCAGAACTACTTGTTACTCAGTCGCTCAACCTCTTTATCGAAGAGAGTAGGGATAGAAACGATAGGACTTAGACAGAACTAGTTGTTAGCTGATCGCTGCAGTTTTTAGGAGCTGGTGGGTAAAGAAGGAAATTTTAGACAACGCAGATGTCACATTTTGAAGTCTTTCAACAGACATCATTAATTCATTTGAAAAATAAAACTGCCCTTGTGACTGGGATTCAAACTAGTGAGCTCTGCAACTGAAGAAAACGACATTGATATGACATTCAACCACAGAACTTACAAATGTTCACCAGTTAAACTATAATTGTATTCTCAGCAATTCATTTGTTTTCTCACTGCCTACAAATGCAGAGCTGTGTTAAGAATGGGAAAGCGAGTGTAAGCAACGATTCTAATATTGTCAGAGAGACTCGTTTACTACAAAGATAGGATTGTTTGGATTATAGTCGAAAGTTGAATGTTTTACAACACAGTTGACAATTTTTTCATAATATTATAGTTACTCAACGATTGAACATCTTTAATGTGTCTTAATCACCAATGAACATCACTGATATGACATAAAAATTAGTAGCCATCAATTTTGAAAACTATTAACTTTCAAAATATCTAGATAGTTATAACATTATTGATATGCAAGTAAGATTTTTTTTCATAATTCGTTTCCAAATATGTGTAGAAGGTATATTTTTTCTAACTAACTGTAAATACGACGAGTTTGCTAAAAATCATTGACACTACCGATTAACTACCTATCGACTTCTAACAGATATATTAGAAGTGGTTTATCCACGGATTCTTATAATATACTTTTATAGAGCACAGATTGCCAATTACAGTATTCTTATATGAAGAGGGAATGTCGGGGAAGTTAACAAAATTTGAAATCTGCTATATATCTCCAAAAATATTACAAATTCGACACTTGGCTTATAAACGAATCCATGCATACTTTGCCACAAACCTATATACTGATAAATGCTTATATAATATTAACAATTAAATAATTTTAAAATTAGAAGTACACCTAGTGAACTGATTAGTGCCAAGAGATTCCACATAGGTTCAGTGGGCACCTATGAAATAATAATGATAATCATAAATAAATTTTAGAAGCATACCATGAAAATTATTTCTCTAAGGGAAATGAGAAACAATTTAATAGTTTAAATTATGTACTGGACACACGGTACAGATGCAATCATTATTATCTAATATTCCCGTTACACAATGATTCTTTTTCTGTATATCTACAGTCAACATCAAATCTACAAATATAATAAACAAATCTATGTCAGAAATAGTCTTAGATTGACTTGGGCAGCAATCCATAAAAAAAATTGGGCTAATACAGTGTATTACTTTTAAACTTAACAGAAATAGAATAAATGTGCAATATGGGATAGAATTTCATGTAAAAAATTTAACTTATTTAACAAACCATTCCGCAGCAAATCAAACCAAAATTATTAGAGCATCATTTGTGAGAATGTATAGAGTAATAAAATTACGCAACATCTGACCAACTTTCTTGTTGTATCAAGACTATCCACCAATGCTGTAATGTATAAGACATATACTATGAAAATTCCAATGGGATAAACAACTCAAATATATGTATGTTACTTGAATTGAAAACGACTTTCGATTTGATTGTCAGAATAAGATCAATGAACACAAAATGAGTTTATCGCTATCTTATGATGCCCATACAAATTTAGCACTGCCGCTTTAAGAGTTACTTTATCAATATCGCTTATACTTTAAACTAAACAAGATGATGACAAAAGAATCATTTTAGTAAGGGTCATTTTAGCGATGAAAACATGAAATAAATGATGAGATAGTCAGGTTGCTTCATTATACGTAAAAAGATAACTATATCATTTAAAATCATAAATTAATATTTAAATAGGAAATTATTAATATAAACTCGTTTTCTTCATGATCCGTAGGAATTCCTCTTGGTTGATTTCACCGTCGCCATCTCGGTCCGCTTCGTCTATCATCTCTTGCAACTCTTCATCGGTCAAGTTTTCTCCTAATTCTTTAGCTACTCTCTTCAAGTTCTTGAAGGATATTCTTCCTGAAATATTTACGTATGTCAGTATTCTTTCTAAATGAACCAAAATACAGTAAATTATGATCAACAAAAAAAGGCATTGCCGGTAATGTAAAGGAGTGTTCAATGGCATTACTCGGTTTGAAATCTTTGACTGGGAATATTCATGCTTTGATATATTTACTATAACCAAAGCATGGATGTCTTCCATGTATCTCCTTTCACACTCTGGTACTGCAAATACAGCGAGAACACATTGGCTACGGGGAACGCGGAATACACATTTTTTCTCTATGTTTTTTGATTTCACCTGTAGCCAATGTGTTAATTGCATACTTTAGTCCAGTTATGTCCAAAACGCGGCCCAATTGACAGTTTTCTATCGGAGTAAGGAGCTTTTTTTTTAGGCTGGCATGGGTCTATTCAGATCTATGGCTAAGATCACAAACATTTTCCAAACATTGAAGAGAGATAGAGCGATCTTATATATATGCATTTTTTTACGCTCCCAATGTGTAGCATATGAACTTCTAATGGAGTCTATATCAACAAAAATTTTCTATGAGAACTGAATGTTACCTAGATGCTCAACCTCTCTTTTTCAAAGAGAAAAGTTATATAGAGGATAGGATTATGACAGCACTCATTATTTTTAACATAGACATCCACGTCTCCTAAAAAAAATCAATAATTTAGTTGAAAAATGAAACTGCCAGGCTGTGATTCGAGCCCTTGATGTTGACACTCGACTATAGACCAGACAATGGTATCCTAATATTACATTTTAATAATTAAAATAAAAAGAAACATTGTTGTTTATGGAAAATGAATTCATTTGCTAAAGCTGCCTTCACACAGAGGAAGTATTGCCAAACAGACAAACATCTACCTGTTTCATCATCGTCAAACAACTTGAATGCTTTCATGATTTCTTCTTTAGTATCCTTTTCCGCCATTTTGATCGTCATTAATGAAAGAAAGTCGTCATAGGAGACTTTGCCAGTGCCATCTTTATCTATATCTGCAATCATTCGTTTTATTTCTTCCTTTTTTGGTTCAAACCCAAGCGCTCGTATGGCAACTTTTAATTCTTTCGTATCAATAGTCCCGCTATTCTCAGTGTCAAACAAGTCAAATGCCTCTTTAATATCGGTTTTCTGCTCATCGGTCAATTCAAATTTGGGTCCACCAGATTTCTTTCTTGCGCCTGTTGTCGGTAACACTGTAGGAACAGTTGGTTTCTTCATAGGGGGTGCCACCGACTGAAAAATACGACATTTTTATAAATCTTACACTGTTTCGCGTAAACAAGAATACAATACACAAACAAAGCACACTTTTTCTAGAAAGCCCAGAAAGATTATTTAAATAACTATATTAACTCAGATCGCGAAAAATAAGATATAAAATAGAAACGTCATTCTTAAATAATTATGTATTAACCGCAATTACCATTTCTAATATAATTCTAATAAACAAGTATTCACACTAATCAATAACCCAGTGATAATCAGTCCGTGAGGATTCAAAATACTTCCATATTTAAACAAAATTTAGCTGTCAACTATTTTGTCTGTGGTTTTAAAGGGCTGCCATATCAAAATTTAAAAATATTTTATTAGCAAATTCGAATTGGTAAATTTTTTACAAATCAAATATGTCCAATTAATATAGATAATTAGAAGAAAACACTAATTAAAATAAAACAAAAAATATTTTTTTATTCAAATAAGCTTATTTATCTGCTTTCGTAGAAATCTTAAATTATACAAATTCGTCAATTTCAACAAATTATATTCAGTAGAACCTCGATTATCCGGACTAATTGGGGATGAAGATAGTCCGGATAAGGACAAATCCGGATAATCAAAAATATCATTATTGACAGAAAAGACAAGTATATTCAGTATAAATCACTTTTTATTTATTTTGATGAATACATACATGTACATAGCTTTAATAATAAATTATTTTTTATTGAAAAAATCAATCATTGATTTCTGCTTAAAGCCAGCTTTTCTTTTCGATGCTGCCAAACCATGAATACTTTTAAGACACATAAGTTGTCTTGAATAGCACTCTTTTTGACTCTCAATCTCTCTGATACCATGTCGTCAAGAATTTATCAAGCCAGCCCGAGCTTGCATTGAAGGTGGGATCTCAATTGAATCTTGTATAAAAAAATATTGCTTTTTCACATAGTAATGGACCAGATGATCGTCTTTGTATGAACCACAAAAATACTCTCTTCAACTTCTTCATTTCGTGCTGTTTTTATAACTTTATAACGCTCTGAGCTTCCATCTTCTGACATTAAACAATTGGTAAGCTTCAAGATTTTTTCACTTAGTTTTTTTTGTATCCGAGATCGTTGACGTTCCGACACCATATTTATTAGACAAACAACGTCCCGATTCACCCCGTTTCAAAGCAACGATTATATCAAATTTGTCTTTTCATGAGACTACGACACGTTTTCTTTTCGTTGACATATATCGGTAATATTAAAAATATTTTTTTAAATCGTGATCAATTTTTCAAGAAACAAACGTTAAATGCGTATCGAATTTGGACGATTACTGACCCATATTTTACGCAGGACTAATTGTTAGAACAAATGCAACGATCAAAATAATAAGACTGCATTCCATTATGTACGTAAACAGTGGACGCAATTCGCCACTTGCATATCAGCAAATTTGTAATACATATTTTTTAGTTTGTTTTGATCAATCCGGATAATCGAGGTTCTACTGTACTTATATCTTCTAATGATGTACTGGAGATAATAATTTAAAAAATAATCACTATATGCTTTTGAGTTGTGGGAAATGATAAAAAGTAGTTTTTACAGTGGAACCTTAACTCTCATTTAATTGATCACTTTTAAGGTGTTCACTGTCAATACTTGGTGGAAAGGCATTATAATAAAAATAATAACACATTTTTTAGTACTTTTTTCACATCTGATTTATTTCATCAGAAATTTCATGATGAAATAAATCAGATGTGGAAAAAGTACTAAATGATGTGTTATTATTTTTATTCTCATTTAATTATTGTTTGGTCAAGCGATTGCAAGAGCAGTCTTGTTGCTATGATGGCAGCACATTTCCTCTGCTGACATACTTACCGATTGGTTGCATCGTGAATAAACTTTCCTGACAAATGAAATGACACTCATGAAGGATATTAGGCCTGACCATAGCAATTATAAAATTCAAGTGGATAAAAATCCACGAGAAAATCGTGTTGATTAAACACTTTGTCTGGGGCTAGCACTATCAACTCTCAACTCATTTTCGTGTTGTGAACGTATTTATGGGCTTTGAAAGTTTTCCCCTCAGTGTTTTCTTCTCGATGGAACTTTGTAGAACATGAGATTCCACATTATTATCAAGGTAAAATTTATTTGAAGCAGTTATGAACTAGCAATTTATGGCATTGTTCTTGAACCTTATCCACTCATGTAGTGCATGTACGGCGCTCCGTCATCTGCCAATCATCATCCTATAACATTGAGGATTTGTTAGTTTCACCATAATGGAAAATAATGGATGGATATGGAGTCCCACCAAAGACTGTTGTCATCAAAACCCTGAGAATAGTGCATGTTATGTTAGAATCGAAGGAATAACGACAGTGGCAATTGGAGTCAGGCAGGTAGGTTCTTGCTATGTTCCTATTTTTTTATGATGAATAAGATTTATCATAAAAATGGAGTGCTTCAGGAGTCATAAATACACCAGAATATATATTTACTCTATTTATATCTGTATACATACCTCCACGTGACACATGTACATATTCATACCGCATAAAGGTTTAAAGAGCTCAGCATTTGTTCATAAAGAAAAGGAAAATTATGGTTTTGAGATAAAAATTACCATTCCATTAAAAAAAATGTTTATTAAATCTGATCAGAATCTTCATTTATCAAAAATCTTCAAAATTAAAATAGCTGAACATTTGTCATGTGAACAGCGTACAATTAAAAGTCTTACAACATAATAGGGAAAGAGCATCATATAGCTAACACAGAAGGAAATAAATCTGCATGGATGGTCCGATAGTACTAAAACAAAACACATATAACAATTATTTTTCTTGAAAATGTTAGCTTATCCTCATTTGTATGGTTATCACGTGGCCAGTTATTTTTTCTTTAAAAATCCTGAGTTAAAACTAATACACTGGTATTCATACACACTCACAGATTAATTTATAAGTTGCCTTAGTATTAAATATCAACAGACAGGTAGAACTGTCGCAGACAAATCCAATTTAACATGTAGATCTATAACACTCATTATAATTACTATCACAAAATACTATAATGAAGTCACATACAAACATTATAATAATTATGTAGAATACCAATATCATTTAATTAAACCACTAGAGTCAACGACACCAATAAACTAATAATACATTGAAGAATTTAGGTAGCAAAACAGGACAAAATCATGAGTTTTACAGTTCGGTCATCAAAATGGCGTTGGTAGATTCTTTACACAGGAGTGATAAGCAAAAGTAAAATAACTCAAAAAAAAAAAAATCCAATCAAATCAATATCCGCAGTAGGGAAGATTTGACTGGAGATTCTTCATGATACAGGAAAACTGATTTACACGATTGTAATAATTCCAAAGAGGACCAAAGTTTTGTAACAGGACATGGAAAAATTCTTTGATCAACGACTTCTTGTTATGGTCAATAATTAGCAATCTAATCGAGGTATGTGTGTAAAAAAATATAAATAATCATAAATTTACTAATACCTAAAGTTTTTTATTTACACAGTAAACACTAGGGCTTCACATAATTTTAAGAATGTGTCGTTTGAAAGTTGGACTGCAATAAAAATATCTTCAGACCTGGTCATGTTCCATGTGATTCTTCAGATTCTTGAATAATTTTATGTCAACAAAACCCGTGATCTTAAAAGAAAACTACATGTATGATTCGTTCTCAAGCCACTATTAACATCTAGAATGGCAATGCGCAGTCAGTTTACTAAAGCATTCACTTGTAAAAGTCTCGCATTGGGTTTAACAGATCATTTTTTCTTTTTCTTATGTTTTCCTTGTGGCTCTGGAACAGAATCAGCCTTTCTTTTGCCTCCGGCACCTCCTTTCGCTCCACCCGCCCCTGGGGTGCCAGACCCTCCCCCGGTTCCCTTTTTCTTCTTTTCTGCTCTTTCTTTCTCTTCTAATTCTTGATTTTCTCTTTCTATAAGAGTGATAAGGGTATTGCATCGTCTTTGCAGTTCGACGGCAGTTCTCGATTTCAAAAACCAGTCAAATCTGAATTGCGGAGCCGAATGAACTGAAGCCCGCAGTTCTTCATATACATATTCTTTGTCAAAACCTAACTTGTGCAGCATGCAGACAAGGAACCTGGGAAGTGAAAAAATACATCAATAAGCATGACAAAAGATTGCTTCAATAATCGCTCCAGTTAAAATTTTATAAAGAATGAAGGATGCCTGGGCTACTTTTAGTTTAACATATTTAATTTGCTCATATGTTTCACAATGTTCTGATTTAGTTGATGCAATAGAATCTATACTATAATATTTACCTATCCTCCTCTTCAATATAATTTTTTCCTTTGTTGGTGCCATATGAAATACGTAGCTGGTGGAATGGTGCACGATACCTAGCCATTTTAGCATCGAGAGCCTTTTTAATAGAAGCTCTTCTTTGAATTTTAGCTTCTCCCCTTTCAATTTGGCCCATAATACGATCAATGTCTTGTAATTCATGGCATCGTTCCCAAAAAACTGCTGAGTATTCCATTACCTGAGAACAAGTACAAAAAAAATAATTAAAAGACCTTTCTTACAATTCATTTATTAATGACACTTATTTAAAAAAAAATCTTACATCTTCAGGACTCTTTCCTTCTACTTCTTTGGCAATGTTTTCTATGTCATCACGTCCATATTTTTCATTAGCTTTAATGAACTGATTGAAGTCACGTTTAGTCCAGTTAGTGAAACCTGAAATGAAAAAATATTATTTCAAAACTGAAAAATGGCAAAGAACAAGTCATATAGCAATCATATTTGATTGTTAGGTTATGGCACATATTATAATTAATACCTTGGGTGAGAAGTAGTTCTTTTTCTTGAACTTCTTTATCAGAAAGCTGATCTGCCTCATCTATTTTCCTTTGCTCTTCTCGTTGAATCTTTGCCGCATCAGGACCCAATTCAGGATTCCTGGGAACCTTGTAGCCCAAAGATTTGCGGAAGTAGTAAATTTCTTGATCGAGGAGCTCGAACAAGCGAGGTGGGAAAAATTGGAAGTCTTGAACGATGGGTTGCTTAGGTGGCCTTGGCGCCTAAAATTAATAATACATTTTATTAGAAACGTTGAAATTTTAATTGTAACAGTATATTGGTAAATAAAATTTGACGGTCTGACTTACTTTAGGTGCCTTAGGTTCTGAAACTCGAAGCGCTTCTCTGAAGTAAGCATCGACGGCGTAATTAGCTTTTCTTTCTCTTTTGGGAGGCTCAATCCATGTACCGACTCCCATAATCTTTTGTTTCTCACGATAATCCTCACCTGTAGCATGATTATTCATGGAAATTACAACATTGTCTAGAACAGCTATTTTAGAAGGGGGGGTGTACTATTGCAAACAGAGCGAAAAGTTTAAGCTTTTAATTATTTCAGCTTCATATCTAAAATTTGCAACATACTGAAATATGGTGATAAAATGACTGTTGCACTTTCATTGATAGCACTATGATTTGATAAACATACATTTGAGAATATAGACAGCCCTTGAATGTTGAATTGCAAGTGTATTAAAAAAAAGTGATTTATCAATGGGTATTAGACATCCGTCATGGCTTTATTGTTGAAGACAAAGAATACAAACAACCTGTTCTTCGAGCAATGTCAGACTAGACACCACATGGGAATGGAACTGCAAATTGAAATATTCTTTTGAATGGACGAGAGTAAATCTTGCCAGTTAGGTTACTAGCACAAAGTTTGGAAGCCAAGAGTAATATAAATAATGTGCACAAATATCTAGGAAAAGAAATGGAATTAACCTTCGAATTGATAAACAGAATCTGTAGGTCCAGGCGCTTCAATAGTAAATTCTCGGAGAGAAGATTCACCCAAGGTTTCCAACTTCTGTTTCAGCTCATTTGTCTATAATCAAATAATTGAATTAAATACAATACAAAAAATGTTTAACATGAAATGTAGGAAAACTTTTAGGATGGCTTACCTTTCGTTCTCCTTGTTCAAGTATCGTGTCAATATCGTCTTCGGTGAGTTCAGAATCTTTAGACGAGAAGACGTGATTGGCTCCGTGTCGAATCATATTGAGCATCTCATCTTTGTTCAGTTGATTTTTCTGGTCGACTAGTCGTCCGGACTGAATGACCAACTTGTCCAAGCGTAATTTTACTTCAGCTCTTTCCACAATTTTTTCCTCCACTGTATTTTCAGTGATGAATCGGAAAACACGCACCTGAAAAGTGACATCATGAAGAGTTTAACAAAAAGGGAATTACTCATACATATTAATTACTACATTATTATTATTACTAGCTACAATTTTATGAAACATCTCTATGTCGATAAACATTGATAATATGAACGGCACATAGTATTGCCAATGAGAAAAGATTTACCTGTTTCATTTGCCCGATCCTGTGTGCCCTGTCCATAGCTTGAAGATCCATTTGCGGATTCCAATCGGAGTCATAAATGATGACAACATCAGCTGAAGTCAAATTAATACCTAGACCGCCGGCTCTTGTAGACAACATGAATACAAACTTCTCACTGCCCTCCGAATTATACTCTTCTATTTGACGGTTTCGATCTTCATGGGGAGTTTGACCATCCAATCTGCAATACTGTAATTATCCACAGAAAATAAGTTATTTATTTCATAACAAAGTTAACTATACTATTTTACAAAACAGCTTTGAAGGAAATAAACATCCATAAATTTGCTCAGGATTGGCAAAAACACAAAACAAAAAGCATTTAAAAAGTGAACATTCTAAAAGTTTGTTTTTTTTACCATGCAGAGCCAAGGATAAGGAATTTAAGCGGAGCATATTTCAACAGCAGTTTATATATGACAACTGCTTGTTATTTGGTTGCTCAACCTCTTTTTAGTAGGGATCTCTCTTTGAAAGATCTCTAGAGGAGTGGGGCTAGGACACAACTATTGATGGGTGGGTGGGAGCTTAGCAGAAGTTAAAAATGAATTCATGAAACTGCCTGTACTAAGATTCAAACCCATGAGAACTACAACCAAAGCCAACAATATTGACCACTTGACTACAGACTTGACAAGGGGGACTAGATTTATTTTTACATTATTTTAATTGATCTTTTGAAAAGATAATATGCCTCTATCACAAAAATATGCAATGATAAAAATATTTGCTCATTAGTATTAATCCTGTAACATTAACCATTGATAATATTGTTTACTTTATATTGCCGCCAATGACAGTAGTCCTCCAAAATGTCCAGTTGTCTTGTCATCTGGGAGAAAATCAACACTCGGGATCCTTGATCTTTCAATCGGGGTAGGAGTTTATCGAGTATGGACATCTTGCCGCAGTTGTAAACGAGATGCTCATCAGTGGTGTAAGGAGGGCCAGGTTCGGCACCGTCAAACAGGTAAGGGTGGTTGCAACATTTACGGAGTTGCATGAGAATGTTTTGCAGTCGCATTTTCTCTATTTTACCAGCACCGTTCACTGTGAATTGTAAAAAAGGATATTCATTTAATAATGTAGAGAATATTGGCTGTGCGACCAATGAAACGTTTTGTTATTTAATATATTTAGCATTGATAGATACATACTTTTGCTAGGTGACAAAATACAAAAACATGGCAGTATAGAAAGTTCCTTCATCTCTCGCTCCAAAACTTTATACAGTCATAGCTCTGAAAACACTACTTCGTATAACACGTTGGCTGAAAATATTCTCTACGGTGCATACTCTCAATCAACACGTGCCAGACAATGCACGCAAAGTGCGCCGACTTCCTGTGTGCTACATTTTGCGAGCGCTATGCATTGTATCACCTGGCAACCAAATATTTACAAAAAAATTTTGTTCATATATTTGTTTTTCAAAACTAATATATAATCTTAGTTTGCATTTTTCGCTGAAGAAAACGAAATCCCTAATTTTGTATGAGATTCACGCCCCTGTTTACACTACTTCATATAACCCGGTCCCAACCAGTGTTAGCGGGATTTTTACTGTATTTTTAAAATGTTGAAAGATGAAGACTGGTGTAATTTATTGCAACTATAATTAGAGTATATGCCATATCTGGTCACCGGGAGTTCATGGTAACATGGAAATGTGGATAAACGAGTAACTCAGGATTTCACACTTTCATGGACACTAATAAATGACTGGCCTGTCCTTGTCTGTGAATCTATTAAAAATTTAAAGTCAAAGAATTTTTTTCAAATTTAGTAATGATTGAAAACTTTTATAATTTCAGTATCTATAAATAAAAATTAACTTTAAAAACAGATGGTCTTATAGTTACCTATATCAATGTCTTTCATGAGAACTTTGGTATACCATTCTCTTTGCATTTTACTTAGTCCTACATACACCTTAACTTCCTTTTTAGGTTTCAACTTTTTCTCCACTTCAGATTTCAATCTTCTCAACAGGAAAGGTCTTAAGACGGCATGAAGTCGCTGAACTAGGGAATTGTCACCCAAGAACTGATTCGTGTTGAACCAAGAATCGAAATCCTGAAATACAAATAAAAACAAAGATTATAAGATTGAGTGTTGAACAAATCAGCATTCAGAGTCAATATATATTCTTTTTGGACTATAGCCACACACTAAGCATTACTTCGCTTCTTAGCATATTTCAGATCCACCGGATAAGCCCAATGGATACTACCTGACAGTCATCAGATACTAGAATCTCATTATATCCAATTGTAATTTTGAATAAGTAGGCAAGGTTGAGGCTCTTCTCATGGCACTTAATCTGAGATGATTCTAATGAATATTTTTTTTAACCACGTCCGCTTCCAATAGCAAGGAAGTGGACTCCTTTGATCTTGTAAGCTACGAGAACTGCATGATACTCAGTTGCTCAACCACCCTTTTAAGGGAGTAGCGACTTGGACAGGACTAGTTGTTAGCTAAATGCTCTCACTTTGATTAGACAACAGAGACATCCAACTCTTTGAACAGGAATCAATAATTCAATTGTAAAATGAAGCTGCCCGGACTGGGATTGGAAAACCCCATCCTAAGACAACGGCAATAACACTCAACCATGGACCCACAACCAATATTAAACACTTACATCTGAACTGTTGAAAACATCAGGCAGCAAGAAGTTGAGGAGCGCCCAGAGCTCGTGCAGATTATTTTGGAGAGGTGTTCCTGTCAACAGAAGCCGATTTGTGGTCTTAAACTCTCTCAAGAATTCAGACAGTTTGGATTTCTCATTCTTGATTCTGTGAGCCTCGTCAATAACCATGTACCGCCAGTTGAACTTTTTAAATACAGATTTCTCCCTAATGACCATTTCATAAGACGTAATGCACACGTCCCACTCGCCTGGCATTAACACATCACGGATGAAGGTATTCTGAAAACAGATAAATATATGTTTAGGCAAGATTCTACAATAAATAATGATGTTTACTCCATCAGATCCAAACAGGATCTAACAAACATAAGAATACTGTTAAACTTAAACCGTAAACATTAAAGAGACAAAAATTATAAAAAAAAAAAAAAACAATGCCCTGACACTAGAGCTGAGAAGCAATAACATTTGATGATTAATACATGGCATGAAAAACTTCTAGCTTATATTTTACAGATATATGAATATTAATAAATTGATTATGACCAAATATTTAAATGAAAAAAAAAGTGAGTTTTGAAAATGAGCTATTAGCCAACTACTAAAATTTTCATTAATGATGGTCAGTTCCTGTTACTTTCAAACACTTATTTATAATGTTGGGATCAGGAAGAAAGGTTGAAAATATTACTAATTCAGGTAATTCAACATGAAACTATAAAACTTATGTGCCCAAACTGCTTAAATTTCATGGGATCGTTTAGAGAAAATAATGTATTCTTACTAACCCTAGTTTCTTGGTCACCAATCAAACACACGGCTATGGTGGAAGGACACCACTTTTTAAACTCGTTCATCCAGTTGGTGAGGGTCGATTTGGGTACGATGACGATATGAGGTCCTGGAATGTTCCTGAATTGTTTCATGTATCCGAGGAGTGAAATTGTCTGCAAGGTTTTACCGAGACCCATCTCGTCAGCTAAGATTCCGTTAATGCCATTCTCATAAAGTGATATCATCCAATTGAGACCTCTGACTTGGTAATCTCTCATTTCACCGCCTTTGATGTAATGAGGTGATGCATCAAAGCGAAAAATCGGCTTCACCTTCACGTTAGTTTCCGCCAAAAGTTCTTCATCTTCTTCCTGTTCAGTTTTTCGGTGTCTATGACTAGAAATCAATAGTAAAAAAAATCATTTAAAATCGGTGGAACAGTCAAAGCTACAATATTTTTGATGTTCCATGCAATAAAACCCTCAAATTATTCAGAAATAAAAAATACAGGTGATTATTTTTTTTCAAATTCCAGGTAGTGTACTATTCGAAAATCAATGAAAAAAATAAAAACCATTTACACTTACTCAGTGGGATCAATTTTCTCCTCTTCAGAATCTTTTATTTTCTTTGGCCGTCCAGCCTTTGCCTTAACGGGGCTTCCTCCGGTAGTTTTTGGGGCACTCGCCATGAAATGAGAGAAAATTTCAGTTTGTTTCAGAAGGAAATCGAACCTTTTTGATCGATCGGTTTCAATCTTGACCTCAAAGTCACCCTCCTTCTCGCGGGACGATGCATCACTCGAGGATCCATTCTAAAAATAACATTCCTTATCAGTATACTCCAACCAGCGCTATATTATATTATTTCAATTAGTAAAATGATGACACAACACGAAACAATGGATTTCCACAAATAAAGCAAGTACAACGATATCTATGAATTAATATTTCAGGGCTACTCTACTATCTACCAATAATATAATCCTAATATGTCTATAACATTGGCAAATCTGAATCATTCATTATAGCTTAATTATCCCAATGAGCTGATGGTTGGTTTTAAGTTCACAGAATGTTTCACCTATACAGAACAAGCCCTGATAATCAGAAATTTGCTTAACCTTGAAGGGAGTATGGACGTACATAGACGTCATCTCCGACTTTCTTTCAAAGAGTCTGGACGTACTACTGGTTTAACACAGTACTGTGCGTTTGTAAGTGTATTTTAGCTTGAAGTATGAATTACATTCAGTATAGATCTATTCACTCCTTGACAGGTTAAGTCTATCCTCAAATGGATATTCAACGATACTAGTGGGTGTAAGTCACTGACTGATGGTTTGACAGATAATCCAAGATGGCCGCTCCGGCAGTGTTCCCTTCCTTATTAATATGACGTCTATTTGTACGTGTTGGAACATACTAAACCTTCATATATGTTCAAATATGAAGGTTCATTCAAATGTGAGGGATGTCAATTAGTGAAATTGTCAAATTACTGAGGTTTGATCTGTATGATGTTGGTAATAGTGTGTTGATGCCAATGAAAATGAATTATATTGATAAAAACTAGTGTTACTACATAAAAGTGATACATGCATACTATGGACAAAGATTTAAAAAAATGAATACAGCAATATATTATTATTATAGCACCAATAAGTTCACGATAAATAATCATAATATAAAACTGTGATAAAATCAGTTTAAATGGTATATTATAAAATGTGAATACTCATAAACCATATAAATTAAACTTGAAGTATCAAAACTTCATAATACGTAACCGTGAGTCACAAGAACTAGATAATACTAAAATTAATAAATAGAATACTTAAGATAATAAATTTTACCATTCCGAATAAGGGGCATAGCTAGATTAGATATTATGAATTTAAAACCATATTCAAACATTTTATATCTGTCCTAAGAAACTTATGAATGAACTTAAGAATGGTTTATATTGTTGCATTGACTCGACAGTCATACGTCCAGATAGGCAAGATGTGGGTACGTAAGAATAAGGAATAGGTTACTATTTTACAGTGCTCCATCATTAGGAAAGTCACTTATTTACAAAAAAGAATAAGGTTTGACTAAAGATCTATGCATAACATGACAAGAATTTTAGTTATTATTATAGCAGAAGAGTATGGTCAGCACTACCTAGATCGGAAGCTTAAGTGTATGACATGTTACGCTAAAACTATAGAGTAAAATAAATATATGTACATTGTATAAATATAAACACAAATCTAGTAAAAAAAAGTACAGCTCCACATGTGTCAAATTGCAAATGTTCTGAAAGAAATATATTAATGGTTATATCAGGTATTTAGATATAATAACATCAATACGACTTGATGAAAACGTATTTCTGGTTTAAGAAATTGATTTCAAGATACTATAGACTGAGATTATTTTTCCTTTTCACATTTTTGAATAAGTACAAATTTGACAGTTCTAGATGTTTTCAAAGATGGCATGCCATCTAGCACCTGTATGTGACTCGCGAGAAACAGACAAATTTATCGATCGAAAGCCCATTCAAATGACAAAGATATGTCTATATTAAAATCTAATTATATGCAAGCAAATAAAGATTTAAGAGAAATCTAGAATACAAGTCTAACAGTGTGGAGTCGAGAACAAAAGAACAACAACCGAATATATTCGAAGCCATACAGAGTGAAAACTACAACCAATTGTTTAGAAAGCATTTAAGGACGACGACTACTACGACAGTGCAATTTAAGTGTAATATCCAATGTATCTCAGTATTATGATACCTTAAAATCCGCGATAATTTTGCTACAATACGTATCCATACAAACCGAGTTTTCCTCTCCATCAACTCCTTCTATCTTTAAATCTGACTGAGCCATTATGATTGATCTTAATCAGATGGCATACTATATGATAGGAATTCGTGATTATTAACTTTTTGAATATAACAAACAACAACCGGCTCACGCTGGGTATAGCGCCACCATTGTATGGTACTGAGTAATGGCGGACAATAAATTTATCCGCGCAAACTTCAACGGTATTTTGTTCACTATGGTAAGCAGCTGTCTCGTGTATAAATTATGCGTCGGCTAAGTTTATTATGGTTGTGATGTTTGGAATTTTATTAGATTATATTTAAAGTCGACAAACCATTTTTTTAAAAATCCCGACTTTGACCTCTTAAAATTATATGGTTGCAGAGTTTTGTTTAAAACTTTTGTTGTAAATTTTCCGGTTTGAATACAACATTGAAATATGATAAACAATAAATTTCAAATAGGTAGATAGATTTTTGAAAATTATGAAGGTAAAATTAATGAATTTAACAGACACAAATGCTATAAATTTAAAATAATAATTAAAATTACTTGACGTTGCGTTGAGGAAATATGAATATTAAATTATTATATTTATTTGGTTGTAAGCTTTTCAATTTTGAAAACCCGTTTAATATTTACTTATTTATTTTAGGGTTATAAAAGCTTTCAGCCTTGTCCTTTTCTTTTGAGTTTAAGCTTAGGTATCAGAATAATTCAAATTGATGGAATCTCTCAAATTGCACTAAAACACCACCCCGAAAACGATATTACAGCTCTCACTAACACCATTAATATAATTTATTTATTCATTTAAGAAAAAGCAAATCATGGCATTACAGCTGATGCCAATGCGCCATGTATTTGACAAATATAAATACGTGTATTTATATATATACATACATGTAAATATATAATATTAATCACTAATTAATTAAAAACAAGATGAAAACATTGTAGTCATAAAAACAGAGAGAAAAAAACTTATAAAATCATATTAGAAATTTTCAAAGATGTCAACCGAGTGAGTTCTGACAAAATCAACTTTTATTCATAAAATATAGTATTCGTCTGAACTCACTCACGTCAATATGAAATATGTCGACATCATCTAATCATCCAACCATATGGCAAATGGCAAATGGCATTTTGATTCCAGCTTAACGATGTTGGAATCCAATAAAGCACTTGATTTTACACTCAATAATGATTTGGGGTCATGCAATTATATAAAGTTTCTGTTTTAAAAAAACATATTTTTTATTACAACTTTTGCGGAGGCCAATAATTGAATCTTTTGATGGCAACAATTGCAGAAAGTGGCTAGTGGAAAGTGGGTAGTTGTAGTTATGTACAATTTTTTTTCTATATTTTTTACTATCTAAAATTTATTTTTACATATTTTAAAAATTGATTATTTTAAACAAATTATCAATCTAGCACATAATTTTTTTTTATTTTGCCTCTTCTATGATAAGTGTCCACAAAAAATTACTAAGTTGAAAAAATCCTTAAGTGGCTGACAATTGTAGGTTTTACCCTTTGCATATGGCGATTGATTAGATTTTCTTTCAATGGGATTGACAAAGTGTTCGGAAAAATGTCTTTGGATTGTCTGTGGATTATCTATGTATTGTATATGGATTGCCTATGAATTGTCTGAGAGTTGTCTATGCCAATTATCCATGAAACCATAGAGTAATACAAGGTGGTAAAGTTATATTGGCACCGTGATTTCGTTGACCAGACCAATCATGACCTATGCGGCCCCGATATGGGGTCACATAGGCGCGGTTCGAACGGACAAGATTCAAACGCTCCAAAACAAAATCCTTCGTACAATCACGGACGCGCCGTGGTACGTCCGGGGTTCTACAATCTTCAGAGACCTTAATATAGATTCAATTCATGACCACATCATTCAGAACCTGTCGACAAAGTTCTACAGCGACTGTAAAGATCACCCTAACCCGACCATAAAAGCATGCATAGACTCATACGATATCCACGCGCCTTCAGACTACTTAAGACCACGACAAGTCATACTTTTAAAACCCCCCTAGACGACCTCATTTTTCCCCCTCCCCACAGTTCCCTTCTGCTCTGTCTGATCTACCGACTCCGGATCAATACAACAGCAGAAGAAAAAGAAGAATCAGGACCACAGAAGAAAAGAAGTAGACGACTCCTAGAGAACTTCCAGAACGTCTGGGACACTGATGGTTGACCTCCTCTCGAGGGCATGCATGCGTATCTCGCATACATGTATTTTAATAAAAATTTAAAAAAATATATATCCCTTGAGGTTAATGTATCATGAATCAGTGTCACCACCATCAAGAGATCTCCACATCATCACCATTCACCACCATCATCATTTTTTTTATTTTCATGTTATTATTAAAAAAACCGCGAAACGCAACCCCCAAGAGACGAAAGGGAAATGAGGGTTTATCACCTTCGGTCCCCAGATAGCGAGAATATAAATCATCATCATCGTTGACCACTTCATTCTCAGGTCAGCTCTCGTACAGACAGCAGCTCTTTCTCAGCAAGGATCACTTCAACGCACGAAGACTGAAGTAAACGACGCGAATACAGAGGCGGCTCTAATGACGAACATGATCAGGGGAAACTCACCATCTGTGGTATCTATCCCCTGCCCCTGCAGCCCAGTAGCTCAATACCCCGGGTTTTTTCTGGGATGCTCCCTCACCTGACTAACACATATTGCAAAAGTCAGGCGCAAAGCCCACTTTTCGATCGGTGTGCTGTAACAAATATTAATCGTTTTAAGCTACCTCAGCATGGTCAGTAAGAAGGCACTATACAACATAATAACGAAGCAGATCATGCTGTGCGCCTTCCCCATATGGCACGTAAACACCCTGAACAGCAAACGTCTTCTACAGAGGTTCAAAAATAAATGCTTGCGAATAATCACGGGCTTGAGGAAGAACGACGGTACGCGATACCTCCGAGTGTGGTATAAAGGCCCGGACATTAGAGAAACTCTACGTCACCACCAATTCAGATTGACGGAGAGCAGGAAGAAGGACCTCCACCTTGCTTCTACTCTGCAAGCTGTTAAAATCTTTTTAAAGATAAATCTTACCTTAAAATCTTAATGTTTAAAAACCTACACAAGGACTCCAAGAACCCTGTCACGTATAGATGACCCATACCTTATCCACTTCCCCTTCTCATATATAAACTTTTTCAATAGCGGATGTGAAAATGGAAGAGGCCACCAGCCTTGTCAGATTCCACCTGAGCGCCTTTAGAGATAAATCTTAAATTATGAGGCAGGTTCGTCTATTAAGTTTGAGACTGGGCATGTATAAAGATGCAGCTAATCAGCAAAATGGATGAAAAATCAATGTGATTACAAATCTGTCTACATACAACTTTTACTTAGATAATACACACGCCAATAATGTATAAGTTTTAATTGAGTCCCCAATTGTGGCCTCAAGCGCGCGCGCGCGCCGTTAATTTATATAATTCCTCAGGATTTACAGATTTGTTTCGAACATTTTTTTGAACATCGGGCAGTAATTGTATGAATAGTTTAAGTTGTTATGACTCTATGGAATTAAATGAGTCGCCGCAACGTGATAATTAAACTGAAAAATAATTCATTTCTGACACGAACACATATGAATATGAATTTAATGTGAAATCGATTCAATGGAATTATCAGTGCAGTCTACTACTACAAAACTTTATCGCTATAAATTATAAAAACCTGAAAAAACTTTTATTGAATATGAGTTTAATGTATGTCTAGATTCATCTAATTTTTATGAAAATCATACACCGACAAATATTATTCCAGTGGCATGGTTCACATTAAGACATACGTTCCAAAAAATACGAAAACCGTACTAAATAATAACTAAAAAGGTGTCGGAGTTGTTAGATTTTTTCCGAGTCCAACTCCAACTCCAACACAAGCAAAACCTCGACTTCACAGTAGAGACTCCAATTCGAGTATCGAGTACTCGATACTCGAGTATACTCGTCCATTTTTCAAGTACTCGATACTCGAGTAATTTGAAAAATACCCGAGTAATACTCGTAATATATAAATGAAGATTTAATTCCAAATTTTATTTTGTTTTAAACAGCGGACAGAAAAACTAGATAACACAATTAAATTGATTGTTAACTTTTAAACCGAAGTCCACAGCAACAGAGAGAGTTTTTTCTACTGCTGGAATAAAAAAACAAATCTTCGAACCAAATTAAAATTTGAGACGCTTAATTCTCTATTATTTTTGAAATATATATTTCATAAATTGAAATAAATGTAATAATAAAATAAAATATGCTTATTTATTTATGTATCATCTATTTATAGACACAAATTTGAATTAATAAAATATATTTCGGTACATCTGAAACTACTCGAGTATACTCGAGTACTCGAGTATTTTGAAATTTTACTACTCGATACTCGAGTAGTTGAGATGTCGAGTAATTGGAGTCCCTACTTCACAGTCCACAGGCCCCGTTGAGATTATTTACTCAATTATTTACAGAATTTCAAATGTACACCCGGATCGGACATGATGAACAAAAATATAAAATTTGAAGATCACAGTGGAAGAAGATTTAGATTTGTCAAAGAGTTAATGAGCAATTGCATGTAATTATTAGTATATCACAAACGGTTGTTGTACAAGTACGTTTGCTATGGGTTATGAAAATCCTTGAACGTGGGGATATGGGGGTACATACCAGCTAAAGGTACCACATTATGGTGTTCTGTGTGGTAGGTGGCAGCACTAGAAGCTTACCTGGTGATATTGCGTGTCGTGAGGTTGCCTACAATAATGTGGAAGCTTGTTCGTAATTAATTGTAAGATATTCGTATTCTTTCAAACAAACGAAATACCTGAAAAACGATTCTTGGCGAGTACATTGTAATCGCATAATTAACATAATTGTCGCAGTAAAAAATATTTGAATGGTTGAAGTACTTTGTACAGAATATTTTAAATAAATTACACATCAAAAAAATGCCCTTTCTATTTGCCTTTAAATATGATTGGTTCATACATTATTACTTTATTCAGATATTTTTTTGCTGTTTCTTTACGAAAATTGTGAAATTGTTTCTAAAATTATCTTGAATTGAAATTTATTTGATGTGTAAATCAATCAATGTGATTCTTGAGTATATCGGATTTTGTAGATTTCAGTAATATTAATTTGATTATTTAATAAAGCTACATTTTGTTCAAATCATTCTCGTTGTTTAGTTACAGTTGTTATTGTTGGGAAACCAAGCTTATAAAAATATGTTGGAAACTGTAACAAAATTTTTGTGACCTCGTGATAAGACCTAGATATTAAAATTTGAATCGTTTGAATTTTGAACTTTTCCATAAGTTTAGTCGTTGAAATTCCATCAAGCACCCTCAGTTGAAATTCTTAGCCTAGATATTCGTTGGCTTTCATAATTTGGCGAAGGACTTTATTGGTTCACACTATTACGTAGATTTTTATGCTTTAATCCAGGGCTGTGGAGTCAGTAAAAAAAAAATCGAATTCGACTCCAGCATTTACCGAAACTACGACTCCGACTAAAAAAGTTTAATATCGTCACTTTTCTTTGCCTTATTTTCCTATTTATGTGTATTCAATTAAATATCAACCCTACCAATTCGGCCAATAGCCAAATTTGACATATTAAATGCAAAAATATTTTATTTTTTTTAAATTTCCGACTCCGAGTACGACTCCGGCCAAATCGCCGCGACGACTCCGACTCCGACTCCACAGCCCTGCTTTCATCATATTTTTCGCGGTGCACTTGCAACAAGCATTCGGTGCACTGGTTTAGAACTACAACAAAAGAGAAAGATGGCTATGTGAGTGCAGCGACATTACCGCGCTGACATTTGCGCTAAATAATTATAATTTTAATACGGAAAGAAAAATAACAATGTATTTTAATTCTACATAAATTATTTTATATATTTGTTGATAGCTATTTCGGCTTACGCCTTCTAGTTCTGACGAAGGCGTAAGCCGAAATAGCTATCAACAAATATATAAAATAATTTATGTAGAATTAAAATACATTGTTATTTTTCTTTCCGTATTATAATGGAGTTCTACCAAGTAAATGCCTACTCAATCAATAAATTATAATTTTATTATTTAAAAAAGTTCAGTCCATTTATTTTCAAAAATAAAAACACAACAGCTCGAATATAACACTAAACAAATATAAAAGAAATTTAAAACAAAATGCAAAAGTTTGTTTTATTTAAATAGTAGTTATATTATCTGCTTTCTAAACATAAAATATCATGTGTTTAAAACATTCTATATTTGTCAAAGATAACATACATATTTATCCAAATTATTCAAAGTATCAATTAATTTGAAGTACGATGCAGTTTTAGTAAAAGAGTTATCTTAGAAAGTGAATTTATTTAAATAAGCAATTAACGCTGATTGACACTAACGAAAGATTGCGCGCAAGTGTCGGCGCGGAAACGTCGGCGCGGCAATGTTGGCTCTACATATACTGCGCGGTAGCGTTTCGCGCGCAAATGTCGGCGCGGAAATGTCAGCGCGCAAATATTAGGGTGCCGGTTATATGTACTGCCAATATTTTCCACGATTGAGTGAAAATTCACCGTTTCACAATAGATAAATTTTGATTGTAAACAAACAAACTGTCAACTAATCCACTTTTAGTATCTTATCTACGAATTCACCTCCAAAACACTGATCCAACAAAGCAACTAATAAAATATTTAAATAAACGGATGAGCCGAATTGTATCCTCTTAATAATACAGATGAAGCACCTTGAATCTGATTAGCGTCTTTTGCCATTCGTTAAGCCTTGATAGGTCAAAGAGCACAATCACATATAATTTTGGTGGTTGCAAGATTATGTCGGACAAGGTTGGCCACGTATCGATTGCATTCTTCATCCAGCCAGCAGTTTAGCTTCGCAGTCAGTCTCATTATTTAGCGAAGAAGCGGCGAACCTTTTTATGAATGCGTGCCAAAAAAATGACCAACGATTTAAAAAAAAAATATTTTCACATATTTAATAAAGGTACGAACCGGATTTGATAATTGTGAGCATTATCTACTGAAATCAGTTGATAATTATCGAGACGATTGAAACCGGTCCTGGTCATCATGACATTTGTGGTATACGTACAAAAGGATATTTGTGCTATGTTTATTTAAAGATAATGTATTGCCCTTAAAACATAATCGACAGATGTTTTCCATGTAACGAATTAAACGAATTTTGAATAAAATTTTATTCGAAAACGAACCAGTTACTTTTCATAAAATTTTGTGTAAAAAACCCTATATAAACACATTGGCTACGGGAACGTGGAATGCGCGTCGCTTCTTTTTATGTTTTGATTTCCCGGAGCCAATATATTAATAAATAACTGCTGATATCTAATCCTTTATATCTGTTTTTTTTGTCATCGTTAGAATCATAAAACTATGTTCAAAAACACAATATTTTATATTTACTTAAATTTTACTGTGATTGTTTAATGCAGGGCTGTGGAGTCGGAGTCGGAGCTTTTTGGCCAGAGTCGGAGTCGGAGTCGTCGCGGCGTTTTGGCCGGAGTCGGAAATTTTGAAAAGTTTGAACTTTTTTATTTTTGCATTTAATATGTCAAATTTGGCCTTTTGGCCGCATTGATAAGGTTGATATTTAATTGAATACACATAAAAAGGAAATTTAGGGAAAAAAAGTGACCATATTAACCTTTTTTAAGTCGGAGTCGGAGTCGTGTTTTTGGTCAATGTCGGAGTCGGACTTTTTTTTACCGACTCCACAGCCCTGGTTTAATGTTATAGCATTTTATAGACGTATAGTATGGATCGTACACAAATAATAAAGTTTTAGAAAAAAAAACTCGTGTGTACCATCTGAGGCACGCGTGCTGAAGGTTTCTTCATACGTAATATAAAGCCAACGTATTATACATATGTCTAATACGTTAACATTACAAAAATATTACTTTATATATGTATATTTTTATATCGCATGAATGGTGCAATTTAATTCTACTTATTCAAAAATAAAATAACTTTACGTACGAATTTATATTTTAGAAATCAGTTAGGTGACCTTACACCATGCGGTATCCGTGGTTCATACGACCCTTAACTTCTTTCCCTTAGTCTGTAAGCACAATAATCCTTAGTCAACCAAGGAGGTTTTATAGACCAATTATTTAAATATTTCTGCGACAATTTTTCAATATATCGGATATACAATCCAATTCAATATACATATTTGATAAACTTTATCCAAATGCACACTATTATAATGAATCTTGTAAGGTGTTCACTGCCAATACTTGGTGGAATGGCATTATAATAAAAATAATAAAACATTTTTAGTACTTTTACCTTATAAAATTTATTGGATCAGGACCGGTTTCGCTCCTGGCGAGCATTGTCAACTGATAAGAAATACAACAAAACAGTGATATTTATACAAAGTTTAAGTAATAATTACTATGTATGACAAACAATTGGTATTATAATTAAGCAAGTAAATTGAAGCAAATTGTAAGAAACTTAGATAATAATTAAAATGTTTAAAACCACTTAGCAAAGCAAGCTATTACATCAAAAATCGATTAGTATGAATAATAATAGTAAAAACCAAACCGGTCCTGATCCAATAAATTTTATGTGGAAAAACTACTAAAAATGTTTTGTTATTTTCATTATTATAATGACGTTTAACTTAGTAACAACCGAGGTAATCAATCATTAATATCAATTTCTAGATCTTTTTGGACAATAGATGAGGAATGTAAAAGCGAAAATATATGAATTAATATATTAAAAAATCTATCAAAAAATATAAAACATTCCTATAATTCATTTCCCATAATATTTAATGAAATATAGCTTATAATATTAATTGAAAATATTACGGAAAATAATGTTCAAACTTTTGTTTCATATTATAATTGCAATCAGCAATTGACTGGGAAATTTATTAATACATTTAAAAACAGTTGATTATCATAATCTGTTATCTTACTTTGAATCTAGCCCTGAACTTTAAATCGCAGTTCTTTTTAGGAGTTTATCACTTTTGACTATTGAGGGATTTATGTATCGTAAAACTTTTCATCCTGTAAAATTTCGAATACATATGTGTTGCACAAAAGCGCACTTACGTGAAACAGCGTTCGAATAAATTAATTCAGTAAAAAAAAAGTCATTGCTGATCATAGCTTATCATATGTGATAAGAATAGAATTATAAAAAAAATTGTTGTGGTTAGAAATTTATGCCGGTTTTCTAATGTAATTACGGCATTATGCTGATGAAGAGATAGCACGGAACATGGCAAGTACATCATTAGTGTGACACAGTACCTCAACGTATGAAGTTGCAAATAACACATCTCCACACTGTTGAAAAAATGGTTTCTGGTGAACCGCGTATAGAAACAGTATACACTTTCAATAAATCAGTGCAGTTTTGATCTCTCTCGTGTCTCTCCACCGCCATTATGAAGGATATTACACCATGGAGTTTCCTGAAGGGTCGCGTTTTTATCCTGGCGTTTGTTGGTGCAATCGTTGCTGTCGTTGGCATTGTTATGACATGTTACGGGTTCCCTAAAATAATGAAGTACCAGATAAAGGAGGTGAGCGGAAAAACTTTCAATGAAAACCCTTAAAAATGCATTTCGGTCGATTATTTATAGTCAATTATAATGCACATATATTATCAAAAGTTTTGCATTTTGTGAAATTAAACCAAACAGTTTATTATTTATCTGATGGTTATGCACGCAAAAGTGAACCATGTTCAGATCATTATCAAATATGTTAAGAGAGTGTTTTTATTTAAAATATTTATATATATTGCCTTTTCGCCAAGAGTTGACGGTTAAATTAAAAGCAATTTATTATAAAAATAGCTTTCAAGTTAATATTAATCTGCTTAGGATCAGGACCGGTTTAGCTCATGACGAGCATTCTCAACTGATTATGCTCGCCATGAGCGAAACCCGTCCTGATCCAATAAATTTGTAAATTAATAAAAAGTATAAATTAATATACACATATTTTTTTAGCCACAGTTAAATAAAATACTACACTTAAAGGATACAATGCTTTTTTGTAATAAAACTATTTTTTTTATTTTTTATTTAAATCTTTTGTTTATTTGCTTTCAAGCGGTGTCGCCACCGCTTGAAAGAAAAAACCGACATATCTACTTTGTAGTAAACAATTCATCAAAAATTCATATTTCAAACTTAATATAATGATGAGTCGCAACGATAGTTTATATTTGTTATATAGAAGCAATCTATATTAGCCTGCTTGTCAGTTAGCCCCTTATTGGAATAGATGTAAGTGAAATAAAATAAGACATAATTTCATTTGCCTGTAAGTAATGAATTTACCGGAATCAAGGTTTATTAAAAGATCAATGATTTTGTCGGCTTTTGAAAGTGATTTAGCACCAACTACATAACAGTTTTTTAATTCGTCCTTTTGTAAGATATTAAATTCTTCTACACGCATTTTACTGGCAATAATTTTTATATAATATTCAAACTGAATAAAGTAAATATTTAATTTGATAACTAAAAAATTGTGCTACGATTCTGACGAATCTGTGGCCAAGTGTTAACATCATCGGCTTCGGTTGCGGCGCTCACGGGTTCGTTCCCAGTCCAGGCGGTATTATTTTTAAATCGAATTATTGGTCTCTGCTGGGATACAGGAATGTCTGGTCTCAAATTCCTTCCCACACCTTTCCGATCCTGAAAATGGGACGTTGCGAGAGCGATTAGCTAACCACTAGTCATATCCTCTCTATCTCTACTCTCCAAAGAAAGGGAAATTGAGCAACTTATTAACAAGCTGTGCTCGTAGAACAAAAACACATTTTGAGATATACTCCATCAGGAGCCCATATACTGACAAGCTATGTAAACGTATAACAGGAGCTAATTTTCAAAAGTGGACAAATCCATTTGTTGAAAAATTGAAAATGTGAGATATTTTCATTACTTTTTCCTCATAAATTTGTGTTTACTATCAATATTTTTAGCATATGTTTTAAATTAAGGAATTACGGATAATTTGTAACAATTCAAACATTTCCATGTGAATAAAAAAGGTCTCAAAAGTTTAATCTAAAGCTGGCAGTTGAAAAAAGTATTTTGGAATTGTCTACTTTTGAAAATTGGCTCCTTATTATGTATATTTTACTTAACACATTTTATAATACACAACGATAAAAAGTTCTCTATTATTACAAATTTTATGGAAAATTTATGTAATAAACTATGATGAAATTTTTATTTTTGATCAGTTGTTGCAATACTGCATATATTTGCTAGCTCAAGTATTGTTAAATATTTTTTTTTCGGTACATAAACAAAGCCATTCAGCGTAACGCCATTGAAATAAAGTGGATTTTTACTCATGGCCAAACATATATATATTTAAATGTATATAATACTTCGTATGTTTATGTTATTCTGATCGATAGATTGGCATATTTTACACGCAGAACTAACACAATTTAAAATTATCACACGATATTTTTTATGTTAAAACGTTTGCATCTATCAATATCGTGTCGACTTTCAAAACCACTGGTTTCTGAAACATTGTCAGCGCTTTAATCCATTAATACTAATTGTAAAACATAGGCCTTATCACGACCCTCCTGTACTGCTTTTATCCACCTTCCTGCATTTTTTTTTAAGTATTCCTTCTTTTACAAACTTCGTTGCAATTAAAATGGATCGTGGTCTCCAAAATACCACACGGTTGGCCTATGATAGATCTCTTCGAAACTCAACAATTTTTGCTCGCTTAGTTTTATCTAATTATGTCATAAATTGTTCATTACTGGAAAGAAATAACTAACCAAATATCTTTCACCTGTCAGAGGGTTATTTTAATCTTTTAAGAAACTCATCTCTTCTTGAAGATGTTCGTGATTGCGAAATTCGGATTGGACTTTGAGACGTCAGGATCAAGTCCAACTGAAGCTAAACTTATTCTGAGATCAGTCTCAATACTGAGTAAGTTTTTCATCAATTTTACACTGTCAAACATCAATATTCTATTTTTTATCATATATATAACAATACGGTTACTAGAAATGGTTAAACGGTTAAATGGTGGGCTAAGAATTGATACATGAGTTCATTTTTTTACTCGGAAGCAAAAGTAACTTCATACAAAAAAAGCGTTGCGGAGAAAAAGCCCCAAAAACTACTGAGATACAGACTTTTGTTTTTCCCCCTATATAGGAAAAGGGTTAAAGATATATTTTGTATTATAAAAAACAGGAACTTTGCTACACCTGTATGATATTGAAATCATAATGATCGAGAATGCTGGATTTGCTTAAAAAAATTCAAGATTGTTGTTTTAGCGCCCAAACAATTGAAAGTTTGCTGTCAAATGTACTGAGCGGCCATTTTGTCGAAGTGATTTTTGTACCAAATAATGCAAATTTTGCTCTCTTAATATTGTTTTACCTCAAGCACTTTTTGCTGTTTTATATTTCTGGTTTCAGAGGTTATTTTGCCAATTTTTCAAAGATTGATTCTATTTTGCTGATATATTTGTGACATCTTTGGATTTGTTGATTAAATACATTACTCATGTATGAATTATACTTTTTCTATATGAATCACATGTTTATATGATTGTTTATGAAAAACTTGTTTTTAAGGACGCGTCAATCATAACACCTAAACCGAAAATAAATAACTTCTGAATTTACATAACATTACCGTATGAATAAAGTCAAACCCAGGGGTCGGAGACGTAGCAACCGCGTGCGCAACTGCATAATATTAATATGTATGTATATTAAACGCGTCTCGCCTCTTTGTAAGATGTGATATGATTGAAAAATACTAACATTTTCGATGAAATCGATTACAAAAAGGTACACGCCAAGAGAATAAGAATGTTATACCAAATAAAGTTTTATATTATCTAATAATTTCTGGGAAACGGTGTGTGCTAAAATTATCGGTTTTTTAAATTAAATGTTCAACATAACAAAATGTATACAGCATTTCATTTCGATCAAGGTTCATACTATTATACCTGAATACATTTGAGAACGTAGGTTGAATGTGAATAATTTATTTACCGATCATACAATTTTACAATAAATATTTTGATAAAAAAATGTTAAGCCAAATTTTTCAAAATATTATGTTTATATATAGTACGTAACACGGATTTTTAACTGTGTTAAATATTTTGAATGATACATACATACTTCACACTTTTCACAGTTTTCGGAATAATTTTCTTGTGACAATAGTTCCACAAAACATTATTATTTAGTATATCTATTTCGGCTTTACGGCATCGTCAGGATAGAGAAGCCGAAATAGCTATTAAAAAATTAATAATATTCTTGCGGCATAAAATATTTTTATATTTTTTCTTATAAAGGAATTCTTATATTTTTCTATAAAGGAATTCTAACAAATGAATTCGAATTTTATAATATATCATACAACCTTTAACTGTATTCAATATTTATGTTTCGATCCCATAAATTACAAATGTAGGATCCAAGATTTGTTCAAATAATAATGGTTCAGTATGTGTTGACCTTGCATGCCTCTCAGACTAACAAAGCTGTTAAAAATAGAATTCTAAATTGAAGTCATTTATGCGCGCCTAAAAAAATATAGAAATATTTTGAATATGAAAATTATTTTTTGAATTTTGACTGCACTCTTCCTGCCGATTAGGTTGCCAACCCCTTTTCAAGGTAATCTTTGTTTTGTAAAAATAGTTATAGGTACCTAATAACAGTAATGGCGAACTCATAACTAATTGTACCTACGTGTTATTCTTAGATAAAGCTGGAGATTAAATTTACGTAAGAATATGTTCGTCTTATTTTTTAAATTATATAACATAAAATCTTGAATACCAGTTTAGAAACTCATGGCAGATGAAACTCTCAATGATGCAAATATTTGTCAATACTTTCAGATGTGTATTCATAATTTCCCAATCCACTTGAATTGGCGATATTATTCTTACATCCAATTTTGAATATATGTTTCAAAATTTTGACATATCGTTAACTTACTTTGAAAATTTTTTAATTGACATTTTTGCCTAAAATTACCCTTTTGTCGGAAAAGCTTGTATTTACCGTATTCTATCATACGTAAGAATTTCAGAATTATCTGTGGTTGAATAACGGAATCCTGAGTTGCACTGCATCTGCGCACTTTTTTACTAAATTTATTTGACAAAGTTCTAAGATTGTCATCATTATTTCCATCATTAGATCTCTATGATCATTATTTTTTAGAAAGAGTTGTGAAAAAATATGCTTAAAATAAGTAATTTCAACATTTTTTAATCAATCGAAACTTTAAACGCTCATATATCAAAACGGTGTTAGAACCTTTTCAGGGTAAGGTGTCGAAATATCAAGAGGCATATTGCACGATCACAAATCGTAAGCTTAATTCTAAAATCGTGTAAATCATTTTTTTCAGAATTTCATGTTTTGATGATTTCGCTTTGCAAATGTAGCGACGCATTTATTTCTCCTTGCTCTAGTTGTAACTGTCTCCTGAACACTTAAGAAAAACTGACTTACATGATGCTAGAATTAAGCCGATGAAATATGTTCGCATACAAACAATGGAGTTTATATCAGCAGATATTTTTCACCGAGAAATACTTAGTGCCCAGTTGCTTAGCCTCTCATTTTTTGAAATAAATTAGAAATAGAAAAGACTAGGACAGTACTAGTGGTTAAGTTACGTATCGATGGCTTAAATAGTAATGTTTTTTACATCATCTTTGGCTGAAAATAACTTATTAATGTGCTCGTAAATTTTTTATAACCAAGACTTATTTAAGTGCGTCGGAAAAACGTTTTAAGAAAATTTGATATCTCCTTTGTCGTTCTAAAATCTACACTGCTATTATCCAAGTCCGCCATTTTGTATAGTCACCTGTCATTTATTAGTTGTTTTTCACCGGTGGTACAAATAAATCGTTTGAAATGGGTTTTTTTGTTTATAATACACAATTTTCCATTCTCAAAATAATCCTGCAGAATAGACAAAAACGGAATAGCGAATTTTCTCTTTAAGCCATCGATGTGTATGTCTAAACTATTATACTATTTATATCATACTTTCATAAAAATATGAGTTCCATCATCACATTGGAGTGTTGTCGTAGTGTCGTTTGGCTTTGACAAGATGTCTCTTAATTTTTTCCCTTTATCCGACATTCTTTTGGTTAACGAAAGTTCTCTGGTGTAATTGATGCCGCCTGCTTACAATAATCTTGCAATATGAAAAGCCGATCGATTATAAACAAATTTAGAACGCTATCAAATCCAGGAATTGAATTCAATCGTATAATTTCAACAGAATTATGTGAATACATATTCGGAGAAGGGAGCCATACAAACTTTTCGTGCTCCAGCTACGAGCTCTGTTGGAACCAATAACATCTATTGTTTGAAAAGCATGTTGATATCATAATATTATTTTACTGATACCAAAGTACTTAAAACTGAAAAAAAAATATAAATTGTGTTAATTCATTAAAGCTGAATCTGAAATGATCAGGGCTGTGGAGTTGGAGTCGTGGAGTCGGGGCTTTTTGGCCGGAGTCGTACTCGGAGTCGGAAATTTTGAAAAGTTTGAACTTTTTATTTTTGGATTAAATATGTCAAATTTGGCTTTTGGCCGCATTGATAGGGTTGATATTTAATTGAATACGCATAAATAGGAAAATTAGGGAAAAAAGTGACGATATTATCATTTTTTTAGTCGGAGTCGTGTTTTTGGTCAATGTCGGAGTCGTGGTTTTGGTAAATGCTGGAGTCGGACTTTTTTTTACCAACGCCACAGCCCTAGAAATGATGCATTCTTTATTTACGAATTACGGATTGAAAAAAAGCATGCAGAAGCAATGTGTGTAAAGTAATTTCGTGGAACGTTTTGCTTACTAAATATCAATCAATTCATTTTATGCAACGCATGTTTAAGAACTGGAACATTTCACTTTTATCGGAATTCATACAAAACAAAAAATAAGCAAACTATTGCCATATTATCACAAACATGTTAATGAATTTGTAGCTATTTATTCTATTATTTTGTGCTCTAAAGACATGAGACTTTTTGACATTGTAGCTGGTTCTCAATTTATTGAATTTCCGCTTTTGGATATTCGTTTTATTGAGTTGCAGTGTGAAGAAGAATTTGTATCCTAATACAGAAGTGCCTATTTATTCTCTTTTTCGAAAGAGTTTTTTGAAAGAAGTATCGCAAAATTTATTCGAGATTGGAAAAATCATACATATGTATTTGGTTATTAATGTTGACTTCATTTTGAGTCGCTTTTCCAAATTGTTATTTGATCACTGTACGGTATTCCATGCAGTTCACTAGAAACAATTCAGAATGAGTACCGAGCTCATCCGCACATCGTACTCGAGTAATACTCGTAATTTATAAATGAAGATTTATTTCCAAATTGTATTTACTTATTTAAACAATAAATATATTATGTTTAACCGTTGCGCTTAACCGACTCTTACGCGTGGATTTTACAATCAGGTAATATATTTGTTTGCCGATGATTATGCCGTTGACTATGTTATACGAGATTTTTTTTGTTACTTTTGCTTTGGGTTCTGCTGACTTGTATTATCAATGACAAGTTTATGATGACGAGAGTGTATGGAGACAATATACAAAATATTTATTTATTTATATACAACTAGTATTGCTACCCGGCGTCGCTCGGACTAAGCGACCAATAATTATTTAACGTTATATCATTCGACATAATTATATCACAAAATCTAACATCCAAAATAGAGTTAAAATAAAATCACAAACTTTATTTAATTTGATGACAGCCCCATTCTCGCCCATTCTCGCCCATTAAAATGTCCAAATTCAAGGAAAAAATCTAATTAGCTGTCAAAGAAATGTCAAATAATTCCTTCACGTAAATAATAAACATTATTATATTAATAAAAGCCGGGCACAGTTCAGTAGAAGACTAATTTATTACATTTAGACTAAATGTCTTCGCAGATAAAAATTCAAACATATTTTCTTTCATATTCGTTTTTATGGCAACTTAATGACCAAAAATGCAAAAGGGAATACAGACCCACAGACATACATACGCCGTTTCGGTTTTATATATAAGATATTTGAATTAATAATATATATTTTGGTACATCTGAAACTACTCGAGTATTTTGAAATCTTTAGTCGGCGTGCTGAGTGTAATGCTGGAGTGCCAAATAGCATAGCGTGTTAGTTACTAGCTCTCCCGTCATTTAATTTTCCAAAAAAAACAGGCCGAACGTTTGAGCTAAAATCATTTATAGTAACTGATCATTAATCATAGGATTAATATGGCACTTATTTGTACAAGTTCTAACTTGTTGATGGCTAGCATTTAATTTGATTGAATACACTGAAGAAGTTTATCTTTGCGATTCTCACACCAATTATCTAACAACAAAAGAAAAGATGTCCTACAGCAGATATAAAGCATAGTTAAACAGTATTTCTTGGCGGATGTAAATAATAATAATTACTTCTGTCATGTGCATGTTTTTATGCAATAGTGTCAATGCCATAATAATTTTTTCATTGGTTTAGAACAGGCGTGCCCAAACCTTGGCCCGTGGGCCATATGTGGACCTATTGAAGATGTTATGTAGCCCTTTTGATGTTCTCAACTTTCTATACATTTTGTATTTGCTTATTAAAAATTCTACGACAAAATTTGTGACGGACAAAATATAATTTCAGAATTTTAACAAAAATATATCTTTGAAGATAAATTTTTGTAATTAACGCAATTAACAATGTGCATTTTATCTGCATTTGACACCACATATCGATGCGAGTAATTTTTCTCAAAGCTATAAATCGTAAAATTGAAGTGTTGAAACCAGGGCTGTGGAGTCGGTGAAAAAAAGTCCGACTCTGACTCCAACTCCAGCATTTACCAAAACCACGACTCCGACTCCGACTCCAACATTGACCAAAAACACGACTCCGAACAAAAAAAGTTTAATATCGTCACTTTTTTCCCCTAATTTTCCTATTTATGTGTATTCAATTAAATATCAACCCTATCAATGCGACCAAAAGCCAAATTTGACATATAAAATGTAAAAATAAAAAAATTCAAACTTTTCAAAATTTCCGACTCCGGCCAAATCGCCGCGACGACTCCGACTTCGACTCCACTCCACAGAAACTGTTTGAATGATGAAAATTCAACTAATCTACTGCGATGTGTAACGACTAAAATAGCAGTTGACATGAAAAAAAAAACATATAATATCATATATTTTAAGAGGATTTGAAGAGGTTTCTTCATTTTAATTTTTTTATTAGGCTTAAAATATATTTTTGTGTGGCCCATCAAAAACATAAACTATATAATTTGGCCCTCCAGGTGATTTCAACTGGGCATCCCTGGCTTAGAATTTGCTTCATTGGCATCCTGTTACAGACATTAACAGTTGGTAGGACAAGTCTCAAGTTTTCTTCTACACTACATTTTAGTTTTTAACCGTAACTATCGCCAATTTTGAACATTTGAATCATCTTTACATAATCTATTCTTCATTTGCTCAATTTGATTCATTGAATGGAGTAACATAATAAGGTTGGCTCTACGAATCTACGTGTCTGTAACTAATTAACCTTACAACGGCGCAAAATTTCAATCAAGTGAAAAAAATTGAATTCATTAGAAAAAATATGTTAAACCAGCACTGAAATATAAAAGACAACAAACAAAGCCGGCATAAATACTTGAATATAAAATAAATCTATGCAAAAGTTAGTATTGCCAGAGCACCATTCATTGCAAAAAAATATATATTCACTATTTACAGATAAAAATTCAATTCCAATAAATGAAAAATCTTATTTAAAATGCAAATAAATGATAAAGTAACTGATATGCGTTACGCCAGCTTATAAGACGCGAACTAACAGACGTGGATGTCAGATATTATAATGAAATGTAGGAACCCTGAGTTAGCTACAAGGGAATTTACTTTTTGCCAGCGATAAACTCGATAATTCATTAAGATGGCATTTCTGCAAACTTTAAACAATTATCTTGAATAGTACTATTTATTTTCCTCCACATATATGTTCAAATGAAATATAATAATAACGACGTTCATTTCGATTGCTATAATTTTAATATAACTTAAATATTAGCATGGGAGTTACATAAAGGGTCTTTTTATAAGGACGCTTAGTTTTGAAATGTAAATAAAACAAGTTGTTTGTGAGATTTCGACTAAATTTTAATTTCATTTGTAAGTATATTTTACGGCATTAAATATGGAATATAGCATCAAATGTCTGCCAATATCCATTCATTATAAAATGGGCCATGTCGCTAAAGTTGACTTTTTTGACAAATTTGGGTAAACTTCCAACTGCTCCAGAACCCAATCAGGCGTTGTCGGTGGTCGTTTACCTGAAGTTCCTTGGTTAGTTGGATTTTATACGGGTGCAGACATAAGGCCCGATTCAAAATTCGCCAAGTTGAAGTCGCAGAAAAGCTAAGTTCTTGTGAACAACGAGAAATAAGCTGCCTTGGGTTTTCCTGTACACTTTCACACACAGCAGCAATGTTTTCACCAGATATTGTATTTTGATGACGTACAGGTAGGTGTTGGCCGATTATTTACCAAACTGGTTGACTCAAATTTGGCCACTAAACAATTAATAATCTACTCAGCAGGACAAAGTAACATATTTTGAGCGTCCCTATTGAAATACCCTTTACTTCAAAGTACTAATATTTTATCAGATAACGGTCGTGTCACATTGGCAATTACATATTTGTAAGCTTGGGTGGTTTTTCATACACCAAAATATTACTAACCAAGCCAACGCAGTATGAAGAATACATTATATTCAAAACGAAAAACATGTATTGATTGAATTGGCATTCACTTGAGAGAACTCCCTTATAGCACGGTGAAAAGCATAACAATGTTTTACAGTAATTATTTTATATGTTAATTGGCACATTTATTTTCAAGGCATTCTTTGTACACTTACTCACATATTCAAATTTAGAATTCGATCTTGTGTTTGTTGTTAATATAAAAAAAACAAGTGACTGTGTTTTGTTATGCGGTGCGTATTATTTATTTTTTGCTTTACCTATACGTCATATAATATATATTATCCTTCGAAAAAATATGCTAATGATTGTAAAATATATTAAAAAAATATTGATGGAATACATGCAATGCAGCACATTTCAATAATATTATTAGACATGATCACGACCTCTCAACGAAAATGTGAGTGCACGTGAGTAATTGATCCCCCCGCTTAAAATCTCCGTGATATGAGAAAGATAATTTTTGTCTCTATATTTATTTTATTAACACATTGGCTACGGTGAAATCAATACACATAGGGAAACGACGCGTATTCCACTTTCTCTGTGGCGAATGTGTTATTCTTAATCTCGCGATAAATCTAGATTTATTTATATCTGTTCGATGGCAAGAATGTAAGTGATATCTAATATTCCTCCCTACACCCATCCGTTCCTAAAATAGGAACGTAAAGAGATCGATTAATCCTATTCCCAACCTTAAACCCCATCTCATTTCGAAAAAGAAAGATTGAGCGAAAGAGTAACAATTAGTTCTGGCATTTAAAATCTAGGAATATCAGAACATATGTATTTAATTATTAAAACCTTGCGATGCTAAAATAAAAGAGAGAGTTACAAGCAAGAAAGCAGTAAGTGACTTACAAAATTTTGAAAAAAATGACAAAATGTGTTTTTTGAAAATGAACTAATTACTGCTTTTTTGCTAAGAAATTCTTATACTATAGCACAGAGGTGGACAAACTTTGACCACTACGGGCGTCATTTTTTAAAATTTTTGGTGGCGATCGACTCTCAAAATAAATTGAATTTATAATCATTGAAATAAAAGAGGATTCGGAGATGTCTACATCTGTACACCAGACAGGCGGGCGACTTGGAATAGCTACGCGATCGACGATGTGTCCACCCCTGCTATAGTAGATGTCCATTTTTCCAAAAAGGATTATTAGCGTTTTTTAGGTATTATAATGCTATAAAACAGAGCACCATTAATAGCTTTCAAAAATATTTAGCAGCCATTTGGCATTCATAAGGATCAAAGCTACTGCCTTCCTCATTGGAACGGCAGTATCGGCACGATGATGATTATTTAAAATACTTCAAATCAAACAGCATCAAACTGAAGATAATATCTCCTCAACGATGCGCTCATGGTACATTGTGATAGTAACAATTTATGAGAATTAAAAAAATACACGTTCCTACCGATTATCCACATCCGGATAGTCAAGTGTATACTTTTTATGCAAAAACTTTTAGCTGTCTACGTTTATTCAAAGAATATCTTGATTTATTACGTTTCAAACACAACTTATTCGTAAAATTTGAACAAAAAGGTAGGCAGTGATATTAGTTATATTTTATCTGAAGCTTGTAACTTTTTAGCTATCATAAACAATTTTATGATGATTTATAAATTCAAGACACAAGAATCTTAGTCATAGATTATTTTGTACAGCATTATTAATATATTGTTTGTGGTGACAGACAACTGGGTAAAAGACAACCGAACACATGACAAGTGGACAAATGGCAAGTCAACACATATACAATTGGGAACACCACAGACAGCTGGGCAGAAATACTCTACAAAGGGGGTGTTTTATGGAAGAAACACCGTATGGTATACAAGGGGAATTGAATGCTTGCATAATTACGAAAAATTTGCATGCTAGATTAATAAAAATCAAGTCGTTATTATTTTGACGTATAATCTAAGATTATTATTTTGACGGATAATCTTACATAGCCGCGTCAGTGCTCCCAGTACAGAATTATGATTGTTAATGCTTTCGTTTCAAGAAGTACATAAAATCAATTTGTCACAACTAAAGCTATGTTATGAAATAGCTATAACCATATATTTATAATATTATTTTTGTAGAGCTCAAATACATTTTTTCACCATATTACAAAAAGAAAATTTTCATTGTGTCCAGTTGTCTGTGTGCTTAGTTGTATATGTGTCTTGCCGTACGTTCAGTTATATTGTGCCGAGTTGTCGCGGAACCATTATTTGTATATACAATTTGAATTGTTTGAGTTTTGCGCATTTCCAAGCGTTTTGCCACAAAAGACACAGGCTTCGCCTTTCCACATCTTCAGGCATTTGAAATGCTCAGATCAGCTTGAACTGACGCTTAATAAATACTTGGTATCGTTTATATAAGAACATATTACCACTTAGTGGAAAAGTTATCGGTGGCAGTTTGGATTAGTTCACGATTTGATATTAATTCAATCATTCCGATAACTAATCGCATAAACAATAAAACAAATCTATAAAAGTCTTTCTATAAAAGAAATTCATTGAAAAGCCTGAAGATGCCGATAGGCAAAACTCGGATCATTGGTGACAAAGTGTATGGAAATGTAAAATATTCAAACGATTCAAATTCTTATAGGGCTTAAAAAAATATAATACAAAACATATTTAATTTTTATTTATTCATGGAAATAGTTTCATAAGATGCATACGATAAAACAAGAATATTACACAATAAATTAGCATAATTTTATATTTCAATTAAGATACAGTAGAACCTCGATTATCCGGACTCTTTGGGGATGAAGGTAGTCCGGATAAGGACAAATCGGAATAATCGAAAAAATCATAATAGACAGGAAAAGACAAGTATATTCAATATAAATCATTTTTATTTCTTTAGATTAATACATACATAGCTTAAATAATAAATTATTTTTATTGAAAAAATCAATTATCGATGTCTGCCTAAAGCTAGCTTTTCTTTTCGATGCTGCCAAATCACGAATACTTTTAAGACACATAAGTTGTCTTGAATAGCACTCTTCTTGACTCTCAAGCCACTTCATGGCGACATCTAGACACTGAAAAGCTTCAGAATGTGTAGGACCAATATCTCCCCCCTCACAAATCTGTTCTACGTCTTCTTGATCTTGTTCCTCTGAGGTTGATATTTCTTTAATTATTTCGTCATCATTCAAAATTTGGAATCCAGGATCGTTTGCATCGCAATTTAACCACTCGGTTATATCTTCTTTGTCGCATTTAGCACATATTGAAAGTTGTGTCATTTCAAAATTTTGTCCCATGATTTTTAAAGAATTCCAACTTTGTGTTGCCACGTAGCAACAATCTTTTAAATTTGTTTTCTTATATCCGAGATCGTTAACATTCCAACACCATATTTATTGGACAAAAAACGTCCCGATTCACCCCGTTTCAAAGCAACGATTATATCAAATTTATCTTTTCATGAAGCTACGACACGTTTTCTTTTCGTTGACATATATCGGTAATATTAAAAATATTTTTTTAAATCGTGATCAATTTTTCAAGAAACAAACCGTAAATGCGTATCGAATTTGGACGATTACTGACCCATATTTTACGCAGGACTAATTGTTAGAACAAATGCAACGATCAAAATAATAAGACTGCAATCCATCACGTATGTAAACAGTGGACCCAATTCGCCACGTGCATATCAGCAAATTTATAAAATTTTTGTTTATTTTGAACAATCCGGATAATCGAAAATCCGGATAATCGAAATCAAGGTTCTATTGTACATTAAAAAAATATTCGATCTTCAGACACAGCAATTTTTTTACAGCCAATTTTTAGCATGACAATCGGTTACAAAGATAATGTTGTTGTTTATCCATTTTTAAGACAGTGTTATTTAGAAATTGTGTGAAACAAGTTTTAGAATTAAGAAGATTCATAAATTGTGTATGTGAATGGCATCATGTACATCAGTCATTCTCAAAGGGGTCTATGCCGGTAAAAAAATAGGGATCTTAAAAACGTAAATTGGGGTCCACGATAGATTGAAGGTTAAGCCTGATTTAATTGAAGCCAAATATTGAAATTTTGCTATCAAAGGATCAGACCCATCCCTGCCATTAAAAGCACTGTTTTTTCGTATTTATGTTATGTGGAAGTGTTATAACATTTTCATTTAGTGTCGTTTTAATATAATATATAACTATACACCTCAACCATTTTTTGTGCGGTCGATGCGCTCTGCAGAAAATCGCACAAAAAAGATATGACTTAATATGAGAACATAACATGTACAAAGACGCACGTGTCAATGTCACATTGTAATAAACAGATGAAACACTGGATTTTGCACGTACAGTATGTGAACAACGCGCTGTTAATTAATTACGTTGCGACATATGTACGTTTATATAGTCCCAAAATATATTTTAGAAAATAAATAATGGATTTAAAAAAACCGCATAACTTTGAACTCGCACAAAAATAGGTCTGAGTGTATAGACCTATCAAAGTGAGTAGCAATATTCTGTCAGATTGTTAAACACATTAAAAGTTGATGAATTTGCAAAAAAATACATACATATATGCCGGAAACTGAAAACATCGGCAAGAGGTCTATTGGACAAAACAGTTTGAGGACCTCTGATGTACATTGATATATTTTTTTATTTTTACATACTTACATAAAACTCAATAGTCTGCATTTATTTTATTTACCCTCTGTTAATTTACATAAAAAAAACACTCACCATTAACAACAGAATTACCGCTATCAAATTTTTACAAGCTTTACAGTCTTTATCCGTTGATTTTTTTAAAAATCATTTTTATTTATTATGTTGAATACATGTGAATATTAATGTTATTTTTTTACAGCTATGACACATATAATATTGTTGACAGAAATATTTGCAGATTATTTATTGGTATTTTTTTAGATAAATAAATTGTCATGCTAATTTAAAATTAGTAAAAAATATTATACCTGTGTAAAATTATGGCGCAGCTTATTGGTCTTGGACATTTAATCGCAAGATTACGGTACAGCTTCTATAATTATAATTGGAAGCATATACATATATTAATTTACTACGATAAATAACTAAATTTAATAAAATGTATTTATTCTTTCGATCATGTCCGCTCCCAATGTGGAACATATGAATTTCATCAGCAGCGGTCGATCTTGGAATGACTGGAAGTGTTGAGCGGAAATCGCCAGATGGTAGAATCATTTCGCAGATTTTTCATAGTTCGATAGAGCTCAGCCATGGCCAAATTTTTGGTAGCAAGTAAAATCATCACCTGGGATAAATGCACAATGGCGCACAAACGCGTATTGGAAGCATTCGTCAAGTCATTCAGTCAATCAGTTCTCGAGATATCAAAAAAGCCGTTCCATAGAAAATGTATGAGAGTATAAATTGTCTTCATAATTTAATCATAAAAATCGGTCCAGCCGTGTTTGAGCCATAAGTGGAGTAACTAACCCAACTTTGTTTTATATATGTTACAGTGAATCTGTATTCTCAGTGAAAATGTATCAAGTAATAGATTCGTATGACAACATGATTTCACTGGTCACGACCATTGAAATTATTGGACCAAGTCGATGATTTGCCAGCCTAAAATTTTGGTTTGCTTCAATGAAACAAAATCAGCAAGTAGTCCCTTTCATAAAAAGAGAACCAAAGAAAAACACAGACAAACATTGGGCTGAAGATACGGCGGTCAAATTTAATTTCAATGACAGCTTGGAGAAGAATATATTTTCACTGAGAATACAGTTTCACTGTAACATACATATATATAGATTATTGAAGGTAATATTATGTTTAATAATTATGTTTACACTTGACCATAAACCCAGTTATATATAAATAATATAAATCAAAATTAATTCTAAGCGATAAATTTCTACGACCAATTTTATGACAACCGTTTAAATATCGAATGTTATGTATTTTTAAGTATAAATCGTATTGTTATTTTACCTTGTCTATGGAATCAGTTGAACTTTCCAAGTAAAATAAATGCCGTATATTTAGGGCAAATCTATACGAAGGCTTAATTTAGAAGCATATTATTATTTCCTATTGATGTTTATGATAACACGCAGTCTCAATTTACCTCCATTATAACTGAACAATACTAGTTGTGATCGTTAAACATGTTATCGTTTCTAGTCTGAAAAATGGACAAACATTAATATTATACAATTCATGGGGAAATAATTTCAATAGTATTTTTTTGGTTTCTGATTAGATCAGAAGATTGTATCAGAAATCAGTATAATTATTAACAATTTGGTCCGTCGTTGAGTGGTCAACGCCGATGTCTTTGGTTGCGTAGCTCAGGGGTTGGAGTTCTAGTTCAGGTAGATCAACCGCTTCAATAGCCATGAGAGGTGCGCAATATGTTCTTACGGTGGAGAGGGTTCAGAAGATTTTTTTGAGAATTCTCTATTTGAGAACATACGGATACTACCCATGGCTTTATCCAATCGATTTTTTCTTAGGCATGCTCACGTTCAATAGTTTGAATGCTCGAAGAGAAATTTCACATATTTCTTTCGACTTATCCATCCAAAATGAGAATTCCATCATTCTTGAGAATGTTAAATTGAATGTTCCTGATATTTTTTTTAAGAATTGTGAACATGAGTTGCTTGTTCTTCCAATGTGAGGAACCAGTCTGCCAATGGGGATGCCACTGGGAAGAGCTTTAGTGATTTTTAGCGGAGTTGCTTCGGATGTCAAGATATTTCACATGGACGTGAGTGAGTTCAGACGAGTACTATTTTTTTTTGTATTATAGGTGATTTTGTCGGAACTCACTCGGTTGACTTCTTTGCCCATTTCGAATGTTTTTTTTTCTTTCACTCTTATATCTGTAAACAAATTATGACTTTATTCCATCTAGTTTTTGTTAAACTATATTCATTTTTTCATGAGAAGTTCAGTTTTTCGTGAGATAGTTACATGAGTTGATGCTAGAAGCTTAGTGTTTTCATAATTTTTAATAAATCACTTTATTTTATAGCAATATTTCAATATAAACACAATATATTTAAGTAAAACAACGGCACCGCGTGGGGCCTCTGTAACAACCACATATTTCCATAAAATTATACACCAAGTTGTGTGACCACGAAGAATTTTTTAAATACATATAATATGATTCACATATATGTATATGACACTTCATCATCGTCGATATATATAATATTTATATGAAAGTGATCATGGCTTAAAATAAACCAAAAAAGTTCCATGATATAATCGATTTATAATCATGAACGTTGTAGTTCTATTTTTGTTGCTAATGATTATAATGATAGATCTAATTTATGATTAACTGGAATAATTGAATAAACTGAAACTCCAATGCATGTATTATTACAGCGACATTCCACTTAGTAGTCCACAAGTGCACTTTAGATTGGTGCATAAAATTTGCATAGAATGTATAGTATTTGTCATTTGGCATGATAAACATTAATATATGACAGGTAGTGACATGTTTACAAGTAGAAGTTATGTTTTTATCATCTGTCACATTCATATTGAACGATTATAGCTTTTGTAAATGCGTCACAATATATGTTTAATATAATAAAAACTAGATGTCTTATTATCGTGGTTCACTTTTAATGTGTTAAGCCCGTAACACGTCATTCTAATAACACGGTGCTGGAGTAACCTCAGCCGACATCTTTAAATTGTAATTATTTAAGCCTATGACATGACGATTGACTATGATCATGTAATTATCCATGACTTGGTGGGGATCACAAGTTTCGTGGTACCTTACACTGACCGAACAAGTTATGACTTTGGTTGGTTTTCTAGCATAATCATTTCCTTGACTATGATCATGTAATTATCTATCACTTGGAAGGGGTCACAAGTGTGGTGGTACCTCATACTGGCAGTCAAATAAATGACTATGGTTGGATATGCTGATAAAAAATTGGTGTGATTTTTTAACCGTATCCCTTCCCAATGTAGAGCATAAAGACTTTTATCGAGCTTATCTCTTATTAACACATCGGCTACAAGGTAAATCAACACATGCAGATAAAAAATGTATTCTATTTAATTATTTTAATTTTGTTTAATTTTTTTTAAAAAAAAAATATTTGGCATTACAGCTTGCGCCAATGCGCCAAATATTCTGAGTTGTGAAAGTCACACGAGATTAACTCGATGGTAAATAATGTATCAGTTGTGCACAAAATCAACGATAAATAACATAACACCCAGCCCAAGATCTTTTTTTTTTTTCAATTGAAAAAATCTGACCTTGCCGGGGATTGAACCCGGGCCCCCCGATTGCTAGGACAAAGCTCTTGCCACTAGACCACAGGGACCGACGTTTCCCGTTGTCAATATATTAACAGAATACTTATATCCTCTTATTGTGGACAATGTCAACTGAACTTTCCGAAAGATTAGAAGGATATTGCCTAGTGGTTTACTCATTTCTCTTGCTATGTCCTGTTTTCATGATCAGATGGGTGATTAATAATTTTAGACATCACAAAAATCCATGCCTTCGAAAAGAAATCAATAATTAGATTTAAGAATCAGTTTATCAAACTGCTGAAGCCAACGACTGATGAAAAGTTCGGTCAATATTAATTATTTAGATCCCGGTAAATGTGACCTAATTTTCTTTTCTTTTTCCTTTTCAGCGGGTTGCGTTAACCGAAGGGACAGATGGATACCAAATGTGGAAGAAAATGCCTTTCCCTCTTTCATTCAATGTTTACATTTTTAATGTGACAAATGTTGATGAGTACCATTCGGGATCAAAGCCTAAGCTCCAAGAAGTGGGTCCATACGTTTACGAGTAAGAAAGTTTATTTTATTATCATAACTTCTTAATAACGGCTCAGTTAAAACATTTAACCATATACAAGGAGAGATACAAATACAACACGCTCAGCTGCTTGTAACAAGATATGTATTTTTTATTCACGTACAGAGTAAAGAGAAAATAAATTACTTGTGCCAATTATTATTGGAAAAACTATTTATCAAGAGCAGAACAATTATGAAATTTAGTTGAAAGGTTCTAACTGACATTTTTGCTGGAAAAGGTTCTATTGACCGCATTATAGCATCAATGTTAACTTCAGAGTCATCTTTTGTTGAATAATGTAGTTAAAAGAATTCTGCAGTTATATTTATAGAATTTTTTTCATAAAGTTTTAAATAACATAATTATTTCCATCATTCATCATGTAGCTAATTTTTTCCTGATAGAAAATTTGTATTGTAAAAATATATTTTCTTGCTCATTGTTAGAAGTGAATTTTATTTTGTTGAATCACATCACATGACCAATCCAATATTCCGATGCTTATATCTCAAAATAGGGCCAAGAGCAGTTAGAACCTTTTAAAATAAGGTATCGAATTGCTATATCCAGCTTGATAGTTAAGTTATTAATAACATTATTTGTCCTGAAAATATGTGGGGTTAACCGGCTTATAAATTAGGCAGTTGATATGAAATGTCAATTGATTGTGATTATAACTGTATTCCAAGGTTAAGCTTGTTGCTAACTGATAAATGCAGTTTTATATGTAATTTATTATTCTTTATGTTATTTTTCATCTCATCTCGTCATCAAAAATTGTTATGTTTAAGATGACCTTGACACAGAATTAAAAAAAAAAATTAGGATGACTGGTTATCTTATAGACTCGACGTTTTTCATTTTATTTTAAAAATAGAGGTTAGCATTGTGCTATTGCTCCTGAGACACCCATGAAAGCGTTTCACGATGCTGTGTTACAGTATGTGGCTAGCTTAACAGAGTAGAACGTACAACATTGATCACTGATAGCGAAAATCAATTGGCCACATTGATCGATGATCATATATTCAACATGATTGACATCAGATTACTATTTTTAGAATTAAAGAAAATTTCGTCAGTTGACTTCCTTGCCAATTTTCATTGATTACGTTTTAGAGCAGTGATGCACAACCTTTTTGAGAGAAGGGTTCTAAAACAGTTGTATCTCTTGTTATGCGATGAATCTTATTTGCGTATTTTATACTGTTTATAAGGAAAGGATATAATACATGGCATTACAGCTGACGCCAAGTCGCCATGCATTTGACAAATATAATAAAACAGTACATAATATATAACAAAAAACAACAATCATTCAACAGAGAATGGCATAAAAAATACAATGTAGAAATTTAAACAGCATTTTCGGTCCCTGTGGTCTAGTGGCAAGAGCTTTGTTCTAGCGATCAGGGGGCCCGGGTTCAATTCCCGGCAAGGTCAGATTTTTTCAATTGAAATAATAGAGATCTTGGGCTGGGTTTATGTTATTTATCGTTAATTTTGTGCACAACTGATTTATTATTTATCATCGAGTTAATCTCGTATGACTTTCACAATTAAGAATATTTGGCGCATTGGCGCAAGCTGTAATGCCAATTTTTTTTTTTATATTTAAAAAAAAAAAACAAATTCAAATTCTCTGCTGAAAATGTCCACTTCAATAGGCCGTGCATTGATCAGCCGAAAAGTCCTTGTGATTGATGACTCAAATAACCTACACGACAAACAGGTTTTGATAAAAAATATGGTTTTGACAGTTAATTTTGATTTACTTTATTACATATATATTTTCAGTGAGCAAAGATATAAAGAAAATATTCGTATGGGAGAAAACGACACTGTCTCATATGATTTAAAGAGAGTTTTCACATTCAATAAGGAAAAATCCAACGGACTGAAAGAAAGTGACATGGTTAATATTTTGAATGTTGCTCTAATGGTAATATGTTATTATATTTTTATAATTCTTTTTTTTAATATTAGTAAAAGAACTACGGTTCCACGGTTCTTAGTGTTTATGAATTCCTACATCATATGTTTTATTTACAGGGAATAATTGTCACAGCTGATGAAATGATGTCTTCAATGCTCGGGGCATTAAATGGAGTGATACCGCAATTATTTGACAACCCGCAAACCATATTAATGACGCATTCAGTCGGTGATATACTTTTCAATGGTGTTTTAATAAACTGTACGGGAGGAACTATGATGGTAGGCAAGTAAAATGAAATTAAATTCCAACTCAATATATGAGAAGTCACGATATTGATTTACATTCTAAACTCGAACCACTTTTGAGCGACTTTTTTGTGCCATTTCAAAGTTTTTTTTAAATATATTTTTGAGACTATGTAAACGTACGTATGTCTTTAGCAAAATTGACGTATTTAATTTGTAAAAGGTTGAAATAAGCTTGCAAAAACGGTCAATATGAATAAACAATGTTTTTTAGAAATGCTCTGCGAGGGTATGAAACCAAGATTGCCCCAGACTATAAGGGAATCCGAAAATCCAGGCGAAGGATTTTATTTTTCGATGTTTCATCATGTAAGTAAAAAAAATATTTTTATAGATTATATTTTTTAGTGGCAACACTTAATTATGATTATGTCAAATTATAAAATTATGAGACAATTAATTTTTAAATTTGGAACTTTGGAATATTAGCACATGTGCCATCGATTAAAAAATCTCAATATAAAATATCTGTTTTCATTTGCAAGAAAATGCTTTGCCATATTTTTCATTTCCTTGCCATTAATAATACACTTATCTTCAAATTCGCCCATGTTTATATGTAATAAATCAATCTCTGTATCTACCTACATATATCGAACACGTGATTCTCAAAAAGTAAATGAATGACAAAGGTTGAAGTATCTTTTTATAATCGAAAAGCGGCAAAATGATCAGCCACTTTTATATTTAAAGCTCCGGACGTTTTTCCAATGTAGAACTTTGGGAAGTCACTACATTGTAATCTATAAATCCTAATATCTACAATGTACAAGTATATCAGTGCACTTGAAATGCCTGAATATGCCGAAAGGCGAAAACCGGGTCGTTAGCGACAAAGCTCATAGAAAAGTACAAAATTCAAACGATTCAAATTTGGTATTGAAATTCCATCAAGTCATTAGTCAAAATTGTTAACACTTATATTCATTCAAATTTACTAGAATACACGTGTTATTGTTGATTTGTTTCTAAAACATCCACAGTAAATGGTGTCAATATACTACCATATTTCATGATGTACCTAGAAATGGTATGTTATTTTGTCCATGCAATTAATTGCAAGTTAATTTTGCAAGATTTTAATTCAATATGTAAAATGTTTTTTCAAAGAGCTTCTATAATTATAATTTAATTAAATTATTTTTTCTTTGGCCAGCTTAATAACACACTCGATGGGCCATACGGTGTTATCAGGGGAGAAATATATCCTGACCAACTTGGACAGATAGTCTCTTATAATAACCAAAGCTTTTTAGAATACTTCGTCGATGGGTGTTCTGAAATGAAAGGAACAGATTCAACATTATTTGCACCACTTGATGACGTAAACTATCCAAAAATTATTCATATATTTCAACCAGATGTTTGCAGGTAAGAAGTGAATAGAAATATTTAATAATATATAAATTTACACACTCTTTTGTAGAAATGGAATACACCAAAAATTATTTGGTCACCCCTTATTCGGGTCCGATTGCAATGTAATAATTCCTAATAAAAAAGTCGAATGATTAATAATTGTATTTCAAATACCAGCAATTACAATATATTCATTTGTACTCTTTTACTATTTATTTACTTATGGAGTATTTTTTTATGATTTATTATGCTTTCCATTATTTTTGATGATTAGCAAATTCATGTATTTTAAGTTGTACTTATTACTAAAAACCGTGTCGATTCTACAAAAATGTTTTAAATATGGCATAGAGATACAACTATTCTACTAATTGGAAATACCTCCCATGTTATAGAAAAAAACAATCTATCTATCTATCTATATATATAAAAATGAATGTCTGTGTGTATGTCCGCTATGGACTACTAAACCACTCGACCGATCGATGTGAAACTTTACAAATTTATTGAGCACACTCCCGCAATGGTTTCTGGCCTGCCAACCCCTCCCCCCAACCACCCCCAACCACCCCCAACCACCCCCCAACCACCCCCCAATTTTTTTTTTTAAACTTCATGAATTTTTCGAGTTCATACCTTCGAAGGTTTCTGGCATACCCGATCCATACGCCCCCAAACCCCAAACCCGCCAAACAACCCCCTCCCCCAAAAATTGATATCGAATTTTTACAAATTTCTACTACACTTCCGCGAAACTTTCTGGCGTACACAAACTCCCCCACCCCCCTCCCCCTCCCCCCCTCCCCCCATTTACCCTACAATTGATATGGAAGTATACAAATTTCTTTATAATTACTCCCGCGAATATTCTTTTTAGTTGAACGTGCACAGGGTACAGCTAGTATATATATTATATATATATATAAAAATGAATGTCTGTATGTATGTCCGCTATGGACTACTAAACCGCTCGACCGATCGATGTGAAACTTTACAAATATATTGAGTACACTCCCGCGATGGTTTCTGGCCTACCAACCCCTCTCCCCAACCACCCCCAACCTCCACCCCCAATTTTTTTTTGAAACTTTACGAATTTTTCGAGTTCACTCGTTCGAAGGTTTTTGGCATACCCCCCCCCTATACGCCTCTCAAACCCCACCATGCCAAACAACCCCCCTCCCTCCAACAATTGATATCGATTTTTTACAAATTTCTCGAGTATTGAATACATGCAAATTGAATTGAATATTTGTGTAATGTCTTTCCTTCAAATTTATTTTAGTTGCTGGCGGAGCAACGCGCGCAGGGTACAGCTAGTTATTTAATAAAAAGTATTTCTTTTAAATAAAAATTCACAAAAAACAAATTTTGTTTAATTCGGTTTCTTTAGATGAAAAGGATGCATATCATTTTCATCAGGGTTAATTTCATTTGAAAAGCGATGAGTTTCATTTGCAAAAGAATGAAGTTCATTTGCAAAACGATTAATTTCATTTGCAAAAAAGTGAAATAGACTTGTGGATGGATGAATTTCATTTGCAAAGGGGTGAAATAGGCTTGCAAAAACTGTATGTGGTCAAATAAAAATTTAATTTTGAAATTCCTGAAATACCTCATATTTACATAGGAGCTCAATTTATGATATTTTTACACCAAATTTTAATGGCTCTTATTTATGAAAATACATTGTTACATCATACATACAAAGCGTAAAAAAAAATCCATAACTCTCAAAAATCAGTATATTGTGCACCCATTACAATTTCGTTTTTGACAAATCTGAGGTATTTTCCAGTTGAAACAATACAATGAATATCTCTTTAATTGTTATAAATATTTATGCCAACACAAAATACGTATGGTTCACTAATAAATTATTTTTTAAATACAGGCCCATGTTTGCTGAATTTAAAGCTAAGAAGATGGCATTTGGCTTACCAGCATATCGATACGAAACAACAAAAATGGTTTTAGCATCAAGCAAGACAAATCCAAGTAACCAATGTTTCTGCCCAAAGTAAGATTTTGTTATTTAAAAAAAAAATTGTGCTCAGAAAAATATTTAATAGTGACCCCATGGGATTTAAAAACCTTTGCATGTCTCATACAGACATATAATCTAGAACAGTGCTATTCATATTTTTAAATCTAAATTGTAAATGAATGAAGTATATATGAAAAAAATAAAGCTGAAAATAATACCATGGAACTGTAGACTGAGGTTAGGTTAGGTTAAGAAAAGAAAACTATCGAGTTTATATAAAAAAATTATAGATTCCTGCTTTATTCACTTCTAGCTCTTATTGAAATACGATATAATAGACACATTTTACAGTTCAAACACAAGTGGTTGCTCCCGGCTTCGCTTGTTTTTTTTTAATTGTAATAAAATAATAACATTACTATGAAAACAAATTCAAAAATAATAAAGTAGCGAATTTGTTTGTCTTTTTTTTATACTTCAATCATACAACAAAACAATATTTAAAGACAGCCAATCAGAGACGAATCCGATGATAGCTTATCAGAAACGAATTACACACAACGATCTATGTTTTATAAATAACTGATATAATATGACTTAATTTTGCTAGTAATTGGAGTCGCATATATGATGGCTGTGCATTGGACGGAGTGCAGAGTTTAAGTTACTGCCAAAAGGCCTCAGTTGTTGCTAGCTTCCCGCATTTCTACTTAGCTGATCCGGTCCTCAGTGAATATGTTGCTGAGGGCTTAAGCCCAGATAAAGAAAAGCACGGAACTTTTGTGGATATAGAACCAGTAAGTAAAATATACCGCTAATTATTGATGCAATAATATAATGATTAAATGTTGATATATTACATTTTAATCTCCTTTTATGAGCAAACAAATGGAGCAGTGTCAAGTTTTATTCCAAGGAATGACGTATTAACCTTTAAACGCCCGTGTACGCCCGTTCACAAATTACTAAAAAAGTTTGATTTATCCAACGAAACATTGACACAATTGTATAACATTAATCTATTGAGAATTCCACCATTTTTGAAAATGGTGAAATTGGTTAGCAATTTTAAATGGCATTGCTTCGGATGTCGAAATATTTCATAATGACGTAAGTGAATTCAGACGAATACTATTTTTTATGAATAAAACTTGATTTTATCGGAACTCACTCGGTTGACTTTTTTAACAATTTCCAATGTGATTTTATTTATTTTTCTCTCTGTTCTGGTGACTACAATGTTTTCATATTTTTTTTACATTGCATAAGCAATAAACTATACTGATTTGTGATTTTTGTTATGTGTATACAGGTATGTATGTATAGGTATATATAAATAAATGTATTTATATATTTATCAAATGCATTGCGCATTGGCGTCAGCTGTAATGCTATGGTTTGTATTTTTTTGAATAAATAAATAAATCTATCAAAAGAGAGACAAATGTGTCACTGTTTAATTCTAGCATTTTCGTTTAGAACAAAAGTTAATTCCTGAAGAATTATACAATCCAACCATAGATAATTAATTTATATACAAGCAATAAACTCCACCTATTGGTACCACTTTAAACATTCATAATTCAATTTCATATCACGACTTAATGTTTTTTTATTCTTATTTGACAACAGAAGACTGGTGCTGGCTTAAGAGGAGCTAAACGAATACAATTTAACATGGAAGTTTTAAATTTTTCCAAAATAACCGTTTTGGCTTCAGTCAAGCCAGGACTTCTTCCCATAATGTGGGTCGATGAGGTAAGCAAATATAAATAAATTTACAATTACTGCCCTTTCAGCCTAGTGGTCAACGCCGTTGCCTTCGGTAGCAAAATCCACAGGTTTCACTCCCAGAACGGACACTGTGAATCGATTTTTAAACCCATTTTAAGCTATTATCGGCCCTTTAGAAGCAGGGAAACCTAAATCATTGTTCTCTACTTTTTAGAAGATCAATACACAGGGTTCACCAATAATCATTTTGATCTATTTGTTAACAAATACATTTTTTTCATTATCTTTAAAGCAGGGCTGTGGAGTTGTTAAAAAATACGACTCCAACATTGACCAATAACACGACTCGGACTTCGACTAAAAAATGTTTAAATTTCGTCTTTTTCCCCCCCTAATTTTCCTATGTATGTGTATTCAATTCAATATCAACCAACCAATCCGGTTAATAATCAAATTTTACATATAATATGTAATAATAAAAAGTTCAAACTTTTCCAAATTTCCGACTCGGGCCAAAACGCCGCGACGACTTCGACTCCGGCCAAAAAACCCCGACTCCGACTCCACAGCCTTGCTTTACAGGCTTTCTGAAATGGTTTTATATATTCTGAGCTCTATATTCGCTTACAAAGAGCTGGAGTTACATCGAACTCAATGAAAAATGTCTGGGATACACAGCTGTAAACAGCTAAATTTAAATGTCATTTATTGAGTGCATGTATTCTACTTGTGCTGCTTTACGGTACGAACGGTACACATGGCGAAGACTCAGAAATACTGAATACCGAGCTTTGAGAATAGATCTTTTCCATTTTAAGATGATAAGACGAAGAAAAGAAGAATCTTAAATTTAATTTGGAATAAGTGCTAAAAATGTTTTATTATTTTTATTATCATGCCATTCCACCAAGTATTGACAGTGAACACCTTAAAAGTGATATTTTGAAGAATAAAAAATGTTTATATCTTTAAGGGAGCTGAAATTAACGACAAAGTCCACGACTTACTGAATGGAGTATACCTTAAAATCAAAATCGGAAAAGTTTTGCAGTGGATCGTCATTGCTGTTGGAATAATCCTAATAATGGCAGCTTTCCATTTCAAGAGACAGGGCTCTTCCGAGAAGTGGTCATGGTCTCCTAATAGAGTTGACATGGTCATGCAGCCATGCGGCCAGACCGTATCATACCCTGAGGCAAACAGGCCTGCTGCAGCTCAGAAGGATGGCCGATTTGGTATTAATAACCAGGCGTTTACAAACAATGAATACACCACACACAAATAATTAGCAATATACAATATAAGTACAGAGGAACCCCCCATTACACTACTCCGAATTACGCGCTGGCTTGAAATATTTGCCGCAAAACTCCCAATTCAACGGTCGAATTTACAAGGCTAAGTAACTAAATATTTCGTCAATATTTTATTCTTTTGCAAAACTGAGGAACTGTTTGCAAACAAAAACAGCCCTTATTTTGTACAACATTCACTTCCCCAATTTACAATACTCCAAATTGCAGACATAAGTGTAAATGGGAGTTTTACTGTATAATTAATAAAAATCTGAATTCTTCATAACTATTTATTCAGTTGATTTTTTGTCCAATGTTATTTATACAATAAAGCTAGCTCTTTCAATTAAGTATCAAAATGTTCAGCAATAATATTTATGTAAAACATACCACTTAAAACGGTAAAATTGAAAGATATAATTATTGCTTGGGAACTAAACTGTTGATCAATATAGTTAGTGTAAGCAATGATTTTAACTACTTTCACACTTATTTATAATACTTTAACTTTAGGCACAGACCTGACTTTTGAAATTAGATGTGAAGTTCCATGCAAGAATTCTGTTTTGTTTTTAATGTTTCTACTTACCTAAAAGATATGATTTCACCATTTTGAAGAAGATAAGTTTTGTAACTAAAATTCTCCATATCCTAAAGCTTAGTTTGTATTATATTTATTGAGAATACAAAAATCACTGTGACCTATAAGTCCAATTTTTATTTTATATTAACTACAGATAAATATATTTTTAACCCTTTGGTTACGGAGCAGCAATATATTCCTGCTGATTTTAACTCAAATTCAATGTATCGTACTTTTGCGTAATGGTAGATGCTGCTTCAAATATTATTTTAATATGTTATTATTATACACGTTTATCTTTGATATTATAACAAATATATTTTTATTAGTTGTTTATTTATATTATATATGTTACATTTGACCACTAGGTATTTATTATAATATGATATTTTTTATCTAAGATGTGTGCCTGTATTTATTTTTATTGTTTACTGCTACAAAATTATTTTTACAACCTAAATACTATTTACATGAGAAAATAAAAATGTAGATAATTATTTTATTTTAAATTTTTTTTTTCTTAATTTCCTTCAAATATATTTTGTTTTTAATGTTTTATATTTTATTTCGTTGACAAAATTTAAAAAATTTAGAAAATATTTTTTTTTTCGAAGCCCCTAAAAATTTTCAAAAGTCATGCCCGGTTAATATTTAAAAAAATCGATCATTAACAAAAAGGTTAGTGATCAAAAATATCACTCGGCACCATATACAATATATTTTCAAATAAATGTTCTAAAAAGACGCTCGAATCTCGATGCTATGTGTGATGTCTTCAAAAGCATGTCCATAACACTTACCTTTTAATTTCATTTCATACCTTCTTTAAATGGAATCAAAGTGTTTTCGAATGAATGATTATTTTTGATTGCCATTACTAAATCTGTAATCATTTTAAAACAAATACTTCACACTATTTATAAATATCAATAGTTTTTTTGTAAATACATATATATGAAAGATGTAATTATTATTTGCTTTACCACTATATAAAGTAAAGGAGTGTATGTTTCCTTTAAAGAATTTGTAAATATTATAATCAAAAAGAATATTTTTGAAAAATTTATGTATAATAATTTTGTGTTGAAAAATATATTTGTGTTAAAATATACTATTGTTTTATTTTTATTTTTTCGGTGGCAGTTAGTTATTACGGCCTTAAAAAAATGTTATATCATTTTATTTTTACATAAATAAGAAGTCATTTTTTTATAAATAATAATTTATTGAATCACAATTTTAAAAATATTTCTGTGTTTTTAAAACTCAATTGTCAATAATTAAGAAATAATACAATATCGGCAACAATAATTAAATCTTACATGTTCAAATTAACGCTATTTTATTATGACCCTAATAATTGCAATCGATATTGACATCACTATATTTTATTTATTGAAAATATCACAACGCTATAGCTGCCACTGCAAGCCGTAGCAATTATTTAACATTTTAAAATTATTAACTAAAATTTATTCCTGTAGACGCAGCGAAAACAACTGGCAACCCCACTTCAAGTATAAGTCTGGATTTTATAACCATATTATAATATGAGTCAAGTGTAAATTTACCTCACTGGCTTTGTGACCCTGTGCTTGCTCAAACATGATCTTTCTCTCTCTTGGCTTCTATTTAAAGTTTTATTTTGAGAGCTTCAAGTAGAATATAAACGTATTCATTTTCAACTGTACATGAGCTAAAAATACTTAGTGGACGCAGATTGTAATTATTGTCAGAGCTTATTGCGTTTATTAAAAATTAATGCTATTATTGAAATATTTTTATATTTACATGACGAGAAAAATACTTAGACATGGTGAGTTCACGGTTAAGGTCTGCATGGGCCGAAAATTCAAAATTTTACCTCATCCGAGACCGAGGTTCATTTTCAAACATCTTACCCGAAACTATCATTTTTTCAACATAGACTGAGCAAAATCTGAATCTGAAATAGTTTAATATTGAATCACGTGTAATTTAGATTTACGACAATGGCGAATACATACGGAAATAGCCTGATATATTTTTTTATTTTCCCAGGCTAAATTCAGAAGGTTAATAGGCTCCTGGAGCCTTACCCAAGCCCGTACAGACCTCTACTGCGCGGCTTCAAAATAATTTTAAATTAACACAACAAAATGTCTTAAAATATTTTTAGTAACATGTTCTTTTGTTAAGGATAATTAATTGAAAACAGTAAACGCTTTAGCTATTAATATTTAAAGATTCCAGTGATTGGTTTTTCTTTCAAATAATTTCGGTTTTTATTTAGAGTCATGTTATATGAAAATATTTATTATTTAATGTCAATTTCTTATAATCTAACAAAATTTTTACAAATTTCCCTAGTTGATTTTGCCATATAAAACTATGGCCTGACACTTTACAGTAGACATACAAATCCTGCTTGTTGTCTAAATATATAAAATAAATCATTGTACATTTTTAATAAGACAATTTTTTTTTTCATTTAATTTGAATTTTTTGAATTTTGTACTTTTCCATTAGTTTTGTCGCTAACGACCCGGGTTTCGCCTTTCGGCATCTTCAGGTCATCAGCGTCGTTAGCGACAAAACTCATGGAAAAGTACAAAATTCAAAAAAATCAAATTTGATATTGAAATTCCATCAAGCACCCTCAGTCGAAATACTTAATTTTTCATTTATTTAAAATAAGATTTACGATATTACTTTAGGAATGTCACATATTTATAAAATTTGCGGCTTTCAATTATTTTTTACCACACAAATAGGAATTTTATGATATTATGATTATTGGTTAAGCACTATATAAGAAATACATAGAAATTACAGTAAGAACTCGATTATCCGGACTGTTCTAAATAAACAATGCAAACAGGTACATGTTTTTTGCATATGGCAACTTGTGTCCACTATCAAATACTTACGTATGTGATCGAATGCATTAAATTATTGAATATTGATCTTACGCATTCTGAAGTGTGAAGAAAATTGAACTCATGCCATCTATGTTATGTGTCGGAAAGTATTTACGAATTGACAGTTTCATAAAATATCTAGTTTAAAGTTAAATATCTAGTTTTTGAAGCTATTTGTAAATCTAGATAAAAGTTTTACTCTTTCCTTGAAAATTATGATTTATTTTGATTATCTGGATTACCTTCATCCCCAATCAGTCAGAATAATCAAGGATCTTCTGTATGTTGTTAATAAACAGTTGAAAAAGTAAATAGGGTATTTCGGTGTAATTTTTTTTCACATCCCAACATTGAAAAGAAAAGAAAAATAAGACAACCTTTCGTACAGTGTGGTTAAGTGCACTAAGAATATGAAACCATTTAAGATGATGGTGGGTTGAAATACTAATTAGGTCAAAATATGGATGTATCATCGTGATAATTGTAGACACACATGATATTCCGCTTAATCCATGCAAAAATTAGCCTAATAATACAAATTCTAAATTTTAAATGGTAAGATGTTTTACAATTATTTGATAAAATTATAGTAAAAAACCGTCAAATTGATAAAATTATTCTTATACCTATATATGAGCCCGGTAGAAATGAATTGAGCCAAATGACATTTAAAAAAAAAAAAAAACATTTAGATGGAGTATCATATTAAACAGGTCTTAAAGTATCCTAAAAGTGAAGTGAGATTTAAAACACACTGCAGTAGTGTTTTTTTGCATTGAATAAAAATATGCTCCGAGCTAATATACCAAACTGTTAATCACTTTGATACTTGGCTAACTTCACTTCTCAAGGGCTCAAATAACATGTCAGCCGTGAACTATTCGCACCCCTTTTATAACCTTATTTCAACAATTATTTCCCAGAAATACTTTTTCTTTACATTAATATAGTAAGCTTCCACGTGATGTTATACTAAGTGATTGGAACTAAGTCCAATAGAAGGTTCAATTTTTTTTGACTTTGCTCACTTCACCACTCAAAGGCTTTTATATATATAAAAATATGCAATACTATCTGAAATTATTATAAGTTCCGCAAATGTATTTCAAATTAAACATTAAAAAAATTCTATTTCGTTATTAAAAATGCGAACGTATCATGGCTTTTCATTAATAATGTGTTTTGATGGTATTATTTCTGTCTTATTTCATTTAACCATTTCTGATATTGACGTATACGCCCCGGACACTAAGGCCACAATTGAAAGCACACCGATAATGATATTCTTTACTAATTTCCAATTTCCCTTGCCCAGCCTTCCATCCCAGCAATGTACACTTTCGACGACAGCAGGAATTAAAAGTCCAAGGGTGGAGAAGAACACGGCGCCTACCAAGCTGATTAGCAGGTCCAGTTGTGGCACGACAACCGCAATCGCCACTGAAAAGTAAAATAAATGATTTTAAAAATTAATCAAAAAACTCCTAATCGATTCATAAAGTTATACCCAATTCTTTTAATGTATTTTTAACTTTTGCCTGGCTGAGGGTGAAACCGTCGACTTAAATTTCTATCTTAATATTAGTGATACAATGTATAAACTTTTTGTATTCTTAAATCATTCTTTTTTACACCTCTTGCATTAAAAAAATATGATTTTGATAGACTAGTTTGGTCGCAATTAAATAAAAAAGAAAATACGTCGGATTATTATTGGCCAAAAACCATTTATAATGTCGCTACCAATTGCCAGGATTAAAACATTACTATGCATACGCGATAAGATAACGTTATTTTATCTCAAACGTGCTTCTTTCAACGAACATTCTAAATCAAATGGATGTTTTTTACATTAAAAGATGTAGATAAGAAGTCGCATTCACGGTTCGCATCGCCAGTCTAGAATAAACAAGAACACGATCAGGTTGTCCCATTCATGCGCGACTTAAAATATGAATAGTTATAGGAAAATTATCGATCTTTATATAAAGATACGTCAAAGCATAATCAATTATTTGTTTATTGGAGTTTATGCCAATAAGGCCATACCACTGGGGTCTTTTTTAGACCCCCCTTCGGCCTACGAGTTATTTTTCAAGGACAGTCTTTCGAAGGTTAAGTAACAGTTTTCGAATAGCACAGACTAAGAAGATTAAGAAAATATTTTTTCATTCAAATGGCTTAAAAAATGCTGATGACATTAATGCGGTAATGTTATTTTTACTATTATAAATAAGGGTCCAAACCATTGCAATTTATTCTTATTGAGTATTGAAGTTATTGGTTGAATTGGAATTTACATGTATAACTGCATTATAGCACGGTGAAAAAATATCAAATTATTTTTTTAGAACTAAAATACGTTGCAATTTTTACTGTGTTAGTAATGAATTGGCTTAGATTTTTCATATTCCCTATAATTAATTTTCACACTGTTACTCTCCAAAGAGCTACATTATAGGAAGGCAGAAAATAACAGAAGAGGCTTTTATTCAACACGTCATCTGTCTATGCCAATCATTAAATGATTCTTTGCTAAAAAAAATGTATAAAATTAGCTTTTGATATATTATGTTTTTACCTGTGAATGCAACGAGGAACGATCTCAAGCAAATGTGTGCGAGATTGTGGTATTTTTCCTGTATTTTAGGTTCAAGTTTCTTGAAGATGATGTCCATAGGTACATAGAATTGAAGTCCATAGGTGAAAAGTATGGCTAGGCCAATAAGCGCTTTGGCAATTTGAGCAGCGCTGAAATAATCAATTGAAATTTATTATAAATCAAAACAATATAGTGAATTTTTAATATAGGCCAGTAAACTATGCAGTTTTACAATGCTAGGTCAAAATGCCCTTAGATGAATTAAAAAAATTTGGATATTGGCCGGATTGGTTGGTTGATATTTAATTGAATATACATAAATAGGAAAAGTAGGAAAAAAAACGTGACGAAATTAAACTTTCTTTAGTCGGAGTCGTTTTTTTGGTCTATGTTGGAGTCTTAGACGGAGTCGTGATTTTTTTAATGAATCCAGAGCCCTGCTTTCTTCACATTGCAGAAGCAATAAACTTATTATTTCAGATTTTTGAAATGTATATACATATATATTATTATTAAAAAACAAAACATTAAAAGCTGTAATACGGTAAGAAAAATAACAATATATTTTAATTCTACAGAAATTATTTTATATATTTATTGATAGCTATTTCGGCTTACGCCCTCGTCAGAACTATTCCGAAATAGCTATCTGCAAATATATCAAATAATTTCTGTAGAATTAAAATACGTTGTTATTTTTCTTACCGTATTATAATGGAGGTCTACCAAGTTAATACCTACTCAACCAATAAATTAAAAGATGTCTTACATTTCTGCCTCTGGAAGATTTGATGTGATACTTCCTAAAACTTCATCTCCGTATCTAAGATATCCAAAGAGTCCAATGATTGTGTACAGAACCAAGACAACTCCCATGGCAATATTCAAGACTCCCGGACAACCCAAGAAATGACCTGGATTTTTCATATCATTCTCTACAGGCATGACCACACCAATTCCTTCCATAGCGAAGATCACAGTACTAAAAAATCAAACGCACATACATATTAATGTACTAAAAAAATATAATATTGAATGTAGAATAAACATTTAACCCTCGAAACATGGTCCCTGAAAAATAATGTGTGATCAGAAGGGGGTCTAAAAATACTCCAGAGTTATGGCTTTATTGGCATAGATTGCCCGATCTTTATTCATCGTTCTAAAAAAATAAACATACAGTAGAACTTGGATTATCCGGACTAATTGGGGATAAAGATAGTCCGGGTAAGGACAAATCCGGATAATCGAAAAAATCATAATTGCCAGGAAAAAACAAGTATATTCAGTATAAATCATTTTTATTTCTTTAGATTAATACATACATAGCTTTGATAGTAAATTGTTTTTTATTGAAAAAATCGATGTTGCCAAATCACGAATACTTTTAAGACACATAAGTTGTCTTGAATAGCACTCTTCTTGACTCTCATTAAACAATTGGTAAACATCAAGATTTTTTCACTTTGTTTTTTTTATATCCGAGATCGTTGACGTTCCGACACCATATTTATTAGACATAAACGTCCCGATTCACCCCGTTTCAAAGGATCGATTATATTCAATTTGTCTTTTAATGTAAACAGTGGGCGCAATTCGCCACGTGCATATCAACAAATTTGTAATATTATTGTTTATTTTGACCAATCCGGATAATCGAGGTTCGGATAATCGAGGTTCTACTGTATATATAAAAATCGAGAGTTTTCCTATAATTATTCATATTTAAAGTTGCGCATGAATGGTCAAGCAGTTTGTGTTGATGTTCGTGACAGACTGGCATTATCAAAACTGCGAGTTTGAGCGTTTATCTACGTCTTTTAATGTAAAAAGCATCCATTTGATTTGAAACGTACGTTTAAGCGAGGCGCGTTTGAGATAAGATAACGTTATCTTATCGCGTATGGGCAGTGCAGTTTGAATCCTGGCAATTTGTAGCAATGATATAGATGTTTTTCGCCTTATAATCCGACTTATTTTCTTTTTTATTTAATTGCGACGAAACTAGTCTCAAAAGCTGACTTTAACTGCAAAAGGTGTAAAAAATAATGATTTAAAATTACCAAAAGTTAACACATTGTATCACTAATATTAAGATGGATATTTAAGATAAAGTGGCAGTGGTGGTTAACGGTCTTTCTTACCTACCGGGAAGACAATGTTAAAAACAATTGAATGGTTTGTTTAATCAAGGATACTTCATGATATCAGTTTGGTATGAAACTACAAAATAAGACGGTTATGATTTGAGAAACTTTGTAAAAAATCCTTATTATGTAAAAACGTTTTAAAACGATTTGTTTAGAAATGACCATGTTTTTCCATTTGAAAGATTAATTTGATGGCAGCAATTTATCCGTACTAAGAATTATAGATGTACCATAATAACTTGACTTCCGTTCAAATTTGGAACTAAAATAGTCCCCATATAGTAGATACATTTAAAAGCCTTTGAAGTTATATTGTTTTAATAATAATACATTTACATGAACATTTTGTTTCATTTATAGCTTGCATATAACATTGTTTTAGTAAATAAACAAATTTTATTGTGTATTGCACATTTTTTACGCGATGGTGGTGCCCTCACAAGCGGTCAAGTTATAATGATACATAAAGTGGTAATAAATTGGTATGTATTTTTTCTTAATTTTACCTGATAAATAGCGGTAGTTGTGCGATTGGAGTGAAAAGAGGTTTTCCTTTTGGAGATGGAATGTCTTGGAAAATGTAGTACATCGTGATTGCCATGGTGACGAGCAAAAATACGTTTGCCATCGCAGAGAACGGAACCAGGTATTTCAGGTTTCTGATTTGACCCAACAGGACTAAGGGAATCAGCAGCAATGCGCAGTATAACCTGATATCCCAGTTGGACTCTTTGTAATAGTAGTCAATAACCTGCAAATAAATATGTCTCAATATTAGAATCTGTTTCTTCATGCATTTTATTTTTCAAATCCTACTTTGAAACACAAAATGTTCCAATTTTTTTTTTTGTGTCAAATAGCTTTCTTACCTCATGGAAAGATGTCGCTATCAACACAACATATACGCAAGCAGCTCCAACGTATGTTGCAACCAGTGCCCAATCAACGAAAATTCTGAAAAAAATAAAGAATAAAATAATTTTTAAAAATTCCATTTTCACATCAGATTTTTTATATCAGGTTATGAATATTTTATGGTGTGCAACTATCATAACTAAACTAGCTCATTTTCATATCAAGAATATCTTCAAAGAACTGTTCCGAAAAAAGGTAATTTTCCAAAACCCTTTCAAAGTAAGGTAACAATTTTTTACTAATATAATACACACATAAACGCCATTATATAAAAAATATATGAATGTATTTTGCTTACATAGTGAAATAAATCCTAATAATGTGTTATTTTTTTCTATGTGAATTTAACTTTTAAGGTTATAAGATAAGATTTTTTTTTTAATGGATACACTCAATTCAGTTCCGCATTTTTCTATTAACCAATTGTCACCATTTCTACTATCGGAATGAGGAAAGTGAAATCGCAACTAATATAAAAAAAATGATTTGGTTCTGTCATGCGTCAGTGGAAATCAAAGTGAAATAATGTTCACATTTTTATGTATTCTTACAATAGACAATGTGCATAGGTATATTATTATTGTTGAATGCATAATCGCAAACAAAAAGCGGTTAGTATTTCTAACAGAGAATTGCCTCACTTTAAATATTTTATAAGTTAAATATTACATATGAAGCGTCTTAAAGCAATAACCGATATGTCCCCTTTGCAATTTGCGTTCAAGACATCTACGCAGCGGTGACAAGAGTATTATAAAGTACCGTAAAACGTAGTGAATAGAGACAAAACAAGGATTGAACTTTAGCACAACTTTACTTAGTATCCAATGTATTTTTTACTATTTATATATAATTCTTTACAATGACTATACTACTATCTCTCGAATGATAAAACCAAACCAACTAAATGATTGGCCAAAATTGAAACAAACGTGTTTATGTTCGATACCTATGCATCCTTACATTTTGACCCCTTAAAAAATTCTCTTTTATTGCATGAAAATTAAAATCAATCATGTTTTTTTGGTTACTAAGTACCATAACACGGAATGAATATAGACGCGTATAGAATAGAGGTTCATATATTCCAATCATTACAATCTGTATTTTTGTCTCTATTCACATGTCAAGTCTCGATTTACCCGCTCTCGTCTCTATTCACCCCGATTCAATGTGAATAGAGACATCAAACAAAATTGACTGTGTCTTAATAACGATAGTGAATAGTCTAGAAATATTGATATGAATGTGAAGTAGGTCCATGGAAACAAGATTAAAGCCATTCATTCAAAGCGCAAAGATATGAAGATTCATAGTCGTGAAGGGTAAAAAGTGTCTCTATTCACCCCGTTTTACGGTACAGAAAACCTATTTTTGCAATAAAAATCCTCCGTCTGTGACAAAGCATATTTGGGAAAGGCTAGACTCAAAACGAATGAAATAATATATTCTATTAGGGATAAAGGCATATGCGACAAGCTAGTGCAAGTTGATGCATTCATTCGGCAATCTTTTCTAAGGAGATCTCAGCAATAATGAACAAAACTTCTTTAAAAATTTTGCGTGTGGCGTGGCGCAAAATTTGTTTCTTCTGCGAATTGTTTAATACAGAAAATGCACCTCCCGCGCGTCATCGGCTGACATTGACAAAAGTATCATGATTATTATAATTTTGGCGCCGTTTTCTAAGGATGTGTGAATCATTGCTTCCTTCCATATTTGAATAGGAACACGCACAGAATTTTAATTCAGTGCATTGCTTTATTTATTTTAATATTGCTCAGTGCTTAAATATGAATGGGAGATCAGTGCACCATTGCACTATTACAAGAACCGTCCCTGGTTTGACGGTAATATTACTAACTTTATCGACTGCGTTTTCTTTGTTACTTCATTTATAATTACAAACAATACGTCAGTGCCTATTTTATAAATTAGACAACCACCAATTGCAATAAATAATGTCGAAATAAACGTGATCATTGAATTTATCGGGTTCCGCATGTGATTTCCATGAAATGCAAAAAGTCAAAACATACAATTTTTGTAATGATATCTTTAAATATTTTGTGAAATGGCTTTTTTCTTCGATTTTTTAAAATATGTTCTAGCGTTAAAGGTTAAACCATAAAAACACTATCATTGCATAAAGCGTAGTGACTAGAGATTCAAATTACTCGAAATCTCAATTTTTTTAAATAGTCGAGTACTCGAGTATACTCGAGTAGTTTTAGGTGTACCAAAATATATAATTAAAATGTGTTTATATAAATAGATGATAAATAACTGAATAAGCATATATAATTTCCATCTATTTCAATTTATAAACATATATTTCAAAAATAATAGATAATTAAACGCCTCAAATTTTAAATTGATTGAAATTGAAGTTTTGTTTTTATAATTCCCGCAGTAGAAAAAAACTCTCTCTATTGCTGTGAACGTCGTTTTTATAGTTAAACGGTTAAACACTATACATTTATTGTTTAAGTAAGGAAATGAATCTTAATTTTGTAACGAGTATTACTTGAGTATTTTTGAAAATACTCGGGTATCGAGTACTTCAAAAATGGACGAGTTTTCTCGAGTATCGAGTACTCGATACTCGAATTGGAGTCTCTAGTAGTGACTTCACATCACCGGATCGGATGTGTTTTTTTGGGACAGTAAAGAAAGACTAAATGCTGATTGTTATTCTTGACCTATCTATAGTTTTTGTCGCTGAGTATATTGGTTTGCACATTCTTAGAACTGTTTTATTGCTGGCCACGTGATGAGTGCTGCCATATTTTGAACTAATCGATTGTTTTTTTAAACTCATATCTTTGCACAAAACAAATATTTTTCGAAGAAGACTCGACAGTATTTGACACGACTACATATGCAGTCTGTGATGCGAATCAAAGACGATCTAGAAAAAGATATCAGAAGGTGAATTACTTCATCACCACGCACGGTCAACAAATATTATCTTAAGAAAAGTTTATCAATCTTATTACAACGAATTTACCTCAAAATGCACAATTCTTAATCGACATGTATTCGATTGTGATATGATAACCAAGATGTTGATTATAAAATCACCTTGCTTCGTGATTTCGAAAGCAGTTATTCTTTATTGTAAAAAAAAGATAAGACGCTTAAATGTGATACTATATAACTTATCAGATTTATTTTTGGTGATTCTGAGAAACATAAAAGGCCACGTTAGTTAATATCAGTGCATTGGGAATCCAATAATTGCTAGCTTACAATTTTATTGCGCCATCGATTGTTTATTTGTCTTTCACAGATTTTGTAATAAACAAGATAAAGGTTGTTAAAGTGTTAATTTTTTGATTGCCGATTTTAAAATAAAATTAAAAGGATCATAAAAGCAAGAATCGACACCCTAGATCAGTGTTTCCCAACCTTTTTACACCTGCGGACTGACACGCGTGAGCGCGTTGGAAACCCTTCTGATTTATTCGCATACCACCAGACAGAAAAAGTATTTTGAAACCAAAAGCACTTCAATAAACACTTCTTTCATTGAGTGGCATTGTAATCTGATTTTTTTAAATCTATTCTATACGCTCTATTGTGATATGGAATAAGGATAATAAAGCTTCTTTAATTCAAATCCGCGTGCATTCATTTTTAATATCACATAAGTTCCAAATGCGATGTATAACAATGACTGTATCGTAACAACCGAGGGAGTGGCTGTCAATTTAATAATTTTCAAAGTCAGAATGAACATCCTGTTAATGGTTCATTAGATTCAATTCATTAATGCTAACCCAAACTCAAATATGGACGAAGTAATAAACAGTCAACCCTACTACATCACCGAAATAGAGATTTTGTAATTACTTACTTTATCAAAAGTAAAGGGACGTACAGCTATGTACTGATAAATATTATCGAATGCACATATGTACATATGTATAATATCACATCTTTACGAAACATATAATTTGCCTGAAGACTGCATACGATATAAAAAAATCACTTTATAGCAGAGGGTATTGTAGGAACGTTGATTGTAGTTAACAATTTCGTACTCGATGCATAACAGATAAAAAACATTCAAGATATCTTTAGATTTGCCAACCGCCCGTATCGGCTAGCGGTTTATTGAATAAATAATCCTGAATATATTATTTGTTATAATTGAGAATTTCGACTGAAGGGGCTTGATGGAATTTTGATTGTTTGAATTTTGTACATTTCACGATTTTTGTCGCTAACGAGCCGGGTTTCTACTTTCAGCATCTTCATGCATTTAAAGTGCACGAGTGGACTTAAAGTGACGCGTAGTTAATTGTTTGTATTGCTTACATATTAAAATAAAAGTAGAACACTAATTTCAACTGTTACTAATCGTAATCTGGATGAATTTGCAAAAACTTTTCCAGAAGATGCGCAAATGCGAAGCCCGGGTCGTTAGCGACAAAAAACCTGGAAAAGTACAAATTTCAAACCACTCAAATTTAATATATTTCGTTATTTAATATAAAAAAATATGTTTGATATTTGCATCTTTCTATACTATGCTTACTTAAACTTTCCTGAATGTCATATATTTTGGGCTTAGGAAAATAAAAAAAGAATTCATTTTAATATAAATGAAAAGTATAGTATCAATAATATTAGTATCAAAATTCTAACGATAGTTTGATGTCGAAATATCTATCAGATTTTTTTCATGATAATGTATTATGTAACCAAACCTTTTCCTATTCTGTATTCTTGTATATTGAGGTTCTGCTTTGTAAAGTAATCAATCAATATCATTATCTTTTTGTCGAATTATTAATTCTGCAAAACAAAATTAGGATTATTAAGTTTTGACTCTAAGATAATTTTTTAATTCTTGCGTGGATTAGTTTACTCTTGACATTAGTACTAATAAAAATACGTTATCTGAATTGTACCGATAAAATTAATAGAAATTTAAGTTTTTCTTACTTTAATTGACCTGAATCTATTTTCATTTGTTTTTTGAACGCGAGTTAGTGTCTCAGTACAAGCCGTATTTTTCAGTCGTTTTTTACTATTCTGCTTGAAGACATAGGCTTTTTTTGCTTAAAATTTCTTCCCTCCCATCAGATAATGTAGCGAGGGCGACGAACTAACCCTTTGTCATATCCTAGCCGTAATATTTTCTATCTCTACTTTTATCAAGCTGAAGAATGGTTGAGTGACTGAGTAGCAATCAGTTTTTGTAGGAAAAAAATGTGTTGAGCTACCTATATTAGGAGACCAAATGATCAACACTTTTTTTACAAATTGTTTTATATTAACCTGTGGCGTGCCATGCGACCAGTTAGCCATACGTTCTCGATAAGCCACAATTTTAGAATCAGTATGGTGGGAGGAAATGAAAGCATCAAACATATCCATATATGTATTCCAGCACAAATAGATTAATGGATATATATATATATATATATAGGAGCCTTATATATGAGCCCCTGAGAGGTGAAGTGAGTCAAGTCTAAAAATGGCCGATTGTATTTTGACTTAGTTTTTTGTGGAACTATTCTAACATTTTAAAATTACGTGAAAGCATACTAGGTAATGAACAAAAAAAGTATTTCAAGGAAATAATGATTGAAATAGTGTTATAAAAGAGGTGCGTAGTTCACCGCAAGCCGTAAGTGAAGGAAGTCAAGTCGCAAAATGAAGAAAAAAAAATATTTGCTCAGAGAATAAGTACTTATGTCTGTTAATAATGTCACTTGACGAGGATACTTTGAGACCTGCCGAATATGATACTGGGTATAGCTAATTTTTCCACTGCCACTTAGCTCACTACACTTCTCATGTGCTCATATGTACAATGCTAGTAATGTTCACCAGATAGCAGTGTTCATTGTAACTTTTGATGAACACTCACACACCCATTCTCTCTGTCTTCGCGTTTCGCATCGTGCTCACGCTCATTGTTGCGCTGTGCGCTACATACAGGCATACAAATAATAAATCAAGTCAAATTTAAATAATGGTATAACAGAAGGTTGCGAATACGGAAATCGTCCGAGGTCAGGGTTGATACAAAACGGAATAGGTTGATAACCATGGGGACTATGTGAATTGAATTAATCAAAAATGTACATCATGAAGATGCTTTACCTATATTTTGAATGGCAAGGCTATTTCACATACCTATAATAGTTTCTCACGATAATAACCGTGTCAACAACTTGATAAATTATTTATTACTGCTTGAATCTCTGATTATCAAGTATGTTTTTTTTCAACATAATTATTATTCGAACTGAGCGGTGATTTGATATAAAGTTTATGAACAATTACGTTGTGTAATTTTATCCTCTGATGAACAATACACAACGGAATTCGATTTTTTGACAAAGTTAGTTCAACCCTGCTACAGCATCCTCTGATTATAAAGAGTCGGTTTTTATAGCGTGTGCTGCAGTTTTCAGACAAATAACATGTTTCGTAAATATGTAATACTAGTATTGCTACCCGGCGTCGCTCGGACTAAGCGACCAATAATTATTTAATGTTATATGATTCGACATAATTAAAAATCTGTCAAAGAAATGTCAAATAATGCCTTCACGTAAATAATAAACATTATTATATTAATAAAAGCCGGTAAAAAGTTGGTAGAAGACTAATTTATTATATTTTGACTAAATGTCTTCGCCGATAAAAATTCAAACATATTTTCTTTCATATTCGTTTTTATGGCAACTTGCAACAACAATGCAAAAGGGAATTACATACATACATACATACATACGCCGTTTCGGTTTTGTATATAAGATTATATCTAAATATATGCATTCAAAGAATATTTATCAGAAGCTGTACGTTCCTTGGCTTTTAATAAAGTAAGTCATAAAAAAAATCCCTACCTCGGTGCTGTAGGCGGGGCGGGTTGACTGTATTTATTTCAACTTTTGGCACATAAGTCATGTTGATAGATTAATGATGTAAATTATACATTCTTATATTATATTATACTTCTTCCGTGACGGGCCTTAATGATTTGAATCCCAGTGCGTCCTTCTTTGGAGTAAAAATTTCTTTCCACAAATCTGATCCTATAAGCGGAACCTTACACGACTAGCTTGTCACTAGTTCTGTCCTAGCCCTTATCCCTTCTATCTCTCCAATCATCGAATTAATGACAGGTTGAGCGCTTATTTTTTTGTATAAATAATAGATTTATATGCTTAGTTAAACTAAAAGTCTTGGATTACGAGTAATTGTTCTGCGTGATGAAATTAAATAAATAAAATTAAGATAAACGAGCGAGGTCCTGCAATACGAGTAAGTCGTCCTAAAAAATGGCCCTCCACCTCCTTCATCTCTTTTGTAAACCTTTAACCTCTTCCGTGCTGATAAAACGAATATTTCAACAACTAAGATTTCAGACATAAATTTATCATTTTTAATAATGCATACGTAATGCATACATATTTGAATAAAAAAAATCTTGTACAACAGTGATAGTTTTAACACTGTTAACTGCTAACTCTATTTGTGTTTTAATACCAATTTGCAAAACACCGAAATCAGGCGTCTCAGTATATGAGACGCTAGCACTCCAAGGGTTAATAAGAACAATAAGTAATTTACTTACTACTACTAGTGAATAGTTCACCAGAATGAATTGTGTTCGCAATCTAAGGTTCGAAAAATATTTGTAGTCTTAATTGAAACATACCTGACAGGTTCTGCAAATTTTCTTAAAGGTAAAGGCCCATATCTGAAAGCCGCGCCGCATGTCTCAGCAAAACCCATCGACGGAACTTTTGCTAGCTTGCAGACTTCGTGAGATGTTTTCACCTGAAATGATTGAGCATAATTGTTACCCTACAATACAAATAAGATCAGTGACGCACAACCTGTGGCCCTCAATGATATTTTATGCGGCCTAATTAGGCAAATATATTAAACATATTTATTTTTTTCAGAACTTTTTCCGGACTATGGAAGAACTAAAAATTTTCAATATTATATCACTGGTGAAGAGAAACAGTTGGTATTGTGAACATCTGACTTGCATATTCATGTTATAGAAGTGTTTTAAAATCCAAAGAATAGGAGGACAGAAATCTTGCAAAAATAGTTGAATCTTTTACTGTACACCCTAATACTCCTGTCATCAGCCGCCACTGGTCAAGTATTTAATATTTATATTTTTACAAATTAAAAAAAAAAAAAATTGGCATTACAGCTCACGCCAATGCGCCAAATATTCTTAATTGTGAAAGTCATACGAGATTATCTCGATGATAAGTAATCAATCAGTTGTGCACAAAATCAACGATAAATAACATACACCCAGCCCAAGATCTCTTTTTTTCAATTGAAAAAATCTGACCTTGCCGGGAATTGAACCAGGGTCTCTAGATCGCTAGGACAAAGCTCTTGCCACTAGACCACAGGGACCGACATATCAATATTATCGGACAAAGCTCTTGCCACTAGACCACAGGGACCGATATTTCAATATTATCGGGTTTCGCTCGAACTGTTGCGGAATTTTCTGAGAGGAGACTTAAATTCATCGATATCTTATTCCATTTTTGAATTTTTATCCGAAGACGTAAATTTATATGATGTTTTTATCGGTTCCTAAAAAATACTGTAGAAAAAACAAATAGTCAACTATCAGTTCTTTCCTTAGCCTCATCTTTTCCACAGGTTGCGCTATCAAATTACTAAGCTTTCTTAGAACAACACAAATTTAAATGCTGTATTAGACCAAATGTTGCACGGTATCAAAAAATATGGATACAAGTTACCTCAAACGCAGTTGCGGATTACTTGTATTTGGCTTAGAATATATTATAATGTCACAAAAAAAATCATTTTCAATGGTAGTAATATTGAATGACCGATGGGTCAAATACAAATCATAAAATACAGTGTCCAGAAGAGGTGGATACTTATTTTGAATTGTTTCTAGTGAACTGCGGGGATAATCCTGTATTATTCAAATTACAAATCGGAGAAACGATTCAAAATGAAATCAATATTTATTACAAAATATTTGTGATCTGTCTAATCTCGAATATTTTTTTTGATTAAATTAAAAACTAGATTGCGCCTGGGGCCTATCGAGTACTAAATCTGTCACTGCTCAAATGACAAAAGAATCAACAAGAGTTTAAACTTATGCATCTTAAGTGTTATTGTTCTTATCAATTAAGAATGGAATAAAAACTAAAGAATAAACGATTTGTTTTGTGGGAGAAACTTATAGTCACTGTTTCATTGTCTGAAGTATGGATTTTTTTATTTTCATTGAAAATAAATTTCATCCGGCAGGCTACAGCGGAAATTTGGGTCCATTATAATTAATTTTAGGTGCTTACATTTAATGGAAAAAAAACTCCATTGAATGTTCAGTTAAAACGGAAATACTTTTTTGCAAAGTGTCAAGCGTGTATTTTTCGTGGTAAACCCATTGAATTGACAACACTGAAATATTGATCGTTAAAATTAAGAGTAAACATAATGTTTTTATTTAATATTAGCTTCTACAACTCCTATGTCGGGTCTACATCGACATCGTATAGGATATAGGTAACGCTCAACTTCTATGTCGAGTCCTGCTCCACATTCTATAACTTGGTTGTTTTTTTTTTCCATATCCGCTCCCTATTCGGAGCATATGGCCGCCACACGGTGCCTCCAAGATTCTCTGTCTCCCGCCAACTTCCTCGCATCTTCCCAAGTCATCCCGGCGTCCCTTAGCTCCCCTGAGTACATCCTATGGATGGTCATCAGAGGCCTTCCGCGGCGTCGGGATCCATCGGGTTGATAGAAGAGGCAGGCAGGATTCAGGCTCCCTTGGGGCATCCGCAGCACATGTCCAAGCCAGGTCCATCGCCGCCTATTAATTTCGGACGTAATAAGGGGCTGGTTTGTCCGCTCTCTTACCTCAGTGTTCCTGACAAAGTCAAACCACCGTACTCCTAATATTCGCCGCAGGCATCTGTTTTCGAAGCACAGTATACGGTTACCCTGTGCTTTTGTGACGTGCTATGACTCGCAACTGTAAAGTAGCACAGTCAGTATGCATGCGTTGAATAAGTGGCACTTGGTTCTGACCGAGAACAACCGTTTTTGTTATTAATTTTAAATTATCCTTATATCAAAAACCGTATATGATGGATTGTGAGCCTTAGGTATGGTTTGCAACATCTTATAATATGGTTTATTTTTTGTTATTTCGTTATATCATAATAATAAATTAATAAATAAATAATTAATATTCAAGCTCTGTGATATATATCAATTTCTCAAATCTATTGAGGAGTTGCTGGAAGGAAATAAATAAAATTTAGAGGAGTGCAATGGGTTCAAAATTAACATGTTGACTATTATTATTGGGAAATGAGAAAAGGCTAACGATATTACGATTTAAATGCTTTTAAATGATATCATATATTATGCAATACATGAGTTTATGGACTCCCAATGGAGTTTATCTGAATAGAAGGTTTCTAAGAAAACTACTTGTTCGCCAGTTGCTCAACCTTTCCTTTTAAAGAAAGTAGGGATAGGGCAGAACTACCAATTAGTTAATCGCTCTCATTGCGTCCTGTTTTACGTTCAAATGGGTGGAGAAGAGGAGGACGGATTTTAGACAACAGTGATTTGAGCTCGTGTGCTCTGCAACTGAAGTAAACGACATTGATACTCGACTGCGGAGTCGGCGTATAATATATTTCGAAGAAATTGAACACAATATTTTACTATTTTTCGTACTTATAATAATGATCAGAGTTTTCACTTATTATGTGAGCATCATCAGGTGATAATTTTTAAATCGTCGTATATATGTTACAGTGAAACTGTATTCTCAGTGAAAATATATTCTTCTGCAAGCTGTCATTGAAATTAAATTTGACGGTCCTATCTTCAGCCCTATGATTGTCTGTGTTTTTCTTTGGTTTTCTTTTTATGAAAGGGACTACTTGCTGATTTTGTTTCAGTGAAGCAAACCAAAATTTTAGGCCAGGAAATCATCGACTTGGGCCAATAATTTCAACGATCGTGACCAGTGAAATCATGTTGTCAAACAAATCTGTTACTTGATTCATTTTCACTGAGAATACAGTTTCACTGTAACATATACAAATATACCCAATTGTATATATTCAACATTATTTTAACCCGCGAAGAAACATAAGAATTATTTTTTTATTTATTAAAATACTAATGATAATAATTAACGCAATTCTTAATTTGTTTCTGTAAACATTTACCTGATTTTAACTTGACAAAAGAATGACTTGCCGAACAAATAAATATGATGATTGTATTTTTTTATAATAAGGTAAAAAAATAGAATCTTATGAATTGCGTATTTACGATGCTTACTCTGCAGTTTAAATATATATTATTTTTCACACACAAATACATTTATTTGAAATTGGCAAATTCTGGCAATTTCATTCAACATTCATTTATTACTGCGTAGATATTATATATGAATTTTGCATATAGCCTATATTACGTAATAAGATACTATTTCAAACATTTCCCATAAACTTTTAGATAAAATATTTATTTCATTACTCTTGCACAATTTTGCTGAGCGGTTTATTTCATTCGGCTGAGCGAAACTAGTGATGTTTCCAAATTTAAAAAATGGTACTAAAATAAATTTCAAAAATATTATTTAAATTATGGTGTTATAAATGTACCATCGTAACTTGACCGCAGGACATATGTATCTTCAAAAGCCATTTAAGTTGCATCATTATACAAAAAATATATGTGCATAGAGATTGGTTTCCTTTATATGTTGCAGATAAAAATGTGTAAGTAAATAAGAAATTTTGGTCGAGTATTGTACATCAATTAAACGATGGTGGCACCCTCGCTAGTGGTCAAGTTATAATGGTACATCTATATCTATAAGAAGTTGGTGGGAATCCATAAAGTTTTGATAATAAAACACATTTTGTACTAATAAACGAAACCGGTCCTGACCTTAAAAAGTATGAGAAATTAGTACAAAAGATGCTTTTTATTTATTCATATTGTATTTTATTTCAGATTGTTGTCCAAGTTTAAGCGTTGTAATCTTCGGTTGTGGAGCTTACGAGTTCGAGTCCCAAATCATATCGATTTTTTTTTTCGGAGACATGGATGTCTGTGTTATCTATGTAAATAACCCTCTTCTCACACACCTGTACGATCCTGAAAAAGGCCTTAGCGAGCACGATTACCTAACCTAACCTACTTTCTTCGAAGGTATGTTGAGCAAGTAAAATCATCTTCAATATCTCGCCAAAGTTTCACAAAAATAATAAAATAAAGAATCGAAGTTGAGATGTTGCGACATTGAGTTCGTTTTATAATAATGTAAGAAAATCGGACATTGAATTTTATTATATAAATATAATAACTTGCCATATGTATACTTATCATGCCTTTATAAAGAACGTCGCTGAAGAGTTACAACGATTTCACTTTGTTGTTGGATAAAAAAAGGTAACGAAATTTACATAAGGAGTGCGTAAGTTGTGCTGAAAAACCAGTTTGGTTTTTGCAATAATTACCTAAGTACTAACTTCCCGCCACTTAAAGCACTACTTGCTTATTACTTGCACCTATTCATATTGGCATCTTCCACCAGCTTTTTTAACCGTGTCCGCACCAAATATGGAGCATATGAACTCTAAATGAAGTTTATCTCAACATTTCTTTTTCTACGAGAACTACTTGATAACATTTGAAGGAGTATGGATATACTTTTGGTTCAAACAGCAATGAATTAAATTCAATTTAAAATAACGGCGAATATTCCACGTATTGTGTTAACTTATTATTATGTGTGTTTTGCCTCTTTCAGAGGCATCTTTGGAATTACTATCGCAAACTATAATTAGGAATAAAGCAAGATTATGTTGAATTCTATTCAGTATAGATTTACTTACTCATAAAGGTAAATCCCTTTTCCCAACATTTTATTCGAATATAGAACGGAGAGAAATGATAGATCTATGACGGGACTATTAGTTAGCTAATTGCTCTTGTTATGTCACGTTTTTAGGATCGGATCGGTGTAAAGTGCATTTATATACATCACAGGCATATATGTATGTATGCCTTCGAACAAAAATCAATAATTCGATTTAAAATGATACTGTCTGGACTGGGATTCAAACCAGTGCGCTCCGTAACCGAAGTAAACGACGTTGACACTCGACCTCAGACACGTTTTACACATGGTTATTATGTATAAATAATAATATGGTCACAGAGCTTTAATATATAATATATTAATCCCAGTCGGAGTCGAACTTTTTGTTACTGACTCCACAGCCCGGATTATATCTCTTCTCGTTTTGATTAAAGTGGTTAGGTAAACTTTATAACAAACAGTTCGCGTAGAAAAAACTTGTCTTGAGAAAAGTTTAATTACGAGCCCACATAATTGGGAGCGGATGTTTATATGAAACCACTCTTTTCTAAAATGTGTTATTATGGTGATTTAAAATGATTGTATCTTTACAATCATGGCAGGATAGAAAGCCATGTTGCTTAAGACATTGAATTTTAAATTTACATTCGTTATTTTATGCCACTTTGGCTATCCTAAAACAATAATTCATTATATATTACAAATTAAATTTAAAGTTACCGCGGGAACCATGCCATCTTTTTATTCTTGCTATTCTTCCAAGTAGCTGTCAAGTGAGTTCTGATTTCAAATTTTGACTCCAGCCAATCATTTAGCTAGCCCAATGACACGGCAGGAACGGAAAATATAATGAATATAGTGAAGAATATTTTCATCGAAACGTCAAAAATACCGAATAAAACAAACATATGGTTCCAATGAAACCATAAAATTTGAAATAGTATTAATATGTTTGGCCGATTTCTTGCATGTGTATGTAGCATAGATAAGACAACTATGGTAATCACAGCGGTATTAATATGGCACATCAATAAATAAAGGTATCGTATTGTACAATATACGCCGTGATACATAAAACAATTATAGTTATTTTTTGCCCGATCAATGACCCGCTTTTTTTTTTTTTTTGCGAATCGGCGATAACCGGTCTGTCAAAAATTTTATGCGGTTCTATGAATGCGCTGCTTACCTTTTGTGTGTCAAAATAAAGCGAACTGTTGATTTCACGGTATTGTTTCGTTTTGAATTTTCATTTGCGAAGATGAAAATTAATCACAGGTTTATTTTAGGTATTGTTTTCGTACCAAATTATCGACTATGGCATAATTTCACTCTCGAAACAGACCATTATATGAAGTATCGAAACCAAAACGCCCGACCGCATACAAGTCGTAAATAATTGAATTGTACCAACGTTTCTATTTGGTTCTATAATTATTCAATGTGGAAATACACCACGAAGATAAAAGTAACACACATTTTCTCTCTCTGCAAATCATTAGCATCAAGCGCATTGAGCGAATGATGACAGGTGGTCCTGCCACAAATCAATTTTTATTATTTGATAGCAAGGGTTCTCAACAGCTTTGTGGTGATCGGCGTATTTTAGACTGGACAGAACGTGGCGGATGTCCATATTTTTATAAATGAAAACTAATACTGTTTGCGTGTTCAACTTGTCAATGTCACTTTTATTTTTATCTTAATTATAACGATGGGGGAAAAAAACGTTTTATGCAAATTAAAACAACATGCAATAGAATATTATGACAAAAACTTTACACGTGTGTTCTTTAATAAAGCGCTTCACATACATTTTTTTTACTGTTTGGGGTCAATGATCAGGTCCAATACTTAAAAAGCTTATACAACAAACATTAAGATCCGTTTTTTTTGATTTACTGTCATCATCATTAGAATAAGAGTTATATAAGGCGAACCAAAATGAGTTTTGATGAAATTATTGACATATGTTTTGTTTAATTATTTTGCGGTTTGTAATGGACGCAGGTAAACATCTTCGTAGGTGCACCACTTGGGCTCATGAGTAAGGCACCCAGTTGAGAGCCTTTATTTTAAACTAAACTTAAGGTTATTTTTTTGGTCGCATTTATATATCAAGTAAAAATATAAAACTTATTATTATTACGTTTTAATCTATTGAACAATTATTACTTAAATGCTGTTAAAACCTGATATTAACAGCTGTTGCTTGATGAATGCTTTTTTTTTATATGTAAATTGAAACATTAAAACTTTTTAATGTTTCAATTTTTAATGCTTCAAAAGCTAGATTTTCAAATGAACTTGTTGAGATTTCTAGCATACTATCAATAAAATTGGCATGTGCTTAGCTATATGGCCTTGGTTCCAAACCATTCTGCATAAGATACCACGTAAAATCAACGAAAGTGCATTGCTGAAACCTTATATTAAAACTATTATAAAATGTATTTTTTTTGTTTGCAGATTCAAGGAACAGATTAAGATCGATGCAATCATTCGCCAGGGTTGACCTTTAAGAAATTATTTTACCGGTGGGTTTTGTATTATAGTTGAACGTAATTTATCTAGATAAATACCTGCTTAAGCGTGGTAATTCATAAATATTTATCGTTATGAGGGCTGGCAAAAACTGTTTTATGAATAAATAAATAAATCAAAATCAACCGAATAAATAGATGATAAAAAATGTGTTTTGGAATAATAGTATTTTTTTACTTCGATTTGATTAAAACATTAAGCATGAAGTTCTTAGCGAGATACCTTCAATATAAATTTTTATATATTAGTTTATAATATCCATTCCATTGTTGCCGACAGAAGGGCGTGATCACTTACTACCATTAAGTCCGCCTTGCAGCTTTTTATTGTTTTTTTTTAACAATTTAAAAGTAAACTATGTACTTAACATGTACAGCACAATTCAGTTCTCCCCGAATTTCATAAAAAGACCCCCGAAATCTATTAAAAAACTCATGAAATTAACACGGTATATATTGTTGATAGCTATGGCTTAGAACTAGTTATAAGAGCTGAGAATAATAGAGTAAAGTTCTGACGAGGGCGTAAGCTGAAATACCATTTTTTATAAATCTATTAATTTTTGTAGAACTACAACACATTGCTATTTTTTCACCGTGTGATAATGGAGTTCTACCAAGGAAATGCCAATTCAATTAATAATTAAATTAAATTAAATTTAACACAGTTGATCAACAGGTAGTAAATAGGAGACGTTGCTCGCCACTGTTAAATTTATTTCAAATGGGCTTAACCTTTCCCAATTGATTGCATCTCATGAGCTAATTTTGTAATGTTATCGTCATTAGTAGGATAATTATTGTTTGTTTTGTTTGTATCCACCTCTCTTTGCTTCCCGCAAAAAGGAAAAATCCCAAACTCCATTTTTGTAATTTATCATTTTAGAATATTAGAATCAATCTTGCTTTATTACTTGAGTAAGCTTTACGATAGTAAGTCCGAAGATGCCTCTGAAAGAGGCGAAATACGTGTCACAGTTGTTTCACTAGGATGGATGTGAACAAAATAGTGTCGATACTACTGTACTGATATTATATTCGAAGTAGGAAATAATATTATTTTTACTTTCTGTTCAAACCCTGCTGGCGACAACCTTCATAGAATATGCTTGTTAATCATAGAGGTATGTTAAGAGGTCACAATCTATACAATTAAATATTAATTAAACGTTTCTATTGGTAGTTAGATTTGAATGCAGACGATATTGGCAGTGTTACTTGGATATAAATTTGATCGTGTGATAGGTTATATTTTCTTAGATATTTCTTAACATATTGCCATTTTAGTCAGTTCCGCTATACTAATAATTAATTTATAACAAGCATCCTTCACTTATACAGAATTGAATGAAAACTAATAGCATCCATTAATGCATTCTAAATTTAAATACTGTCAATGGTTTAACAAAAAAAAATCGTACAAAATCCATAAATGGGAGACAATACAAGAATTGTTTTTTTAATGTCGAAATATTAACATCGCAGATTTTTTCTATCTTAAATTAATTTAAATAATATACAGTAGATATTTCTTTTCACAATTTCATAGTATATAGTCAGAGGCGTCAGGGCTAGGTTCACCAGAAAGTGAGCTTTTTAATTTGATTGAGTTCTATTTTCAATTTACCTGACTTTTTTTTCAAAAATATAGAAAAATTATGTCGTAAAATTGTGATTTTTTTTTATTACTCATTTGCCTCATCCAATATAATAAAAATAAAACACAAATTTCATGGATAAACATTTTATCAGTGTGAGTATTATTAATACAAGCTGTCAGGCTGGGTGTTTTTATAATTATTCAAAAATTGTCATTCAACGTCATTGAAGTGGTTTATGTTCCATTTTTAAATAAAGAATACTTAAAATTTTTATGTGCGTCGAATTGACAGAACTCGTGTCTGCGCTTTTTTATTACGCATGCGCGCGAACAGTAAGCGAACGAAGAGAAGTAAACATCGCCTACATAATCAGATTCAGAAATCAATATAAAATCAATTATTAGCTGAATCGATGACTTTAAAGAAGTACTGGATTTATATTGGCACTAATATTGAAGCATGTTGCTGTATCAGCGAGATGGGTAGGTCGTATTTTGCACGATCTGCGATAAATAAATACCAAAGAGTGACAGTGGCACATTAAAATGTCACGACGTTTTGCAATTCGATTGAACTCCTTGAAGTTATTTTTCTGTCATGTGACAAGACGCCGATATTTCCACGTAAAGCAACATATTGCATGATTATTGCGTGATAATAATAAACACATATTAAAATTACTTAACGTCACAAAAATTCCTGATTGCAAAAAAAAAATACAAATGGCGCGCAATTCTTGAAAACGGACGATTCTTTAGCTTTCAGTAAAATACCTATTATCTTAGATGAGTTTCTTTTTTATTGATTATTATTTCTTCAATAAATACACCCATTATCATAAAATGAAAAATAGCTTAATAGCATGTTCCAAAATAGTTATGCGTGGTCACACCGATAGATGTCACGCCGGTCAGATGAACAAAGTAATTAATGCCATTTTCGTATGAAGTTTAATATTTTCATTAAAATAACTCTGTATTAAAAGATTGCCATCTTCCACGACTATTTTACCTATTCTATAGCGTACGAATATTTTAAATCTAGTAATTTCTATATAATAAAACATGGGACTTAATCATTTTTGGTTATTCAGAATAAATAATACTAATATAATTAATGTTAATCTACCTACATATGTAATAATCTAAGAACATATACAAATAGACCTCCGCCAAAGATTCAAAACTAATACTTGTCAAAATAAGAGAATCACATAAAAAACATAAAATATTTTATTGGAAAACAAATAAAATTAACAACTCGACGGGTATTTCAATGTGGTATGTAGATTTACACGCAAAACGTGAATAATCAAAGATGTTTCTCAATGAGTACAAAGAGTGATCAGTTGTTTTTTCTCAATACTCGATTTGGATTTGCTGCTGAAATATTTGGCTTAGTTATTTTTCATTACTTTTGATCAAAACACAATATTATAAAAAAATTTATGTGTACCTACTATTTGACAATATCTATATATTATATATTATATATTATATATTATATATATATATAAATGAATGTTTGTTTGTTTGTCCCGTAAACGTTCCTTTAATGTTCATTCAATTGCGATAAAACTCTGGTGATTTGTTGTGTGGACGCCCACTAAGGTATTTTATTTATCTTTATGTATAAACATGAATCTTTGTTTGTTTGTTTGTCCAATATGCGTTCCTATAACGTTCATCCAATTGCGATGAAACTTTGGTGTTGTTGTGAAGACTTTCTAGAAGGTTTTTCTTAATAATCTGTATATTATGTGTCCAAAAGCACTTAAACAGCCTAAGACAAATAAACAGAATGAAAACACTTCCATTCTTCGAGCGGCATTGCATCGGGTACTCGCTAGTAATACATGCATATAAAGCTAGATAAAAATAGTACCGTTGTTATTTTCCAAGTGAAAATGTCAAGAAACGTTACGAAGCCATGCATTCATAGCTTAAAGACTGCTAGAATATTTTCATAAATATTTTTCATTCATACATTGTGCATACAAAAGATTACAGTTGCAATGTTAATTTTCACAAGTAAAACAGTTGAACTGTGTGGTTGTTTTCAATTTAGCCAGTTTTTAATTTTAATTTTAAAATTAAGTAATAGATTTCCTCAAGTGTCACTTACGAGGATGTGGACACAATGGGTGCAGATAACACCGAGAACAACTGTTCCTATCGCTCCGAATACAAGACCAGCATTCTTGATGGCTGTGGGCATCGCCAGGATACCAGATCCCAATGAAGACTTCAGCAAATGCGCCAACGATCCAGCGTCACTGAAAAGGTTAAACAATAATTGTTGACAAAATACTTATATCGATTAATTACTGTTTAAAATATGACACACAGGTAATAATGGATATTCATTTATACGAATTTTTTTTTTCAGCATTAGATTTAATATTAATCTGAATGAGATTTGAGCAGATTCAAAGACATGGATGTCTGTTTTGTATAAAACTCCCTTCTTTTCAATTCTAAAAACAGGACGTAGCGAGAGCAATTACCTTTAGATTATTCCTGCCCTTGTCGCATAATTTGTATTTACTCTTCGAAAAAGAATTTGAAAAATTTTGTAACAAACAGTTTTCGTAGAAAATTCTGTTGAAGGAATCAAAATTGAAATTCCAAATGCTCCAAATTGGGAGAAGCTTTTTTTTTTTTAATAGCTGTTACTAAACATCTGTAATTCCACAATCAATTAAAACGATCAGGACCTTACTATTATATAATAATTCTAGTATTGCTACCCGGCGTCGCTCGGACTAAGCGACCAATAATTATTTAATGTTATATCGGTCGGTCCCTGTGGTCTAGTGGCAAGAGCTTCGTTCTAGCGATCAGGGGCCCCGGGTTCAATTCCTGGCAAGGTCAAGATTTTTTCAATTGAAAAAAGATATCTTGGGCTGGGTGTATGTTATTAATCGTTGATTTTGTGCACAACTGATTCATTATTTATCACCGAGTTAATCTCGTATGACTTTCACGATTAAGAATATTTGGCGCATTGGCGTAAGCTGTAACGCCAAATATTTTCTTATATATAAAAAAAAAATAAAAAAAAAATATCATTCGACATAATTATATCACAAAATCTAACATCCAAAATAGAGTTAAAATAAAATTACACACATTATTTAATTTGATGACAGCCCCGCCCCATTCTCGCCCATTAAAATGTCCAAATTCAAGGAAAAAATCTAATTTGCTGTCAAAGAAATGTCAAATAATACCTTCACGTAAATAATAAACATTATTATTAATAATAAAAGCCGGGAAAAGTTCAGTAGAAGACTAATTTATTACATTTTGACTAAATGTCTTCGCCGATAAAAATTCAAACATATTTTCTTTCGTATTCGTTTTTATGGCAACTTAATGACCAACAATGCAAAAGGGAATTACAGACCCACAGACATACATACGCCGTTTCGGTTTTATATAAAAGATTTATGAGCCAAAACGGGTTTTCCAAGCCAAACCATCTAAATATGTATATTAATCAAGTATCATTTTTTAATTGTATGCTATTCCGCCAAATATTGACAGTGAACACCTTGAAAGTGACCTATTCATCATTATTCAAAGTATATATTTTGATTTATTATAGGTACCAGTGAAATTCAGCCCCTTAGAAGCAAATGAACCTAATTTTCTCTACTTTTCAAGAGAGCTAAAAGACAGGTTACACCAGTAATCAATTTTACCTATTTTTTCATTATTTTTATACGCCATGCTTTGACTTTCTGATTTATTTGTTAAATATTAGAGGAGTAAAGACTAGAAAGTGATTTTAATATTCATTGAAATATCTTCGTCTCCACTTCTTCCATTATTGATATGACTCTTTGACACATAACTTGACACACTATTTTGTATCTAGTTGGCACTCATAGCCGACAAAAATCGACATACGCTTCTTTTATCCTAAGGAGATAAATGGTTTTTAATTTTAAATTTTTGTTTTGTTATAGTTCTTTTAATCTTGAAGTTTCTTTTATTTGAGCGTTAGTTGCTCTCACCTGTGAAATACTCACATAGTACACAAAATATAATATTAATGTCTAGAATCTAGTCTTTCTATACTATTACACTGTTAGTGCGTAGTAATTCAAGCCGAAAAGCAATTAAAATCTCCCGCTGTCTGCGGTAACTGCAAATCACAACTGCCAATAGTCTGAAGACTCGCTTGTGATGAAGATGGGGATAAGAAAGACCACACGGCTGGCGGGTAATTACGTAATTTTGCGATGATACCGGTTTCAAATTGACATGTGCGTGTACTTACGAGTTTGGATGTTCCACTTGTCTATGGTCGAAAGGTTCGTACAAGTCGTCTTTCTCGCTGACCATGTCTTTCGGACCCAGGGAGATCTGCGACTCGAAGCCAACGTTTGTTGTGAGGTTGGCCCTGAAAATAAACGCAATTGTTGAGTTTGTAAATTTGAAATTAGAACATCGTCGAGCTGTCAAAAAATAAAGCATTTATAAAAAACGACGGGTTAGTAAAAGAACTTATTCTTTTGAATTTTTAAATGATATTGAAAGTGTTTAAAATATTACAAAATATATTAGATTTTTTACTTTAAATGAGACAACTTTCTGATACATTTTAAATGAAAATATGCTTATGTCAATCATCCAGATCACTATAATAACAATTGAACTTAGTGATCTACTTTTATTCTGATATACTACGCGTCAGTTCAAGTCCACTCGTGTACTTGAAATGCCGAAATGCTCGTTAGTGACAAAACTCATGACAAAGTAAAAAATTCATATTACGTTGATACAAAATAACAATGTATTTTAATTCTACAGAAATTATTTTATATTTTTATTGATAGCTATTTCCCCTATTACTATCACTTAGTAAAAACTCTGATTAGCTTTCACTTCAAGAAATATATCAAATCAATGTGTCACATTCAACTTATTATTACCATATAAAAATAGAATGGTGGAACAGAGAAGAAAATGTATTGTGTTGCCTGTCTACAACGGTATATAGCAGGGGTGGTCAGGCTTTTTTGCCGGCGATCGACTTTTAAAAGTTACCAACATTAAAAGTAGTAATTTCAAGCCTATATTAATCTAATTGCCAACCCTTGTTTGACCCGGGTTTTATAAAAGAGATTTTCGATAATCAGCGTAATTTTTGCGTGCTGACCCTATCACACGACTTGTCTCGCATACTTCTTCGGACGGGAACTAGAGATTTGTACAGATTAGATAGGCGATCGACGCTTTGGCCACCCCTGGAATATAAGCTTGAGTAAATGCAGGCTTAAATATAGTTCTGACGATGGCGTAAGCCGAAATAGCTATCAACAAATATATAAAATAATTTTTGTAGAATTAAAATAAATTGCTATTTTTTTTACCGTATTATAATGGAGTTCTACCAAGTAAATGAAAATTTCATATTAGATATTGAAATTTCACCAAGCACCTTAGTTCGAAATAATCAATTATACTTACGTCGAATTGAAATTATCCATTCGGTAGGAGTTCTTCGAAGGGCCTTTCTCCATGATTAGGCTGTTTTTTTAACACCTTCCTAGTAAAAATGGGTTGTTGTCACTTTATAAAATCTGTAAACAAATAGAAAAATACATTTATTATTATCAAAGTAATATATTTTCATACGCGTGAATTTTTTCAAAATATTTTAGTCATAAAATAATTATATTGACAATTCAATTCAATAACGTTATTTCAAGTCGGGATTGTTTCCATCTGCACCAACTTTTGTATCATTTTGTGGAAGGTAAGGTAAAAAAACAGCTTTTTAAATTTCATGTGGAAAAGAATAAAACGTCACAAATTGTGATAACTAATGATTTCCGTGAATTCAACTGTTCAATACTGTTCTTGTATCATTACAGTGTTTTATTTTGTAGATATAACAGGAATGAAAGAAAACTTCTATCAAAACTAAATAGTTTATCTCTGCTTCCGAAAAGGTATACCAAAAGAGGCATCCGTATATCACTGAACACTAGAGGAAATGGAATTGAGCCGCGAAAAGAGTTATCGAGATTATGCGTGTGCGTCATTATTTGCAGCGTCATGATAAGGGATTTCTCGTCATATCTGCAACCCATAAAAAAAAAATAGATACACGAAAACGGCGTTTAAAACGTTAAAGTTCTACAACCAGTGATTATTGGTTAAATAATTTAAAAATAATTGCCCCAAATGCACCAGATATTTTGGAGCTTTTTCATCAGGTCGTCAGGTATTTTTAAAATTTAAATATGTAAAAATATGTCTTTTGTCTCACTGATCAAGAGAGCGAAACCGGTTCTGATCTTTACACAAAAATATTATTTCAATTTATTGCCTTTCTTGCAATGAATGATATCTAAGCCCCTAAAAGTGAGATGATATAAGCTAAAATCAGAACTGTTTTCAAATTTACCCGGGACCAAGACGCATACATATCAAGCCCCCCCCCATTTTAAAGATTTTTGAAATTTGAATTTAAAAAAAATCTTAATTTGATATTGAAATTGCCGGAAACCCATACAAATCTGATCGCTAGGTCAAATCTATTATCACTCGACCAAAATAGCCGATTTTATAAATGTTACTTAACTAGATAACGTATGACAGGTCTTGTTACTTTGTTTTTACATACACTTCAATAGTACAGGACGTTATCCGTGACACAAAAGCTCCAACTTTTTAATAATACGCTTAGATTTAAAACCTGAAGTTTTTAAATGGCTGAATCAAATGTTGCCAAAACATTTTCGACCTAAAGCCTTGGTTATATACAGTCTTGGCTATTTATTTTTTAAAACTAATTGTTTTCTATTTTTTTTTTAATATTATAGGTGTTCTTAAGAAGTGTCAAGGCAAATGGCGCCGTTTTTGCAAGCAACTTAATTGAAGTATACCTTGATCAGTGCTCCAATTTTTCAGATATATTTTCATTTCACTTTTATTCATGTCGGAAAAATACTATATTTAAATACTTTAACTCAAAACTAGCCAATGCAATATGAATGATATATACCCGATGATTTTTCATAAAAGACCCCACAAAAATAAGCGCGATATGACATCATTTATATAATATTATTTGTACATTTTTTTTGTTGATTTTGTACTTTTAATTGAATGTTAATTAAGTAAGATATTTCCACATATTTTTACTCAACAACAGGCAATTTTTAAACAGCCATAACTGCGTTAATATAATAAGCTCAATAAATATAAATTTTATTAACTTCTGGCGGGAATTTAAAAACATTAATAAAATTGAATGACTTTTTAGTTTTGCCAAAAATAGCTGAGATAATATTTATACTATGTTATGTAAGTATGATCAAATTTTGTTAATTTGTCGTAATTGAATCAATAAATTATTGGCTATAATTTCCATAACACTTAAAAATATAAAGCAAAGGTGAAATATAAGGCAAAGTAAGGTTAAGGTGACTTCACTGAGAATTTCTTATTAACAAAGATTTAGCAAACATATGTTTTTAGGTGTTATTTTTACGTTCAAATATGTAAGCAGTATGCAAACTAAATTTAAAAAATACATTCATTTTATTTCACCAATTCTAAACCAACCTGCCCTTTAGGTTGAAGTTAGGATACGAGGAAGTGCTGTCTTAATGATTTGTTATTATCCAATACATAATTTTTTCAACTAATTATACATAATATTATTTAAAGAAATTATAGAAAAGTTGTGTGTGTAAAATTGTTTTTTTTCAATTGCGTATTGTGAAGCCCTGGTAGTAGTGCGAAAGTCACGAGCGATACCACTCGACAAAATTTTAGTTTGAGTCTAGATCAGTGGTTTTCATGTACGGCCACCATAGGATTTTGCTGCGGCCACCAACAGCTTCATAGTAAATGTTATTATTTAATAAAAGTGTTTTTAAAAGTTTATTTATCAAGAAATACTCGCATTAAATATTTCGCATGCTATATTATGAATCAAGAACGTAAGATATCACAACTATTAATATATGCATGGAAGATTTGGAATTAACAGTGAGAAAAGATTAAATACAACAAGACAAAAATAGTATGCGGCCACAAGATTTGATGTTTACAGTGCGGCCACAGTAAAATGTTACGTGAGAGCCACTAGTCTAGATTATTATAGAATTTGCTTCTGGCGTACACAATTTGTAAGCATAATAAATATTTTGTTAATACCGGAATGGCATTCTTATATTCGGCTGGCTAACAGATAGTTCTTGTAAACAGTGACGGCTGGTGACGGGGTGCTGGGGGGTGCAAAAGGAGGTTTCAACTATTTTTCCGTACTACGGAAGAGAAACAGTTGGTATTGCGAACATTTGAATTGAAAGTCCATGCTATAGAAGTGTTTTAAAATCCAATGAATAGGAAAGAACTCTTGCAAAAATGGTTGAATCTTCCTTTGCACCCCCCAACACCCCGTCACCAGCCGCCATTGTCCGTAACCAAAGGGTTAAAAATATATTCCTATTTTTAACCGGTTCAATGCCAAGTGTACACTTAAAATATAATTAGATAGTGAAATGTTGCTAAGTTATTTATCTGTAGTTAATATAAAATAAAAATTGGACAAGTCACAGTGATTTTTGTATTCTCAATAAATATAATACAAACAAAGCTTTAGGATATAGAGAATTTTAGTTACAAAACTTATCTACTTCAAAATGGTGAAATCATACTCTTACAAAAATGGTTGAATCTTCCTTTGCACCCCCCAACACCCCGTCACCAGCCGTCACTGCTTGTAAAGATATTGATTGTAATTGAATATAATTTTGAAATTGTAAAAAAAAAGAAAATTAATTACTTAATATCTTTTTTGAATCACGAATTTATTTTAATAATAAGTATAGATATACTATATTCATATATGTAACTAAGAGTTAACTATGTTTATTCACCAGGTCATTGAATAAAAGTTTAAGCGTATACTAGCGATGCTATTGCGATACTGAGCGAAGCTCTGTAGGTGAGTGGGTAAAATTCCATTACCAATCACGTATGGAGTTCCCAGTAGATAATTACGACCACTTTTTACAATACAGCTGCTAAATGCTGATGCCATTCGTACAGTGAACACGTTCACGTTGAACGACCACTGGTTTTTGCAAAATATTATATCAACTGCGGAGTTTGAGAGCGACTGATTAAAGCGCTCCACACATTGAGGTGATTTCACGACATTGGAATGATTTTATTCTATCAAGATAATATTTTAAGATAGATGCACATATTAAAACGTTTCTAGTTAATTTCGTTTTCTATCGTTATGAGGTCACTTCATATTTGGCTAAACATGGAGTGAGATGCATTTGCTTTCAACCGTTGAGCCAAATACGACACTACTATCATAAATAGAGAAAAAAAACAATTGATTCATTGAAATTATCTGAAATCAGAATAGAAAAAATTGTTGTGAATAGTTTTATATTTATTTTTGTATCGTTTATTTGCCTGGAAAAGATATCATTGATAAAATAACCTATACATAGTTTTAATCTAGCATGTAAAATCATATTTTTTAGATTTTGTTTATTATCCGATAATCTCTTTAATTTAGATTCGTCTAGATTCTAGATTGATTTTCTGAGTCATCTATATATAAACCATTGATAAGTCTGTTTGAAAGAATTTTAATACTTTATTAGTTTTAAAATAATAAAAACATTTCATAACACTTTTTAATCTCAGATAAAAATATCTCATATGTGGCAATTTTACAATGATGTTCGTTTTTTATCGTTTTGTGAGATAAAAAAAACCAAAATTATTTGGACTTAATAAATTTATGGACTGATCAGATTGGCAGGAACGCAAAAAAATTTGCAAAAACTGAAATTTTTAGCTCGATAGTATTTGCGATTAACGAAACTCAATCAATCGTTAATTTATATATTTGGTGAGGCTTTAAAATTATTGAAGCAATGAATTTTGATTTATTTTTTAATCAATAAATAAATTAATGAGTAGGTTTTGCTCTCGAGCATTTTCATCGGTGATTCCTTGAAGTTAGTATTCGAAAATTTCACAGGCTTGCAAATTATAATTATTTCTGCATTTAACAATACAAATCAAATTCTTTTCGGGATTTCTGATAAAATGCACAAACCAGTCAACTATTAAATACAGTTACATTTTTTTTAATAATTCGAAGCATTAATTGGTTATATTTTTATGTTTATGACTATACTAAAACTGGTGCAACTTTAGAACAATAAAGGCACAAAGAAATGATAAAAAAGTCGAAGAGGTCCTTGCTTTAAGTCTAAATCTTTATACAAAACAAACTAAATGCCATATGAAGTTACGATGAGTAACGAGTTCGATAGTTTCAAAGCAATAAGAATTAACGATATTTAATGTTTTGTCATTGAAATATGAAATATTTCCAATACTTTGACGTATCTAGTGGCATGTGTTTTATAATATATATTTCTCGTGTTGGAAAAGACGTATCCGTGTAAGAAATAAATGCATTTTACAATGACACTTCTGGGAATATAAATAATAAACAATATAATTAAAAAAGGAAGTGATGTGTCTCACTTTTCAATAACATTATAGGTAAAATTTCGAATTGATTATTTGTTGTACTTAAATATTTATAACTGGAAGTTTTGTATTTGTCTGGTATAATGATTGATTGATTTATTTATTGATGATTTTTTTTATTACGAAACAATGAAAAGAAATAATATTTCAATTCGAGACCTTAATTTGAAAAGGTACTAACTGCTCTTGACACTGTATTGAGATATGAGCGTTTGAAGTTTCTATTGATTAAAATTCACTTGTAACAATGAGCAAGTAAAAATGCTTCAAATTACTTATTTTAAGCATATTTTTGCACAACTCTTGCTGAAAACTAATTGTATTAAAAATCTAATGATGGAAATTATGATAATAATCTCAGAACTTTGCCAAATAAATTTAGTAAAAAAATTGTGCAGATGCAGTGCAACTCTGGAATTCTGCTTACTCCGTTATTTTCAACCATAGATAATTCAGAAATTCATATATATGATAGAATGCGGTAAAAACAAGCTTTTCCGATCAAAAGGTCATTGTAGGCAAAATATGACAATTAGAAAATTTTCAAAGTAAGGTAACCATATGGAGATTATTTTGACTGAAAAATCTCTACGAGAACTGCTTGATAGTCTGCATCTGAATCTCTCTAGCCTGGAGAGAATTAGCATTGAAAGAAAAGACTAGATTATTACCTATCGCTATAACCAAGCCAGGTTTTTAAAATCAGGCGGTCATAGAAAATTGAAATATCGCAGTCGAAATTGATTTATGAAATTATTGTAAGTGAAGGGATTCAAGCCATCGATTACCGCCAACGATTTTTTCCACTCGGCTTCAGCTCGAAAAATTTTGTTATTCCTGTCTGAACCTTTTCAAAGTAAGGTAACGAATTGTCTATGAGCATACATTGAATGAATTAATTGCATGAATGCTTATTATGGTTTGGTGGAACATTTATCAGTAGTACGGCGTTATTTTAATCGGACTTCTAGTACATAGTGAGTGTACCTATGCGTAAGTATTTAGGCCGACGCAGATCGCAGTATGAAAATTATCGTATCAAATAATTTTCTAATACGAGTCTTATTATACGTCACTGCAAAATGCAGCAACAGGTAATGCAGTCGCATGGTGCCACCCTGTCTACCTTTTCTACAAGCCCACCTGCACATTTGAACTCACCTTTCATATATTATTTAATTATGAAATCAGTGGTCTTCAATTTTTCTTAAATAAATAAACAATGAACTGAGATTATTGTTAATTTAATACCTCCAGTGTTTTAATCATAACAGTAAAATAATGAAAAAAAAATGTTTTTTTCATGCTCTGCTATATTTTTTGGAAATTTACATTACTATTTTAAGCCAGTAGAACGATCAAAAAAAGGTTATTTTTATTATATATTTGTCAGACATAATCGGTATTTTATATGCCATGTCCGCTTCCAACTTGTGCATATGGACTCGCGGAGTATGACTCAACATTCTTTTATCCCTATGAGAACTGCTTACTTCTCAGTCACTCAACCTTTCTTTGTAGAAAAGTGAAGGGATTGAAAAGACACGTCGGCTAGGTCACTACGAAAAATAAATTTTCATTGTATTCGAGCAGAATAGGTTTATCGAATCTGTCCATATCGGGACTCGAACACAGGCTGTCCGTCACGGAATCCAAAGATATTGATCACTGCACCACGGACCGGCAAAATTAAGAATTTTACTTCAGTTTTTTTTGTTTATATTCAATTCAAATTCGATGGTTCTGTATGTTTTGCGTTACAATATGCATCGATAAAACGTTAATTTTAACTGAGCAAAAAAACTGGTATCAATCAAACATTTATTTTTAGCATACTAATAATACAAACAAATATTTCGAAAATCGAACAAAAGAATCTGTCAATAAATACGTTATAAATCAGCGTTTCATAAAATATACATGATGCGGTGACAGAAGAATTTATCTTGATAACATTATACTCAAAGAGCGTCTTTGTTAAGAAACAAGATAACCGTGAGTATAAATTATGTGAATATCATAAACAATTCCAAAAAAAGATCGATAGCACATTGATTGATTATTTATTAAGTATTATATCTGGAAGTAAATCTTAAATATGCAACCAAGGTTAAATAATACATCAAATTAGCAAATCGTTCTGTTTTTTTTCTATTAATCAACATAAAATGTAAGATATTATTTGAATTATAAATAATAATTTGATAGATATCCATTTTTATATTGCCATATTGCAGCAATCTTATTGAAATGAAAAATTAAAACATGCTACATGTTTTTTTTTTATAATATTACTAGTGAGTACCCTTTGCATGCCTTTCAAAGAAAGAGAGTGTATATATTTCAAATAGATATTTTATTGCTTTTGTATACACAATATTTTTTGTTTTACTGTCTGGTGCGTTTACGAATATATCAGAAGGTTTTCTAACGCGTGAGCAGGCCACATACAGCTGTTTATGAGAGAAGCATGGATTTTCCTAATGTAGTCCACATAGGGATTTTCCTTGGACTCTGTTGATGGTCATTGCAAATGCGAGTCGCACCGGAAACAGCAAATGTTTTATTTTGAATGGCATATCTGTCGGAATCGTAGCAACAATACAAATATTTCTTTAAATTTTCCATTGAAAATTGAAGCTTTGATAGTATTGTTCCTTATTTTTTTCAATGAATGCCTGGTACCGTTGCAAAGTCGTGGTGGATTTATTTTTGAGAGAAGAATAATATGTACGACAATTGTTTCAAAGTTTCAATGTTAAAACGTGCGGCAGCGTGCCTGCCAAATCAAGTGAACAACAACATACCGAAATTTTATCGCAATTGGATGAACGGTATAGCAAAGCATACGGGGCAAGCAAGCAAACAAACAAACATACATTTATATATATATATTTATAAAAAAAAAGATTTTCTCGTTTAATTTTGTAATTTGATCTAATAATTATTGTTTATTATTTGACAAACTTTGAGATATACTGATTTACACACACGCACACCAAGAAAGGGCCAATTAAACATTACATTCACGTAGTTGTTACATTCCTTCCATCATTCGCTCAAACCTTTCGAATGAGCAATTACATACGAAAATGTGCATTCCAAAAATCCTTTATACATAAATGCAAAGATTTTTTTTACACATAATATAAAATGAAGCCTCGCTGAAATTGTTGCAGTTAAAATCTCATTCTAGCTTAAAACAAAAATCTTAATGCGAACAACTTTTTAAGAATACGATGTTGATAATTTATGGGGTCCGCGCTGTCGAATATCAATTTCGTTAGCTTCAGTTGCGGATGGCACTGGCTCGAATCCCAGTCCGGGCAGTTTTATTTTTCAATCAAAATATTGAATCCTGTTTGGAGTCCTGTTGTCTATCCCTTCTCTCTTTGAAACAGAGAATTTGAGTAATCGAGGACCAAGCAGTTTGTTGAAATTTTCCGTTGAGATGAACGCCGTTTTAAGTCCATTTGCTCCACATTGGGAGCGGTTATAATATAATAGATAATAGAACAACAATTGTACTAATATTTTTTAATAAAACTAAGTAATTATCTCGAATTTGTTACATAACATAAAATAAATCAAAATATTTTGAAAAGAAAAATTTTAATCTTCTAAATCAGTGATGCACACCCATTTTGAGAGAAGGGCCAGCTTATCAATTTTCAGATTGTTCGAGGGCCTCATAGGCAAAAGTGATAAAATCATCAATAATGTTACTGTGTATAAAATTGAGAATTTATTATTTTATATTATTTTGCCATTGTCCGTGAAAAGTTTTGAAGAAAAAAAAGTGATTGATATTTGTGATTTTGCGTCGCATGAAATGTCGTTTCAGGCCACCGTGCCGCAGGTTGTTCAACAATACTTTAAATCCTCTTTAATTCTTTGTTATTTTAATTTATCAAGGTGCTAAATATCATGTGATTTTTAATCATCCTCGAGATGAATTTGATGAGAAGAAAACATCACAAACACAAAATGCTAAATTTGATAATGACTTAACCGAAACTTGAAACCAGACCCATATTTTTCGCTCAGGTAAAATTCTCATATCAAACTTACTTACGAGATACACATATTATAAAGAAACATTCCAAAATATTATTGGTATTAAATTTTTTTACAGTTTTATTTAATTCTTGAAAGCAGTTAATTCATCTGCATTGCTAACGAGGAAATAAATCTGAACTTATTATGTAATCAAGTGATCGCATAGTGTTTCAATACCCACAGATAAATTTCTACTCAAACTGTTTTGCGAAAGCTTCCATTCAAATATACTATCATCGAATAGCAGTAAGTTGTGATTTGCAGCTGAAATCCATAGCAAAATTGCTATAAGTTTTATCGCCAACGACACGGGTTTCGCCTTTCGAAATTTTCAGGCATCTCGATTTTGACTGAAGGTGCTTGATGGAATTTAAATATCAAATTTGTATCGGTGACTTACTTTTATTCCAAGCGTTACAAACTATTAACTACGCATCAGTTCAAAATCATTCGTGCATTTGAAATGTCTGAAGTTGCTGAAAGGCGAAATCCGGGTCGTTAGCGACAAAACATATGGAAAAGTACAAAACTCATACGTTTCATAAAATACATTACAAATTACATATCCATTATCACATCCGTGTTATTTCGCCACTAAGAACTGCCAAATCCCTGGATATTTACATTTAATAAATACCGAAATCTACACTATCACGAAAATATCAATAATTCTTAATAGATATTAATGTTTATAATTATATCGATTGATTTATTAATATTGAACAGTTCGAAAGTTTTATTTATAATTTAATAATCCACGTAAAATAAATATTTATTTTATTGTTAATTTCTTCAATGCAATTAATTCGTTTGGCAGTTGTTATATATTTTTTTAAATTCATAACATATTTAAAATATTAAAGTTTTAATTTATGAAGCATTTAATTGAATAATTTCCAATCAATTATTTAATGATTAGGTAATAAATAACGTACATTTTTAAATACAAAGAAGCATAAATTCATGAACAGTTATTATTAATATGAGTAGTATCTGTCTGTATTTGAATAAAAAATATGTTAATAGTTTTTAATACAATAAACTTTCAATTAATCTTTTTTTTAAATTTATTTGCCGATAAAACGATTAAAATATCATTGTTTCATAATTTTATTTCCGTATTTATCTGTAACTAAGTTTCATTATTTACTAAAACCAATATAGTTAACGGAATGACCAATAAATCATCGTGTACAGATATTACTTTCCAGACCAATTTTCTTATAAGCTACGCCTCCTTGCGTATCGAAATCTAAATTTGTAACTAATTAACTTCTATAATGCACATGTCAAGTCCTGCTCGACATTGCACAACTTGGTTGGAAAAACATTTTTTACTATTTTTTAAGTATCCTTATTTTAGAAACCGTATAAATATTGGATTTTGCATCTTAGTTAAAAGTTGTAATATGTCATATGTGGTATATTTTTTGGAATTTCTTTTTACCATGCTAATAAATACGCAAACTCTGTGATATCAATCAATTTCTCAAATCTATTGAGGAGTTGCTGGAAGGAAAAAAATATATTAAGGAGTACATCCGATTCTCTTTAATCGCGTGCGTAAAATAAAAAGTGCAAGCCACAAAAGATGTGAGTTGAGTTTTATATCAGTTTCTCAATATCTCTTTACAGAGAGGGTATGGATAGACTAGAGACTAGAGAATGGTTATCTGTCCCCTACCATACTAAAGATAGTACGGGTAGACTAGAAATAAACACATCACCATAATCAATTCCTTTGGTTACAAATACACATTAATCACTATTTTTGATCAAGTTGAGAATACTTTAGCTAATCTGTAATTTATTTACCAATTATATAATTGAAAAACCAACCGACTGACCCACACAGTGGAGGAATAAAAGTAATTGGTGGGTGTCAGGGAATCACGGAAGCGCCACGTGGCGACCATATGCTCTACATACTTATGTCTACAAGAAGAATATTTAAAAACACTTAATTTTAACCATTGTCGTGTAATCAATAAATATGAAAATGCGTAAAAAATTTTATCGTTTTTTATGATGCGAAAAATATCGTGACATATTAAAGAATAACCATATTTCATTTATATCGTTGGAGCGTTAGTAACAAAATTCCTTGAAAATTATCTGTTGATTCCAGTAAAGTACATCTTCAATGACACTCCAAAGGAATACGAAGGTGGCTAGAGAGGAATGTACAATCAAGCACAAATACATATACTGTTGTAGACAGGGTACACAATACACTGTTATTTTCTACCATTCTAATTATATATGGTAATAATGAGTTATTAAATCACAGTGTTATAATGGAGTTCTACTAAGTAAATGCCAATTCAATCAATAAATAGATCCATCTTCTTAAAAATGGGGTAGCAAGTAACATCACTGACAAAATATTATCAATCACTAAAAACGTGTTCTGGTGTGACGGACCGACCGGGTTCGATTCCCGGTACGAGCAGATTTTTTCAGTCGATAAATCTGTTCAACGGCATGGGTGTTTGTGTTGGTGAAAATCCCTTGCCATCTTTCCTATCCCAAAAAGCGACGTATAGCGAGAGCGATTAGCTAACCACTAGTCCTGTCCGAGTCTTCGTATACTCTCTTAAAACAAATAGGTTGAGCACCTGAGTAACATGCAATTCTCTTAGAAAAATATATGTTGAGATAAAATCCGTCAGTAGTCCATATGCTCCAAGTTGGGAGCGGACATGGTAAAATAGTAAATATCATTAATGACTAATATAAAAATTTACTTTTAAAATATATATTTAACTACCAGAGCCGTAGTGAGGGACCAATATCTTTTCGAATTCATCTTGGTGCACGGTGATTTTTTTTTAATGACTTTTTAAAAGACAATAAGGTATTTTGGAGCATTGTTTGCACGTTTTGGCGTTTATGTCGTGCGACGATTTTCTGAGAAAACTTTCACGGTCAACTCACACACGCGGCTCACATCATTGCGATTTTTTTTAGTACAGGTAGCTGCAAAAATTTCGGTGCACCTTTACATTATTTATTTAATGGCGAGATGTCACGATGTTCTTTCGTAATGACTGCAATACGTCACCGCGCAAAACCGGAGACTCGGTCTGGTAAATTTGGTTTAGTTTATTCGTCATATGAACATATGGAAGTTAAGTTGCAATATGTGTTTTCAGTGGTGATGACCGGAGCATTGTACATTAGAACTTTTATTATCCGGACCTCGATTATCCGGATTGTTCAAAATAAACAAAAATATTACAAATTTGCTATTATGCACGTGGCGAATTGCGTCCACTGTTTACGTACGCGATGGAATGCAGTTTTAATATTTCGATCGTTGCATTTGTTCTAACAATAAGTCCTTTGTAAAATATGGGTTAGTCATCGTCCAAATTCGATGCGCATTGAACGTTTGTTTCCTGAAAAATTGACACGATTTTCATATTTATTTTTAATATTACCGATATGTCAACGTAGAGAAAACGTGTCGTAGTTTCATTAAAAGACAAATTGGATATAATCAATGCTTTGAAACGGGGTGAATCAGGACGTTTTATGTCTTATAAATATGGTGTCGGAACGTCAACGATCTTGGATATAAAAAAAATCCTGAAGTTTACCAATTGTTTAATGAGAGTCAAGAAGAGTGCTATTCAAGACAAACTATGTTTGTTAAAAGTATTCGTGATTTGGCAGCATCGAAAAGAAAAGCTAGCTTTAAGCAGAAATCGATAATTGATTTATTCAATAAAACATAATGTATTAAAGTATTGTAATTAAAGCTATGTATTAATCTAAAGAAATAAAAATGATTTATACTGAATATACTTGTCTTTTCTTGTCAATTACGATTTTTTCGATTATCCGGATATCTCCTTATCCGGACTATCTTCATCCCCAATTAGTCCGGATAATCGAGGTTCTACTGTATATGATAATGGATTTGACAATGAATTTGTTTTAATTAATTTTGTAAATAATACATAAATTTATGATAATTTCAAACACCAAATACAATCAAACCTTTTTTTGTGCGATTTCAATTTATTTATATATATTTTTGTGACTATATTAACGTAATTAACAGCGCGCTTTTCACATACCGTACGTAAAAAATCCAGTATTTCACCTACTTATTACAATGTGACCTTTCACCTGCGTTCTTGAACATGTTTTCTACCCATATAAAGCCATTACTTTTTTTGTGAAATTTTCCGTGGAACACATCTACCGCACAAAAAGGCACAATTTTCAGTCAAAATCAGTACTGGTTTTTCTCATTATGGTCGTTTTCAAATAGATATTTCATAATTTTTCAAGCTAAGCGTAGTCCCAAACAAACACGTTTTATTTTTAAAAATACAATTCCATTCACGGTGAAAAAATGGCAATGTATTTTTGTAGAACTTAAATATGTACATTGATATTCTTTCACCGTATCACAATGGAGCTCAACCAAAAAAATGCCAATTCAATCAATTAAATGCTATTCCACCAAAACTTCACCGTATCAGCTAATCTTCATAAAGGTGATTCTGCATTTATCGTTAGTGATTGTATTTTTAACTTTTAAGGTGTTCCCTGTAAATGTTGGAAAAATATTATATTCAAAAATGCTAATACATCGTTTTTCTTATTCCGCAATCAATTAATTGAGTTCAGGACCGGTTTTGCGAATTGTAATTTTTTGTTTATTGTCAATAATAATATTATATATCAGAATCTTCAAAATAATAAATTGATCTATTTGATAACGAAATGCTTTGTTCTTATGATATACTTATTTTTATATCCAGATCTATCTGTAGATGTGTTACTGTGATGTGAGAAATAAGTGGAGCACTCCAGAAACATTCACTATCTATCTTTACTCAAACCTTCTTTAAGATATGAAAAAAGATAGATGATAATAAATACATATTTATTATCTCATTTTTTTACAAATGTAAATGACCATGAGTATTTGAATGTCGAGTGTTGTGTTATAAATTGATTTTTTTTATTATCTCATGTTATTTTCCAGATCATAAAAATGATTGATGGCATTTTTGTTAAAGTATTTCCACGAAGTATTTTCTTTTGATAGATAACAGTATATTCAAATGTATATCCACGGGCTTTGCAAATTCAAGTTAATAAATTTAAATACTTTTTTTAAGTTTCTTCCTACGACATGAATAAAAAAAATAAAAGATACGTATTATCCTACTTTCAAATAAAAAATGCAACATTAATTTATCGATGTCGAATTTGTGAGACAAAAATTACTGAGGCCGTGCACATATTTATAATGAAAAAAAAATCAGCCATATTTTAAAATTATGTATCAATTGTTTTATGAATCAAAAATAAAAAAGAATTAATGCTTTGAAATGTTTATACTTATTTCAAAGCAGTATATTAAAGTAAATGATTTTATTTTATTAAAAAGTATGATCAATACTTCAAATCATAAATAATAATATGTTCATTGTTTGTTTTATATTTATAACTAGTATTGCTACCCGGCGTCGCTCGGACTAGGCGACCAATAATTATTTAATGTTATATCATTCGACATAATTATATCACAAAATCTAACATCCAAAATAGAGTTAAAATAAAATCACAAACTTTATTTAATTTGATGACAGCCCCATTCTCGCCCATTAAAATGTCCAAATTCAAGGAAAAAATCTAATTTGCTGTCAAAGAAATGTCAAATAATACCTTCAAGTAAATAATAAACATTATTATTAATAATAAAAGCCGGGAAAAGTTCAGTAGAAAACTAATTTATTACATTTTGACTAAATGTCTTCGCCGATAAAAATTCAAATATATTTTCTTTCATATTCGTTTTTATGGCAACTTAATGACCAACAATGCAAAAGGGAATTACAGACCCACAGACATACATACGCCGTTTCGGTTTTATATATAAGATTAGATTTGAAAATAGAACGTTTGAAGTCACGCCATCTCGTTGTAGAGAGCGATGGTACAATTTCATCGACTACCCTTAGATAAGTTTTTTGGAGTATTTAAATATTATTTGAATTATTGTCTGCTACCAGCCAGGTCCGTGGTGAAGTGGTCAACGACATTGGCTTCCGTGACGCCTCAGCCGATTTTTTCAGTCGATAAATCGATTCTACTCGAATGCAATGGGCGTTTGTTTTGAACAAATCCCTTCCCAAATGCCGATAATCCATAATTGATACAAATCAACATTATAAATAAATAAATATTTCTTTAATACCACCCGTCACGTTAGTTGATTAAAAAATATGTCCTGCCGAAATATAGCAATAAAATTTTAGTGAGACTAGTTTTCAGTTCATAATAATATGAAGAATTAATAAAAATACCAATCTTTAGGTAACATAAGTAATCCTCTCTTAGCTCCGTTCAGGAGTCGAACATGTAAAGTTGGAATGACAATGACATTTCAAATTGAGGTTTTGAGCCATTTACCTTGCAACCGAGTAAGAATAAAGCCATAGTGTGAGGCCTCAGTGAAAGCGTACGGAGCTTATACTGGCGTAGCGTAGCGAGTGTTTAAGTAGTCAAAACGTCTAGAAGTATGCTCGCACTGAAGCCTTACACTTCACTCAGAACTTTGAGCGTTTCTACTTGGCTACAGGAACAGTTATTGAAATAAAGATATTTTTTTTGCGAAATGAAGTATTTTTTAAACAAATAAATGTTAATGAAAAGATACTGGTTGTAATTCACTGTAACATAAATATATCTAAAGATTTAAAGACAGTATTATTTTAAATAAATACTTTATAATCAAGATTATAATATTCTATCGTCACTAAAAATCCCAAAAATAATAATCTTATCTTTTGTCTCTAAGCTTTTATCATTACCGTAATAAATTACAAATCCGTCTTTGTGTGAAATGTCAACGATGTGTCAATATTGCTACTTAATAATAATTTGAAACACCACTATCTTAATTACATTATAAAACTAAATCATTCTTTATAACTCTATAAATCCATAGTAATACTTTTTATTACAGCTACTTTTGTTTGCTAGTGGTAATCGTTTATACATATTAACCCCTAGTCCCCGATGTGTAATGCTGAAAGCCCTACAGCGCCGATTCATCAGCACATATTTTAATGTCTCTAAAGAAAGACAATTAACACATTCAACGCTGAACCTGTGTTTTAGTATGCAGTGGAACACGCTAGGCGTGTTCAGCATCCAATTTAATTTTTAAACATGCAGAAACAAAAAAAATACACAAACTGTTGTTATCATAAATAAATGAATAAAAAAAGACTCGTTATTTCAATAATAAGATTTCGCATGATAAATCACTGGATAAGATATCTGAAATCCAAAATTTATAAAAAAACTTTTAGATAGTGACAAAAGTACTTCAGTTTTTAAATGTGTATAAAATAAAGAAAAGGCATAAGGAAATCGACGTTCAAAAATTCATGCGGCTTTATTTAAAAATAAATCAGTCTATATTTGTAATAAGTATAACATTTTATGAGAATATAATATTTCTATATTATATTTATGTGTGTTATGAAAAGAAATGATAACAATGAACGGGTATATTGTTTAACCCCTTCCCGGGCAAGCCCGAGTATACTCGGGTATTGAAAGTCGTCAAAAACGGACATCACGAGATAACTCGGGCAAACTTTATACGAAAGTTACGAATTTGATCTAGTCCAAGCAAGGGCTGGACACAGACTAATAGATAAAAAATAAGTTATCACAAATTTGTGTGTGTATTTTGCATTTTCAAATGTGTGCATGTGTTAAATCAATTGGACCGGCAAGTGGTTAAATAAAAAAAAATGATATGGGTATATTGTTTAGGTGTTATATTTTGATATAATATAAATTATTTCTAATTAGGTAATGTTTTTTTTTTATCAAAAAGCTACAGAGCTTTTGACTTTGGCACGAAAAAATTGCTCGAGTCAAAAAGGTTAAACATATTTTAGATTTAGTATAATATGTATATCAGAATAGATAATGGAAAAAGCTAACCAACTGATTAAGCGTGTAGATAAAATATTAGTTTATAAATAATATCTAATAAAATTCGTGATTTTAATTATTACAAAAATGGTTTATCTGCTAATTTTACCATCCAGTATAATACGCAAAGTTGAATAAAAAATGTTGAATAGTAAATACACAAATTGGTTAGTAAATAATTAATTTTGGTGAGTATATTATTAGAAAATGGTCCGTATTTTTAGCAAAAGAGTAATAACATATACATAATATTTATAATCAATTTCACAAGCTGTCAAACTAAAACTAGCCATTTGTTTAAAATGACTGACCATTTAATTCAAATAATAACAATTTTTTTTACTTTGTTCTAGTATATACTAAAATTACATCTTTATTAATTAAGAATATACTTTTTTTTTAAATTTCATGTGACAAGAAAAGTTGGGATCATGGCAACTATAGCGCCCCATTTTTTTGAGACCACCCACTTTACCAGCCTGTAACTTTTTAGGTTTTTAGTTTTTTGATTTGAGTATTTTTCAATATATTCTTAAATTATTAATATCTGACAAAAAATGGACGATAAAATTTTTATTGCACTTGCAAAAACACCTAAAATTAGAGCCTCTAGACCAGAATACTGCCTTAACATAAATTACTGACCGTTTCATTTAATAACAGACCATATTCTATATATAATATTTCGCTTATAATATTTACCGACAATTTATACATATTACTGATAATTTATTTAATTTGCAAGTTTTCCAATCTAAGCATTACGAAGAGACCATCCCTATATTATCATTAAATCAGATGAGAAGCGTAATAATCAGCATTGGCAAGATTTTGTCGCAGTGAATGAATAACTTTTAATATTTGTATATTAATTTCTTTAAAATGAATATTCAAGGAACCAAACATACATCGACAGAATTTTTTATAAAGATGATCTACATACACTGTATTATGTTAAAGTATAATTGAACTTACTTTATTTTTGCGCACACTTAATTTAATAGCACAAACTGTTTCACAAAAATTTATTCCAGAAATCTTAATCGAATGACCCGTCTGAACGGTTCATAATCGACATACTGAAACCATTGGGAGAATAAAAATTTACGTCTCATTGTTATCTCCCACTGAATGTTACGCGTCATTTCGTAAATACGTATTGAAAGATAATAAAATAAGAGTATGATATAAATCAATGCTTACAGAAATAGGTAATCAATAAATAGACCATGTATAATATTATTAAGTGGAGTGAATTCTTGATAAGACAAAAAAAAACGTGTGCACAATATTATGCCGACAATAAGCAGTTACTTACCATTGGAGTATTTTGTGATGAAATATATTTTTATTCTACATATGTCACGTTAAATCTATCAAAATAATAGATAAAAGGGTTTTAATCTTATAGTAGCTTACTCAGTAAAGAATTATTCGTTTTTTTATTAAAGCTGTCGGGAAATAATTATGTATTTTCGTTGTTACTTGTTACTTCAATGAAAAATTTCCATTTAAAAAAAGAAATGTTCAAATCTCAGTACAAACAGTTTCAACGGTTTTTTTTGATAATCATGAATTTGGGCGGCGTGTTCTTGGGGCTTCCAAATCTTGGGACATATAATTTGAAAACGGAAAAATATTTTTGAGACATGTATTTGGTTTAGAATATATAAGGCTTCCACACCGAAATATGCATTTTAAATGGTTGTAATATTGAATTACTGATTTTGAATTGTTTCAAGTGAACTGCTGGGAATACCACAATTCTTGGAGCCATCATATACGATAAAAGAAGGAAACCGCAATCTGGTGAAACGACTCAAAATTAAATCAACATTAAGATTAAACTATGTGTGATGAGACGAATCACGAATAAATTTTGCGATACTTTTTTATCATCAGAGCAAGAGGGCCTCCGACATAATTTTGCGCCTAAGGTCTCCCAAGTGCTTAATCCAACACTGGTGATGTCATTTCCAAACGAACAATAATTTGATTCGATTCTAAAATCATTTGATATTCATGCGTTACAAATATTGGGAAAATCACAACGACAATCTCGTAGAAATCGTTTTAGCAATATTAATACGGAATGACATTTCATTTCGTTCATCTATTGATCGTTTTCTCGAATCGGTTTATTCCCGTTTGGCTCAGTGACACATGAATATTCAATATGCACCTTTACATGGCATCAACAAGTTGTTGGTGGTATCGAGAAGAAATTACCAGTGTCATCCACGGCATTGTGGAAAAGTTTGACGTTTTTTTTCTTGAATCCCCATAAACGTTTTAATATAGTGAGACCAGCTTCAGTAGGAATTACTAAAAATTGTGATAGAGAGACAGACTGTACGGCGAATTTCATAGCTATCTTTTATATTACAACTTTTTATTGTGCCAACAGACAACTGATCCAATCAATGAACTTACTCTTAATCTGTAAGAGTATGATTGAAAATTTATAAGATTTGCATTTACAATTTAATGGTATTGGACTAAATGAAAGATCCACAGCAAATCACATATTATGTGACAATCTGAATACATTTACGTAATTAGTCTAAAATTATTTCATATTAATTATAATACAACAAGACAAAGGTTTCTTTCGTATACAAGCTCGAACTGTGGTTTATCACATGGTTCCGAACTAGAATCCTGAAGAAGTTGAATTGTTTTATTTTACTTTCAATTTGAGATCTGAGACACAGGTTTTATCTGCCTCAAATGCCTTTGTTAAAATTCTCATTTACTATTAAACAGAAATGATTTATATTTTTACAATATTAAATCGGCAATCAGCGATATTGCCATTTTTATTTTTTAAATAGCGGAACTTATTTATCTCTATTTTGAGAAGTTAATATGACGAAAATGAAGGATTGGTTCTATAATTAGCTATCTGTTCTCAGGTGATACTGTTTTATGACTATCCAAGCACCTTTCTTAATATATTATATAATCTCTTATAAGTTGTGACCGATCGCTTAAATTCATGGAAGCGTTGAGATATTTGTCTCGCTATTAAAACATTCATGTACATCTTTTCATAAAAAATCTGTAACGTGCAAAATTTTATTACGTAAAACAAATATTTATTTTCTTGCTGATAACTCCATAATAACCTACCAGTTAACAGACGACCGCAGTTGAATCTTAATCAAATAATGATACTTGAGTAATGAGATTTAAATTTAATGATAACAAATTGAAGCGCAATGAGTACAGTCAGAATCAATAATGAGTAACACTAACTAAGTATAATAAATACCACCCAATGTAAACGAATATTTTGTATTAAATACAAAAAAAATGGGTATGGGCAGTGGCGGCTCGTCCATATGCACTGTGGAACTGCAGCAGCCCCAAAGCAAATTGAGAAAATATTTAAAAATATCAATATTATTTAAGCCTGTATTAAGCTCACCCACGCACCGATATATCCCATAATTATCTTATATATAGTACTAATATATATGTATGCAACAGTTTTTGATTAAATATGCTTGAGTGGCCGAAGGAGGGGCGCGGTTAGGGGAGATCTCAGAAACAAGCTTTATTTACTACTGTCTCTCCAGCAATGTTGCGTCCGTACGAGGACTGCGAGATTTATTTCTTCTAATCTGTTTCTGATTAGAAAGTGTTTTCTTCTAGGAAATAAATGCATCGCTTTCGTGGTTTATGAAATGCATGTCATTTTTAATTTTAATTATTTTGATGTAATTAATTACAATGATTATTCTAAATCATCCGCAGCACCCCCAGATAGCTTATCCATGACCGCCACTGGATATAAGTCATCACAACACTATAATAATTATTGTTAATTGATTAGACTTCCAATTCGGTTTAATTAAAATCCAAATGTTATATTAAAATTCTATCAAGTACACTCAGTCGATATTTTTTTAATCATGATCGTTCCAAATATGAAGCATATGCACTCCTAATGGAGCTTATAACAACGGAGGCTTTTGTGCGGAAACTGTTAAATACTCAGTCAAAAGATTAGGGGTATTAAGATAACGCTAAAACAGGACTTGTGGTCAGTTTATCGCTACGCCTTATAATACTAGAGTCAGATATGTATCCATGCTGTCTAACAGAAATATTTATTAAGAAGATTAAGAAATCAATTAATAAAACTACCCGTACTGGAATTCGCAAAGATTACTTTTAAAAACAAATAAAAAAAAATCTCAAATTCACTTGATTTACCAGACATGCTGCCGCGCGTTTTAACATTGAAATATGTTTAATCATTCGTATATGAAATATAAATCCACCGCGACTTTGCAACGGTATCAAGCTTTCAATGAAAAGAGTGATGAAAAATATCATCAAAGCTACAATTTTAAATGGAAAGCTTAAGGCAGACGATGTACTGTTTCCACGCATCCCAATGATTCCGACATATATGACATTCGTATTAAACCGTTTGCAGTCACCATAAAAAAAAAACAAGGACGATCGCTAGAAGTGTGTGGACAAAATTAAGAAAACCTTCTGATTTATTCGTGTACGCACCAGACAGAAAAAAAAATATTATGTATCCAAAAGTACTTCATTAAACAGAATTAAAACACAAAACACTTTATTTCTTTGAGTGGCATTGTATCGCATATCAAGAACACGCTAGTTAATGATCTAAATATAATACATACAGATTTTAGCCACGGACAATAGTAATTTGTAAGCTAGTTAGTGTATGTATGCTTATAGTCTAGCGTTTTTAAAAATATATTAACCAAATCAGTGCCAATTTACTGTGTACATACAATTGCCGTAGACTGTCCGCTTAAAAAGTAAACATTCAAAATGCTCAAATTATTATTCACCTGAGGCTTATACGATTACCACATCCTATTTAAGTAGTTATTATAACTATATGATATATTTAGAAAGATAAATATCTACATATTCAATTCAACGACAATATAACCTATTTATTAAGTAAATAAAATATTAGCAAAAGCTAGATATTACAATAATGATATCCTACAAAAAACTGGTTCGGCTTCTTCATCATTCTTAGCACTGGCAGATCTTAATAACACCTGCGGTTAGCACTAGGAGACCTGAACAGGGATTTTTTATTGGACATATTTGAACACATATTTTTCATGAAAACTAATTGTTTTGCGGTTACTTAACCTCCCTGTTTTGAACAGTGATAATATGAAACTATAATCATTAGCCAATATTCATTTCCTATGATATTAAATTAAATAAATACTTTATAATTTTAATTAGTTAAACTCGTACGGTTGAAGCATAAAAAGTGGTGCTAATTTTTTATTTTATAATACTTATTAGAATTCAGTATTACATTTTGAACAAATATAGAAAATATAAATTTCGCCTCTGAGAACAGTGCTGTTTTTAAATGCCAGGAGTTTTCGTCTTTTACTCAAGTCAAGAAGAAAAATATAAACACATAAAGACTTGTTTTATTTTAATTATTAGTAACATAGGCGAACAAACGGAATTCACGTTTCTAAAGTGCTAAAAAATCTTAAAATAGATACTATTTTATGAACACTGCCTCACTTTCTTGATTCTTATCGAAAATAAGATTGAAAACCGCACAGTTTTTAATATGTGTATCATTTCTTGTAAACTGCTTTCACATAACATTTTTAGTATGTACTTTATTCCACATTGAATTTATTTAGTTCAGGACCGGCTTCGCTCATCGCGAGCATTATCAACCGGTCCTGATCTTAATAAATTCAATGTGGAATAAGTACTATTTTTTTATATTATTTTTATTAGAATGTCATTCCACCAATTATTGACAGTGAACACCTTAAAAGTGACATAAAAATGTATAATGATTTGAACTAGATTCGCTCATCTCGAGCATTTTCAATTGCGCTAATCCAAAACTAATGCCTTTCCACTAAGAAATAAGCCACTAATTAAAAAAAAACAATATAAATAGTCGCAATATAAATTTATTAATATTTTTAAAAACAGTTAATTTGAACATTGATCTTTGTACTACGGTATTTCAATTATTTATGAATAATAACTTACATAATAATTGGTTTAAAATGTAATCAAAACTTATCTACGTAAAGCTTGAATGTACCGTACCTATGCCAAATCATAAAAAAAACTCCAGCCCAAGGGAGTTGAGTATGTTTTTAAAAATCCATACTAGATTCGTGTCGAATTTCATTTGTCAATTCTTAATTGTCATATTATTGATGCAATCATTATTGTGTGATTTACATTCAACCTTATTGAATACGTTAATTAAAAACCTTAATTATCTGTGATTTATTACCTTTCTTATTAAGCCAGTCGTATTGATGATTGGTTGACTTACTTAAGCCAAAGCAGGAGCACTTATTATTTTTCACTACTAACTGACAAAAGAATGTTGTTTTTTTATTTCACTATTAAGCAAAACATGCTTTTAGAAATTCGCACTGCACTTTGTCAATAGTATACAACTTATTTAATCTATTGTCTAACAGTCACTGATAAACATCGTAATAGTAAATTATTAAAAAAATGCACGCATATAGTAGGATATTTTTACAAGAACGTGTCGATAAATAGTTTTTTTCTTTTTGTGATAAATTGATAACTTAAAATATTTCATTTTAAAAAACGTGTAGCGATGTCAGTAATTAATTTATAAACTGATTATTAGAACGGTAACAAACTACTTTAAAGCTATAAATATTGATTTATCAACTTAATTAGATACTGAAATCTAATATAACAATGTCTTTATTTTCATAATAGTACAAAAAACAATTTAAAATAGCTTTGTTTATTTCACGTATAATGCGTCTAATAGTGACACGTGTTTCGCCTATTTGAGAAGCATCATCAGACTTACTATCACATAGTTGCTTTAGTAACACTTTTAGTCACACAGTACGTTGAAGAAACTAAGTTATTTTAAATTTTATATTTAAATGAACGTCCAAAAAGTTACCGTTGAATGTTTTTGAAACGCTCGTATATAATGTTATGATAGTAAATTCCATTGTTACATAACGATGAATCGACGAAATCGCATAAACAAAGATATACTTGTCAACTATATAAACAAAACAATCTGATCAAAATCTTTACAATCTTATCGCGGTAAATTCCGATGTTTAGAAAGATTCACATTAAATAATACAAAACTAAATGACACAGTTAATGTAACAGATCGTAATCGAGTCTCACCTAAAAATTAAAATCGGATTTGTCAAGCGGTCGGTTGCTTGTAATCAACTTTGCGAATTTTACGCGGCAGAGTTAATCGTCGCGATTTTAGCGGGAGCGCGGAGTAAGTGGTCTGTAGGTAACACGGCCGATTCGCTCGGTGTCACAATTAGCCGGCGATCGCGAAGGTGCGCCGGTGCCAACTGACTGTCGAGCAGTGTGCGCGACGTCGATCGAGTCCCAATACTTAAAAGGGGGGACATTTGGCTGTGCACTTAAATATGCTAAAAAGGCGTAATTTTTTAACGCGGTTTTCTTCCGAATGCGCTGTATTTTTCCTCCGAATGCTCTCCAGCTTAACTTTTGCCTGGCTGAGGGTGAAACAGTCGACCACCACTGCTACTTTATCTTAAATATCTATCTTAATATTAGTGATACAATGTGTAAACTTTTGGTATTCTTAAATCATTGTTTTTTACATCTTTTTCAGTAAAAAAAAATCATTTTGAAAATAGGTCGGATAGTTATTGGCCGAAAATTATTCGCTACTCGCTACCAATTGCCAGAATTAAAACTTCACTGCGCATACGCGATAAGATAACGTTATCTTATCTCAAACGCGCTTCTTTCAACTAACATTCCAAATCAAATGGATGCTTTTTAAAAATAAAGGTGTAGACAAGAAATCGCACTCACGGTTCGCATCGCCAGTCTAGAATAAACAAGATCACGATCAGGTTGTCTCATTCATGCGCGACTTAAAATATGAATAATTATAGGAAAATTATTGATTTTCATATATTTTCTTTATAGAACGACCTACAAAGATTCGTCAAAGCATAATCAATCATTTTTTTATTGCAGTCTATGCCAATAAGGCCATACCACTAGGGTCTTTTAGACCCCCCTTCGGCTGACGAGTTTTTTTTCAAGGACAGTTTTCGAAGGTTAAATATGCTAAAAAGGCATAATTTTTTTAACGCGGTTTTCTTCCGAATGCGCTGTATTTTTCCTCCCAATGCTCTCAGGTTTAATATCTCAGGTGTTGGTGCGTTTATAAAATTACGAAGTCGCGCCATAATACTTGCGAGTGTAATATCAGTCTTTTGAAAAACGACACTTCAATTCAACAACTTTGTACAACTGACTGGTTGGACTATCACATTGCCATTATTTTATTGACAAACTAAATTTTAATAGCAAAAGATGGCAATCTATTCTTAATCAGTGATGCACAACCTTTTGGGCAGAAAGGCCAGTTTATCAGTTTTCAGATTGTTCGAGGGTCACATGGGTGAATGTGATTAAATTATCGTTATTTTTTATTGAAAATTTTATAATTTTAAATTGTTTTTGCATTGCCCGTGAAAAGTTCTGAAGAAAAAAAGGTGATTGATATTTGTCATATTGGGCCGCAAGTTGTGCATCACTTTTCAAGATTCATTTTTGTTGTTGATTATTTCAGTCTTCCAATCGTGGTAGAAATAATTGTCAATTAATAATGCATTCACCATGGAAAACATATTTCAGTTATTTTCAGACAACTTCTTTATTTTGTCATGATTGTGAATGATTTTGATGTAAAAGCAAAAATCATCCCACCGCCCACCATAGAAGCCCTTACCACCCACTGGTGGTGGTACGGACCAGGTTGACGACCTGTGGTATAATGTGTAACGCCACTTTTAAGGTGTAAGCTGTCACTTCTTGGTTGAGAAACACTATACTATCACATTTTTTACGGAGTGCACAAATTTGTACATTTGTTAATTTGCCATCAAAAGCGAAATAAAATGTTAATCACTAATTTTACTATAAGAAAACAAAGTGTTTAATAATAAAATACATTTTTTGTACTACTTTTACATACAATTTTATAAAGATCACGAACAGCTTATAAACTGTTGATGTCATTAGTTCAGGTCAGATAAGATAATCAGGCCATCAGTTAATTATGTTCGCGATGAGTGAAACCGGTTCTAGTCAATATTAAATTATATATGGAAGTTATACAAAAAAATGTGTTTTATTTATAATTTACTTCATATCTTTATTAAATAAATATATTCAATTTGGTTACTATCTGGTATGCTATTTATAATATATGGTGTCTTTCTACGTAGTATTTTAAATAATAAACTCTGTACATGATGAACTATTTTTTTTCCATGTCCGCTTCCAACTTGGAACATATATTTTTCTACGAGAACTACTTGTTACTCAACTTCACTTTTTTTAAGAGAGAGCACGGAGGATTGAAAGGATACGAAGACTCGGATAAGACTAGTGGTTAGCTAATCGCTCTCGCTATGCGTCGCTTTTTGAGATAGGATAGGTGGGAAGGGAATTTCAACAACACAAACACCCATGCCTTTGAACAGAATCGATTTATCGACTGAAAAAATCTATTCGTACCGGGAATGGAGCCCGGGCGGTTCGGCACGCAAGTCAACAACGTTAAACACTGCGCCTCAGACCGGGCAACCGGGAACCGGGAACTATTGTTTTATCAATATTTTTTTCTAAATATATTTATAAAAAAATCTTTAAATTTAGTTAGGTTTGGATGTGTGGTATAACTGATTAACCGCTATGAGCTTGATTAAACTACCACTATTTTCCTTTATTATTGTATCCATTGTATTTATATTATTCATTCACATACAATAATTATTTTGTCAACCTACGTAAAAAAATCCAACGGCTGATGTTTTCCCTGTCTAATTTCATAAATCCACGAGCATAAATAAGATTAAAAAAACTGTGAGTTGACTCATTGCTTTTATTTGGATGGAAAATTCATCACTAATATATTATGTTTACCAAACCATAATGAGGCACGGTCGTATTATATGTCATTAAAAATATCAACTGCAAAACAGGTAATCTTTTAATGAAACATCAGCCAATCGGATTAGAAATATTCTGCCGAATGTGATATTGCACGGAATATAATATTCAAAAAAATGGTTGTCTGTAAAGTCGGTTTACGGACGATAGTTTAACGTGACAACGTCATAAGAAAACATTGATGAATTGATTGCATACTTTTATGAATAAAATGGAATCATTTTTATTGAATTACTGCGCGTTCGATTTTGGAGCAGCGATTGTTGGCCCAGCGAATGGCGTTGCAGACGTGGATGCGGTAGCATCTTGCACCTCCATGGGTACATTACTCCTTGACGATAGTGGCAGATCCGTGAGATTCACAGGTTCGTCAGGTTGGTCTGCCATGGTGTGACTTTAGGCGGTTCTGCGAAAGAAATCGTTGATAATTTATTGTGTATTTAAAGTATATTTGTTATACATTAATCAGATTTTTAATATGCAAGAATTAATTACCTTTATTGCCGCAACTGTTGTTGTAATCTAAACTATGAAAACCACATTAACATTTCACTTCACTTTATAAACAGTTGTAAACAGATCACGTGTAGGTACTGTAGGTGTATAAGTTGTGTGCTGCCGCTGTCTCTTTTCTACTCAGACGCATCGACCAATCGAGTGGAAGAGAGATAGATGCGGCACAATCCGAACGGTAGGCCGATCGTGCCTCTCTATCGCTTATCCGCGCTCTCGCTCGCACGCTTGCCTTCGGCGTAACGCGACAAACGGGACAATGAGTCATGTTTTTTCGTGCGTGCAGCGGGCGTTCATCGATTTATAAGACGTTGTCACGTCAAAAAAAAAATATCTACGCTAAGTAAATAGAAACTAAAAAATAGCTAAGTGAACCAGTTTTCTTTGTTTATTTCAGATTCGGCCAGTTTACGTTTACTCGTACAACTCCAATATCGAGTCCTGCTCGAATTGTGAAACTCTTAAACTATCCTTATTCATTGAATTGTGTGCCCAACTAAAAGTTGGTAACATGTCATAATGAGATATATTTTGCGACGTGCTCATAAAAACGCAAACTTTTTGATATCAAACATATTTTTAAATCTATTGAGGAACTCCTGGAAGGAAAAAAAGGACACATTGTGGATTGCAAGGAATAAATACCGCATGACAAAAGGCGCTGCCCAGAAAAGCTCAAGATGCGGTCGTAACGCTGATAATTTATTTTCCACAATCATCCAGTGTTCCAACGATGACACATGCAAGTACACGTAATATACCAATTTTTTCAAATGATACTTTGTTTATGCTTGGTAAATAAATCTATCTCGAAAAATTTGTGATTCTGTTCTCTTATCCCAGGATTCATCAGGTATTGAAAGTCCTCGGGATCCCGGGATTGGAAACCCTACTCATGTGCCAAAAAATCTACCAAATTATTTGAAAATGAAATGGTGCACTTCAGTATTTTTCAATCGATCTTCATGTCTTAATGAAAGCTGATAATATCTGCTGATAGCTTTGTAATCCAAATAGTTTCATAGAATATGAAACTATTTGGAATACAAAGTTGAGATTGATAAACTGAACGTTTGTTTGTTTATTTATGTTTGCCATAAACAATTACTTGTGTTATTGCTTAAAAATCTTATCAAAAAAATTTGTAAGTTTTCCCAGTAATATAAAAAGGAAAATTTCATAATGAGATAAAAATAAAAACTGGTTATTTGAAACGCCACACCAGTATAGGAAAATTTTGTGTTGACACATTACCGTAATTATTAGTTGGTCAGTATGATACATATTAAAATAACATCGAAGTAAAATAATCACAGAACTAAAATCGTGAGCAATTTGTTGGCTATTAAAAGTCACAGAATACTACTTCATTAGTAAATTTCTAATAGGAAGTTTACAACAAAATTGCTTGGATAATGAGTGGGCATAATGAATACAGCATGCACAGTGAATGCAATTTAATTGCACCTTAATCTCGCCGTTATTTCTTGCATATTAGTTTTTTTCTTCCAAATAATTTTCCACTTTGTTTTTTTCTATTTGCTTATGATCAGGACTGGTTTCACTCATTGAAATCGCGAGTATCATCATTTGACAATTGAGTCGTATAGTATCAAAAGTAGAACTATTCCAAACTTTTTCTAAACTGAACTAATGATGTCACATTATTACATTATTCTACTGGTCATAGAGTATGGCTAGCCATAAAATATGTGTATATAAATCATAAAGAGCATATGGACTCCTAACGGATTTTATCTCAACAAAAATTTTCCTATCTTTTTTTAAGAGAGCATATAAAAGATAGGACCAGAACTGGTGGTTATCTGATGGATCTCGCTGCGTCCCGTTTTTAGATCAAACTGGAGTCGGAGGGATATTTGAACAATAAAGAAATTCATGTTTCCTTTCATTAAATCAATAATTCGGATGAAATTTCATTCTGCCCGGAGTTAGGTTCGAGCCCGTGTGTTGCGAAACTCAAGTTTTAGTATTTAATAAAAAAAAAAAACCACACGTATTAAAAGTCATCAATTTTTATTTTATATCATGTGCAGAACAAAATAATAGTTGATAGATGATGATGCATGTAAATGTTATTGTCAACTATCTCTTTTATACAAAACAAAAAAAATAAAACAATGAAGCAATGCTAACGATTGACAACAAAGGCCTGACGTGGACCAAACTAAGCCATTAATAATAGCGCACAATTTTTCAAACAGCAACAGAATAGTGTAACATATCAAATAACCATTTACTTGATTCAAAAGATTTTGTCAGTATAAAAAGAAAGATAATATCACGTCAAAGATAAATTCACGGTATATAGTAAAAAACTGAATGTTAGTGCCTGAAAGAAATATAGGATATTCATGATTTTGGCTATTTGTATATTCCGTAAAAATTTTTAACTTTTTAAAATCAGGGGTCGTCAATCTTTTTATGTCTACCGACCAATTTTGCTTATTTTTCTTTATTTTTAACAATTTCCTAAGTGCCCACCAACATCGATTTATTTCAATCCAGTATAAAGGTGAAAAAATTCTGAAAGGAATTTAGGAGATTTAGAAAAACAAGATTTTATAACCAACATTTTATTGCGACAAAAAGAGTGCGTATATATATGTATATTGAAAAAAAATAATCATTTATGAGAACTTCTGTCTGTCTGATGCTGTGAGACTAAATATTATGTCTGGTTCAATTTTTTTAAAAAACAAATGAAAGTTTCCTCATTCAGTCATGAATTCGAAAATTTTTGGGATAAAAGCAAAAATCGCCACCACCCACCACGGAAGCCTTAATCGCCCACTAGTGTGCGGTACGGACCAGGTTGACGACCTGTGTGAAAAATTATTTATTATTTAAAATAAATGCTAATGAGCCAGTAAAAGAAAATAAATAAAGTAACAGAAAAGATATGATGTTTACAAACATATCAACATATACATTTTTGCCTTTCGAAATAGGTTTTCGAGATAGATTTAAATTTTACCTTATAGTATTAATACTTCACTAGATTTTAAAGATGGTTTTTTTAAGGGTTAAGAAAAGCACGAAACGGCATTAATGTGCAAAAAATCAATACATTTTGATGAAAGCATTTGCGTATTTAAAAAAGTATTCATGAAAATTAACTTCCGGTGTTAAAACAACTTAAAAGAAAGGAAGTTTAGAATCTTTGCTATCAGACGATAGTAAGGAAGGAAAAATAAGACACTTAGAGATTGAGTACCTTTTATTATTATACTGTATCAAATTGAAAATGCTGCTATTATTACGACTTATAAGCAATTGCCGTGTTTTATAATCGGTAAATAAATTCTGTGGCGCAGTGGTCAACGTCGTTAGCTTCCGTGTCGGATGTTTGTAGTCAGTAAATCGATTCTGTTCGAAGGCAACAGGTGTTTCTGTTGTTACAAATCTTTTACCACCTTTCCGATCTAGAAAAAGCAGCGCGTAGCGAGAGCGATTAGCTAACCGCTTGTCCTGTCCTTGTCCGCGTATCATTTCAATCCCTACTCTCTTCGAAGAGGAGAGGTTTAGCCACTAAGTAGCCAACAGTTCTCGTAGTAAAATATATGTTCAGACAAACTCCGTGAAAAGTCCATATGCTCCAAGTTGGGAGTGGTTTTGCTAAAATAAGAGCGTCATATTAATAACATTATGATTTCCATCTATTATGGTTACCAAAAATATTTATATTTTTGGTAACCATACCATTTTTTTGGTAACCATACCATTACCATTTGGTAAGGATCGTATGAACATCATGTTATCAAAATTTTATCACCGTAATTACCTGTGTACAGTGGCAGAAATACAAGTAGATTTTTCATTCCATTACGTAATATTTATAAATTTATTTCAATGAAGAATACATTTTAACTCATACGAAAAACTGGTTTTAGATTCGGCAATATCGCGTTGTTCAACGATTCTTGGCCAAAAAAAATCACGGCAGAATTATGGTTTACAGGAATTCACGATGATAATTTTTATGTTTATCAGGACCGGTTTCGCTCATCGCCATCATTTGACTCCGAAACCGATCTCAATCGTTATACAATAATGTGGAAGCAGTAAAAATAACGTGTTTTATTTTATTTAAATATGTTGCCTGACCGCCGAGAATTGACAGTTGACACCTTAAAAGTGTTGGATAAATTCAAGAAATAAATAACGATTCGGAGAAAAAGGATGTTCTTTGGAGTAGCAAAATCAAAACATGAATTTTGTTTTTATTTATTTAATATGAAACCTGTTATTTAGATTTGAATATTGCGCAATGCTTAGTGCTTAAAAATAATTTAAATTCGACATACGAAAATACGATTCGACTTTAATGTTAGAATCTTCTTGTTTTTGTCACATTCAATATGACTTGGCATAAGCAATTATCCTATTTCTTGACTTCTCAGTTAAATTTCATCGTGTGTTGTGTAATGAAATAGGTTTCCCTGTTACCTGTAACGGAGATGTACCATTATGAAAAGACCAAAACCATCAATAATCGAACTGTATTCGCATAACTTTTGAAATTCTAAAATTCTAAAATTTGGTATAGGTAAAACACTAAAAACTACATTTTACAACATTCATATAAAATGTTATTAGAAATGATATGTCATATTATGATAGGCATAGAACTTCGTGTACAGTATGTTAATACATGTATATTTTTGATTAAATTCACATTGGCTCAGCAACATATTTTGATGGTAGAGACTATAGCCGAGAGGCTCTGCTGGCGGGTTCAACTATTATTTTTGCGTGAGTGTATCCGGATTCCGGATCTTCTGGATTAAATTAATTAAATTGTTAACTATTCTATTAAATCCATGAAATGTAAAAGAAATGTTTTTTGAAATCAAATCTCTTATTCAATTCATTTAAATTTTGTACAATTTTATGTGTTTTGCCGCTAACGATCCTGGTTTCGCCTTTCGGCATCTTTGTGCATTTTAAGTGCATCTATTAACTTGAACTGATAACTCACCTAACTTGACAATTTCATAGATATTTAATTCAGGGCGAAGAAAAAAAAATAGAGTAAAAAATATTTTTGCATCGAATCATTTAAAAGAAGTGTAATGAAGAAAACAGTTATTATTTGGTTAAAATTTCAAACTTGTATTTTGAATAGTAAATGTTTACCTTCAGGGTTGTGGAATTGATGTCAACGGTATTCCCCGTGTAATAACGTATTTGGTGTTCCCAGCCGTGGTTCAAAGAAAGCCTTCGGGATAAATAACACAAATGAAATAGTATTTGATTTGAAACATTGTGCATTGTGTTTTACAAAAATTTTATAACTCTATTCGAAAGCTAAATTTGCATTTCATATCGCTCCATTTAAAAAATAAAACGTTTAAAATAATCAAAGAATTTAATTATTAACATACATATTATAATAAGTACATATCAATCGTTGCCTTGTCGGAGATAAAATATAATTTCACTGCATTTATATGGCATTAAAAATAATATGCAATGCAGTTTTGTTCAAGCATGATACTTAGGCCAGGGTTATGCTCTGAGACCTTGGCTTAATCGACCGTTTGATAATAATTAATATACTTCTCACTATTGATGAAATAAAATAAGAATTTATATTTAACCGTTAAGTATAACAGCTCTGCAGTTCTAAATCACTAACACCGTCCTTTTGGACTAGCCAGTTTCTTACCGGCCATGGCCAGTTCAATGCAAAACTCTTCGCGCTGGGCAAGTTGGTTTTAAAACCGGACTGTACTTGTGGGCACGCCCACCAGGACGCTAATCACATCCTATGGGACTGCCCCTAAATGAATTCCGAACGAGCATAACTGTTTGCTGTGGTCCGTCCTCACACGGGACTTGACTGCAACTAAGGCTAACTTCATTGCATTTGAAAATTTTATTCAGATTTATTCGGGGATCAACATAATCTCGATTCTTCACTAGAGTCAATATACTCAACTATCACGACGGGCTCTTAGTATACCGATTATACACAGGATACTCTGTATCAAACTGATTTCAGTGGCTGAGCTAGTCACTCCAATTTATTTTATTATTTTTATTTTATTTTCTATTTTAAAGCACTTTAGTGCATGGTTAAAAATCAGTGCCGTGCAGATCTGCTCGGGCTATGAATGTGAGGGGTAAATTCCTTTTTCTAAGTCGATAGCGTTTTGAAAGGCGGCTATGAAACATTGGATGCATAAACAAAACGGGTGGTGGTGGAAAAAACCAAGTTCTGCAGTTCCTCTCAGTATACGGATTTTACACAGGATACTTTGTATCAGACAAATTTTAGTAGCTAAGCTAGTCATTCACAGTTATTTTATATTTTCAAGCACACTAGTGCATATACTTTCTATGCATTCGACTGTAACTTTGTATATGTTTACTAGTGCATGGTTCAAATCAGTCCCGTGCAAATCTGCTCGGACCATGAATGTGAGGGGTAAATTCCCTTTTCTATGTCGATAGCGTTGTGAAAGTCGGCCCTGAATGTCGGTAGTGGTGGGAAAAACCAACTCGTAGTTCTGCATTTCCAAGCAAAAGGGCAGTAAGTGTCTCTGAGAAATTGTTTTATACAATTTTGTGGTATAATCAAGGCTGGGTTCGCCAGACAGTGAGAATTTTCATTTGATTGAAAATGCTTTTTTTTAAATGTCGCTGATATGTTGTACAATTGTGTTGTATTTCTATTACACATTTGATTCATCTAATACAGTAAAAAGAACAGACAAATTTCATGTATAATACATTATAATTCCGTTCCAAGCATGAAATAACATAATGTGTTCTTTGAAGTTTTAGTATTTAGAATTTAGAAAAAGCTATCGATGCGCATATGAACTAATTTCTTTGTAAGCAAGTTGTATGTTGTAACATTGAATGACATTTTGCTTATGCAGATGTTCATATTTTCACAGAGTATTTCAGTTATTACACTGCTATAAAAGTGAGCACTGACCGCCATATATAGTTTTCAAAACACTTAGCAAATGACATTCATAATTCATTCATTTCATTTCAGAAATTTTGCAAGTTACTGCCTTCTTTATTGAAAAGGCTGTATCGTTTACTATAATAAATACCCTCACCGAATTTATGAGGTTAACAAGGAAGGTTTTAATAGTCGATATTTTCAAATCACACTTACTCACTCTAATGAAGGTTAGTAAAGCACGAAAATTACCTGACATTATTTTTTCTATTAATTTTGCCCTACTTGTGACAAAGCGGCCTGATATTTTCCGCGGAGTCAGTCCTTGGACCGTACATATCAATAAATGGTTTACATACAAACATCACACATCATTTAAGTGTTGTAACAAACCTTCTTTAGATATAGATAAATGAGCATTTTCATTTTTAATTGAAGAATAACCTTCGTCGACCACTTTGAACTGTCATTATTTTAAACCTTTATTAGAAACTATGAAACATAATAGTTATTAATTATGTAATGCTTGATAATATATCATTTTCGTGGTTATTTAATTAACAATATTGACTAAAATAACTATCGTTACTGGACGAGTGCACGGGTTTCAAGTGTTGACAGATATAGATAAACCTTTACGTCTTGGAAACAGTGATATGACATGGCAATTGAATCATTATACATATTTTTATTATTAGAATTATATTTTCTTTCGACTAACCAGCCTGCCAATAGGGATGCTACTGAAAAGAGCTTTAACAATTTAAATTGGTATTGCTTCGGATGTTTAAATATCTCACGTGGACATGAGTGAGATTCGACAAGTTTTCTTTTTTTGTAATATATTTGATTTTGTCGGAACTTACTCGGTTGACTTCTTTGCCAATTTTAAATGTTATATCCTTATTTCACATTGCAAAAATAATAAGTTCATGATTATTGCAATGTAAATATCGGTGTTGTTTGGGCATAACCTGATAACTGCAGAATATCGAATTTACAGAAGGAATATTCAAACATACATGAAAAAATAGTTGAGACCAAATAAATTATTATCGGAATTTAGATCACTCCACTATTCCTTGAAAAGGTAATTGGTTTTCAGGAGTTTCAATAATAATCATACAATTATGTCTTAAAGTACCTATACACTAATCTTCAACTTTTTCAAAAATCAGGCTATGCCCAAACACTACAGATATATATACATATTTAAAGACAATCTCGATTGCGTAAATTTTGTACACTTCCAAATTGGTCTATAACTCACAGCTATTTTTTATATTAGATGTTTAAAAAACGTAAAAAATGTTATTCAAACATTTCAGTATTTTGCGTAACCGTTGCATATTATCATTCTAATTACAAGTGCATACGTATAAATATATAAACAATATACAATAGTGTATAAAACTGATATATTTAAATATTCTGTAGTAAAAAATCCTATACTAAAACACACTACATTATTGTGCAGTAATTTGTTTTGTTTATCGTTAGCGTGATCTAAGATTTATTTGACCGTAAAATAATCTAATATAAGATAACTGTCAATCAAAAAAAATATATATTTATAGGTAAAAATATGTCACATTGTGTTATCATTTTATCGATTCATTGTTACAGCAGAAATAGTTTTTTTGATTTGACATATTCAACGATCGGCGATGTACGTAAACAAATAAAAACCATTGTTAATGACACAATTTTTTACACGTGCAGTACTTAGTGCATATTACCAACTTTTCCACTTGGAAAAAACCTTTTTGATAAAAAATAATTATTGTGTCCTACTACACATTGATAATATGTAACTATTAAAACAATTATGACACATTTTGTGAATAATGACTCAATCTTTTGAACAAATTGGGAGTCGATTTATTTATATTTGAAAATTTACTGCTTCTTTATAAAATGAATTAAATATATTACATCTATGACAAAACGTCTCCGAACAAAATGCCCCCGATAAAAATGTCCCCGAAAAAAATGGATGTTTTCGTGTTATGGCAACCTTATTGACAATTGGTGAATTGTTTATATGTATATGCAGAATGATTATAAACAATATATGTGAAAGCAAATTATAAACTAATGTTCATTTTTGTATTGAAATCATATCAGAAATTTTTAGTACTAAACATCTTTGTCCGTAAACATTTTGTCTGTAGACCATTAGTAGCGTAGACATTTTTTCCGGGGACGTTTTGCCCGGAGAAATTTTGTGTTTCAACCATTTGTCGGCACACGAGATTATTATTAAGTGTCAATTCTGGATAAAAAAAAACAGTCAATTGATCAAATGACGTGTATCAAACGTTACTCAAACAACAAATTGTTAAACTGGTGCAACTTTTTTTTCATTATTTTAAACCATGTACACTTGTTCACGATAGCACAAGCATCTACAAGAAATCAATAATTTGATGAAAAATGAAACTGCTCAGACTGGGACTAGAGCCCGTGAGCTCTGTAACTGATACCAATGGTATTGAAACTGAACAAGAACCCGGCTTGTGTAATGTAGGCAATAGCATAATGTCATATTTTTGTTTGTCTCATAATCAAAAAGAAGATATACACATATGCCTGACAGAGCGATATCACCAAAAATTTCATGACACCATTTTTTACTAACTTTAATGTAGAGCTGCTCGAAAATTCTATCAATGTATGATGAAAGATATTCTCAAATACCGTTATAAGACTTTTTTTATTGTCGATACCAGTATTGCAAATACCAGTGTGGTATTAAAAAAATAGATTAAAATTAACGTCAAAAATAAGTACCTTTTGAATCTCTGTACAGGACGAATATGTCAATACTATTTTTTAATATGTCATATAAACCGTTATAAAAGCACACAGCGCTAATTTTATAAATACATAACATATGCTATTTCTTTGAAATAAATGCAATTTAAAATGACGTAATCAGTCAATATTGATCGAGTCTTTAGAAAAATACGTCCACCAACAGAAAGATACCTCTTAGAGTCAATCCTTAATAGAAGATCAATTTATACCTTATACCGAAATACAGGTATTTTTCATTTGAAAATCCGGTATTTTCGTATTGAAAAAACAACTATAAATGCAATTCCTATTCGACGGCTAAATAAGCATGGATATAACAGGCTACTGAAAAAGACACACAATTTTCACATATATTTTTTTAACTAAAGATCAACTGACTGTTTGGTGGTTTCGTTGAAATACTCAGTTTTTGATAAATTAATATCTTATAATTTAAGCTAGTAAAAAGAAACAAGAAGAACCTTCTAAACTTCAGATTAATTACAATAGATGTTGTATTGTTTTAATTGGCATTTACTTGGTAGAACTCCATTATGACAGGGAGAAAAATAGCCAAGTTATTTAGATCTACAGAAATTGTAATATTACATATTTTGATAGCTATTTCGGCGTACGCCAGTTCGATAGTCCGACATTTACGATAGTTCTGACGATGGCCTAAGCCGAAATAGCTAGCAACCATATATCATATAATTTCCGTAGAACTAAAATACTTTGCTATTTTTTCAACGTGTTAATAGATATTGTAATTTAAAATATTTAATTATCACCCAAATTTGGAACGTTGGAGTGTTGTAATTATTACATCACCAAATTTTGGCAGTGACCTGGCAATATTATGTTCGTATAAATTATATTTTTTTTGAATAAAAATACAGTTTTTAATCATCAACAGTTATTATAAACTGAAATCAGCTGATTGACGCGTGATTTTGGAATTCTTTAGAAAATGATTATTTGCATATTGAACGAGCACATTAGTGTTTTTTTTTGTATTTTATTTGAAAATTAACTTTGTATTTTTGGAAAAATGCTGTCAGTATAATGATCATTTAAGTGAGCAATGCATAATGATTTGAGTATACACCATTTTTCATTGAAAAGGCATCAATTTTCTTATTAAAACTCAGAATCATAACAACATGTTTATATTTTGTGGTACTGTGTTTTCATTTAAAATTAACATTATATTTTTAGGAAAACTGCCGTCATTATAAAGATACTTGACTTAAATCATCATCAATTTTCATTGAAAAATACTCATATTTATGCTCTCAATTTTCAATACCAATACGCTTGAAGATTACTAATACTTGTATTTTCGTACCGGGTCCGTGGTGCAGTGGTCAACGTTGTTGATTTCTTCATGAGTTCGAGTTCATGTACGAGTTCAGCATTTTTTTCAATCAATTTATCGATTCTGCTCGAAGGTATGGGTGTTTCGATCGTATATGGGGCTTAGAGACAGCGATGAGTTAACCACTAGTCCTGTCCTTTTCCTATAATGTCTACACCTTATCTCGTCGAAAAAGAAATATTAAACTCATGTTGTATTCATAAAATATTTATTATTTTCAGTATTTTCAATTTCCATCTCCGCAATTTTAGTGTCCGGTCCGTGGCGCAGTGTCAACGATGTTGACTTGCGTGCCGAACCGCCCGGGTGCTATTCCCGGTACGAGCGGATTTTTTCAGTCGATAAATCTTGTTCAAAGGCATGGTTGTTTGTGTTGTTGAAAATCCCTTCCCACCTCTCCGATCCCAAAAGGCGACGCATAGTGACAGCGATTAGCTTATCACTAGTCCTGTTCTAGTCCTCATATCCTTTCCATCCCTACTCTCTTCGGAAAGGAGAGGTTGAGCAACTGAGTAACCAGCAGTTATTGTAGAAAAAATCATATGTTGAGATAAACTCCGTGAGGAGTCAGTATGCTCTATATTGGGAGCGGATATGGTTAAAAAATAAAAATGTATTTTTTCAAAATAAACTTTTTTCCTTTCAACTTCCACATACCTAACAATCAAAAATGAAATCCTTTGTATGGCAAAAAAATGTTTTTTGATTGAGGGAGGAATATATTGAATAATTTATTTATTTATTCGAAAGAAAGGAAAATAAAATATGTACTTGGCATTACAGCTGACACCAATGCACCATGCTCTCATAAATATCAAGTCTAATAAATATATAACAAAACACATAACACAAAATTAAAAAAATTTAACACATACATGTAGAAGAACAATGAGCATTTAAAATTAAAAACAGGTATACAATTTTGACTGCTTGGTTTCAAACATCAAGCAAATATTTTTTTTTAATTGTAAATATAGAAATAACTACAATGTAAATACTATTTTTTTAATTTTTCAAAAACAATGTTTGTGGCTCGTTTCGCCTATTTGTTTGACAACAATTAATACAGCAACATTTTAACTACACAAAAGAAAGCACCGAGATTACTGTTGAAGACGTTGACCTCAACAGGCAGTGCATTCATCAGCCGAGCAGCCCTTGTGATTGGTGACTCAATAAGTTATTAATTGACTAACGTATCAAAGGGTGATGCTGATGAGTAATCATCGGCGCCAAAAGTAACCAATTGTATAAACATGTGATATAATCTTCTACGCACTGAAGTAGTAAAAGTACATGATTAATGATATGAAAATATTATTACCTAAATATCAAGGTGAACGCGAATACTCAAATTTGCCCTGCAGCAGCTGCAATAGTTCTGTGTACATTTATTAACCGAAAATAACACTTCGTTACCTTACTTTGAAAAGGTTATAATTGACATTTTTGCCAAAAATTACATTTTGATCGGAAAAGCTTAAATTTACCGCATTATAACATATATATGAATTTCAGAATAATTATCTATGGTTGAATAAGGGAGTAAGCAGAATTCCGGAGATGCACTGCATCTGCACACTTTTTTTCCTAAATTTATTTGCGAAGTACTTTGATTGTCATTATTATTTCCATTATTAATTCTTTAAGATCACTATTTTTCAGCAAAAGTTGTGAAAAAATATGCTTAAAATTTAGTAATTAGAAACGTTTTTACATGATAATTGTTACAAGTGAATTTTAATCAATCGAAACTTCAAACGCTCATATCCTTCAATGTTTTCATCTTCTTTCACATTGCAAAAGCATTAAACTTATAATTTGTAATTTTTGCAAAGTACATTTATAAATACATCTCAAAACAGTGTCAAGAGGAGTTAGAACCTTCAAAGTAAGGTGTCGACTTGCTTTAAATGCATTAAACACGGCGCGGCCACTTTCATGCATCGTTTTTTTAGTCATTATCGAATGAGCTTTGCTATTATTACTAACTAAGTATTAATTGACGATAATAAAACTGCTAGAAAGGTCTTTGCTTTTTTTATTTTATATTTTAACATTTTACCATTAGGGTGTTCGAAAAATAAAGGTTGAAACAAACAGTTATTGTAGAAAAGTATGTTTAGATAAGTTTCATCAGTAGTTCAGATTATCCACATTGATAAGGGACATTTTCATTAATCCATGACCGCTCTCTATATGAAAGCACAAGGCCTACTAATGGAGATATCTCAGCTGCTTTTGACTCACTCGCTCAATCTCTCTATAGTTCGGTGTGTGTATATATAATATATAAAGGATACGAATAGAACAGGACTAATGGTTAGCTAGTCGCACTTGCAACGCTCTGCTTATGGGATGGAAGGAAGGATTTTTCAAGCCCTGAGCCTGTCTGGTCTGTCACGGAAGCAACGACATTGACTACTGCGCCATGGACTCGACAAATAAAAGTGGTACGTAGAAAGATGGATTGATTAATGTATTCATCGATGATGAGGATGAGAAACAGGTCCTTAGTGTCTTTTTCGTCGATGTGGATGGTGTTGTTGATGGTGGAATCTTGATGGCAGTGACACTCCAATGTCAGGGGACAGAAAATTCTCAATTTAAAGCTTTGATATTCTTCATTCTTCTGTTGATCCGGATCATACGCTGTCAACCAGGAGGATTTCAGTAGTAGCACCCTCCGAGTCCGCATGATCTGGGAATGGGTATGTCATGTATTATTGTAGAAGTGCTTGTATGGTAGAGTTAGGACGATCCGTCATGACGATGAAGAATTTTTTCAACAGCTTCACGACGTGATCTCGGATCGAGTCTGCTTACCTGAATTGTCGATTTCGTCAATTCAAAACAGTTCCTTAGTTATACACATTTTAGATTATTTAAAATACAAAGCTCTCACTAGTTCTTTCTACTCCATTGTTTGACTGTATGATAAGTATCAATGTATTTAATCTTACGACGGAATCTAAGAGACAACTTTATTTTGTTTGTACTAAATGTTATTCTGATAGTGATACCTATCAAGAATGTGTCTAAATATGTATTTACTATTGGTGACCTCAAGCTTTTTTTATGCCAGCTTTTAGAGCTGCTAACAATATTGACTATCAGTAAACGTTTTAAAATGAGTGTTATTATATTTTTCGGCAGTAGATTATGGCAAGAATTGAAAACATCGTCTTGGATTAGATATGGTACAAAAAATACATTTTCCATATACACGATAAAACGCTATTTCTGTCTCATCGAATTATTCACATACTAAAACTGTATTACGAGGTAAATATCATATTTATATTGATAACGATTGTAAATATTTTTCGATGATTTAAACATTGTTACTTTAAGTATCAATCAAATTCCTTTACTTTTAAAGATTGTAAATAAATTTAACATGGAAGATAAAGTTAAACTTTAATAAAAGTGAAGGGCCACCACATTCATTCGGTCAATGACTCACTGTGCTATTAATTCATCAAGGTAACATAAATAGAGATGTACTCAATGCATGGGTGTTAATTAAAGTAACGATTATCAATTACAACGATTATTTAATTGACTGAAATGTATCGCAACGTTATAACCTCAGGCTTCTTATTGAACAACAAATTACTAAGAGATTTAATGTGAGAATTTGAATGCATATAATCAAAACCAGGCATGGGCAACCTGCAGCCCGCCGAGAGTTTTCTGCGGCCCGCCATCATAAATCATAATTCTAAGTAAGAATATTTTTTTATATATTTTAAAAAATATTGAAAATCAAATAAAAATTCTTCAAGTTACTGAGTGAATATGCAGGTATTCCTTTTCACAGTCAAATTTGATGGCTTCGCTTGGAAAAAGTGCTTCGAAAAGTTCGGGATATAAAAAATATTATAATTTTATTTTTGGAAATGAATAATGTTACGGACTTTTCCGATACTGATGATTAGGGATTTGTGTTTTTTCATTTACTTTGGACATCGTGGCACACTTAAATACTATTAATTCCGTGTTATGAACGCTCTGAATGACGATTTTTCACAAAGATTTGTTGACTACCGAAAAAGTGAGACAAGTTTGGCGCTAGTAAGCTATCCATTTTCAATATGTATTAAAACTGTATTGAAAGAGCTACAACTTGAGATTATTGATCTGCAATGTTACACTGATTTAAGAGAATTACACCGTTGTGACGAAATCAGCAAATTTTACAATGATCTTAATTCAGACAAATTCGACCAACTTAAAGATTTTGCACGAAAAATGTAAACATACATTTTTGATCAAGAACCTCAGCTTAATTCTGATTCCACCTTCTTGACCATTCACATCCATCCATGACCATTCACAAGCAGTTTTAAAAATATCAATACAAAATGAGCAACTGAATTTTGAAAAAAATGCGCAAACTCATGCGATACTATTGGTGACTCTGCTCTGAAACTTATAAGCACAATGCATTTATAAAATACGTTGAATAGCACGTTTCTCGGTCGTAAATTTTATCACAGAGAGTTACTATGTCAAATAAATGCGCTTCAGACGTCCAAATATTTTAAATTCACAATAATTAATACGAACTGAATATAGAAATATTATTTTTGAAAGAAAATGGGAATTTTTTTAGGTAAATTTTTATTCAAAAAAAATTTTTTTGGTTGAGTTTGAAAAACATTTTTGTTTTTTCTTGTATTTTGGATACTTTTTTCACGATTTTTTTAGTTGCGCCACTTTTTGAAACCAATGTATCACGCAAAAAACGATAGGGTGTATATCTAAAAATATTATTTTACTTGCGGCCCGCTGCTCTTTTTGAATTCTTGGAATTGGCCCTCCATCCTAAAAGTTGCCCCCTCCCTGATCAAAACTATAAAACTGATATAATTACATATATATATAGCTTATGATAGCACCTCAGGTTATGTATTAATTCTACAAACTAGTCTCATTTGTAAAAACTAAAAAAATCTATTTGCTTAGATATTTTTTCTGGCAAATCAATCAAGCTATTTTGTAATAAAATTGTTAGAACGAAATGGTTCTGCATCATTTTATAATTTTTCAACAAAACTAAATATGACAATTAGTCTAAAACGATGTATGTTGTTTTATTGTCTTATTATCGACATGTTAATCAAAAAACTACGATAAAACCCTAAAATATAAACATAAACATTTTGTCATTATTCAAAAACTTTTTTCTTACAATAGTTTTCATAGAGCTATTGAAAAGTATTCACCTTTTTCTCACTGGTTTTATTCAGTGAAAATTTCTTTGTGGACGAGGATCGTTATTTCTTTTAGCTCTTTATTTAATTGTACAAATAGTCGCATATTTTCATCTTTCACTAGTTTTGAATAATATTACATTGCAATAAAATGACTTCCTAAACTCTTTCTTCATACAATTAATGCAAACGCGAAACTCGTTTACTATTTTTCGATAACTAATTTAAACTTGACCCTTGAAGATAAATACTATTGCGTACAAAAGTAGGAAAGCTCGAGGGCTTTCAACCTTCTCAATTGCTTGGTCAAGTGCTCGAATCCATAACCGGAATCATTAAATTGATTTGTGAATTTTGCATATAAAAAAACAATGTTGTCTATTATGCTGTTACCTTTTGGTAATTACCTCATTCAAAACATTGTAATGCAATATCAATTAAATACAACTACATAGTTAGATCTTTAAAAACTCGCCGTATCTTTATATCATCTTGGTTATGGAAAAGATACACTGACTTACGGTTCTCATTTATGTGTTTAAATGCTTCATTGGGTAAGCAGATATGTATCGTTACAAATCTCTAATATGAAAAGAGCTATCAATACTTTCTGCCGGAATAGCAATATTGTTCATGTAAATATTGTAAATCAATCGAAGAAGGGACTCGTTTGACTATTGTATTACATTCATTGTAAATGGTGACGTAATAAAGACAGACTGCATTTTTAAGAATAGGTGTATATTGATGAATGCGGAAGGATATAAACTTTAAGCATTGATTACTCATTTTCATATGCAAGCACCCGTGACGCATTTATAACAATATACATATACGCCGCTTAGAATAATAAATTTGGAAAATAGCTCGCGTAGTATGATTAATCCGACATTCGATAGTTTAACTTTAACATTCTCCCGATGCTTCTAATGACGTTCCAAGCTAGAAGGCAGTAAGTGACTGACAAACTTTTGAGAAAAATGACAAAAATTGTTTAAGTTTTACTATTTAGAATATGTAAACAGCGGTTGATGCGAAAATTAATTTATTTCTTTGTAAACAAGCAGTAAGTAGTTGCATTGAGAGCATCTTTGCAAAAAAGCAAGTGGCTGGTGTTTTGCTGAGAAATTCTTATACTTTTAGCACATGTCCATTTTTTTCACACAGGATTTTTACAGTATTTTAGTATACTGCTATAATAGTAAGCAATTGCATTCATAATATAAGATTAAAATTAATAACTTTATAAGTTCACGTGTCGTGTAATTCAGTGTTTTCAAAACTGTCGACATTTGTGCCCCTATTCAATAACACAGAGTTCATAAAAAAAATTGCATGAGCTTTAATAACAATCAAAATATTTGCTATCTCTTCATTAAAAGTGTATGCCTGGTGCAGTGCGTGCCCCCACCAAACTCTGCCCGCCCTGCAAGGAATACACGTACCACAGTTTGAGAAAAACTGGCGTAGCTGGATAAACTTCCACAACTTGCCGCCGAATCAATCGGAAAGATAACAGGTCCTATCCCTATCCAATAATGATAAGCTTGCTAAGACATCATCAGGCCAACGGTTTTATGTCGTTTGTTTTTGCAGCTCGTGACATTTCTAGAAAGCTTAGGCAGCATCCTGGATATAATTTTTTTATTTACAACTAGCGAGTACCCGGCATGCGATACAATGCCAGTCAAGGAAAGTGTTTTAATTCTGTTTATTGAAGTGCTTGTGACAACGCATTTTTTATGGGTTTTTTGTCTGGTGCGTATACGAATAAATCAGAAGGATTTCCAAAGCATGGATTTTCCTTATTTAGTCCACACACTTCCAGTGATTGTCCCTGTGCTTTTTATGGTGACTGTAAACGTTTTAATTGGAATGGCATACCTGTCGTAATCATTGGGACGCGTGGCAACAGTACATCTTCACTAAATAGTAGCTTAAATTTTAGCCTAGATGATATTGTTGATTATCGTTTTCACTGAAAGTCTGGTACCGCTGCAAAGTTCCGGTGGATTAATATTTCAGAGAAGAATAATATGTACGCCAATTTACGATGCTGAAACGCGTGGCTGCATGCCTGGAAAATCGCAAGCGGATGAACGGTATAGGAATGCATACGGGACATATAAACGTTCATTTTTATATATAAAAATCTGCCACCCTCTTGAGCAGTCAACCTAACTGGAAACGTTAAGCAACAAATCCGATATGCACAGATTTCAGGCTTGTATAAGGTTATACTAGCAAAGATGTGTAGAAAATATACCACAAGAAGAGGAAAGTTACTTGTAGTGCGTATTGACCAAATAAACAAGTTGCGAGAGTTCGCAACCTTCTGTAATAAAGATGCACAATCGCAGAAGAAGATGACAGGGATTCGATTAAATTTCTCCATTATGTTTTCCATATGCGGGTATGTATGTAGGCCGTTGCGTCTGTATAGATACACCATCATTTACTTATCACCGAGTAAAGGTGCATGAAATGGGTTCTCCCCGATCACCTTGATTTCTTTGATCAAGTTCCTTCACCTGTCTCGGCCAATGTATGCGATGCCGGTCGATTTTCACTTTCGTTGGTAACACTTTTTACCAACAGATGCTAACAGCGCAATAAAAATTATGTTAACTGCAGATAATTCTTGTCCAAACAAAAATACAAGCCTTGTAACTGTTGACAGTGAATTGCTTGAAAAAACTATTATGTGATCGATTATTGATACTTACTCTTTGACACGTTTAATCCACATCATATATAATACTAATTAATTGCATGAAATAAGTATGTGCGGCGTCGATAAATCGCAGAAATTATTGAAAAGTTAAAAAAATTATATGTAATAATTTATTATCATGTAAGCGAATTGTGATTGAAAAACACTGATATGATAAAGACAACAACAGAATAGAATAATTGTTTTAAGCCTTTTTGAATTTGGATCGTCAGAACTTGTCAGTTCAGGTTCATTCGTGTACTTGAAATGCACGAAGATGCCGAAAGGGGAAACCCAGGTCTTTTGCGACAAAACTTACGGAAAAGCACAAAATTCAAACGATTCAAATTTGATATTGAAATTCCATCAAGCACCGTCAGTCCTAAATTCCTAAATCCTAAATTATTTCAGACTTTTTTTCAATTATTCATTATTTTTATTATTAGTATAGCAAGATATTTAAACCACGTCCGCTTCCAATGTGGCACATATGGACTACCAATGGCGCTTATCTCACCATAGGTTTTCCTCGAGAACTTCTTTTTCCTCAGTTGTTTAACCTACCTTTAGTTCGATGAGAGTGGGACTAGAAAGGATATATGTATGTATCGACCGAAAATGCTGGTCGTACTGGGACTCGATTCCAAGAGTACCGTCGAGATAGTAGCGATAGAAACGATAGGACTAGTTGTTAGCCAACTGTTTTCACTTGTTACTTATTTAAAATTTAAAACTTGTAGGTGTCCTACTGCAATAATTTTCTGTGTCATTGATTTCTATTAAAGATTAAACGGATCATCAAAATTATCAACATCAGATATGTTATATTTTTCTTATACCTGCTATACAAAATAGTTACTTCTGTGTTATATGGAAATCGAGCAGTGCTTAATATAGTCATTCACATTGCGAAATTGGATATATGCCAAATATTCTTTTTGACTTATTTGTATTAATAAACGTAGAAAAATATATTCGCCCAAAAGCCTATTTCACACCACACAAAACTAACAAAAGTTATGGTAAAAGTAATATATATCAATGACATGTATTCTATGTCAATTCATGCAATTTTGCATCGGAAACGACGATAAACTCGGCCCTCGCTTAGTTGAATATGTCGAGAATACTCCCATAAGGTTAACAAATGGCTTTCCATTAAAAGTTAGCCCATTGAACAAACTAGTGTCTTGCTAGTTCAATTCTTGTTTACACTCTCCGTGTCACGCCCTGAATAGCACGACGTTTTGTTCTGTGGCAGATTCAATCAGGCATGATACAACGACGAGGCTGCATAACCAATACTTTTCATTTTCATATTGAACTATACTTGTAAATTTTTGTTCTATGCATACTAAAAATAATTCAAGGTTTTGATATAACACGGTCAAAAAAATTCCAAACACATTTTTACACGAATTATTTGTTGTAACACGGTTTCCATAAAAAATTATTAAATTCGTCTCAGTGTTCAATAAATGGCATTAAAATGCATACGGGGTGAGGTATTAACAATTCTTCATACTGCTGGACCCGGAACACCAAAGTTTTTTATTCGGCCATACAAAAATTCCCGATTTTTGTATACAAATTATTTATGCAGGAAATGTTCATTTTTTTCAAATATTTCATGATTTTTTTGAGAATTCGCGACAACTATATATTTCAATTCATCATTTACGACAAGATAAGATCAGGTAACTAACTGATCCAAAGTGAAAGATATCAAATGTTTTCTTGGATCCGACCAGATATTTGTTTTCTCAAAACATTCTTATTTATTGAAATTCAAAAAATGTAGTGCACTAATGATTAAATATTGTGACTAAATGACAAACACGACGACTGAAATTGCCGTCCATGTCAAGTTTTAAAAAAATCAGTCCAGTATATTTCTCAAAAAGAACGATGACATCTGGTTCACAGGATCATCACTGTTCTTATTAGCACCAACACTAATAAAAAAGTTAACAATAGTAAGTCGATAGCCAAAGGGAGTGTGCGTGAGCCTGCTACCACGGTATATTTTGGAAAATTTGCTTCATCAACAACGGGATCGAACATGTGCGTTATGCACATACATATAATACGTATGGGCATTATTTAAAACTTTTAATCTTGTATTCAATATTTTTTACCCGGTAGTTGTTATTTGCCAAAAAATATAATACCAGTCATGTTGACAATGATAATATACTCGTTTGAGTCAAGTAACGTTCTGTTCTCACTGCAATCAAATTATGTCATAACCAGTGTCCATGAGTTTATTTACTTCGTTACTAGGGATTCAAATGCTCTTATGTTTGTTTTGTTACATTTTACATTATAATTATGAAATGTTGTAGATAAACAAATATTGACATTCTTTACTATAATACATATATCCAATCATCTCAACAGAAGCTATACTAGCGTGAATTAGTCATCAAATATCTTTCTGATTTGGTGGTAAGTATAATAGATAAAAGTTTGTCGAGAAAGTGACTAAAGGATATCTAATGACTTTCTCTCTTTATCCCTCCATATGATGTGATAAACAGATCATAAAAATGTATAAACCGATTAAACATAAACATATAAATGTTTCCATTTGGTAAATTCATTCATTTAAAAGAAAACGATAAAATCAGAAGAGAATTAAGTACCAGGCAACATTTAAAGTACAAAAAAGCTCCAAGTAATTATAATACTCATGAAATACGTCAATCACGCTAGATTTTTCAAATATTAAATTTACTTGTCTAAATAATTTTTTAGTAAGCGCATACAATTGCAAAAATTAACATACATGAGTCACAGAAAAGAAAATTAATCTGTTACTCAATAATAAATACTAAAAAAATATAATATTGTTATCATCATGTTTTGCTGCAAAGATTCTGCAAAAAATTTTAATCAGATAATTGAGTAATCGAATAGGCAAAGTACTTTAAATGACATCTGAATTTTGGAATTTGAATTTGGAAAGAATATCAAACAATGAAGACGTTATTCTTTTGTTTTTAACTTAGCTGAAAAAAGGAGTGATTTCTTTTGATGCAATCAATATTGGCGAACAAGTGAGTATATTAAAAGTATGGTCGCATTAATCAGCGCAAAATGTTGCCCTAAATAAGCAATTTTATAGCCGGATAGAATTTGCAACAGGTATTTTAAATATGGTCTCCAACATTCAAGACCACTCGAATATTACACTACATAATAATCAGCGAGCAACGATGGCCATTATACTGGCATGTCGAGATAACTGTAAATGCTATTCGGAGCGAATTTATTAAAGCGTTTTAAAATTAAATATTCTGAAGGTAATAAATTTATATTTGCTAGCATATTTTATTTTTATACTGCGTTGAATTGTAAAGATAAATAATCATATAAATCACAGTTTTGTTACGAGAACTGCTCGTTACTCAGTTGCTAAACCTCTATTTTTCAAGAGAGAAGGGATAGTAACGATTGGACTTGAAGAATACTAGTAGGAAGTTATCGAAAGACGTCCCGATACGTTCCGTCGTCGGGATTTTTGGATGCAAATTTTGAAATCAATCAATTTAATAATAAAAGGTCGGATAGAACGCTAGATTGATTTATCGATATTCTTATGTTATTATCTGGTAATTAGTATTTTCGATACAGTCAATTCGGGTAACTTTGGAAACTTTTCAGGTGTTTTTTTGTGATATTTTTATTTTCAGATATAGTAAGTTGCATTTTATAGACTATTATATGTTCTTACCACTTCCTTTAGATTATTTTGAATTCAAATATTATGAAAATACAAGAAAAAATAACTTAAAACTGCTTTTACGGGCGGTCTAATGCTAAATTTATAATTGAGTAACATTGGACACCACCACTTTCGATGAGCGAATTTTAGCTGAATCATCCAGCTTGGTGACATTGAATTGAACTTTTATAAGAAAGGATAGTCTTTCAATGGAAAATATTAAAAAAACTACAACTTTTTGCCCATTCCCTATACGTTACACCTGGCTTAAGCGAAGCCACCTGTTTCGAAAGAATAAAAACGTATATTTTCATAGTTTATTTCACAAAATATCTTAACAAGATAAAAATAATTTGAGAGGTGAATGTGGATCTTTTTGTTGACCACGTATAAGACAAAAGATCGATTTGTTATATTCATCAATCGCAAGAATGATCACGACTAGAATGTAAAATAAATAAACGGTACTTGCTCAAGTTTCGTCCAATGTTATATTCAAGTCCAAAGTTACCCGAATTGACTGTACTACAATCAAAAATCTCGATAATTAAAAACAAACCCACTTAATTTATTGAAACTCGTTTATTTCAAATCGTCGCTAATTCATATTGACTATGTTAATAGCAATTTAACTTAGTGATCTATTTTTATTTTTGTATATAAACGATACAAACTATTCACTACGCGTCAGTTCAAGTACATCCGTGAACTTGAAATACCTGAAGATGCCGAATGTCGAAACCCCGGTCGTCCCCAGCGACAAAACTCGTGGAAAAATACAGTCGAAATTCTTAATGATAATTTGTTATTTTTTATGAAGTGAATTTCTTAAAAAAATAAGTATTTTGATATTAGGAGATTTAAAATGATTTTATGAACATTTTATCAAAATTTATTAAAGTTATATATTATGCAAAGCCAGCGCATAAAACTTATAATCTGACAATGATAATTTTGCTAGTGACGAAAAACATTTGCATCATGGCATTGTTATTTGTGTATAATAAAAATTGTATAATTTTCTCTTTCACACAATACACACACACTATTATATATGTTATAAGGATAAGTAATAGTCATACACATATATTATAAATTCAGCATCATGTCACACAGACTAAAAATAATTATTTAAAAAAAAACTTTCTAAATACATATGACATAGTCATGACAAATAAATCACTTAAAAAAAACAATACTATTTATGTATCTAAGAGGTCTGCGCGGGCCGAAATTTGAAAATTCTACCCGGCCCTAGCCTCACAATTTTCCATCCAGCGCCGCCCGAGCCCGGGGTTTATTTCCAAACATCTCTCTGGATCCCGGCCCGAGCCCGAAATTTTTCCAACATATACGGTACAAAATAAGAAACATTATGTTTGTCGACAATTTAATGAATATTTATAAGATGTGTGTAATTTAGATTTTCGATAATGAAGTGTTCATATATGTTTGAATTTTTGTATACTCAGGCCCGAGTCCGGCCCGTGTCTGAACTTAAACTTTCGTTTCTCGACCTGACTGCTCGTGGGCCGGGCCGGGATCAGGTCCGCAGGCCATACTAGAGCCCGTGCAGACCTCTAAATTGTATGTGTATTTCAACATACACTTTTTATCAGTGTGGTTTGTCATTTTGCCTTGCGTATTTTTTTCCTTATATTCATTTGCATGTTTTTTTTGTCACATAAACCTACTGTCGACATAATACTAATTCCACGTATATTTTGCTAAGATCTGGACCAGTTTCGTTCAGCACGAGCATGATGTCTTTTCACCAAGAATTGGCCGTTAACACCCTAAAAATGATTCATTATATTTTTTAAATTCACGGTGCACTGACGTCACTTGAACCTTTTCACTAAACCTCGAAAATATTTCTTTCAAAAGATTCAAAAGATTTGCATTGGCCGGATATATTTTTATTCAAAAATAAAACAAATAATGCATATCACAATAAATTTATCGAACATTTTTTTTCAAATGAGATTTTAATTTTAGCTCACTGCGAGGCGGTCGATGTTGATCTGACATTATAAATAATAAGGGACGGATTTTATTTTTGCCAAACTTTAAAATTGCCGGTACTCATTGATAAATACTGATATTTTCTAATTTATCTTTTGTGTTCACTGCCTCTAATGGCGATGCGTTGGCTTACCGATTTATTTGTTAAATATAATAAACCTAACTCAATTTTCTTTACTTTTCAGAAGAGCTTAAAGACAGGTTTCAATAGTGATCAAGTATACCTATTTTTAAACAGATACAGTTATATAATTCTATCATTTGAGTTTTATTTATTTATTAACATTTTACTTAAAGCCTATTTTTCTTGTATTTTGCTTCAATTTATTTACTTAGTTGGAACACCAATTGTTTGTCATACCTTGTATTTCTTACTTAAATTTTGTATAAATATCACTGTTTCATTGTATTTCTTATCAGTTGACAATGCTCGCCATGAACGAAACCGGTCCTGATCCAATTTTTATGTGGAATAAGTACTTAAAATGTTTTATTATTTTTATTATATAATGTATTGTTTTAAAGATAAGTGGAGCTTTGAACCAGAAAGTGATTTTAATATGCATTGAAAAATCTTCATATCCACTTCTAATATAGATGTGCCTCTTTGACACATAATGTTACATATTATTTTGTATCTAGTCGCATCTATAGCTCAAAACTGGAAAAAATCCAGATACGCTTCTTTTATTCTAAGGGCCCGATTTGAGATAATAACTCTCTATCGAAAATTCAAGATTCGTCTGTTACCAAGAATAGGACGCCATTTTTTTAAAATGATATTCATAATTCAAAACCGGCAAAAATCGGGATACAGGTAGAAGACATTTTTACATTTTAACATGTTTACTGGCAAATCTGATTACCGGTTTTGACATCCCTGTTTGGCATATAAATAGCGAAAAGGCGCTAGCAAAAAAAACCCAAAAAAAACACTTCGCGCACCTTTGTATAAAAAGTTGAATAATTTGCCGCTGAGATCATCTTCTCATATAATTTTCAATCAATATTTTGATTCGATCCTTGGGTACAGGGTCAAAACAGCGTTATCAATAACCGGATTTCATTTAATTTGATTAGATTGCTGCGGTGAAATTATGTTCACTATTTCATTTAAAACTGATTGAATTTAACACGTCGCAAAACTGATTTTTTTATTCGATAAAGCTACATATGTTGTGATAATGACGTACATAGAATAATTTTTAGCTGACGTTATCGGCCATCCGGGAAATTTTCTTTATGTCTAATACTACCAAATTATTTTAGCAAATTATAACACATTTCTGGTGAGACAGGAATAAGCCTCAAAATGTAAAAAAAAAATACCATGTGTAAAGTTAATCTTACCACGAATGACTGTAAAATGTAGTCTTTATTTTATTTGACAGTATTTGAGTGATATCTAAGATTTCAAAATATGTTACCGAATACATTGGAAGTCACTGCTGTTTCCTTTATTCTAAGTGATTTTGAGTATTTTTAAATATGTAACGGTTAAATTTTGAAAGCCTTGTCTCCCGAAGATTTTTTTAACCATTCTACACATATGCATTTTATTTCATCAGTTTGGTAAAGAGATTGCATCCATTTATATACTTTATGAAAATTTTTGATACAGTAAAATCAAAGTGATGGAAGGCTGAAAATGCTTAGCCTTGAAAGTCTTAATTCATTTTTTTAAACGAGGCTCGTCCATTCTGTATTATATTTCAAAATCCTAACTATAGCAGTACACAAAATAAAAAAAAACATTATTTGGCAAATTTGAATTGTTTGAATTTGGATAATTTCCAGATTTTTTACTTTAATTGTATTTTTATTTATAAGCGATAGAAACTATTTGCAAAGCATCAGTTCATTCGTGGACTTGGAATATATGGAATGTGCAGAAAAACGAAACCCGGGTCGTGGGCGAGAAAACACGTGGAACAGTACAAATTTGTATATGAAATTCCATCAAGTACACCTTAAAAAATTCTAAATTCTTAATTATTTGACAGTGTGAAACCACTCACCGTGCAAGGAAACAAACTGCAAAGGATTATTTTAAGCAACGTAAAAAACAATGATATCTCTATAAGAATATTTTATCTGATTATGTATGTATTCAAAATGTATAACATTTTGATAAAATGTTTATCAGTCTAAGCTTCTTTTTTGACAACAAAATTTAGTTTTACATATTTCAATTACTTGATACAGTATTGATTTCAAAGAAATAAGATTAAAAGATTTCAAATTTCACTTAAATAATATTACTATCGTCTTCCGCATCACTATCTTTGCATTCAACAAGAAAGTTTGTTTTCCCAGTGACTTAAAAAAATCTATTTTATCAATAATGAATGTTTAACACTGTATGTTTATTTATCTCATAGTTTTAATCGTTGTGATTAACTGATCAAAAACGTTGATATTGCTGACAAACAATATAATTTCACTTAGTTGGGATTTTTGAACAATACAATGTGTTATGCTTAAAATACCAAGAAAATCGTAATCGGCGATATCATCGTTTTGCATAATGTTTTGAATTCCTGACATAATTACGTAACAATCAGTGGGCTTCAGTTCATAAGTCTTTCGTCATAATGATTTGGTGATTATTTGTAACTTGTCAATCTCGCTATTCCAAAAACTATAAAATGCGGGGCTGTGGAGTCGGAGTCGTCGCGGCGTATCAAGTTCAAACTTTTTATTTTGGCATTTAATATGTCAAATTTGGCTATTGGCCGAATTGGTTTGTATTAACTGAATACACATAAATAGGAAAATTAGGAAAAAAAGTGACGAAATTAAACTTTTTTTGTCAGAGTTTTTTGCATGTTTTTTGAGAAAAACTGGATTCAGAGTCGAATTTTTTTAACAACTCAAGATTCCTGATAAAATTTCGCCAAGCAAAGTTTTTTTTTACTATCGTCAAAACAGTAAAGCAGCGATGCACAACCTGGGGCTGGCAAAGTCATTTCATCCGACCCAATATGACAAATATCAATCAACATTTTTCTTTAGAACTTTTTATTGGCGATAGAAGAACACTAAAAAAATAAAATTTTGAATTTTGAATACTCTTAAAATATCGATAATTTAATCACTTTTACCCATGTGGCCCTCGAACTATATGAGAATTGATTATCTGGGCCTTCTCTCCAAAAGTTGGTGCATCACTGTACTGAAGCATATGTCATTGAAAAATGAAAACAATATGCCATCAATGCCATAAAAGGCACTAGCAATCTATAAAGTTATTTGATATAATATATCCTAAAATGGAAAACATACACTGCATTTCATTCATACGATTCTCCTTATTTGGGTAACACGGGAAGCAATCAAAATAATAAATACAATATCATTTTATTCTGCCAATTAGCTCAGCCATGGCCTATTACATTAATGAGATTATTGTCCCACTTCTGGGCTCATTTAAAAACCATATTTTTTTCTTTATTTATGTGTGGAAGTCATTATGGAAATATAACAATTATTATCAAAACATTCAAGCTTACATATTATAGAATCACACAAGTTAGTTGCCTTGGTGTAATTGTGTGATTTTTAAATTAATAAAATGATAAATTATTCGTAAAGTCGTGCATCTACAATGTGCACATAAATATTTAAAATTCGAGCACACCGTAGACAACACGTTATTTGTTTATGGCATTATTTTCAATTGTCATTAAACAACACTGGATCTTTAAACATCTACTATTTTTCGTTAGTTACTATAAAAGTTAACTTTTGTATAAAGGGTGTTTATATCATATTTCATTAACTGTCAAAGATTCGTCATTAATCTCCTAGATATAAAAATGATACGTTATTGATATGTTTACTCTTTATTTCATAACATGTTTGCAATAAGAATGCTTGAAAACATACATCTAAAAAACTGATATTCCAAGGCTTTTAATTTTTATAGTTTATAAATTGATTAAATAAAAATCAATATTACTCGTTAGAACTCCATTATTAAAATAAAATAGTTGTATATTATGTTTTGCAAGGATATAAAAAGATCATTGATAAAACACTTTTAAAATAACTAAATTATTGTGTGAAATCATTAAGACCGGTTTTTTCTGATCACGAGATATTTCAACGGCTGAGTTTTTTTTAAAACGATTCCATCTTGAAGCATATGGACTCCTCACGGAGTTTATCAACGGCTGAGTTACCTGATAATTTGATAAATGTCCCACTAAAAATTTTCATTAAAAACTATAAAAATGTTTCATTTTCTGCCTTTTAAAAATCGCACCATCGTTTGAGCTATAAAACTATATATTTTAGACGATGGAGCAATGTAGAACAAGATATCAAAATAATTTAATATCGTTTGTAGAATTTCTAATTTACTCTCAGCTATAGATGTACCATTATAACTTGGCCGTTTGTGAGGGCGCCACCATCGCGTATAAACTGTGCAATACTTAATCATATATGTTTATTTACAAACACATTTTTATATGCAAGCTATAAATGAAACAAAACCGTCATGAAAATAGATTTTTATTAAAATAATATAACTTCCAAGGCTTTTCAATGTATCAACTATGCGGGGACAATTTTTGTTCTGAATTTGAACGGCGGTCGAGTTATGATGGTACATCTATAATAGCAACTTTTTCCCTGATCTATTTTATAAAATATTATACTTGCGTTAAACAGATTAAGTATTCCGTTTTAAGCTGCTTCAACACTACTTACATTATCTTCACGTATTGTGCTATTAACGTTTCTTTAAGTAAGCTTTGACTTGACGGGAGTTCCCTAGACCGCAAAAACGTGACTATATTACCATTTAACATATTGTAATATATGTTTGTATTTTCCGCGAGGACGAAAACATGATAACAACTTAACCAACTCATTTTATTTTTAGAGTCTGAAAGATTTGCATTATTTTCATTATCCTTGTTTATGCGCAGCAAAAAAAAAACACTTGAGGCGCCTAAAAGCAAAACACAATACGTCCATTTTGAAATGTGTATAGTTTGAAATTGTTTCCATTGTGTTTCAAATTAAGAACAAAACTTACTTTTGATAGCAATTCAACCGCTTATTGCAGCAAATAAACACGAAATAGAATTCTATTTATCGGGTTTTGGGTGTGATATCCAAAACACATAGGAACAATTTTACTTTTATGCTTTTTGCGGGTTTACATCATCACATATTTGATGTGAAATGACTAGTAGTATAAGAAGACTGCATATAAAATAATAACCCATTACAAACGGACCAATTAATGAAAAAACTAAAAAAAACGTACCTGATAAAAACAAATAATATCCTTCCAATCGAGAAAATTGTAAAAATATGTTTTTTTGGCTTATTATATGGAAATGTTTAATCAGTGGTCACCAACCAGTGGGTATGTGGAGTTTTTGTAGTGACGTCATTGGAACCCATACACAATTTTAACAGGCAACAATTAACATTAAACATTTTATATTTATTATAAACAGAAAAGTCTTTTATGCAATTCATTACATTGAAAGCTTTTACGATCGCTTTTCAAAATTATGAGTTAAGTAGTCCGTGAAATTCGAAAGGTTGACGATAGCTGGCAAAGAGTATGGATTGACTAGATATCTACGAAATTCAATTATTTCAAAAACATTAAATTATAATCAGTGCTGTGGAGTCAGTAAAAAAAAGTTCGACTCCGATTACAGCATTTACCAAAACCACGACTCCGACTCCGACATTGACCAAAAACACGTTTCCGACTCCGATTGAAAAGTTTAATATCGTTACTTTTTTTCCCTAATTTTCCAATTGATGTGTATTCAATTAAATATCAACCCTACCAATCCGACCAATAGCCAAATTTGACATATTATATGCAAAAATAAAAAATCAAACTTTTCAAAATTTCCGACTCCGAGTACGACTCCGACTCCAAAGCCCTGATTATAATTTATTTATTATAAATTAACTTTGCTAGTAAAAATGTTCATAGTTACAAATTTAAAAATAGGAATGAACTGTCATGATATAAACGGCGATCATAAATATTCATATTTATTAATGCCGTGATTCTAAGAATACAATAATAAATCAAAATTATGTTACTACATTGTAATATATTTACAATATATAAAAATATATATTAATTTAGATCATGCATGGGCATCTACCGGCCCACGGGCCGGATCCGGCCCGCCCAGCTATTTTGTCCAGCCCTTATACATCTGGGCAAACTAATTGAAAAAGAAATTTATAGTTTCAGGAAGGATTTTGTTTTTAAAACCATTTTCCTAGTCTATCAGCTCATACAAACAACGCATAAAAAGTCGTGGCAATAGAAATCCGCGCACCCTTCACAATTCTATTCCACATTCGCTATATTTGCTCATCTGATATATTCAGATGTAAAAAATGTGCCAGCAAATTTACAGATGGAACTTATTGAGCTTTAGGGGGATTTATTGCTAAAACCACAATTTAACAACATTGCTTTGACGGATTTTTATAAATTATATTTGGTGGATGAAAAATATACAAATTTACGCGCATTTGCAAGAAAAATCATTTGTATTTTCGGCAGCACATATACATAAACGTGCGATCAGTTTTTTTCGAGGATGAAACACACTAATTTAAAAATTTGAACGAGGAAAACAGATGAAAATCTCGAAAATTCTATGCGATTATCCTTAAGCAACATCATCGCCAATATGGAGAGTCTTGTAATTTAAGTACAAAGCCAATCTTATTCCACACTCAGCCACACAAAATTTTGTAATCAGTAATATTGATATTATGTCGTTCATTATATAAATAAAAAATATATAAGATGTAGTAACGTGTTTTATTGAATTAAATATTACTTATGTGTAGTAATTTAGTCTGGCCCTTGATTCGAAGACGGAATGACAATCCGGCCCCAGACCTAGGAAAGGTTGCCTATGCCTGATTTAGATGTTAAGTAAAATACGAAAACTTTTAATAATAACTGAATTTAAAAACTAACTTTGTATAAAGAATGAATAAGATGGATCTAGAAACGGTGTCAGTAGAAAAATATTTGTTTCACGATTTTTAACCTTCGACGCATTGCTGGGAAAACCAGTATGCCAAAAGACTTTCAGGTGGTACGAATTAAAATAAATGAAATTCATTCATCAGGCAATAATAAGATTCGTCCTGTATTTAGAAGGTGTAATATTTTTGCGGTGACAGCGCGTTTTTGTGTTGGTCGATTAGGAAATTATTTTATTTTGTTTTCACTTTGAACTACATATTGCAGTATTTATTCATATTTTGGTATGCAGTTACATATTATTAAAAGTATCAATTGTTATTTAAAGGCATTTTGTAATTTAAAAAAAAACAATACATTCACGGTGTTTAAGGAATTCAGTTTTTATGGCTATATATTTTAGACATATCGATATACTATCTTGATTTATCTGTCCAGTATTGTAATCCCAATTGGCCGTTTTTATTAGATCTGTTACTTAAATATAACATTCATATATTTTTGCCGGGCCCGTGGTCGAGTGGTCAACGTCGTTAGATTCGAGTCCCATAACGAAGATTTTCGTACGTTAACTTTTCAAATGATTTAAGGGTTAAGTTCCTCCGTATTGAGAGTGATTAGCTTATCACTTCTCATGCCATCGCTCTATTTTTCTAAAACGATATCTGTTGAGGTAAACTCCATAGAGCTCCACATGGGGAGCGGACATGGCTTAATATATATTTAGCTTTTAATGTGTTCACTGTCAATACTTGCTGGAATGGCATTAAAATAAAAATAGCAACTGCATTTGATAATGCTTGCGATGAGCGAAACCGTTCCTGGTCAAATAAATTCAATATGGAATTATAACTAAAAATATTTTTTTATACGTATTGTGTGTGTACCATTTTATCCAAGCTATTTCGACACGTAAATTTCCCACATAGAAGAAAATATATTGATATAAAAAAAGGTTATCATTGCTATTCTGTGACTCATCTAGAGTATTTTTTGTCCCATCCATGTGAATTTCTACACATTGCGCGTAAAAATACCCAGTACTCGCATGTTGGAATTCGAAGACACGTTCAACGGGATCTTCATTACAATGTATTGACATTTATTCTAATTTCTTTTTAAATCGGTAGAGTTTCATTTGTTTTTTTTTAAAGTGAATATTCGAACAGTCTCATTTTTAAAAAGGAAATAGTGGCAAAAATGGCGTTCTTTTGTTTTATCAGCTGATTTTTAGATCAATCAATATTGTCAAAGTCCGCTTTATCGACGAGCAAAAATCCCACTGATGTCACTGTTCAAGATTTAGCTGCGATTGCGACTGAATTATCGATATTAGTTATTCCCAATTTTTTTTTAGATTGTTTCTTATGAGTAACATATTTATAAAATTAATAAAATAAATTGCTTATGTTACCTGTTGTTCATTAACAGATTGTTATATGGTTTCTATGGCGGATTAAGCCTTTGGAAGGACCCATCGCAATATGATTTTAGAGGCCCTTTTTTCTGATATAAAAAAGCGTGGCCTAATTTATTAAATGTTAGACGAATCAAGAATATGTTGTTTTTAATTTTGAGTGTTTCCTCCAAATTGTAATTTTCTTTACTTATCGTATGGCTTGAAAAATATACGCTATTCCCCACAGTTCACTAGAAAAAAATCAGTATGAGTACCTAGCACACTCGAACACAGTATTACTACCATAGAAAATGCATTGTTTGGTGTGCCTCTCATGTGTAGAATCGTTATCGACCGAGAGCCATTCTTCTCGATGACCCTCCATAGGTGGAAGGAAAAAGTGAGCTAACCTTTTAAGCTGGATTCACTGGAGATTGCAACTTGAATATTAAAACTAAATTTAGAGTCGAAGGAGACGGAAAGAACTTTGACGCTAACGCGCCTTAGAAATTGAAGCTCCACCAAAAAGATATATTTAAAAAATGATGTATATATAAACATAAGATATCTCTTGAAACATTTAAAAACTTCGAACTAATTTTGTTTGAATTTGAAAGTTGTTTTCAGCGTTTAAATCCATATACCATGCGCTAGATGTTAATAATTAGACAAATTAAAAAATCGTCACGTCATTTTCTGCAAATTGAAAACTCATTTGAATAAATCGGCGCTGTTTTAATAAAGCTTGCATTATTGATTTGAATACTCTATGCTAATTATTAACACGCGAAGAAACTATATATTTTGGTTATTTGAAAACACATCTTAAAAGTTTTGTCATGTGCCAAACAACGAAAATAAAACCACACTAAAACACCTTTATATTAGCATAATACGTCGTTAAATGGTCAGGTTGAATGTCACGATGGCGATATATAAATAATAAATACAGTATTTTCCTCCACCACCCATCATGCATATCCAGCTACTGATCATTTTGACTTTAAGCGATCTGTTTTTCATTTTTAATATTACGTTTTACTTTTATTCAGGGCTGTGGAGTCGGAGTCGACGCGGCGCTTGGCTGGAGTCGTACTCGGAGTCGGAATTTTTGAAAAGTTTGAACTTTTTATTTTTGCTTATAATATGTAAAATTTGACTATTAGCCGGTTTGGTTGGTTGATATTTAATTAAATATACAGAAATAAGAAAAGTAGAAAAAAAACGTGACGAAATTAAGCTATCTGTAGTTGGAGTCGGAGTCGTGTTTTTTAACGACTCCACAGCCCAGCTTTTTCTTATTTGTCTAACATGCTAAAATGTCTTATGACGTTCTTTTCATTGTAAATTATTAACTCATTCAAAATGCCAATTCACTCCCACCAGCCTATTCCTAAATAGTGGGCGTTGGAGAGCCCCACCCAATCCTTGCCATAAGCCGATAGTTTAAATTCTCCATCAAGAGTTTCTAAGCATGCAATTTTGTATGCCAATTGTTTGGTGAAATAGACAAAGATCTCTTAATCGAAAAATTTTAAGTTCTTTGAAAGTCATGTTTATTCGCTTAAATATGTGGAAATCTAAATATAGATTTCAAAGAACCTGGTGAATTTATTAACTTAATAAATAATGATGAATTTTTTAACTTAATTAATAATGATGAATTTACTAACTTAATGGATGAATTTCCATTGAAAAAAGATGAGATCTGTACCATTTTATATAAAACAGTAAAGTAGTAGTAGTAGTAGTAAACAGTAGTTGAGAAAAATGATAAAATGATTTGGATAATTAGTTTGTTCAAAATAAACAAATAAGCATACCAGACCAATTTGTTCTGGTAACCGACATATATGTATATTGCAATCTATAAAACTAAAAAATCCACTGTCCAACAACTTTAATTTTTAAATGAATATTTAAAAAGAATACGCCAATAATAAAACGTAAAACATCCCGCAGAGTCTTTATTATGATCCTCATTCTAAATAATACATTATTTCTTTTGATTTATCTCCACGGCTTGCCGTAAATATATCACTATAATTGAAAACGGATCAGCTGTTATTTTCACAAACATCTTTAACCTTGGGCTATATTCAAGGACAAAACCATTAAAAAGTTAAATTAAGCCTTTAGGTCTGTAGGGCCACTACGCGTGACCGCTGCCAAGGTAATGTGAACTCTGCTTTGTTTGTTTACATCAGTAGTTCACAACCTATTTAACAAAAGGGCCAATATATTAAATAAGCAATCAATTGCGCATAGATCACAGAAGGCATTAGGCACTCTAGAACAGGCGTCTTCACGTAATATTTTACTGAGGCTGAATTGTAAAACTCCCTATGGAAATGTCTCGTAAACGCATCAAATATTTGCAGGGCTGTTAAGTCGTAGAATAAAATTATGACTCCGACTCCAACATTTTCCAAAGATACGACTCTGACTTTGAAAAGTTTAATTTCGTCATGTTTTTTTCCTACCTTCAATTTATGTGTATTCAATTGAATATCAACTAACCAATCCGGCAAATGGCCAAATTTGACATAATAAATATATGCAGCTTTAAAAAATTCTGACTCCGAGTACGACTCCGGCCAAAACCCCGCGACGACTCCGACTCCGTCCAAAAAAACTCCGACTCCACAGCCCTGAATTTTTTTTTGAGTCTATTGTGTTGTATTTAATCTTTTCTCGCTGTAAATTCGACATCTTCGAACTTTTCAAACACTTTTTTTTTAAATACCAATATTTATTATGAAGCTGTTGGTGGCCGTACACGAGAATCACTGCTCTAAAACGAATGTTGGACTTGTTAGGACGACCTTCTTACTAAACGGACAACGCATATTAATTAATTATTGTAATAAATTCTGAGAAAACTGGTATTATGATATATTTATGAATATAAATTTTCGAGTTAGATAATCGCCTTCATTTCCAAGAAAACAGTTACAGTACAGATTTGCATGATTAAAAAACGCCTTAGACTAATATATTGCTATAAACAGGTTCGCTGCAACCGTATGGGAAATGTGAGCTTTGTATCTAGGCAATCAATCTTTGAGACCATTTCCATTCCATCATTTGTAGGTAGTATCCAATCATCCAGTAATCAACCCCAAAGGCATACATGTCTCACCCTACACTGCCTGACCATCACGTCTCGGATAACACCCTTTTATGGATTGGATAGAAAAGATCTTTAATAATCACGAAACTATTTGTAACTACTTTGTTATACTATTATAACATTAAAATATCTACGTATTTATTTATACTAGAGTTTTATAAGGAAGTTGATTACGTTGAACCATATCGCGAAGCCAAAATAGCAACAAACTATCAATTCTTCATGGAAAGAAATTGTATTTAAATAAATACATTCAATCCTCTTTTTGTGTCATTTCAATGTTATGCGGTTTTTGACGTGACAACGTCTTATAAATCGATGAACGCCCGCTGCACGCACGAAAAAACATGACTCATTGTCCCGTTTGTCGCGTTACGCCGAAGGCAAGCGTGCGAGCGAGAGCGCGGATAAGCGATAGAGAGGCACGATCGGCCTACCGTTTGGATTGTGCCGCATCTATCTCTCTTCCACTCGATTGGTCGATGCGTCTGAGTAGAAAAGAGACAGCGGCAGCACACAACTTATACACCTACAGTACCTACACGTGATCTGTTTACAACTGTTTATAAAGTGAAGTGAAATGTTAATGTGGTTTTCATTGTTTATATTACAACAACAATTGCGGCAATAAAGGTAATTAATTCATGCATATTAAAAATCTGATTAACGTATAACAAATATACTTTAAAAAACAGTTAAAAAAAGTATGCAATCATTTCATCAATGTTTTCTTATGACGTTGTCACGTTAAACTATCGTCCGTAAACCGACTTTACAGACAACCATTTTTTTAATACCTTTTTTAAATATATTTTTTGACTACATAAACATACATAATAAAAAGCGCGTTGTTCACATAATGTACATGAAAAATCCAGTGTTTCACCAGTTTATTACAATGTGACCTTAACACGTGCGTCCTTGTATGCGTCTATGTTATTTTTTATGCGATTTTCAACGGAACGCATCTACCGCACAAAAAAGGTTTCGATTTAAAACTTTTTTTGTACTACTGCAATACATATACATATTTTATAAAGATTATATACGGATTCAGTTGAAATGTTCCCGATGAGCTTTTTATTTGAATAAAGCTTTAATTTTTTTGGAAATAAATACTTTAATATTTTTACCTTAATAATAATCCTTAAAACCCATTTTTTTAGAGGGATTAAAAAATAAAATGTGAGCCGTTGACCTGATATGGATCTCAACTAAAGGCTTGTCAAATAATTAGCAATACAAACCTAAAGCATTTTTGTATTCAGGACTAAATCCACAGTCATAAAATACTCGTATTTAACGACGTAAATAAAATAAATTGCATATCTTACAGAAACTAGAAATACATCAAGTAATTATATGCTATATATTTAGTGTTCAGCGAGTCAAATTTCATATAATAATAATATATCCACTCGTATTGAATTATATTGTTAGCGATGCATAATTATTTCACTGGCTTTTGTAAAAAGTGCAAAATCTGTAGTAATATCTGGAGAAAAGCGGTTCTTTTCTCACACTTTGTAAATGCGTGTTCAAAGCAATGAAAAATCTATAGGATCTTTTGATAAGGACGCTCGCTCGTGTATAATGTTCATCGTGGCATGTGCTGTGTGGTATGTAGATCCGTTTTGTTGAAACCACATGTTATCGGTATTCATATCATCTAGTTTAGGCCACAAAAGTTGCTAATCATCAATCTGTAGCTCGCCGTTAACGGTTATGGCAATGCTAGTTACGTTTGGAAGAAGTATGAACCGATGATTCCGCCAGACCGTGACTTTATCGGGATGCTGGTGTATCTCATATATGTAGATTGGAATCACCCAAAATCTGTCAATTTTGCTTGCTCACATATCCATTCATCCAAAAATGGGTCTCGTCGCTGAAATTATCTCTAAACATTTCTCATAACGGAGCAGTAACTTTGATAAGAAAATTTGATGATTTGCACACGTTGTTCAACGTTATAATCTTCCATGGTGATTTGACGTACACTACTTAGCAGTTGTCAGATGTCACTTTAACAGCATGGCTGCTATAGACTAACAAATTTCTAGCGTTCCTATTGAAAGACCCTGTACAATCGAACTAATAATTTTACGATACGTAAGTGATACTTTGGGAAACGTTCCTTAATAAAGCAGTATACGTCGTTTTTTCCAACGATTTAGCGAAAATGTGGTTTTTTGATGCCCTGGGCACAAAAATCACTAAAAAGATTAAGATATGAAATTCGAAACGTTAAACAACAATATAATGTTATTTGGCCCTGCAATATAACCCGAGGGAACAATTTATTAATTTATTCTCAGAGTGTTATATTGCATTTAATTCAGATAAATTAGGCTATGTAATTAATATTATACATAATTCACGAAATAAATTCTAGAAAACTATATTATGCTGGTATGTCATTTCTCAATATGTTGCATGTAAAAAAATTATGGCTTGTAAGAACACCGTGACTCTCGTCTCATTCGGTGAGAGGGAGACAGTATCCGTCCAAAGCGTTCGGTGATAGGAACTTAGGGACAGGATGTGGAGAAAGGTATCTCTTAGGCAAAGATTTCATACGGTAATGTAAGGGCCGTTACTCTATAGTAGATCCGGCTAGTTTATTCAACACAAATCGTCAGAAATACTATAGTTCTGACGATGGCATAAGCCGAAATAGCTATCAACAAATATATAAAATATTATAGTTTCTATAGAATAAAATATTTAAGAATACAGTGCTATTTTTTTCTCTGTATTATATATAATGGAGTTCTACCAAGTAAATGCCAATTCAATCAATAAATTCAGTCACTTAGTTTCATCTCTAGGCAGCCCGTTTCCAGTTGTTTTTCAGTGTCGGAAAAACAATCTATTCACTGGAAATATTAATGTGGTAGCCGCTTTTCTGTTGTGTCTTTGTTACAGTGGTCAGCGTCGTTGGCTTCCGTGACGGACCGGCCGTGTTCGAGTCCTGGTACGAGAAAATTTTCTCAAAGATTCCGTTCGAAGGCAATAAGTGTTTGTGTGGTTAAAAATCCCTTCCGAACTCAAAAAACGGTGCGCGGCGAGAGCGATTAGCTTCCCACTATGGAGCAAGGTAAAAATACATATATATTTTTGAATAAAGATTGTAATAAATTTTATTCGCTTATTCTTTATTAATAGGTATATTTACATTGATTGGTTGTCAGTAAATCATTAAAAAATTGTATAAATGAAGACGAGATGATATGTGACTACCATGCTCTTGATAGGACAATCATATAATTGACAAATTACTCAATTATATCAGTGGTGCACAAGCTTTTTGAGAGAAGGGCCAATTTAACCATTTAAAATTTTTCGTGGGCCGCAAAGGGGTCATGCACTGACAAAAATCCTGAAGAACTAACAATAAAATCCGTGTGTTGAAAACAATAATCTAAAAATAGACTGCACCTGCATCGCAAACGATATGACTCATTTAAAAAAATGAATTTCGGTCACAAAATTATATCCATGTAATTATATTAAATAATGAAAAATAACATTGATTTTTTATATACCGTAGCTACTGCATATTTTGTTCACATATTGAATACTATTTTTTATCATATTTAATGAAAAAATTGTTGAAGTACTTGTTATTTTGGGCCGCAAAAAAATCCATTTCGGGCCGCATGCTGCCCTCAGGCCACATTTGTGCATCACTGAATTAAATATATAATACAATGTGTCAAATTTGATCATGGTAGTATCGAATTTGAAACTAGGTATCCTTCCCATATTGTCTTAGTAATATATTTCAGTTGTAATACCTAGAATTAAATTAATTTAGAAAAAAATGCGGAAATATAAATATTATTTTTTACAATTCTGAGAAATAGATTTGTATCTCTTATATTCTTGCAAAATTGCACAGCTGGTTATATTTTGCTAAAAAAACAGGTTTTTAATTTCTTCGTAAAAACCTAATGATACGTCTTATAGAGAATTTGAGATGATTCATTCAATGTGAGATGAAAAATAGCCATTTAATGTTGCGTATAAATAATATCATATTTACAAATGAAAATAAAGATGTATCTTAATGTTTTTACAACATCCGAATCTCAAATGGAATATATATAAAAAAAAATATCTAAAAATCTACATTTATCGTTTAATAGTTTTTAGAAACTGTAACACATACATATCTTACTTTCAATACTTGATGGTGGAATGGCATTATTAACTGACTTTTTTTATATGTACTTATTCCACATTGAATTAATTTGGATCAGGACAGCTTTCAAGCATTTACTTCAAATGTTACCGGAACCAAAATAAAGCGAAATTGGTCCGGATCCAAATATATTTAACGTGTAATATGTTATTACAAAAAATGTCTTATTATTTATTGAGTTAGCTGTTTATTTATGACACGTCACACATATACCTCCTACTACGTCTTTCAACTCATGCGAAGAATGTTTGTGTGTGTAGAAAGCAGGGTTGTGGAGTCGGAGTCGGAATCAGAGTCGTGGAGTCGGAGCTTTTTGGCCGGATTCGGAGTCGTCGCGGCGTTTTGGTCGGAGTCGTACTCGGAGTCGGAAATTTTGAAAAGTTTGAACTTTTTATTTTTGCATTTAAATGTCAAATTTGGCTTTTGGCCGCATTGATAGGGTTGATATTTAATTGAATACACATAAATAGGAAATTTAGGGAAAAAAGTGACAATATAAGGTTTTTTTTAGTCGGAGTCGGAGTCGTGTTTTTGGTAAATTTCGCAGTCGGATTCGGACTTTTTTTCCTGACTCCACAGCCCTGGTAGAAAGGCATTATATTTATTAAAATACTTATTTTTTTATACTATTTCCACTGATGGTAACCTAAGTGAATTCAATATTATCGATTTAAAGATATTAAGAACCAATTTATGGGCACATGTTATTGCAAGTCTTTACCCTCATACATTTGAAGCGTAATCTTTTGACTATTGAGTGCTCTACCAATTCGGTTGCGGAAGCTACCGTTCCCAATCATCGAACCGGCAATTTTTTAAACCGATTTATTAAACATCTGTGAATGAGTACTCAAAAGTCTTGTGATTTTTGTTTTCCCAACCACTCATCTAGAGACTCCAATTACTCGACATCTCATCTACTCGAGTAGTAAAATTTTTAAATACTCGAGTAGTTTCGGATGTCCCAAATATATATTATTAATTCAAATTTGTGTAATTAAGCTTATTTAATTTCATAAAACTTTTATATCAATTTATAAAACATGAGTTTTGTTTTTATAATTCCTGCAGTAGAAAAAACTCTGTTTTATAGTAAACAATCAATTCAATAGTGCATTTAGTTTTTCAGTCCGCTGTTTAAATGATTCCAACTTTTTAAAATATTCAAAAACAGTAACTAAAATTAGGAAATAAATCTTCATTATTTTATAAAAGTTTTTGATACACGACTCGGAGTCTCTAACCTAACCTAACCTAACCTAACTAAATCACTAATATAATATACCACCCCAAAAATTTTACGAGTGACATAATAAAGCTTATTTCAATTCAGTGTTTTTCAAATGATGGTCCAAGTTAACCAAACTAAAATAATGCAAAAACATCTGGCCAACCGTCCATAGTTCAAAAGCAAATTCCGACAACGCTGTCGACCGTATCAATTTGCCTAACAAAGGCGCGACAATTGTTTTGAACCTGGCAGCTTCAATAGTTCACTGTGCATCTCGGACAACATGTTTAGCAATGATTTTAACCACAAGGTTACTGTATTCGTCGAATTCCACAATAATGAAATTGTGTCGGTATTAAAGTGTCTCGCTATATCAAATGCAACCAACTACACTGTATAGCCCTTCTACTGACTAGTCACTAGAGACTCCAATTCGAGTTTGAATACTCGATATTCGAAAATACTCGTCCATTTTTAAAGTACTCGATACTCGAGTATTCTTCAAACTACTCGATTAATACTCATAATTTATAAATGAAGATTCATTTCGAAATTTTATTTAATTATTTCAAATAAATATATATTGTTTAACCGTTGCGTTTAAGTTGAGTCTTTGACGTGGATTTTAAAAAAAAACTTTATATTAAGTTTTATAAATTTAAATAAATAATCGTATCTATTTATTTATCATCTATTTAAATAAAATGTATGTATATATTTTGGTTCATCCGAAACTACTCGAGTATTTAAAAAAATTACTACTCGATACTCGAATAGTTGAGATGTCGAGTAATTGGAGTCTCTACTACTGACATTTAATAATTAACCTTATTACAGCCCAAGTATTCAATTAAGTTAAAAAAAAGAATTCATTAGTCAAAATATGTTAAGCAAGAACTTACATATACTAGGCACCAATCAAAGCCGATCAAAATGCTTCATATCCAATTTCGCGTTTAAAAATTGATGCAAGTTATAACAGCACCATACATTGTCTATATACACTTTTTCAGATTAAAATTCAATGCCTACCAATCAATGAAAATCTTATTTACAATGTAAATAGATGATCAAGTAACTGATATACGTAATGCCAACATACGCGTCGCGAACTAACTACTGTTAAATTTGCCAAAGGGATTAACCTTACCAAATGCAACGTAAAAGTCTATTCTCTGCATCTTGTAAAATGGAATAGTCTTTATCTCCATTTTGTAATTTATAATATAAGAATAAGACTCAACCAAAACTTATTTAATTAACATTACTATCTTTAGTTCGAAGACGATTGTCATTACACAATACGTGGGATAAAAAAAATATTAATAAATAAATAAAATTCATGATAATAAAACTATGCAAGTTTTATTATATCGAATCACTATTTGACACTGCTACCTATAACACGTGGTCGTAGCGTTTTCATACAATCTATTACATTAAGTTCATTTGCTAAAATATTAATTATCCTCTCAAACGCTTAGCTTCTGAATTATCACGTAATTGATGATCCATATTTTACCATTCAATTAAATCTCGTGTTTGCTATGCCATTATCACGAAAACAATATCCACCAACTGGCAGTTAAGTGAGTAAATTGATGTAGACTTTTTGGTGATAGTGACCAAGGTTCCCAAAGATAATTATGTCTGATGCGTATAATAGGGAAGCGGAAAATCCGTATCAATTTATTGGTATAAACATTGCTTACATCAGTGTTACCCAACCTTTTTACACCTGCGGACCGGTAAAATAAGGGGGGAAAATCGCTGACCACTAATACTGAAAAAATGGTTTTATTTCGCTTCGTACAATTTCAATAGCAAATATTATTTGTTTTAATTTTGTATTTTTCCACGATTTTTGTCGTTTACGACCCGGGTTTCACCTTTCGGCATCTTCAGGCATTTCAAGTACACGAATGTACTTGAAATAAATGAGTTTAAATGAATTATGTGGGTTAATTATAATTACCGCGTATTTTGAATGTAGTATCTCAAATACTAATAACCTGATAATAACATGGAAATTTCGATAAATAATTGGAGGGTTTTATTTGAATTGATTGATTTCAAGTGTTTGAGTTTATAATAAATGTTTGAAAAACTGTTTGCTGTCCGGCGGAAAGTCTCTACCGCCTAGCGCTGGGCCGCGGACCACCGGTTGGGGAACACTGGCTTACATGATATACGAAGAAACATCATCGATCACATGATTTACTCAACATGTTGTATTCATAAAACATTTCACTATTATTAGGAGTATTTTCAATTTTCATCTTCGCCATTTCAGTTAGGTCAAGTTTCTTTCTTCCTAATTGAATTGAATTTTACAGGGTGGCTTTTTAAGAGAAATACACCCGATGACCCGATCATCTCTTTGTCTCAGCTTCGTTTCTAGATATGTATCTTATAAATATTATAGCCCTGCCACCAATATTATACCATTCTCATTTCATAGCGAAACGTCTTGGACTAGCTTGGAAGATTGAAATTTTCCAATCCAAATATAGATGAATCTTTTGTTTACAAAGTACTTAAGTGAGTTTAAGAGGTATTTATTTAAATTGAAGAGCCAAACTGTAAAGGCACAACTTAGTAGAAAAGACTTTTAACTAGTAAAAATATATTTATAAAGAAAAAATTGAAAACGTTAACAAATACGTTTTCTAAAAAAAATTAGTTGAGCTATAATTTCATTTCATTTTTTATAATCCCGATCATCTTTCTATACTGGGGATATGTTCCAAAGACTTCAACAACGTTCAACAAAAACACCGTGTAAAAAAGGTGTTCATACAAACATGGTAGATATGTAGTTTCCATTACTTAAAATCAATTCAAAATACGAAATTCTTAAACTCAACAATAAATCGAATTATTGATTATTCATTTATAAAAATATTTTTAAAAGAAACACAAGTAATACATTAACATAGTATTCGATTTAAAATACAATTTAGCACAGTTATATATATAAAGAGTCTTTTTATAAGGACGCTTAGTTTTGAAATGTAAATATAACAAGTTGTTTGTGAGATTTCGACTAAATTTTAATTTCATTTGTAAGTATATTTTACGGCATTAAATATGGAATATAGCATCAAATGTCTGCCAATATCCATTCATTATAAAATGGGCCATGTCGCTAAAGTTGACTTTTTTGACAAATTTGGGTAAACTTCCAACTGCTCCAGAACCCAATCAGGCGTTGTCTGCGGTCGTTTACCTGAAGTTCTTTGGTTAGTTGGATTTTATACGGGTGCAGACATAAGGCCCGATTCAAAATTCGCCAAGTTGAAGTCGCAGAAAAGCCAAGTTCTTGTGAACAACGAGAAATAAGCTGCCGTGGGTTTTCCTGTACACTTTCACACACAGCAGCAATGTTTTCACCAGATATTGTATTTTGATGACGTACAGGTAGGTGTTGGCCGATTATTTACCAAACTGGTTGACTCAAATTTGGCCACTAAACAATGAATAATCTACTCAGCAGGACAAAGTAACATATTTTGAGCGTCCCTATTGAAATAACCTTTATATCCATTCAGTGTCGCTACTTGATAATAAACGTGCCCGTTTACTACTATTTTTCAGTTTATTGTTTTTAAACTGTGTTTCACAAATTTGTATCCCACAAATTGCAGACACAATGTTGTACCTCAGGCGCTAACAATAATAGATGATGGGCCTGTTCAAGGCATCCCATATCTTCTACCAGGCTTGCAGCACTGTTTTCACCGACAAGCATAGAGGCCCTGAAAAATATGTATGCCAGAACATATGGAAAAACTCGTCTTGACATTGAAAAACATTTGTATGCGTGCACACAGTGTTCTAAGGGCCGTAACACTGATTCATGACATACCTCTTGACCAATTAAATATTCAATATTGCTGATATTAGCTGGCATGCATTATATCATTAAAGAAGCGAGCTGTTTTACCTTCAAATAATTATTATTAAGATGAATTGTTCGAGTATTGTGCACTATCGATCGATTAGATTCGCCAAGCCGTTTCGTAGAAACCAATTTTTTACTTGACCTTTAACGATTTTTTATCTGAGGTTAGTTATAAAAAAGATGTTCCGAACATCTCAAATAAGAGGCATCGATTGAAGCGAACATTTTTTGTACACGGTTTTATTACGATGTGGCTAAAAACAATTATTCAATGACAGATTCGATGTTTGATATTTATTATATTTCACAGACTTGGAAACAAAAATGGTGGTTGTTTTTGCATTTACTTTTTTAATGGGCGCTATAAAATTATCTATTTAAAGTTGTTAATCCATACGTAAAATTAAGATTTTATACGCATAATAGTTGTAAAATAATTACTTTAATAATACATTCTTCTCCGAAATATAAATCCACCACGACTTTGCAACGGTACCAAGCTTTTAGTGAAAAATATTATGAACAATATCATCAAAACTACAATTTTAAAGTAGAATATGTACTGTTGCCACACATCCCAATGATTCCGACAAATATGCCATTCGAATGAAAACTGTGTGTTGTGTGTCCAAAAGCACTTTAACAGAATTAAAAAACAAACACTTTCTTTCTTTGAGTGGCATTGCATCACATGCCGGGTACTTCCTTCTTCAGAGTTAGGATAAGGCGATAAGCTACTCTGGATAGAAATGGAAAGACATCAAGACTCACACTGCTTTGTAACGACAATAAGAAAATAATGACAGCAATTATTAAACAATTTGTTCAAAACCGTGCTTAAATCTTTATGTATACTTTTCACTATGATCATAAAAACCTTTAAAATTGGTCGATTGGTTGTAGTTTGTTTTCGAAAGTACATAAGTAGGATATATGTTATAGTGTTATAGATTTTTTCAATAGCAATATTTTCAAGAAGCTGTCGGTGGCCGCAGCCAAGTTCTCTGGTGGCCGCACATGAGAACTACTGGTGTAGAGCATATGTCCTAACAATGGAGATGTCTTAACATTTTTTTTTCTACGATACCTGTTTCTTCTAAGTCGTCCAATCTCCGTATATGAGAGAAGGGATATAAAAGATACGGCTAAGACATGATATTAGTTGTAAGCGAGTCGAATGGGCGGGAAACATTTTTAGGCAAAACAAGCACACGTGACTTCGAACAGAATCGCTGCACCACGGACCCGACAGAAAAGCGGCTGTCAAATAAATATTTCGACTATTTTTAATAAAAAAAGAGATGATTTTTTTATATTATATTCATGATATAAATTAAATAACATGAACATTGTGCTATTCAGTGTCTGCTTGTTTCCTGTTGTTTTTCTGTCGGAAAAGGAAATTTATCAAACTGATAACAGGTTTTTACAAATATTTCCAATCATTCATTAGAACATTTTTTATAATTTTATATGCTTCCAATATTAAACGTAATGGACTAGGGTTTCCAATTCCGGGATCCCGAGGATTTTCAGTACCTGATTAACCCCGGGATTAGAAAACATAATACCGAAATTTTCGGGATTGCTTTATTTATCAAGCATAAACGATTTATTATGAAAGAAATACTCTTGCACATTTTATTTCCATAAAATATTTTCGTTCTTTAATAATAGATAAACATAGTGATAGTGACGTCAATTATTTTTTAACTATTTTTGATGATCAATTAACATGGCTAATATTGAATTAATATGCATATTATTGATCATTAAAAAAATATTCCAAATACCGTGACCAGTCCCGGGATCCCGGTTTTGACATATTTCAATCCCGGAATCCCGGTATCAAAATTTTGGTCCGGGATTGGAAACCCTATTAATGACACAATTTATTATTGTACTTATAATAATTCATTTGTATAGACACCATAATTACTATATCATGCTAATACAAATAAATTGCATGCTTGATAATCGTCGATACGTTTTATTGCTACATTATGTATAATACAATACTAGAGTTGATTTGACAATTGGTTTTATAATATAATGTGTATCCTTGGGGTATACTGTGATTGAGGTCGTATCAAAAACATCATCGGCATAATAATTGGGATTATTCACAAAAATTATATATTCCATAGAAGGGTGAGCTCATCGTTTTTTAAATGAAATCCTTGAAACATAACACAACACTGAATCGCTCATGTTGCCATTTCATAAAAATATACAGACTGACATAATTGGTTCCTCAAAATGTGTGCGAAAGTTGAATGTTAGAATGAAGAAGGATGTAAAATTAACATCTTAGTTTAGTTCATTCAAAAGGTGAACTAGTACTTTTGCATTTTATATACTTACATTACAGGGGAACATTCTCTATCTTCAATAATTTTGGACAATGAGGAAATAAAATCTTTTCCAGCATCTCTATCCGCATCACCAAGATTATTTTTTACTAACCATGTCCGCTCCCTGCATGGTTAGCATAAGGACTCCTCACGGAGTTTATCTCAACATAAGTTTTTTCTACGAGAACTGCTTATTACTCAGTTGCTTAACATCTCTTTTTTTAAGAGAGTAGGAATGGAAAGGATACGAGGACTAGGACAGGACTAGTGATTAGTTAATCGCTGTCACTATACGTCGCTCCTTGGGAAGTGGGAAGGGATATTCAACAACACAAACACCCATGCCTTTCAACAGATTTATCAACTGAAATAATCCGCGCACGCGGTTCGGCACGCAAGCCAACACCGTTGACACTGCGCCACGAACCGGACATCATCAAGAATACCTCGTTTTAAATTTGACAAACCATCCGTTCCTTGCATAAAACAATTCTTTTAGTCTAATCTTCCAATATTTATGCAAACTAAGAGCCTTAGCTTGAGTAATTGAAGAACTTCATGGTATATCTTTTTGATGCTGGTCACTTATCCAGTATGACAAAGATTATTCCATTTCATTCATCACCATGCCTTGCATTTTAGAAAAAAAAAATTTTGATATATTTCCACAACTTTGAACATATTCTTTAATAGTAATTTTTTAAATGATCATATCGTAGACCGGTTTATATCATACGAAAGGCAGATTGAAGCATAAGATTCAGCATATAAATCTGAAAAGAAGAATATTGAAAAATGTGCGAAAGTAGAGGTCCACCTGAATTGTACTTTAACACTTTACTTGTATTTGAAAACCTCCCCACGACGTGATTATTTAAAAATATATTCAAAATTTAACCTCGCATTTCGATTTGAAAAGTGAGTTGACACAAAATTACCGTTATTCGTAGGCTGTTGCAACAAGAGCTCACGTGAGAATATAAATTAATCAAAATATATTTTGAATTTATTACTGCAGGGCTACCACTTTTTTTTTTTAATATTATTATCATAGTACATTTATTATTTGTTTTATCAGTTCTAACTATCTCTACATCGCCATTTGCATCAGCAAATTAGAATCCCTTGTCAGTACCCCATATATATAGCTCTGAATTTAATAAATGTAATAAAATCTCTTGCTATATATCAGGGGTGGCCAGACTTTTTTGCCCGCGATCGACTTTCGTTTGAAATTATTGGCGGCGATCGACCAACATTAAAAGTAATATTGCCAACCCTTGTTTAACCCGGGTTTTAGAAAGAGATTTTCGTCGATAATCGGCTAGCATCGCGATTGTAGTATGCTATCCCTGTCACACGATTTGTCTCGCACGCTTCTTGGGACGATCACCAGAGATTTGTACAGATCAGATAGGCGATCCACTAGGAATCGCTACGCGATCAACGCTTTGGCCACGCCTGGTATATTTCTACCGAAGACTTTGATGTTTGTGATTTCTGAAATTTCCTACCACTCATCTGATATCTGATCCTGAAAACGGGTAGTAGAGAGAGCGATTAACTTATCACTAGCCCTGTATTAGCCCTATCCTGCTATTCATACTCTCTTCGAAGATGAGACGGTCAATTTTCGTTCTTAGTATTTGGTTCGAAAAGAATTATCAGTTGAAAACTATTTCGACATCACGCCACCGTCAGAACTTTTTCTGTAGAACTAAATACTTGCTCATGTTTACATTTATTTACTGTAGCTCTACCTATTGAATGTCAATTTAATCAACATCTATTTAAACATGCTTTAAAAAAATATTAAGAGAACAATTTTCAATTAGACCTTTAAAATTTTTTAAATAATATTATATATAATCTTGCTGTTTTTTGTATAAAAAAATCGGCAATGATATGTGGAATGATTTAAATTTGATAAAGTAAATATTTATAAAATAATATACGCAAAAGCATGACTCACAAATAATGTAATATTTATTATGTTTTTGTATTTCGAACTACAATTCGAATTACGAATACTACTAGAATTAACATTCAATAAATTTGAATAATGATAATTGTATGCTTGAGTTGATTTCTACCAAATACTCATCTTGAATTATGATTAACAGATGGCGCATTCACACAAATATTAAATTTTTTTTTTTTTTTTAAGAATAATTTAAAAAATATTCTTCGTTCCTTATTTTTGTTGATGGGAACCCTGCCAATATCGTAAGATCGCCTTGCTACGTGAACTGTTTTAACAATTGTTAGGAAGTACGTTTGTAACCATAATATTCGCACTATTATTTTAACGCCATCAAAATGGTGACGTATGGTTAAACACAAACCGGAATAAGAATTTGATATCACAAGTTATTTCTTCGCCACGTTAAAATCTTTCATTGAAGGAAGAAGGATAAATCGCGGATTAAGATCTTGTGATACACCAGTCAGGTCAAAATAGCAGTCACTATTGGTAATTTCATCTAATCATAATTTTTTTATTCCAGAGCCATTTTTCTCGATGACCCTCCTCCATAGGTAAAAAGAAAAAGTAAGCTGACTTCTTGAAATGTAGCGATTGCGCCCTCCTGTGAGCAGCGAAGGGAACGAAATACATCTTGAATATAAAACTTGATACGAAGGAGATGGGAAGAACTTTGACGCTAGCGTGCCTTAGTACTTGAAGCTCCAACAAATAGATATGCATAAATATATAGACACAATAAAATATATTTAAAAAAAAATCTTCTTCTTCATTGTACGTTTACCGTTATTTATTTTATGCTGCGAAAATTCCTAATTTTACCATAGATCCGCTTATAAAGTTGCCTTAAGTCAGTGACGCATAACCTGTGGCCCGCATTGTCATTTCATGTGGCCTAATATGACAAATATCAAATACTAAAAATATCTATAATTTAATCACTTTTACCCACGCGGCACTTGAACTATCTGAAAACTGATTATTTGGCCCTTCTCCCAAAAAGGTTGTGCGTCCCTGCCTGAAACAAACATCAATATCAACCATTAAAATGATTTCACATCTGCACACAAACTGAACTTGAAATTCCACAAAATAAAACATTATCATAAAAAACCATTCGCATGATTAAAAAATTAATTTGTTTTATACCCTTTAACGTGCACACTGTTTTCAAAATAAAAATACCTAAAAGTGTATTTATCATTTGTCTTGGATAGATTTATTAAATTATTTGATAATATTACAGTTTTGACACAGAAAGACTGTCTATTATTTCATGTATTTAACAGAATCTAAATCGGACCATTCCCGCTAACATCCGAACGTCTGGATCCTCTTAAAGTAACACATTTAAAGGTCAGTCGGTACTTGGTATTCTACTCATTCTTGCGATAAATAATCTTTAATCTTGAAATTATAAAGTATAATAATACACTATAAAAGTACGTAGATTTAAATAAAATAAATCTAAAGCAATGTCGGCTATTTGAAACGATTTAATAATAAATAATAAGTTATTGTTATACCATATTTCTGCTAAAATAAAGGTAGATTCAAAATTTCAATTATAGTCTATTTTGTTTTATTTTACTTTTATTATAATTTCCAATTGTTTACCATACGTATTAGGACATTATTTACCCACATTGCGCCTGACATCACTATGAAAAATATCCCTCATTTGTTAAATGCACATATTATCTGTTGGATTTGATATTGTGATCATTCTCACTTAATTGGTTCTTAATGTTGTAGCTTGTATTGCTACGGAGTAGAGACTCCAATTCGAGTATCGAGTACTCGATACTCGAGTAATTTGAAAAATACTCGAGTAATACTCGTAATTTATAAATGAAGATTTATTTCCAAATTTTATTTTGTTTTAAACAACGGACAGAAAAACTAGATTTATTTATTTATTTAAGAAAAAGCAAATCATGGCATTACAGCTGACGCCAATGCGCCATGGATTTGACAAATATAAATACATGCATTTATATATACATACATACATACATGTAAATATATAATAAAAATCACAAATTAATTAAAAATTAAAAATAAGATGAAAATTACAATAGTCATAAAAAAAACAGAGAGGAAAAAATATAATTAATATCACATTAGAAATTTTCAAGGCAGTCAACCGAATGAGTTCTGACAAAATCAACTTTTATTCATAAAATATAGTATTCGTCTGAACTCACTCACGTCAATATGAAATATGTCGACATCCGAAGCAATGCCGTTTAAAATTGTTAAAGCTCTTCCCAGTGACATTCCCATTGGCAGACTGGTTTTACCCCCTTGAAGAACAAACAACTCATGTTCACGATTCTTCAAAAAATTATCAGGGACATTCAATTTAACATTCTCAAGAATGGTGGAATTCTCATTTTGGCCTCGGATAAGTCGAAAGAAATATGTGGCCAGGTACATTTCTCTTCGAGTATTCAAACTATTGAACGTGAGCATGCCTAAAAGAAAATCGGTTGGATAAAGCCATGGGTAGTATCCGTATGTCCTCAAATAGAGAATTCTCAAAAACTTATTCTGAACACTCTCCACCATAAGAACATATTTCGCACCTCTTGGGGCCCAAACAATCGATCCACTCTCAAGCCGGCTTCGAACTAGCACTATTTATTGATAGTTCACTTTTTAGCCGACGTTCACAGCAACACAGAGAGTTTTTTCTAATGTGGGAATAGAAAAACAAAACTTGGAGCCAAATTAAACTTTGAGACGTTTAATTCTCTATTATTTATGAGATATATGTTTCATACATTGAAATTAATGTATTATTGAAACTAAATAAGCTTATTTATTTATTTATCATCTATTTATATATGTTACAGTGAAACTGTATTCTCAGTGAAAATACATCAAGTAATAGATTTGTATGACAACATGATTTCACTGGTCACGATCATTGAACTTATTGGCCCAAGTCGATGATTTACCGGCCTAAAATTTTGGTTTGTTCAATGAAACAAAATCAGCAAGTAGTACCTTTTATAAAAAGAGAACCTAAGAAAAACACAGACAAACATTGGGTTGAAGATAGGATGGTCAAATTTGATTTCAATGACACCTTCGAGAAGAATACATTGTCACTGAGAATACAGTTTCACTGTAACATATACACAAATTTGAATTAATATTATATAGTTTGGTACATCTGAAACTACTCGAGTATACTCGAGTATTTTCAAATTTTACTACTCAAGTAGTTGAGATGTCGAGTAATTGGAGTCGCTACTACGGAGTCTTGAAAATTTTAATCATAGTCTTTTTATTTTACTTTGATTTATTTGCATATTTTGTCGCTTCAAATACAAACCAGCTTATCAGAATATTTGCCATTGTTCAGGAGAAGGTAAAAACATCACAAATGGCTTCGCAAAGAAGAGAAAAGGTTCTTAAAAAATCAAATTGAGGCGTTCTTAGTGGTCCTTCGTCTCCAGGGTTTTGCCTGCCGGTATAGAATATTATGTTGCATAGAGTGGCATTCAAAACTCAAAATCGCATTTTTCCCCCTATAAGTGGTTTTGCATTGGAAACAGTCATTAAAGTACAATCAATTCGGGTAACTTTGAACTTCAATATAACATTGGACAAAACTTGAGCAAGTACCGTTTATTTATTTTTCTGCTGACTAGTAATCGTGATCATTCTTGCGATTGATGAATATAGCAAATCGATCTTTTGTCTTATACGTCGTCAAAAAAAGAGCCACATTCATCTCTCAGATTATTTTTTATCTTGTTATGATATTTTGTGAAATAAACCAAAATACCAGGGCTGTGGAGTCGGAGTCAGAGTCATGGAGTCGGAGGCTATTGGCCGGAGTCGGAGTTTTCGAGGGGCTTTGACCGGAGTCGTAATCGGAGTCGGAAATTTTGAAAAGTTTCAACTTTTTATTTTTGCATATAATATGTCAAATTTGGCTATAGGCCGGATTGGAAGGGTTGATATTTAATTGTATACACATAATTATGAAAATTAGGAAAAAAAGTGACGATATTAAACTGTTTTTAGTCGGAGTCGTGTTTTTGGTCAATGTTGGAGTCGGAGTCGGAGTCGTGGTTTTGGTAAATGCTGAAGTCGGAGTCGGAGTCGAACTTTTTTTTACCGACTCCACAGCCCTGCAAAAAACTATGAAAATATACGACTTTTTTATTTTTTTGAAACAGGGGGCTTCGCTTAAGCCAGTTGTTACGGATAGGGAATGGGCAAAAAGTTGTAATTTTTTAAATATTTTCCATTGAAAGACTATCCTTCTTTATAAAAGTTCAATTCAATGTCACCAAGCTGGATGATTCAGCGAAAATTCGCTCATCGAAAGTAGTGATGTCCAATGTTACTCGATTATAAATTTAGCATTGGACCGCCCGTAGAAGCAATTTTTAGATATTTTTCCTTATATTTTCATAATATTTGAATTCAAAATTATATAAAGGAAGTGGTAAGAACACATAATAGTCTAAAAGAATGCAACTTACTACATCTGAAAATAAAAATATCACAAAAAAAAACCTAAAAAGTGTCCAAAGTTACCCGAATTGACTGTACTAAAAGTGTGTTATTATTTTTATAATAATGCCATTCCACCGAGTATTGACAGTGAACACCTACAAAGTTAATTAACCCTCTTATCCGTCACAGTTTGTGTCAAATTCCAATCACGGTGTCGTGTTTATTTCTATGATAGGCGGAAAATTCATTTTTTGACACATGATAAGCAATGGGAAATAAGCACGTTTGACCTTAATATGTCCGTAATCAAACTCGCACATCAAGTGACGAATGGTATCCTATATTGAAAACATTATTATCTATAATGGAGATGAGTCTTTATACTCTTTATGGAAGCATTGAATAAAAATAGTGTTCATGGACAACTAGAAACGTCTTTGTTAGTCGCCCGGCCTGCCGTCTGCATTCTTTTCCAATCTGCAAGGCATTATCATCTGTTCTCTTGAAGTATTAGGTACCAGTAGACCCTGAACTGGGATTTGCTGAAGGTTGTTTCTCATTAGGCACTGAGTAAGAAATGGTTACATTGTTGCTTTATCATGCATGCGGGTGGATCAGTTAACAGTATTAGTAACATTAAATTCTTTATTTTAAAATAACTCATATTTTTGTCTATGCTACTTTGCGCGTCATTTTTTTAATTCATATTCTAAAATTTAAAATTTACATGGAAGCCGAAAAACCAGATCTGTGGAGTCATTAAAAAAATCACGACTCCGACTAAAACAAGCTTAATTTCGTCATGTTTTTTTCCTACCTATCCTATTCAATTAAATACCAACCAACCATATCCGGCCAATAGTCAAATATTATATAGATGGCTTAAACTTAAAGAGTAATTTTGGCTGAAAATGATTAAATAATGCCATCTTGTTGTATCATGCAATGTGCATGTCCCGTAAAATTTCTATAACCAAAATTTATTTGAGTGCATCATAAAAACGTTTTAGAAAAATTTGATAACTCCATTGTCGTTCTTAATTAAACCTACTCTGCTAATTATCCAACTCCACCATTTTCTATTGTCACCTGTAACTCATTCGTTGTTTTTCAGCGGTGGTACAAATAAATCGTTTGAAAGTCTATTTGAAGTTTTCCCGATCGGTTTGAAAATACCAAAATAATCAGTTTTTACCCTCTCCTGCACAATTGACAAAAACGGAGATAGCAAATTTACTCTATATGCCATCGATGCAGAAATAAAAAGTTCAAACTTTACGACTCCGGCCTAAACACCGCGACGACTCCAACTCCGACACCACAGCCCTGATAAAAAAAAATAGTTTAAAAAAGTGACTCTATCCCAATGAAACAAAAATAAAAAGTACACGCTATCAATATATTTTACCACTTTTAAGGTGTTCACTGTCAATACTTGGTGGAATGGCATTATAATAAAAAATTTAAAACATTTTTAATTATTATTTCCACAAAATTTTTATTGGATCGGGACCGGTTTCGCTCATGGCGAGCATTGCATTTATAAATCCACTTATTTTTGGCTTTTAAATTGTCAGTGATAGATTATTCATACTTTTGATGTAATAGCTTGCATTGCTAAGTGGTCTTCAACATTTAAATTATAATCTATTTTTCTTGTATTTTGCTTCAATTTATTTGATTAGTTTTAATACCAATTGTTTGTCATACCTTGTATTTTTTACTTAAATTTTGTATAAATATCACTGTTTCATTGTACATATTTCTCATCAGTTGACAATGCTCGCCATGAGCGAAACCGGCCCTGATCCAATGAAATTTATGTGGAATAGGTACTAAAAATAATTTATAATTTTTAATATATTTTACCTTTACCATAACTTTTTTTGGTTTTGTGTGTGAAATAAGCGTAAGGGCGATTTTTCCAGAGCTATTAATTAGTACAAAGAACTTGAAAACGCATATTTTGCAATGGATACGACGACATATTGTTTTTATAAATTTCACTAAAAAGCCTTAGCTTAAATAGTCTGTTAGCCGTTGTTTATATTTTCCTTCTTCTGGAAATCAGAGGCGGATTAATCACTTACGTGGCGGGCGCAATATAATTTTTAGACCTTTTTTTTTGAATGATAAAAAAGTGTATTTATTCGAGATTAGTATTTATGTACCTATGATTGGTATCAAAAGTAGAACTATCCAATATTTTTCGGAACTGAACTAATGCTGTTACATTATCATCTGGTAATAATGCATGGCTAGCAATATTTTTTTTTATAAAAATCATGTACATGTGGTGTAATAATGTAAAAGAAAATAATGGTTGGTATCAAAATCAGAATGGTTCACGACTTTGGAAACAATAGTAGAATGGTTTGGTCAGTCATACTTCCTTGTCATCACATAGTTATAATGAGTGATGTTGCAATGTAGCTGTCATACAAAGTGTAAGTTTCAGGCTTTTATGGGCCGTTTTTAAAAAAGAAAAATATAAATAAAGCTCAAAAAATTAACACAGTTTTTCTTATTTTTATCGGAAAGTCGAAAATTGGATAGTTCTGCTTTTGATACTATACAACTCAATTGAAAAATATTCCAATAACTATGTGTGATAAAACAAAAAAAAAAAACATATCCAAAATTCCATGTATTAGCACATCTAAGTACTCTATTGATATGATTAAAATATAAGCAAAATCCCTTTTTATCACAATCTTGGACTGTACCTACTGGAATACGCTATTAACTATTACAGAAAATAAGTTAAATTATTATTTAAGTTAAAGGCGTTCAAATGAATAAATACCTTAAGAATATTACAAAAACCAATAATGCAACGGTACAATAAAAAGTATCTTGTTCTAGTGCCATCTTTGTCAGTGAAAAGATAACAGGATCAAACATTCCGGAACTGCAGTAAGTGCAGCATATGTATGTATGAATGCTTGAGTAATAGAAATAAATAAAACAAAATAAACAATGGAGGATATTTATTGTGAAAAAAACAATATGCAATGGATAAATACATGAATGAAAAATAATGATACTTTATTTTGAACCATGATGATATAAACAGGAATATAACTATATGAAATATAAATATGTTATTTGATAAATAGGTGACAGCAAATATGCCAAATACAATTGGTGGGTTACGACATATTGCTGTTAGTTTGTCGAATAATTTGTTTATGTGAATGAATTTTTAATACATACATGATTTGTTTATTAATTTCAAGAAATGCTGAACATGAATTATGATCTATTTTTGTTCATGGCATGAATCAATTGAATATTCTCTTTGGCTTACACATTGTACTTCACTGGGATTTACTTTGAAAACCATGTCTTTAAAAAGATTTTGTTTGTTATATGTACATACCATGTAGTTTTGGTAAAATTGCTAAATAAATATTTAGTATGATTTCGACCTTCTTTGAAGTGGGTTTATATTTTACCTTTGTAAGTTAATAATAAAAAAAAACTGTATTAGTTATTTGTTTATGAATTTTTTTAGAGTTAAGAAGTGAAATCTTTTATGTTTCAAAACTAGTTTTTCATTTATTTGATACTTTTAATATTACATAAAATAATATAATTAAAAGCAACAAAATATAAAACCAAAAAACATGAATAAATAACAATTAAAAAGATTCATTTTACCACATGTGTTGACCTTAGTTCCATCTGTGTGTCAAACTGCAAACAAGTTTTTTGTGTTGTATTAACTGCTCCACAGATGTTTCTACATGTTGACATCAATTATTTGTCGAGGGAACATATAGATATTTATATTTGTAAACTGGTGTAAGTACGCTTGACTACTACAAATTCTAAAATTGTACATTGTAAAACAATTATGGTGTCAACATACAGTGATATTGACAACACACTAAAAACTCTCGACTATTAATAAAAGTCATTTTTAATACATTAAATAGATGATTTTTGGTAGATGAAAGAATCAATATATTTTATTAAAATTTCTTTTGGGAGATGAATAACATTCAATATTTTTCTGCTCGGCTAACAATATACACTATAATACATAGAAAATATTAGATATATTATACAATATCACAAGCTCTGTTAAAATTGTGCAAAGAATACAATATATTACAGTATTACATACAAGGATATATTTTCCATCTGGACCTTTAGGATCTTTAATACTATACATCTTATATGTATAGAGATCAAGTCAATGTTTGTCATATAAAATCATCATATTTGAAAAAGAAAATAAGCTTACATAACTTTTTTTAAAAAAAAAATGTTTGATTGCCAGATTTCGGACGGCATCTAAACATACCCCTGATGCAAATATTTACACAAAATTCAAAGTTGGCTTGAAGCATTTAAATCACAGATTCAAACATTTTGGTAATCCAACAATATATCTGTGGGCAAAAGGAAAAGAATGTTAAGTCTTTAAAGATGATTTTAATATTCCAAAAAAAACGACAGTGCATATAAGGTTATAGGGGAAAAGACACCAGTTCAAAGAATACTTCTAAATAAGTAAATTTTGCATTGAGACATAATATTTCTTCTATTATTAAACTTCTGAAATGTATGAATTTTAGACTTAACAACCTATTCTTTTGGCACATAGATATATTCTTTAAATTAAACTTATTTTAACTATGTATATTTTGAAAGACTGTCATACCCTTTTCTATGAATTTATAATAATCACATGTTTTGTGAATTATAAACTAATTTAAATATCTAATATTGTTGAGAAGTTAAAATTTTTAAAATAGCCCGTAATAATAATATAAATCTACACAGAAAATCAGAATTACTTTGATATGTTCAAAAATACATTTTTCATTCCGACCGCGATAATTTTCTTATTTTCCTATCCTATTTTATTTCTTGAAAAATCATTATCTAAAGGAAAAATTGAAATATAACTATTATTGAGAAGAAACAGTAAATCTTAATGTCTATGAGATGTTTAAGAATTTAAAACGGTAATAGTTTAAAAGCGTGATTGTTCAAAATGACTAGATATTGTTCAAATTGAAGATTTTGTTCAAAATGAAGACTTTGTTCAAAATGACTAGATTTTTAATCATTAAATAAAACTACGTTTTGTGCTACAGCATTACCATTAACTAACTTATTATAATAATTATATGTCTACACTTTAAGTATAATTATGCCAAACACCAGTCAATACATCATACATCTAAATAGCTGCCTTATGATGATAATATTATTATTCTAATAAACAAAAATTGTGTGTAGAATATATGATATATTTTTTTTCAGTATTTATATTTTCTGCCCTGAATATCGCCAAATTCATAATTGACAAAATATTTTTTATACATAATGAATTGCTTATATACAGTCACGCCCTCTGGGCACATTTCATGTAAGTTATTATAAGGTTATTAGGCATTACAAATTAGCACAGTGAGCAATACAAAACATTCAACATCAATACACCATCAATGAGTTAACATTTATATAAATAATCTGTTTATAAACTTTCTTTTAATCCAAGGTAAAAGTATTCTGTAAAATTGCGAATGATTTGGATATTATTTATTATAAATCAGTTCTGTTATGGATTAAGGGTTGGTATTTGAAACAAACATTTCCGGTAATCTATCTATGCCGTTCATTCGATTGTGTTGAAACTTAGGTGAGTTGTGGTGCGCAAAGGTTTTAAAACAGGAAAAATTTTAAATTCACTTGATTTGCAAGTATGCCGCCGCACGTTTTAACATTGAAAATTGGCATACCTATCATTCTTCTCCGAAATATAGATCCACCACGACATTGCAACGGTATCAGGCTTTCAGAAAAAAAGATAATGAACATTATCATCCAATTTTAAATGGAAAATTTAAAGAAGAAGATGTACTGTTGCCACGCATCCCAATGATTCCGACAGATATGCCATTTGAATCAAAACGTTGACAGTTTCCGGTGCCACTTGCATTTGCAATCACCATCAAAAAGCAGGACAATCACGACAAGTGTGTGCACTAAATTTGGAAAAATTTGTAACCTGCTCATTTATTCGTATACACCAGACAGAAAAAATTGTGTATCCAAAAACACTTCAATAAACAGAACACATTTTTAACACATTCTTTCTTTGAGTGTAATTGCAATGCATGCCGGGTACTCTCGTATTGAAAACACTTTTTTGCAGCAGTTGATATTGTAGTCTCATTGCGAAAGAGGTAGATATAGAGAACTACATAAGAATAGGATGTTCCCTGCAATCTTAACAAGTTCACTACAAGGCGTGTTTTATCATCCAATGAAATTTCTGTTCCATTGACTACTTGTGCCTTCAGCTTCCTTCATAATTATATTCATCAACTTAGTCAGTATATACGTGCACTTTGGAGCAACATCATATTGGGTCGGTGGGATATATTCAGGCATGTGTCGGGTCCCAGTTTTTGATACTAAATGCGAAGGACTATCGATGGTTGAAGGTTTGGGGCCAGGCATATGTGTAATTTTGACACTGTATTTATCTACTGTTTTATCACGCAATGTTGATTAAATGAAATCCAATCTTAATCAAATTAAATCCATTCAATAAATATAAATCAATAATGTGAAATGCCACCTTTTCATACCACTTAGATGGATTTTAGCATGCAAGTAAAATTACTTGACATCATATCGCTTCTATCTACTGTCCCCATATTTTTATACCGCATCATGTACTTTTGCTTTTCGATTGCTTCACCTGTTCTCTGATTAGTTTTCCCTATTGGGACAAAAGATACATCCTGAAGCATTGTCAGCATCATCCCTCCTGTCATGTCATCTGTGTTACCGAAACCCAATAGACTTAGTTCGATTAATAGATATCGATATTTTTGAAAGAAAGTCACAATTTTTCTGGTGAACTTTGTGGCTTAGGTTGGCATTCTTTAACCACTGTTAAGTGTCTGTTTAAGTGGCCACACACCAGGACACATAATTTTATTCATTTAAGACTTGGGCACTCCAATTTTAAAGGAAGAGTACCTTGCCTTTGTCAGTAATTCCCTCGACGGTTGTATTTATATGTCCTCTCAATTCCTCAATTCCTGAGCAAGCCGCAGTTCCAGTTCTAGAGCCGCATATGTGAGTAGTCACTGGTGAAGGTAAAGTGGAAGAAGAGGTGTAGCCTTTGTTTCTTCTTTTCACCGTTTTCCATTGGTCAAAATTCGATAACCATCATGGACAGTAATCAAAGAAGTTGATGGAACGGGTTGACAGGGCTTAATTTCTGCCGACTTATCGTTGGGCACCATAAAACTCGCAACAATTTACAAGTTTGATGAGCTGGCTTGAGATAATGTCGCTGAACGAGTGACCCTCTTTGTCAGTTGGCGTGGCTGATATGGCCCATTTATAGGCATATGGCAGTTCCCAGCTTTCATTAAGCTTTGAACTGCTTCAACTCGCTCAGTAAGGGCCTTCAGACCTTGTAGTATATCACTTAGTTCACGGCTAACATCCATTTTGATTTACAAATATACTGGTACAGTTGACAATAAGTTGCAGTTGATTAGATTTACGACTGAATTAGAAACGCGACTAATCACAAATTAGTGACAAGTAGTAGGTCGTTAAAATAAAATTAAGAATGTAGATATTAAGCAAACACGTCTGCTCAGTGCAAACTCAGTATGTAAACTGAAAATTATGACCTTTCTCGATATAGTCATTTAATAATGTCATCATAACTGCACCAGAAATTCCAATGTGTCCTCTATATCAGTACCTTAAGCACAATAAATAACAAAGTCTATTATATACCCGGTCATAACATCACATAACACAAACATTTTAATACCAAGCTGATCCATTTTTGACGGAATAAATTGCTTAAATATTAATGTCCCTTTAAACATTATTCATCTCACACATTAATTTTGATACGGTATCGTAGTATCTTCAAAAATTTAACATGTGTGTTCTAAAAGTAATTTAAATTGATATTAGTATATCTGTAGAAGTCATTTTTGCAGTCTGAATAATAAGTTGGTATCGATCTGTCGCCATTTCATACCAAAAATGTCAGCTCGAAGATTCGAGTCAGCACTCTAGTAGTATGCTTATTTCATGTATGGTCATCAGCATTGACACAGCAATGAATGTGTACAGTTTTGGCACTGTTGCGTCCGTCCAAATTTTGGGACCGTGACATTGATCAAAGATCACTTGTATCGTACATTATATTAAAATACGAGTTTGTTTCTTTCAATATCTTTGAAATTATACTATTAATTAAAAAAGAGAGGTTTCTTCCAAATCAATTAATGTCACACCAGATTTAAAATCATCGAAATCGAGAATTGCAGGCCCTGGTCCCTGTCCTGTTGCTACAATTCATCTTCTGGCATATCATAATCAGAGTCTAATCCCTCATTGATGATTTCTCCCACATCCACATGTTCTTCCGCCATGACCATTATAAGAATACAGGTTAAGAACCATATTGCATCAAAAATATGACACATGGCCTGTAATATTTTAAGCACAGAAAAAGGACCTACACCACATCAATAACAAAATTTGTTCTGTGAGTTACATCCTTTATACAGTTAAAGTTTTCTACCATTAAATGCTTAAAATAATAATATACAGGTGTTGGTAGTATCAGTGAGGAAAGCTAATGATTTTCGTTGATGCCACTAGGTTCAAAAGTTGAAGCAATTCGGGAATTTAATACTGCACTAGAGTACATTAGTGGTACATATGAAGCATTTTTGTATGAATTTAAAAACACTTCTGCTATCCTGGTAGTCATAAACGCATTCATAAACCACAAACGTTTATAAAATGGACAAAGAATTTTGAAACAGTGAAATAAACAAAAATTATGATTTTTGGGATACAGTAGCCAAGAATTCGTCTAATTAACATGTCTTGAGCAATCAAACAATTATACCCAATATTAAAATTGTACATTGTTTAAATTCACGTGCAGTGTGCATATATAATACAATGAAAATAAATTTACAGAACATACTTCTCAAATAATTAATGACCATTCAATTTTCTTTGCAATTATTAATCCCTCAAAATAATTATTTGGCACTCTCTTCAACTAACCAAACAATTGATAACACTGAATGGATTGCAATATTTTTAAATAAAGTAAAACCCTTTGTTACAGTTATGCTCTCTATTTCACCCTTTTGGGAATGAAATTTATACTTTTGCAAGTCTATTTCACTATATTTACTATACAGCTTACAGCTTGAAGAGTACATGTACATAAAAAGCACATATTGTTTCATTCGGATTCTTTATTTTTTAATACGATTTTTTAAAAGGATGAATTTTACTAACAATAGGATGAATTTCATCTGCAAAAGGATTATTTTCATTTGCAAAAGGATGAATTTCATTTGCTAAAGGTTGAAATAGACTTACAAGAACTGTATTACATTACAAATTAATCATCATTACGAGAACCAGTGTATCAATATTAAACTACTCTTGCCTGCAAGAGAATCATTTAAATATTCATTATTTGTCTACTTAATAAATATAATACAATTTCAGATTTATCTATGTGAGATAATTAACAGTATTTTGTAGCATAAAAGTTTAGGTCCTCTTGCAATTTGTTAGGCAACTTAAACATTACAATATTGGTAACCCAGAGCCATACGGAACCATATTTTACATTTGATAATTTGACAAGTGAATGGAAAAGGGGAGATGATTCATATAACACAGGGGTTTTTAACACTGTGTTTCAGACATGGAACTGGTGAACCCGCCAATGAGCGGCAGCATAACACAACTGACGATCCTAGTCATTCGAGCAGGGTCAGCCAGCGCACGATACGGAAGGCCCCAGGTGTTTGAGCCGCCCAAATCTGTGACGAACTTTCGCCGGTCGTCCTTTGTGGCACGAAGTATTGCAGCCTTGTAAGTGTACATGGCACCGCGGCACTCCAACACCCGAAGATCGAGCAGATGCGGTGCATCCGCCAAGCGACCTCTTAGCTCTCCTAGAGTCTTCGGAGTACTACAATGTTCTGGTTCCACCAAGGGGGAAGGCTTGGTGATCTGGGTTTACGACGGCCGAGAGTAGTTTCGTCTGCTTGAACGATGTTTGTAGTCGGACGAACTCGATGGGGGCTGCACAGCGTCCTTGGCTGTGCTGGATCTGGACATATGGCAGTAAAGGTGGCACTTGGAACATTTGGGGACTCCGAGGTGTTCCTGAATGGGGAAGGACTCCCATCCCATGAAGATGCGATCGTCTGTCAGAAGGGCAGATATGATTGGTGCAGGGCAGTAAATTACAAAATGGCAACGTCAGGTGTTGCGGGGGCCAGTCTTGTGGCTTACTCTTATTCAAGGGTCTGGAACAGTGTGTCCAGTGGACTCCTTAGTGGAATCATGAACTGCCACTCGCAGTTCATCTTCGGAGAGGCCGGAGGGGAGGTTAAAAATAATTACTCTTGGAAGTATTTTTCGAGTCCCGCTGCGGCTAGTCCTGGAGTGCTCAGTAGGGCGGCAGCTTCTGACTCTATACGGGGATGAACAATGGTGCCACCGTTCCTTATTTGCCGGCCCCAGTTATCCGGACTCCCAAGTCGTCGGAGTTAACCGCCGAGCGTCGATTTAGTCATGTCGCAATTCCTTATTCCCAGTTGGGAAGAACAGCACTCCCGGTCTCGCTGTAGTCGGCGGTAGCATGGGGAAGGTCATGGCAGAAGTGGTAGTCGCCCCCTCCGTTGATCGCTTACTCCGGAGCACCGTTGTCCAGGTTGATAAGCAGCTAGTGAGGCATATGTTGGTGTCTGTTGGGGCTGCTGTCGTATGGTGTCCTTTTCAACAGTCTCCAGGTCCTTGACATGTCTCTCCTGGACTGTCGCCAACGTCTTCAATCCAGTGGAGACGACAGCTGTGACTATCCTCGTCACCATCTCCTGCATGTCCTCCATCCCCGACAGGAGTCCAACCATCTACGTCACCATGCGGTCATACCGTATGATCTGATCCGTAAAGTCAATATGCGTCAAATTCAGGGCAGCCTGTAGGTGACGGTCGGACCGGATGACGTTCGCAAGCATTGTCTCCTGGCAACCCATTAGGCTTGCCTTCAGCGCCTCGTTTTCCTCGGCGCAGAGGTGATGCAGTCTTGTCAACATTTTTCCGATTGCGGACGTGGTGGGGGCCAAGTTGTCATCATCAATCTCTATCGGCATTTCTACCAGTTTATGTGGCGAAGTGGAGCGTGATGCCGGGCTTGATGGTGGTATTGATCCGGAATAAGAAGTATTTTCGCTATCACTTTCAGAGTCACTGTCTGTATCACTGTCAACTTCAAAACCACATTTTGATTCAAAGGATAAGTAAGAATAGAAGTCGTTCGCGCCTGGCACGTATTCCGCACCATTGGATATGTCGGCTGTTCGTACTCCGGTATGAACGTGTTAACCCATGCATAGAATACGAGAATTTTATAACGCAGTTAGAAGGAAAGAGTACATGACAGTTAATATGATAATGACAGCTAAATATGGACATGCTCTTTTATGACTCCAGGTTAATGATATTATAATATAAGTATGTATTAATAAATTGTTATATCTTGGAGATACTATATTTACACTCTTAAACATACTTCATAAATTATTAGAACAGTTTATAAAAAAACCTGTGATTGACTAGAAACAGAGAAGAAATATGTCACTACTCGATAAAGAGTAGAACTTCTTTTACAATAGAATAGAACAAGTAAAGATCAACCTATAGACTAGTAGCTGTCAAATGTAAGTTCATATGTAAGTGTCAACCAAAAGATTAAATAACCTATAACTGTTATTAGTTATGAAAAATACAAACTTTACTGTAAACAATGGTGACGATATTTTTTTTTTTTACAAAACTTCGCAGTGTAGAGCTCAACCTCCAATCGACTGAAGCGAATGTTTAAATTGTAGAAGTTTGGTAAGATCTTTGTAGAGCGTGTCTTCTTGTTTTAGAACTGCGACGAAGAATGCTGCCAGGATCGGTAGAACGGCTCGCCACACTGAGAGGTGGCTCCAAGTTGAATAATAAGCCGGCGGTTGAATCTGGAATAAAAAACAAATAATGTAAAGTTATTTGTATTAAGAAGTTAAAAGCAGGGCTTTGGAGTCGGAGTCGTGGAGTTGCTGTGCTTAGGCCAGAGTTGGAGTCATTGAGTTGCGGTGTTTTGGCCGAAGTCAGAGTCGTGAAAAACCTTTTCAAAAATTTAACTTTTTATTTATGCATATAAAATGTATAATATGAAAAATTTGGCTATTGGCCGGATTGGTTGGTTGATCATTGACTTTATACACATAAATAGGAGAGGTAGGGAAAAAAGGCTGATAATTAAACTTTTTTTAGTCGGAGTCGTGTTTTTGATCAATGCTGGAATTGAAGTTGTGTTTTTGGTAATGTTGGAGTCGGAGTCATGTTTTTGGTCAATGTTGGAGTCGAAGTCGTATTTTTGATCAATGTCGGAGACGTGTTTTGTTTTAACGACTCCACAGCTCTAGTGTAAAGCAACAATCATTTGAAATCTAAAATTAAGCAAGTATTATGAACATGGACAGGATAGTTAACAAATCACTCAAATTGGAAGCGTACAAAATAATATAACTATTTTCTCTCTAGAACAATAGAAATATGCAATATTGTACACTGAATATTTAGAATGCACAAAATGAAAGATATCAATAAAACAATTTCCTTACCGTAACTGTATTGTTAGTTTCAATGTGTGTTGCATTGGTATAAGGCGTGTACTCGAATGCTATCATCTCATCATACTTCCGACTGGAGAGAGTAATCAGCATGCAGATGAGATAGAGAACTGCCAATAGCAATCCTCTGATGTGTGGGTGAATATTGACGGCATAACTAAAGCCGCTTATATCCAAACTGAAAGACAATTCATGTATATATAATATTAAGTTGAAAAAATGTAGATAAATTATCATTAGATACTAAGCATAGCAGAAAAGAATACATTTTTTTCAATACTAACAAACAGATTAGTTCACTGCAGAAAAACGAGTCCTGTCAACATGAAATTTATGCAGGTTATTCACTTAGCTCATTACTGAATTGTAGCAAAATGTATTTCCAAAATAATATCTTCTCTTATGACCTGTTTCCATGCACATTGGAACAACTGTTTATAGCTCTTTTCCACCAAGAACACTTTAACATATTAATTGATAAAACAACTAACCCATTGTTTATGGTGTGCACAAAATTGTGCTTAATTCTCTTAATAATTAAAAGAGCCCATAAAAAAAGTGTTAATTAGGAAAAATACGGCCCCTTAGGACAAAAGAAACGTAACTTAACATTTGCCAGTTTTGAGTTGTGAATGCCTAGATACGAAATAATATATTACATTATATGTCAAGGAGACATCAATAGGAGAATCACTTTCTTGTTCATAGTTCCATTAAACCTTAACCCGTTGATTAGTATCGCTGTACCGGTACGGCAGTAGTATGTTGTCATCTATTATTTATTGCCATTCTCTTATTGTTTATTGAAATGTTATTATTTTTTCATATTTTGAAACTAGGGGTGTCAATCAGTGATTTTTGGTAGTCACATTATTTTTATTGAAATAAGCAAAAGAGTTAAAAAGGTTAATATTTGGTAAGAAATCTGTGGCCATATGAGTGTAAAAATCCATTTCGGTTCGATACGCTTCCTGAAATGACCGTCAATAGAGAACCACATGTGGACAGATGAATGCAATAAAGATCCAGACCCAAATTGGATGTTAACGCTTCTAGATAATTATTTGAAAGTAATATTGAATTATTTGAATTTTTTTTTAAAATTTGTGTTTTAAAATTGCGGAAGAAATATAAATTCCTTCAATAAGTGTTAATATTGTTCTTAGATCAATGGATAACAAAAAAAATATGTTTTAAATTTTTTTTATTGATTGAGTAGGCATTTACTTGGTAGAACTCCATTATAATACGGAAAGAAAAATAGCAATGTATTTTAATTCTACATAAATTATTTTATATATTTGTTGATAGCTATTTCGGCTTACGCCTTCATAGCTATCAACAAATATATAAAATAATTTATGCTTATTTCGGCTTACGCCTTCATAGCTATCAACAAATATATAAAATAATTTATGTAGAATTAAAATACATTGCTATTTTTCTTTCCGTATTAAATTTTTTTTGTCTGCTATTAATATTTTATTAAATTTATAGAAAAAAAACCTAATTTAATCCACATCAACTTGCCACTCAAAGGGTTAAAACAACACATAATAATAAATTACTATTTTATATTTAACAAAGAAATCAGAAAGCCAATGTATAGCCATTAAAGATAAAAAAAAGAAAATTTGAATAATTTGTATCCGTAAACATTTATTACTGCTTAAGCCTGTTTTTCGTAGAAAAAAATGAGTTAGTTTTTTCAGTCTGAAGTTACTTCTACATTTTCTTCAAATAGCATTGCTACTGTTGGAAGTAAAATTGAAATTAGTTCACAGACAATAGTAATGAAAAGAAATTAATACATACCTATCAAATACAGATACCAAACAGCACGCGCACAAAAAGTAGTATGCAGCTGAGTAGGGTACAATTATGGCTGCATGGAATGAAAGATGACCTGGACGTGTACTGTCCCCATAGCAGACCGCCAGCAAATGCATCAGCGATAGACCGCCTAATAGTCCATGACAGAGAGTTGCTACACCGCGCCAACCGCCTTGTGCGCTAATGGCAACATCTAGAGGTGTCAGACTACTCAACCTGTAATAAGACAGATACAATACACTATTTGTACAATTTATGTAATATTACAATTTGTGGGTGGAGGGACATACAGGCGAAACTACAAAAATGGCTGTTTGGAGTTTAATATGGCATTGTCATACTCAAATGCAGTTTCTATAAGATATAAAAATATTAAGCTTGTACGAAGAGTGGTTTACCAGTTAATGCTCTGCTTTCCTGCAAATTCGTAAGAACAAAGTATAACATTGAAAACTGTTTTGCCATTTATCTCATTTCGTTGTTTTTGTAGTTTCGCCCATATGTCTCTACACCCATGAATTAATATGGTAACCGGACAAATCAGAACATAACAATTCAGAACATGACGTTTCAGAACATGACATTTCAGAATATGACAATTCAGAACATGACTTTTCAGAACACGACTTTTCAGAACATGACATTTCAGAACAAGACTTATCAGAACATGACATTTCAGAACATGACATTTCAGAACAATCGGCCTATCTACGGACACCGTCCGAGCGCGCTCACTTTATAATATTGGGTTTTCACATACATATTTGTCTATAAACAATTAACCAATTATGAATAGGGCTGCCACAACAAGAAAATAACTGTAATTATGAGATCGCCGAAATTAAAATGTATGTTTACTAGCTATTGTATTTCGCGTGCGACATTTTAAAAATTTATTCGCAGGGCTGGCACAAAAAATAAATAAATATATATATATCATTTTCAGATGATTGCGTGGAGTTTATAAGTAATTTACTAAATAAAAATAGGGTTACCACAACATGAAAATATCAGCATTTCCGAGATCGACGAAATTACAGTAAATGTGTACTTGCTATTGTAGTTCGCGTGCGGCATTTAAAAATTCATTCGTAGGGCTGGCACAAAAAAAAAATACTCCACGCAATCATCTGAAAATGATATATATATATTTATTTATTTTTTGTGCCAGCCCTGCGAATAAATTTTCAAAATGTCGCTAGCGAAATACAATAGCTAGTAAACATACATTTTAATTTCGACGTTCTCATAATTACAGTTATTTTCTTGTTGTGGCAGCCCTATTCATAATTGGTTAATTGTTTATAGACAAATATGTATGTGAAAACCCAATATTATAAAGCGAGCGCGCTCGGACGGTGTCCGTAGATAGGCCGATTGTTCTGAAATGTCATGTTCTGAAATGTCATGTTCTGAAAAGTCATGTTCTGAATTGTCATACATATTCTGAAATGTCATGTTCTGAAACGTCATGTTCTGAATTGTCATGTTCTGATTTGTCATGGAACCAATTAATATATGTAATAGTGATGTTTTGAGTATCATTAATGGAATCCCAACTGAACATCAATTTGAAATATAAAAATTCCACAGGACAGAACTTAAATGTTTTGAGTTTAACATGCTCTTGACAAATGGTGACTATGAACTCAAAGCAGTCAATTCAGTTACCTACATATACAGCTTAAAGGTCTGCATAGGCCGAAAATTCTAAATCCTACCAGGCCCAACCCTGAAACCTTTCGAAACGGTCCAGCTCGAGCTTGATTACCAAGCATCTCAACACAATGCTTGCAAAGTGCACATTTGTTTGTTTGCTTGTTGGCAATCACATGCGAAATAACATAACTAATTACCAAAGTAATTAAAAGAGCCCGAAAAACAAAGTGTAAGTAGTAATTGCTTTTACCTGAAATACTTTCTTTCTTCTGCTCTCCTCTGAGCCTCTCCCAAAACTTTATCCCTGGCAACAGCTCTAAAGTGACCACCTCTCTGGACATAGATCTTATCCGACCTGCCGCTGAAAGCTCCTTCTAATGTCCCATCATTCGGTGATGTCATGGGAGACGGAGAAGAGAATGGATTATCAATATGTCTTTCATTGTAAGACGTTATATCCGATCCGAGATCGTCCAGCATTGAAGACAAATCGAGAGTGGGACGAGCTAAAAGAAAGAATCATTAATGAAACATTACTCACTGTTAACACTCAATGATTTTTTTTTTTAACTATGTCCGCCCCCAACTTGGAGCATATGGACTCCTCACGGAGTTTATCTCAACATATATTTTTCTACGAGAACTGCTTGTTACTCAGTTGCTCGACCTCTCTTTTTCGGAGAGTAGGGATGGAAAGGATACGAGGACTAGGACAGGACTAGTGATAAGCTAATCGCTGTCACTATGCACTTTGGGATGGGAAAGGTGGGAAGGGATTACCAACAATACAAACACCCATGCCTTTGAACAGATTTATTGATTGAAAAAATCCGCTCGTGCCGGGAATCGAACTCAGGTGGTCCGGCACGCAAGCCAACAACGTTGACACTGCACCACGGACCGGACAATCAATTATTTCCATACTGATACCATTTCATTCAGAAAAATCAAGGTTTTTAATGAAAGAATCTATATTTGAATTACATTGATGTTTGAATCAATGGTGAAATTATAGTATCCATATTGGGAGTGGATGTGAATTATTCCTTCTACAAATACTCTTGCTAGCAAGCTAATACTATCAACAGTCTAAGATTACCTGGTTTGCCAGTGGCCGATTGCTTAATATGTTTTCCAGTTGAAGGATCGAACACCCTCGGACTAATATCTCTGGTGTTAGCATTCTTATCTCTTTTTCCTTCTTCGTGGCGACTTTTTCGTCTTTTCCTCGGTTTAAGTTTACTTTCTTTAGCTGCCCCATTGTTATTAGTCATGTCGTTGGGTTCAATTTCAAGCTCTCCGCTCAATGTAACTTCTTCGCATCTATTGTACTCTCTTAAATAGTCATCTACTTTTTCCAGAGCACTCATACTCGATGCTGTTATTTCAAAGTCAGACCCCAAGTCCGACCTATGCTTAGAAGAGATGCGTTTCTTCTTTCTTCTCGAAGGACTTTTACGTTCTTTGTGACCGCTACTCGGGCGAGAGCTATTCTTACTATTTCTAAGATTCTCTTCGGATTCTGTTATAGAATTGACATACGCTGACAATGTGGCGATCGGATGTTTTGTGGTGTCAGATTTCTTTATCTCATTCTCCATGAATCCCATAATACCTTGTTTGATTTGGTGATGTATTTCTAATTCGCCCTCGGCTGAAACGTTCAAATCCGACTCGATCCAGGAATCGCGCGATCGCTGTGAACTTTTTGAAACGTCTGCGACGTTAATGACAGCCGTCTGGATGATTTCTTCGGCCACAGGTTGACCTTCGTCAGTCCTCGACGACCTCCTTGACCTTTCGTTTTTACCGCTGTCTCTTCTGGTGCGATGAAGAGGAGGGGAAGAAGTTTCATTCAACGAATTCGTTCCATTGTGTATTTCAACAACCGTATTCGTCCGATCAGGTGTTGTTAAAGGTGAAAGACGCCGTCTTTCTCTTGCAGCACTCATTTTAAGGCAAATATTTCCACTATTATATGATTTTCGTGCTTTGTATCACAAAAGTGATCAATAAATATCAATTCTATAACCATTTCACAATCTGTTTTTCGTTTTCACCCTTGACATTTGAATTCGCCATTTCCAAACAAACCCTCGTATCATTATATGAATAATCCTTCGTTAGATGGCGGTAGCGATCGTGAAAGATAATATACGCGGTATATTTGAAATAATTCGAATTCAAAAGTTTACAAAATAAATGCAAATACTTTCTTTTCTTGACGTTTCCTCGCTGCATAGATTATTTTTTTTATCAAACGATACTTCGTTAATATTCTTATATGAAATTATGCTTCAAGCTAGCTACAACCAAATCGCAAATGAGATGATAATATTTATGTTTATTTTGTTGAGCGGACAAAACCAAGGTCGACAACATTCTATATTGCTGAGCTAGGTAGGTATTTTTATTATATCGCGGCCATTTCAATTTTTATATAAAGTTAGACAGGCTTTATTTATGAGAGATTTGTTATAAAAAACCGCTATTAGGAAACAAGAACAAAAGACTAACTTTTTGTTAATGCCTGTTTTTTTTAATTACAATTTCTGATACCATTATGTACCTGCCTATTTTTTTTATTGTTTATTTGTTATTTTGTTATGACATAAATGATTTCAACTTGATCGATACTGGTGACAGCCGAAGATAATGATTTTCAGTATTCATATAAAAACACGATTCACTTTTGTAATTATTAAAAAACAAGAAAAAATAAAAAGGGGTGTTTTATGGAAAATTAAATTGGAATTCAATTTTTTATCAATTCAAACATATTAAAAGTCAGCAATTTTTTGTCATTAAAAAGCCATGTTGCTTTAGTTACTGATTTTAGACATCAAATTATTTTTCATTTCAAAATAAATTTTATCTGTTTTTATATAAGGGATTTTTTTTATAATCATTTTAGGTAAAGGACTATACAATTAGGTTGGCCCACCACCACAATAATAATATAATAAAAGATTCTTTAAGCATGATTTATTTCTAGTCTTGTCTTGCCATAATTATAATAATTACTTATTCATTTAATTATTTCTAACTGCCCTAATTTTAAATGGCGCCAAACTGTGTCACTTCCTTTTAAAAGGCAAGCTTACCAAGTAAAATTTTATTTTATTAAAGTTTTAAAGAAATCCTAGTTTTGAAAACCAATTGATTTTATTTTTATTAAATACTTCGCACGGCGTATTAAATACAACAATCTTTCGTTGCATAATACAAATCGCAGACAAAATGGCGCGAATGATTTCAATTTGCAAATAATTCAATGCTGTCCAATATGTGTTTACAGACCATTAAAATTATCGTTGCAGATCTTATAAATAAAAAACACTTTTCTGGTGAATATTTGTTACGTATTTTATGATATGAATGCTTAACAAGAGATACGTATTAATGTGTGGCAATGCAGAGTTTTAAAATATAATATTTACTGTCGAGCTTAATTGAAACTTTAAAGAATCCATCACATACTTATTCAAAAAACTGACGCAATTATTCCAGTAACAAAACACTGAGAAGAGAAAGTGACCGAGTCTCCTTTCACCGATTCTATGAAATACAAAATACATACTCACAAAAGTTTATTGACCAACGTAACAAAATCATTGCCAGTAAATAAATACCTTTTATAAAAAATAGTTTATACGCCTGTCAACATTCGACATGTATTTTTTGAATTATTCGAAACAGTTCCACGAAAAGAACAATAATTGATTATCGTTTTATTGGCGATGAAGATTTTTCGTTTTAATTCCACACATTTTATTATAAAGATGAAGACAGGTTTCGCTCATCGCGCGCATTATAAACTGATGATAACACACAAAAATCGATTTAATAAGCATGGTAAACACTTCGTATGACTCTTTTGGATAAACCAATATGCAATGCCTGTTCACTTTTAAGGTGTTCACTGTCAATACTTGGTGGGATGGCAATATAATAAAACAAGTAAAATATTTTTAGTACTTATTCCACATTAAATTGAATAAATAATATCATATTAACAAACGCAAATAAAGATTTATCTTTATGTTTTTACACTAAGGATCCGAATTACTTAATAAATCTATTCAAGATTAGATTTATTATTTCGCCTATCGCGAGCATTATCAACTGATAATCAGCTCGCGGTGAGCGAGACCGGTCCTGATCCTAAAAACTCAAATGTGGAATAAGTAAAATTATTATTGATTGAATTGGCATTTCTTGGTAGAACATCATTATAACACGGCGAAAAAATAACTATGTATTTTAGACAGACATATTTTTTTCTTTCTGTAGAACTAGAATACATTGTTATTTTTTTCACCGAGCGTTATTATTTTTTATTGCATTGCCTGTTGATGACCACAGAGTAAAGACAAATATGGAGAAATGGAAACATAATCTTATTGCAAATCTTTGTTTAAATATATATTTATATGACAGCTGTCAAAACAACGGATCATTTTATTTTAAAAATAATATTCTGCCATTATCTTTTATAGCCCTTGAAACCTTAAAAGGTGACAAAGGTCCTATATAAAGTTTTGTTCGTATCTTAGCTTGTATGACTAATTGTAATATTGTGTTTTTTTCAATCTCTTTTGCGTCAAGCTTGTATTGTTCTGTCCTTAACGCCCACTGTCTTTATATTTAGGAAATTTTATTATTCAAGCCTTTTCCATAGAGAATTTTGTTTTATTTGATTATAATCTAGATGTTTATTCAGTTACCGAGTGTGTATGCCTTGCAATTAAATTGCGTAATGCATTACACTGTTTTTGCCATGGAACGTTTAACTACCAGGAATATTTGGTTTTGTTAATAAACACTGCGTTTTAACGGCTGGTCAATATACATATTCGTCAATAACGCGGCTGTAGTCATAAAATGCACACAAAATCGACCTAAATATTTCATATTAACTATGTTACATTATTACAAATACCACTGACGGCTTTGCGAAATTATTATGCATAGAAAATTAACCAACCGTTTTGTCATTTGATTAATAAAATTTATTAAATTAAAAAATATGTACATATATTAAAAATTATTCAAAAGTCATTTGGGATCTTATAATATACAATTTAACCGACCGTATTGTCATTCGATTGAAAATAGCCAACCATATTGTCTATATCTATAACTTTGATTATTCCACGCATTATGTTACTGATTGTGACACGTGTTTCGCCTCTTTCAGAGACATCTTCGGACTCACTATCGCAAAGTTTGCTTAAGTTATTACTTAACAAGATTGATTATAATATTTTAAAATTATAAAATTACAAAATCGAGTTTGGGATTTTTCCTATTTACGGGAACCAAGGAGGGGGTTATAGAAACTATAATGCACAATATTAGTGGTCAAAGTGATGTAACTGATTAAAAAATTACTTTTTCCACGTAAAATTGTATATTGATCAGGACAGGTTTCACTAATCGCGAGCACGTTGAAAATGCTTGCCTTGAAAAAAGCGGTCCCGATATTTATTTAATCATACATAAATGGAAGTAGACAAAAAAATATCTTTAATCACTGCGTTCGGGTAAAAATGTGCTCGGAAAATGTGCATGGCTAACTGCGATATTTACATTCCCTTCATTTATCCGATCCTAAAAAAACTTCTGTAGTAATATAAATTAGAGATACTAGCGGTTTCCTAGCAAAATCCTTTTATATAAATTTAATTCATTATGGGTGAGAGAATGCTGAAATAAATATCTGTGTCTGAAATAAAAATCTATAAATAAAAAAAAAGTTTTTCGTTTACTTTCATTCTTTTGATTGATACAATACCTCTTAAGAAATTGCATTCATTGAATTAACCACATTCCATTATTTATAATTTCCGGAAAATTCTTTTTTCAAAAATATTTAGACATTTTGCTAAATCAAGCGTGTTCCATTTCAATCAAAACAAAATACGACAGTAATTGTTTTTTGCGATACCAAAGTACCAATACATCTTTGATATAAATACATTTTTAATTAGGTCAGTTTAGTCACCTTCCAACTAGTTACCTTCTTGTGCAATTTGCGTAATATTCAGTTATGCATCACGAGGAAAAACCCATTGCGAATTGCATAACCCGTACTTACATAGTGGTTTTCGATGTGGGAAGGTTTTTTGATTTTTTTTCTCGCTCATTGACACCTGGTTTGAGTCACAACTTTACGAAAGCTTTTGGAAAATTAATCCAAATATTTTGGTAGCATCCATTGTTCACTATTCAACGAATCTGTAATATCCTCGAGAACAAAATTTCCACTGTTTTCATTCATTTAGAAAACGATGTACATACATTTGAATGGTTTTGTAGAAAACTTTCAATTGCCGGTTAATTTGGTGTACGATAGCATTTCAAATATTGTTTTAAAAATAATATATGGTTGGTTAACTTTTGCCAGGCTAAGGGTGAAACAGTCGACCACCACAGCTACTTTAACTTAAATATCTATCTTAATATTAGTGATACAATGTGTTAACTTTTGGTATTCTAAAATCATTGTTTTTTTACATCTTTTGCAGTAAAAAAATATGATTTTGATAGACCAGTTTCGTCGCAATTAAATAAAAAAGAAAATAAGTCGGATTATTATTGGCCGAAAACCGTTTATATTGTCGCTACCAATTGTGAGGATTAAAACTTCCTACGCCAAGATAACGTTATATTAACTCAAACGCGCTTTTTTCAACGAACATTCCAAATCAAATGGATGCTTTTTACATTAAAATCGCATCGCCAGTCTAGAATAAACAAGAACGCGATCAGGTTGTCTAATTCATGCGCGACTTAAAATATGAATAATTATAGAAAAATTATCGAATTTCATATATTTTTTTTATAGATTGATGTATAAAGATACGTCAATTCATAATCAATCATTTTTTTATTGCAGTCTATGCCAATAAGGCCATACCACTGGGGTCTTTTTCAGAAACCCTCTTCGGCCTACGAGTTATTTTTCAATGACAGTCTTTCGAAGGTTAAGCTAATAATTCACAATATCTGAATGCTTATAAAAAAGTGACGTTACTTTAACAACTAATGTATAATAGTAATTTCAATGAAAACATGCTTTTCAAACAGATTAGAATATATTTAATGGAATAATCATGTTAATTATTCAATTAAATAATCTAGTTTTTTATCAAAATTTCATCTCAAGCCAACGATACAAAATATATCATTATTTAAGTATTTGGACTTGAATTGAGTTACGATACGCCAAAAATATTTACGAGCTTTTTGAGAATTTTTTACACAGCATGTGATATATTGTTTATCGTTGACGCTTTATGACTGATTGTACTATCAATTCATAGATAGCACACTATTTGTTTTATATAAATACGCGCGAGTACCCGGCATGCGTTGCAATGCCACTAAATAAAACAGAAATTCTAGTCGATGATATTATACGCCTTTCGTGATATATTCAAGCAGTGAACTTGTTAAGATTGCAGGGAAGATCCTATTCTTATGTAATACTTCATATCTATCTCTTTTGCAATGAGACTACCATATCAATATCATATGCTGCCATTAAGTGTATTGATTACAAACTAGAGTACCCGGCATAGAAAGAAAGTGTTTGTGTCTTAATTCTATGTATTGAGGTGCTTTTGGATACACAATATTTTTATTTTTTTTTTGCTTTCTGTCAGATCCGTATACGAATATATCAGAAGGTTTTCTCAATGTGTAAGCAGGTCACAATTTGTTCCAAATTTGTTGCTTTGGGCCTTTTTGATGGTCATTGCAAATCCGGTCGCACCGGAAACTGCAAAGGTTCCAATTTGAATGGCATATCTGTCGCAATCATTGGAATGCGTGGCAACACTACATCTTCTCCTTTAAATATTCTAGCTTTGATGATATTGTTCATTATTTTTTTCACTGAAAGTCTGGTACCGTTAGAAAAGTCGTTGTACATTTATATTTTGAAGAAGAATTATACGTTAAGCAATTTTCAATGTTAAAACGTGCGGTGGCATGACTGGCAAATCAAGTGAATGAACGTTTTTTTTGGAAAACCTTTACGAGCGTCCGCTTACTAAAGCTTTATCGCAATCGGATGAACGGTACAGTGACGCATACGGGACAAAAAAAACAAACATTTATTATATAGCTCGTATAGAAAGGATATTTTAAAAATATATGAAAAATAAAAAATATTTTTTTTGTATACTTGCGCACTTCTTATGAAATCTAATTAACTAAAATATTTAATTTGAGCATTTACCTTACTAAAAATTACCAAATATTTTCCGTATTATTCAATACAAACTGACTTATATCTTATTTTTCTTAGACGTGTTGATTCAGCTTAACTGACAACCCACCTTTCAGGCAAGTAAATATTATTTTTAAATTATTTTAAATAATCAATTCAAATTAACATTGCTCATAATGCTTCATTATTTACCAATAGAGATACGTGCGTGGGAGAATTGTATGGACGATGATTATGAGTAATTTAATAATTGAGTGATATTGCACAGAAGCAAAAAAGCAGAAAGCAAAACTATTAATATATGTTTATAAAATAAAATTGTGTTTTCGAATCCTCCCAAAACGACCGGACCGAAAGACAATGTTACAAAATTGAGAAGAATCAAGAAAGATTATTGTCCATGGAAATAATTGTCAATGTTCGAATTTTAAATATTTAACATAACAATTAAATCTCTTTCGATCCATTCCAATTATTTAAATTCGGTAAAATTGTACAGATCACTTGCGTATAATAAATATGAAACCGTATGATAGCAGCTTCGTGATTATTTTTAATGAAATAATATATTTTATTTTAAAACTGACGTTTTACGGTGCGTTATAAGGGTAGCGCATAGCAAGGGGTGTTGATGATATTAGGCTATGGCCACAGTGACAGCGTAAATTTTCTAGTAGCGTAGCGAGACTTGCTTCATAATCAAAAGTAGTCGCAATGGCTTTAACGATGGCACCGTCTGAAAAGTCGAAATGTAGCGTTATAACGTAAACAATTGGTACGCTGAAACAAGGGCTGCCAAATTTCAAACTGATTTGACTTCGTCATTTACGCTGCGCTTCCACTTCTCAGACGGCGCCATCGTTAAAGTCATTGCGGTAACCTTTGATTTTAAAGCAAGTCTCGCCACGCTACGCCAAAATTTACGCCTGTCACTGTGGCCATAGCCTAATATCGTCATGCCCCTTAGGGCAGCATTAGGCTTTTATGCATTTTGATTTCATTCGTTTAATCTCAATCTTTCTTATATAAGATTCTTCCGGTAATGAAAAACGGTACCCAAAATTTTTTTAGCATTACACCAAATTTTTATAACAATTATCAATAGTAAGCCTTCAACAGGACATTCACTATTTTCAAACACTGTTAATTTATCTGAGTGATGCACAACCTGCTGCCTGCAATGAAATTTCATACGGCCTAATATGACATATATCAATCACCATTTTTTCTTCATTTTTTACGGACGATGGAAGAACAGTATAAAATATTGAAACTTTCGATTTTATATACATTAAAAAATATCGATAATTTAATCACTTTAACCCATGCGGCCCTCGGAATATCTGAGAATTGATTATCTGGCCCTTCTCCCAAAAATATTGTGTATCACTGATAGCTGTTATTATTATGTACCTTGAACGCATCGATGAGGAGAATTTTTTTTTGATCTTAGTGGCTTTAAAAAAATAATAAGAACAAAATATTTTTAGTGAAATATAAAACAATTGGTTCTATGAGGTGATTTCAAATATTCGTTGAAAAAAAATATTTGAATATCGAATATTAGAAACTTATATCATTCGAATAATATTATGTATAACTTTCATAATGTATGAATTTCATCATGAATTGTCTTTTCATATTTCTGAAAATACGTCATAAATAACCAACCATGGTCATGAATGAGTATTATGTCCTATTTTTTTAATAGATTTCGCAGGATATGGCTTGTACAGCTTGCTGCACCGTTTTGAGAATTTGTGAATTTGTTTAAAAAGGAATTTCAGTTTTCAAAAATGCATATGATTTCCAACAGATATTAATAAATCGGTTGAGAAATCAATTTATGACATTTCCCATACAGAGAATCAAACCAGGGAGCACTCTGTCACCTTCACTCTGACTTCTTTAAAAGTTCATTCGAGCTTGCGGCAGCCGTTGATACTAAATAATTTTTCTCCCCTCTGACATAAGAAGCCACCTACTGCACTTAGCCCACACGTTCAGTCTATATCAGTGGTTCTCACGGAAATTTTCACTGTGTCCGCATCGTAAGCATAAGGGGTCATACGGAAATGGCTGGTGGAGTCTTTGTTTGACAAATTAGATCGTAAAAGCACATTTTTTTAATATTAATATTTTCTATGAACCTGTTTGTGGCCGCAGCCAAACCTTCTGATGGCCGCATGCGGCCACCGTGGCTGCACATGAGAACCACTGGTCTATATCAAATTACGGATTTAAAAAATTTTGAACTCTAGCAATATTTTTTCTGTCGACGCCATTCAGGGCAATCTCACAGCGCCATTCTTTCGAGTGCATACGTAGCGTGGTCAGTCTGTACATCTTATAATAAATATATTTCTTAAATACCTTCCCCTCTACTTTTTTTTTTAAATATTACATTTTTTTAATTACCTTTTCTTGGCTAAAAACCCTTTTTTAAAATGCTTCGCACTCTTGTTCGAGGGAATAATTACATAGTGTTTGGTATATGACAGGGTTGGAGTGTGAGCGAAGTTGATTGAGAATATAAATTTTAAAAAAGCATGTTTATATTTTTTGATAATTTTATTAATAATGTAACAAATTTACAGAATATTTTACAAAAAATACATTTTTACATATTATAACATATAATATAATCCATTTCTAGACATTTTTTTTAAAATCTTGGAATTAGATAGTACACAATCTCTAATGATAAAGTTTTATAATATATAAGAAAGGTTAGATAATTTCATTTAAAACAATTGAGATTTTTTCTTAAGACAATGATTGTTAATTTTTTTTTTTATTATTTAAATTTAAAACCCACAAAACAATTGATATATTTTGATATAAACAATATGTCTCTTCCCCACCACCCAAAAACAATCATTTAATTAGATAACTGTCGGCGGGTAATAAATTAAGTACATATATACAATATGTACATGTTTAATTTAAATTTGATAGAATATTAAGTCATTTGTAGTATTTACAATTTTTAGTAAGTATCAATAGTTTGAATAAAGGTCGGGAGACGTCCAGAAAAGAGCTCTTGTTTCTGAGCGAAACCCAAGTATTTATTTGCCCATTTAGTCTATGTTAATTTTGATATATTTAGCGACGAGAGCAATAACTTTGCCCACGCGCATACATTGGTTAGTCATAAATATAGACGTTATACTCGTCCGAATGATACAATTCTTAAAAATGTATAGTATAAAAATATGTTTTTAATCTCACATGAGACGGTGTCACTTAAATCGATTGCCTTAAAACATTACCAATATTTTTAAAGCATTATCTCTTATACAGAATGTTGACTTACGAAATATATTGCTTATTGCATTTTCATTATTCGTTCATAGAACTTACAGTAAATATATCATAGATATATGGGACCGAAAATCACCAACTTTCAACGGAGAGCCAGATTTCATAACCAGTTCTCTCAGCGTCATAAAATTATTATTAAAACAGCGCAGGTCCTTTAATTCATCGTCGCATTGGCGGGAAAACCGTACCGAAATGGCGTCTTGCAACAGCTGCGCGCGTACCTTGCGGTCTCAAAAATGCAACCGTGCCTAGTTCGTGTTTGGCAATAGACAAAAAAAAAATAAGCGAGCGCTGCGATGGCGGAGGTTGGGTTTTTCCCGCTCTGTCAACGGCGCCAGAACGAAATGGCTGCGAATAAAAGGACCGCGTTACGCGATGTCGGCAATAATAACTCTTGCGGACCTGTTCGAACGGAGAAAAATGGCTCGCGTCTATTCATCAGCAAAAAATCTTAAAACTAGACCTATACGATATCTAAAACTAAAGATCATTCACTTGAATATTTATAATCTAAATAAAAATAAGCATTTAATTAAAGATAAATCCTATCGATCGTCGAGTGAGATTCAGAAAATTACCTTTCATGAATGGCACTGAGATCTAAGTTAGCTTAATTACAAAGCTATCTTACATAACAAGGCAAGCACTGAAACTGTAAAGCCTTTAAATAAATAATAGAATAAATTAATTTGTCTCAATTCATAGATGCGATCTTCGAGTCGGCATCGGATTAAATGCTTTCAAGATCGTGACTAACACGTCACGATACCTGATACTATATTCAGATTTGCGTGATACGAAGACCAGATCGGAACCTCAATACCTCGTTGCTGACTGCAACGCTGCACGAGTTTCTCTACAACTAAAATTACACTTTCAATATCGACATAATAAAACATGTCAAATAATAAAGCGGCTGTGTTAAACGTAGAATAAATAAATAATAAACAAACGCATTAATCAAGTGCGCTATAAACCGCGCATCTGTCAAAGTAAAACAGTATTATAAAACACAGACGACGAATTTCGTTGGATCCATTAAAACTCGCCGCCATTTTGTGATGCTTTGACAAGATGGCGGGTGTTTTTGTGAGATCTACAGGCTGTAAGGGTGGCAGAACTGATAAACAAGGCGCTGACTGCGCTCCGTTTTCTTCATGATGCCTTTCTTGTAATATTGTCGGATAGATCTCGACAGTTTGTCGTAGTTCATGGCGGGGCGGTTTTTGCGCTTCCCCCAAAGACGTGCTACTCTCACGGAGTCCTCGATTTTGAAAACACCTTTGCCTGTGGACAAGATAAAAAAACAAGAATTAAAATCAGTACAAAAGACACAATATAAACATAGAAACCCTTCGATATTGAATCCAATCTTTGCTTTGAAGCAGTGACGGCTGGCGACGGGGTCTTGGGTGGTGCAAAAGAAGATTCAACCGTTTTTTCAAGAGTTCTTTCCTATTTATTTGATAGCTATTTCCTACACTTTGTGTAGCATGGACTTTCAATTCAGATGTTCGCAATACCAACTGTTTCTCTTACGTAGTACGGAAAAATAGTTGAATCTTCCTTTTGCACCCCCCAACACCCCGTCACCAGCCGTCACTGCTTTGAAGAATAGTTTATCATCTGTCAAACTGTCAAAAGTTATTTCGTGTTTAAACATAACCTCAAACATACGCAGAATTTGTTCGCCGTTTTAAAATATTTTAATAAGACTATATCTATAAAACGGTTTATTCAAAAATGTTATAACCCAAAATTTATCAATTGTTAACTGATAATATTATTAAATTGATAGTAACAAACATTATTTGATGTTGGAATAATTTAACGAAAATATCAGCTGTAATTTAAATAGATATTATTATGTTTATATAGTATGCTATATAAGTAGCCTTAAAATAAAAATAAAAAAAAATTGAAAATAGATTCAGATATAAACAAAAGAATGAATTGAACGAATAAGTGAATAAGTTCAATACAACCGATTTACGCAAGTTTTAAATGTAATAAAGATGACGAAAATTGTTATTATTTCAATGCGTAGATATGGTATTAAGTAAGTCTATAATTCATGTGATAATATTATTATTGAACAAAATAACACAGTCGCGAGGCGAGCCAGTTCAGAAGTCACATTCCGCTCAGAGCATATCTCTCGATATCAACGACCAGGTATTAAAATATCACTCAAAACACAACACAGCTGATGCAAATAATATTTAGCCTACTATTTTTACGGTTTGCTATAAAGTCTTATTCAATTTTAACTTTCATTTACACACAGAAAGCTACTTATATTAAAATTATCAATATATTCTAAGTAATTTCAAATATTTGGAGGATTCTTATTTTTAAAACAATATTCCACGTCATTTATTTCATTAAATATTACGATTTCAACACAATCGTCATTCTTCATGAATTAACAACAATTGGAAAATATGAAATCGAAATTGATGGGGTAATATTTTTTTATTTTAATTGTTTGTTGTTGACAGCAAGTGGAATAACGAAGTTAGCGCTGGTACAATGTTATCTACGAAAATAAAGATGGCTCTCAATTAATATGGAAAAAATGGCGTAAAATTGCCGCGTAAAATTGCCGCGCAAATGTTTCGCTTGAATACAATCTCCGTTATCACGAATTAAGCAGATAATGCTACGCCTCTATGGCTCAATTTATAAACTAACAGGCGTTGCTAAGCGAGGACCACAGACAAATAAAAATACTTCAAAAATATTTTCACTAATTTGAAGATCCAGAGACAATAAAATATCTAATGCTAAATATAGTATATTAAGAAAAAGAACTATCTTAATTTGAATCTTAGTGAAATATGCAAAATTGTATACAATCTCTTATGTGCATTTTAAAATTGAGTATCGTTAGTACAATAAATTTAATTGCATTTACATGACAATAATAAATGATAGATAAAATAGTTAAAACATTCAGTTATCATTTCGATGGATTCGACGGTGAATTTGTGGATGTTCATTTTAGTTAGAGGCGAAACACGTGTCACAATTAGTAATACGTGGAATAATCAAAGTTATTTTAAATTATTTAATATTTAGGTATCCGATTATTTAAAATAAACTCATTTAATACCTCTAAATATGATTCAATAAACTAAGTTGTATAAAATCATGTTATGGTTAGGATTATTAATTTTACGAGGACAAAACAAGATGAAAAATATAATATGTTCCATTGGGTGGTCCAAAATGTTACTGATCCCTTTCCAATGAGAAAAAAATAAGTCTATCCAAAATTAATCTAAAGGTGAGTGGGAGCGAGCGAGATAAGATAACAAAATATTGCGTAGATTATTAAAAATATTCAGAGATTTTGTGCCCACTGTGTATTAAGTTTTTAAACACGTTATAATATTATAGAGAAAACTCTCCATACCTTATTTAATGTATAACAATTTGAAAAACAATGATTTTATCTTCATAAAACTACCGCGTTCATTTATTGAAGCCATTCAGAAATAAAGTTTACTGGATCTTCATGTTTTTATATATTGTAAACCATGCACGCTCTTAATGGATCTTATCTCAACTGAGATTGTTCTATGATAACTGCTTGTCACTTGGTTACTCAAGCAATCCTTTTTGGAGATATTAGCCGACACCATTAAAATTGACCACAAAGTTACAGGCCGGCTGTAGTTTAATATAAAAAATTAACCATTTGCTGCCATTTTGGAGCGATTCTTTGAATGAAATAATATTTTTGTTTCAATTTAAATACGAGCAATGACACCAAGGATAAATTTGAAAAGTTACATAGTTCATTTATCGAATATATCGCTGATTTAAAGGAATTTTCATTCAGATAAAATCAGGGTTCCTGCATTTTATTATAGTATCTCAAATCAACGTTCATAAGTTCGCGAAGCGTCAGCTGGCTATTAATTAGTTTGGAAGAAGTATTTTAGCCTTATTGATTGAAGTAAACATGTAAATGTTTCTTTAAGATATTTTTACCAATGAATTCTATTTCTTTAACTTCATTGAAATCTTAGGCTGTTAAAAGGTTAAACAGTAATTATTTTCTTCAAATTCAAACGAAATATTTTTTTTTTTTAGAAATTGTATTATCAAAAGATCTTTTATTTACCTCTGTCCAACCAACGGATAGCAGATCCGTGCAGCTGAGGCGAAGCGAGTAGTTCTTTCAAAAATTGCCACAGATGAATATGAGATCCACCTTGCTTGGTAGCTGGAGCCTTGGCGACTCCAGGTGCCGGTGTTGGGGGACTTCCAATTTTCGCAGTCATATCCTCGTCTTCCTCTTCTGGTGACAAAAAGAAAAATAAAATTAGCACATTGAAAACAACAAACTATTACAAGTAAAATATTACATCAATACTATCGTTTGTCACATTTTATTGAAATGAAAATAACCGAAAACTTTAAATATATTTTCAACTATTGTTGTTTGACGAGACGTTGAATCTTTTAAGATGTCTGGAAATTAAGCCATTCTTACTCAAGATAACGGAAAATGTCACTCCGTAATAGATATTTTTTTTGTACTCCAGAAGAGTTTTAAGAATTGTAATACGGAAAGAAAAATAGAAATGCCTACTCAATCAATAAATTTAAGAATTGTTTTAGCGTCTAAGAAAACAGCTGTAAAAATTTAATATATTTTTAGGCTTCACAAACATCGTAATCTTTGTGTGACTAATACGTGCGAAGCATTTGTTTCGATATTTTTCATTATATAGAATGTGAAATACTAGATTTTTTTATAAACTATACCTCAACTGTATAAAATAGAAGTGTGTCTTCTAAAAGTGCAGATATTAAAATAAATCATGACACTTGAAAGATTTAAATTACACTTTCTTCTGTCAGTATCGTAAAATATACAAATATTTTTTATTAGAGTTATAAAATTATTTACAAGCAGCTGATAATGTCTACTCGTCAAATAAAAGATAAATATTTACATCGCAATAGTTCTAAATATTACTTAAACAACAATAATTAATAACATCATAACAATCCGTTCTCATTGCAATTATAATGATTTAAAATTAAGCGTAGTATAGAAAAAGGCGTCGTATGAAAGTTAGTGCCAATAATTATGCCGCTTTTATTTAATTACATTGTAATTTGATTATACTACTAAAGCCTTTCAAAATGCCAACACGACTTCAATGACAATCTGTGTGTAACAGTTAACTAGACGATTAGACTTTCCTTGCAATCGTAATTCTCAACGATGTCTAGCTTATACAGGGTTGCCAGCGGGACTGTCCCGAGTTCAACAGACAAATCCCGAGTCCCGACCTGCCTATGAAAATTCCGACATAAGAAGATGAACAATAAGTAATATTTTTTTAAAGATCATTCCACTTTACATACATAATTTGTATACAATTATGGCCCACATATTCTCAATTCAACATTTCCTAAAGAATATTTAGTCTAATGAATTCAACCTGGAGAAAGGAGAGAGATAGATTATTATTAAAAACCTAGAAGCTGAATTTATGATCAAAAAAAATTTAGATTAAAATTTTAAAAAACTTGAGAAAATCCTTATCAAGTAAAGATGGCGAACATATTTTGAAACAAGCTCAAAGTCAAGAGATATATTTTTAATAAAACTGTTATGATTGTATAATTTTTTGTACTTAAATCAAATAGTAATTCCTGTTATTGTATGTTAACAATATATTTTAATAATGTGATTCTAGTGTATTATTTGGTGACTATTATTTTTTATATGTTTTTTAAAATAATTCTTATGAAAGGAATAAATTAAATAAACATGTTTGATGTAGAGAAAAATACTTTTATATCTGTATTGTAAGTGACGAAGCATCTTACATACTGAAAAGAACCAACTTCCTTCACAACAACTAACTTCTATACTGTACAGACATGACATTTTTCGGATATATTCAGTTGGTAAGACCGTTTCCTTCTTTATATGGTTATTTGGTTTTGGTTCATTTAATTCAATAGTTGGGCTGATATTAAATAAGTACCATGAGTATCATAGGTGATACCCGGGGCCCGAAGAGGATATATAGATTTTTTTATAAATAATGTATAAATATGTTTATATTAACACACATAATTATATTTTAAATAAAATCTCGTATTTATTCTTAATTTTTTCCTTTTTTTCTCTTTCGAAATAATGAATTTCCCGATCTGTGATTTTGGAAATCTGGCAACCCTGGCCTCATAATAGATATGGGCTCAGCACAGTATTTTATGAGTATTCTCATGGGCTTATTATTATAGTTATAATACTTAATGCAAGTACGCAATAGTTGCTCGGTAACCGATTTATGTAAGCGCAGTTAAGAGCTCAATTAATCAAACCATTGAATGTTTCCATTCTCTTTCCAAGGTTTACTATGTTACAGCTACGGCTGAGATCTACGCAGATATTCATCTATTCTAATTTTATAATACAATTATTTACTACCAGTTCTTTTACCAAGTTCCAAGAAAGAAGGTCAAAAGTGGCTCTGATAAACTTTTGAGGACAATGACATAATGTGTTTTTTACTATGTTTAATGTATAAAAGAAGGTTGATGCGAAAAATAACTAATCTCTTTGTAAAAAAGTTCATATGATTTTTGTGTTTCCTTTGTTTGTAAGAATTTATATGGTCTCGTTTAATCTTTTCACAGAATATTTTACGTCGGAATGAGTATTTTTCCCGGACTTCCCATGACTCGTTATGGATTACAGACATTGAGATTTATTATATATTTATTAAATGCACTTATTTTGGTTTTTACTTTGTTGATGCTCATTCATACTTAATTGATTTTTGATGTAATAGCTTGCATTGCTAAGAGGTCATCAACATTTTAATTATAGTATATTTTGCTTCTTTGTATTTGGTTAGTTGTAATACCAACTATTTGTCATACTATGTCATTCTTGCTTAGATTTTCTATAAATATCACTGTTTCGTTGTATTTCTTATCAGTTGATAATGCTCGCCATGAGCGAAACCGGTCCTGATTCAATAAATATTATGTGGAATAAGTACTAAAAATGTTTTATTATTTTTATTTTAACTAAGCAGTGGGTAGCTGAATTTATTTTTTTATTGATCCATTTTTTCACACGGCATGTTATTTTGGAGTATTTAAGCTATTACACGGTTTTAAAATTATTTCACTCAAAACTAGGAATATATAAAACATAACTTCTGCATCAACGATACAGTGTTTAATATTATTAAAGATTGATTTATGTGATATTAATATTGTCGTTCTGATAAAAAATCGTAAGAAAAAGTAATTTCCTTACATGGTCATTTGGTGTATATCTGTTATTTAAGTTTATGAATATGTTTTGGTCTAGTATCTTTGTGATAAATATTGTAACGCATTATCTTTCACTATATTATATATATCAGCATCAGTTTTAAGTTGTTATCGCTTGCTCTTTGGCCTGGAGACGGACGTTTTGTGTTTTTATTGGAATATAATATATTTACGAACATGAACATCTAAATTTATACATACATACGTATCATTTATAAAAGAATTATCAATTTATTTAAATTAAAATGAGAAATTGAGATACATAAAAATCGTTGAAACAAAATATTATACATTGATGCTGGATATCAATTGATTCCACATTCAAATTATTATATCAGGACTGGTTTCGTTCATAGCGTGCATTATCAAATGATAAGAAATACAAAGATACAGCGATATTTATACAAAATTTAACCAAGACTTATAAGGTAAGACAAACAATTGGTTTTTGATGTAGTAGCTTGTATTGCTGAGAGGACTTCATCATTTCAAAAATAATCTATTTTGTTTTTATTTTACTTTGATTTATTTGCTTAGTTGTAATACATATCGTCGCTGCGCATCAAATATGGTCTATGTGACGATTTTACGAAAATAAGCTAAATATACGGTCTGGTCCTGCTTCTTTTATTTTTCTCCGCCTTTCAAAAAAAAACCGAAAAGAGATAATAACGAATAGGAAATGAACTATGTGCCAACATTCAAATCTTTGATGTTAAATATGAACCATGTGACCGTTTGGAACATCAAAGTATAGAAATCACACCGAATATCACTGTTTTACTGTCTGTGAAGATTTGATTTATAAATAAGTGGAAAGTTATTATGTTTTATACAAATAAGATCAAACATATTTTATACACGCGTTGCCTAAATTCGTACACGTACTAAAAACTAAATAAGCGAAGATGATTTTTTATTCAAAACCGATAACACATAATGTCTAATTTGTATCTTGATTCATTGCGTACTCAAATATGTATACTACAAATATTTGTACAGGAATAAATATTTCTACTATAAACACACGCGATTTGTTTGTACACCTGAATATCGAATGTGCAGAGATGTAAATTTGTGAAAAATTATACCTATGCTAAAATAAATGTACGGATGTAAAATTTTTAAATCACTAACATATTTTTAGCAGATGACATCAACCGTTGAACAAAATAATCATGCCATTCGATGTTTAATGAATTATTACCGATATCCACGTTTCGCATTTCTTTTCGAGAATATTTATAGACATTGATGTATTTAGCTCAGTTAAAATATGCAACAAGCTTTCAGATTTAATGCACATTAATGACAAATATTTGCCAATATCGATGATCATATACAAAACGACATCATTTAATTTTGGCAAGGTCATCGGTCAGTATATATGAAAGAAATGGCCAGTAATAAATGAATAAAACGGTCAGAAAAAAATAATAAGTAGCCAGTAGTTTATTGGAAAATTGTCAGTAATATTTTGTGAAAGGCTCAGTAGATATCTATAAACGGTCCGTAATTATCAGTGGTATGAAGATTTAGTTATGTTATAATGAAATATATAAAAAGAAAGTCAAACTTAAAATAAAAGATTAAAATAGCATTATTTAATTTCAAATACTTTAACTTCAGAAATCATTTTGTGTTTATTTTTCGTATACCTGGTAATTAATTTGCGTCTCTTTTGAGCATATTTGATTTAAACCTGTCAAACTAAAATAAGGCATTCATTTAAAATAATTGACTTTTTATTTTAATACTGACCGTTTCATTTAATAACTGACCTCATTCATACTGATACAGACCTTTTTTATAATAATTACTAACCATTTATTTAATTTACTGACCAAAACGTGAATTAAATACTTACCAATTAAATTAAATTGATATTTAGAATGTACAGCATTTTCATGTACATACATACATATGTATGTCTTTTACTGGCCGTATATGTATATAATATATACAAATTCTTTTTTCAATTTGTATTGCTCACGCATAATCCTATTGTGTTAAATGTTTTGTTTCTAATGTATTGTCAATTTTATTGTGATATTTCCGTCTTAGTTTTTCTCAGAAAGTGTTATTTTGGAGACTTCTTTCTATTCAAAACAAATTAATAAAGCTTTCGCAAGCACAGTATGTTTGTAACGCATTCATATTCGCAGGTTACAACTGTGAAATATGAAAACCTTTTTCATTAATATAATTATACAGTTGGGTTTGTTCATACAATTTTATTTTGTACTAGTGAAAAAAGTCGTGAAAAATAAGAATTGAGATTTAAAAACTTATTTTCCGCTTAATTCCACATATTTTATAATGATTAGAACCATTTATGCTCACTATCAACTGATTAAAAACCGATATATTTTTTTTCCACCAAAAAATTACAGCTAACTTTAAAGAGATTCGTTTTTAGTGTATTACCTAGTCGGATTGAAGCTATGTATTAAATGTAAGTTTTTTTCTGTTCAAGTTCTAAGTCATATTAAATAATGTTGACAGGTGGCACTGTCACCTAGTTATGTACAGTAGTAGCATATTATTCGAGACACCGTAATGTTTCGTATACATATCAAAGCTAAGTACTTAACAAGTAACAATATTCCACGAACAGAACTGATGTCTTGCTGTCAACTCGTCAAACGGAGACTCTTGTCCCATATATTTATAGCCCTAGACTAACAAGTCATTCAACATTCCCTCATCCGTCGGTGGAGGCTGCGCCCAGAAACCTGAAGCCGTTTTTCCCGAGAAATGATCAGCATGGAATGAGTCTTAAGCACTGTTAGAAAATAGCGACTCCAAGGTCTGTTGCTTCTTGGAATGATGTAAAGACCCTGGTCTGTCAGATGTTGAACTCGCCCATCGAAAAGTAATCGCATGATAACTTTTGAAAATTGATTACTTTTCAAGATATTTCGTCTCTTCTTTTAACCAGTTATATGTGTTTTTTCGTGTGAGAAATTACAGTAAATGTAATATTTAATGTGTGAATAAATTTATTATAATATTATGATAAAGATATAAAAAAAAACTGTATACTTTTCGTTCCCGTTATTCTGAAAAAACATGTCAAAAATTCGTCGGGAAAACCGTAGAAATTTATTATAAAAAAAGCATTTCTTTGTTTTTAAACAGCAATGCAAAAAAAAACGTTCTTAATTTAAAACTAGAGTCACGCGCATTTAGTGATTCAAAGTTATTTATTATACGTTAGCAAAATACAGTTTGATTATTTGTGATTGACACATGAATATCTCAACGTCGATTTTCTAAAAACTAGTATTTCCGGCATTTTTTAAATGTATTGATACATATTGAAAACTATTTAATGAATATATCCAATTGTAACGAGTAAGCGAAAAAAAACCAACTTGTTTGATTATAGTAAATGGAACTATCTAGATTGGAGTTCTTGGCATACGTGTTTTGTTAGAATTTAAGACGATAATATCACATTCCTATTTGGCTGAAAATATATTATAATATTAAACAGATCTTAAACTCTTATGGAAGAATGAATGTATTATAAGAACGATTTAACTAAACAGAATACCATGGCTTTGACGTGTAACTTGATTATTGACAAAAAAGTGTTTTACTTGTAAATTGATATTCAATACGAAGCCTTTACTTATCAAAGATCAATAAGATTTCTTAAAGAAAACGTGCATTTCAATGTGGTCATTTATATCAGTGATGAATAATCTTTTAAATTCGAATTGCTTGTGTAACATTATACGATAAGAATCAGATAGAAGTTAATACAGTCGCAAATATGGAAACTGCGATAGATTAATTAATAATCTACTTTACACTTTGTTCTAATCGGTAATTAATGACAAGCAATCATTTATTGTTTTTAACTACTTCATCTTATCGTTGGACGAAAGTGATGGATATTTTTGTTAATCACAAGTGTTATTATCAAATGATAATTAGCATAGAATCACAAAGAGTTACTGAAAATGATTTAAAATATATTAATATAACGTATTAAATATGTTGCTTTATATTCACTTACTAATTTTCTTACCTTCACTAGCATCCTCATTGCTGGAAGCCGTGGAAACCGTCGAATTGTGATGGAGTTCAGGCCCCCAGTTCATGCTCGCTTCTCCAAGACTTCCACTTTCTTGTCTAGCAGCTTTCCATATCTCCAACTGAGCAAAGAGTGTACTGCCAGCCTGTTGATAAAAACCAATGATTAATAATTGTTAATGTATCTGGAATATTTATCAAAACATGTCATATTTGTGGAAAGTTGAAGGAAATGCTAATGAAAAGTTAACACTTTCGATTGAAAGCTCACTTACTTGTTTACAAATATAACACACTTGTTTTAAAATCATGATTTTATTAGTAAAACATTTATCATTTTAAAACCTTGAACAAGTTGTATAATTATTTTAAAGTTAAATAATACAATCAATTCAGAAACGTGTTTTGATAGACATATAAATGTTTTTTAAAAAAATATTGTAAAATATTCCGATAAGTACTTTAAACTATACGACTTGATTTAAATTTCAAATCACAATAATTTAGTGTTTCTGAAAAATCATTCTTATAAATTTGTTTTGTATGCAGATATTAATATTTATCTGATACATGTCATAACAGCAAGGAAAATATTTTAGGTTACAGGTAAAACAAGAGATTACTAGATAATAAAAAATAACCAAGGAATATTATATACAAGGATTAAATATATGGTGGCTATTATTTTTATATTATTTGTCGTATCTTAAATGGAATTATCTTTTTTAACTATCATTAAATTTTAAATTTAAAAAGAATTATGCATTTTTACGACGTTTAATTTGAATTTTTAACTTCCGTGATAACACAAAGAAACCAAAAGTAAAAATTTTATTGTTATTTTTTTTTTAACTTTCTTTATTTTTAATTTATGAATTTGCTTAAAAAAACCCTGCTTTGAAATAATGGGATGTCTATTATTGAAATCAAGCATGCGAATATTAAATCAATACTAATTTAGAATAATGTTTCAGACTTTTCAAATTATATCGTATTATTATCACAGTACAATAACTAAAAAACTGTAAAAATCCTTTGTGATTTTTTTAGCAAAAAAACAGCAACTCTAGTTATCCTATCAAAGACGCAGATAATGCAGATAGTGCTACTTGTTTCCAAAGAAATTAGTTCATTTTCGAATCAACCGCTTTTTTAAATTTTATATTCTAAAACTTGTAATTTTTCTCAAAAGTTAAACAGAGTCATTTAATACCTTTTCGCTTGGAAAGGCAGTATACTATGTAGTATCTAGGCACTTTACAGACAAAAAAATCACAACTACAGATAATTAACAATAAGTGTACATTTGTAATTTATTTTAATGTTAAATTAATTAATATCTGTGTGGTTTATTTAACAGTATAATCGCATTTTAATTTTCGTTATTACAGTTAATAATCTTCGCACGATTCGCCGATTTGGTTAAGTGATCATCTTCGAGCCACAGCGGATTCTTCAACAAATGGCGGTTTACCGGAGTCAAGATGAGATCATTTCTAAAACCATTCATCGGCCAGGCTTTCAATCACAATTAACTTAATAGCTGCAAGGTATAAAACACCTTATCTAGTTTTAAAATAAATATAAAGAAACGTTGTGAATTCTTATATTACAGTTTTCATGTAGGAATGGTACGTTCACCTCCTTCAAATAGACTCATCTTAACAATTAACATTTTTATATTGTCTATTTTAAGTTTTAAACGATGTAGCAATATAAAAATACAGTCAACACATATAGCAGATTATCCATAATAACAAATTATTAAACATTAAATAGACCTGATCGTAATTCAAACACTCAACATCTGTGATTAGAGATGGTAAAACAAGAAATGTATGGCTATCTGTGGTATTGGCTTTGCAAATGAATGATATTCATGCCATTTAGTTAAAATATATTCTCAATTCGATCGAAAAATAATTGTTTCAAATTTACCCTTTGTGAATTAAACAGAATTGGCCACTATAATAATTATTTACTATAACATGTGTTTAGAAGGGCTTTGGAATCGGAGTCGTCGCGGCGTTTTGGCCGGAGTCGTACTCGGAGTCGGAAATTTTGAAAAGTTTGAGCTTTTTATTTATGCATATACTTTGTTATATTTGATTGAATACACATAAATAGGAAAGGTAGGAAAAACACGTGACAAAATTGAACTTTTTTTCGGAGTCGGAATTGGAGTCTGTTTTTCGTCAATGCTGGAGTCGGAGTCTTGTTTTTTTAACGACTCCTCAGCCCCTAAATAGTTACACGCAGATGGAAACCAATAAGAAGCAACTGAATTAAAATATGTATACATGGTGGGCGTTAAAGAAAATGTATCTAATAATATTTAGTACTTTATTTCCTCATACCAAGAAAATCCAACAATGTTAACTATAATTAATGCCATACATACATGAATGTTTGGCAAGGCCGACTGAGGCATACTTTAACAACAATACCTCGTATGTTATGAATCGTGATCCACACAGTTAGCTATCTTTGGTGACGTCAATTATTACAAATGTTATTTGTGTTGTAAATTATTATAATCCCGTTTGTATATAGTTTTCTCTTCTGTTTATCTTTCTATAATCGCCATACACCATAAAACAGTAGAATTTGTATTGGTGGCAGTGGCCTACCTATCAAGTTTGAGTCGTTAGAATTTTGTACTTTGTAGCTAACGATCAGGGCTTCGAATTTTGGCATATTCATGCGTTTCATGTGCACGAATGACCGCAATAGAATGGCGTAACTATTATAAAGTATATTTAAGAAAGTATTGCATACCGTTATCATTTTTGAAATTAAATTTTATAATGACACTAGTATTGTGACCCGGCTTCGCTCGGACTAAGCGACCAATAATTATTTAATGTTATATCATTCCCAAAGAATTACAGACCCATAGCATACATACATACATACATACGCCGTTTCTGTATTTCTAGTATTGCTACCCGGCGTCGCTCGGACTAAGCGACCAATAATTATTTAATGTTATCATTCGACATAATTATATCACAAAATCTAACATCCAAAATAGAGTTAAAATAAAATCACAAACTTTATTTAATTTGATGACAGCCCCCCATTCTCGCCCATTAAAATGTCCAAATTCAAGGAAAAAATCTAATTTGCTGTCAAAGAAATGTCAAATAATACCTTCACGTAAATAATAAACATTATTATATTAATAAAAGCCGGGAAAAAGTTGGTAGAAGACTAATTTATTACATTTTGACTAAATGTCTCCGCCGATAAAAATTCAAACATATTTTCTTTCATATTCGTTTTTATGGCAACTTGCAACAACAATGCAAAAGGGAATTACAGACCCACATACATACATACGCCGTTGCGGTTTTATATATAAGATTACAAAATAGTATGGTAAAGTTATATTTTTTGTACAAATTTCAAAATTTTTTAAATATCACGTTTGGTTTTGCTCATTACTAGAAATACCAACTTTCCACCGTCGATACTAGGCGGAATGGAACTATATTCAAAAATATAAACACATATTTTGTACCTACTTATTCCACGTAAAAAATTATTAGAATTAGGATCAACTAAATCCTTTGAAAATACGCACAGGGAGCGAAACAGATCCTGATATTAATGCCATATTTTGGACGAGGGAGGTAACGGGATACACAAAAGAACTCATGTGCATGTACGATGTTTCAAAAAAATATTTAATTCTCCGCATTAATCCATAAATATAAAAAAAAGGACTGAATATCTTATAAGAAATTTTTGTTTTCATATCATTTCATTTATCCCGGGCTCTTTCAATTTTATCATCTTAATAATTGGGAATTCGACAAAAATACGTGTTGCAAAAAAGTTAGTTCATTTGGCCAAATATGTATGTTAGATACGTTGTTTTATATTTGTATGTAGTCAGTGGATTTTATTTGATTGTGATGAATTCGGGGCCAAGTAGGTTAACCACATTTGCCACATAAACGCTTACCGCAAGACGTGTGAGCGAGAATGTTAATACGTCCCGCCATTGCAAAAACTTTCTCTATGGCGTATAAATAATCATCGAATGACTCGACCGCCATATTGGATTACGAATCACGCGCGCGTATTAATTAAATTAACAATGCAAATAATTAATTTTTTGAATTTCGAATATGTATTGTGTCTCCATCTATTTTCAAAAAGAGATATCGATTTTCAGTATTGTTTATTGATTGGTTTGTTTTATATTATACTTTGTGGAAGTTCATTTTGGTATAAAATTAAAATTAACTTTGATTATTCCACGAATTGTGTTACTGACTCTTGTGGTGTCTCTTTCAGAGGCGTCTTCGGGCTTTCTATCGCCAAGTTTACTTAAGTAATAATGCAAGATTGATTCTAATATTTTAAAATGATATATTGCAAAATGGAGCTTGGGATTTTTCCAACTTTTTTCACTAGCTTACTAGCTCTTATCGTGAATCATATGGATACTAATGAGATATAAAAAAACAGTAGTTGTTTAACGAGAACTGGTTGTAAGTCAATCACTCAAAAACCTACGCTCAAAAAAAAAAATTATACTTTTTCTATTATATTATATTATAAATGAATGGATGGAAAGTAGAACTTTCAAAAAAGTTTGCTTCAACGAAGACTGATGTTGATTTATATATAAATCAATTTGAAAAATACTGAAATCATTTAAAACTATGTCATTGTTTAATTGATACATTTTGCTAAAAAATAATATATATTTTTGTACTTATTCCACATTAGATTTATTAAGATCAGGACCAGCTGAAAATGCTCGCGATGACATAACCGGTCCAGTTCCTTATACATCGTATGTGAAATGAGTACAAAAAAGTGTTATTATTTTTTAATATATTGCCATAACACCAAGTGACAGTGAACACCTTAAAAGTGATACATTTTAATTTAAACTTATTTACCGACTTGTAATACACATTTGAATACGTTGACAAATTATTATTTAAATACTTCAGAATAGTTGATCGTTTTTTATAATTGAAAATTATTTCTCTTATCTTTTTTCTAAAATAATATTTTGTCTAATTGAACATGAGCTCTTCTTAATTGCTTCTGTGCTTTATTATGCATACAATTATTGCTAAGTAAGTTGCCACACAACAAATCTATGACGTCAGTCCAAACACAACTGATACGATCATTAACAAAAAGGTGTGTAACATTGCCATATTAGAAAATGAAATTTTCGCATTCAAAATAATTGAGTATACCAAGGGTGGCCAACGCGACGCCCGCGGGCCACGTGTGGCCTGCTGGGTGTTTACTTGTGGCCCGCGGAGCATATGCACACTTTTTTTTCTTTTAGTGTACATAAAACCAATTTTCTAAAAAAGTGTTTCGTCAAACTATTACTAGGCGTGTTGACGACATTGCAAACCATATTGAAGATAATTGGAGAAATCGAATCATATTTTATGATCTAGCATTGGATGAAAGCATAGACTTATCAGATACCATCCAAGTGGCGATTTTTATCAGGGGTGTTGATGTCTATCTGAACAAAATAGAAGAATTAGCGGCACTGTATCCACTTAAGGACTTGTTCACGAGATTTGTTAGGAGCTGTTACATCGACATTGAATCGCTTTTCGTTATAACTCAATAACCTATCGGTCTTAACAACAGATGGTACTCAAGCAATAGCTGGCAAACACGAATGTTTAGTAAAATTGATTGAAAATGAGGCCGGCAAAGTTGGTAATACTTCGATGCTAAATATTCATTGAATTTTTCATCAAGAGAATTTATGTTCCAAGTCTCTTAAAATTGATCATGCCATGAAGGTGGTCATCAAAAGAGTGAGCTTTATTAAATCGAAGGGGTTGAATCACTGTCAGTTCCAAGAGTTTCTCAAGTCTTTGGATTCACAGTATAATGACGTTACATTTTATGCAGAAGTATACTCAGTATACTCCACCTTCTTGAGAATGTTAAATTGAATGATCCCGATAATTTTTTGAGGAATCGTGAACATGGGTTGTTTGTTCTTTCAAGGGGTAGAACCAGTCTATATAAATTTTAAGCAGCACTGCTTCGGATGTCGAAATATTTCACATTGACGTGAGCGAGTTCAGGCGAGTACTATTTGTATGAATAAAAGCTGATTTTGTCGGAACTCACTCGGTATTTTTTTTCTCTCTTTTATAACTACAATGCTTTCATCTTTTTTTACACTATAATTTTTTATTACGTACATGTAATGATTGTATATATTATATTTGTCCAATGCATGGCGCATTGGCGTCAGCTGTTATGCCATGTTTTTAATTTTATTCAATAAATAAATAAATCTACTCTTCACGAAAATTCACAATGAAAATCAATATTAGCTAATCAATCGATGATAATTTTATCTCTTTTATCAGAAGGAATTTAATCATTGTCAGAAAATTGCACAATAAAAAAGAAATTTGTTTCTGCTAATCCTTGATCGAATAGCATTATACGATACAATCTAATCATATAATACAGTAAGCCGACAATGCATGGTTCGCAATTATAATCTATGTATTCTGGTTGCGAAAAAATGAAAATATTTCATTATGGCGGTCGATACGAAAACGAATGAGGACGATTACCCATGTTTGCTAATGATAGTAAGCACCTTGATATAATATAGGATTTCGAAGACAGTTAGGAAGAACGAACAACGAAAATTTTACCAATCGCTTATTAAGCCCTACGGTCCTATATCTCCAGTGATTATAGTGGGAACTTCGCTATCGGAATAAACTGATTTATAATAAGAATTTTCAACATATGAATATGTGCTTTCATAAATAATGTCTTTGAGGAGCCGATCCATAATTTTATTTTCGTTTTCGTTAAATATTTGATGAGGAATATAAATTCTGCGTTACACGGTTGACCTTTGGGATGTGCGTTGTGTTGCGTTTGTCGGTCCCTGTGGTCTAGTGGCAAGAGCTTTGTCCTAGCGATCTGGGGACCCGAGTTCAATTCTCGGAAGGTTGGATTTTAGAAAGATATCTTGGGCTGGGTGTATGTTATTTATCGTTGATTTTGTGCACAACTTATTTATTATTTATCATCGAGTTAATCTCGTATGACTTTCACAATTAAGAATATTTGGCGCATTGGCGTAAGCTGTAATGCCAAATATTTTTTTTTCCTTTAAAAAAAAAATAAAAATAAAAAATATCTGGTGGACCGTAATAAATCAGCTTTATTCACACCATACAATATATTTCATAATTGGATACAAATTTTTTATCATACCTAGAAATTTTTCCTTTGAAAATTTAACGTATTCCCAAGCAAAAGTGCGCTAAAGATGGCTAAATATTGACCGAATTGATATGAATGAATGAATATTATAACCCTGCATCCCAGATGATGATCTGAGGTTCGTTTTTTTCTTGCTAACAGTACATAAGACTATTTTCATTTTTCAGATTGTATTCCGGATCTTTATAAACGAATACAAAGTGCTTTAACCACAAAAAAGTAATGCGCAGTTTCATATACCATTTATTCCAACTTAAAACAATGGACACCAATAACAAACGTAATACTTTTGTAATACGCGCCGAATTTCAGCTTCTGTCGTGACTAAGTTAAGGTTATTGAAAAATTGGTAGGCAGGTCGCGGAAATGAACTTCGCTGTACTCTTGTGGTCGCAATGTTTCCAGAAAATACACCGGTAGCCTTTCGTGTATTCGCTGTGAATTTTAATAAAATTCGGCTAGCAAATTAGTAACGTACATTTTTCATGTGTTTAGTCATATTTTTGACTAGCAGTGTATGTGTCATGCGGTCAAAAAATCGTGAGAAGTCAATGTAAGTATTGTATTGCTTCAAATCGTCACCTTGTTTGAATCGTTAATTCATCACTCGTGTCGGTTTCGTTAATTTATATATTATCGAAATGACGACTTAAATTTACATTAAATGAAAATTTACCACGCAAGAAACAATAAAAAAAATATTTCAACTTTTTTTTCACTGTGTTCTTTGCGATATGTTACAGTAGTAAATGTCTTTTTCTTGAGTAGGCCAATCCAACAAATGCGCGGTACAATGAAAAATAATCCAGGAACTTCTGGTGAAATTATTCATTCGGAAGCCATTTGCTCCACACTGGGGAGCGGACATTGATTTAATAAAGGTTAATGCATTGTTATTTTTCTTTCCGTATTATAATAGAGTTCTACCAAGTAAATGCCTACTCAATCAATTAATAAAGGTTATTAACCAGTTTTATTTATGTATGCTTCTCTATTATATGGATATTTCAGTTGCTTTAATTTTAAGCAATATTTATTAATCAGGTCGTCAATGTCATCACGATTAAGAGTGCGCCAACCTGGGACCAGTTTGCGTGCGCAGCTTAGAGGGAACATGGCTCAAGAGTATTTATTATAATAATACTAGTTTTCAAATTATTCTTGTAAATTTTTGACAATTCCCTTTTCCTCTTCGAATATTGTTTACATTATTTTGATTCCACGCTTAGATGGAGACTATAAATGGAAGACTCTCAATTCAAATATCGATATAAAACAAACATTCTAAATTTGAATTTTGAAAAGTATCAGGATTTTTATAATAAGAAACGTTGCTTTTCGAAGGATGTCATAGTTTTCAATTTAAATACGCACCAAATGTAGCATCTAATGATTCTCAGATTCATATTGGCAACATTCTTTATAATTTAAAATAGAAATCTGCTAATATTGCGCAAAAATTGATGCTAATTTGCGGTTAAGCGATGCGTTTTTCGAAGAAAACTGTTTTAACCGTTCGGCCTTGCCAAAAATGCTATATCTCTTTCTTTGTCTGCAAAAAGAGAACAGCATTCCGTTCACCTACAAAGTTGCGACTTCCGATCGCATAGCTGACTTTCCCGAGCGATGGTGAAATTTGTTCGCGAACTGCTTCACCGCACTACGTCATGATATAACAGAAGAGAGAAGCCATCTTGTTATTACACCTGTTTATAGAACGGTTCACAAAAGATGCACTCTTTCAACGCAAGTAAATTGAAAATATATACCGCAAATGCATTAAATGAAAACGTATAATTAAACTTACATAATATGCGATACTTTACTGACGTTATTAAAATGTTTTATATCTCGAAATTTCAAGATATAAGTAATTCATCGAAGGCAATCGTCAAATTTTATTTGAAAACTACTCATCTTTAGTGGATTGCTCTTTGATTGCCAAGGTTGTTTCGATTCAAAATGGTCGACGCAAAAGAAAGTTTGGACATGTTATTTTTTAAATTGTTTTTTATAAGACACGTTCGGTCAAAAGAAACAGTAAATTATGGCACGCATCATGATTGTTTTTTTGTCTGCAATAATAATAATGTACACAACAAAAACAATAATATTTTGATTTATCTGTAAACTAAATTCTGATTTATTAGAAAACTTATAACTTATCAGCTTTAGATAACTCTTTTCAATGGAGGTATTTAATATTTCGGTCATATAGCTGAGTGATCGAAGCATGTATGCGTTTGTTTATTCGGATTTGGTAGCCAACGGCTCAAATCCAGACATTGTCGTAAATAAAATTTTCATTCGGTTTTTATTCAAAGATATGGATGGTGATTAAATTCCGTCCAACCGAGATGCAAGAAATATTCGCTAACTAATAGTTCTTGCGCAGTGACATTATTTTATCCTCTCTGAAAAACAGCCGTAGATAGACTTAATAACTGTTTTCAAAAAAAAAACAACTAAAGTTGAGATGCTCCAATAATACTTTACATGTTTTCCCAATTGGTAGAGGAATGGTTAAAACAAATGCACAGTTCTATTGCATACAATGAGTTAAAAAAATCTTACCTGAGGTGCTCTCTGAACAAAGTCCTGCTCTGAGAGACCAGCCAACCGTGCTCCATCCATGCAAAAGTATTCCACAGGTACCAAAGGAAGAGAGTACTGCCTCAGCGTCCACAAGAGCCAAGCCTTTACGTCTTCGCCACTCCAATTGACAGGATCTGATGAAGAAGACAACAACAATTCATTAGTAATGATTTTTAGAATTCAATAACTGCATAATAACCACAGCTATTTAAAATGAAAGCTTGCTCAGATTTACAGCATTTCTAAAGATATAAGTTATATACGATACTGTGAATTTTATTTCAGGATTTTCTACGCTTATTAACTTAAAATGATTGTTCTATTAACAATTCGTTTATAACAGTTTTTTGTGAGTCGGTTATGTAGTGCAAACCGAAGATTTTTTTTTCTCAACATAACAATTGTAAAATCATTCGGCAGGTGATACAAAACATAATTTATTTCGGATAAACAAATTGACGGCATTTTTAAAATATTATATATGATAATTTTGTATGAATCAGTTAATTTTTAGATTATGAACATGCTTTTCGTCGCTTTTATATTTGTATAGATTTATTTATATGAATGTCATATTACAGTTAATTTATAAATAATATTAGATCCGATGAGAAAAATAACAATGTATTTTAATTCTACAGGAATTATTTTTTATACATATTTGTTGATAGCTATCTCGGCTTACGCCCTCGTCAGAACTATTAAAATACATTGTTTTTTTTCACACCGTATTATAATGGAGTTGTACCAAGTAAATGCCAACTCAATCAAATAAAATTAGACGTATATTATATAGGAAAAGTACACGTTTCCGCCTTCTATACTACAAAATATAATGTTCCCAAATAGTTAAATGGTATCGAAATTATATAATAAATTATAAACTTGACAGTTTGTTCAGTGAACTATAAATTACTGGGCCAGATAAGATACTTAAAAAAAAATTCCGATATTTTAGTTGTATTTTTTTATAGCCGATACGAGAGCTGTGCAACGTGTGCTGGCGCTTTGTTGTAGTATTTTTTTTAATATTTGATTATTAGAAGTGTTATCGTTTATTATGTAACAAGGCAAGGTTAGCAGGAAATATTTCATTCGTTCGATTTTTAAATTATAATGACAAAAAAAAATACACGTGTCGTCGATTATTGATTGTTTATTTATTAACAGATAAAATTCAGCTAATTGAAGTTTGCAAATTAATTAAAAAATATTCACTGTATTCAAACATTGTTATGCTAGTTAAAAAATAACTTAAAACGATTTCATAAATGTTCCTCTATTTTCCTACATAACACTGAAAATAGTAAAATTAAAATGCCAAATGACATTGGCTCAAATTTATTTAATTTAGGGCTTCATAATAATTAGGTACCAAAACCTAAGTATTACAAAACGTGCGGTATTTAGTGAAACTATGAGCTCCGTTTTTAGCCGGCTGTATGCCAGAAACGTATATATACAGTCTACAATTCTGCGAGCGCAGTGCCGGCCATAGAAAATGAGCGTTTATATACGGTCCACTTTACATCCACTAATACTGGACAAGAACGATTTTATTACTTAAACATTTTATACACATAGCGAAATCTCCACGCTGACTTGATCTCAACCAAGGCCAATTTTGAGGCATTCGATAAATTTGCAACATCATATGGGGAACGGGATAATCTTGATTCCTCTTCAGATTCAACGCGAAGTAGATTAAGCTCCACGGATTCTCAGTATACAGATACATAAGATACTTAATATCATTCTAACAAAGTGGCTGAGCAAGTCACATTTTCTTTTTTATTCTCTTTCTATTTTTCTTCTCTTTAAGCACCTTAGTGCATGGTTAAAAGATCAGTCCCGTGCAGCTCTGTCTCGGGCCAACTAAATGAGGAGTAAATTCGTTTCTTTTCTTGATCGTATAGCGTTATGGAAGGCGGCTGTGAAAAACGGCTGCACACACATAACGGATGGGTGGTGGGACAACCAACTTGTTCACCCAAATATATACATAGCGAAATCTCTTTAAATATAATCAATGTAATATCGATTTTAAGGATAGCTTCTTTGTATTACCAAAATCCGTCTTTATTGTTAAAAAGAAAATCGCGGCCTTCGGTGCACGACCGTTATTATACCTACCGGCATATAATGGGTTAATAAATAATTTAGAAGGTTTGATAATTATTTGTAATACATAAAAATATATAAAATCTGATTGGCAAAATTCGTGTTAAAATAAATGTGGTGTCATTATGGCATTTAGTTGTACAATATAGTAATATTACTATATGTATGTTTGTCAAGTTGTAAGTAAATCAGATTTTAGAGTGAACAAAGTAACGTGCTGACATAGCTACTTTATTAAAGGTCAATTCGGAAACCCGAACACATTAAATTAAGTGCTTTCTCACTGTTATTGCCGTAATAAAAACCAATCATTTGTATCAAATTTTCAATAAGTATCAGTAATTTCAAAACATTCCATTCCACACCCTTAACACTTCAGCAAGTCAATTATTTAATGTTGGAATTATCAACTTTAAATAAATAACGACTCAACATAATCACCAATATATTTAATTAGTATTTTTGGTTCAATGAAATTGTCATTTAATTCAACTTGTTTAACGTAAAAGATTAGGTAAATTATGGATAAATGGTCACGGGAAAGAATCCCAATCCTCTCAAGCTAAGCTCAAAAAATTTATACATACTGGCTTATAATTTTATTTTTTGACTTTACTCTTTGAGTTCTTGTGGATTATTATAAAATGTGGAATCAAAATGATTAAATCTGAAGAATATTACTGATTATTATATGAGTTCTGAAAGAAGAATTTGTTTTTTAATATTAGCCTATAATAAAATTATTCTTTTTATTTTAAGCAAATAATAAACTTACGTGACTGTCTCTATCTGAATAATATTATTATTTTTGTAGTTTTTGGTTACATTTTTGTTCCTATAAATTAAAACTCTATTTCATACTTATTGCGAAGTATTCTTTAGGATCTTCTAAAATTAAAGACGAAACATATCAAAAAAAAACGTAAGCCTTATATTCATTTCATTTAATGTGCTTATTTTTCATAAATCTTTACAAAATTTCTGTCCCGTGACCATATATCCATAATTTACCAAAGATTAATTTAAAAAAATAAATTTCACATTGTTATTTTCATATGAATAAATTATCGAATTAATACATAGAATTTCTATCTAAGAATAACCTTTGAAATAATTTGATAAAGACTGTAAAAAGGGGAGGTGTTCGAATAAATGGGAAAAATGGTAAAATCAGTTGATAGGGCTCGCTATGAGCGAAACCGGTCCTGATCTCAATAAATATAATGTGGAATAAGTATCTACTAAAAATATGTTATTATTTGTATTGTATTGCACATTCCATCAAGTATTGACAGTGGACACATTAAAAGTAACTAATTTCATTACAATTTTTTGAGTAACCTTTCAATGCACATTTTGAGAATTATTATAGCCATTTTATAGCTGTCCTAATTATACTCTAATGGTGGCGGTACTTATATGCCAGCGTAATATTACTTGTTATATTAAAATTACAATTCAGAGATTCAACACAATTGTATGATGTATTATAGTTTAAATAATTGCATTGAGAACAAAGAATAGATATGTTAGATAGGTCTGTAGGTAATAACAATTATGTGAGACCGCTCGATACCTAGTATTTATTTCTTTTATTAACATATCACCGGTGGTGTATTTTTTCATGTAGCATTCCACGCGAAATGGCCACACCCGCCATCGAAGGCCAATAAAACCGGTAATTTAAAAAGGATAAAATAATCTCGGCACGTTTCTGGTCGACATAAGAATAAACTAAACACATACAATTATGCATACTTTCAAACTGGCTTAACAATAGACCTAAAAAAATAATTCTATGATTTTTTTCCTTTTCGGTGTTTCATAATATGGACATTAATAGTCACTTTCAGATTCATAAAGAGCCGAATCTTATTGAAAGGATTTGTAATATTTTAATGAGTTTTGTCAACAGTGACCCGGTTTTCGCCGTTTGGCATCTTCAGGCATTTAAAGTGCCAGGGTGAACACAGTAAAAAGTACAAAATTCAAAAGATTCATATTGGTAATGTCAAATAAATACGACATGGAATAAAATTTGCAATTCTTTCTACGAAATTTAAGTTTTATATAATGGCCGAGAATTAAATAATTTCACCGCATCTGTTGGAAAGGATATTTTTGGTTACAAACAGGACTGTGGAGTCGGAGTCGTGGAGTCGCGGATTTTTGTCCGCAGTCGGATTTGTCGCGGCCGTTTTGGTCGAAGTCGGAAATTTTTATAAATGTTGAAGTTTTTATTTATGCATATAATATGTATATGAAAATTGGCTACTGTGTTTTTGGCAATTTTGGAGTCGGTGTCGTGTTTTTGGTCAGTGCTGGAGTCGGAGTTGTATTTTTTTTAACTACTCCAAAACCCTGGTTAAAAGCCATTCTCCAACAACTGTACCACCATTGCTAAGGCGACATAATACATTCGTAATAAAAATTAATATGTCGTTAGGTAGTAAACAATTTTACTATTTATACACAGAATAAAGTGGTCGAAAATCTATGCCAATGAACACAGAAAATTAAAATGAAAATAAATGCCCGTTTACTGATATCATAAATTATACGAACTGTATTAATTAATAACTTTCTTGATATAAAATTAACTTCCACAAAGTTACCGCTGAATCGATCGAAAGTAATCTACCTTCTTATTTAATTAAAATAATTAGATTTTTAAAACTGCAGCTGTTTCATCTGGATAAAACACCAGATAAATTCTACCAGAATATCTGAAAGAGGCGAACACGTGTCACAGTTAGTAGCACAATACGTGGAATAATCAAAGTTATTTTAAATTTTATATCTACCAGAATTGTTCAGTTGGCGACGAGTTTTACAAAATTATGAGTTATTGCTTTTATTTATTTGTCGTAGAGACAAGTAGCTCGTAGCTTCTTTATTTCACTACAAAAAAAAACATTCATGGTATGATAATATAATAAAATAATATTAATGGCCCAGTCACGACTGCTGAGAGAAAAAAACCATTATTTTTTTTTGTGATGTCAAATAAAACTTAAATCAGAATCAGTCATAGAGTATAAAAAAAAAGTATTTTAACTCCATATGGTTACCTAATATAATGAAATGACTCTCGACTGCTCGTGTAGATTCATTCGTTAAATAACGTACTGCCGAATCTTTCAAACGAAACTAAATTGAGTCTCTTTATGGTGCAAACAATTCAGTAAGCCTCCATACGAGTACTGAACGTGTGAGTTCAATAAGTTTCAATTTAAAATTACTGCCAGTTGCAAAATACAATCAATAATATTATTCACAACAATGGGAAAAATGCAATGCCTAGTACGTAGTGCAGTTGTCAACTTCGTTGGCTTCCGTGGCGGTCACACGCGTACGAGTCCTGTGCGAGCAGAATTTTTGAGTTGATTTAGCGATCCTACTACAAGGCACGGGTTTTTGTATTGTTAGAAATTTGTTTTCCACCTTCCCGATTGGCGATTGCGATTAGCTTATCACTAGTCCTCGCATGCTTTCAAGCCCTACTCTCTTAAAAAAAAAGTTGAGAAACTAAGTAACAAGTAGTGGTCGTAGAAAAAATATTTTTGAGGTTATACTCCGTGAGGAGTCAACATATAATTTTACAATACCCTATAAAAATTTTCTTCATTCTGTGTAAAAAGCATTTTAATGTTTGAGATATTTCAGTACATATTATATAAAACTTAAGCTTTTACTCTTTTGTTTTTTGATTTGTTTTCGTTTTATGATAGGCTACGATGGTGGTATATTAAGTTTATAATCACTATAATAAAACGTAAATTGACGGTGTTTTTTAATCAAATTTGTAACTTTATAGATAATTAAACTATGCACTATAACTGAAAAAAATTATTACTAAGTGTGCCAAATTAAAACTGGCTAGATTATCTACCCAGAGAAATCCAATAAATCTTGAAAAAAAAATCCCACAAACAAAACAAAACTAATGACATTGTCATGTGTCACATAAATTTTTCTATTCAATACAATATTCGACAGGCCTTGGAAATAATCTGGTCTAGTTTTTTGCTTTACTAAACACATTTTTAAGTGTCGAACAAACGATGTTCAATTCATATGAAGGTGTGGCGGCCTACCACTGATAGTTTTTGATGTGGAGCACACTTAGTATTTCAAAGGTAGGTTGTTCAAATCTTGATTTAAATAATTACTTTTTTTGTCAATTTTATGCATTTAATCATTGACATATCTAATCAATCACTAGTTTAACAAGACATTGCCAATTTTAACAATTTAAGATATCCATCTGAATGTGTATACCAGTTTTTCATTAGCTAATTAGTATATGTATATCGTTTTTTGATCCATTATTTGGTTTATTTGTCTACTCTGGTACATATATTTAAAAAATATAATAAACAAAGATTTAAACAAATGCTAGCGCTTTTTTTATTATATATATTATAATTATAGCTATAAATCAACTATCTGACTTTTGTTTTTTATCATTTTAATATCCAATTCTATGACTGGAGTTTATTGACACTCTTTTACTGAGTATACACATATATTTATATCCACTTATCAATCAAACCATATTTAAAGACATAACAGATTTATATTCTGACAAAAAACTTAATATTTCACCTTTATTAACATAATTTGTTTTATATGCAAGATAACAGGATGATTTTGGTATTCTAATAATTGTTATAATCACAGTTGATTTTTAAAATAATATTTTCAGATTCAGTTGATTATCAATCCAAGAGCGAGTGTTCTTATTCAATAAAACATGTCCTAATTCAATAAATTGTTTGTGGAATAAGTATTATAAATATGTTATTTATTTTTATTAGAACAGATCTTTGTCAAAAACACAGTTTATACATCAAAAATACTTTTAAGGTGTTAAATATCACCTTTCAATACTTGGTGGAATGAAATTGTGGAATAAGTACAAAAAATGTTGCATATTTTTTAAAAATTATACCTTGCCACCAAGTTTTGACAGTGAACACCTTAAAAGTGGTAAAATAGCATATTTAAAGCTTTAAGGCATTGCACTGAAGATAAAATATCCCCAATTAATTTCTTATGGTACAGTGTACCTGAAAACTTTTTTTTAAATAAATAACTTCACAATAAAAAAATGTTAATGTTCGATGAATAAAAAGGGCAAAGAAGATATTTTTATTTGAAATTCAATTGGGAGAAAATTCTTCATGAGTTGAGTTGTACATATTTCTGTTGGCAAGTAAATGGCGCAATTCATTAAATAGAAAATATTAGGTCTCTTCACGACAGTTGATAGATTAATATGTCCCACGATAAAACCAGCGCCGTTCGCTGCAGTTTCTTGGTCCGCGTAACGGAAACAAATTTCCTGGAACATCTCGCACAATTCCACCTTATGCGAACGCAATAAAAACCGATGAAATTAAACCCCTTCTACTTTACAAACTAGTTTCAAGTTTACAGTGAGGCTGATAAAAAAGATTTGACTTTGTGACCGATAAGTCGGACCGTGGCAACAGCTCGCAAAGAATCTACGAAGCAATAGACGGATGGCAATTTTTCTGCAACCGCCGGTGGGTCACAACTGTAAAGTTTGCTACGCGTTGCATGATTGATTTCGTATTAATTTACTATACTTTCTAAGCAAATATCTTCAATAGCTTCATGGCAAGCATTATCAACTGATAGTACAACTGATGATAAGATGTTATAACAACATTCTGAGTATTCATTCTACTCAAAGATTCGAGCCTCAAAATCAATAATTATCACACTTTTAAGATGTTAAATAATACTTGGTTGAGTTTAGTATATATATACGCAATACAAAGAGAGGTTGAGAAACTGATTAACAAGCAGTTCTCGTAGAAAACATGCTGAGATCACTCCGTGAGGAGTCAATATGCTGCAAACTGCGAAGGAACATGGTAAAAAAATTACTTGGTGGAAGGCGTTATATTAAAAAAAATTGAATCATTTTTTGTAATTATTCCACAATAAGTTTTGTTGAAAATGCACGTGATGAGTGAAACCGGTCCTGATATTGTTCAGTCCCTATCCAAATATAAATATCTTTCTACTAAAAAATTTCATTTGATCCACTTATATTGAAAAAAATGAATGTCATCCCACTTACTCCTTTGAATCAACCACTTGTATCAATATAGAACTTATAATAATGTGGTGATTAAATGTTTTTGTGGATGTATTTATTTTATGACCTTAATTCAGTCATTAAAACAGCAATCTGTCTTATGAATAAGGATAATTAATTACAGTATTGATTTTAAATAAATACATTTAATTTTAAATCTCTTTGATAGATAGTTATTTGTGTTAATTGCACGTTAAAAATATGTTTCAGCCGTCGCTCGTCTTTCGCGGTGAAGGCTTTTTTATAGCAGTGCAATTCATTTTATTACTACTGAGTAGGTTCAACATGGATGCTGTAATTATCATTTCAACTTTTTGCTGGCGAATGCAGTCAGCAAAGAATCACAACAACATATTGCACGCACATTCAACTTAAATGCCCCACTAACCATCCAACATAACATGAATTATGAAATGTGATCGATAACGTTATCTAATATTTTTTTATTAAAAAAATCCTTTCATTCCCTCATCCTACCAACATTTATCTTCTCCAAAAAAGTTGAACAAATTAAATAATATTCAACCAATAAGAAAACAACTTCCGTTGAAATGTTTCCCTAGAACTCCGTATGCTCGATATAGCATATTGATCAGTTAACAACTATCAATAAACAAACACATTTTTTGTCCTAATACTTCCACATATAATTCGATAAGATCAGGACTATTAGAAACATTTAAAAATATCAGTTAATATTGCTCGCGATTAGCGAAACCGGTCCTGATCTTTATAAAAATATATGTGATAATACTAATAAAAAATGTGTTATATTTCAATACTTTTGATGGATTTGGCGGTAACATTGTGAACTTTCCTAATTCCACGCATTGTGTTACTTATTGTGACACGTGTTTCGCTCCTTTTAGAGGCATCTTCGAACTTACTGATATTTGGTATATTTTCACCAATAAATGACAGTGGGCACCTTTGAAGTGACAAATTAATAAGTTTTACGTCAAACATGTTTGATGGCTGTCGCTCATTTGATTGCAAGATGTCGGAAGATCTCAAAATTGTATCATTATTGTATTAAATAAAACACAATATATTCTTTTTTTTACAATTTTACTATGAGTAAATGCTTGTTGAATTATTAATCTTCTATTTTTGTAATTTATTCAAAGCCGTGTAGTATTTATATCTCACGAATCATTCGATTTTTAAATTGCAAACCTTTTCAAGCTGTTCAATATTAAAGCACTGATAATTAGGACTTTTAGCAACAAATTAAACACACGGCAACTCAGCAATTTTATTGGCTGGTATAAGGAAATCGATAATAAAACACTTAATAATTTTATAACCCTTTACATCGAACTTTGAATGGATTTGTGTATATAAAATAACAATAAAAAAATACTTATGAATACAATTTAACTGTTACGAATCGTACATATTTGGTTACATTGGTGTATAATATTCTACTTATCCGGGTCAAACGTCTCAATTTTGTTTGCGTAATGAAATAGGTTTTTTTTTCAAATGTGATACATTTATGTTTTACAAATCTTATAAATAAAACCGAAACGGGGGATGTATGTCTGTAATTCCCTTTTGCATTATTGTTGCAAGTTCAAACAAACGAATTGATTTTGCTCGCGAAAGTTTCGACGGTAAATTTGTTTCGTTATCAATGTGAGTGTAGAGACTCCAATTACTCGAGTATCGAGTAGTACATATATAAAACCGAAACGGCGTATGTATGTCTGTGGGTCTGTAATTCCCTTTTGGATTGTTGGTCATTAAGTTGCCATAAAAACGAATATGAAAGTAAATATGTTTGATTTTTTTATCGGCGAAGACATTTAGTCAAAATGTAATAAATTAGTCTTCTACTGAACTTTTCCCGGCTTTTATTAATATAATAATGTTTTTATTTACGTGAAGGTATTATTTGACATTTCTTTGACAGCAAATTAGATTTTTTCCTTGAATTTGGACATTTTAATGGGCGAGAATGGGGCTGTCAATATATGAAAGGGGCTGTGAAATGTCAATCCCAGTCTGAAATGTTCATTTTAATTTCATTTTAATTGACCTAGACTTTTGAATTTTGAAAATAGTTGTTTCAACTTGGCCCGTCTGAATTTACGCGCCGAGCTGAACATAACCCCAAACTGGTCCGAGCGAAGCCGGGTTCGAATACTAGTATAAAATAAAAATTACTAGCGAAACAAAGCCAAATTAAAATCGATCAGTTCAACTATCTTTTTTTTTTAATTATCCTTATTTAAAACCCCGTATATATTGGATCGTGTGCCTTAGCCAAAGTTTGCAACATGACATAATGCAGTATACTTGTCTGTATTTCGTTTTACCATGCCAATAAATACGCAAGCCCTGTGATATTAATCAACGTCTCAAATCTATAGAGGATTTGCTAGAAGTAAATATATATATATTGAGGAGTGCAAAGGGTTAACAGTAAAAAATATTACACACTCTTTTTACGGGGCTTTTTAATTACTATAGTAATTACACATATCAGGTTAATTTTGCTTTTATTTAAAAATGTTTAATTTTCACTCTGTTTCACTGTTAAAATAAAGCTGACCACAAATGTAGTGTTTTAATCTAGAAATATAGGTTTAGCAACAGTGAAGTTCAACACAAAAGTAAACATAAATATTTACTTCATTTATTTCAATAACCGAAAATCAGTTTAATCATAAGATATTTCGAGGGTAATTGACGTAAGAAGCTTAAATGATATCCAATGCTATTGGAATGAAATTCATTTTATTTATATTCAGAAAATACACTAAGTTTATAAATGAATAAAAACACAAGGCGGAAATATATAAGATACGATAAATATTTCCACAATAAGTAACAAAACAAATCGTGAAATAAATTACGTTACGTTTTCATTGATTAAATCATTTTACGTCAGTAAAATTATTACATTTTACGGAAGCAAAGTAAATGTGAAAGTAAATCCTGGTTGTAATTGAGCAACAACCTTTTCTTCATGCATAACGATACGATTTTTTTATGAATTACTTTGTCGATTGGTGTTACGTATACCAATGAATGAATCATTTTTCTTGGTAAAACCCAGAAGTGCAATAATAGAGTATGAATTTAAATTAATTGCCGTATAAAATATCAAATAAATCACACGTTAATATTAACGGTTTTGTCGTATTATTTGGCCTCTCCCCAGATGCATATTAACTTATAGATTTATTATGTTACCTGACAAGTATACCTAATTGAGTTGATTGATCAATTAATAATATGAAAAGAATTACTCGCGTGCTAAACAGGATTTACAATGTCTAGTCTAGCTCGCAATTGTAAAATTATTTTTTATTTATTATAAAATATTCTTATTTCAAAAACCGTACATATTTGATTATGTGTGCCTTAGATAAAGTTTGTAACATTTCTTAATGTCGTATATTAAGTAATAAGTTTTTGTTTGTCTCATTGTTAAGGGTTATTAACGATATCAATCAATTCCTGAATCTTAGTTCCGACTATAAGCCGAAATGGCTATCAACCGCATATAATATAATTTCTGTAGGACTTTAATACATTACTATTTTTTTACCGTGTTATAATGGAGTTCCACCAAGTAAATGCCAATTTGATTTATTGCTGAAAACAATTGATTTTGAAATCAATAGGTAGGCGCTTGCACAAAAAATAGTTTAATAATTGAAAATAAAAAAAATACACTTTTCACCCTTATGAACTTTTCCTTCGTTAAATTATTTTTCAAATTCACATAATTTTAAATTAAAATTAAATTAACGAATTCAGTTATCAATTATTGGTGAAAGTATAGAACAATATTGTTAAAATAATGGAGCGTTTTTTTTTTTGGTTGCTTTTGTTACTTTAACATTAAAAACCCACGTATTTTTGCGCACAACTGTCCAAGTGATTCATAAGAATCTGAGTCATTTTTCGTTTTCTATAGACAAAAAGCGCTCGGAATAAATTTTAAAAATACCGTATTGTAGTCACGACTTTATTCTTTATGTTTTTAAAATAAATAGAATTTTTAATTTAAATACAACAAACAATTTAAATGAACAGGGAAATCGAATGTTAAATAATACCATGACAATGCTTGTGCCGAACAAAGTAAAAATATAATTAAAAAATTGCTTTGAAACTATGCGTGGAAAATAATATCATAATATTTTTATTGTTATAATATTTTGGCAGTGTGAATTTTTACGAAAATATTTTAGTATCTATATACTTCTACAATATAGACAATATTTTTAGATTACAAAAAACAATGCCTTTTATTTAATTGTATATCATAATATTGTATTTAAATAGAATATTCATAAGTCTTTATACGTGATTATTGAAAATTCAACCAACACAAACGAAATCGCTTTCAAGTTGTTCACTGTCAATACTTGGTGAAATAGCATTTTAATAAAAAATAATTACACATGTTTAGTACTTAATCCACTCTGAATTAATTGAGATTAGTACCGGTTTCGCTCATCGCGAACATTATCAACTGGAGATAATTATTTTTACCAACGAAATCATTTAGAACGCGAAATATAAATGTCCTCCTTCATGTAAAATAGTATTTATTTATATTTGATAATAAGAAAAATATTGTCTTAAAAATGCAATTTTAATTAGTTGAATACTTCAATATCGTCAGGAACTAAATTGAACCAGTAATACAACCCACCTGTTTTGTATGCATCATTAAAAGCATTGTAAATGATCTAATTTTTTTGTTTTAAATGGTGAAGTTACACTTTACAGTGTGAGTACTATAATTTGCTTGGCTTCAATTCTATTATGCAGGGTTCATTTATTAGAAATTGTCATATTAAAACGCCTGCGCATGAATCGCTGTGCCGCCTACATTGGGCGGACTACTTTCTTCTGTGGAATGAGCGTCTAAATAACAAGCGCTTTTAAACATGTAACATAACTCAAATTAGCCTTTTTTTAGCAACTGTAGTCAGCAAATGCAAAAACCGACAAATCCAAGAAAATTTCATAAATGACTTACATAATACGATATTTTTTTTTATCTCTATTTACCTGAGATTTAAGCTCATCCAATCTCTAAGTGTTTTTTTTTTTAAATTTTATTAGTTTGCATTCCCTTCCCAACGCTGCTGACAGAAAAGCGCGATCGCATTACAGTTGGAAAAGTCAACTTACTTTTTCGTCTCTACCTATGTAGGGTCATCAAGAAGAATAGCTCTATGTCTATATCGATTCTTTGATTCGTCTTCTCGACATAATTCTGCAGGCAAGACATTTTCGGTTTACAGTGAAGGCCTGCTGCTTTTAAAAGATTTCACAAACGAACTCGCGAATAGTGGTATGTAGCAACAGCTATGTCTTTATGTCCAATTTTAGTACACTATTATTTATTATTATAATGATTTGGATAAAGAGTTTCAAATTTAACATTACTTCATGCGGCCCAATATGACAAATATAAATCATCTTTTTATCTTCAAAATTTTTACGAACGATGAAATAACAATATTTTATATATGTACACTAAAAAATATCTATAATTTAATCACTTTTACCCATCTGGCCCTCGAACTATCTGATAATTGATTATCTATCCCTTCTCCCAAAAAGGCTGTGCATCACTGTTTTAAGGTTTAATTAAGCTATGATCAAGAAAGTGATTTAGTGAAGTATTCAGCTATCTTCGTATCCACTTATTGATATGTACATAAGTCTCTTTGACAAATAATGCTACATATTATTTTGTATCTAGTAACATTCATAGCTTAAAACTGTCTAAAATCTAGATACATTTCTTTTATCCTAAGTGGCCGAAAAAAAAACATTAAAAACACTTTGAGAGGCTATGTTAACCAATACATACGCACGCAAGAATTTCACCTTACTAAAGAGAGGCAGATAGTCAATCGAGTTTTGTTTGCGTGTGTGTGTGTGAATGTCATCGAATGTACATACGTATGCTTATTATTATTGTGTTTGTGTCGAATGACGTCACAATTTTAATCTGGTACTCTGCGGTGTGGAGTACCAAGCCTGCGGCAAGGTCTTTCTCTCTTCGACATTTGCAGACGTTGGAATTTCGTTTTGGTTTCCGACGAGGAAGAGAGGAGCAGCTCGGACGACGTGATGTCGAAATACGTTCACGGAATTTGTATCTGTCAGTTTAACACTAATACTCTTAGAGAGTTAAATAGCAAGGTTGAAGTAAAGTGAGTGTGTTATTTTAAACACAGTCATAGTTACATAGATTATGCCATTATTTTGATAGGTCTTAAAATCTCATCAAAATAGTGAAACACATGTTAATTGTAGCAACAAAAAACGTATCTTGTAAGTATAGTATATGTATTTGTTTATAGAAATAGATTTATATGTATGTATGTGTACATTACAAAAATCACATATTATAAGTTTCGATACACATTTCGCAATACGAAAAAAATGGTTAAAACTTTTAAGAAAAAAGATATGGTCTATAGAAAGAATATCAACCGAGTGTTTGGCTGAACTCACTCACGTCCATGTGAAATATGTCGACAACCGAAGCAATACCGCTTAAAATCGTACATCTATTATTATTTTTAAGGAATTATGAGTGAGATAAATAGATTAATCTGAAATTGACATATATGTTAGAATGCGGTTAATCCACAATGTTTCTACCAAATTTTCATTTTAGGTTGAAAATTTCAGTTAGAACCTTTTCAATGTAAGATAACAGAGTCAAAAACATTAAAAAAATTAAATCAAGAGGGACGCGATAAAAGGTTTAAATAGTTTGAGCGAATACATAAAATTTGCTTTATCGAAGAGATACAGAGAGATAAAGATACTGGCTTCTTGTGTATTCAAAAGATTGAAAAAAAAATGTGACAGCGTGCTATTTAAATTGCTAATGCGTCCATTACTTTGGCATACAAATTTGTAAGTTGCTAAATAAATCAACAAACAAAATCATCGAAAACATAAAGTGATTGTTTTATCGCTATCGAAGGTGTTCGGTTCGCCATCTTTTACGCGTTAAAAATACAAGACATGCTAAAATAACTGATTAGCAATTCAAAAAATTGATCAAAGCTTTCAAAAAATATTCCACGTCACAAGTGAACATAAATGACAGATATGTTACATCAAATTGGTATGTGCATTTATTGTAAGAATAATCAGTGCAAAAAGAGGAATACGTGAATCTGCTAAAAGATTATTTTTTTGAGAGAAAAGAAGATTTCTATATACCACCACAATGACAAACAAAAACAAAAACCGATACAGTTGACAGTACATATTTGTGCTTTAACAATAAAGAGTAAAACGAATTGTTCAAATATCGTAAAAAAAATAACTTTTCAACTGTAATTTTATGTATTTATGGTATGCTCTCTTTAGTAGAGGGTTTAAATGAGTTGGTGTATTTTACCATACACTTTTTGAAAAGTTTGTTATAAATAACATTATTTAAATTAAAGATTTCTGCCAGAGCACGTACAAGCCTAGTGACATTATATATATAAAAAACGTGATTTGGGCTTATTCCACAATTAGTATAAAAGATCAGGACCGGTTTCACTCATCGCGAGTAGTTTCAGCTGAAAATATGGAACAAGTACAAAAAATGTTTCATTTTATTTTAATAAAATTCCTTTCCACTAAGTTTTAACAGTGCAAACCTAAAAAGTTACTAGTGACATTAGTTAGGATGACTGTGGTGTATTATGCCAACGCCAATAACCTGAACGAATACCACTAACTTGGCGTCCCAAAACATAAGTTGATATCCGTGGAAGCACATGATAATATGAGATAGCAACGACTAAATGTTTAATAGTATTTCAAGTATTCGGTAAATGATGCGATAGTCTTATATGTTTTGTATTTGTTATGATCCTGAAGTACTTAGACTTCTAAATGAAATAATCTGCTTCATGCCTATCATATAACTGACGAATTGTCAGTATAATTAATATGCGCTTAATTGAAACATAGTATCACTGTTTTCTGCATTTTGGTTTTATTAAAATTCATCACACGAACTAATTTGCGATCCCATCACGTCTTCAAGACAATTTATTCCACGCTTTACGCCTCGGGGGACTGCTACTGCGGTTTTCATGCGAAACTAATGACCCATATTCTGTGTTTTTATCAATATTTTGATATTTATACGAATAATTAGATATTATCAATATCCCAACCATTACGCCTAGCATTAATCGCAGTTGTATATTTATTATATAATGGTTATTATAATGATTGTGGTAAATTTGTTTGAAACCACATATTGTACAGATAAGATAAACGCAATTAAATGATTTTTTATCATAAAGTGCATTAAAGAGAAAATACGTATATTTTTAAGGTATAGCTATGAAACTTTGCAAAGAAACCTTTATTCCCAATTATGTATTGACTGTTGCCGACGTACTCTACCAATATACTACGATATTACTAAACGAATATTCTATGATTCGTTTTTTTATTTCATATGATACGTGAAGTGAAGAATTTATAATCATTGAACTAAAATCGAGCTAAAAAAAACTTCACAACCCTTCAATCTGTCTAAAGCAGTGATCGCCAAAGTGTCTAAAGCAGTGGTCGCTCGCGGTGAAATTTTCAGTAGCTCGCGTAAGATATTGTACCATATTTATAAATTTGCCTAGGATCAAATTTATAAATAAGATACCACTGTTCTAAAGTAAATTGAGAATTGGATGAGGGACCTTCTGATTCCTTTTCATACTTGGGCACTAAGGTCGGTCTTCAATTAGCCAATACGTATTAGTTATTTAATCCATGATGTTTATTTGTATGTCGTACATAAAATTGTAATCTTTCTTCTATAACGATCACAGTTATTTATCGTACTAGAACAAAGTCTCATAAATTATTCCATTCCCGTTCACATTCTTCTCTTTCCACATTCTAGAAACATCTAATTTAATTCCTATTACTGCACGGTTTTAATTAGGTTGCTAATTTACTTAATCGGTAGTACATAGATGAGAACTAATGCAAACAAGTTGTTGCTACCGCTTATCTAATTACCAATGAGCAGCTACCAAAGAGCTGAATCATCTAAATTCTATAGTAAAGCTAGTTTCGTTAATTATGGTTATTCTATTTGACTTGAAAAATGTGCTCAGCAATCAATTTGCCTATCAAAATATGTAGACAATTCTACACATTACCTTATAAAGGTTCAAACCAGGGACGGCTCGTGTGAAGGAGCAGAAGTGCATTAGTCCCCGAAGAATCGAGCTCATCAATTTCAAAATATATATACCAATTTGTTCATTCAAAATTCCAACGATGTATGGTTTCATAAAACGATCTTTCACGCATGCGACCTAAACACACAAATATTATATTAGTAGATTCCCCGAAATAAGCTGATTCCAGATGTTCCTCGATATGGTGCATTTCTTGGAAATTCTCGAAATGTCCCATTTGGCATAAAAAAGTAGGTAGAAAACATGACTTTATTTCACACGGCGAAGGCGTATGCAAAAAAAATCTTTTGAAATTTCGACTAACCCGGTGCATAAAGACCTTTTGCACCAACACGACTTGTGTAAAGAAATTGAGCGAAAACATATATATTTGTATTCTGTCATTCAGTATTGGCCCAAATTTTGGCAGATAAGGTCTTTTGACGAACGGAAAAATATAGATATTTGCGGGTGATTTGTGAAGTGCGTTTGTGACAGTGCATTCTAACCTCATCTGCAGTTTCGACTTGATTCACGCAACACGCAACTATAACATTTTTATTATTATTTTTTCATACTTGTTTTCATTTCATAGACATCTTAATACAAACCCTATTAGCGTATATAATATGAATCTTTGTAAGTTTTTGTTATATGGAAAGGCTTTGTCTATATAAAACTGTTAAATAACTTGAAATACAATATCCTACTATATAATATTCTACAATATAATTTAACTTTATTATTATATATCTACTATATAATATTAACATATATTATAAATAAATATTAACATATATAATAAATTAATATAACAAGTATTATTAATATATGTATTATAGCATTGAATATTATTATATATATTTATTATTTATTAATAATACTAAATAATAATCAATAATGTTTCCTGCAAACTCAGTGTCCTATATCAAAGAAAATCGTCGAGATTTTTCTAAAAGGCTAGAAATCAAAGCAGCAGGACGTCCTTTGCCAGTTTTAAATATAGTTCAGAAGTGTACGGCCAAAACTAAAGTAGTCAATCGGTATTTTAATGTAGCAATTTATAAAAAAAACTCCATGGCTCTGTGGCTGTACTAGCCTTAATAGAGTTTTTTGTTTTCTCCCTTGCCATGCTAAGTATAGAGAAGCAGTTGGTATCGTCAATGTCGGACTTTAATATCCGTGTTATAGATGTATGTTTCAAAATCCAAGAATCGGAGGATGGATTTTTTGCATAAATAGGTTGTTTTATTGCACTCCCTAATATTCTGGTCACCGGCCGCCACTGGTTCAAACTTCTCTTGACCCTGTTTTGAGATATGAGCGCTTAACGATTGATCTATTTAATTCAAAAGATAAAATTAACTTCCACCAATGACAAGTAAAAATGTTTCATATTACTTATTTTAAGCGTATTTTTCCACCACTCAACAATGATCTAATGATGTAAATTATGATAACAATCTTCGACTTTTGTCAAATAAATTTAGTAAAAAAAATGTGCGGATGAACTTAAGAACTCTGCTAACTCCGTTATTCAATATCAGTCTGAAGTTTTCATATACATATGCTAGAACACGATTTATGCAAGATTTTCCTACCAAAAGGTATTTTTTAATAAAATGTCAATATGAACTTTTTCGAACTATGGTAACGAATTATTATGTATGTATATTTTGTAATTTTTCTAAATATCTTCTTATTTACAAGAAAAACCAATCTTATAGATATATATTATCCTGAGAAAAGCTTTATATACTGTTCAAATCGATATGTTTAAATTTGTGTCGTGACTTATATACATAATTTATTTATAGTCATATATAAAATCATCGTTGATATATTTATAAATAATTCATTTTGTTTCTTTGAACTGTATAAGGGTAGTGCTTAACCCATCATACACAACCAAATGTAATATTCTTTGAAAAGTTTGTGCGTTGATGTATAAAATAATGTTTCCGTCAATATGAATTAATTAAACATCAGTCGATACTTTTCATTGAAATTTCAAAAGAAATACGTCATATTGAACATAGCACGTTAAAGATAACTAATATTTATTCATTGTTCCGTGTAGTAATAAAAATAAACCACATTTTGATCTCGCTACATCATTGGCTATAATAAAAACCGATTTTACGAATCAATGACATTGAACACTTTACGCATTATCTCTTTTATTTGTATATCTAATTGGTGGAGTTTTAAGTTCTAAGGCGCGTTGGCGTCAAAGTTCTTTCATTCTCATTCGTATCTAAGTTCAGTGTTTTGTTTTCAAGTAGTATTCCCTTACCATAGCTGTTGACAGGAGGGCGCGATCGCTACAGTTCAAGAAGTCACATTACTGTTTCGCCTCTATCTATGGAGGGTCATCATGAAGAATGGAATTCTCTGATGTTCATTTATGATTTAATATAAGGTCACAGAAAGACAGAATAAGAGTTTTATATAATTCTAGCATTTCCACCCGGAAATTCTATTAAAACAACTTCCAAAAAAAAACATTCGGTCGTGATGTACGTAAACTAAATTCGTTTGTTTTTTTATTATAGTTATTCTAATATTAAGAAAAATGGATATTAAACGACAGCTGACGATAACAAATCTGAAGCGAATTACAATGGATTTTCTTCGATACAAAAAAACTAAGTAATTTAATGTATCCAATGGCTGAGATTTTAAACGTAGTCCTCTCTAATCGTTTCATATTATTCTAAGCTGAATATGCTATATGTTGTATGGGTAAATAATAGCGTGACATATTCTAGTCGCGTCTAGCCTCTTTGTTACGTCTCGACTTCCGAATGGATTGCACAAGTGGGAAGTTCGTGATTTATTCAGAGTCGCATTTGTCATCATTATTGTTTGCTAGGAGAAGAAAGTTACGAAAGTTTCGAGGCCGTCCGCCATTTGACACGGTTGATCTTGCAAATAAAAAGTCGAGTCCTAATTAATGATAAAAAAAAATCAATCGGAAAATTTTTCATAGGCCCAATAGGCAACGGTGACTTGATCTCAACCGAGGCCAATTTTGAGGCATTCGATAAATTTGCAACATCGTATGGGATCGGGATACTTTTGTTTCTTCTTCAGATTCAACGCGAAGTAGATTAAACACTACGGATTCTCAGTATACAGATACATATGATATTTAATATTATTTAGTGGCTGAGCATGTCACATTATCTTTTTTTCCTTTCTATTTTTATTTTCTTTAAGCACTTTAATGCATTGTTAAATGATCAGTCTTTGGCCAAGTAAGTGAGGAGTTAATTTGTTTATGTTCTTAGTCCTATAGGGATGTGGAAGGTGGCTGTGAAAAACGGCTGTACACACATAACGGAAGGGTGGTGGGACAACCAAACTTTTCACCCAAATATATATATCTCATAAACACAGCCCAAAGGCATTATATCTTTATATTAGCATATTTTTATATTAGCACATTCTAAGACTGGGTACTTTGAACAATGGATAAAAGAATCTTATTTATAAAACAATGCCCAATGTGTAGAACTCATTTCAGTTTGAGTGTCAAAGTATGCTTAAATATTCTCCAATCGTACGATTCAAATATATTTATTAAATAAAAAAACAATATTATTCGAAATTTGTTTTCGTAGAACTGTGATTGAATTATTACATATTATAAATACCGAGAAATGACAGGTGTAACCACTCATTATATATGTGGCAATTACGTGCAGGGTTTAAATCATATCCTTTTGAAAAATCCAAATATGAAAAAAAACGGTCATAATTACTTTGCCACGGCGAGGGAAAAATATAAGAATTTTTGCACAATATTTTGATTGCACAACACAGCAGCTTTAAAGGTTTCCCTTTGGACATTCCAGACATAACTTACTTTGTTACACTTCGAATTTATGCCTCCTAAGACAGGTGGCTTTAATTAAGCCTTCGTGATGGATATTCAAATAATCGAATGCACTACAAAATTACTGAATGACGAACAATTTTCATTGTAAAACTTTTCTATAAATTTTAAGATTTTCTTACCTGGAGAAATTCCCAACGCACTGCAGGTGTTGTCAACATCTTTTCTCATCTGCTCGATAGCCATTGATAAGACGGGTTCGATCTGCTCTCTGGCAAGAGCACTGCTGCATGACGTCATGAGATTGTCATTTGCAGAGCTGAGTCCGTCTGGTTCTTCCATCTTAACGATTCCCAAGTTGGCTTGAGACGTAAAACCAGATGTCAGAGAGTCAAAATTCAAAGGTCTCAAATTGAATCGCTTCTGAAAAGAGGTATCTTGCAATACTTCCCTCAGCAGCTGATAATCTCTAGGCTTGGAAGGGTTTTCTAGTTTGGGTACCAACAGTGCCTGGTCGCAATCCGATTGCAGCACGTGTTCCAGTTCAGTTTTCTGTTGCTGATACGTAACAGTGTCTTGAAGAATCTGATTCTCTTTCAAAAACTCTTCAATATCGATGGCTGCTTCGTCTTTTACGGGCCTTGTCATGTACTGAGAAGGTGACACAGGTTGGAAGTGGTATGGAGAAGGATGATTTGAATATGATGTACAAGAACTAGCTGGAGAATATGGATGAGGCGAATTCCCTGAATACTGTGGAGAAAGAAGAATATTTGGTTCTTCTTTAATAGTAAGTAAAGAAGAATAAGAATTCGAAGATTGATACGAAATGTTTGAAGTATCGTACGGAGAACAAGGTTGGATGTTAAATGTTGGAATAGAGCCTTCGTCTGAAGAAGGAGACGGTGTTGGATAGATGGGAGACTGATAACCAAAATTATGAAATTGCTCGAACAATGCTGTGTTGTTGTTTTGATACTGGTTAACTTGTTGTATATTCTCAGTCTTGAACGATGGCGCAGACTTAAGCTGCGGAATATTGTCTTCAAGAATTGTCGTCGGGAAGTCAAAGTCCCTGAGATTGTTCTCTTTAATCTTCTCGATGCCTTGCATGTACTCTTCGTCTTCTTGGGCGTTGAACATAGGCTCAGGCGACGTGGTTGGGTCTCCGAAGAGGTTCATGAGATGCCGCAGGGATGGTGGGGAGACGGGAACCTCACCGTCCGGGGGCAGCAGCGACAGATCGAAGCTGTCGGCCGAATAGTTGTACGAACAAGGCGGTGAAAGGCCAGCGGATGGAACTGTCTGGGGCATCTGAGGAATAGAAAGAAAACACAAATATTAGTACAAAGGATTCATTTTTGTAAAAAGTTAAATGTTTCATTGTGCAAGACGGTACGATATAACAATATAAATAAGAACAAATCTGAACAAAATGTGAATACATTAGCACCAATAAAATGACGATACTGAACGAAAATTTGTGATTATAAGAGTGTGTCCCTGTTTTAATGTAATATAATGATACAGCTATGTATATTTAATAGATTCATACTGTAATATGAAGAGGAGAATCCAGTTATTCCGAACTGAATGATTGTAAACAACTTTGTCTTGCAAAAATATATTAGCTATTTTCATTACATACTAATTAAATTCAGCGGTAATTAGCAGTAGTTAACTTATTTTTGACCAATTTTATACAATATGGAAAACTTGCTAGTTTTAATATTCGTTTTTTTAGATCGGTAATTTCGTTTTAGTGTGTATTTAAAAAATTTCAAAAAAAGAACATTATTCTACTCCCGTTTGTCTTTTATTTACTATAATATCCAAGTCATAAATATTCCCACTAAAGCAACATAACGCGAGCTTACTACGGGCTTAAGATAGCAAAATAAACGACAAATTATAATACGCTTACACATATGCGGCTGTGAATAAAATAATTATTATTATCTCTTGCATGAAACGAATGCGTCATTAGGAGAGTGATGACGTCAAATGACGCCATTATGGATTCAAAGCGCGGGATGTTTCCTGTGACACTGAAGCAGATCCCGTCAAGATATCACATGTTTAAGGATTCTCACATGAAAAATGCATAGCGAGTCGGATTATTCTTGTCAACGTCACTCGACGTGCTTATTATTTCGGATGCGCTTTCACATTATGCTCTTTTATACCAACAGATGGCATTTAAATAATTCAAATGATGTTTTTTGTTCCATTTAATATATATGTATAAAATACATGGGTAATTTATGTGGGTATTTTGTTTTAAAACAACGTTTGCATTTTAATTGTATCAGAATTTTATTTAACCCTTTTAATCCCGCGACTACATATCGGCCCTATTTTTGACACGTTTAAACGGCAATTGTTTTGTTCTTAATTTATATGCTTTTAAAATTGAAATAAAACAATTACAGTGAAACCCCGATTCTACATTTTTCAAGGGACCGTATAAAACAAACGATTTATACGGGAAACGATGAATGCGGCAAAGTTTTATATATGAACTAAATGCCGGGACTGTAGAAAATAAACGCACCACGCGGGAAAACGTATAATGTGAGAACGTAAATTAATGAGAAGTTTTTCGGCCCCAATTTTTTACCACGTTTTTACAGCATTTGTTTTTTTTTCATGAATATGCTTTTACAACCGATTTTAAGCAAAATCTTGTCACACAATACACCATAAAATTACATTTCAGGAAAATACCACTCATAAATAAATATTAGTTGAGATTCATAATAAAATCAAGACGAGCGATTTTTTGCAAACAAATCTCTCCGAAATGGTCTCGGATCCAAAAGGTTGAGCAACCTTTTTGGCTGTTCCAAATTATTCAACAAAAAAGAGATAGTTTATATTATATATCTTGCTCGATAATCACGCATTTCAGCGTGCATCGAAATAAGTATAACTATATTAACTTTTTATATTTAAGAATTTCGACCGAGTTTCGCCTTTAGGCATCTTCAGGCATTTTAAGTCCACGAATGTACTTGATCTGACCAGTTCTGCGAAACCAGGTCGTTAGTGACAAAACTCATGGAAATATACAAAATTCAAACGATTCAAATTTTATATACATGCATCAAGTTTGTATTAAAAATATTCACTCAATAAATACTCCTCTTAGAATAAATAACATAAATCTGTTTTTAAATTGTATAGCTCTAAATTTAACATTCGTTATTATTAAATAAATCATAAGACTTCCAAATATAATGATAATTTGTTTAAATACTATCACAATGGTTGCCAAACCAAGATTATAATAACGTTATTAATTTGCGCGATCGTGGTAAAACGTTCGTCATTAAAATTTAATTACGTTACATAATTTTAAATTCTTCAAATTAAATGAAGATAATTTCATATTTACGTACATCTTCGTATTTGCATACATATCTCTCTGTTTACATTGGCCAGTGTACTTGCTTTCATCAGAGGCGTGATTATCAAAATGTGATTTCTGAGAACCGAATCTAAATATAGTCGTGAGTTTATGCTGGGAAGACGATTTTCGAAAAACGACGACCAGAGACCAGCCGACAAATAACAGAAGAATAGATTTTTTTTTTAAAGATTGGGTACTTTGTAAATATCATTTTTTTATGTTACAGCAGTGTTACAACGAGGAATAGCGAAACCGGTATTACTGCGATCGGTAAACGGGTATTTAAACAGTTTTTAACAGAGTTTGGAGGAGTCTTCGCGGTATTTTGGCCGGATCGGAGTCGTCAAAAACTTTTGAAAAGTTATATCTTTTTTACTTGTGCATATAGCATGTAAAATTTGGCTATCATACAAAAATGGGAATAGTAGGAAAAAAAACGAGACAAACCTTAACTTTTTTGACGTGACAACGTCTTATAAATCGATGAACGCCCGCTGCACGCACGAAAAAACATGACTCATTGTCCCGTTTGTCGCGTTACGCCGAAGGCAAGCGTGCGAGCGAGCGAGAGCGCGGATAAGCGATAGAGAGGCACGATCGGCCTACCGTTCGGATTGTGCCGCATCTATCTCTCTTCCACTCGATTGGTCGATGCGTCTGAGTAGAAAAGAGACAGCAGCAGCACACAACTTATACACCTACAGTCCCTACACGTGATCTGTTTACAACTGTTTATAAAGTGAAGTGAAATGTTAATGTGGTTTTCATTGTTTATATTACAACAACAATTGCGGAAATAAAGGTAAATAATTCTTGCATATTAAAAATCTGATTAACGTATAACAAATATACAAAATATCGTATCCATACAAAATAATGATAATTCAATAAAAATGATTCCATTTTTTTAGTTGTACGTCTCTACATCTCTAGTTTTTACATATATATTTGGTCGTAGAAGTTGGTTGTCCTACCAACTTCTGTTAAGTGTATGCAGCCGTTGTTCACCTTCGCCTTCCATAATGTTATGCGATCAAGAAAAGAAAAGATTTTACACCTCACTTACTTGGCCCTATACAGAACTGCACAGTACTGATCGATTAACCATTCATGGGATTTTGAGGTATTTGATTTTTTATTATATAATTTAAGTTGACAACTTTGATATTTTATTTAAAAAATATCAATTTTTATTTGTGTATTTATTTTTATTCTTCATATGAAAAATCAATACGAACAATTTCTTCTAATGTGAGACTAAAAACATTTTATATATAGCCGAATAAAAAATGTATCGTTATTTAATTTGTTATATGTACCTACTACTATATTTTTTTCCATCTATCATTTGATAGAAATGAAAAAAAAATAGCGCGAGCGAGTTTTCGACGAAATATCGACCTTGTGTAAATGAACATAATAAAAAATATACTTTACCGACAGAATTACTTGGGTTAGTTTATAACCAAGACTTAACATGTTTATAAATCGGAAAAAATAATATCCATTGTTTGGTCTGAGATACCACACGTTTGTGGCTTAAATTTATATTATTATTTCTAGCTACATATATTTTTATGAAGTATATCAGAAGTTTTCTACGAGAACTGCATGTTACTGAGTTACTCAACGTCTCCTTTTAAAATAGATTAGGGATATAAAAGATAGGTCTAGGAATATGCACGTGGTAAGCTTATGGCGCTCGCTGTGTCCTGTCTCTACTATCGGTTAGGTGTGGGAAAGGATTTTAAATAACACACTAGATAGTGTGTGCAAAAAAATTCAATTACTATAAAAGTTAGCAACGTCTTAGTTTTTTTTCTACTAGGGATTATCAGTAAACACCACGACCGGTTTCGGTCATCGCGTTAACTGATAAAAGTTGAAAGCGCCGTTTTTAGCCGTCGAGTCCTTATTTTTTCACTATGGGAATCGTAAAGATTGTTTCTGATCCGTCGATATGGTTCATTTTGAAATCGAGTGCGAAACTCAAAGGCAAAGTTTGGCAGGTAGGCAGACACAGTCGTGCGGCGCTCGGCGTACGAGAAATGCGGAAATCTACAAAAACGCAAAATGTACCGACAACAATAAGCGGCCGACTGACAAAATGTGTCACGACAATTGGAAGCCTGTTTGTGTTTCGCTTTACATTTGATCCGCCGAGCGCGGGGGCCTTGGGCCTTCAGCGAATGGTCGATGAACTTTTGCGTATTCGGAAGGCTTCGCGGGACACCTATCCAGCCGCTGAAATGCGACGCTGGCCTCAAAGTTGAATCAGTACAGACGCCGTGACGTGCGGCGCCACTTTGCATAGCTCGCCGCAAAAAAAAAACAAAGGCATTTTTTTACACATGAACCAAACAATAATCAAAAATTCAGATGTAATTTTTTTTTACATACACCAATTAAAATAATGGTATTTATATAATTAGCTATGGAATTCCTTTTTTTTATTATTTGTTACAAGTTGTAAAAATACAACTCATCCTAATTTAAAACAATATATCATAATTAAGGATTTCTTCTGAGGGTACGTGATTGTCATTTCAATTACATCCATGCACTTGAAATGCCTGAAAATGCCGAAAGTCGAAACCCGGGACGTTAGCGACAAAACTCACTCAAATTCAAAAAATTCAAATTTCATATCATCATAACTTAAAACATAAAATTCCGCACCCAATTTGTAGCATATGCAGTCTATATCAACATGTTTTTTTCCACGAGAACTGCTTGTTACCAGTTCAACCACTCTTTTAAGAAAAGTAGGTTTTGAATGGATACGAGGACTAGGACATGACTAGTTGTTAACTAATCCCTTTCACTCTGGGCCGCTTTTTGGAATTGGAAAGGTGGGAAGTAATTTTTATCAACAAAAATACCCATCGCCTTAATACAGAATCAATTTATCAAGTGAACAAATCTGAAATATTCCTTAAAAAATAACGGCAAATTTTTTTGAGTTGAATATTGGAAATTAAGAAAATATAAATTATGGGTTTGCTATCTATTACAATCATTTTTAATAAAGATACACTTAAACCCATATTAACGTTAACGCAATATAACGTTATGGCTATACCCATAAATTATTTTTAAGAAATATTTATAGGAAGTGAGTATACTTCAGATTAATAACGCATATATCAGAATTATCTATATATAAAACATAGATATTATAAATGTACTGTTCACATTATTGAATTGTAGTAATAAATCCACAATTAAAAATTGTTTTAATGTTTAATGCCGGGGCTCAAGTGAAACTAAAAGAGACGTCAAAAACAAGATGACAGAGAAAGGGGTGTATAACGATAAACGCGCGGGAAAACAAACAAGATGGCGTGATTCACAGAGTGACATTTAAAATGGCGCGTGGAAACTGCAACAGGTTTCATTGCTTTCTTTGCAAAATCTAGATATAATGAAAGTGGTATAAAACTGATGTCTTTATAAATATACTATTAATTTATTAAATATACTTATAATATAATATCTATTAAATGAGAGTATCACTTTAAGAACAATAATCAAAAAATTAAACATAATTGGGATAGATATACATTATAATTAATACTGTCTTTAAGAAGTATCTGTCTTGGTTATGTATGTTGTGTGAAGAAGTTGTTCCATATTCCATGTCAAAATTATTTGAATTAATCGTATAATATGTACTCAATTATCAACCTAAATGAAAAGAAGATTTAATATAAAAGTTTTCCATTGCATTATGCATTAAAACAAGCATTTAAAAAGACAAAATGGATTGCCTGAAACAATTTATGTGTATACGTACCTAACCTCACTTTAAACTTTTTAATGTACGAAAGATTTGAGCATTGCTAAATATGAAGTATTATTAATTCCTGGCGACAAATACTTGATTCTCACATAACTGAATCTCATAAATAGATTGACGTATATTGAATTTGGCAAAAACACTTAAAAACAAATCCGCAATAAACCGATCGAAATAAGGATTTCCGCATTGCTTGGCATCGAACGGATTATTTGAGCCGGCGAAAAATAAAACACTTAAAACGATTCACTGGTATCATCACCTTTGGCACTAACGTGCGATCGGAAACGTTGCGCAACCTGTTTCCGCTCAAACCCTGCAGGCTTCACTTCCAGGAAAAGCTCTCACGGGAGGACTGTTTTCATCCACTGAGCACTGAAAATCGCGACCATTCTAGCCCTCAGTTTCGAGTCAACTGATTCGGCTCACTCGCTCTACCTTGCAAGCGTCCGTATAACATCGTCCCGTTCACGCACAATAAATATCATGGGAAATACCTGATATAATTTACAATGAGCAAAAAGTCTTTTTTATCTCATTTCGGCGCGTGGTGGCTGTAATATGTGCGTCTTGCTCTTATCTCGACTCGACGCTGTGTCGGTCGCCTTGGATTTTTCTCAAGTCCTCGTGGCGTTCGTCTTCCTGGTGAGGCCCTGACGTCATTGGGCTGCTTTTATTCGGACATCGGACCGATTCGACACTGCACTACGCAACCGATATCGAAGTGACAGTTTCGCTTCATTGAATATTTTGAATGCCAAATAATTGCTTCATTTTTTCGAAAAGCAAAAAAATATTATTCAATAATGTCGTAGACTCTGAATCGAGTGACAAACACTTCTTATATAAAAGTCATTGCCTTCTTTAATCCTATATCAACAAAACTCTGTTTCATTTTCAAATTCAGTGAATTTTACAACGATTTTTTTTATATATTTTTTAATTAAAGTTTGTGAAAATAAATTGTAAGGAATAATTTCAATGTATTATCTACAACACAGACATATTTTTTAGACTGTGCATATTCCAAAAGTGTAGCATACACAATCTTTTGTGTCTTTATTCAACTTTGTTTTAATTCCAATTGTTTGTCATATCTTGCATAGCTTTTGTAAAACTATCGCTGTAACTTTGTTTTTCTTATCAGTTGATATTGCTCGTTATGAGCGAAACCGGTCCTGATCTAATAAATTTAATGCGGAGTAAGAACTAAATTTTTTTTTATGTTTTCTATAATGCCATTCCACCAAGTATTGACAGTGAACACCTTAAAAGTATTCAATGCGCTCTATTTAAATAATACATATATAAATTCACCATTCTCGAGAATGTTAAATTGAATGTCCCTGATATTTTTTTGAGAAATCGTGAACATAAGTTGTTTGTTCTTCCAAGGGGTAGAACCAGTCTGCCAATGGGAATGCCAGCTTTAACAATTCTAAACGGCATTGCCTCGGATGTCGACATATTTCATAATGACGTGAGTGAGTTCAGACGAATACTATATTTTATGAATAAAAGTTGATTTTGTCAGAACTCACTTGGTTGACTTCTTTGAAAATTTCTAATATGATTGTATAAATTTTTTCTCTCTGTTTTTATGACTACAATGTTTTCATGTTGTTTTTAATTAATTTGTGATTTTTATTATGTATTTACATGTATGTATGTAGGTATATATATAAATACTTGTATTTATATTTGTCAAATGCATGGCGTCAGCTGTAATGCCACGATTTACTTTTTCTTAATTAAATAAATAAATAAATCCTCGTGACGTAGAGTTTACCGATCATTAAAACCATAGAAGTTTCCATCTGTTTGATATGTCAGAAACCAGTGAGAAGTATTATAAAGCTACAATAATTATCGTTAATATAACAAAGATTAATCTGCATCACTAAAAACCCCAACCAAACCGCAACGAAGTATTTCCAAACATAGTGTGCCTTTCTTCTATACCCACAGTTTTAAACTGTCATTACGTAGGATTGTATCGGCAAATGAATTAAGCTGCGACTTAAAAAAATGCATTAGTCACGGAATAAAAAGATCTCTGCAATACCCACGTATTGACGTAGGATGATAAATAGAAATTTGCAATAGTTTATTAATAAACCGGCAAGGGTTATTCCATAATAAAAATAAACACTAGTTAAATTATTCAATTGATTATTACTATACAAAATCACGCACATTCTATGTGATGATATAATCATGTAGGATACTTATTGTCATTCAGTTTAAGTGATGTAATAATTCCATACAGTATAAAAAATAAGTGTAATGAATAAAAATGATTAATGTTGCTTTGGTATTAAAATAGGCAATGGTGCTTTGTTCGACTTTTACTTAGTAAGATGTTGGAGTTTAATTTTTTTTTTTCAATATTTGTTTAACCGTAACTAAATGATTTACACAATGTAACTGAATTTATTTGTACGGTACGGTATAAATTCATAACCGTCAAATAAACCATTTAGAAAAGAGCTTAAATCGTTTATATATGTCGCAGCTAAATGTTTTGTTTAACCATTTCCTCTTACAATGTAAATCATATAGACACCTACTGAAGCTTATGTCAACATAAGCCATCATACTACAACTATTTCTTCTTCATATTTTCATCCTCTCTTTTTTGATGGAAGTCTTTGACAAGACTGGTGACTGACAAATATCATATAACACTTCGCCTTTTGCTTTTTAGTTTGTGAATGTGGCTGCGACTTTAAGAGATGCATTTCTTTGTTGACCTATAATTCCTTATCAAGTTTATTTTATTGCTAAATTTTTAAATAAAAAAATAAAATCAAATGAAGATTTTGGACATGTGAAGGTATTAATTAAAAAAAAGGTTACACTCAAAACAAAGTATTTTCAAATTGTCTATCGGCAATAAATGTATTCAAACTTTAATTCGCTGTATATAATAAAAATCTATAAACGAGTGATTTTTTTGCTATTTAAGCTATCAATAATAGATGATTATTTTTAAGGAACGTAATGATACTTTGCAGTCAATTAAAAAAGCAAGTCATAAAATTTGTCATTATTATACAATGAAACCAATTTAAACCACACTTTAACCTCAAACGGTCTATAGTAATTGTATAAAAGATTTTTTCAAATAAGCTGATTTTATTTTTATTCCCAGGCAGTTGTTATTTGGCTATTGATATTTTTTTACAGCAATAATAATTCCTAGTTAAAGTTAGTGGAACGAATTTGCTTTTTAAGATAATGTATCAAGAGTTATATTTGATAATACATCGTGAAAAACTGGTTCAATGTCAATGTATGATCATTATTACAAAACGTACTTTTATTGCTAATATTATATCTTAATATCTTATTAAAATGGAAAAAAAACATCTCGTATTTTTTCATATTTTTCTAGGGCAACACCGAAGCAAGATGAAAAATTCCCTTCAGTGTAAATCCTTAATTATTACAAAAACAATTATATGTTAAGTTAAATAAATTCGTAATATTATTATGATAATGATAGAAATGACACGGTGAAAATCAGAACTATACTTAAAGATATATTTACTTATATATACCGGTCTAGAAAAGATACACAATACATCATGTCTCATCTTCTAATATCCTAATTTTATATTGTAATAATAAATTATTAAATGTGCCAAATTGATTTAGTGTATTTCTCGAAGTGAAAGCTAATCTGGGTTTTTATTGAGTGGGAATAAACGTACATTTATAATAGAGTTCTACCAAGTAAATGCCAATTCAATCAATATATAATGAATATGAATTCAGTAGTAGATTTAAATGACGGGAGTATTGTTTCTTGTTACTAAGACTTCCTTTTAATTGTGACCCATGCACGATAACTCATACGCCCTTTTCTATTTACAGCCTATTATTAATTTCGATTGATGAATCAAATTTATCAGAGTGATTATTTTATTTCATTCTATGATCATTAACTTTACTAACAAGTAGTTGATTATTTAATAAATAAAAAACGTTCATTTATAAAAGGATTTGTATTTTTTTATAGTTAAACTACAAAGGAACGCATTATGACATGTGAATAGTTTTAATATTCTTTCCGAGTAGATTTATCAAGAAATGATGACGTAGGCTTGCAATGTTTCAATAATAACAACTTAATTACGCAAACCATTCATTAAAATACATTTGCGTAGTTTTCCGGTGATGTATGAATGAAAACTTCATATCAAACTAAATAATTACAGTTCACATACATGACGGTTAACATGATATCATTGACTCATTGTTGCAAAACTGCAACAGGTTTACAATAGTTAATAATGTTATTTTCTTAATTACTTCAGTTGACAAGTAACAAACGTTGACTTATTCTACAGTAAAATGTTTTTTCGTTTCAGTTTTTAGTAGCTATATAAGTATGTTCATCAATTTATTCTTAACGATAGCGCTATACCAAAATTAAAATCGAAATTTTAATATGATACACCATTTAAAACAGTATTTTATCTGTATCGTATAATGCAGGCATGTCCAAATCTCGACCCGCGGGCCACAGGTGGCCCAATTGAAGGTTTTATGTGGCCCTTTCAAGGCTTTCAATTTTAAAATACATTAAAAATGTTTAACCACATATCTCTGTGAGGCATTGTTCTCAAGGCTAATAATTGTAAAATCTAAGAGGATAACTAATCTACTGCAATGCGCGACATACAGATCGACATCAAAAAATATCAAATAATAAAAATCAATCTTATACGGATTTAAAGAAATATTACATGATTATTATGGCTTAAAAAAATTATTTGTGGCCCATCTGAGTCATGTATTATTTTATTTGGCCCACCAAATGATTTCAGTTGGGTATCCTTGGTATAATGAAATATTTTCCATATGTATATTTAAATAAATATAACATTTTTTGTGAAGTTCGGAACGGGTTTCGCTAAACGCGAACTGGTCAAGAAGTATGTGTATATAAAGACATTTTTTAAGTAAATAAAATACATTATATAGCACTACGTATACTGGACAATTCTTGCGATGAGCTTTCGCTGTCCAGTCCCGATCTTCATCAGAATATATGTGGAAGTAGTATGATATAGTTGTATTTTTTTTTAATACCTTTCCACCAAGAAGTGTGCGTTTTACTGGGAACGTTCCAATAACAGCAGACATTTAGTATAACATATATGTTTTAGGACTACTTTTTGAGCAGATGAATCAAATCAAATTTTACCAACGATATTCAAGAAAAAGAGTGCGTAATGGGCCATTTAACATCTCAGACAGATGATGTTTATAAAATTGACTCATTGAGTCATCAAATATTAAAAAAATATCTTAATGTGAGCAACTTTGACCTTTTGTATCAAAAGCGAATAGTTTTGATAGTCGAACTGTCTCATCTTTGACATTTGGTTCGCCTTGTATACCAGCGGGAGTTTCACGATTAACTATCTACTTATCATTGTTATTTATATAAACATATTTTTTTAAAGATATCTTTACATTACTTTGAAAAGATTCTAACTGACATTTTGTCAAAAGAATACTTTGCCAATACTGCCAATACTTGGTGGAATGATATAATAATAAAAAATAATAACACAATTTTAGTACTTATTCCACATAAATCTTTAATGTGGAATAAGTACTAAAAATGTGTAATTATTTTTATTTTAATAACTTTTTGGTTTGGAAAGATTGCACTAACCGTAATCTAGCATATATTATACATACGATAACTTCAAAATAATATGTTATTTAATTATGTAGTAAGCAGAATTCCAGAGTTCATCTGCACACTTTTTTGCTACATTTATTTGATAAAGTTCTAAGATTGTCATCATTATTTACATCATTAAATAATTTGAAACATTTTCACCTGCTAATTGTTACAAGTGAATTTTATCCTTTTTAGTATGATCAACACAAAATTCAAACGCTCATATCTCGAAACAGGGTCAAGGTTAAAACCTTTTCAAAGTAAGGTGTAATCTTAAAATGTTTCAAATAAATTTTGTAAAAAAGTGTGCAGATGAACTTCGGAATTCTGCTAGCTCCGTAAATCAATAATTTATGATTCTGAAGTAATCATATAACACCCCTGGCTCGATTCTAGTTTTTTTTCTTCATTGATTTGTTTCCAGAAGAATGCATGTCCGAATCTCTCACACCGATCCGATGTCTAGTCCTAACCTTAAATCCCTACTCCTTTCGAAGAGAATTTGAGCAACTGAATAACAAACAGTTCTAGTAAAAAGCGTATGGTGATATAAGCTCCATCCGGAGGCCATATGCTCCACAGCAAAATAAAATATTCAATTACAGTGGCGTGCGCAAATAAACATTTTTTTGAGAATCAATAAATGGTACCCAAAACATTGAATAGTATTGTGTACTAAAAAAACATATAAACATAATGATGTCCAATAACTAAGTTTATTGTTGGTGCTAAAATTTTAGGTTGTCTGTGTATACATTTAACTCATTCAAGAAACAGTCGCGTCAATGTGTTACTGTAAAAATGTCACATAAGTCGTAAATAGACGCTCTACGGCTGTAGAGGGTGCCTCCGTGAAATAAATCTTTCACGGACAAGCGACTTCAACGCACGGTCAACAGCGCAAATTCAATTCAGTTTTATAATATTTCTAACAGAAGAGAATATGTATTGTGTACCCTGTCTACAACAGTATACAACTTAACCTTTTTTTTGTGTGGTAGATGCGTTCCACGGAACATCGCACAAAAAAAGTTATGACTTAATATGGAACATAACATGACAAGGACGCACGTGTCAAGGTCACATTTATAATAAACAGATGAAACACTGGATTTTTCAACAAAAACGTGCTGTTTATTATATTATTACATATGCACGTACATATGTATATATAGGCACAAAAATATATTTAAAAAAAAAAAAAAATGTAATAAAAAAACCGCATAACTTTGCACACAATCAAATCACACAAAAAGAGATTTGAGTGTACGTAGATAATTAAATGCATGCTTAAACATAGTTTTGATGATGGCGTAAGCCGAAATAGGTACCAGCAATGTATAAAATATTTTCTGTATAACTAAAATACATTGTTATTTTTTCCACCGTGTAATAATGGAGTTCTACCAAGTAAATGGCAATTCAATCAATAAATGCCAATTTGATAGTATTTCTATGTTCATAAAAAGCATTTACATTTTTATTGTACATATTTGAATACACGAGTAAATCGTACTTTTGTGTTTTTATTTTAAATAAAATACATGTTTTCCGAAATGTTTTTTTTTTGCTGTATTGTTGAAACTGTATTAGGATAAGCAGCTGCAAAACCTGTATGCGATAAAATGATCAAAGAAGAAAAATAAAGGAAAAATGTTCAAAAATCACAAGCGCTTGCGTCTATGGATTGGTGTATTATGTTCAAAAATTTACGGAATGTCGATTATAATTTAAACTTTGAATTTAGCCATTAGACTGGCTAATACAAGCCTCATAAACAAGTGCTTCTCAAAATGAACTTCATCATTCTTGAGAATTTTCAACTGAAATTTTCAATTTAATTTTTTAGCTAACTTGAAATTCCTGAAGGTGCCGGAAGGTGAAACCACCCTTGAGCGATAAAATACAAACGATTCAAATATTATTACATCAATTTAATTTCATTCGAGGTTTGCAATATTCCCGTAAGTATCTATAAGTATTTTCTGCATTAATATGTTTGTTTCATAATTTTTTAAACGTTGTTTTATATATTGATTGACTAGGCATCTACTTGGTAGAACTCCATTATAATACGTAAGAAAAATAACAATGTATTTTAGTTCTACATAAATTTTGCCTACTACTAGAACTACAGTTCTGACGAAGGCGTAAGCCGAAATAGCTATCAACAAATATATAAAATTTATGTAGAACTAAAATACATTGTTTTATATGTTATGTTATGTATTAATTAAACTTGTCAAATGCATGGCGCATTGGCGTCAGCTGTATTGCTATGTATTGTAGTGTTCTTTTTTCCAATAAATAAATAAGGTAGTGGATTTGGTCGAAAAAACTATGACGCCATTTCACGCCTCGATATTGGGCACCACTGATTCAAATAAAGAACATAAAAAGCGTTCATTTTGGCCGTCTTTGTCTATCGCTTGACAAGTTGCCTAAATCCATCTCACACGAGGAACCGGTTTGGCTCGTACGTACTGTTCAAGGACATGTTAAAAAGACTTTGTGGTTTTTCCGAAATCAAATGTCACGTGACCACTTTGCTTTGTATAAACATTTTGTTTTTCGGGTCCGAATGTCGTATAGCATTACTATTGGGTAACGCATGATAATCTTGACCACCAACAGTCATTTGTCACAAAATAAAATTTATTTTTATATTTTTTTATTACTTTGTGATTTGAATCGTTTGAATTTTGTACTTTTCTATGAGTTTTGTTGCTAATGACCCGATTTTTGCCTTTCAGCATCTTCAAAAATTTCAAGTACTCGAATGTACTTAATATTCAAAGGGTTCAAATTTGATATTGAAATTCCATCAAGCGCCTTCATTCGAAGTTATAATCACAATGTTAGATTGCAATCTTTTGGAAACACATTTGGCATTACAGAAAAAAAAATATTTAGCATTCCAGCTGTAATGCCAAAGCTCCATATATTTTCAAATTTGAAAGTTCGAGATAAATTCGATGACAAAATTTATGAACTCAACTCAACGAAAAATGACATACACCCAAATATCCATCGTCCCTATTATAGTTAGATTAAAAAAATGTGAAAATCGTGCCGGGACTTGAACACTTGCTCACCTGATTGCCAAGGCAAAGTTCTTGCCACTGGACCACAGAGACCGACAAACAGTTTTAGCAAAGTATTATCAAAAATCTGCATTATACAAAAATCGTACCATTGTTGGCAACATTAATTTGGCCTACTTTATCATCTATGAAACGGATTTGTTAAATGCATTTACATCCAATATTAAAATTCATTGTTTTGTTAAATTGTGTGTTTTAAAAATCAAATCGTTAGATTTAATATTTTATATATTAAGCAATAAAATCTTAGGTGATTTTTTGTAAGAATGACGATTGGTGGTATTCAAAAACCCTACATTTCAATATAATTGCATGATAACGATTCAATATTATTATATACAAATGATTCTGATACCTAAGCTTTTTACGAAATGCCATTTCCTGAAAACAACTGAAATCGGTAAATAAAGCTAATTTTACTTTAAAATTGCATTTCCCTTAATATTTGAGAGGGGAAAATTTTCTTTGTGGCCAAAAATAAACTCTTTACTCTATTGTGTTTTTTTGCTTCCATTTTCTGTAAGGCTCGGAATCTGTATTACTTTTACTGCTCTTTTAATTGGAATACATTGTATCAAAAACAAGCAATAAAACGAATGAATAGCAAAGTAATTATAACTGTCAAGAATTTATTACGTAAGTTTGCATTAAATTTGAGAAAAGCATTTGTAATGAAAAATTCAAAATTAAATTACATAATAAAATAATGACATTCTTGCGATTTGGTAAATTTTCAAATAATTTATTGTCTTTATATAATACCTCAAATAAAATCATCATAGATACACGTTTTATGGTAATACGGGTTTAAATAAAATTGAAATTCCTTTACTATTGTGTTTTCACATAGCAACGCCTGTCGTAAGAAAGCATACATAACTATCTAATAAATACAAAGCACTAGAAGAAAATATAAATTTAATAAGTAAATTCTTTGTTAACACTTTAAGCGCCAATCTCTGTATTTGTCTATCTATTATATAGGGATTATGGCACTTATGATAATGATCATTTATGGAACATACCGAAACAAAGATACTGGCGGAGGACAGACAATATTTGAAGTACATTGTGATAGTTACACTTCCATTCCAAGGAAGAAGGCAATAGTACGCAAAATTTCTGAAATTGAGTTATGGTGCTTACTTTTCTCGTAGTATAATAACTAAAAAGCTCCTTTATAAAAAAATTACATCTGCTAAAAGTATAATATTGAATTTCTTAGCAATAAAGCAGAAACTCTAATTTTCTTAGCAAAGAGACAGTCAATGCAACTACTGACTGCTAGTTTACAAAGGAATTAGCTCATTTTCGCATCAACCGCTTTTTATAAATTCTAAATACTAAAACTTAAAAAAACACATTTACTCATTTTTTTCAAGGGTTTGTCGGAGCCACTTAGTGCTTTCTTTCTTGGAATGGCAGTACATTCTCCATCAGGAAATATGAAGACCATATTTCTTGTTTTAGGTACATTTTTTCACAAGCCAAAATTTGTAAAAAAACGTTACTACGTCTTATAAGATTGATCAATATCTTAAAAAATCTGGCATGTATTACTAACAAGGAAATAATATTAACAAGAAAGCTGGCTTAAAACTTTGATGCCATCTTTGTCAATTAAAACTTCGATTCAAACTACAAATGAGCGCCTCTTTTATATTTTAATTTAATATTTACATGACGAGAATGAATACAAATCTTACTTAATTATTCTAATTACACATATCGTTAACATTTATGTACACATTATGATTAATTATTTCGAAAAAATTTCACAACTGTATTACTCTCACTAAATAACTAGTTGTTCGAAACTTTTAGAATTTACCCAACCATTTCAAGTTCACAGTGTGAAATATTTCAAGCAAATGGGCCGAGTTATGTTGAGAAATAACTTTCACCTTTTTACATCGACTGCAAGTGGACGCACTGTCCATTATCCGTTGCCCAAGATTCATTAAACATTCAAGAACATTCTACGAAAAACGAGATAAGATGAAATAAATTGTGATATAGTGAAATTAATACGTGTGATAAATTATACATAATATCACTTCGTTTAGATAAGCGGTAATTTAAATTCATGTCGGTTGGTATAGCAACGTACTCTTTTTCAAATATTTTTTTAATCTAGGGCCCCCCTCTGTATAATACAGACCAGTTTGTAAAAAAAACAGTTAAAACTGTAGCATTTTTTAGTATGTTTTTAAATAGTAAAACTACCGTTTTATTCATTAAAAACTTCATTAACCTCCATTTATCTCTTCGAAATAATATGAAACGTATATGATACAATGTGGCGCATTGGCGTCAGCTGTAATGCCATGATTTGCTTTTTCTTAAATAAATAAATAAACAATATTGAAAGGCACAGATAGCTTCTGATGTCGACATAAATGAGTATTATTTATTCGGTTGAATTCTTTCTTAATTTCAAATGTTACTATATATATAATTTTTGACTATCTTAAAATCGTTTTACACATAAGAAAGGCAACGATTTTTTTTATATTTGTACTGTTTGCAATGTTTATACATAAAATAAATAAAAAACATATGATAAAAATAATACCGCATGCTTAGTACTTATTCCACATAAAATTTATTGAATCAGGACCGGTTTCGCTCATGGCGAGCATTATCAACTGAAGTTCAGCTATCAGTTGATAATGCTCGCCATAAATACCAAAAATGTGTTTAATATTTTTATTATAATGCCATCCCACCAAGTATTGAGAGCGAACACCTTAAAAGTGATAAAATATATGCATAAACAAATACACTGTGCTTCATTATGAATATTTGATAAAAATGAAAGCTTGTATCAAACTATCGTTGCTTTTTTATGTGCAGTAAAATGTTATAAAATAAAATACTAATTAATATTTCCCTCTCTCCCGCCACGATTTGGATTGCTGTAATAAAAAAAATGTTGTCCTTAATTAAACATAATCATAATATCGAAAATTTATCCTCTCCATTTCAAAAATTAATAACCGTTTTGTGCGAAGCGTATTTCATTACAAAAACACTGTACGTATCTGTAATCAATATAAATATAAAACTGAAGCTAAAACCGATATTGATAGGTTATCTTTTGAGATAAGAGAGTCACGGTGTGATAAAATGCTTGCAATAGATAACCATTGTTTTTTGCAATATTTTGTATTTATCTCTTAATTCGACAAAATAATAACAGTACTACCTGTTTCAAAAAGACAGTGAAATATCACTGAATTTTATTAAATTATATTACATTGTTATTTTTTCACCTTTTTTTACTGGAGTTCTACCAAGTAAATGCCAATTAAATCAATGTTATATTTAATGTTTTATTGAGTAACGAGTTATACAAATAATAAGTCATCCAACATTTTAACTTTTATAAATGACAATATTGAGAAATCAAAATTTGGAAAGCATGCAAATGACTTAAAAAGTGATGCAAATCTGTTTTCTCAACTTTTCTATAATTCTACGTATAACCAACATGATTTAAGCATTAATCTAGACTCATTAATAGTTTGAAAATGCCAAGTTAAGCTAATTAAAAAACTGACTGATTCTATATTATTCGGAAAACAGATTAGAAAATACAAATTCGCTTAGTAATTTTTCTAGTAAAGCAATGTTTGATGTGCTCTATTGAGTGTGCAATTCTTTGAGCGCGCAATGAGAATCTTTACAACTCTGAACTCAGAGATCTACCGTTATTTTAAATGAAACGTAGAACCAAAAAATAGATTGCGGGCATAGTTTGTGATGAAACGGTCATAGTATTTACACAATACTAATGCCTTCTGGCATCAATCCATTATGTAAAAACCGACATCTGTTTACTAAATAATAACTAATTATGTATTAAAACTCTTCTTTGTGTGTTAGTAACAACTTTAATAGTGCTACATTTACAAGAAGGCAAATCAATTAAGACGTTCGTATCACAGAATATTTTTATCATCGTTGTGTGCACTTTTAAGCCCTTGAATGTTTGTATTGGTGACCTGTTGTATGTACATACTTAGCTTGTATTCGTATGATAAACAAATTGAGTATTCAAAATGATAAAAATAAACAATGTCTTATAAAAATCGGTGTCTTGTATTGCAATACATGTTTTTGAATTCAATTAATTGTTTTTACTTGTTAAATTCAGATTGAATTTGTTAATTTATTAACAATTATTCCGATTTAAATAACCATTATTTGTTTTTTACACTTGTCAAGTCAAAATACGAGTTGCAATTTATTAAAACCAGTATTCGGTTGCGAATTCTTTGTTGATTAAATTACTGTTAATTACACAGCAAACTAATGTAAAATTTTCTGTTATAAGTTCATTATTAATATAGCATCCTTCCGAATTTCACAATCATTTTTATTTAATTTGTGTGATACATAGTCATATGACCGCAAATAAAGGAAGTGATGATAAAAATATTGGGGTCGCTGAGCGTGTAGGAAAAATTAATTTCTTTGAAAAATAGTAGTATTTCGCATTAAAAGAAACGGAAAAGTTTAATTAATATAACCGCAAATAGTGACGACACTATTAATGAAACGACGCAATAGTAAACTGTACTTTTAATATATGAAAGGAGTCATAATATTTTTTTATTTGTTTTTTTTTACTGCTAGTTGTGCAGTTAATGCAACCGTTTGTATTCACCGGGAATTAAATTTACTATAGTTTCATTTCAAACAGAATCATTTAAACCCTTTCAATTCCTCAATATTTTATTTTTCCCTTCGAGCAACTCTTCAAAAGATTTGAAAAATTGATTGATATCGCAGGGTTAGGGTATTTATTAGTATGATAAAACGAAATACCGAAAAGTATACCACAATAACCAATATTACAAACTTTATCTCAGGCACAATATGTACGGTTTTTGAAATAAGGATAATTTAAAATTAAAAAAAAATATCTTTCCAACGAAGTTGTACATTGTCGAATAGGACTTGACATGGAGTTGTGCGTTACTTACACAATGTCTAGCTAAACTAGACATATAACTCCTAGGAGTTAATGAATATATTTCACTAAAAAATATATATAGAAAGCTTCAAACACTCAAAGTCTTGCGTCAAAACAAAACATGTGAATCATTAACGATTTCTCACCCATTAAAAGTATTTTAAAGCCGTAATCTTTTGTTTAAAACAACAATTTTCGTATTGACCGTGTAAAACAAAGCTTTAGACGAGAATAGATTACTAATCTTGATAAATATACGGTTAATTGTATTTAAATAACCACGATAGTATGCCTGATCGATGGTATTTATTATGACATTTATCGATCATGATTTGATTACTACGGGTTTTCAAATAAATAGTTTAGTCTCAGTGTTTCACATTTAATCACGGACCATTCTTCCAGCCAAATAAAGTAATTCTCAGAAATCACTCGATTGAAATATATACATACCTGCTGACAAAAAAAAATTACCACTTTAGTTTTCCCGAAACAAGACAAGTAGACTTTTTTTACTTCTTCAATATGTCAATTATGTTTTTAAGCTATTGAATATTTTTTTCTCAAAACACATTTCGAAGAATGAATACAATCGTTTTTGAACAATGCAATCAATTTCCAACAAGACTATTTGATTGATTTATTGAATACGTTGTCATTTTTATTTAAAAAAAAAATAAAGAACAATTCATATCTGATATTTTGTCAATCAATTTTATTAATTCAATGTAAAATGTATCTGGCTAAAATTGGTTATTAAAACTTTGGCTAGAAGAATGGACAGCTTTAGTTAATAGGTATACAAAATTGTGAATTACATTCTTCTGCTTAGACCTAGATAACTTAAAAGTGCAAAGAGTTATAGACAAGTCTTCTATTGTAATAATTCAAATAAAACAGTGTTTTTTCCAGCCGTCAATGTTGTGTATTTATTTTATGTTAATAAACAATAATTTTACATAGTCGTGACTCAAATCTTATATCGATCAGTTGTAATATAATTCTCGGCAATAAAGCTTTCTTACTTATATCATATAATATTATGGTAAAATATTAAACATGTAGGTGTTTTCCTGACGTGCACATTACTATGTATTACATATAAAATTATACGCCGGGTTATTTTACAACCTTTTGAATGGCATATTTACAATATCGTTTATTTTAAATTTTAATCGTTTGAATTGTGTACTTTTCCATGAGTGTTGTCGCTTACTATCTTCAAGCATTTCAGGTGCACGAATTTACTGAGTCGAATGTGTACATTTGTCCACTTAAGATGCCTGACGATGTCGAAAGGCGAAACACAAGACGTTAACGGCAATACTCATGGAAAACTACAAAATTCACACGATTCAAATTTTATATAAAAATTTTATCCGGCACCTTCAGTTGAAATTCTGAATTATATTGTTTATATAGTTTAAATCATAGGTTCCCAACCATTTTCAGGTGGAGACCTTTTTTTATAATATCCATGTGACCTGCGACTCCCGTGTTATTCAAAAAAGCATTTTTAATAACGTAATTAAAAAAAAAAAACAACGAAAATGCATTATAGTGAATATTTTTTTTAAGTTGACTCAATTAGTTGGTGATCACATAGAAAGCCCGCCGCCACCCCTTTTGAGCTCATCTCTTCTTGTTACATATTTTAAGCCATCCTCATCATGGTTTGGGATCTAATGAAATTGAGACGGCTGATCTTGAGTATGGTATACTCCGTTTACCAGTCGTAGAAAACCTTCAGAAATCAGGAAAGATGTACGCAAACATAGCTTAATATTTATTTTAAACAAACCCTGAAGTATTACACGATTTTTCTATTGATATGGCTAAACTACTCAATCATTTATCTATACAGATTTTCCATTGCGAAATTTTCATTTTCTTATCATCTTAACGCTTGATAAAAAAAAATGTCCAATGTTATGTAAAGAATAATGCAATCACGCAATGTCAAAATACTCATTAAGATTGATTTATCATACAAATTATCGAACCGTTGCTTCATTTTAGATTAATAATTAATATATCAAATGATAAGTCACATGTGTAATAAGAAATATTTATCCAATTATTTAATTAAATGACCGATGGACAAGTGCAATATATCAATACGCATTGTGATTTAATATTATTCGATTGAAAATACGGAAGCTTTGCGTACTCGGAATGAAAAAGTATTCAATACTAGAAACAATTTTCCCAGTCTGGTTTTTATATCTATTTCATAGTAAATAAATAGCGTATAGTAAATTGACTGATATATGCAATAAATATGCATTAAAAGGTAGTAGCTTTATTCTTAAAAAATCTAATAAATAATATAGTTTTAATTACACTATTTATCGGATCCTCAGCCAAGTGGTAATGCTCTTGTTTTCTCATGAAGTGGTAAAAGCTTATTTTTTGTGTTCTAAGATAAAGACTACTGTGCTATTTTTTTCGTTTCTTATCTTATCTAAGACAAAGATTAGCACACTGTTGATCTTTTCATATATCTCTTGTTTCGAACATTATTTTAAGAACTTCAAATAAATACAGCAAATAAACTGCTTAATTCTTGTTTTATTAGTAGTTTATTTGCGTGATAAGTATACATAGTAGTCTAACCGTTCCTTTGTGATTAAAAAAAATATATAATTAGAGATCCAGGGCGTGTAGTTATCTAAAATTCTTTTCAGTGAGTGATTGATAAATAAATCTCTGTGCGTATAATGATAATGTTTTTAACAAAGGAGCACAACATAATATGTCTTTATTATAAAACGCATCCTAGAACTTTATAGCTGCTGTGAAAATTTCACGTAGTCTTTGTTGTTTTGTATACACGAAACTAACTAAAAGAAAAACAGCTCTATGCTAGAAAGAATATACTAGATTCCAGTTAGGTTGAACAATACTTGATAAAGATAATGCATTTTTGTTTCATACCAAGCGTAGTTTTATATTTAACTAGTATTGCTACCCGGCGTCGCTCGGACTAAGCGACCAATAATTATTTAATGTTATATCATTCGACATAATTATATCACAAAATCTAACATCCAAAATAGAGTTAAAATAAAATTACACACATTATTTAATTTGATGACAGCCCCATTCACGCCCATTAAAATGTCCAAATTCAAGGAAAAAATCTAATTCGCTGTCAAAAAAATGTCAAATAATACCTTCACGTAAATAATAAACATTATTATTAATAATAAAAGACGGAAAAGTTTAGTAGAAGACTAATTTATTACATTTTGACTAAATGTCTTCGCCGATAAAAATTCAAACATATTTTCTTTCATATTCGTTTTTATGGCAACTTAATGACCAACAATGCAAAAGGGAATTACAGACCTACAGACGCCGTTTCGGTTTTACATATAAGATACTATGCTTTTGTTATCTATGTGTTAGTAATGGTAAAGTATTAATATAAGTTTTAAGTTTATCATTCGAATTTTAGTTCTACTGTTATAGTTTTATTTTTCTTCACATTATGATTAAAGTATGATAGAAAATAAACAAAACAAAATATATTCAGAACAACATATTGTATTGGAAAGCTAACAGGGTGTGTGGGCTTAATTTTTATTGCATCATCGCTTCGTATCTGTGAGTAAAATACAAAAATACAACATTTTATAATGATGTAGTAAAAATATTAATTTGTGTATTATTTACATTTTTTCTATGTTCTATATTTACTTAAAAATCAATTCAAAAGTTTTTTTGAGTTTACTGAATTTGTTGACTTCGAGCAAACAAAATGATGACGTATCGGCCATTCTGCTTATTGTAAGAAAAGTTTTTTTCACACGAGGTGATAATTTATTCGCTCGTGCAAAAATTATTTTCCATGTTGGCATTTTGTCCAAATTTAAACATTTTAATATGCGTCGAGCGAAACAAATATCTTGAAAGCAAATCTACGAGCGTTGAATTGACAATGCCAATTATTACATCTCTAAATATTTATTATTATGCCTAACAGTGAAATTGAAGTGAAGCAGCGACGCTCAATCCCTGTACCGCGACAATTCAATTTTATTTGTGATTATAATTCTCAACTTCGACAATCTCTTATTAATAATAATAATGCTTTTTTGTCAATATATATGTATCTCTATTAGAAACATTGCTATATTTAAAAAAAACAGTGAATCAATAATTTATTATCTAAATAAGATATAATAAATTAAAGTTGTGCAATTTTAAAATTATCGCAATCATTTTATTAATCTATGTATTTATTTGAAATATCCATAGCATTCCGTCGCAAAATACCAACCATATTTAAGATATGAAATTTTGTCATTAATATGTATAGTATTAATTTTAAAAAATAACACAATAAACCACATGAAGTATTCATATAATAAAAATCTAGTTAGAATTTTTTTTCTGTCTTAGTGAAATAAGGAAATTCTACGATAAGATTTGGTATTCGTTTTTTATAATCTGGGCGTATTGCGATATTTTTTTTTCAATTAAATTGATGTTTCTAATAGTATAATAGTTTAATGAGTTAGTTCAAGTGCTTCATAGTTTTCGGCGTTTATTTTTTATGTGTTTCAAAGCTTTTTTTGAATAGTAAATGTAGTTTAATAGACAATAAAATGATTGTTTTCTTACCGTCTCTCCTTCCATGTCGTAGTTTCTTCCGTAAATCATTGTATTCGCTGTCACGTAGGTCCTTTTAGCACTTAAAAAAGTCGCAATCCGAAAGTCGTCGTTTGACTTCAAGAAAAACAGTATAGCGAAAGTTCACGTCAAACTTTTTCAAAGAAACATTAATCGGCCAGATCTCCACTGCGGACGTTCGAGTGTTTCAATATACCTCACAAAATCACGGCACATAACTTTTTCAAATCATCAAATACAGTATTTCACGAGTTTACCTAAAAAGTCAGAGGTTTTTGTATTATTATTTCATGTGGACAACAAATCCACTCCCGCTCTGGCGCGATCTCACGAGTATAATGACGCGAAATAAAGTTTTCAAACGCGTCCACTGGTCGAGCGACTCTGTCGACCCACTTACTCCTCCGGGGCTACTTTCAAATCTTAACGTCGGGTGGCGCCATACGCGTTTCAAAATGGCGGTGAAGTAAACACAATGGTGTATAATTGTATAGTATGTACCGATACCAAAATAACATGATTTGGAAGAATTTTAAAAACAAATATAATGAAAAAAATCCTCTATATTTTTCTTCAAACTAGTTCTATTGTAATTTAGAAGTTGCTTGATGTAATTTCAATATCAAATTTGAAACGTTTGAATTTTGAACTTATTCATGAGTTTTGTCGCTAACTAACTGGGTTTCACTTTTCGGCAGCTTCAGGCATTTCAATTGCACGAATGTACTTGAACTGGCATTTCAGTTTGAAGCTCACTTTTCACTTGAAATACCTGAAGATGTCAAAAAGCGAAGCCGGGTCGTTATCGACAAAACTCATAGAAACGATTCAAATTTGATAGTTGTATTATACAAAAATAAGAAAGAACTACCATAGTTTAACGCGGTATTCGTTTTACACAGTTCCTGCTTTGTGCGGGAAAAAATCAATTAAATCTTGCTTTTTCGACTTGGTGACTTGCACTTATAATTCAATTAATACGCTTATAATTCAATCACGATATCATTAATCCGAACACTAGACCAGAGTAACATTTATACTTGTAAGACAAAGTTAGTTTGAGTAATAATTACTTTCAATGAATATGTTGATGATATGAAGGAAATAATACACTTACATTATAAGTGAAAAAAACAATAAAATATGGATTGTCAATGAAAAAAAATGGACAAAATTACGTAAATATTATGCCAACATTAATCGTAGTTTGCTATGTTATCAATATACTAAACAAGGCGTAACCAAATACGAAGATATTCTTAAAAAAATACGCAAATACAGATCACTGTATTATTTTCAACTCGCCCGCAAATAGCGAAACCGGCCCTGGTATTTGTGGAAGTAGCACATTAATATGTGTTTTACAATGAAAATCATTGAATAGTAAACATTGGTTAATGTCAACAACATTTTATTGAGTTCTTTTAAAATGAAATAAACATACAAAATTTGAATTGCTTGAATTTTGTACTTTTCCATAAGCTGTGTCGTTAAGAACCCGGCTTTCGCTTTTCGACATCTTCAGGGATTTCAAGTGCACATGCAAACTTGATTGAATGAAATCATGAAAAATAATAAATTCAATGATTCAAATTTGATATTTAAATTCCACCAAGCATTCATTATAAAAATTGATTGTATCAGAAAAACAAAAATATAACATATGTGACTTCGTCGGTATTTTTTAAATCCTTTTATTATATTATGAAATGTTAGCTTTCTAACTGATTTATTTCGATTGAAATATCTGATTATTTCATGATAAATCGGTTCACTAAAATATTTAATTTATTGTAATAAATATTAATATTATTGTTTAAAATAAAAATATATATTTGATTATTTAAATATATATTTTTTCATGATCCCACTCTTCGGAAAGACTTGAGATTGGTGTTTGGTGCCAGATAAATAATTATTAAACAAAACTCTTTGATTAAAATACAAACTTTAGTTGAAGAAAATAACATGGCCGATAGTTGAAAACAAACTATTATTGCATCTATAATTTAAAGTTCCCAATGGAATACCAATTAACAAAAGTTTCATGAACAATGAACTCAGCTCTAAGCTGAGTGGTTAGCTGCGCGGAAAATTCAAAGACTGAGCAGGCCAATCCAACAAATGTGCGGCATAATTTCAATATTTTTCCAAACATAATTAAAATTATTCTTTTAAGAAAATAAAACACATTTCTTGGACTGCATCCAAATATGATGAGTTACTTCAATTAGGAGACCATTTGCTTCATATTGGGAATAGACATGGATTGATAAAGAAATGTCAATTGAACGTTTTATAAATGAGTAGTTTATCTATAATATAATGTGGATCATTAAGATATTTTAAGCAATATTTTTAAATCGAGTCGGTTAATTCATCAACAATAGGAGTGCGCGCTAACGCAGGGATGAGTGCGCGGGGTTTTTCAAATATTTTGCGTGGCTACGAAGAAACATTGTTCATGACTATAGATCAGTGGTTTTCATGTGTGGCCACGGTGGCCAAATGCGACCACCAACAGCTTCATAGAAAAGATTGATATTTAAAACAAAAATGGTTTTTCAAGATAATTTGTCAACAAAAATGAAATATTTCGTAAGCAATTAATAACACTAATAAATAGACCAACATGCATACGTCCATTTGACATATCTCAATCACAACAGATTCAAAACAAAAATTTGATGCGGCCACCAGATATTTCCATAAGACCCCGCTTATGTTTACGATGCGGCCACCGTGCATTTTTTCGTGAGAACCACTGCTATAGATAATGAAGAGAGAAACAAGGGATGACTTTATCGTGATACAGCTTTAGTCAAAAATGAAGTCCAATGCAATCTGGTCATACCTGATGAATTTTCAATGAACACCGACATTGTTTCGCGAAGAATAATTAATAAGAACCATAAGCGTACGCTTGTAAAATTTATATTGTTGATTATCTCAAATTAATATTTTGAAGAGATGACTTCGTTTGGTGTGAAGCGATACTGTAAATACTACGCTAAATTAATAAAAATTTGCGAGTAAGTATCAAACAGTCATCATTCACCTGTCAAAATATTAAAAAACCTGGCTTTTATTTAAACACCTGCACTTTTCGGTGTACAGCTTTAGTCAAAAATGAAGTCCAATGCAATTTGTCATACCTGTTGAATTTTCAATTCGACATAATTATATCGAAGAATAATTAACAAGAAATATAAGCGTACGCTTGTTAAATCACAAACTTTATTTATCTCAAATTAATATTTTGAAGAAAAATCTAATTCGTTTGAAATGTGAACTTCGATACTGTTTATAATAATAAAAGCTAAATTAATAAAATATGTTTATTACATTTTCTTTCAAAATTTTTTGATAAAAAGTCAAACATAGTTTTCTTGAGAATCGTTTCATTCACCTGTAATCGACAACCAAAATATTAAAAAGCTCGTTTAGGGTTTTACAATATAATAAGCGTTAATTATCAAAGGACTCGGTAAATGAAACAAATTTACTGAATTTAATTTTACATATTACACAATAATTTCAGTCAAGTAATTTTTCATATTCACCGTCTAAAATAAAGAGATATAAAAACAAACTGCATGTATTGTAGAAGTTTTTGGAGATATGTGACTTTTGCCATCATTTGAGATAAATACAGTGGTACCTCGAGATACGAGTTCCCTAAAATACTAAATATTTTGAATACGAACCGTTGAGGGAGCGAAGTTTTTCTCTAAAGAGAAGCAACATTTGAGATACGAGGAACGGCCGGGTATCTATGTCTTATGTATAGGATTTGTCGATGAGGTAGAGCAAAGTATGTTTTTTATAGTAGGTTTATACGCAGTGGTTCTCATGTGCGGCCACGGTGGCCGCATGCAGCCACTAGAGGATTTTGCTGCGGCCACCAACAGATTCATATGTAATATTGATATTAATAAAAAATGGGTTTTTATAAGTAAATTTGTCAACAAAGACACTGAAAATAAAAATATGTTGTATGCATTTCATTGTGCATCAAGAATTGCTTGTTAGCAAAAACTCTTGTTGTCGAGTCTTTTGACACAAAAATTTGGTGCGGCCACCAGACATATCCGTAGAACCGCTGATGTTCCTGATGCGGCCACAGCCAAATTTCACGTGAGAACCACTGGTCTATAGCGTTTGACAGTCGAAGTAGAATCTGATACCAACATAGATATACATACACAGATTTGCCACCAAAACATTCATATGCATCCATTCACACATACGCAAAGCGCACACATAGATAGATACCCGGCCGTTTCTCGTATCTCAAATGTTGCTTGTATTTCAAAGCAAAACTTCGCCAGCTCGACGGCTGTATCTCGTATGTTAGGGCATTCGTATCTCGAGGTACCACTGATTTACTTTGTATGCAATCGAATAAAATCACATGAATTTCCGGTTAAAACACATTTTTTTTAAAGAACATGACCAGTTTCGCCCAGAGCGTTCATTCACCCGTGAACGAAACCAGATTTGAATCGTTTGAATTGTATACCTTTCCGTGATCTTTGTCGACTAACGTCCTGTGTCTCTCTTTTCAGCATCTTCAAAAATTTCAAATGGACGAATACACTAATGAAAAGTAAAAAATTCCAAAGATTCAAATTTGATCTTGAAACTCCATCAAGCACCTTCAGTTGAAGTCTTGAATGAAACCAGATTTCTTTATTTTTAATATTTCCCAAATTATACCAAGAAGCGTCAGTGAAAACCTGAAAAATGATAATATACAAATACCAAGACTAATAATGTCACCGATTCAAGATTATAAATGTATGATTTAACTTGACCTAATTATAAAACCGCAATGTAAAAAAACATAGTTCAACTAAGTGCGAAGATTCCGACAAAGTTCTGAAAATATTAACGTAATTTTACGGTTTTTTTCATAGTATAACATATGAACTCATTATTTACTTCATAGACTAATGATAAAAATACTGCCTTGACCTGCAAAGTCAATAGAGGGTATTTTCAGTATGTGTAATCCAATGACAACAATGATTTATATGTTGAATACATTTTATGTAGACAACTCTTTTTCAGCACTTAAAAGTATGTATAATGAAAATTTAAAAATTATCACTTAATTTAACTAAATTTAACAGTGAAAACAGCTGAATAGGTAAACTGGTTTCATCTAGGTTTGCTTATTATATTATACTATCAAATATACTCGCCCGTGTCTGATTTTCTTTTATGAATTATGAAAATGCTAACTTCATTTCAAAACCTGATTTTATAAATTATTTTTTATTAACACTTTGACCCCCGGCCCAAATCACGTAAAACTATCCCGTATACCCGGAATATTTTTAAGCAATAGATTTTTACTGAGAGGTTTTTAAAAATTATTAAAAAGATGAAACTAACGAGTCAAATCAAATGAAACTTTTAAAAATATTAAATTAATTATATTTTGAATGATATTATTGCCAGCTCTTTTTTCTGTGAGAAGCCATTTCACAATGTCTGTACGTGTTTCAAGTATTACACAGTGTTTTTGCTTGGTACAAACCTTTCAGATTTTAAATTCAGGACATTTATTTTCTAGTGCTGCTATTTATTTATTTACTAACCATGTCCGCTCTCAACTTAGAGCATATGGACTCCTCACGGAGCTTATCTCAACATGTGATTTTTCTACGAGAACTGCCTGTTACTCAGTTGCTGAAACTGTTGTTAGCATATCGCTCTCGCTATGCGTCGCTTTTTAGGATCGGAAAGGTGAGAAGGCATTTTTAAAAAACAAACGGAACGTTCTACTTGGTCGATAATGCAAGCTTCTACTCGGTGACTGCACCGTAATTGGTAATCAGGAGGGCATGCAGACACATGAAATATGTAAAAACACGTTTTCGGTATTCTACGGATAGTTGGCTTGCCACGTGAAAACACCGTTCCAGGATTCAACGTGTTAATTAACTCACTAAAAAAGAATTTTTAACTTTATGTTTCTATTATATAATTCAACAAACGTCTTCAATTAACAGTAATAATATCTCTTAAGTATATTTTATAAGACCTTGGTGATTGAATATCATTGAAATAATATCACGAACATCAGATTTACCAATATAACAGGTATATGTTTTAAATTTAAAAAAAAAATGATTTGTCAAATTGAAAATCGTGCCGTGAATAAAAAATGCGATAAACACACTTAGTATTCAAGTAAATAAAAAAAATAAAGAGTGACAAATAGGTTGATAGAAACTTTTTTTGTATTTGTGATTAACGTTTTTTTTAGCTTAATCTATTTAAATTTATTATTCAAACAATCTTTGTTTGTCGTCATTAGGAAATTGAATTATGTGAGTATAACGTAAACATAATATTATAATTTGAAAAAATAATAGTAAACCAGTTATATTAATAAAAAATAGTAACTCGCATAACACGGGTAACCGTATACTGTGCTTCGAAGACAGATTCCTGCGGCGAATATTAGGAGTACGGTGGTTTGAACACAGAGGTAAGAGATAGGACAAACCAACCCCTCATAACGTCCAAAATAAAAGGGTGACCATGGACCTGGCTTTGACATGTGCTGCGCATTGTAACCCACCTATCAACCTGGTCGATTACGTCGTCCCGGAAAGCCGCTGATGATCACACATAGGATATACTCAGTGGAGTTACGGGGACGCTGGCATGATTTGGTAGGAAGCGAGGAGGTTGGCGGGTGATAGAGAATCCTGGAGGCACCATGTGGCGGCCATATGCTCTAAATAGGGAGCGGATTTGGAAAAAATAAGTATGGAGTATATTTCACCAGATAATCTCATTTGAGCCCGGTGCAACGTCGTCGGCTTCCGTGACGGACCGCCCGGGCTTGAGTCCCGGTACTAGCAGACCTTTTCAGTCGATGAATATATCAGAATGCAATGAATGGGTGTTTTTGTTGTGAAAAATCCCTTACCACCTTCCCTATCCCAAAAAAGCGGCGCGTAGCAAGAACGATTACCTAACCACTAGTCCTGTCCTAGTTCTCGTATCCTTTCAATCCTTACTCTCTTCGAAAAAGAACAGTTGAAAAACTGAGTAACAAGCATTTTTTTAGAAAATAAAAGTTGAGGAGTCTATAAAGTGGACATGGTAAAAAAGAAGTCTCTTGATCTTCATCATCAGGGTCTCTACTGCCTTGGCGCCAAGATGATCTTTGGATGATTGAAATCTGAGCCCCGCCCTCATAATTGCCAGTTTGCATAGATAAAAATTACACAAACTCAACATGATACCATTAAAGATGCAGTCGACTACAACTTCATCACTTCGGGGGGTAATCGATTAAATTAAACACTAAAAATTTACATATTGTTCAAAGTTAATTTTTTCAACAAAAAATATGTACATATAAGACTTTTTCTATTGATTATATAAAATAAATCATATTACAAGGGAGACATTTCCTAATCAAATAATTGTGAATATAAAAAATTTCACAAATGAATTATAAAATACCATCAACCCTTCTACAGCACTGAGATAGGTATTTTTCATCACATTAACAAACGTAAAAGGGACGCACAGCTACTGATAAAAATATTCTTAGAATGCACATATTTATGTTCATCAGTTGATAATGCTCGCTATCAGCGAAGCCGGGAATGAAGGTTTGTGTTGCTAAAAATCAGACAGCGATTAGCTAACCACTAATCTGGTCCTAGTTCTCATATCCTTTCCACCCCTATTCTCTTCGAAAAAGAGAGGTCGAGCAACGCAGCAAAAGCAGTTCTCGTAACATATGTCGAGATAAACTCCGCGAGGAGTCCATATGCTCCAAGTTGGGAGCGGACATGGTAAAAAAAACTATAAAATGTTATATTATTTTTATTATAATGCCATTGATATTATCTATTTACGAAACACATTATTTGACTGAAGACTGCAGCACGTGCTATAAAAAACCTCTTTACAACAGGTGGTGCTGAAGGAGGGTTGACTGAAATTATAACAAAACAAATTTCTGTAAAAGATATTTTTTACTTGAAAATTTTACTTGATCAAGTGAAAAAAATTCCATGAAAATTGATTTTAAATTACGAAAATATTTCAATATCAAATTTGAATCGTTTGCATCTTCGGGTATTTCAAGTGCACGAATGAAGTTGAACTGACTTGTACTTGAAGATGCCGAAAAGTGAAAACCGGGTAGTAAGCGACAAATCACAAAGTTCAAGATTCAAACGCATCAATAAGGGTACAATATTTTAACTATTCTTTTTAAATATTTATCAAATTAAAGTTGTGTCTTGCGGCATTAGAAATAAAAAAACTTTGATAAAAAGAAGGATGATTCATAATAGTACACAATCGTTTACATTTAAAGTAATATTTTTCTATTGATATGGTAAACATGGCCATGTTTTATTCTTTTATTCTATAATATCGATCAGATGTCAGTTAAACATTTTAAAAAATAATAATTTTCCTTAGCAACGTCCTAAGTCGTAAAATTATACAAACTTTTGGTTGTTTGTCTCGCTAGGAATTTGGCATTTTATTAATAAAATCTCCATAACTCGTTATGAATTCTATTCTTTTTTGGTTTAACGTTGACATATCTTTTTTTGTAACAAAATAATGTATTTTTTATAGCCTTCCTCACTGTTTATACTATTACATTATAATATTTTTTTTGCAAGCGAGTTGCTCCTAGCATTATCAATCCTATTTTTAATTTACTTAATGATGTTAATATTACATGTTTTTATTTTATATTCGAACGCCGATACTAGAGATTCCAATTCGAGTATCGAGTATACTCGTCCATTTTCGATACTCGTAATTAATAAATGAAGATTTATTTAGAAATTTTATGTACTTATATAAAACATATACATGTGTATAATGTTGAACCGTTGCGTTTAACGGAGTCCTGCAGTTGGATTTACTGTCAGGTAATATATATTTTTTAAATGGTTTTGCCGTTGACTATGATATGCGAGAATTTTTTCTGTTACTTTTGCTTTTGGGTTCTACTGACTTATCTTATCAATGACAAGTTTATTATGAATGCGATTTTTCAGACGGCGCCTTCGTTAAAGCCATTGCGGCAACCTTTTATTATGAAAAAAGTGACGCTACGCCCCACCAGAAGCTACGCCTGTCACTTTGGCCGTGGCATGAGGGTAGACAAATGAAAGTTGAACCATACGAGTAGTATATCAAATCGTTTAAGTTTTAGTCACGTATACGTGGGAGGGATCGTTGACATCACGCAATTGAACACTAGTCCGTAAGTCGATTAAATGTTTTTTTATTCTGAAAAAAAAAGAATAAATTAATAATATAATTTATGTATCATATATATAGAATGAATAACTCAAATAAAATTCGTGTAACATTTATTCTTCAGTGAAAGCAGAATTGATCAATGCGTCATACTTTTATTAATTAAAATTCCATTTTTCCTCAAACCAACGTCATTGTTTAAAAAGTATCTAAAAAGAATTACTTTTGCGAATAAAAACAATTCTTGTCCAGTCATTCATTAGGCTTGGCAGAATGAAAGAATGATGTAATTGTGAGAAGTGATTTTCCAATTAGGTTTTTTGTAAAAGTTAATATAACGTGAGCAGAACTATCTTAATTTTCCAGCTGTTAACTAAGCAACCTTGGCTTGGTCCTTGTTTTCACTAAAAATATCCTGAAATCCCTCTTTGCTAAATCATCGGCATACATGTGAAATATCAAATTGGTAGAAAATGCAATATTCAGTACAATCAAATAACTTATAAGTTAAATAAAACAAAATAAATAAATGATATAAAATTTTAAATATCTTTAATTGTTCTACTTATTCTGTTACCAATTGTGACACGTGTTTAGCCTCATTCAGAGACATCTTCGGAGCTTAATATCGCAGAGGTGAAAAGTAATAAAGTAAGATTGATACTGAAATTCTAAAAAGATAAATTTAAAAAATGGAGGTTGGGATTTTTACTTTTTACGGGAAGCAAGGAGGGGGTTATAAAAAAAACAGTAAATATACTACTTATTAGGTTAGCATTACAAATCTATTAATTTATGAGATTCAATCAATAGTTACACCATACTTGGAATAGTCTGTTCGAAAATATTAAAAAATGATTTCTAAATTTCTAGCTGGGTCCGTAGCTACATGGCTAGCTTTGGGCGTACGGGCTGTTTTATCTTTCAATCGATTTATTGATTTCTGCTCGAAGGCATGGGTGTGTGTATTGTATAAATTTTCATCTCACACCCAGCTGATCCTAATATAATGGAACGCATCGAGAGCGATTAGCTAACCACATGTCCTGTCTCACCCCTTTTCTTCTATCCACACTGACTTCGAGAAGGAGAGGTTTAGCAACTGAATAACAATAAATTATCGATCAGTTTTAAGGTGTTCACTGTCAATACTTGGTGGAATGGAGTTATAATAAAACAATATTAATTAACACTTTTTAGTACTTATTCCACATAACATTTATTGGATCAGGACCGGTTTCGCTCATGGCGAGCATTATCAATTGATAAGAAATACAGCGAAATATTTATACCAATTGTAAACGAAAAATTAACATGTATTAATACCAATTGTTTGTCATACCTTGTAATTCTTACTTAACTTTTGTATAAATATGACTGTTTTGTTTTGTTTATTATCAGTTTATAATGCTCACCATGAGTGAAACCGGTCCTGATCTAATACATTGTATGTGGAATAAGTACTAAAAATGTGTTATTATTTTTATTTTCATATGCTATCGATTAAAATTCTCTCCATTTTGAGTCCGTATGATCCAGATAAGAAAAGGAAATAGTAAAAAAAATAATCACTCAAGGAAAATGATTCTTCGATGATCTAAAAATTGTTATAAAATATTAGTCAATACAAGCATTTTTTAGTGAAAGTTAAATTATGAGCAATAAAATTTCTCAGTAATTTAACATTCGTTACAGACAGGTGGGAAAATTAAGCCGTAAAATTATTTCTCATTTCAACATTTAAATAAGTGGTTTATTTATTTTTCTACAGTATAAGAATGTTAAAACTGTCAAGTTTTAATATAACGGCGGCAATTTTCAAATCTCCATAATACTAGTATATTGAATACAGTAGCTGCCAAAGCTTGGTAATCCTTTAATCCTTCGATATATATAAAATAAATATTTAAAATTGTGTGTTGTAATTATTTATTTTTTTGCCCGAAAACTATAAAATAAAATAAATAACACGCAATTCAAGTCGTCTGGAAATAAATTAACAATTTAAATTTTGTAAATGTCTAGCTTATCAATTTGGGATCAGTCAAAAAAAAAACTGTCGAGACCCATAGACAATCTTTAGAGACGATTAAAATGTTTGAAAATTGACGGTGATTCTTTTTTTAAATATTTAAAAAAAAAAGTATTTTTTTACAATTTTGCCTTCTTACAGATTAATGTGAATAATATTTCGAATCAAAATTAATGATATTTATCGGTTTTTATTTTCGGGGAAAAAATAAAAATAATGTTAATATATGCATTGCCGTTGATTTATTTTTATAATATAATAATTATGCAAATATTTTTTTGTTCATCAATGTGCTCTGCAACAGCGCCTGTCCAGACCCAGTCTACTCGTTGATGAATGCGGAGTAAGAAATCGAGTACGCTTGATGGGTTTAGGTTCCTGGGGGTACACATCACGGGAGATGGTAACCCACGTAAAGTGCTCGCGATCCGATTAAGGATCAATTCAATCCGGAAAGTCTGGAACTCACGGCTGTACTCGGTAAGAACCAAGTGCCACTTATTCAACGCATGTGTACTGACTGTGCTGCTTTACGGTTGCGAGTCATGGCACATTACTAAAGCACAGGGTAACCGTATACTGTGCTTTGGAAACAGTTGCTTGCGGTGAATATTAGTAGTGCGATGGTTTGACTTTGTCAGGAACACGGATGTAAGAGAGCGGACAAAACAGCTCCTTATTACGTCCAAAATAAAAAAAAAGCGACGATGGACTCTTCATTAATGGTCTCTTCTATCAAACTGATGGATTTCGTCGTCCCGGAAGGCCGCTGATGATCATCCATTGGATGTACTCAGCAGAGTTACGGGAAGCCTGGATGAATTTAGTATAAGAGAACACAGATAATCAATTCTGATCATTGGTCATCGATAATGTTAAATTTACCTTACAAATTAATAGTACCACCGTCGTACTTTATTTCATTTTGTTACCTATCAATTTTTGGTGAAAATACCGTGTTTTTAATCTACTATATGCTACACGTGCTAATAAAATAATGACTTACATCAAATATTTTAATTGTGTATCGAAAGAAAAGCTATATTGTTATTTTAAATCAATATTCTTAGAATATCCTTTTTTTAATTTAAAATTTAAACCTAAATTATAACAAAATGGTTGTCATGTAAGATACATAAAATCAATTCATATGCGAAAAACTAATCTAATTTTTCGTTTCAAAAAAAAACTCAACCAATCTGGTTATTTAATACCTGCACGTGCTTTTTGTACCAGCTACCGATTCTAGGAATACTTCAATATTAATTAATAATTATTGACTTGATAATAAGTAGATATATTCGCGATATTAAATTAGTTTTTTTTTCATTAAATGGACCGAATTCATTTCCTTAAGTGAATCAGAAAAAACGTTTCACTACCCATACGTTTATTGGATAATGAAATACCTGCCAACTTGTTATGTAAAAATATTATATAATCCTTTACTGAAGTAACGTAGCAACAGGTTATATTACAGATCGCTATCCTTATTCAGGCATTTATATTGTTTAGTTCCTATATTCGACTAATTATTAATAATATCTACATACTTCCAAAATATGGAGGGTGGGGTATATTTATTATGCGATAAGCTTCAACAACAGTCGATTATCAACATTTCTTTGGACAAAGCTGTTTTTAACCACTTCCCGGGCGAATTTAATTAATTTATTGGTTTCTAAAACGGGAATATTAAAAACATGTTTTTTTCTGGTACAAATATTATTCACGCGTATTTGTGGGACTGACTGAAACTTAACATCTTCGTTATCTCTATATATATATTATATTATATATATAAAAATCTCGACACAAATCTTTGTCGCCAAACTCCTTCGAAACAGCTGGACCGATTATTATGAAATTTTGTATATATATTTTTTAGATATGAGAGAAGGTTGTAAAGTATATTTCATACCGCTAAGTGAAGGATGTCTCTATCAAGACGTATTTTAATATTTCTGACATATGTCATTATTTATTATTTTTGTTGTTAAATCACAGAGGGCGCGCGTGAAGTTTGACATTTCATACAGCGAATTAAATTTATGCTTTGCAAAGCAGTCACAAGAGGCGCTTTTCATAATCGTATGAAAATATATCACATCAAAGTTCATATATATATATCCAGCAAATAGTTTAACAGAAAGCAGTGCAAGAATGCTACGCGATCATTTTGATTCTCTTCAATTAAGCAAATGCCTTGCTGCCACGTGAATTACATTCATTTCAATGTAATTAAAACACTTCATTTTGATTTTTGCACATTTATTTTCCATATTGATTTTGACTTAATAAAAAACTAAATTTAATTCAGCTAATACGTTAACACATCTATTGATTCTGAGGCGGTACGAAGTTCGCCGGGTCAGCTAGTAATCAATAAAATTCGCTCGTAACGTCCAAAATCATACTTTTTTTTTCACGCATATTTACGTTATTGCACCAGAAAGTGGTTTTAAAATTGTATTATTTAATATTGTCACGCATATTGATTGACTTGATAGAAATCCATTATAACACAGTGAGAAATAGCAAAGTATTTTAGTTCTCCAAAAATTATATTATATGATATATAGATCACTTGTAAGGTGTTCACTATCAATACTTGGTGGAATGGCATTATTATAAAATTAATAACACATTTGTATTACTTATTCCACATTGAATTTATTGATATCAGGACAGGTTTTGCTCATCGCCAACATTATCAACTGAGCACAGTCGGCGATCAAAGGTCAGTTGATAATGCTACTTTTTATTATATAATTTTTGTAGAGCTAAAATACATTTTTTTAACGCATTGGAACGAATATATTATACTTTTAAATTGTTAACTTTCAGTCCTTAGTGGACAAACATTGTAACTACTTCCACATATATTCAAATAATGATCAAGACTGATTTCGCTCATCGCGAGCATTGCTAACTGATGAAATATATAAAGAGACATGGTTATTGATATTAATAAGCTAAACCGGCCTTGATCTTTATCAAAGTATATGTTTAAGTAGAACATTATAATGTGATTTATTTGTATAAAAAAACACATATAAATAATAGCAAACTATACTTGTCGGGACCTGGAGGCTCAAGGTGAAGAGTCTAGCGCCTGGACACTGGACTTGCCAGTTTATAACTGGACATGGCAAGTTCAACGGCAAACTATTTGGATTGGGCAAGTTGGTCGAAAGGCCGGATTGGACTTGTGGACACGACTACCAGGACGCTAATCACGTACTGTGGGACTGTCCCGAGATGAATGCCGAACGAGCTGAGCTGTTTGCTGCGGTCCGTCCTCATACGGGCCCAATATGCCACGCTGACTTGATCTCAACCAAGGCCAATTTTGAGGCATTCGATAAATTTGCAACATCATATGGGGAACGGGATAATCTTGATTCCTCTTCAGATTCAACGCGAAGTAGATTAAACTCCACGGATTCTCAGTATACAGACACATAGGATACTTAATATCACTCTAACAAAGTGGCTTAGCAAGTCACATTATCTTTTTTTTTCCTTTCTATTTTTTTCTCTTTAAGCACCTTAGTGCATGGTTAAAAGATCAGTCCCGTGCAGCTCTGTCTCGGGCCAAGTAAGTGAGGATTAAATTCTTTTCTTTTCTTGATCGTATAGCGTTATGGAAGGCGGCTGTGAAAAACGGCTGCACACACATAACGGAAGGGTGGTGGGAGAACCAACTTGTATACTTGTCGGGTCCATTGTGCAGTGGGAAAAATTTGGCTATTGGCCGGATTGGTTGTTTTATCTTTAATTCAATACAAGTTAATAGGAAAGGTATGAAAAAAACTAACTATTTTTTAGTCGAAGTCGAATTGTTGGTCAATCTCGGAGTCGGAGTCATTTTTTTGAGACTCCACAGCCCGTTACTATATAAAAATGAGATTGTACCCACTCATGAGCACCACAACCAAAGTTGATCACTCGACCACGAATCTTATACTAATATATTTACATTTTCTGCTGGTAATGTACCCAGACCTAAGAAATGTTTCTTTACTCAACCCAGCTATCATAATACACGGATCCATTTCTAGTATCACTATCGATATTGAGCCTGTGAATATACTGCATTAAACTTTATTTTTGATGTGTTTCAAATAGAAAAAAATAAATCGAATAACATCATTCATAAAAAAGTATAATGCCAAAACTTTTTTCAAACATAAATAATCGACAGGGTTTTTTACGTAATCTTTCCCAAGTCTCTCGGTAAATTATTATTTTTTTATGCAATTACGTCATCGTCTATCTACGTTTGACTCATATTTGGTAATAAATCTACGAACAAGATTGATTTTATTATATTTGGTTAGCAGGTAGTATTTTTTTGCCCATAATAGGTGTATAATTATTTCAATTTGCAGACTGCCAACCAAGCATACAACATTTAGATTTTTACTGAGAATGGAAAAAGGAGAAATAAAGTATACGTAGAAATATACGAAAATCAATAAATTGGTTCTATTTTTTATAGTGTCGAATCCCCATTTGATTTATTGAATAATACAATTGTTTGTAATGACTTCATCGTTCTTATGTAACCACTACGAATATTGCACTTATTTTGCTTCTATGATGAGCAATTTTCTAAGACCTATCAGTTTTTTTAAAATGTTATTTGAACGTCTCTCTGTAAATCTTCGCATTTATTCAACCACTGACACAACGACTTTACTTGAGGAAAACTTAACTACCAGTTCTAGCCATAATGATTGAGAATGTTCAATTGGTAACGATCCGCAAAATGAAAACATATTTTTAAGGGAAAAGGATTCGATAGGAATATTAAAGTGGTTACTTTAAAAACTATTTGAATATTATATTAATCTTCTCCGTAAAAGCTATAGATTTTGTTGTATGCCCATAATACATATATTATATTTAAGATTTCAACAAAGTTAAAAACAATATAATTCATTACGTTCAACAAACTCTCACATCTGGCGTTAATCAAAGCCGGTCAAAATACTTCTTCTTATCCAATATCGCGAAAATGTGCGAAAAATTCACTGTTCACATACGAAAATTCAATACCAATTAATAAATAATTGATAATGCACATAAATCAAGTAACTCATGCGAGCTTCCGCGTCGCGATCTAACGAACGTTTAATGAAACGTGGAAACCCTGATTTTGCATCAAGGGAAATCCCTTTTATTCCAGCGATATCGTCGATAGTCGATTTATTTTAGTGTCGAAGCTTATCCAAAGTTAGTATTAAAAATGAGAAAAAACACTCAGAGAATCGTTTCAAAATGGCAGCGTATATCTTACGTCACGGGCACCAAAGAGCTAAATAAACCTTCCTCATCGCATATGTGTGTAAAAAAATAGCTTTCAGCTGATGAGTGACGTTGGATCTTACTGATGAAGATGATGTGGAATTCTGCTAAAAGCCTAAATATCTCTTTTTTCAAGCATTAAAGTTTTGGCGCCCTCTACGTTAGTCGAAATCGTCCATAAGATTTGCTTGTCAGAACTTACTGATGACAGAGCATGCCGCGTGGTGACCATGTGCTCCACATACGAGATCTTTTATGAGAGCAGAAAATAATAATTAACATAAATGAAGAAGTCTTCAATTAATTATATCGCACATTCTAACAACATCAAAACTCTCATTAGTCAAATAATTTCTGGGTGGTATATTTCAACTGATTTTAATATAAGAGAAAATGATGCGTAGCAATAAAATAGTAAAAACATAAATTATAGTTGATCAATTGAATGTGATTTCCGAAAGCATTTTTGAAACTATTGACCTATTAATTTTCAAATGCCGGAAAGCTTTTGTACTGAACAAAATGATGTCATAACACTTAAAAAAAATACACTGTATTTTACCATCTTGTGCATGTAAAATTCTAAGTAATATTTCAATAAACTTAAATAACAAATAATAGTATACTGTGAATATAATTGTAAAAACTGTGTAAATGATTGCAGATCCGTCTTCGTCGTTTTCATAATGTTCTATGCATTTATCATTATATTCATAAAATGTTCTCTCATTCTTCAATTCAATTTTCCACTATGCTAACTCTTCAATATACTTTACGTTATGTCAAACACGCGCTAATTCGAAAATTCTTTCCAAATAATTGATGAATTTTATGTTTTTTAAAAACTAACCAATAATGATGAAACTTTCAATGGATTCGTCGGCAACTTTCTGGAAGTTCATTTTAAAACAATTTTGATTATTCCACATATTGTGTTACTTATTTCGTCACGTGTTTCGCCTCTTTCAGTGGCATCTTCGGACTTACTATCCACTGCTTACATTATTTCCAATGAAAGGATTAACCCTTCCTAATTGATTGCATCTCATTAGTTGATATTGTTGTAATTTCTAACGTCATTAGTAGTATAATTATTTTTTTGCTTCGTTTTGATTCTATACCCCTTCTACCATCTCCTTTGCTCTTTAGTGAAAATGTATCAAGTAATTGATTTGTATGACAACATGATTTCACTGGTCACGATCATTGAAATTATTGGCCCAAGTCGATGATTTGCCGGCCTAAAATTTTAGATTGCTTCAATGAAACAAAATCAGTAAGTAGTCCCTTTCATAAAAAGAGAACCAAAGAAAAACACAGACAAACATATGGCGTTCAAATTTAATTTCAATGACAACTTGGAAACGAAGATATTTTCACTGAGAATACAGTTTCACTGTAACATATATATAGTTCTTAGCGGCCTTACAGGACTTTCATTTAGTTTTCAAAATATACCAGCTGATATTTTTGTCGTTGGCACCTGTATGTCTAACAATTTAAACAAAGATTAAATATATAAATCGTGTCCAATCGAAAATCGAAAGCGTGCGCATTAATCTAATCTACCAGTCATATATTTATCGTCTAAAAAAACGTTAGCAACCTTGTAAGTATTTTTTAACGCTTATTGGAAACATATTACAGCAACACATATACGCTAAATCAATACATTTACTCTTATATACTTTATCTTAAGTAATATTTTTGAATTTATAATACATTGGAACTGTTGGAAATAATTATATATCATCAATCCAATGACATTCTTACTGAACAAACTAATATTAATCCATCACCGCTACTCAGAGCATTGCGGAAGGTTCACGCAGTTTCAACTAAATCAATTTCATAAAATACTAATTAACGTTTATTCCCACTCAATAAAAACCCAGATTAGCTTTCACTTCAATAAAAACATACATACATTAAATCAACTTGTCACATTTAATAATTTGCTATTACAATATAAAATTAGGATGTTAAAACAGAAGAGAAGATGTGTTATGTACGTTTTCTACACCAGTATATATTGATAAGTAAATGTATTTTTTAACATGGTTCTGACGATGGCCTAAGCCGAAATAGCTACGATATCTTATATATAAAACCGAAACGGGGGATGTTTGTCTGTAATTCCCTTTTGCATTGTTGTTGCAAGTTCAAACAAACGCATTGATTTCGCTCGCGAAAGTTTCGACGGTAAATTTGTTTCGTTATCGATGTGTGTATAGAGACTCGAGTAACTCGAATAACTCGAGTATCGAGTAGTACATATAAAAAACCGAAACGGCGTATGTATGTTTGTGGGTTTGTAATTCCCTTTTGCATTGTTGGTCATTAAGTTGCCATAAAAACGAATATGAAAGAAAATATGTTTGATATTTTTATCGGCGAAGACATTTAGTCAAAATGTAATAAATTAGTCTTTTACTGAACTTTTTCCGGCTTTTATTAATATAATAATGTTATTATTTACGTGAAGGTATTATTTGACATTTCTTTGACAAAAATTAGATTTTTTCCTTGAATTTGGACATTTTAATTTTAACTCTATTTTGGATGTTAGATTTTGTGATATAATTATGTCAAATGATATAACATTAAATAATTGTTGGTCGCTTAGTCCGAGCGACGCCGGGTAGCAATACTAGTATCTTATAATTGTTGTGGAACTCAAATACATTGCTATTTTTTTCACCGTGTATTCTAGAGTTCTACCAAGTAAATGCCAATTCCTAATCCGTACCTTCGTATTATTATTACCTAAATCGATTATATCTTACAAAAGTTTGGTGGTAAATGCAATAACATTGTTGATTCTAAGCGTGCGTTTACGAAAGTGTCATAAACGCACGCTTAGAATTATTCCCTATCGTAATCCAGTTCAAATCAGCCGTATACTATCGCGTTGAATGTTTCCTATAACGTATTTCTCAGTATTTTCCATTACAAGAAATATGACAAATTTACCAGAATCTTTAATATTTATGTATTGTTGATTTCTCGCGGAATTCATCATTCAATAAATATGTCACTTATTTTGGTGTTGTGGCAAAACGTCGCTGGCTTCCGTGACGGACTCAATTCCCGGTACGAGCAAATTTTTTGCAGTCGATAAATCGATTCTGCTCCGAAGACAATGGGTGTTTGTGTTGTTTGAAAACCCTACCCATCTTTCCGATCCCAAAAAAGTGGAACACGTAGCGAGAACGATTACCTAACCACTAGTCCTTTCCAAGTCATCGTATCCTTTCAACCCCATACTCTCTTCGATAAAGAGACATTGAGCAACTGATTAAACGAGCAGGTATCGAAGATTTTTTCTTTTTGAGATAAACTCCCAGAGGATTCCATATGGTCCAAGTTGGGAGCGGACAAGGTACAAATAAAAGTATTATATTATTTTTCAATATGATATTTTTCCACCAAGTATTGACAGTGAATATTTTAAAATAATAAAACATTTTTAGTACCTACTAAATCCACATATTTATTATTGGATCAGGACCAGTTTCGCTTATGGCGAACATTATCAATTTTGCTCGCCATGAGCGTAACCGGTACTGATCCAATAAATGGTATGTGGAATAAGTACTAAAAATGTTTTATTATAATGCCATTCCACCAATTATCGACAGAAAAAGACCTTGACGCTTTCAATGCTGAACCTGTTTTTAGTATGAAAATGGACACGCTATGCGTGTTCTCAGCATCCAATGTGTTAAAAGTGACTTTAAAAGAAGTCAAAATATACATTTTGTAGTTAGACACTTGCACTCATTTTAATATATGGCAATAAAGCCTTTCCATTGCTACTTATAAATATAATGACCTTTGAAAGTCAACAGTTGAACTATATTGGTCATATCTAGGTGTATTATTATTTACTTTATGCGCAGTTCAATAAGAGTTAATTAACAAAAGAGGTTTTTGTTCTTTGTTTGTAGAGCTTTGCGACCTTGTTAACGACCTTAAGTTAGAATGTATAGCAGAAAACTGTTTTATCAATCATTAACAATACACCATAATTGCAAGGCTCTATGTTGTCTACAAAAAATAAATGGTTCAATTCGTTTTGCAGCTTAGACAGGTAAAATAATCAATTTTAAAAATTGCTTGCAAAACCAACTTCGTAGGTACTAAATTAGTCACGAGGTGATATCGTATTAGATATCTAAAAACAGGATCGACTAATTAAATAAATGTCTGTTTTTAACAGTTTTGTTTGAGTGATGATAAAAATAAGTAAAACAAACTTTTGGTCAATAAAGGTTAGAAAAGTAATTAATTTAAAGATCTCGGTAATCAACGTCTCTTAAAAAATAAAAAATATTCTTTTTTCAAAATTGACGAATACTATTCCAAGAAGTGTTCTAGTAATTAATAAACAAAAAAACACTTTTAATTTATCTTTTCTCCGCTATCATGTGATGAGGCCAAATATTGCATGCCTCTCATAACGATCTTACACCGCCGTAATACACGTGCTCAAACTCGTACAATAAATGAATATTGTCAATGTATGAAATTCTGTCAACTTTTTTGTAATGTATTCTCCGAGCAACGTCTGCGTTTCGGTGCTGAAACTTTTGTCTCAATCGCACTGTCCCGCTCGCACTCATGTGTTCATGAGAATCAACCCATGAACAAAAACTGACTGCATCACTACCGCGATCCGCGCCCAAAACTATTTACGAGGACAGTTAGTGTGTTTTTTTAATCTTGTGTAATGTTATCTGGAAACTAACATAACGTGAATCAGTAGACAGGCTCGAAGCTGTGCTCTGCACTGAAAATCCACTCTGACTTTGTGAAGAGTAGCCTTACCCTTTCGTCCGGCACTTCTTTTTCAGCACTTTTGGGGTAGCCTGTCACACTCTTCTATAGAGTGAAGTCGTCTCACTAGATACGGATTTAAATTTGTCTCGAACATTTGGTTGCACCATTAATTAAGCTCTCATTTCACAGTCTGTTAGTTATTTGTTTATATTTTCTGCAATTTCATTGCGCGTAGCGTTGAAGGTACACACGCTAGTTGTATCGTATATGATGCACATGGCAGCGAATGAGTTAACATGAATTTAACGAAGCTTTTAAATGTGTTTATTAAAAAGAATTGAAAATTGATTGTATCGACTGAAATGCAGATTGTTAACAAAAGAATAGAATTTTTTAACCTTTACAATACTAGACTTATAGATATCGTTTTCCTCTCCAATGAAGGTCTTTTAGTGTCTCATACTCATTGTTGCAGATCGTCCTTGCGAATCGCTGGAAAACATTAATATTTATTACCAAAGCTTTTACTATAAATATTTCAAAGCGGGCATTACAAAATAGCCTAGTCGTGAGTCAGTACGGAAGGAATAAAATTCTTTCAGTAGCGTTTAATAAAAAATGTTAATAACATGTTTACAATATCAAAGCGGTGGGGTAAGTAATAAAATTTATTTGTATCAATCTAGTTATTTATTTCCAAGAAAGATATCGACAGTACATCATCGTAAATATGTTGGTATCTTTGACATATTATGTCCACTTATTTTGATACAGTATTATAATTATATATTAGGCTATCTCTTAATTTTAATAATACGTGTGTTCAAATGTGACTTATTTTCAGGCTGTATTTTATTTCATGTAAAATCATACTGACGCCATTGATCATAAGTTTTTCGCACTCGAAGTCAAGAAGTAAAAAAACGAACCAGCTATGTAAAGGGAAGCAACTGAATGCTTTTCAAATATATCTGCTCGGCTTTTCCTGAAATTGATAGCTATTTGTTTTTGATTTAACCCTTCTACAGCACAGATATAGAGATTTTTTTATGATCTACTTCAGGGATGGCAAATTATTTGTAAATTATGTGGCGTGACAAGCAATAAAAAAAAATACCATTATTTAAACGTTGCCACGATAAAATAATAAATAATTTGAAAATTAATACAATGGAATAAGTTTATTATGTTCACGTATTATTTATTTCAAATTAAAAAAATTTAAACTAAAAAAAAAAATATCGTTCGCGTGTCATCCAAATTCTCAAACGTGCCACCTCGGGCACGCGTTCACTAGGTTTGCCATCCCTATTTTGAAATCCATACAGTCTTTCTGGTGAGTATACATATATACAATAATATTTTTAAAAGGTTCGTTAATATCGTATCAATCATACTGCTGAAAGAAAGTTTGGTTCAAAATGCATTATAAAATGTTACAGCAATAAAACCATTAGAGCTCTGTGGGGCGTGAAATGCTTTTTTTCCATATGCGTTCCTATTCTCATTCATATCGTCACTGTTAATGGCCCTACCTTTTTTTTATTCCTTAGATATGATCTATTGACATGTCCACATGTGGTTTATGAAAGAAAAATGTATATATTTCATTTAAAACTTAAATAATATTGATTCAAAAATGAAATGAATATTTTTTTGGGGAATCAACAATCAATTGGCCAGCACTGTACATATGTATATACAATAATATTTTTAATAGTTTGTAATATATTTTTTAATGTTTGTCATAAAATTTCTTAAAAACTCTTCTTTTTGACATTACATACTTAACATGCACTTAAACTTATTGACTAACGGTGTATAAAATTTTACATACAATGAACTTCTCGAGTAGAAGGATAAAACTTTCATGAAAAAGTTAATGTCCAATTAATCTAATTTTATAAACACACTTATTTTCAATGAGTCAGTTTCGCGAAAGATTTGTATAAAGATAATACATTTACATCGTAATGTTGGCGATTTAATTTCTTTCTGATTCAAATATCTATACTTTAATTAGTATAAGAAATATTAATTATAATTCTATATCGATTAAATTTTATATAATTACTTTAATATCCAGTTTGGCCGTTAGTATTTTATTTTTAACTTATTCAAATTTTGTACGAGCAAACCTCGTAACGCCACCAAATACAAACACTACACGAGAGCGCTAAAGTGTAGAAACGTAAATGTGAAATGAAATACAAAAAATGTAAAAAAGGGAAATATTAGAATATTTTATTGTTATATTGAAATTATAATTGAATATTTTTGTTTGATCGTATAAGATTGTATCATTTACTTGGTAGAACTCCATTATAACACGGCGAAAAAAATTTACATTATTCATCTTTGTAGTAAAGGCTCTAAGCTAAATATGTACTAAATAAAAATAATAACACATTTTTAGTATTTTTTCCACATGAGATTTATTTCATCAGGACCAGTTTCGCTCAAGGCGAGCATTATCAACTGAGCGAAACCGGTCCTGATGAAATAAATCTCATGTAGAAAAAGTACTAAAAATTTGTTATTATTTTTATTATAATGCCTTTCCACCAAGTATTGATAGTGAACACCTTAAAACTAAATATGTACATTTGAATTTGGAACAATTAGAAATTAATAGGTATCATCAATCCAATGACATTCTTAATGAACAAGCTTATTGTGATATTGGTCATATTGGACCGCATGAAATTTCATTGAGGGCCGCAGGTTGTTCATCACTGATTTAAACCATATGTTCTCACTAAATAATTTGTAGCACAAATAAATAAAGCAACACTTTTTTTTATTTTCAACAGCTAATACTTAACATTTTAAATATACAATAATTACTGTCAAATAAGTCATAATAAAAAAGCAGTTCTGTGACGACGGAGTCGGAGTCTTCGTGATGTTTTGGCTGGAGTCTTTGTCTGAGTCGGTGTTGTGAAAAACTTTTGAAAAGTTTAAGCCAGGGCAGGACTGTGAAGTCGGAGTCAGAGTCATGGTTTTTTGACCGGAATCGGAGCCGCCGCGTCGTTTTGGCCGGAGTCGGAAATTTTGAAAAGTTCAAACTTTTTAATGCATATAATATGCAGAATTTTGGTTATTGGCCGGATTGTTTGGTTGATATCTAATTACATATACATAAATAGGAAAGGTAGGACAATAAATTGTCGAAATTAAGCTTTTTTTAAGTCGGAGTCGGAGTCCTGTTTTGTTAACGACTTTATAGTCCTGTATTAAACTTGTAGGAGTCGTGGTCGTGTTGTTAGTCAATGTTGGAGCACACGCTTGTTAAAAAGTCAATAATGATGAAAATTCTTATTCTTTTACACTTTGAGTATAAGCTTCTGAATTAATCAAACTGGTGGTGTTATTAATAAAGAAAGAATGAAAAACTCCATTATATGGTTAATTAAATTTATTCATTGTATGAATATTTTCTAAAGAAATATTCTAGAAATTTTCCATGCAAGTATGGAATACTCACGTGCTATTCGAAACGACGGGTTTTTCTCATGCTATTTATATTCAAAATATGCATATGTATTTTATAATTATTTTATGGTTAATAAACGATTACGCTTGCCTATATTTATCACGATTTTTAGCGGTGTCGTAAATTTTCCTGCGCACGCGTTGCTAGTAGTTACGTCACTGTATTCGTGCGATCACGTTATATTGAAATGGATGGCGCTCCCGATATAGATCAGACTACTAATTATTTTAAGAACAAACAGCTATCACCTTTATGTATACAATTCGAACCGAAAACAAAAATTCCAAAAGATAACACAAGTTCCTGAAAATAATTAACTGGTGGAAATTCTGTATTATAAAGCATTGATTTTGTTCCATATTTTAAAATTTTCGCAAAATATTTATTATTATCTTTTTTTACTATGTCCGCACTCCGCACGCAACATGGACGACATATGGACTTTCACGGAGTGTCTTATATCTGCGGCGACGTGTAAAAACCAATTTTTAAACGATAACTGCCTGCAGTTTCTAAACCTCACTTTTTCGAAGAGTGTGGGGAATGAAAGTTAAGACGACTAGTGATGGGCGAATCGCCACTTTTCGGGATAAGAAAGGTGGGACGGGTTGTGTAAGCAACGAAAACACCAATTGCCTACGAACAGAATCAAAATGAAAAAATCCATTCGTATCGGGACTCGAGCCCGAGAGGTCCGTCATAGAAGTAAACGACATCATTATAATAAATGTATTACAATATACCTATTGTATCTATAGATTTATATCTATACCAATTTTATTGAAATAATTCTACAAAAATTAAACATATCTTTACTAATGCTTTAGATGGATTCGGCGGTAACTTTGCGGAAGCACATTTTAATATAAAACAGATCATTCCAAGTATTGTGTAACTATTCGCGATACGTGTTCTTCTTCAGACTGAGAACGACCTTGATTCGGCTCCCTCGTAAATCGAGAAGGAGCCTCCTATCCGTCACTTAGGAAGAGGAATTTTGGGTACGGAGTAGGAGAAACATGGTGTTCTTATAAACAAAACACGATCTCAAAGCGTTATGTGGGTGCGGTTAGCACCCATTATTTAATTGTTAGGATTTTTCACAGACTTTACACACGGATTTAACACAGATAGATTTACAATACACGTTACGTTCTACAATACATAATACACGACTATTATAATTGCAAAGGCGATATCAGGATTTTACTAGACTTTATCCTTAGGGAGAGGATAAGGAGCTTGCAGGCTAATTCCAGGGCATACAGTTGGGAGAAGCCCCTCAACCACGACTTTAAGACTTATCTGGCAAGCACGTGCATTCTCAATGCACTCCAATCTCTCCCTGCGACTGTATGAAAGAAAGCGGTTCCTTTAGGTAGAAAACCGTTACAAAAAATCGTTAAACGTCCGCGCGATAAGCCATTATTTATGGCCCATCGAACTTTGCATGAAATACCATGTACTTTCATGCACTCAGGGCGTGAAAGAGTCAAGAGACATTTAGAGCGAGACGTCCGCATAAATATCTCTTTTACAAATTTGAAATTACTCTATATTGAATCGCTATAGATTTCAATATACAGTATTATTAGAATGAATTTATTTCCTGATATCGACTTAAACTCATAGACTGAGGTGAAAAATAGATCGTTAGTGAGAGCTCTGATGACTTACCATATAGGGCGGTGTCAAGACTTACTATTGCAATTTACCTAAGCAACCTTTAAGTAAGTCTGAAGATGCCTCTGAAAAGGGTGAAACACATGTCACTAATATTTACTTACATAAAGCTACCGTCGAATTCATTGAAAGTATTACAGTAGTTGATTTTTTTAAATATAATAGTTTTAAATACGTTTTGCTTTGATATATCATCCAACAAGTAGAATTTCAATAGTATAAAATGGCTACATTATGTTATTACTAGATGATGGGGCTTATTAACAGGATTAGAAAAAAAATATTTCCAAACAACAGAAAATTTATGATATGAAAGTTAATATGATCTTTGACATCTTCAAACTTACACAATTGAACCATATGCTCTTAGGTGAACACATGTTATTTGAAGTGCTGTTTCATAATTATTGCTGAAAAACAATTCATCATAAATATGTAGTCATTAACTGCAACTCCTACGCTAGCATATATTACAAGAAGCTGGGAGTTTACGCGGAAACCGAACAGGTGGTTTTAAACTATTAAGTTCGACCACCGATAACCCTTTCAGTGTCTGATAATCGATTAACAGTTTTTCTAAAAACAAAAATGTTAATTTATTTCATAAGATCATTGCATTCTTATGGAGATTATATTAACACAAAGCTTACAGTGTACAAACTTGTGCTTTGAGTTGCATTCTAGTTATTATCTATGGATTCGGAGGTATCTGTATGGTCTTGCGTTTTAATAATAAATTAAATTGACAACTCTGATATATCAAAGCCAAACATTTTTTGTATGACAATTTGTTTGTCGCGTAGGTCATTTGAGTCACAAGTCATGAGGGTTGTTCAGTTGATCAATGCACTGCCTATTGAGGTGGATATTTTTAACAGTGTACTTAATGTTTTCTTGTTGATCTTTTGACATGTTAATTACCAAAATGATTAAAAAGACCCGTAAACAGATGTTTTTCTCTGATAGTTGCATTTTAGTTATTGTCTATGGATTCGGAGGTAACTTTATGGTCGCCAGTCACCAGTCATAAGGATTGTTCGGTCGATCAATGCAATGTCTATTGATGTGAAAAAAGTTTGCAGTGAACTTTGTTGCTGGTTTTTTTAATTTCTACATTCTATCTTTTGTGCCATTCTCTGTTGAAAGATTGTTGAGTGTTGTTATATGTTACGTACTGTTTCTGTATCTTATTCTTTTTGCCAAAAACATGGCGCATTGGCGTCAGCTGTTATGCCACGTATTGTATTTTTTCATAACAAACAATTACACCGATTATAAAATAGTACGTTAGATAATTTGTTCAATGCAATGGCAGTTAACGGGTTGAATACGACGAGAAATAAGTCAAATTTTGACAAGTACCCGTCGCATTAACAACGTATCCGACATGTTTACGAGCCAGCTCTAGAATATAGTAATTAATTATTCAAATATGTATGCAGGTATCCTGAATCCGTTACAGTTTCTCGAAAATAAGGACACTTGTTTAATTTTATTGAAGTAGAATTAAAATCTTAACTACTGCTTTGTTTCTAATGGCATCCTGAAACATACCATATCATTTTAAACCATTTTTTTGTATACTTTTCTAAAAATAATAATACAACATACGCATTATCATTGATTTAATATTTTTGAAAATACAGGGTGGTTATGAAATATTAAACAGTTTACACTCAAACTTCTTTTTGTGGGATTTCGAGGTTACGCGTTTTTTGTATTATTTTAAATATACACATTAGCGGCCAAATGAAATAACGTAATAAACAGGGCGTTGTTCACATACTGTACGTGAAAAATAAAGTGTTTCACCTGTTTATTACAATGTGACCTTGACACGCGCGTCCTAGATTCCTAGAAGTCATAGATTTTTTGTGAGATTTAGTTTTGTGCTATATTCCGCGGAATGCATCTCCCGCACAAAAAAAGGTGCACATAGGTGTATAAAGAAAATTTAATATGTTATGTATCATTGATTTTCCCACCGCAAACAGAAATCTTTACTTGCCTGAAAATCTTCTACTGCATTAACCTAACCTAACCTATATTCAATTATATCTATAAATCTATAATAGATATACCTAACTGTCTAACCTTTTTTTTCAAAATAAGAATCCGTTTTTTGATTATTCAACTGTAAATAATAACCATAGAGAATAATTTTCAAATACCATAGAGAACTCATTAGTACAGTATAGATTTTGTCCCAACAGCTACTTTACCTTAAATATCTATCTTAATACTAGTGATACGATGTCTAAACTTTTGGTATTCTTAAATAATCATTGGCTAGTTGCGCCGTAATTGATTAAAAGAGAGAAGAATTCGGAATTTTTCAGTCTAATTGTCAATGTTAGCAATTGCTGGGAAGCGCTAACATAAAATTTCACGCCCATAAGCGATAAGAGAACGTGACCTAAATTTTAAATGCATCATTGTGATGGAATCATAGATAACATGGGCTGAGTGCTTCATATCTGGCAACAATAAAAGGCGATAAGCGATAATATAAGAGATAAGGTAATGCGACTTCCTGTACGGTTATTGGTTGTTAGTCCGCCATAGCCGTTGGAATGGAAACGTCGTCGTTTTCATGCGCGACTCAAATATGAATAATTATAGGAAAAATAGGGATTTTTATATGATTTTTTTTTCATAAAGATGTATAAATATACGTCAAAGCATAATCAATCATTTTTTTATTTCAGTCTATGCCAATAAGGCCAAAACACTTGGGTCTTTTCTCTGAGAGTCATTTTTCAAGGATAGTCCTAAGAAGGTTAAATAAATCAGAATAAATTTTGACAAAAAGTGTATTTATTATTATTTACAAGCAAATTCCTATATTTTCTATTTACACCTATTAGTATTTTTATAAAATAGATCCAACTGATAGGGTAAAAATACATGCAAAATTAATTTAATGACTAATAATGACAGTAGATTGGCGCCATTCATAATCAGTGGCAGCACAAATAGCTTCAACATCAAAGGCATTTTAAATATTAGAATAATTTTTAATTATTGATACCTAATTTATAATTAGGTTTCATGTACATATTATAGAGTTGCTAACTTAAGTTGAAAAAAACTTCACAATATATCCCAGCTCGTATTTACAAACACCCTATAGTAACAATTATTGTCATTGATCAATTTATAGTATAAATTTTTATTTCTAATAGTTTGTAATAATTTATTATAAAATAAATGTAATTTCAAAAATAAAGAAGGGTTTTTAGTATGATAATATTTTACTTCAATGTTGAAAAATAATTGTAAACAATGACTATTACTTTCAATTATCATAAAATATTTTGATGAGACCCTAAAATTTATAAACCAGAAATATTACAGAATATGAAGATATTTACAGATAATCCTCAACTTTTGAACATTGAAAAACTTCTATTGACAGTGACCTTGAAATGCTATTTTTTTATGACATAAACTTGTCAATCTCTCACATTTTACTGTACATACAAGTTTTATGTATTTAAAAAAATATATGTTTTATCAATACTGCACATTACCCTAATTAAAAGAAAAAATCTTTTTATGAGTATACCACAGACTTTGAAATGAAATGAAATTTAACGATACATGAAATTGGTAAAAATGTGTCATTAAAACATTTAAATTTACCCCAATCCATGATGTTCATAATTCTAAAAGAGAAAGAAAAACTCTATAAAGCATTTAAAAGGCCACCACATAAAAAAATACATATTTTGTATTGAGCTTGACATGCCGACCCAAGTTGAGGAATACCTGTATAGCAAACCTAGTGGTAGAAAAAGTAACTAAATTACATAGGGTGAAAATATAAAATAATATTATCTTAATTTGTAGAGTAAGATGGCAAAAGAACAGTTTTTAAATAAACTAAAAATAGATTTCATTATTCAGCAAAGAAGAATAATACATGTTTGAAAACAAAGATAGAATAATAATAGAATATGATTTATTCTAAAAAATATCATTAATACAAAAAGATTCTTTTACTCTAGAAACAAAGAAAAGTATAGTTGTCAAAAGTAAATTTTGACATGTATATTCGCTTTGAAATATCCATAATATTGCCACAGTTTCTAAGTATAAAAAAATACTTTTTTTAATAATTGACGTGCTAAATGGCACATGGAAAATTATAAACTAAATCGAAGCAATAAAAAATAAAGTAAAATTGGAAGAAGTTATCTTCAGTACAAAAAGTTAAAACTAACAACTAATATCTAGGAATAAATTAATTATTAAAAGGAATACGCAACACATATATTCCCAATATCTGATAACTCACAGCTTCAATAATAGTTTGTTTTGGAACCATTAAATTCTTAACTCTTGCTTATCCAAGCAATAACAATTTTAGTCAATTTGACCTTGAAGTGAAAATGGTAAAATGCGTATCTTTTTAAACAAAGCAACATTATTCACTTTGTTGTAAGCTTCTAAATAGGATTGAATGACAATTAACAACGGTAGACTAATGTTACTTCATGGTTATTCTTTATGAGTAAAAAATGACATTTATTTGTTTGTAATCAAGCATCTAAAAATGAGAATGACAAAATTAAATAACATTCGCGTGTACCATAGATTAACTGCCAAATAAATATTGTTTATGATATTCATTGGTCGATAAAATAGCAGAGTATGGAAATATATGTATCAGGTAATTGTCATATTATAATGACAAATAAAATAATTGTTAAATAAATCAATCATAGACAATGGAAAAGGAGTCATTTAATGACAGCACAAAATGTCTCTCAAGCTGGCTATTTTGTCACAATTTATTGTTGAATTGAAGAATTGAATAATTCTTTTTGATATTGAATGTATCAAATTTATTTTATAATGCTTACATGACACTTCAATTTGTACACTTTAATTAAAGAGACAAAACAACGATAATGTCATTCAATATGTTATTTGTAGAACAGTTTCTACTCTTTGAATTGGATAGATTAAATATTAAAAAGTCGAAATTGATTTCGGATATTATTGTATGATTACATAATAACTCAAAAGGTGGCATTTTAAAAAACGATTTTACTGAACAGATGAACGAAAAACAAAAGAATTGAATTTGTCTTTCAATTTGACAGATCGAATTCAAAAACTTATCATTCTGTGTTTAAATTTGTTTCAATAGTGACAAATAGATGTAGTATTCTTCTTAAAGAAAATCTATTGTAAAATTTGTTATCATATAGTAGCACCATTTTAAATTGATATATTATTCTCTGTTATTCTATATAATATTCCAGACAGTATCAGCCAATTGAATTAAATACATCCCAGCATTCATTTTTTAATAAATACGCTATCCAATCCCAACTGTTTTGGATAAGGCCATGAAATACTTGCTCAGAGTGGGCAAAAATTTACTTAACCACTTCAGTACTAAGCAAAATGGTCGCATTGATAACATATACTTTCAAAAAATCCTTTTTTCAACAAGATTGACTGATGACAGAAGTACCATGTTTTTTCTAGCGACTATGTATAGATGTGCTATGAAAAGAAAAATATCATAAAAATTCTTACAAGAAGAATTTTTTAATTTTGCAATATTTGCGACTTTATTCGTGACGTCCGTACACGGCGGATACCAGTGGCCTTATGGTACTGAAGTGGTTAAAAGATCATAAAAATTCTCATGGTAACAAAAATTGTTATAGTTAAATGAAGTAAGTATAAATAAATGATTATTACATGAAAAAGAAGATAGATTTTAAAATCCTAATGAAACATAACAACAATCACTGTGATTTACAAAATAATAGTGTCTGTTTAAATTAAAACGTATCATTTTTCACAACCATCAAATAATAACACAACGCTCTTCATCCAGTTTTCATTGAAAACTAATGTAATCAGTTTACACATTTTCTTCAATATCACACACTTTTACTACATACATTTTTTGACAGTCTAATTTACCTACAGATAAAACTTAAGCGTTCAATTAATATACCTAAATCAAGGTACTATTTTTAATAGAAATTTTTAATTATTCCATCGTATTAGAAATACCATCTCTAGAAGAGTGGAAACATATCAGTCATATAAATAAAATATATATGATTGTATGTGTCACACGTATCTAATTCAGTGCAAATATGGCCTCGAAAATATCCAGAAAAGTACAATTTCAACTTATAAAGACTACATGTTTATCCAGATCCGTTGGTGTAGTAATCTCCAGCCACTTTCTGTCCCGCCTTGAAGACATTTTGGAAAGTTTGGGCGGCTCCCTGAAAATCATCCTTGAGTTTAGTTACAGAACAATTCGCAATTGCAAATGATAAAATCCCAAAACCTTTAGTTTCACCATTCGTTACGTGAAGTAGATTCTCCTTCCCTCGTTTGTTACAATGGTAAAACTCTTCTAGAATACATGTGAGTTGGCTTACAAACTATATGTGTTTTTTATAAACATTACAATAATGACAATTTGATTTTCAATATCAATACCCGAATTCTATCAGAAAGATGTAACCGTGTGTTTTAAATGAAACAACGATAGCAGTCTTTTGTTTGTGCAGAGACATGATAGATGATTATTTACTAAAATATTTGTTGTCTATGCATACGTCATCTAAACTCCATTCAATGTGACCAAGATATACGAAAATTAATAATCACTTAACCCTTTTAATCCCATGGGACCGATCTATTGTTCTTGCGAATATATGCAAAGAATACCAGAGGTCTCAGTTTTTTAACACGTTTAAATGGCATTTATTTTTTATAAGCTTTAAAAAGCAATATAAAGCAATTAATTCTTACACTATACATCATAAGATGAGATTACATGAAATTTACACTGATAAATTAATATATTCCGTTCTTTGCATAAAAATGCCTTGGGATTTTTCGCGGGCACTTTTCAAAATGATCTGGGATACAGAGGGCTAGTACCATATCGTATATTTTGTATTTTATAATGTAGCATTCTGAATTTGGAAGGGATTTATTTGAATGGACCTAATTTGATGCCCTTTCACTGAGAATCTGTCCAAACATTCTTGAGTGCAAAAAATGGTGAAAAAGGTTGGGACAATAACTGTGAATGCTACATTATAAAGTAAGAACATTATCTCTCGAAACTCATTGCTCGAAAAACTGAATAACATTAAATTTTATACTGTCTCTCACTGAATGGAATTTAGTATTTTTTTCTACAAACAAAAGAATGTCCAATAACAAAATAGAATTTTCATTTGTTTTTATATTTCATAATCAAGATAAAACCGTTCAGTTTGTCTTCAGATAGCTTCAGATAAACTTATAACCACAAAATTAATACCAAAACAAAAGAAAAAAAATACATTTATCTGTTCAAAATAATATCTCAATTAATGCAATTTAACATTATATTGTTCCAATTTCAAAAAAACATAGCTTTCAAACTGTCTCTTTTGTTCATTATTATGGCACAATATTAAAGTGGTAATTATTGTTTTATATTCAAATCAAACATTATTGTAAAATCTAAATTCAATTACTTAATCTTATTTATGTAACTAAAGCTGAGGACAAAAATTTCTGTTCATATTGTCACTTAAAAAAACAATGGAATGGATTAAGTCAAAAAACAGTTGCCACTCAGATAATTGACTTAAATATTTTAAGCAATTAATACCAGTAATTATTTCAATCGAGAATATTTACAGTTGTGTATTTTTAATTAATCGTTGCATGTTATTATCAAATGATTAAAGTTACATAAACAATGATAAATAAAATTCAGACTTGTTTTCACACACAGTGACATTTTACCGAATTTGGGTATTGATTTATTTGATACACACACCTTTAGAACTCTCTGATCGAAAGTGAAATATGTACAGAAAAGACCCACACAGATAGAAGAGAGTAATGAAGGATTAAATTTTGAAATTAAACCTGTATAGCAGCTCCTAGAAATTGTGAGAATGCTCTGGTGACATTTATGGCAGCGGAAACAAGTTGCCCTCTTCCGGGGCCATTTTCGGGCGTATCTACCACTCGTGGTGGAGGCAGAGGTACCTGGTCCAAACATAATTCAATTCTCACATTTAAACTTGCACACAAAGCAAGACTTTTTTTTTATTCGTTGTTCTGTACACAAAAAAATGGTTAAACATATCAATATGGACACGATAAAATAACCTAACCCAAAATGCAAATGATTGAAATAATGTCAATGACATGAATGAAGTTTGAATTGATATCAATTGAGGGGTTGTAAAGAATATTGGAAAGACATATGGCATAGATTTTAACACAATGCACAAAATTGGGCATTTGTTAATTGGGCATCAAATGCAAAATAGCATGTTAATTACCAAAGTAATTAAAATTAATTTAATAAATAAATAAGTAAACAAAATTGAACTATATTATTGTATGAGTTATTATTTAATCTACTTCATAATTATTGTTTATAAAAAAATAATAACACATGTTTATGAACAAGTCAGCCCACCATGTTATGAAAATTACTTATTCTGACCCATCTTTAAATTATTTAAGGTCCTAATTATAATTGGTTTTGATTAATTAACATCCAACAGGTTAGGTTAATTCTAGGGTGCCCTCTTTTGGTGTTAGTTTGAAGCTTTAAGTGACCAACGAATGATAAGGTACTAAATGGAGATTGTGTATTTTTAAATGAGAACTTGATCAAATCAAACGATAACTAGACAAACGGGGTATGAAATTGATAATGGGATCTACAATCTTTACTTGTATTCAGATAATCTTTAGTAATCATCCATAGGACCTTATGCTTCGTAGGTCACATGAGATAATCACTCACTCTATTTCCTTGTCTGACAGGTCTAGGTTCCTCTTCTTCCGCGTTCCCTACGAAAGGACCTGAACCGAGGAAGAATCCTCCTCCCCCTTGTGCCTGGGGGGGAGCAGCTGGCCGGGAAGGCTTCGCTTTCTCTCCTCCAGCGGTTCCAGTCTCTTGCCACTGCTGCCAAAGCCAGGCCAGACCGTCCAGAATTGGACGTCCCTGTCTCGCCGGAGGACGCGTGGGCCGTGGGGTTGTGCGTGGCCTCACTTTGGGGGTCACAATCACTTGGTTCAATAGTGCCTACGAATTAAACATGAAAACAACTGTAAATTAACATACAAAATTATGTACATCTACAGCAGGGGTTCTTAACCCTGTGCCTGCGGAGCTATTATCGTGCGCCCTCCACAATGTTTCAAATAACTAAAAAACCGAAATTTTATCAGAATTATATTTTATTTCTTGAAATTATTTTTCAAAGAAGTTTTCATTCCAATATAACACCAAGTCCTTAATATTTGTTGTTTTAATAATCCGGACTGCGCCCGTCCCTATTCTCCTCAAGCCAAAATATTCCTGGAGTTGCAATAAGGTTAAGAACCCCTGATCTACAGTATCTACTCCAATAAAATTTAATAGAAACTTAATAAGAGATGTAGAACGGTACTGAATTATGTTATTGATGTGGTGGAAGTCATTTTTCCTCTCCGCAAATTTCATGGGCCTTAATTTTTTTTAATTTAAAAGCCACTAATTCAACGTTTGCAGCTTACATACTTTTCATAGAATGTGTATTAAGCTGTGTACAGTATGACTACCGAATAAGACTATTTGGAAAAATAATGGGTTACATCATTTTGCCTTTCTCAGTCGATATATAAAGCGGATCATATTTTTTTACTCACCGCCAATTTAAGTTGTTCTTGTAAAGTATTTTGAGGAGTTGAAGGTCCAATACCTCTCTCTTTCAAAAGAGCTGCCAAGATGGCATCGTTTGACTGACCATACTCAGTGCTGATTGCTATCGGAGCAGTTGTTACATCTACAGGCTTATCAGGCTGTCCAAGTAATGTCGCCAAAGCTTTGTCACCAGAAAATCCGCTCAGATTCAGAGTATTACCCGACTGTTGGTCACCTCCTTGAAGCTTCAAAAGGCTTTCGAGAAGCTTCTTATCCTGCTCAAAGCTTTTGATATCATCTTGAATAGATGAAGCAGATTGAGCATTTTCAGCACTGACAGTTACCACTTGCGGTTTAGGAGTTGTGGTAGTTGTTGTTGTAGGTCTTCGTGTAGTTGTTGTTGTTGTTTTGATTTCTACTGGTTTCGGGCGTATACTTGAAGACAGTTGCTTGAGCAACTGATTACTTGAATCTATCGTATTGAACGGAGAAGGACTGCCTAATAAAGACTGCAACAATTGAAGATCTGGAGCATCTATACCAGCTTTCAATGTGACCGGTTTAGTACTGGGTGTCTGCCTGGGTATATTAATCTTCGGAGTAGTTTGACCAGTAAAACTGAGAAGAGTCTGTAAAAGTTTTGCATCATTTTGGTAAGATATCAAATCGTCATGAATAGAAGCAGCATCTTTTGAAGATGTTTGCTGTTTCAATGAAGTCAAATCCAAGCTATTGGCGAGGCTGGCTCTCAGGTCATTGTTGGCTATATATTTTTCACCCCGAGACGGAGATTGTGGACGAACAGCTGTCGTCGTGGGACGCTTGGTTGTTGTGGTGGTTGTCGTACTGGGTGTCTGCCTGGGTATATTAATCTTCGGAGTAGTCTGACCAGTAAAACTGAGAAGAGTCTGTAAAAGTTTTGCATCATTTTGGTAAGATATCAAATCGTCATGAATAGAAGCAGCATCTTTTGAAGATGTTTGCTGTTTCAATGAAGTCAAATCCAAGCTATTGGCGAGGCTGGCTCTCAGGTCATTGTTGGCTATATATTTTCCACCGCGAGACGGAGATTGAGGAATAGCAGTTGTTGTCGTGGGACGCATGGTTGTTGTGGTGGTTGTTGTTGTTGTTGTTGTTGTTGTGGTGGTTGATGTGGATATTGGTGAAATAGTTCCGGTTGATTTTATTTCGGCCAAATTTCTATCGACAGCCAATGCGATGATTCTATTTGCCAAAGACTGTTCTTTGTCTTGAGTTCTGGGAGTAACCAATCGTCGCTGTAATATAATAAAAAAATACTTATTAGGATTATTTTAGTTCCAAATAATAATTAATGTTATAAATAAATATTTTTATATCCACTTATGTCTTGTCCAAGTAACAGATAGTTGATTGCTTGCAAGGTAACAGCTGAATCCTATTTTTGGAGACAATATAGATGTAGTAATTCGATAAAAAAAAAGCAGTGGTTCGAGCATCTGACACTTTATACTGCGTTTTATTATATAGCATGTGATATAACAAGTTTCAAACATAATATTTACCAAACTAGTTAGAAAGGCTATATCATCTTCCACAGAATAAGTTGTTCCGTCTGGCTGAATAGTCGTTGCTGCCGTTTGCAATAGCTCTGGCATTTTTGTAACGCTTGAAACAACTCTTTGTGTAGTTGGTCTTCTTTGTGTTGTAGATACAACTCTCTGTACTTCCTGAGTGGTTGGTCTGCTAGTGGTAGTAGTAGTGGGCGCTTCTGTGATAGTTGTTGTTCTTTGTGTGGTAGGAACCGTAGTTGTTGGCCTCCTCTGAGTTGTAGTTCTCATAGTTGTAGGTCTTTGAGTTGTTGTCGTGGTCGTAGTGGTAGGTCTTTGTGTTGTTGTTGTGGTTGTTGTGGTAGGTCTCTGGGTTGTTGTTGTGGTCGTAGTGGTCGTAGTGGTAGGTCTTTGAGTTGTGGTTGTAGTAGTAGGTCTTTGAGTTGTAGTTGTAGTGGTGGTGGTAGGTCTTTGAGTAGTAGTAGTAGTGGTTGTAGTTGTAGGCATTTGGGTTGTTGTTGTTGTGGTGGGCTGTGCTGTTGTTGTTGTCAACATTGGCATTGGTATCTGTTGGACAGAAAATGTTTCCAATAAAGGTACTTCTTGTGGAGTAGCAGCAGATGACTCCGGTGGACTCTGTGACGTAATTGTGCTCTGTACAACCGTTGTTGTCGTGACTTCTGATCCTGGTGTAGTTTTGGAAATTGATGAAGGTGCGACACTTATAATTATTGGTTGATTGCTTTCAATCAATTGAACTTTAGCAATAATTGTTTCTGGTGTTCCAAATATACTTTCCATATAGTCAGGTGTCACAGATTCTGGAGCATTTTGCATAGGAGTGTCAATGGTTTCGAATCCACTCCTCGTGAACACAGTCCCCGTGCCATCCTGCTTGGGCATCACGGAAGTTACCGGTCTTTCTGTGGCAGTCATCGTAGTTTTGTTTGTTATGATTCTTTGAATATTTGCACCAAAGTTTATGGCTTTTCCATCTCTATCTCCAGATATTAAATCATTAGATATTGGCTTGAATCTGAAGACTGCGTTTCCACTTCCTTCTCCAGGTCTTTCAGTGCGAATCAGCTTAGTCTGTAAAAGTGTAAATGATTATCACAAATATTCCATTAGTTGTCATTGTGAGAACATTGTTTAAGTGCATTAATTGTCAAATATAAATTGTACCATTAAGTTCAGTTCAACATTGCCTTCCCGGTGGGTAAGACAGTTGACCACCACTGCCACTTTATCTTAAATATCTATCTTAACATTAGTGGTACAATGTGTAAACTTTTGGTATTCTTAAATCATTATTTTTACACCTTTTGCAGACAAACAAATATGATTTTATCTACTAGTTTCATCGCAATTAAATAAATAAGAAAATAAATTGGATTTATTATTGACCGAAATCCATTTACATCGTTGCTGCAAATTGCCAGGATTCAAACTTCACTGCCCATACGCGATGAGGTAAGTCTATCTTATCTCAAACGTGCCTCGATCAAATGTACGTTTCAAATCAAATGGATGCTTTTTACATTAAAAGGCGTAGATAAGCCCTCACGCTCATATTTTTGATAACGCCAGTCTGTCATGAACATCAAACGTAAACAGCTTGTCCTTTCATGCGCGACTTAAAATATGAATAAATATAGGAATACTATAGATTATAACAAAAACAAAATTAGAACGATGTATAAAGGTACGTTAAAGCATAATATAACATTTTTTTTAATGCAATCTATGCCAATAAAGCCATACCACTGGGGTATTTTTAGACCCCCCTTCGGATCACGCGCTATTTTTCAAAGACCGTCTTTCGAGGGTTAAAGAACTTATAAATAAAAGGGTTTACTTACATCAGGGTCAATATCCAGTGTTAGATATCGAGGTGTTGTTGTGGTAGTGGTAGTGGTGGGCTGGCGAGACTCTTCCTTAGTTGCTGCTGCAATGCTGTTTACTAAGATATCTTCGACAGCTGGCAACTTTACTGTCGTTAAAAGGCTACCCACATTTGTTTCAGTCACGATCTGCACATTTGATTTCATGTTATTGTTGACATTATTCACTGCGTTGTTGAAATTTTCCATATTTTTATATTCGCCATTATGTCGGATAATGTTTTCATACCGTCAGATTCCTGGCCGTTATTGCTCACCTAAAACCATCAAGCAAACATTAGTTATGCTTGTCTAATATGCACGGTACAATTTTGTAATAGTTCAACCATCTCCTTTCATATTTGACAAAGCTATAAAAAATCTTATCCCATTAAGTAATTCAAGACTTAATAATATTTAAACAACATCACAATGGGTTAGGATTAAAGAAATAAAGATTATTCTAAAATAAGCATTAATACTTAAAAACAATAAGAACATTTTATTAAATTTGTTAAACCATCTATTATTGATTTTAAATTGATAATTACAAAATAATTGTGTGAAGTGATTCTGTTTGGTTATTCGATGGATATCAATTGTATACTTAGACATTGATTTAGGAAAAACTACAGAAGGAAAACCTTAAATTAATTCTTTATGATAAAGTATAAAGCAAAACTTAAAAGTCTTTATTGATTGAATTGGCATTTACTTGGTAGAACTCCATTATAACACAGTGAAAAAAATAACAATGTATTTTAGTTCTACAGAATTTATTTTAAGCCATCGTCAGAACTATGTTTAAGCATGCATTTACTTATCTACATATACATACTGTTGTAGACAGGGTACACAATACATCTTCTTTTCGGTTATATCATCCCCACTTTATATGGTAATAATAAGTTATTAAATATGACACATTGATTTTATGCATTTGTCGAAGTGAAAGTTAATCTGGGTTTTTATCTGACTACAATAGTATATAAATTTAGATAAGTAAATGCATATTTAAACATAGTTCTGATGATGGCTTAAACCGAAATAGCCAACAACGAAATATCAACAAATAAATAAAGTAATTTCTGTAGAACTACGTTACATTGTTATTTTTTTCATGTGTTAAAAAAGTCTTTCTTTGACAGAACAAAATCTTAGACACATCTTAATATCCATAGAAATGTTACCAGAGATGCTGTCATATGCATGTTTACAGAATCAGTACTCATTTAACTCTTACATTCAATTGCAGATTAGTTTCACCTGTACCAAATATTAGTAAGTAATTAGACATTTCAAGGTTGGCATGATTTAAACATAATGTTGTATTAATATGATTAATAGGGTGTTATCGTGTGATAATTTAATATCTCTAATTAACAACAAGAAGCAAGCGAGAGCAATAGCTAGTCCATTCGCGCTGAAAGAGACACAAGTACCATTGTTTGTGTGCTATTTACAGGAGGATCCATCATTTGGGTATCGAGATTTCGGAGACCGTCTGGAGCCTGAGTCGAATTGTTTTGAGTTATTTCATTAGTATTTATATCATCGGCTATGTTATTTATCGGTATTATAGATTCAGGATTACTGTACACGGGGCTGTAAGGGTTTCTCAAGCTTCGTGGGTCAATCGGTAACACGTCAATGCGCTGAGTGACAGTCGGCACTCGGGTTCCATTCGGGAACCTTCTGATTATTGTGTTATTTGGCAACACTCCGAATATTATGAAGGGACTTGCTTCTGTTAGAACTTCCAATTGGTTATCGTTAGGGTTTTTACGTACCACTGTATTATTCGGTAGCACTCCGTAAATAAAATAATCCTTCTTTGGCGGACCGGAAGTGGAGCTCATCGTTCCGGGAGGGGCAATGGGAGATCTGTTTGTAAATCTCGGTTGTGGTATTTGAGAATTATCGGACGGTGTAGACCGCCACGATGTGGGGAATGGCGGGTTCCACTGATACGTGGGAGTTGTAGAACTGTTCGATGCCAGTGTAGTAGTGTTAGACTCCACTGATTGTGGAGTCATTTGTGTGGTTGATTCACTCGAGAGTGTTGTGATTTGAGTCATTTCACCGGTGGAAGTCAAAAAAGTATCAGTAGTTGATTCAAAAAGCATATCATTTAATGTAGATGTCATTGAGTCATCTGATGAAGGTAAAGTGGTCGCGTCAACGGGAGAGTCTAATACGGTTACGGGAGATAATGAACTGGGGGTGGTAGGCTCATCGGTGACCATCTCAGTGGAAACTGTCAAAGACTCAATCATACTGGTAGACGAGTCTACTGATTGACTATCTTGAGCTTCTGTAACACTGTTGATCAAATTGGCAAGTTGCTCCAGTATCATACTGCGTTGGTTGTCTTTAAAGCTTACTCCGGTATCGAAATTGGATCTACTCTGAAGATCAAGACCGCCGATAGACTGAAGTGGTCCGTCTGTTACTTCTAGTGTCCCAGATAACATGGCTTTTTCAAGAGTTTCAATATTGTTATTCTGAATGATCTGTTCAATATCTCGAAGAAGCTTGGCTCTACGGCTTAAAACTGGTTGAGGCATAGTTTCTACAGAAGCTGTAGGTTGGGGTGAAGCGATTGTGTTAGTAGTTGTTAGTGCATCAGAACTCAATGTGGATTGTTCGGTAGAAGTGGAAGTTAATGTTGTCGTTCTAGGGAACGGTTCTGTTGTAGGTGTCATTTCGGACGTTAGGAACATTGTTGTCATGTCAAAGTTAATAGGGTTACTCGATTCGTCGGTGGAGAAGAGAGTGTTAGCTGTGGTTGATAAAGTATTTGCGTCAGTCATTTCGGAACTAAAGGAAGTTGAGAATGAATCGAACGGTGTTGTTAGTGAAGGTGATTCAGATTGACTTTCTAAATATCTTGATTCTAAAAATGGGAAAATACTATTTTCGCTTGATGAATCGACTGGGTTTTCAGTCAGTAAATCAGTTAACGTCATTGATTCTACAGTTACCGATGATGATTCCGGTATTTCAGTATTAGAAAACACAGTGGTACTTGATATCGAATCAACTGTTGTGATTTGTGGAACGGTAACACTTTCCGCCGTGTTTGTTTCCACCGGCATAAATCTACTCATTATGTCTATTTGTGAGGAGCTATCTGTAGTGCTTTGTTCAAGTATGTTAGAAGACCCTTGAGAGTCCGCGTTTATTACATTTGCGATCGAGTCTGTGGAGCTGACGGGTGCTTGCTCTGTGCAGGGTGTGAAGACGGGTGACGTCAGTGTTTGGGTAGTGGACATCGGTCTGGGAGTCGTATTATATAAAATGAGAGTGGCAAATGGTTTTCTATCAGTAACGGGTGGCTTCTTCCGAGTGGTTGTTGAAATAGTGTCTGTGGTTACACGTGGTTCGGGTGTTGACACGGGTGATAGTGCGGCCGTGCCGACGCTTGAGGAGGTTACGGATAGAAAATCAGTTGCGCCCGTCGTTGACGTCATTGTGAGACCCACATTCGCTTCGGTAAGGGGCTGTACAGGTATATTAGTTGTTGTTACCCGAGAACTCACGCTCTCGGTCTGTACAGTGAGAGTGATTTTCGAAGAGTCGTCGCCTCTCGCCGGAGAATCACTTGAACTACTTTTAATTTGTTCGGTTGTACTCACGCCGATGACATTACCACTTGTCGTTATTTTACCCTGGTTGGTGGGTTTAGGCGTAGTTGAAGATAAACTAGGAGTCGGTTTCGGAGTGGACTTTAAAATGTCGGCCAAGGCGTCGAATATCGACACTGTGACAGACGGAGAGTGGTTAGAGGTCTCCACACTGATCAGTCTTGAAGCGAATGCCACGGTCTCGGCTGTAATTAAGCTGTCGGATGCAGGTGTACTTCGCGGTTGACTGAACGATATTATCTCAATGTCGGGATAGATATTGTTCTTTCCTTCATCGTTGTCCTGTAATGAAAGAGGAGCTTGTGCCTTTATAAGAGAGTCAGAAAGTTGAAATTTAGAAAAGAAACGGAAACAAAATTTCGCAACTTTAAAATTGTTGAAAAAAAAACAATAGATAGAATAAAAATGCATAGCTAATAGAAATAAAAGGATATTGTGTGAAAGAGCAGAGATCTAACAGCATAAAGTGCTAACATCTATTATATCTAATTTGGGTACATGTTATGAAGAAAACTAAGCTTGGGACTTTTAATTAGAACAGCATTTTTATGGTTTCAAATGCGCTATTTTAATAATAAAAGAGTACAAAATATTAACATTATTAAAAAATATATTATGGTATGTGTATATATTAAATTCATCTTTAATCCTAATGGTAAATATACCTAAAAATATTTATTTTGATGGTGTATAAATAAAAATATCATTTTATTAAATAGATAAAACTTCTCTCTCTATTAGGTCTTTTTCATTGCATTTAACTTATTATGTACTGTACTTATGAAAACAAGATATCCTTTTAATATACACCAACAATAGATTACAGGGGGCATCTTTAAATTACACGCACTGGGAATATTTTATTTTATGTGTCGCTAATTTAACAAAATATAGCTATTTTATTAAGTAGAGGTTAAGGATTTGTGACCAAATGTGGCAATGAGGAATTGTCATTTAAAGACGACCCCTATACTCTGATCAAACTCTAGCGTAACATAATAATCTATAATTAAATCTAACATAACTAAAGACTATAGCGAGTTTCGCTTAGATTGAATTGATTTTTCCACTAAGCGAAATTCACTATGATCCAAAAAACTTTCATGTTCCCTTTTTGAAATTTAAATTTAACTCTATTGATAGAAACATTCAGGGTAGGATAGTTAATTTATTGAATTCTAATGAATGATATTCCATGAGGTGATAATGATGATGGTGAATGCACGGTGGGAATAATTGATTTTAAATAAAATTTAAAAATGTGATGACAATGAGTTATTATTAGGAAGTTTTATTTATAAAATGACTTAAAGAATTTAAAAGATTGTCAGTAAGTATTTATAGCATTGGGAAACATTAATAAAAATTATAAGCCAAGGTTTGTTGTCCTATCATCGGACTGCTTAACCGGGTGCAACAGAAAACTGTACCTTCATGTTTCTTCTAGTTTTGAGGAAAGTTTATTGACATTGCATTATACGTAAAAGGTACATGAGAGAATTTAACAATTTGTTTGCCATTTGTATTTATTATTTTTGATTAACTGGTTGATTTTATTTCTCAAGTCTTCCCTATTAAGCCAAGTCTAATATAAATTTAGCATATCACATGATAATTATTATGGTTAAAAACAGAAGATTCTAGCAGGTAATTGGAAGAAGTAAATATTTCATTACAGTGATATGTTAAAATAATTTTAAAAAACTGTATTGGATAACAAAAAATTAACGTTAATGTAATTTTACTAACTTATGTTTTCCTAGTTTTTTTTAAACCAAATCAAAAATAATAATTTAATTACATTAAATAACTTATGATGTAAAATTTCTTCTATGCTTTACTCAAATTTTTGTAGGATTTAGTAATCGATAATAATATTTGACATATTTACCCAATTTCATTTGAATATCACCATTATTTACATGCTGTTAGCTTACATCTCTATTCAGTTGAAGAAATAGTATTTTTTGACATTGAAATAAAAATAGCTACTTTTGAAAATATGAAATGAAAATACTGACACTGAGAAAGAGAAGACATAGTTTTGAATTTTAATAAGTAATAATGTAGGTATCTATCAAATTAAATGCCGATAATCCTGATATGGTATTCAATTTACTATAATGAAAATTATGCTATATGAGATGAAGTAAAGCTAGAGATAAAAAAAGACAGTAATGAATAGTTTTATAAAGAACATTTAAAGAAACTATAATTCTACATGTGGGAACTGTAAAAGTTATCTATGCAGAAGTTTATATTAGATTTATTAATAAATGAAGCAGAAATGGATCTAAAAATATAATAATAATGTATGATAAAATAGAATGTGTTTATAGCATTAAAAGAAAGCTAGTGATGTCATTATGAACGTTAAGTCATTCAGTAAGCCGTCAGGTGATGTGGAATGGTGCGAATGATCTGATGCTGAGATTTTCCTTGTAAGCGACCGTCTGCCGCCACAAACCAGACTGGTTCGGTGAGGGTATCCGCAATAGGATTGTCCGTTACGAAGAATTTCAGCCAAGCCTTCACGAGGGAGAACCAAAAACAAACCAATTTTGCTATGTCATTATCCACCAGCTAGCGAGCCAAGGATCCGTTCATAGACAACAAAAATATGAATTTATTCCTGTTTACTGCAATAACTTTCATATAGATTGAATTAATTCTTGCTTCTGAACCAGTATAAAACAAATCATATAGTTATTTAAAGGTTTAAGAGTTAACTCAATTCTTAAAATGAATTCAAAAAAATGAAATGTTCTATTTACGAAACCACTTATGAATTTTTCATTTCTTTGGTGACATTTGGTATAAAGTTTCCTAATTGTCTATTGGGTGAATATTGCAGTTTAATACATTACTTTTGACTTAACCCAAGGCTGGTGGCGTTTGATTGAACTATAATTTAACCTTGAACTTATTAGCAAATTGGTATGTTTTAGTTGAAAGATTCGTAAAGAACTTAAAATTGTGCATAAAACCAGCTGTTTTTTCTAATAAATGACATTTTAGAATCATATCCTTTAAAATATCTATATTCCTTTCAGAACTCCAGGTTTTTTTTCGAGATGACATTCCGAGTCAAATATCCTTTAAAAGAATTATGTCAAATTCACTGTTGTCTATGACAGGTTCCTTAGTTATTGAGGGTTTTAGGTTGTTATTGTTGATTAGAAAGAAGTACATTGAATTGTACCTACTCTTATTACTTAATTGTTTAGATAGAATAAACAAAATTGATTTGTTTTTATTCACATTTCAGAAGCAAATTATATTTTTGACAAATTGTTCTGAAACGCTACATATACTTTTTGATGAAGGTTAGTTATGAATGTTATGAATTACATACTAAGGTTAATGCATGACAAATGTTAGACATTAATAAGTAAATAAATCATTCTTAAAAATATTGTATACATCCTAAAACATGGCACTAGAAATAAAGTATTTTAATTAAGAAAATTATTATTATATTACATTATAGGTCTTTTCAATTTAGAAGGATTATAATTCAAAATAAGCTATTTTATACTAAACTTTTTAAAGCTATCAAAACGTATACAGATAAGTGCTCACAATGTTTGCATTAATTCTTTAATTTTTTTTATATTTAAGTGAAACATTTCAATCGATTGAATTTTGTACTTTTCCATGAGTTTTGTCGTATACGTTCCGGGTTTCGCCTTTCAGCATCTTCAGGCATTTCAAGTGCATGAATGTACTTGAATTGGCGATTGGAAAAGAACAAAATTCAAAAGTAATATTTAATTTCAGATATTTTAAATATTTTAAATTTTAGATATTTAATATTTTACTCAATAGGCATTGCCTGATTTTGGAAGTATATCTAAAGGAAATAATATTGTCGGTATACAATATAATTTCTTTAGACACACTTGATAAAAGCATAAATGATTACAAATTGGATATTGCTAAAAAGTGCAAAGTAATAAGAATGGAATTATCAAATTACTTCTACATGAGAATACATCAATGATAATTCTTTACTCTCTCTTAGCAAATTATAGCTCAGTTTGAATTACAGGCCTTGGCAATGTAACGTTATGTTGTATGGACTATTCGCGTTAGTTAGTAATTGGGAATGTATTCCTAGAAATAAAAGATTAATTAACAATTACATGCTATTGGTGAATTTTGCTTACCATAGTAGAAGTGACACTTGGTACAGTTGCTCGATAAACTGGCGGAGAACGCATGAAAGGACCCTTGTAACGTGAGCTAAACCTGTGAGTCTTATTTCGAGGGTTTATTGGTACCTGAAATGACATGGAATAACTTATTAGATTTTTAACTTACTTGTTAAGAAAATTCATTGAATTTAATCATATCAATAATTAAAAATGTATTGATTGAGTAGGCATTTACTTGGTAGAACTCCATTATAATACGGAAAGAAAAATAACAATGTATTTTAATTCTACATAAATTATTTTTAAATATTTGTTGATATCTATTTCGGCTTACGCTTTCGTCAGAACTATTGACGAAAGCGTAAGCCGAAATAGCTATCAACAAATATTTAAAAATAATTTATGTAGAATTAAAATACATTGTTATTTTTCTTTCCGTATTAAAAATGTACTTCAAAATGGGATTTATATACAAAAACCTTACAGTAACATAAACTTCCCTTGATACAATCATTATACTAATGCTATAATTGATTGAATTGAAATTTACTTGGTAGAACTCCATTATAACACAGTGAAAAAATAGCAATGTATTTTAGTTCTACAAAAATTATAAGATATAGTTGTTAGTTCTGACGAGGGCGAAAGCCAAAATAGCTATCAACTATTTATCTTATAATTTTTGTAGAACTTAAATACATTGCTATTTTTGCACCATGTTCTAGTGCTGTTAGATCAGTAAATAAGAAAGAATATACCTACCCCTTTCTAATATATTTTTTAATTATAACAATCAATGATTTTGATTAGCTTTTCTAAATATAGTTTAAGATCACAGGGACCTCTATCTACAAAAAAGTAATACGGTAAGAAAAATAACAATGTATCTTAGTTCTACATAAATTATTTTATATATTTGTTGATAGCTATTTCGGCTTACGCCTTCGTCAGAATATTTTAAAGATTCTAGAGATAGAACATTCCGATCTTAGTTCTGACGAAGGCGTAAGCTGAAATAGCTATCAACAAAAATATAAAATAATTTATGTAGAACTAAAATACATTGTTATTTTTCTTACCGTATTATAATGGAGTTCTACCAAGTAAATGCCTACTCAATCAATACAAAAAAAGTAGTTTTGAACTAAACACAAATAAAGATTTTAATGCCGTAGTATTAGGCAATTACCACATTTTTTTTATCAAAGGAACACGTTTTCTCATTGTTTCAAACACACACATATTTTATAATTATATTTCTTGCTTTAGATTTTCATTTGTATATAATACCTTCAACCATATCTTGTACACGGTTATATGAGGGGAGTTGTCCCTTTTGTCATTAATAAATATGATTACGGCAATACTGAAACTGGGCTTAACCCAAAGAAGGATTTTTTGTTGATAGCTTTGTGTGATCCTAAGTCTATGCTGTCTTATCAACAATAATGAAATACGTAATCATAGTTTTAAAAAAATTATACTCACAGGTTTTTCTAAAGACGATGATGTTGGTATTTTCCTTATAGATGCAGAACTACTCTTAGAGAATGAGTTTCGATTTAATTTTGTATGTCCTCCTGTCAGCAAATTTTCGCTTCCAAAATCACTCTTCTTCATTATTGTTTTGGGGCTATACCTGGATGTCAAACTCTTAAGTCCAATTGATTTGATTGCAACGGTACTCTTCCTCGGGGAAGGAGTGGCAGATTTATATTTAGACTGAAGGTTATTTGACCTTGTCAGGGCAGCAGTAGTTGCCGTGCTGAATACTGTGTCAGAATTAGTCTCCGAAAATTTAACAAAGTCGGTTTCCGTATCTGATTTGCTTGTGGATGTTTCAAAAGGTATTCGTTCGGTTGTTGATTTTGATCTTGAGTAAACACTTGGCCTAAACACTGATGATCTTCTTGGCTTATCCGTTTGAGATAGAGGGTCATCGAGTAAATTGGCAATTGGTTTTGTATTCTCTAAGCTGTAACGGGATGCGTTAAATTTGTGTTGTCGGACATACTTAAATGCCTTTGTTGATGGTTCTTCAGAATATTCTGTTGTTGGAGTGCTAGCAGATGCCAATAAATCAAACCGTACAGCTGTTGTTTCAGTGTTAGAAGAAAAAGCTTTTTTTTTGATGTTGGATCTTGAAAAAACACGGCTGGTTTGACTTGATTTTGTGTTCTCTCTGCGATCTAGACTATTTTCACTGTCATTGAAATCTGTCTGTCGTTCGGTCGTTGTGGTCGTTGCTACTTTGGGCGCACGAAACTGGAAAAGGTTATTCGTTTATGATTACTATTTTAATCTTCAAATATAAAGAACTATCGGTACCATAAAACAGGGTGAATATTCTATTCACCCCGCAGTCTCTATTCACCCCATTTTACGGTATCAATTTAGAAAATCGACTAAAGGTGCTTGATGGATTTTCAATATCAATTATGAATTGTTTGAATTTTGTACATTTTCATGAATTTTGTCGCTAATGACCCGAGTTTTGACTTTTGGCATCTTCAAGCATTTCAAGTGTACGAATATACTTTAACTGACACATTTGACTGAGTACATTCATCATTCATCATAACAAAATAATAGTTACCCTTGAATATTTATTGGACTCTGTTGTAACAGCATTTGATGTTTCTTCAGGATTGTATAAGCTCAGAACTTTCTGTGAGGCTCTTGTTGAAAATGATTCAGGTGTTGTAACTGTTGAAACCTTCTACAAAAACATATGATTAGTAAACTAAAAATATACTAGTATTGTTGATAGTAACTTACAAATGTAATGAATAAATACATGTGGAGAATTCTATTATTACTCATTTTTAGTTCACATTGTAAAAAAGAGAGGTCACCATTTCAATTGGATAATAATATTAATTTAGTAAGTCATAAAAATGCTTGAATTTGTCTACTTCACTGAATAATTATATCATATGTTGGTATTTATCCATTTTGATTGAAATGAAATTTTGTTTGTTACTATTTAGTCCCACAAGATTTTTGTCGTGTAATTGACAGCTATGTCAGCATAACATCATCATTCTAATAGTTCTGACGATGGCGTGAAGTCGAAATAACTATCAACTTTATTATATAGTTCTTGTAAAACTAAATACCTGAATCAAATGATGAATGAAATTCATTATAAGATACAATTTAAAATAACTTATTTAACGTAATGTCTGACTATCAGAGGCACGTGTTTCGACTCTTTGAGAGGCATCTTCCCAACAAGCAAAGCTTGCAACCTTAACGATATTAAATCTGAAGATGCCCTGAATGAGGCGAAACACGTGTCTAACAGTCACACAATAAGTGGAATTATTTAAGTAATTGTAAATGAGAGAATTTCATAATCTTACCAAACAGATATCAAAGAAACTCCTGCTTTATCCTCACCAGTGAAATTAATTTGAAATATTTTAACCTAATTAAATAGTCGTAAATTAAAAAATTATTGAACTCACTTGTGTTTTTTCTTTCGCCTGAAGAAGTGTTTTGAAATGTTCCGGATAATTTTCATTTTCATAATCATCCGCGGTAGCTTCGCCATCTTTTGATTTTTTTTCGCTTTTCGCAGTCCCACGAACGCTGCCGCGCGCCTTCGCTGGTGCTTTACTTTGGTTCGAGTTTGCGCTTAAATTTGTTTTAATTATCTTCTTTCTAACTATTCTACCGACCGGCAGAGCTGGTTTCGGCGTTGTCGTCGTTGTGGTGGTGGTAGTAGTGCTGGTGGTCGAACTAGTAGTAGTGCTGCTTGTAGTGCTGGGAATAGTTTCACTTATCTTCTGTGTAGTCGTTTTTTTGTTTTCGATTTCGGAAGCAACAACAGATGATCTTCTATTAGATTTTGGCGCACTTTTAACTTGTAATGTAGTAGGTTCTGTTGTTTTGGCGGGACGTCTTCTTTCGATAACCCGTCGACTTCTCACAGTTGTACTTGCTAAAGTATTATCTGTTGAAGTCGCCGTTCGAAATCTCGATACACCTCTTCCTCTTGTATTTCTGTTTTCAGTTTTTGTTTCCCCTTCGCTTCTTTCATACAGAGCCTCCGTTTGCATCTGCGACCTGCTGTTTGCAGTTCTGCCACGACCTCTTCCGGCTGTATTTCGTGCAGTAGTAAAAGTGTCTACATTTCCAACATCTAGACTTCCTTTATTAAATCTACTCCCTCGTGATCTTATAACGGAGCTTCTATCTCTAGCTGTTGTACTCGGAAGTACTTCAGCTTCGGTTGTAGATTTAGCTCTGGTGACCAACGGCAATCTAGCAACTCTTTCGCGCGAACTATCACTAGTGACATCTCCGCTGTGCATATCTAAATTAAATACTTCAATTTTGGACTCATCTATAATAGGCGCGGCTGTAGTTGTAGAAGTAGTCGAAGTTGTAGATGTAGTAGAAGTGGTAGTACTGAGAACTCGCCCACTTCTCCTTGAAGGGACTTCCTTTTCAGTGACCGGTTGTCGTTGCCTTCCTCTTGAAACTGGCGCAGACCTTTCTCTTGACACTTGACGAGAGGTCGCAACTTGTCTATTGCCTCTACTTACTGCAGTTGATGTATCTACTTTACCTTCATCAAGGTTAATGACAGTACGTTGTCTAGATGGAAAAACTCTTGGCTTTCTTGTTTCAGTAAACGCTCCGTTATTATTTGTACCAACTTTGACATATGAAGTATCTGCGCTTCTTTGCCTTGATGGATTGCGGACTGTTTTTGAGTTTCGTGTTAGTGTTGGGTCAGCAGTGGCGACAGGAACTGGGTCGTCTGTTTTGGTGGGTGGTTTCCGACGGCTGGTAGCGCCGTCCACTCTCCTGGAATAACTCTTCGGCGGGTTCTTATCGACATTTTCGTTCTCGCTGGAAGCGGTCTTGGAAGCTTCCCATCCGACGGTTATTTCATCGTCGCTTTCGTGTGTTGTGGATGTCGAACTGCTTCTGGCGCGCGGTGTTCTCACATTGTTCTGAAAAGAAAACAAAAAACACTTCATTAAAAATCAACTAAAACACTTCTCTATTTTCAACTGAGCACTAAACTATCAGGTAATATCTTATTACACAAATACGCGATTGAATTTCATTGTCAATTCGCTTAACGTTACAAACAAGCGGAAATTAATTTGAATAATATCGTATTAGTCGGTTGGTTGCCGATAAAAATAAAACTTTTAGTTACAGGCAAATAAATGCATTACTAAAATCATAAATAAATCATTTTAACTAAAAATAGCGAATTTGAATTGTTTTAAATTTGTCCTTTTCCATGAGCTTTGTCGCTAACGATCGGAGTTTCGCTTTTCAGCATCTTCATGCATTTTGAATGTATGAATGTATTTGAACTGACGCATATTAAATACTGCAGTTTGTAACGTATACATAATATATAAGAATAAAAATAAGACACAAAGTTCAATTGCAATTTGGATGAAATAGAAAATGTTTTGATGATAGTAAATTTCATTAAATTGGATAAGTAATTGTATGGGTATTTTAAAATATAATATCGTAAGTGATCGAGAGGATAACTTGAACAATGTGCGGTCTTCCCCGCAATTCACTAAGCACAATGCGTACCTAACACAAAATCATACCGCATTTCATGATTTATCGGTCATTCATATTCTACAACAAATATTTGTCCATTTTCGAAACACATTATGTGGGCTATATAAAAATTATAATTGAGGCCCCCAAAGCTTGGAGGCCCAAAAGCGCGCGCCTTTTGCGCTTACGAGGTAATCCGCCACTGTTGATATACTATAGCAGGGTTGTCCAAACTTTTAGCCACTACAGGTGACCAGCTTTCGAAATTATTGGCGGCGGTCGACTGACATTAAAAGTAGTAATGTAAAGCCAAAAGTTAGTGAACATTGAATAGAAGATTTAATATGAAGTTTTTTTTAAATAATTGCAATTAATGATGACTACTATATACAAGCATAAAAAATGTATAAATAAAACAAGATGTTCATTTATTTTACTTTTTTATCATAAGCAATATGCTTTTTACTAGCTTTAAAAATCGTAAATATCAACAACAGTTTACACATATCAAGTCAATAAGAGAAAATAATATAGAGAGCATTATAAGAATTTATTCTCTACTTGTATTTTGGCAAGATGGATGTTTTCGACTTCGTACTCAATCTCGCAAGAAATTACTGCTGAATATTTAATTGTGTCATTAATTCATCAGACATTAAAAATGTGTACATATCAGACAGGTAGGCGACTAGAACTAGTTACGCGGGTGACCGGTCGACCGCGGACAACACTTTGGCCACTTCTGTACTATAGTAATGTTTTCAAAGTTTGTAATGAAATCAATTCAACCATATTGTGGTATATTTAATTTGATCAAATATCTGAGTCATGATTATGAATTAAGTGACACTGATATGAAAACTTTTCCCGGCCACGACAATTGACTTGGGTTAGTGATGAAATTGTGATAGTGCAAATTTTGCAAACACTTATGTACTATTGAAAGGAACTTTTCACGATTTCGTATAGTAATAGTTATTGTCAGATAATGGCTGCATATTGATTCGAAATCTACCTAATCTTATACGACACGCTATATTTCATAGTATTTTTATGAACTAGAATTGGTAACCGTATACGTCTTGTGCAAGACAACTGTGCTTTATTTTTCACGCGCATTTTATATGCTATAATATATTTAAATCATAAAAAAAAACAATCTTAATAAGTCAGTTCAAGTACATCCGTGTACTTGGAATGCCTGAAGATGCCGAAAGGCGAAACCCGGGTCGTTAGCGACAAAACTCATGGAAAAGTACAAAATTCAAAAAATTCAAATTTGATATTGAAATTCCATCAAGCACCCTCAGTCGAAATACTTAATTAATAAGTTTAAATTTGAATTGTTTGAATTTTTCACTTTTCCATGAGTTTTCTCACTAATAATCCGGTTTCGCCATTCGGCATTTAATCGGCATCAGTTCAAGTACACCCGTATACTTGAAATGCATGAAAATGCTGAAAGGTGAAACCCGGGTCGTTAGCCAAAAAACTCATAGATAAAACACTCCTTGGGTAAAACTGATTAAATTATCGATACGTTTGTGTATTTAATATTTTACAGATTCATATTGTTCCTCCATGGTCCGTAAAAAGAATGTTCTGACGTGATTGATATTTGTCATTGTGGGCCGTATTAAATCTCATTGAGGGCCGCAGGCTGTGCATCACTGCATTAAACCCTTCTGGCAAACACGAGTACACTTGCACTATTTAATAGTGAAACATTCTATTGGTTTGAATTATCCAATAGCTTAAATTATCCTTCATTACTAATAAGTGTTGAAACATTTCATTTGAAAAAATCATTTCGAACACGAATATTTTTCAAATATTTGTCAACAGAACTGTTCAATCAACAATACGACACCTTATTTTGAAAACGTTCTAACTGCTCCTGACACTGTTTTGAGATATGAGCGTTTAAAGTTTCGATTGATTAAAATTCACTTGTAACAATGAGCAGGTAAAAATGATTCATATTCCTTTTTTTCAGCATATTTTTTCACAATTCTTGCTAAGAAAAAACGATCTTAAATATCCAATGATGGAAATAATGATAGAAATAAATTTAGTAAAAAAGTGTGCAGATGCAGTGCAACTCTGGGATTCTGCTAACTCCGTTATTCAACCATAGATAATTCTGAAATTTATATCAATTATAGAATGCAGTAAATACAAGCTTTTCCGACTAAAGGGTCATTTAAGAGAAATGTCAATTAGAACCATTTCGAAGTAAGGTAACGAAGTTATAATTTCAAAACGAAACCAAAGTTATGAAACCAAGTACTTATCCATAATAAAGCGTTTCTATTAAACAATTTCAGATAATATAAATCAATTATATTTAAGTGTCTACTTGAATTTAAACACTTATTTTTGATTATCTGAGAATAAAGAGGAATCGCACGAAAACGATATTAAGAAGACGGATTAATAAAAATGTTAAAAAAAACAACGAATTTAGTTCCACGAGTGAATGCTAATTGAATCGAAGAGAGCGGAATTATGTTTGAGAACAATTTATCTTTAATTTTGCTAATATTTAACTACTCAAAATATATTTCTTTTCAAAATATATATACATATGTGTGTTAAAAAATAGTTCTATCGTGGGCTAAAAATGAAAAGATATCAACTATAAATTATAAAATATTTATAAAACTAAAATTCATTGCTATTTTTTCTCCGTGTTATAATAGAGTTCTACCAAGTAAATTCCAATTCAATCAATATATCTTTTTTCGTTCAAATGTATATAATTTTTATAGGACTACATATTATATAGTTGCTATTATTTAATCTACAATGCCATTTTTAAAATGGAGTTCTACCAAGTAAATGCGTATGTACATGTTCATTTATAATTAGTATGTTCGTTATATTTGAGGTTAAGGGATAATTATAAAACGTATATAAAAAAATCTGTGTGTTTATATAAAAAAAACCTGACTGTCGAATTTGGGTAAAGTGACGGCCAGAGTGATTTATTTTAAATAATTGGAAATTTGGTAACTTCTTATGTCTATGTATGTATTATATGTACTAAAGTTATTTTTCTTAAAATTATAGACCGCTTTCTATAAATTTGGGGCGATACACTTTGAATTATCGGTACCAACATAAACAACGACACGTAAAACTTATAAAAAAAATCATAGATGTCCTGACATTTATAGTCAAATAAATTAGCTGATATATTATTTGTTTTTCTATTTGTATTTATTTTAAGCCAACAACGTCGGATAACGAAGTTTGAAAGTAGCAGCGTATTTTTTTACCACTTGGCCATGATACAGATTGCGCTAGAAGCGTAAAGTTCATTCGTTTGGGACTTGAGACATATTTTCATTTGTCAATACTGAAAACGCCAAGGTCTACTGAAATATTTCACTAGGTACATACGAAGTAATAAAACTAAATATAACTAGAGCAAATTGTACATAAATCAATCAATTATAACTTTGACCGAAGTGCAATTATTATGTTACAGATACATGGACCGAATTATTTTGTCCTTGAAAGTATTTTACAGATAATTTAGTAAAAAGGATTTCTACAATTTTCAGCATCGAGTCACGACCGATGCTTTATGGCAAGCTTGTAACATTTAATACATCGTTTGGCCAAGTATTTATGTTATATATATATATATGTTAAAGAAAATAACAATACATTTTTTAGAACTTTTTTCACATAAAATTTATTTGATCAGGACCGGATGCTCGCCATGAGCTAAACCGGTCCTGATCAAATAAATTTTATGTGGAAAAAGTAGTAAAAATGTATTGTTATTTTTATTATAATGCCTTTCCACCAAGTATTGACAGTGAACCCCCTAAAAGTGGTTATATATATGTTACAGTGAAACTGTATTCTCAGTGAAAATATGTTCTTCTACAAGCTGTCATTGAAATTAAATTTGACCGCGCAATCTTCAGCCCTATGTTTGTCTGTGTTTTGTCTTTGGTTCTCTTTTTATGAAAGGGACTACTTGCTGATTTTGTCTCATTGAAGTAAACCAAAATTTTAGGCCGGCAAATCATCGACTTGGGCCAATAATTTCAATGATCGTGACCAGTGAAATCATATAGTCATACAAATCTATTACTTGATACAGTTTCACTGTAACATATATATATATCGCTCCTTCCAAGCCAACGTGACAAATCGCTACTTTTCAGGGGAGAAAAAATATTATGTCAATTAGACAAAATTCGTTTTTTTCCCACTTCTTACCATGCATTAGATTTTTTTTAGAACATCCTTTTAGCAGTCTGAGCAAATTGTTTTGTGAACCTAACTTCATATTTCACCTAACCTAACCTCATATTTATTTGACAATCATCCAAATTTTACTAACGCCCTTTTGGCTTGATAGGGAAGATATATATTTGGTGGAGTTTTATTAATCCATTGGTTTTCATTTATAGCTTGTTTTGCTAAGAGGTCTTCAACATTTAAATGGTATAATTACAAATTTCGACTGAGGCTTGATGGAATTTCAGGCATTTCAAGTGCACGGATGTTTTTGAACTGACACATCCGTGCACTTGAAATGCTTGAAGATGACGCAAGGCCAAACCCGGGCCGCTAGCGACAAAACTCATGGAAAAGTACAAAATTAAAACAATACTAGATTAACTTTTGTTAAAATAATGCTGTATCTTTGTATTTATTATCAGTTTATAATGCTCGCAATGAGCGAAACTGGTCCTGATCTTAATAAATCTAACGTGGAATAAGTACTAGAAAAAATTGTTAATATTTTCATTATAATACCATTCCACCAAGGGCACCAAGTATAGACAATATACACCTTAAAAGTGTTGAAAATTAAAATTGAAATTGTTCGCGATGAGAGAGAGGTAGCTGTTCTTACAATAAATGTTGATGCAATAAAATATGTCTTGTTAAAACTTGTTTTTTATTGTAGTCATTTTTCTCTGCTGAAAAATTAAATCTACTCGGTGTATAATTTACATAAAGGTTGAAATAATTAAAGAAACGTACGAAATAAGACAAAAAAAAGGTTAAAATAAATTGGCACACCAAAAATTCTTTGTAGAGCGCAAATCATAATTGTAAGGATTTATTACTTAATAAATTATTACAATTACTATTTTTATGATTGACATTATTCAATTTACAAGGTTTGAGTATAATTATTTCGTATAAAAAATATTTATTGTTGCGGTTATCATTTATTTTGGTTCCACATAAAACCGAACTATTTTTTTAGATTATCATGCTTTGGTTGAATAGAAAATATCTTCCATTGTAATAAGGAATTGAATTATTGCCTAGTTACGGATTTTGTTATAGATAGAATTATTAATATAAGAATTTATATACACCTAAACCTTTTTTGTGCAGCAGTCAGCGTTCCGCGGAAAATCGTACAAAAAAAACTATGACTTAATATGGGAACATGTACAAGGACGCACGTGTCAAGGTCGAATTGTAATAAACAGGTGAAACACTTGATTTTGCACGAAAAGTGTGTGAAAAACGCGATGTGTATTACGTTATTGCATATGTTCGTTTGTATAGTCCTAAATTATAAATTTTTAAAAAATTGTTTAAAAAGAAGTATTTATATCTTTGAAATCGCACACAAAAAAACTGGCACACAAAGAGATTTGAGTGTATTTGTATATCGTTTAGTATTTTTTCTTGAATATAATAGTTAATTATTCAAATCATATCCAAGTGGTTTTATTCCTATCAAATTGAGTGTCTTAACTGGCTAGTCAATACAACAAACAGTAATATTGAACGACCGATGAGTCATGAATCATACAGTACGGTGTGCAGTTGTGCTAAGTATACTGCATTGTTTCTAGTGAACTGCGGGGAATGCCGTTAATTTTTCAAGCTATACTCTCGCTCATATACAATAAGAAAAGAGAATTACAATTTTGATAAATGGCTCAAAAAAAAAATATAAAAAGTATTAGTGATTTTCCGACGCTTTTTTATCATTCGAAAAAGAGGGCCTCCAAAATTATATTACGCCTGGGGGCTCGCAAGTGGATAATCCACCACTGTCGAGGATTAATAATATTGCACTAAAGGTGGTTTTAAATTGGAAAAAAATAAGTATATCACATAGTATACCACATCTAAAAAATGAGCTACGCTAAAGCAAACAATAAAGACTTTCAAACTTGGCTAACACAATCTTGTATTATATTCTTGCTTTACATTTGACCTCAGCAATCAGGTGGTAGATCTGTATATCTTGTAATGTCCAATATCAACTTTCATGAGTTTGCAATTTTGGGGAGGTTGGAAGGGTGAGAAGGCGGCAGTGAATGCTCACAGGCTTTACTTTCAACTCAACGAGTCATATTATTATTTTCAAGTTCTATTGTGCCGTGAACATAGAAATATATAATATTACCAAGTCATTTTTTACTATCATTTTTGCCGTCGAAGAGACACGAGCCGGTAATGGCCTGTAGCATTCATGCAACCCAGGCAAGTCGTTATCGATTGTTTCGAAAATGCTTCAACTTATCTAGACAACTTATCTATATATCTTAATTGTAATTGATTCATCTTGTAACGTTTCCATTCTAATCAATACAATGTTCATACAACTTAAGTTTTTTTTTTTATATATAAACCTGATATTATACCTGCATTAGAAAAAAGTACGTATTATTTTATTGAATGGATTTTTACTTCCTATGTATAGTTTTCTACTTAATCTTAAATTAGCTATTTATTTAATACGGAAAGAAAAATAACAATGTATTTTAGTTCTACATAAATTATTTTATATATTTGTTGATAGCTATTTCGGCTTACGCCTTCGTCAGAACTATGTTTAAAACGTGTATTAGAGATAGCTTATATACCTTTGCTAGACAGGGTGCCCCCTGCATCATCTCTTTCTGTTGAAACCATACCTACGTCACATGAAAGAATTTAAATAAGTTTGATTTATTGGTCTAAAGTAATGGTGGGAAACAATAAATTGGGTATTTTTGGGTTATTTGATCGTGTGAAACCACTTAAAATCTGCAATGTCTAAGTGCATCTATTTTAAATTGTTTTAAGTTCATTGTTTGTTAAAGGTTTTAACAGAGGTGAACTGTTAATTGTAATCTGATCGTTAAGAATTTCATTGGACTGATTATACCTATTAATTTCCAGCTGTTCCAATGCATTCAGCTTTAGGCCCTTATTACAGGAATGTAAACGAATCGGGACCGAATTCGGATTATGTGCTAATTTTATAAGGTGATTTTCATATTGTGAATCAGTTTTTCCATTGTTAAAGGATCTAACATGTTCGATTGCGCGAGTGGAAATGCGTATCCCGGTCTTATTACCATTTCATTGAAATACTAACCGTTTTACATAAATTACTGACCGATTCATTAAATTACCGACCACATTCATACTGATTCAGTGGATACTGACCGAATATAATAATTACTCACAATTTTGACATATTACTGACCAAAACTTGAATAAGATACTGTACACACACTATTTCATACACGACTTTCAAAAATACGTCTAAATTACAAGCTCGAGACATAATCGAGTAACTATCAATAGATTGACTGTTGGTTGTTGAGGAATAGAAAAAGTATGCTTTAAAACATCCACAAACAAAAAGCTCAAGTATATTTTGTTCAGTATCTTCTTTTAAATCTACCCTTACTTGTTAAATTTTTCTTATTCGAATTAAGTTATATAAACTTATCACTAATCCGTAGAACATAATCAAACTGGTCCAAAACATAGCCTTAAGCATTCACGCGGCCCAAGAGTTATTTGACAACAATCCATGCAATAAAATGAATGTATTTAATCAATGTAATAATATATCAATGTACATATAATATAGCTATGAATTAAATAGCGGATCAAAACAGGTCAAACAAAAATTAGCTGATTTACGATATATACATCGACCAGGTGTTGGTTTATTATTGTCTAATGACTAAACCCGATTCGAAAAATACATATATTAGTGATTGCTTACTTAAGAATATAACATATTCAACTTTTTTATGACTAAGCATTATATTTTTTCCATACAATGACAGAATATTCAACTACTCAATCAATACAAATAATATTTGTTTGTATTTATTATAATCAAATTTAATTTAATGTTCGTTTCTGAATCTTATTTGAAAAAAGAAACAAAATAATTGCTTTACAATTTTTATTTATTTTACCATGTCCACTCCCAGCATGGAGCATACTCCTCTCGAAGCTCATCTCAACATGTTTTTGTGAGAACTGCTTGTTACTCAGTTGCTCAACATCTCTTTATCGAAGAGAGTATGGATTGAATGGACACTATGACTTGGAAAGAACAAGTGTTTAGCTAATCACTCTCGCTATGTGCCCCACTTTTTGAGATCGGAAAGGTGGGAAAGGGTTTTAAACCAGGGCTGTGGAGTCGGTGAAAAAAAGTCCGACTCTGACCAAATAAGTTCAATATCGTCACTTTTTTCCCCTAATTTTCCTATTCGTGTGTATTCAATTAAATATCAACCCTATCAATGCGACCAAAAGCCAAATTTGACATATAAAATGCAAAAATAAAAAGTTCAAACTTTTCAAAATTTCGCCGCCACGACTCCGACTCCGACTCCGGCAAAAAAGCTCCGACTCCACGACTCTGACTCCGAATCCACAGGCCTGTTTTAAACAACACAAACATCTATTGCCTTCGAACAGAATCGATATATCGACTGAAAAAAATCTGAATAGAACCCAGGCAGTCCGACACGGAAGCCAACGACGTTTACCATTTCATCACTGGAGGGTAACCTTAATAATTCCTCTTTAAAATATCTTAATGTAGACCATATGTATGATTAATGAAGCATCTCAAAAAAATATGGCTATGCTATATCTGGTTGTCATTTAGTCGCACAATCTATCTTTTTTGAAAAAGTAAAAATATGTGGTTAGAAGAGATGTAGTAGCTAAAAGTTAGCTCTAGCCCTACTTTATGCAACATTTATAATATTTTAAAAATGGAAGTCCGTTTAATTAATCATTTTTCCGTTGCTAAATAAATAAATGCCTTTTTAAGCTACATTTAACTGATTATATAATATTTGGTAATGCTTGTAGGAAGATGTTATGAATTCAATTTTAAGTCATCACGTTCCAGCCTACACTTAGCAATAAAAAAAGCCTAAACTAAAAGGTCATTAGCCAAAATTGGTGTGAGTGTTCTACTGACCATTAATTCCATAACATATCACTTTTATTTCCTTATTATCTAAATTCAACGTACGTAAGACTCATGTTCCATTTTTTTAAAACACTAACTACTCTAGTATAAATCCAAATTGTTACATAAGTTTTCATGATTGACCATGCGTTGAAGTTTCTACGTTGGTTCGGCGTCATATCATAAACTATTAAAAGCAGTACGGTGTGAATTATTTAATACTAGCGAGTACCTAGCATGCGATGCAATGACACTCAAAGAAAGAAAGTGTTTAATTTCTGTTTATGAAAGTGCTTTTGGATACACAATATTTTTGTATTTATGTCTGGTGCGAAAACGAATAAATCAGAAGGTTTTCGAACGCGTGAGTAGGCCGCATGCAGCTGTCCATGTGAGAAGCATGAATTTCCCAACTTTAGTCCACACACTTGTAGCGATTGTCCCTCTGGTTTTTTGATGGTCATTGCAAATGCGAGGCGCACCAGAAACTGCAAATGTTTTAATTTGAATGGCATATCTGTCGGAATCATTGGGATGCGTGGCAACAGTACATATTTTCAGTTAAATTGTCCATTTAAAATTTTTACTTCGCGGGTATTGTTCATTGTCTTTTTCACTGAAAGCCTAGTACCGTTTCAAAGTTGTCGTGGACGTATATTTTGGAGAAGAATAATAGTATCGTTAATTTTAAATGTTTAAACGCGCGGCGGCATGCTTGGCAAATCAAGTAAATTTTAAAATTTTAAAATTTTGTTTTTGAGAAGAAATTTTTGCGGGTGTAACTCACCAAATTTGTATCGCAATCGGATGAAAGGTTTTGAAAAGCATACGCGACAAGCAAAAAAATATAAAACTATAATATGAAAACACCGTTTATTATCGACAATATCAGATTGCCAATAATTGATTTGGCATAATATATTTAAATATAAAGTAAACCCTGCTTTTATACGGGGAATACTTCACGCAAAATATTCGCGTAAAAACGAGTGAATTACGTTTCACTAAATTGGACCGTGCAATTTGGAAACTGTGTAAAAATACACCGCACAAAAAGAGGACTAGGTGTACATATATTCAATCATACGTAAAAAATGTTTTACTTAACTAAAAAAAAACAGAAAACTTTCTGTGTTCAACCGAGCAAACAAATTGCAGAAAATTAATAACGCAAAAAGATTATCACGCAATATTGAAATATTATATATAATAAATTTGAATGACTCTTTATAATATTGTACGCCATTATATAAAAGCTACACTGAGTGGGTGTATTATTATTATTGTTATTATTTAATCTTTTAATCTAACACTTATACCCAAAAAATTATGCAATGATTATCAAAAAAATATTTAGTAATGACTTTTATGGTTTGAATAATTCAATTTAAATATTCTATTAAAGTTTAATCTAGGTTGCATATAATTATAGCAGAGGCGAAAACTTAGAACGAAATATGTACATAGATTTTGTGACAGTAAATTTACTTCTGCAAGAACTTTTATTGCATATCTCCGGCATCCTGAATGTAGTATAAATATATGTTTATAAAATATTATGACACGTCCACGGTACACGTCAAAATTTGATAATATGTTTGTGGCTTTATATTTACACAAAAAGTAGCTACCCATACTACTTAACACTTTAACATCCGCATACGCCACGGTGGCGTCTTGGGGCATACGCAACTTTACTTAAAAAAAACATTGTCTAATATTTACGCTTCGAAATTTCTAGACCTGTTGGTAGGAAAAACATACGAAATATGGATTCATGTTGGAATAAAAAAAAACTATTTTTTCGACATATGGCAGTCATTTAAAAAAATACATATTTTTTTATTTTTTTTTTTCGAGATTTTTTTTTTTAAATTTGAAAATAAAAATATTTGGCATTACAGCTTATGCGTCAAATATTCTTAATTGTGAAAGTCATACGAGATTAACTCGATGATAAATAATGAATCACAAATTCAACGATAAATAACATACACCCAGCCCAAGATTTCTTTTTCAATTGAAAAAATCTGACCTTGCCGGCAATTTTGTGGTTTGCCACTAGACCACAGCGACCAACGAAATTTTTTTTATCTCTATCTAAAACTGGGTTGAAGAAAAAAGGTTGGCAACCACATAAAAAAATATTTTAAGAATTAAATCATACCCTAATAGTTGGAACTTTTTATCTTTATCGCTTTTCAGATGTAATAAAGTTGGTTATCCCTGTTCAAAAACACTGATTTAAGGTTTTTAAAAACGATAAGAACCTAACTTTTATTTTTTATTGAAATCGGCTTAGAGGCTTAAAAGTTGTGTTAAATTTACGAAATCTATTGTTTTAAGTTAATTATTGCAAAAAAACATGCGGTATCAGGCGTGAGTTTTCAGCGAAATCGTGTGGTCGGTAAAGTGTTAATATATAATATTTAATAACATATTTTATTGACTAATTTTCTGAGCTGTTAATTTATTCAGCGGTTAATCACGTCACGTTTCAAAAATAAAAATGCGTAAGGATGTGTTTTTATGCTTACTTTAAAAACCACAATAACATAGCATGTCTGAGTAAATCATTTATTTTTTAAACCACAACATAAAAGCTGCAGCATTTTTTTAAATGCCTTATAACGCCTAACATTATACTTTTAGTAAGTGCTACTTAATAATTGACTAACAAGATGTGTCCATATAATTTTATGTGTCTACTTTTTGCAATAATTAGATGCATTGCTTATTATTATATTTCAATTCAGTGGTTTCATTTTCACCAATAAATGAATCTAAATACTAAATCTTGTCCAATGCCAAAATTCAAGACGATATTTGTTTTGTAGAATATATTAAAATTTTACTGTTTATTAAAAATTGGCCGTAAAGAAAGAATACTACAGTCACAACCAAAGAGATCCACGTACCCTTCACAATTCCATTCATTTGCGAATATTTCCTCGAAATCTTTACCGATATCCATTTTTTTCGAGATTTGAAGGCTTTAACAGTACTGAGCCAGGCCTAGTCGCGTATCGGTGGAAATCGGTAAAGATTCGCAAATGATTGGCATTGTGAAGGGTGCGCGGATTTCTTTGGTCGCGACTGTATAAAGCTCGCACAATGTGTTAGATGCTCATACACTTTTGCTTATACTTTTATTCAATTAACAATCAATATATGAGAGTTTACATTATAGAATTCGAACCATTTACTACGCGGAACAATAGAACGAAAGCCCAAAATCGTTAAAACTCGGCTACAGGACCTTAATTAGCTTATAACGATGTGACTTTTTTTTTAGAATGTGATCTGTAAAAAAAAAATCTCTAGAACAGTGCTTTCCAAACTGGGGCACACCAACATTTTTTCTGTTCATTTAGCCATAAATTATTTTTTCAGATCAGCGGGCTATTGCATGAACAAGTTTGAGAAGCACTGATCCAGTGGTTTTCATGTGCGGCTACCAGAAGATTTGGCTGCGGCCAACAACAGCTTCATAGTAAATATAGATATTCAAAATAAATTTGGTTTTTCAAGTTAATTTGTCAACAAATTCTCTGACAATTAAATATTTCGTGTGAAATTAATGCCACTAGTCAATTGTCAAACATGTTTAGGTCCATTCGACAAAGCTCGAACACAACAGATTCAAAACAAAAATTTGGTGCGGCCACCAGACATTTCCGTAGGACCACTTATGTGTACGATGCGGCCACAGGAAAATTTTGAACGATAAATTGTTATTCTTTTTTTTTCTATAGCACTTGCAAAAACAACTAAAATTTCTGCCTCTAGACCAGAATACCCCCTTAACAATTGGTCGTATAATGATACACTTTAAAAGCATGTCGCATGAGAAAGATTGCTTCGAGATAATAAAAATAATATGTTATTAATTAGAAAACACCGCATGTCAGTTTCTAAAATGTGCATGCACTCGGTGCAGCCATACGTATATAATGCATTTTACTTTTTTTTTATTTATATCCTAAAAAAATAGCATTCAGTACAGTAGTTATTGTAGCATAATAAACATTTATAATATAAATGGTATTTATATTTATTTTTTTATAACGAAACAGTCAGTAATATTCAATTCAATTTTAGCGAACGCGAGAAAGTTTCGCGGAAGTGTACTCGAGAAATTTTTGGGGGAGGGGTGTTGTTTGGCGGGGTGGGGTTTGGGAAGCGTATGGGGGGGGTATGCAAAAAACCTTCGAAGAAGTGAACTCGAAAAAATTCTTAAAGTTTAAAAAAAATGGGGGAAGTTGGGGGTGGTTAGGGGGGAGGGGTTGGTAGGCCAGAAACCATCGCGGGGGTGCACTCAATAAATTTGTAAAGTTTCACATCGATCGGTCGAGCGGTTTAGTAGTCCATAGCGGACATACATACAGACATTCATTTTTATATATATATATATAGATTCAATAATAAGTCATTTAATTGAACCTTGTAGCAACTTTTTTTTTTTCAAAATATTTTGTTTTATTTTCTAAAACTTTTGCCAGGTCCGTGGTGCAGTGGTCAACGCCTTAGGTTTCCGTGTCGAAGACGAGGATCTTTCCTTACTATCCATGTTCTGTCTTAATGTGAAGCATATTGACTCGTATTAGATTTTATCTAAACATGAATTTTCTGAGAAGAAAACTGAGTTGTTCGACCTTTCTTCTTCGAAGAGAGTATGGTGAGAACAATAGGATTGGGACTACGGCTTCCAATTCCAGGATCCCGAGGATTTTCAATACCTAATAATTCCCGGGATAAGATAACATAAACCCGAAATTTTCGGGATTGATTTGTCATCAATAAAAGCGTTATTTATTTCCATTAATGTGTCCTCATTTTAACAATGTGAATCTTTTTAAAAATGTGCAAACCAGGCATATTTTTTAATTCAATTAGTTATCAGTAGGGACTCCAATTACTCGACATCTTAACTACTCGAGTATCGAGTAGTAAAATTCTAAAATATTCGAGTACTCGAGTATACTCGAGTAGTTTCGATGTACCAAAATATACATTATTAATTCAAATTTGTGCATATAAATAGATGATAAATAAATAAGATAATTTAATTGCATCTTTACATTTATTTCAATTTATGAGACATACATATTTCGAAAATAGTAGAGAATTAAACGTCTCAAATTTTATTTTGTTTCGAAGCTTTGTTTTTTATTCGCAGTAGAAAAACTCTATCTATACTGTGGACGTCGACTTGAAAGTTAACAATAGATTCAATAGTTCTAACAAGATGCGTTGTCCTCTGCTTGGAAAAATCATTATTTATAAATAACGAGTATTACTCGAGTATTTTTCAAATTACTCGAGTATCGAGTGCCATAATAATAGACGAGTATACTCGAGTATCGAGTACTCGATACTCGAATTGGAGTCTCTAGTTATCAGATCTCATTCGAACGAGACCGATACTCTCGTACATTATATTTATTTCAATCGAATATATTTGCTCTTCAGTTATGGATAAACAATCGAAATATAATGTTCATAAAAAGATAGTGACATCAATTATTCTTTACTTTTTTTAATGATACATTAACATGGCTAATATTTATTATTATAATTTATGTCCGGTCCGTGTCAACGTTGCTGGCTTGAGTGCCGGACCGCCCGGGTACGAGTGGATTTTCGTTAGTTATTTTTCGACAGTCGTTAAATCTGTTCAAAGGCATGGGTGTTTGTGTTGTTGTCATTGTGATAGCGATTAGCGAATCACTAGTCCTGTCCTTGTCCTCGTATCCTTTCTATCTCTACTCTCTTCGAAAAAGAGAGATTGAGCCACTGAGAAACATGGAGTTCTCGTAGAAAAACATATGTTGAGATAAACTCCCTGAGGAGTCCATATGCTCCAAGTTGGGAGTGGGACATGGATAAAAACAAATATTTAATAAGTATTAAAATTCCCGGGATCGACTTATTGCAATCCCTAAATCCCGCAATCAAAATTTTCGCCCGGGATTGGAAACCCTAATTAGGACATGAATGGTGGTTAACAACAAAAGTCGAATAAAATATCTACGTAAGAGCCTTAACTCAGTTTTATAAACATACTACAGTACTGGATGTTCTTAAAATGGTCACTCCAGGTGTATTTATTATAGGAGGTCAAGGTATGGTCCGTTGAATTGAAAGTGTTTCATAGTGTTGCTCCGATTACATGCATGATATAAGTTTATGATACTTATAAATGTGCTACCAACGAGTTGTTATGGATACTTAATCTGTAACTTTTTTTTGCCATATCGAATTTGCTTCTCCGTGTCATTAATCACTATAAGCAAAAAAGTAAGTAGCCGAGACTGACATTGGTACTCCTGAATTATTAATTTGTAATTTTACGAAAAAGATTTTAGAATAAACATTTTTGTTTTATAAGTAACTAGTATTGCTACCCGGCGTCGCGGATTAAGCGACCAATAATTATTTAATGTTATATCATTCGACATAATTATATCACAAAATCTAACATCCAAAATAGAGTTAAAATAAAATCACAAACTTTATTTAATTTGATGACAGCCCCATTCTCGCCCATTAAAATGTCCAAATTCAAGGAAAAAATCTAATTTGCTGTCAAAGATATGTCAAATAATACCTTCACGTAAATAATAAATAATAATAGGAGTACGGTGGTTTGACTTTGTCAGGAACACGGAGGTAAGAGAGCGGACAAACCAGCCCCTAATTACGTCCAAAATTAAAAGGCGAAGATGGACCTGGCTTGGACATATGCTGCGGATGCCCCAAGGGAGCCTGAATCCTGCCTGCCTCTTCTATCAACCTGATGGATCCCGACGCCGCGGAAGGCCTCTGATGACCATCCATAGGATGTACTCAGGGGAACTAAGGGACGCCGGGATGACCTGGGAAGATGCGAGGAGGTTGGCGGGAGACAGAGAATCTTGGAGGCACCGTGTGGCGGCCATATGCTCCGAATAGGGAGCGGATATGGAAAAAAATATAATAATAATAATAAACATTATTATATTAATAAAAGCCGGGAAAGTTCAGTAGAAGACTAATTTATTACATTTTGACTAAATGTCTTCGCCGATGAAAATTCAAACATATTTTCTTTCATATTCGTTTTTATGGCAACTTAATGACCGACAATGCAAAAAGAATTACATACCCACAGACATACATACGCCGTTTCGGTTTTATATATAAGATATTGAATGGCTTTTCACTGCTACTATGTGGGGTGCAATTTTTTTCAGCCATGTCCGCGCTACCAGCTTGGGGCATATGTACTCCTCACGAAGTTTATCTCAGCATGTTTTTTCTACGATAACTGCTTTACTCAGTTGCTCAACCTTTCTTATTCGAAGAGAGAATGGATTGAAAGGATACGAGGACTAGGACATGACTATTGGTTACTTAATCGCTCTCGCCACTTTTTGGGATCGGAATGGTGGGGAAAAGATTTTTAACAACAAAAACACCCATTGTTTATTAACAAAATCAATAAATCGACTGAAAAAATCTGCTCGTACCTGGCGGTCCGTCACGAAAGAAATCGACGTTGACCGATGCACCACGGACCCTAGCAATATTAAAATTAGTAAAATTATAATTGACTGCATCTAATTCTTACTATTTTATTTTTTTATCATCCTTAAAAATGCATATTGCTTATTATTCAGATTTGTTTAGGCTCGCTTCCTCTAATTGACTTAAAATTATTTTAGATATACTTAACTACCTTTTTTACAAAATAATTATAAACATAACTTTCAAATTAATCAAGGGAGATTAACGTCTTAGCACAATACTAAATCACTATCATTAAAACCCATTTTCACGTGCGACAAGGATTTGTATGATTTTGAACCAAATAAATAATATCAAATGTTTGTACGTATTTAATTGTAATATAATATGATGTTGCTTCTAATAAATTTATTCATCGAATAATGATATTTGGGTTAATAGGTAGAATATTTAACATTTTAATCTACTTTAACTGATTAAAAAGATATCATATTTGATTAAATTATAATTAGCACGTTATTAACACTGTTAATTGAGAATTTTTCAACAATTTCCTGTTTCAAGTCGGCGTGCTGTTACGATGATTCAATAGTAAACATATCTCACGTTAACCTTTTAAAGCCCTACGGTCCCGTATGGGTCCCGTGGTGCACTTCGCTTTCAGATTACACTAATTTATGATAATAGTTTTCAACATATGAATATTAGCTTTCATAAATTATGTCTTTGAGATACCGATCCATTATTTTATTTTCGGTTTTGTTAAATATTTTTGTCATAATGAGGATTATAAAAAAAAAAATCTGCGTTACAGGGTTGACTCTTGGGATATGCGTTATATGCTATGTCCATCGGACCGTAATAAATCAGCATTATTCACACCATACTTATAAATTTATCCTTTGGGATGACCGATTCTTTTTTCAAGATACATAGCTGTAGCTAAAGTGGATGCGTTTATTTTTTTACCTAGAGAATTAGAAAGCGTGCAATTTGTGGTGCTGGTCACACAGGCTTACTTTTTTTAGAAATATAATTATTTTTATAAGAGTTACGGGTCGCGTGGATATATCGCAAAAATGCACGGGCGTTTAAAGGTTAAAATACATTTCCGAAATAATAAATTTTAATTGTTGATTGCATAAATCTCTTATTGCAGTACAATAGTTTTATTGTAAGATACCGGATCAAGTGCAAGAATCGTGAAAAAGCAACATTCCAAAACAAAGCGTTGACATCGAAATTTTACGCAGTACTCTTGCGACAATAATGCTTCACTTAACAATATTACTCTAAAAATTAAATTAAAAAATTGCAATGCTCTGGAACTAAATTATAATTTGATTCAGTTCAACGCTAATAGCAATATTTAGGCGTTAGTAACGATACGAAGAGACAGACACCTTTGCGTCAAAACTCAATTGATTAAATCTCAAAAATCGATGAGTTGTCATTTATTTGTGAACTTTACTTATTCTGTTGCTATAAATTACATACATTTTTTGAAGCTCTAGTATTGCTTTAAATTCATTAGCGAGTGTCTAAAAAGGAAAAAGATTCGTTCGTAATATTTTAACAGATCGACACCTTACGTTGAAAAGATTCTAAGTACTCTTGACTCTGTTTTGAGATATAAGCGTTAGAAGTTTGGAATGATATTATGTTAAACATAAGATAAAATTCACTTACAAAAATGAGCAAGTAAAAACGTTGGTAAAATATAGTAATAGATACACGGGACAGAATCCCAATCCTCTCCTACTTAATAATAAAATTATTCTTTTTATTTTAAACAAATAATATACTTATGTGACTGTCTCTATCCATATAATATTATTATTTGTATAGCTTGTGGTTGCATTTTTGCTCCCAAAAATTAAAACAACTCGATTTCATACTTATTGCGAAGTATTCTTTAGGATCTTCTATTAAAATAAATTTAAAAATTGAAGACGAAACATTTAAAAAAAATCGTAAGCTTTACACTAATTAAAATAATGTTATCTGCTTTCAAATACGTTCCTACGTGGAATTATTTATTTATTTGACATTTGACGCAAGCAAGACCATATACAATTTTATCTTTCTGAAATGCAAAAGTGGTTCCCTGTTCCAAGGAGGAGGAGCCTAGAGAGCTATAGGTGGTCCTTAAGCAGGAGCGGATTGGGATTCTGTCCCGTGTATCTATTACTATATTTTACCAAAACGTTTACTATTTATTTATTTATTATAAGCATGGTTTTTCATAACTCAAACCATTCTATTAGGAAAAAATGAAATGATGGAAATAGTGATGATACTATGAGAGCTTTATCTAATAAATTTATGAAAAAAACCGCTCTCATTACAAGACGTTTTTGGGATCAGATCATTTTTTACTATCCGTTGATTTATCCTTGACGTTAGGGTTTATTTATTATTTGAACATTACAGACAAAATAAGGATATCCAAAAACATTATATTGATTCTATATGTGTACCCGTATATCGAGATACAAGCTCTTAAAGTTTAACTGCTCAGCCACAAATGTATTGACTTATGTACCATATATGAGTTACATCTAGTACCCTATCGCTACGACTTTTATGATTTATGTATTTGCATTTTCAACTCACCTGTGTATACGATTTACATATTTAAACAGAATGACACACTCCGTATGAAACAGCTATAGTTATTATAATGTTTTGTCAATTATGTATAATTTTCCTGATGCCCAAAGTGGAAAGTCTAACAGGGACATACATTAAGGTTGTATGTGAGGTGTCCGCAGGCGTGGGACAAATACACGAGTTTATCAACCTCGACAACTGATTGTTTAATTCAGTTACGTGAACGAATACAAAATTATTACAGTATTCAGTTTCCAGCATCGGTATCAGGTATCCGATTACTCTTAGATATGTATGCCTTACTATTGAGACGACCAGGGTTTCTTCCTCAATCTGACAGCAACAGACAGCATCCTTCCAAGGCGTTCGGTGACGGGACTTAGGGATAGGATGGGAGGACAGGTATCTCTTGTAAAGATTTCAATCGGTATTATCTTGACAGTACTCAATCGGAGAGTCGGCTAGTTTATTACTCAATTTAGATTACAAAGAAAACACAAATACAACAGTGCAGTTGAAACTACAGACATGTAATTGCAGTTAAAACCACAGAATTACAATCGCAGTTAAAAAAAACGTAAGACCAAAACGATTATATTGCGACTTCCTGCCTGCCAAGAGGCAGGAGCGACACGATTGTTGACTTTCGATGAGCGAGGATAACTGAACTGATTTTGGCTTTAAGCAGGCGTATTTATACAGTACGGTTCAACGGTGCGAGCGGCACTTCCGACAGACGCGAAACGGCTGCTCCAGCACCGACTGGGAGACGTCGTTTGTAGATGTCGGATACAAGATTTTATAACATTTTAGTGAATTTATTCGCGTTATATTAATCGTTTAGGTCTTATTATCATTGATTGAGGTGATAATAAGATCGTCCGAGAGAGTTCTGATACCCTACAACATCATGCGGTATCACTATTTAAAATGCTTTTTGGTTATATCTAAAAGAACTATCAACATGTTAGGACGGTGGTCAAGTGGTCAACGTCGTTGGTGACAACTTACCGAATCCCAGTATGTACAGCTTCATAAATTGATTTCTGCCCAAAGGCAAAGATGGAAAATATCTTGCACTTATCCGATCTTGAAAATAGGTTGTAGTGTGAACGATTATGTATAAGCCCTATTTTCTATTCTCTATTCTTTATTAAAAAGATAAACTGAACAATGATCATATTTGTAGAAAAGCTTCAGTTGTGGAAATCCACATTAAAAGACCATAATTTGCTTCATATAAGGAACGGACACAGATGTCGGTCCCTGTGGTCTAGTGTCAAGAGCTTTTTCCTAGCAATCGGGGGGCCCAGGCTCAATCCCCGGTTAGGTCAGATTTTTTCAATTCAAAAAACGAGATCCTTTGGCTGTTGGCTACAGGTTGTTGTTAAGTTTTACGAGATTAATTTTAATTTGCGTGATACAAAAAGACATTCAATGTTAAAACCCTCATATCGTATGAATTTAACAACTAAGAATATTTGGCGCATTGGCGTAAGTTGTAATGCCAAATATTATTTTTTTAAAAATTCATTCATAAAAATATACACATTAATTACGCTAATTACTGAGTCAATTGTCATGTTTCTTTTCAATTTTTGATTTAACTTAACTTATTTTAGATTCGCAAAAAACCTGATAATCCTTATAGCCATGCATTTAGTTATAGGTTGCTTTTAAGTTTTACAAGATTAATAAAAAATTAGTTGACATTGCAACCAAAGTGAAACCGGTTAAAAAATAAAATTTACGTGATACAAAAAGACATTCAATGTTAAAACCTTTTTAAAATAAAAAAAGTTTATCAAACCCGAAAATTTTGAACGATAAGTGATCAATTTTCACTAGTCTTAAAAGTCCCTTGTTATATTATAGTATAGCTATCACCACCGTGACAAATTTGCACGTTGGGCATAACGCTTAAACATAGATTGTCTCATCGGCCAAGCATGCAAAAAATATATAGCTAATTTATAAATTTTAGCTAACTAAACATAAGCGTGTGCGCTGAACAGAATCTTTAAATTAAAAAGTTCATCTAGCTGAATTAATAAATATAAAACCAATAAAAGTGCATGGCCATTGTTTTTGTCAACATGCTAGCTTAAAAGAATGACCAAAAGATGTGACCCAATTAACGATAATATTTTTACAAAATAAAATTACTACTGTGTACCTTTGTCCCACCCTGATGATCATTGATTTATATAATATCGTACACCAGCCAACCGTTAAAAATGAAATCTATATCCTGTTCTCATACCAGTGTGCAGGGCCATACTATGCAATATGGACCGGTTATAAATAATACTCGCATATTAACGATCTCAAGATTGCATATTAACGATCTCGACCGATCGATGTGAAACTTTACAAATTTACAGTGCACCCCGCGATGGTTTCTGGCCTACCAACCCCTCCCCCAACCTCCACCCCCAATTTTTTTTTTTAAACTTTAATTTTTCGAGCCACCTTCGAAAAATAGCAAACACCCCCTCCCCAAAAAAATATGAATTTTCGAGTTTTTTTTTGTTTGTGTAATGTCTTTTGTCAAATTTATTTTAGTTGCTGGCGTAAATTAATTATTTAAATGTTCTTTGTCTAGCCTAGCATTAACTTTATTGAATTGTATTTTACAAATTTAGCTAAGCATTTCAATAGGAGGTGTTTTCAAAATAGCTTCTTGTCAGTGGCACAGTCTCTCTAAGCGGAAAAGGTATGATTAAGAAGATACTTTTGTTATGAAATTGAGAGAAAAAACTTAAAACAGACATTGCCTTAAAATTGCGATAACATACTCGTTTAAAGATGATTGTGGTAAGTCAGTGAAGATTTCTTTCAATTTTAGTCTTAAAATTCTTGGCAAGATGAAATTTGGGTTTTGAGGTTATGTCAAAATTTATAATGCATCTCTCTTTAAACTGCCCTAATATGTAATTTAAAAACTATAATAAATATAAAACAATGTCATAAATACAACAAAATAAAATAATTAATGATTTCACATTAGATTTATGAAGATTATTACCGGTTGTGCTCATAGAAAGCATTATTAAACTGAATGCTCGCAATCTTAATAAATTAAAATAAACCGGTCGTGATCTTAATTAATAAATCAAATGTGGAGTCCGTCCTAAAAACGATACATTATTTTATGTTTTTAAATACTAAAAATGCGTGATTATTATATAGTGAATACTAAAAGGGATAATATATACATTTAAAAAAAAATTATTCCTTGAGTTTTAAAGAAACTTCACAGCCCTGTTTGAAATACAGTCTTGAAAACTTTTTAATATTGTGAAGAAACATTTTTTATTTTGCGATTAAATCAAGTTCAAAGAACGCATTGTTAGCAAAAATACAAGTCACTTCAGAGCACGCACGCGTTTTTTGTGTCAGGTGGCTACAACCTGCAATACGGAAGTTTGGCTATTTTATAAAAAGAATTATTAATGGTTGTCAAAGTCTGTCAAATTGAAATAAATAACCAATATCGATTGATTATTGAATCTAAAAGAGATACTGACACACTTATTGAAACTACCATTCCTCATATTTAAAAGAATTTAACTCAAAGAAATGTTTTTAAGGCCGAAATAACCGATTTGATTGATTATTGAATCTCAAAGGGAGACCGACACATTTATTGAAAAATACTATATCTCATATTTTAAGGAAATTAATTCAAAGAAATGTATTTACGGAGCTTTTTGACGAGAGTAATTGCTTTATATTTTATATTGCCCGACCTATATCTCCCGAGAGACGACAAGGAAGAAATACTTTAATTAGGTAAAGAGGGCTATGTGTTTAAATCACTTTCTCTTACAGACCATTTTGAAGATATTTAAATAAGTGGAGTAGGTGAAAGTAAAACTACAAGTGCATTCCTTAGAATAAAGATAAGCGATAACAAAATCTATCCATGTAAATGAAGGCCTGATAGCTTGGTCAATCGGAATAAAACCACATTTTAGACAGTTATTGGTAAATTATGGATATATGGTCACGGGACAGAATTCCAATCCTTTCGAGCTAAGCTCGAAAAATGTATACCTACTGGCTTATAATTTTATGTTTGACTTTACTCTTTGAGTTCTTCTGGATTAATATAAAATGTGGAATCAAAATGATTAAATCTGAAGAATATTACTGATTATTGTATGAGTTCTGAAAGAAGAATTTGTTTTTTAATATTAGCCAATAATAAAATTATTATTGATTGAGTAGGCATTTACTTGGTTGAACTCCATGATATTACGGTAAGAAATTAACAATTTATTTTAGTTCTAGTTTAGAACTAAAATAAATTGTTATTTTCTTACCGTATAATAAAATTATTCTTTTTATTTTAAGCAAATAATAAACCTATGTGAATGTCTCTATCTGTATAATATTATTATTTGTGTAGTTTGTGGTTGCATTTTTACTCCTGTAAATTAAAACAACTCGATTTTATACTTATTGCGAAGTATTCTTTAGGATCTTCTATTATGAAACATTTATTTCATTTAATGTGCTTATTTTTCATAAATCTTTACAAAAATTCTGTTCCGTGACCAAATTTACCCAGTTATTTAGTGGTTCATAAGATAGACTTAATGGCTACTTCAGACATGAGTGGATTCAAAAATCAATGTATGAGAAATTCCGTGATATCGAAGAAGAAGAAGAAGAAGAAGAAGAAGAAAAATGAAATAGCGTTGAAAAACTTGATCTATCAGTGGTAAAATTCTTCAATTTATCGTTTTTAAGGAGACATGAGAGCGATAAAACAATTGATGCTCTAATGCATACATGGGTATCTACCGGCCCGCCGGGCTATTTTTTCCGGCCCTTATACATCTGGGCAAAGTAATTGAAAAAGAAATTAATAGTTCCAGGGAGGATTTTTGCGCAAACCATTTTTCTGTGCGTTGTACTTTTGGCGCGACTGTAATTCTTATGTAGATGAATTGAAGGCACTAATAGAGCAATATGATACAAGACTTGCTGGACTTTAAAAACAAATAATCACATTCGCTATATTTGCTCGTCCCGGGGACAAGTGTAAAAATGTGCCAGCAAATTTACAGATGGAACTCATTGAGCTTTGAATTTATTTATTAAAACACAATTTAACAACATTACTTTGACGGATTTTTATAAATTATATTCGGTGGATGAAAAATATTCAAATTAACGCGCATTAAAGAAACATCAATTTGAATTTAGCAGCAATAAATGTGCGATCAGTTGTTGAGGATGAAACACACTAAATCAAAAATTCGAGGGGATGATTATTTTAATACTTATCATGCTATTATGGAGTGTCAAAGCCAATCAAAGATAACCAAAATTTTGTAATCAGTAATACTTATATTATGTAACGTTCACGACATAAAAAAGAGTCTTTTATAAGGAACGTGTTTTGAACTGAATTAAAAACAAGTTGTTTGTGAATTTGGTCTAAATTTTAATTTCATTTGAAAATTTTGACTAAATATGGAATATAGCATCAAATGTCTGCCAATATCCATTCATTATAAATGAATGAATTCTATAGACTTCACTTTTTGAGGATATTTAGGTAAAGATTGTTCTCTCCAGAAGAAAGAAGGCTTTTACATTGTTTAAAAAACCTTACTTACGCACTTAAAACCGTGCTAGACTATTAACCGTCTTTAGAATCGAGAGAGTACCTCTGAAGAAACAACCCACTTAGATATTGTTAATCTTACTAATAACATAACGTCACTGACGTTAATGTTAGAAATATACCTTAAAGCCAACTTGTTTTCACCAAATATTACAGATTTTTTCGATGACCAAGAAGGTAGGTTTTAATCTGGATTATTTACCAAACTGGTTGACTCAAATTTGGCCACTAAACAATTAATTTATTTCTTCAGCAGGACAAAAGTAAAATTTTTTATCCATCCCTATTGAAATACCCTTTCATATTTTATTATAAATTCAAATATATAGAACACTTGGCTGGTCAGTTCAAAATGCTCGATATGAACAAAATCAGTCCTGTGCTAGTAGTAAACAAACTGTGTTTCATTTATTCGTACATTTTTATATGTTGGTTAAAATTGATCGGCTCTCAAAAACTTCTTGTATACTTTTAAACATTGACGTGCATTGAACCTTGTCAAATTTGCAAATAAGTTGTAAAAAATAGCTTATTTTGAAACCGAATGTTACATTCACTTGAGCATACGAGTACGTACTATTAAACTAATTTCATTTTATAAAAAATACGTTCTTAATTTTAATCACCTTCAAACTTTCAATTGATTTTATTTAATTTTATTTTCAATGCAAAATGTGTATCGTTAAGACACATTTAAAATGTATGACCATTCACTACAATTCGTGCACTTTTTTAATCAAGAACTTTATTTGAATGTGGAGCATATAATATATTTGATACTCAAATCAATATCAAATTTGAATCGTTTGAAATTTGTACTTTTCCGGCACTATTTTCACTAACGACCCGGAATTTTTCACCTTGCGGTGCACTTGAAATACCTGAAGATGGCCAAAAGGTGAAACTCATCGAGAAGTAAAATGAAAATATTTAAACGATTTAAAACAATAATACAATGTTGGATCTCAGCATTGACTATGTATAGTTAGATGAATTATTTGACAGTTTGACGGTCAAAAAAAAAAGTTAGAGTCTGTTATAACGACCTCAAGTATCGGGCTTAGGTTCTGGTAAAACCAATATCAAATTCTTCCTAATTTATATTACGTATAATTTTTTTAACCATGTCCGCTCGCAACTTGGAGCATACGGACACCTGACGGAGTTTATCTCAACATATATTTTTCTACGAGAAGATAGTAGGGATTGAAAGGATACGAGGACTAGTGATTATCTAATCGTTCTCGCTATGCGTCGCTTTTTGGGATAGGAAATGTCGGAAGGGATTTTCATCAACACAAACACCCATGCCTTCGAATAGAAACGATTTATCGACCGAAAAAATATGCCTGTACCGGGAATCGAACCCGGGAGGTCCAGAATGTAAGCCAACAATGTTGACCACTGCGCCACAGAGCGGACACGTATAATATTTGAGAATTTTTTTGATAATTCCATTGAAGTTTTTTTAAATAATGAAGAATTTTAAGAAAACATCAACTTAATGTAGTATTTAACGAGAACCAATAGCTTCAATCCACACTATTAGATTATGAATAGAGTGTGTAGGATATAAAGCGAAATAATACGAATTCTTTTGACCGATAATTATGTGTAGAACTATTAAAATTATTAGCATTTAGTATTGAATAATTTTACAATAGACTACTTTGTATTTGGGTTCAACTTTCGTCTGGCATTTGAACCTACAAGTTAATAGTTTAGTCGTTTTATTAAATAATCTCTAAGCATTGACTATTATTCACGGTGAATATATTATAATTATGCTAACTAATAATGGTGTACTACTATTGTGTTGTGTTTTCAAATTTATTAATTGATTTTATCATTATATCTTTCAACGTTTTCTTTTAAGTATTTTATAATAGCTTATACCTAAGTTAATAAGTTCTAGGTTTTTGTGTTTAGTTGTGACTAAAATTTATCATACAAGTCTGTTAATTACGACAAAAGAAAGGAGAGATACTGATGGTTTTATGTGACGTCCTTATAACGATCTGTTGCCTGCAGAATTATGACGAGAAAGCATCAGAGAATTATTATAGATCGAGAGCCATTCTTCTAAGTAAGTAAGGACCTCTTTAACTGTAGCGATCGCGTCCTTCTGTTGGCAGCGGTGGAAGGGAATGCAATTTTAATATAAAAAAACTAAACTTAGAGACGTAGGAGGCATGAAAAACTTTGCCTTAGAACTTGAAGCTCCATCAAATAGATATCCAAAAAATACCTATATCTGTTTATATTTTAGAAGACATCATTGTGTACCAGATAAAAGGTGCATATAACATGAGTCAAAGATGTGAAGAAATACTGAAATTTAATTGATAGGTAAAAATAATTGTTGTGAGAAGGGCTGTGGAGTCCGGGTTTTTTGGCCGGAGTCGGAGTCATCGCGGTGTCTTGGCTGGAGTCGGAAATTTTGAAAAGTTCAAACTTTTTATTTTTGCATATAATATGTAAAATTTGGCTCGGGTCGTGTTTTTGGTCAATTTTGGATTCGGAGTCAGAGTCGAAGTAGTGTTTTTGGTAAATGCTGGAGTCGGAGTCGTATTTTTCTCAACGACTCCACAGCCCTGGTTGTGAGTAAATAAATAATGAAAAATATGGCTTCCACGAGAGATGATTTCATATGTCAATATTATCGAAACGGTTGACTTACTAAATCTTTCATAAAACAGGTGGAGAGTAATTTTGCTTCATGCTTCAACCTACGTTAGACATGTTGCACGTTATTCGACTCGAATCGGCATTTTGGATCGATTATCTTGCATTAAGGAAAGTGGTTTATAATTTTATTCAATTATTTATTGCAGTACACTGTCTTAAGACTTTACTGTTGCATATTACATGACATCAATAATTCAAATGATATTTGAATAATAAATCTCATAACATAGTAATAATAAGGAAACGTGGTTAATTTATAGTGTTTTATCTATCCAAACAATTCTATTGGTTTTTAATTTGTATATTTTTCAGATGAAAAAGGATTGATAAGTTAATCTGTTAAATTAATAATATTTTAAAGCTTATACATTGGAATTGCATATATTATCTATTAAACAGAAGATGTTTAACAATAAGTATATGTTAGTCCATATTCCTTTCAAAATATATCTGGTATTAGTAAGTAAGACAAGTTAATATATTTTGTTATTTTTGCTATGCGATGCTACGAATGGATAACAATCATAGACGACTCTGGCTAGAGCAGATCGGAAACCCTTTTTTTAAGTTCCACTCGAGAAACCGAACCACTGGTCTTGTAAAGCAGTATGATATAAGCCCTAGACTCTAGGTATCACATTAATTGATTTTTGATTGATTATATAAATTCCATAAAGTTAAGCAGGGAAGTCATTTTGAGTGGGAAAAAAGAACAAAAATGCCCCCCTAAGATTTGCCACCCAAAGAGCACCTTCAAATATTAATATAATTTAAAAACACATTTTTTATATAATACAACTTAAAAATAAAATATGTATGTGTGTTTTGTATGTAACTATCATTTTTTTAAATATGTAATAAAATTATGTTCACAAAATTATGTTTTTCAACCTCTTAATTTTGGTGCACCGCCACTTTTTCCCATGGTTAAAAGTGCACCGTGACTTCGAAAAGGTTAAGAACTACTGCTCTAGGGCCTAGACTGCCTAGAGCTTTACCACCGGGATACAGTACGAGAAATTTATTAGTAGGTTTAAAATAAACAATATTGTATTGACTCGATGAAACAAATGTTCTTAGAGTACATATTTCTATTTAGTGAAATAGTGAAAAATGTTCCATACTTAGTATCGTTTTATATAAATATAATTGTTTGAAAATGATAGCATTATCTACTTGCATGTTATATCCCATTTGGCGAAAACATAATTATATATTTTACAAACAAACAGAAACTAAAACATATGTTACTATTTAATAATAGAAACATTCACGTTATATTTCTTCACGAATCGTTACCTTTTGTTTCCATTGCGATCAAAACTTTCGTTTTTTTCTCACTTTCCAAAAATAAATTCATCATTTCGTGAGAATCTCAATAAAATTAATTAAAATGATTTTTAATCGAAACATTCCGAACGCACGGTGCGAGCATTCACGATCGACGTGATCGCTTGGAATGTGAGCGAGGAATCTGGCGATGAAATGAATTTGTGAACGATTAATTTGCGACCAATTTATTGGAAGATAAGATAATTTATTAATAGCTCTATTCTTTCACGGTTGCTTAATTTATTGCGTAAATATTCATTTTTATGAAAAGATGATTTTTTAATGATTTGGAATAGAGTTTTAAATATAGATACATCGGAGAACAAGATTCATTCAACAATTAAATTGTTCGCTATCACTTTTAAAATGGTTTTTAGATTCAAATCTTGAATGCGGAAAGTGTTAGATAGATTACGCTGACAAATATAACACGGAAATCGTAGATCAAACGAGTGCTAAATATACCAATGCAATTGCCTTATCACTATTTCACATTTTGACGGTACTTTTTCATCTTTAAGATTGCAAAACTAGTTTAAAAATTACAATAAATATCATTGAGAATTTAGACTAAAGTAACTTGATGGAATTTCAATGTCAAATTTGAATCGTTTGAAATTTGTACTTTTTCATGAGGTTTTTCGCTAACGATTCGGGTTTCGAATTCAGTCGAAATCTTCAATTATAGATTTTTTTTCTATTTTATAATTAAATTTATAAAATAACACAAACTGATGATACCCAGACCAAAGGTGATCCAAGCCGACTGCTATCGATCAGGAAATAGTCGCGATAACATGCGCACAAATCTGTGCAATCATTGTTCACGGATTATAATATTAAATTCAGGAAAACATACATACTTTTATCTTAATTTTATGGTACCACAATAGATGCATTCAATTCGTTACAGGGAAATCATTTTCATTTGCGGGTTTTCATTCAATCAGCATCGCTACGGATTTCATCGAGTCGTATTTCCCTCCATTGTTTTACCAATCATTGCTTTCTTGATCACTAACAATGAATCGAAGCATGCGCTTTTTCCGTTTCCGTGACTTTAATTTCCTCAATATTCAAATATACTACAAATAGTCCTCGGGTTATAAATAATTGAAAAATATATGAAACGGACTTTAGGTTCTCTAAAAATCTTTCACGGTTAACCAAGATGTGTTCCTTTTTTAAATCATTATCCAAACGAACTATTCACGTAATTATTCTGAATACAATTCGAATACTCGAACCGAGTCGCATTATATTCTAATAGTCTAACACAGTGTTCCCCAACCGGTGGCCCACGGCCCATTGCTGGGTCGCAGAGACTTACCACCGGGCCTCAAACATTATGCCAAATTTCAATCAATTAATATAAACTCAAACACTTTAATCATATAAAACCCACAAATTATTTATCTAAATTTCCATGCTACGATCTAGTAATTAGTATTACTATATAATTATAATTTACCCACATAATTCATTGAAACTCATTTACATCAAAACTTTCGCTAATTCATATAGATTACGTTAATAACAATTGAACTTAGTGATCTACTTTTATTTTTGTATATACACGATACAAACTGTTTAATAAGCGTCAATTCAAGTACATTCGTGTACTCGAAATTCCTGAAGATGCTGAAAGATGAAACCCGTGTCGTTAACTACAAACTCATTCCAATTCCATCTAGGATCTTCAGTCGAGATTCTTCGATTTTTATTTCAGTATTAGTGGTCCGTGATTTTTTTCCCTTTATTTACCGCTCCGCAGGTGTAGGTTGGGGAGCACTGGTCTCACAGACAAGTGCTTTGCCACTATGAGTATTTCAAGCGGCTGGCATCGAATTGTAGACAATAGAGCACAATTTAGTAGAATATAAGATGATAGCTTTTATGCTCAGAAGTAAACATCGGATAAAGCGGGTCGACGTTCTATCAAACAGGTGAGCCGTTTTAACAGGTATATCACGATTTTTAAGCCGTTGCCTGCACATTGGGATGTCGAATTTAAATAAACGTTTACAATCACGATTTGGAACCAGATTACAGTTGTGGAATCCCATTGCACGGAAATTTAAAATAAATACTAAGTATGTATTTTATCCTTAAATACATGCGTGTTCAAAGTTTAAGCTCGTTTTACGCGATTCGAAAGAATAATTCGCGTGATAATTGAAATTTCTAATAAAAAATTAAATTCCAACAAAAACATGTTTTGAGGATTTCTATTGAATGTGCTTGGTGTTATTTCAATATAAAATTTGAAGCGTTTGAATTTTGTACCTTTTGACAAGTCATCAGTTCAAGTTCATTCGTGAACATGAAATGCCTGAAGATACCGAAAGGCAAAGACGTATCGTTAGCGACACAACTCATTGAAAACGCACAAAATTCAAACGATTCTAAATTAAAATAAATATATATACATATATTAGATATGAAAAAAGTGTTGACTCAATTGTTTTCACTGTAAGCAAAAATGATAACGGATGGTTGAAATATTTGATTAAAGAGTTTAATTTTGAGGGAAATAAATACAGTAAAAACAAACGAGTTTTAACGACAAAAGAGTTTTAATTAATAATTATGAATAGTTATGAGGTTGGTTATTTATTAAATTAATACTTAATTATTATTAATATACTCCCACCAAAGTTTTTAAAAAGCTTCTTCCATATACTAATAATAATTATTATTATTACTGTCGGGCATAGAGTAAAACAATGGAGAATTATTGAGTTATTTGAATAAATAAGTAACAATTCGAAAAGGTTTGCATTAAATTATTTAAATTAAGATGATTCCAATTTCAAATCGTTCACAAAGATTGCGATTTTTATTGTACTACATAATGATGTTCGATTTCGGGTTTTTAAAACATTTAAAAACGAATAAATTTAATCCCGCCTTAAAACCGACATCTATTGGGTAATGCAAGATTTAGAATAAATGTTGCCACGTTTCCCGTAGACTGCCTATAATTAATTATAACATAGATAGATATTCATTCTAAAAGTTGTTTATGGTCAGTCTAAGCCGAAGTAGGTCGAAGACGGCGTCTAACAACTGAGAGTGATAATATTGCACTCGCTGATTTGCTATCAAATCGATCGAGCTGTTTTTCTTATAATATAAATAATCTATGATAATCATTTATTTTAAAGAAGTACGTGAGATATTTATATCTGTATTATTGATTATATTTGAGCGTTTGATAGCAGAGACTAATTTTTGTCAAAAAAACTAACATCTTTTTTATTTTTTAATAATTGCTACAAAAATATCTACAGTGAAGCTAACTTACTTTATTATATCAAATATACACATCTACTTCGACTGTGCTTATGGTTTATCATAAACAAAGTCTATATTTAATAAATAGTTTGTTTCATGGCCGCCGACAGATTACGAATATTTATTTTACAAAAAAAGATTATTTTCATTTGTCCAATGCATTTTTTACATGACTATAGTTGAATAATATTTTCGTATTGATTTTTTTCCATATCGGCTCCCAACATGGAGCTTATGGGACACCTCACTGAGTTTATCTCATCATGCTCTTTTCTGCAAGGAATGCTTGTTAGTTACTCAACCTCTCTTTTTCTATGAAATTAGGGAATGAAAAGATACGAGGACTAAGACAGGACAAATATTTAACTAATCGCTATCGCTACGAGCCGTTTTTGGGATCTGAAGTGTGGGAAGGGATTTTTAAGAGCACCATTTGCCTTAAAACAGAAGATGAAAGAAAAAAAATCTCGTACTAGGACTCGAGCCTGGGTGGTCCGTCACGTAAGCCATTGACATTGACCACTCTACCACGTACCGAGCTTGGTAAAAAATAATTTTCGTACAAGCAGTGTATTTTTTGAAAGAAAGTTCTTTCTTTAAGCAGGTTTATTGTATCCTAAATAATGTCAGAATTTAAATCAACCAGCAACATTCATAAGTGGATATGAATTAGGGTGCGTCGGCTGGTGCTCATAGAGTAATGTTTCCTAATCATTAAATCAAAGTTTCGAACCAAAAGTCGGCGCGGTTTTTTTTAGATCAGAATATTTTTTATTGTTTTCAAGTTATGCAGTTGGACAATGTTTGTTTCCTTAATGAATAATATTTGGTATTTTAAAAGATCAATATTCAAAGAACTATATTGAAAATGATTATTATATTTCCAATTTTATTTTAAATTTTGCTATCAAATTAATATTCTTTATATAAGTTAAACGTCGAATTTGAATCGATTGAATTTTCTATGAGTTTCCATGAGATCGACTCGGGTTCAGACATTTCAAGTGCACGGATCTACTTGAACTGACTTAAAATTTAAACGATTCATTTATTAAAAATTTGATATTGAAACACCTCAGTCGAAATTCTTAATAAGTTAAACATGTTTTATTTTGAGAAATCTATTATGTTTTATATAAATAAAACACATTCTATAGTAATACTTCCACATACATTTTGAGAAGGATCAGAACCTGAACCGATTAACTGATGTATTTCCAAAAAGAAGATATAGTTTACATGACAAAAGTAATTTCTTCTGTATTCTATATTTGAAAATGATTTTTTTAAAGACTGTCAATCGAATTGATATCAACATAAGTTTTCTGCGATAACTGATCGGCTACTCAATCTCTTATATTCGAAGAGAATAGGCATAGAAGGAGAGTAAATCGCTCTCGTTACCTTCCTTTTTTGTAATCGGGTCAGTTACTTATAATATATTTGAAAAAATGCACCTTAATAAATATGTACAATGCACTATTTCAAGGCTCAGTCCCGTGCAGGTCTCTACATCAAACCATCGTAATGCCAATACGATGTATAAGGTCAGAAGATTCATAATTGTGACATTTCGTAAGGCTATATATTTTTTTTCAATTCCTAAGCGTCTCTTGGATGTGAAATGAAATGCTAAGACAAGAAGGATTTTTTAGTAAGCTTCAAACGACCTTAATTTTAAATTATTTCAAATTTGATTGCATTAATATCATCTTAAATTGAAAACGTCATTGGTCAATTAAATTATACTTTTCAATGAACTAGTTCAAAGGTAAATAATTAATGTGCGGCTTGAATCTTTGATCAACGTCTGTTTTAGAACGTGATAATATTACCACACCAATGGATCCGAAATTACATAAAAAAACAGTTTTTTCATCAATCTTTATAATTCATATGAATGATAATTTTTCGTACTATCTATATCAGGCGTGCCCAAACCTTGGCCCGCGCACCACATGTTGCCCGATTGGTGATTCTGTGTGGCCCTTTCGAGTTTTTCAACTTTATTTACATGTTGCATTTTATTATTTGTGAATTACATTTTTAAAAATCTATAATCAAATTTGTAACGAATTATTTTATCATATAAAAATATTAAATTTCCGAAATTAAGGCAATTTAGAATGTGCATTTTTGGCTGCATTTGCTACCATATATTAAGTCATTTTTATCAAAGTTAAAAATCGGAGTGTCGAAACAGGTTGATTGATAAAATTTTAACTAATCTACTGCGATGCGCAACATACAAAATAAAAAATAACACTCGACATGAAAAATATCATGTAATAAAGGTATAATAATTTTAAAAAGAGATAAAATTAATTTGGATGTGTTCTCTATGTTTATTTCAAATTGCTTTCCTCCTTACTTCCCGCAGTAAATAGGAAAAGTCCCAACCGCCATATTGTAATTTTATCATTTTAAATTATAAGAATCAGCTTGCTTCATTACTTAAGCAAACTTTGCGATAGTAAGTCCGAAGATGCCTCTGAAAGAGGATGAAACACGTGTCACGATTAGTAACACAATACGTGGAATAATCAAAGTTATTTTAAATTTTATATATAAAAAATATCTTTTCTTTCTAGGCTTATTTTTTTTTTGTGTGGCCTATCAGAGACATAGATTATTTTGTTTGGCCCACCAAATGATTTCAGCTAGGCATCTCTGATCTACATAGTTGAATTGCTTCGTTACATCATTACAAATGTACCGCATTATTTCAAATCAATCACAAATTCGAGTAGCAAACATTAATATATTTTTTTTGCATTCAAGGATATTTAATAAGAACAGATAACTAAATAAATATTTATCTTAAGACGTGATAACTGCCGTATCACAAATATAATAATATTATTTATAGTATTAAAAAAAGTAGCAGTAACTTCCGGAAATCGATACGAAAAATATTATAATAGACATGACGAAGGCGTATGCCGAAATAGTTATCAACAAATATTTAAAAATAATTTATGTAGAATTAAAATACATTGTTATTTTTCTTTCCGTATTATAATGACATTATGTTTTTGAACATTTTATTTGTAAATGATTTTTTCGAAGCCGAGTCCGCTTTCAATGTGGAGTTTATGGAGTTTTAAAGGCTTTCATGGAATACTGCTTCTTTATAAGAGAGTAGAGAAAAAGAAGATCGGTCAATGACAGGACTATAAATAAGCTTATCATACTTACAACGTCCGGTTTTCAATTTTTTTTAACCATGTCCGCTCCCAATTTTCCTTGTGGAGTTTACCTCAACATATTTATTTTTGTCTGCTTGTTACTCAGTTGCTCAACCTCTCTATTTCGAAGACGAGTAGGGATGAAAAGGATACGAGGACTAGGGCAGGACAAGTGGTTATCTAATCGCTGTCACTATGTCACTATGAATCGGAAGGTGGGAAGGAATTTTTAGACAACACAAACACCCATTGCCTCTCAGCAGAATCGATCCACTGAAAAAAGTCTGCTCGTACCGGGAATCGAACCTGGGTGGTCCGACACGGTAGCCAACGATTTTGACCACTCCATCACGGACCTGGCAATGCCGAAATAAAATCAGTTTAAAATTTAACAGCGCTTGTTTCGGCGTACAAATTAATTACGTTATGACGCTGCGTTTCGACTGTGGCCTTAGCCTAAGCCTACAAGCTATCACCACTACCGAGTAATCGGCAAGGGAACATTAAATGAAGAAAAAAGCTCAAATCTAGCAATGCCCATACAACGATAAAAAGTATAATAATCAAATACTAACCTGGTACAACTTTTTCAATAAGCTCTGTCACCAAGTAATAATAGTTATTCGCAAACCGACTGGAGAAAATGAAACAAAACGTTTTATCGCACTTAGCATTAATTTAACAAGAGAGACACTTGTAGTTTAAATAGTTCGCAAAGTAATCGTTCAAGCGTAGAAGAATTTCTGTTCATAATATTTTATTTATCACTGCGCCGATTTGCAGCCTTAATAGAGCAATGAAAGTTTTTTGCAACACGTTCGCGTTCAACTATTTTTGTTTGTGCAAAATAGCTGAATGAATAACACCTGTCTTAAAATTTTCTCTTAAATATTTTTCGTAAAAAGTCGAATTGAAAAATTATATTCATGTTGAATGATGATGCAATGGTGCGTAAGTCGCCCTAAAAACACGTTTTCCGGGATTAAACGCATAGTTTGTCACGTGGAAACACTGTTACGGGAAACGTCCCTGTTATAGGCAACTTTCAAATTCTTGTTAATAAGTTTTGTTAATTGTAAAAAATGAAACTACAATACATGACATTACAACACTGACGCCAATGTGCCGTGTATTTAAAAAATAAATAAAGAGAATACAAAACATACTTATAATTAAATAGAGATAATGGCATTAAAGATATAAAATATTATATAACAATTTCAAAAAGTATAACATATATATATAAAATGTTGAATTTTCTGGGCAGTGCATCACCAATATCTAAACAATTATTATCACTAATAGTAAGTAACTGGAAGTTTCGAATGACAAAAGAAAGAAGACGAACCAGTGGTTGATGGACGAATCATGTAAAAGAACGGGTTTTTATATTACTGTCCAAATCGAAAGATATTTTCTTATAAGGGTATTTCAATAGGGACGCTCAAAATATGTTACTTTGTCCTGCTGAGTAGATTATTCATTGTTTAGTGGCCAAATTTGAGTCAACCAGTTTGGTAAATAATCGGCCAACACCTACCTGTACGTCATCGAAATACAATATCTGGTGAAAACATTGCTGCTGTGTGTGAAAGTGTACAGGAAAATCCAAGGCAGCTTATTTCTCGTTGTTCACAAGAACTTGGCTTTTCTGCGACTTCAACTTGGCGAATTTTGAATCGGGCCTTATGTCTGCACCCGTATAAAATCCAACTAACCGAGGAACTTCAGGTAAACGACCACAGACAACGCCTGATTGGGTTCTGGAGCAGTTGGAAGTTTACCCAAATTTGTCAAAAAAGTCAACTTTAGCGACATGGCCCGTTTTATAATGAATGGATATTGGCAGACATTTGATGCTATATTCCATATTTAATGCCGTAAAATATACTTACAAATGAAATTAAAATTTTGTCGAAATCTCACAAACAACTTGTTTTATTTCCATTTCAAAACTAAGCGTCCTTATAAAAAGACCCTTTATATAGTTTTCGTAACTACGCTAGCAATTTAGAAACAAGATTCGGATGCTCCGTTTTTTAGTCGACAGATTTATTTATAAACATAAATTCCATAACACTTTCGATGGCTTTAGCGGTAACCATTTTTTATTTATTTTTAATATGAAATTTTAAAACACTTCGTTCGTGACACGTGTATATATAAAAATACCATACGTTTTATGCATAAATAAAGTTGTCGAAAAAGATTATTAATAAGAAAGAACGAAAAAATATTTAAAGATGATTATTGCTTTTTTATTGATATTTCGAAACAAATCTCCATCAAAAAAAAATCCGATACTGCAGAATTAGTAACTAATTAATTTATAAAATGTTTGTTTGTTAGATATGGGTTTTATTGACTGTATTACGTTAGTTACTGACAGCTGCCTATTTTCCGTACATTCAAAAGATATGAATTGATGAATAGATACATGCATTCTTTAGGTCTGGCGGGACAAATAAATTAGTTGCATAATACTATAAGAACTGGTGTTGTAGTATTCGTAAGTGAACACGTATTATTTTTATTATAAAATAAGATCACGTAGAAAATTCACCTCTATATATTTGATTTAGTTTTATGACTATTTCTTATCAATTAATTAGATTTTATCGCAACTTTTTTTTACGCTTAGTAAGTTTAATAAGACACAATTTTCAGTATTGATATACTACCTGACTTTGCTCACCATTCAAACATTTTCATATCATAAGTATAGATTGCATAATTTAGATATGTAATGTATATTGCAAAAATTATAAGTTTATTGCTTTTCAAACATTGTAAGAAAAAATACTTGGTTTACAGATATAAGAGTGAAAGAAAAAAAAACATTGGAAATTGGCAAAGAAGTCGATCGAGTGAGTTCCGACAAAATCAACTATAATACATAAAAAATAGTACTCATCTATAATCACTCACGTCCATGTGAAATATGTCGACATCCGAAGCAATTTCATTATAATCGCTTATTCGCTTAATTACCGTAAGGCCACTGCATACGGACGTCGCTATTACCTTACAAATATTGACAAACATATAAATAATCTTCCAGTAGGAATTCTAAGAAAAATACAGTCTCTGGGAAAAATGGTCTTTCTGCCATCAGTCAATCTAATTGAAAAAGAGTTTTTTAGAAGTCAAGCGGTATATGTCACTAAGGCCACCACCTAGCTCGTTACTCAAGTAGTCAAAAACCATAGCCAATCACAATGTGGGCTACTTATGGAACATTTCAACAGACTGCAATGTGATCGATAATAACTACTATCAATTTTAAGATACAGTAAGAAGAGAAAGATTCGTATTTATAAAACAACTTTCTCTTTGCCCTGTTTCAGGAATCAAACGATAATGAACGATTATAAAATTCTTACTTGGGACGGAGTATTTCTAGTATGGCGTTAAAAGAAAAGAACAGTATAGAACAATATTACAATCAATTATATTTCAATCAAATAATAAGCACTGAATTTCAAAAAGTTCACTCAAGATCAAATTGAGAATAAATTACATAAAAAATGGTTGTCTGTAAAGTCGGTTTACGGACGATAGTTTAACGTGACAACGTCATAAGAAAACATTGATGAAATGATTGCATACTTTTATGAATAAAATGGAATCATTTTTATTGAATTATCATTATATTGTATGGATACGAAGAAGGAGTGAAATGAAATCTACAATTTTTTATTGATATATTTTATTCGCACTCATTAATTCAAGGATTAATTACCTTTACTGCCGCAATTGTTGTTGTAATATAAACAATGAAAACCACATTAACATTTCACTTCACTTTATAAACAGTTGTAAACAGATCACGTGTAGGTACTGTAGGTGTATAAGTTGTGTGCTGCCGCTGTCTCTTTTTCTACTCAGACGCATCGACCAATCGAGTGGAAGAGAGATAGATGCGGCACAATCCGAACGGTAGGCCGATCGTGCCTCTCAATCGCTTATCCGCGCTCTCGCTCGCACGCTTGCCTTCGGCGTAACGCGACAAACGGGACAATGAGTCATGTTTTTTCGTGCGTGCAGCGGGCGTTCATTCGATTTATAAGACGTTGCCACGTCAAAAACAAACACAAACAAAGTCTTACATTACATTTGATATATAAAATTTGGCCATAAATTCTTACTGTTATTGATTGAATTGGCATCTTCTTTTGTATAGTTTTAGTAAGGCCATTAATCAATCATGTATTATAAAAGTTTTTTAGAACTAACATACGTTGTTATTTCTTTCACCGTATCGTACTTTGTTGTTTTTGATGTTAAAGATTACTTGTTGGTATATATGAGGGTAGTTATTATCAGGGCTGTGGTGGAGTCAGAGCTTTTTGGCTAGAGTCGGAAATTTTGAAAAGTTTGAACGTTTTATTTTTGCTTATTATAGGTATGTCAAAGTTGGCTATTGTCCGGATTGGTAGGGTTGATATTACATTGAATACACATCAATAGGATAATTAGGCAAAAAAAGTGACGATATTAAACTTTTTTAATCGGAGTCGGAGTCGTGTTTTTGGTCAATTTTGGAGTCGGAGTCGTGGTTTTGGTAAATACTGAAGTCAGAGTCGATTTTTTTTACTGACGATGTACAGGTCGGTCGATAGTCGACAAATTAACCATTTAATGTATCTAATATACATTATTACGAAAATATACAATTTTAAGCGTTGTTTTAAAGTTACATTATTATTTTAGTAAAAATATCATTGTAAATATTTAAATCACGCATAAAATATACATTCCTATCTTTTTTTAATAATTCAGGGTCGGCCCAGGTAATGTTGTTTTTATACATTTCATATCATTGTAAAATGAAGGTGAACCAATTTTAATTGATTTTAAACAAGGCAAGTGCTTCCTAGTACCAATTTATGACTGAGTTAAATATTTAAAATAAAATCGAATTTCGCTCTTAGATAGTATAATTTAAAAACTACTCATCAAATTGCTATGTATACTTGCTCACTTATTCTCATAACACGTCATTCACGTTAGAAGTAAAAAATCACTCAAATTCCACCATAACATGGCGTAAAAAATATAAATAAATCACTAGGTACAACAATTTATGAAACATAACAGAAAAAAGACCACTGAAAATGCATTCGAACAATTAGAAATTAATAGATACCATCAATCCAGTGACATTCTTAATGAGCAAACTAATATTGATCCAACACCGCTACTCGGACCATTAAATAAAGTTTATAATAAATCAACTTTAAGCAATACTAATTTAGGTTTATGCCCACCCAATAAAAACCCAGATTAGTTTTCACTTAGTGAAAAACGTAAAATATGTTTTTACTATTAAATAATTTATTATTACGATATAAAATTCTGATATTTGAATGGAAGACTTTTCTACACCAGTATATATGTAGATAAGTATATATGTAAATGTACGTTTAAACATAGTTCTGTCGGTGGTGTAAGCCGAAATAGCTATCAACCATATATTTTATATTTTTTGTAGCACTAAAATACATTACTATTTTTTTCACCGTTTTATAATGGAGTTCTACCAAGTAAATGACAATTGAATAAATATCAAGAAAAAACATTAATTTTTACCTGTTTATATTAGAATCTTTTGAGAAGCCAATATAATCTTGTGGTTGAAGCTTTTCTTTTGGATACGAATGGTTTAGGGTCGCGTCCTGGTAACCTACCGCTTTTTTGTTCAGTAACAGTTTTTAAAAATACCTGCAATTTTTTAACTTGGCAACCATTTGTTGTAAATTACGGATTTCAAAACTCTTAAAAGGTACTGAAATAAGTGTCAATGATAATCTTTACATCATCGAATGAATGATTGATACAACTTTAATAATATCTTAAATATGAAATCTAATTAGAGCTAATAAAAAAAACATGACCAATTAATGTGCAAAAACTCTTTTAACGACCTTGCAATATTACTAATGAATCACATTTCATAAAAACTTACTCTCGGCTCTTAGATTTAATTGACTTGATTTCATCACTGAAATTGGTTTCAAAAACTAATCTCGGTGTGTATTTAATTTGATAGAAAGAATGTTATCAATTGACACTAAGTAACTCCATTTAGTTAGCTTACAATAATTCACTTTTTACTCAACGGCATTATCTTACAATGTATCTCGCTATTATACTGTAGGCTATAAAAGTCATAATAATATGTAGTTAGAGCTCGTAAAAACCTTTTGACGTAATGTTTAGACAAATTGATAAAACTGCTTTTTTAATGTTTGCTTTCTGATTATAAGTATGCTATTAAATGTGGATTTAAAAAATGTAGAAGTAACTCGTGAATTATTATAATTGAGCATTGTTCATTATTTATTTATTAATTACTAGCCAGTACCCGGCAAGCATTGCAATACCATTCAAGGAAAGAAAGTGTTTGTGTTTATTGAGGTGCTTTCGGATGCACAATATTTTAGATATAAAATTTTGAACATTGATCGGTATCGATGACATTTTCCGTTTGACGTTTGCTGTTTGTCTTTTGAAAGTGCTTTTGGATATACAATACACAATATATATATATATACATATATAGATAATTATAAAAGACCTTCGGAGGCGTCCACACAACAAACCACCATAGTTTTATCGCAATCGGTATAGGAAGAGGCATACGAAACAAAAATACAGTCATTCTAAACATATATGTATGTGTTACATATAGATAATTCAAAAACCTTCGTGGGCGTCCGTATTATCGCAATCATTTGAACGGTATAGTAACGCAAAAATCTTCTTGGACGTCCACACAACAAATCTTCAAAATTTTATCGCAATCAGATAAACAGTACAGGAAGGCTGACGGGACAAAGAAACATTCATTCATATACATATATATATTACTGTAAAATATATTGCATCATGCCTAAACAACAGTCGTCTTTAAACGGTTTGATAGTGGATAACGTAAAGCAGAGGTTCTTAACCTTATTACAACTTCGAGCGCATTTGTGGTAAAGGAGAGTAGTGACGGGCGAAGGCTGGATTTAAAAAAAACCTAATCTTAAGTACCTATGTAGTACATATTTATGAATTATTTTTTTCTGGGAAGCTTTACATATGTGCTACATTCTTGTACTATTTTTTAATTTACCTTTACAAATTATAAAAATACCCCACAATTACGTTTTCGTGCAAACTTCGACAAATAATTTCAATAGATAAAATACAATTCTGATAAAATTTGGTTATTTTCGTAATTTGATACTTTGACGCATAATTATAGCTCCGCGGGCACAGGGTTAAGAACCCCTGACGTAGTCGGTCAATTACTTTCAAATTTTAGATCCCAGAGTCATATCATCCTGACCTTTTCCGTAATAAATCTTATAACAGATCGATATAACGAAACTTTTACTATTTATGTACAGTAGTAAAGTGTTCGCTTTAATCGCCAATAAAGTGAAATGAGCATTTGCTAAACTTTCTCGATCTTTCCTCTGCAGAATAGCGTACACAATTTTGCACGCATATATAAATAATGATAGACACTTTTTCATAACTGACTGGTATTAAAATCTCTATTTGATTTCAATTAGTTACTCCCTACAACATTGGCTAAAAATAATGATAAAGAATACCTGTAACTCACTTTTAAGTTGTGCAATGTCAATACTTGGTGAAATAGCTTTATATTAAAAATAATAAAACATTTTGAGTTTTTATTCCACGTTGAATTTATTTTGATCAGGATTTGTTTCGCCCACAACCAGCATTGTCAACTGATAAGAAATACAAAAATACATCGATATGTATGCCAAATTTAAACAAGACTTTTTGTTTTGATATCTTTTTGACGGAGATTTAAGTTCTCCTTCGTCTCTACGTTAAGTGTTTTTTTTTTGCATTCCCTCCCCATCGCTACTGACAGGAGGGCGCGATCGCTATCGCTATCGTTCATGAAGTCGACATATTTTTTCGTCTCTGCCTATGAATTAGAGACTCTAATTACGCGATATTATCTCAACATTTTAATGGGTGAGAATGGGGCAGGGCTGTCATCAAATTAAATAAAAATTTAAAAATACTCGAAGGTATATATTGGTCGCTTGAGTAGTTTCACATGTACCAAAATATATATTATTAATTCAAATTTGTGTATATAAATAGATGATAAATAAGTCTATTTAATTTCATTTGTACATTTATTTAAATTTATAAAACATACAATTCAAAAATAGTAGGGAATTAAAAGTCTCAAATTTTAGTGTAAGTTTAGTGATGTTCAGTCCGAGTATTACTCGAGTATTTTTCAAAATACTCGACTATCGAGTAATTGAAAAATGGACGAGTATCGAGTACTCGATTCTTGAATGGGAGCCTCTACTATGGAGCATCATCGAGAAGAAGAGACAAACAATTGGTATTAGAACAAAGTAAATTAAAAACAAAATAGACTCCAATTAAAATTTTGAAGACCTCTTATCAATTCAAGCTACTACCTCAAAGATCAATTAATTAAGAATGATCATAAACAATGTCAAATCCAAAAGGTGAGTGCATTTAAAAATTTAATAAATAAGAATATTTTAACCTTATATCCGTAATGTGTAACAACACGTCAGCATAGTAGGAAAATAATACCTTTCCAGTCCAGCGGTCATAAGGGAATTAAACTATTTAAAGATTTCAAATAAAGTATATTTATGATTTGAATTTATGTATGTCGTTGATTTGTACTTTGCAGTATGAAAATTGTATACTGACCCAATTATTTAATATCAATAATTGCAAATCTAATATATTTGCAGACATTTAAGATATTACAAGCTGCGACATGTCAACGTATCACATGCCCTTATGGTATTGATTGAATAAACCATACAAACGTGAATTAAATCTAAAGCAGTTTTTAGTGGTGTGGTCTGTTTTCTTATTCGACAGTAGTGATGACAACACAACCTTTTGTGGAGAAGGGCCAGATAATTAAATTTCAGATAGTTCAAAGGCCGCGTGAGTAAAACTGATCAATATTTTTGGTGCATAAAATTGAAATGTTTTGTTTTATATTGTTCTTCCATCGTCCGTAAAACAATCTGAAGAAAAAAGGTGACTTATATGTGTCATTGCCGGCCGCAGGTTGTGCATCACTGTCCTACAGTGAGCTTTACGTATTTTCGTTATAGTATTAAATATACTTTATTTCATTAAATAAAACATTACTACTCCCAATAATATTTGGTAAAGATCATCTCATCACGAGCATTTTCAACTGATCTTGATAATGCTCGCGATAAGCGAAACCGGTCGTGATCCCAATAAATCTAACGTGGAATAAGTATAAAAAATGTGTTATTATTTTTCATGCTATTCCACCAAGTATTCCAGGCAGTGGACACCTTAAAAGTGGGACAAAGCTTTGTTATTACATGGCTATAAATTCTAAGTTCATTTTTTCAGAGATTTCGATGGGTAATTTTATTCACTGACCAAGCGAAACTGTACCAACCCACAATCTTTCAGTGTATGTTTTTTACTAGCGGTACGCGGATAATAAAAATGTAGCGGTTTGGTTTGTTTGACCAGTGAATGCAGTTTTGCTTTATTTGGAACACGTATCACTGTAACAGGTTTTGTAGCGGTTATACTTGCACATGGCCGATTCGTATCCTTATACCAAATCATTTTTTTTTTCACCGGCTGTTTCTCAATTTGCATTTAGAGCCAGTGAGTACATTTAGAAGATTTATAAAACGTTTTTAAAATCACAGAAGTAAAATTCTGATTTGGGTGATTGATCTTCCCAAACTAGAACGTCTAGTAGTGTAGTAATGACCATACTATAGTACTGAGAGATGGAGTCTACACTCAATTCCCTTTTTAAGCATGGAATACATTATATGCATGACAGCATAGCTATAAAAACAGTTTAAAAAGGGATAAGTTCCATTACATTGGACCGTGCAATTTCTAAAATAAATATAGAAGATTTTTTTTCTGTTTGTTGAAATATTCAGCTTTAACTGTCTCCTGTACACTTAGGGTTGACTGGATTACAAGATGTTAAAATTAACCCAACGATATTATTAATAACGTTTGGTTTAAGTTGAAATAAATCTTCAAAACTTGAGGACAGGTTGTCTTTTTTAATTTCGTCGTTTTTTAGAAATCGTACTAGACCAGTGGTTCTCACATAAAATTTGGCTGTGGCCGCATTAGGAACATCAGCGGTACTAAGGAAATGTCTGGTGGTCGCATCACATTTTTGTGATGAGTCTTTTTTGCCAAAAAGACCTAAACATGTATGTGTTGAGTTATTTCTAATTAGCAATTCTTGATGCACATTGCAATGTATACAAATTAATTAATTTACAGTGTCTTTGTTGACTGAACTTGTAAAAATCCATTTTTATTAAATATCAATTTTAAAACTTTTGGTGGCCGCAGCAAAATCCTCTAGTGGCCGCACATGAGAACCACTGGTCTAGATCAGTGGTTCTCACGTAAAGATTCTGGCTATGGCCGCATTAGGATCATCAGCGGTACTATGGAATTGTCTGGTGGCCGCACCAAAGTCTTTTTGGCAAAAAAAAATTCAGAATTTTTGTGTTGAGTTTTTGCTAACTAGTAATTCTTGATGCACAATGCAATGCATACAAAATATTTAATTTTCAGTTTCTTTGGTGACAAATTAACTTGTAAAAACCCATTTTTATTAAATGTCAATATTAGCTATGAAGCTATTGGTGGCCGCAGCAAAACCCTCATGCATTCACTAATAAGTCATAACTCTTTTTGAGTTAAAGAAATGATAGAAGAAATAAAACGTTGATATTTTATTACAATGACTGGCTGAAAGTAAAATAGTTAAGCTGTATTTAAAATCAAAAAAACTTTAATCCACCTTCTTAACCTTTTGCACTCTGACCCAATTTTCTCACGGCTAGTAAGCTACTCTGATTTAAAAAAATGTTCAATTAAAAAAAATGTGTTGCTTAAGTGAGTGATAGTCTCCAATAGGGTTGCATGTAGCACGTGATCAATTTTGAACTGCAAAAGTATTTGTTAAATATTGAGAAGTCTGTCATAAAATTTATACCAGCGCTGGACCAGGGAGTTTGGTACACGGAGTTGCCTAACAGAATCTTTACGGCCAGACTCCGTGGCCCGCGGAGTGGTAAGAGTTAAACAAATGAATCGAAAGATATCTAAGGCGTACAGTAAATTACAGTTATCAATTGCATTACAATACACACAAATATTAATCAAAACGCGCATCATAACTTTAGAGATAAAGCGTGTGTGTGTTGAACGAATGTCTTAAGATGTCACTGCAACCTGCTGTGATATATACAGCTCTTTAAAGTTCTTTCATTCACATAAGTTACATGACGTTTTTCTTAAAACATAAATACCTTCTGCAAGATATGTTTTTTGTGTCAATCTGTTCTGTTGTTGGCTGAGTATAAAATTCCATATTCAAATCACATTTAAAAGATGGCCAAGTTCGTAAAGTTTTTCAATTTGACCTTTAAAAAAAGGGCAGGAATGTGTTTGAAATTATATAAACAAAAGAAAGCTGCTTGGTAAAAATACTTTAATTAACTTGCTGGCCTGTTTTTTCGGGTTATAATAGATTCTTAAAGCAATCTACCGTGCAATGCTTAGATTCTAAGCATCATAAACGTATAACTATTTATAAGTCTAACAAAGTAATATAGCATTTATTTATCATTAATAAAACATTAAATAAATTTTAATATTGAATATTACGGACTTGGTTAAGATACTGCTAAATCAATGACACTTGCCAAATCGATTTGCTGATGTATCATGGAGAATATCAATTAATGTGCTGATCATTAATGATCATTAAAAAGTCAACATTAAATTGAATCCTTTGAGCATGCGCTTGGTTTATTAATTTTTAATAAGTAAATGGGAACAAATAATGGGGGACATTATTTATACAGAAGATATTTTAAAATAATTAATAATTTTGACTGAAGGTGCTTGATGGAATTTCAATATCAAATTTGTATCGTTTGAATTTTGTACTTTTCCATGAGTTTTGTAGCTAACGATTCGGGTTTCGCCTTTTGGCATCTTCAGGGATTTCTGACTGACATTCAGTCAGTGCAAGTACATGTGTGCACTTGAAATGCCTGAAGATGCCGAAAGGCGAAACCCAGTTAGTGACAAAATGGACTCATGGAAAAGAAAAAAAAATCAATATTTTTTTAATATTAAGAAAAATAGTGGGATAGTTTTAAATGACAATAGTTTTTAATTTATCATTTATTTGCCAGGTATTTGGAGCTGTGTTTTGGATCTATGCAAATGTACAAGGGCAGGGGATTCAAGCGACAAATCTCAGAACAAAAAATATTATTACAATTAATATGATATGTTATTGAAATTAAAAACGTATGCTTTATATAGCTGTACAGCAGTTATATATTACATCGAATGGTTAAATAAAAATGAAAGTAAAAAGATTTCATACAGTCATGGTCGTTAAAATTCTTAAGATAAAATTCCACATCACGGGGTTTTTTTCTACCGTGCTACAATTAACTTATTAATATTGCAATGGATACATTAAGCCAGCCATGGTAAACATTTGGCACGCGATGTACGCAACTTTTAAATTCTGATTAAGACACTATTTTATGTAGTTGTTTTACACTTGGGGATGGTAAAGAATATGGTATCTGGTGACCGAAGAATTATTTTCGCTTTGTCGGAACAAACTCGTCACGTAGATAAAAAAAATCTAACTGACGTATTAAGCACAGGTTATTTATGTTTAACCTTCTTCACTCTGACTTAATTTTCTCATGTCTGGTAAGCTACTCTGACTAAAAAAAATGTTGAATTTACAGCAAAAAAAAAAAGTGTTGGTCAAGTGAGTGATCAATTGGGTTGGATGAAGTACATGATTAATTAAAAATTACAAAAGATTTTTTCAGTAAAAAATAATAATTTTAGTTCGTTACGTTTGGGACACTCTATCTGATCATTCGTATGACCATCGGATGGTTGGTACATTGCGATATAAAATATTCTTTTAAATTAAGAAGGTTAAGGAATATACGATAAATTAATGTTAATCACGACCATTTAAGTATTACGTTTAATATTCATATCGTGCATGTCATTTTTTCCCAGCTACATAAAAAATATTGATATCTAAATATCACTTTAAATGGAAAATGCTCGCGAACAGCGAAACCGGTTCTAATCTTCACAAAATATATTATCAAAATAAAAAATATGAATAATTATAACTGGTATTTTTGTATATTCCATGGTTTCTAATAAGTGTTCATTAAATGCGGTAAAATAAACATTTTACGGTAAGAAAAAGTATCAATTTATCACACATAAATTAAAATTCAATTGTTCACATTATTAACCAAATTTTATCGAAAAACAACGTTTTTTTGACATTTAATATGTAATAAACATAATAAAACATTTTCAATACTAATTACACATACAATTTATTATATCAACAACAGTTTTGCGAGCATTACCAGATGATAACGCTCGCTATGAGCGATACCGGTTCTGATGTAGTAAATTTTATGTGGAATAAGTACTAAAAATGTTAAAATTATTTTTATTAAAATCCCATTTCATCAAGTATTATTCCATCAACTTAAAATTTCTTTATATGTAATTTATTCATACGTTTTTATTTAAATGTTCACCATCACTAACCACACAGTCATTGGATATTATTTACGTGATACCGATTGATCAATATGTAAATGTGGTCAGACTTTCTATGATCAGGTAAGTTTTAAAGTTAGTTTACTCAGTTAAGTGTACCGAAACAGATTTATCATAATATGAACACTAATTTGACATGACTTGATTTAGTTTCCAGAACTAACGTTACGATATTTTTGCAATCGCTTGTACGTGATTCAGAATTTGGGAAATAAAACGTTAACCCTATTAAATATGTTTAGGGTAATACCACATATTTGTAATATATACTTAGTCATTGATAATACTCATTCATACATTTGTCAATAGTCATATCGAATAAAACGTGAAATCAATCAGGAGAAGCGGTAGCCAACCAGTTGTCCGCAAACAATTGGTGACCCGTGAGAAAATTCAATTTCAAAATGCATCAACAAATCGCAGTTTTACCATTATATTACTTTTTTTTAAACATTAAACGAGTTCATATAATCATTTCTTTTCATTAAAAATTGCCGTCCTTTTTTAAAACATGATATAGCGAGTGGTACTGTTTTAAGCAATGTCCGCTTCCTATGTGGACGACCACGAATCCGACTCCACAGCCCTGGTTTTTAAGCGAGAATTTCTCGTTGCTCAGTCACTCAATCTCTCTTTTTCATATGGTGTATGAATAGAAAGGATTGGATTAGCAGAGGACCAGTGGTTAGGTTGTCACTTTCGCTTCGTCCCGTTTTTACGATCAAGTAGGCATATGAGGGAGTTTTCACACAATACAGATATCTTCAGAAAAAAACCTTAAAACAGAAATCAATAAGTAAGTCGACTGAAAATTGAAGCTACTCAGACTGGGATTTAAACCACAACCGAAGCTGACACTCGATCAAGGGCCCGATTTATTTATATCGATATAGCCGTACGATTGAAAATGAATCCGTATATCACATATAAATTTTTATTTTTACCATGTCCGCTCCCAACTTGGATCATATGGACTCCTCACAGAGCTTACCTCAACATATGTTTTTCTACGAGAACTGCACGTTACTAGTTTCTCGACCTCTCGTTTTTAAAGGTGATAGTAAGGATAGAAAAGATAAGAGGACAAGGAATAAACACGTGGTGAGTTAATCTCTGTCACTATGCGTCGCTTTTTGGGATCGGAAAGGTGGAAAGGGATTTTTAACAACAAAAACACCCATTGCCTCTGCAGAATCGATTTATCGACTGAAAAAATCTGCTGGTACCAGGAATCGAACCCGGGTAGTCTGAACCGGTAGCCAGCGACGTTGACCACTGCACTCCGGACCGGGCTAAGTCACATATACATATTAAATATATGTATACCTATAAAATTTCATTTTAACGTCTTAGTGAATCATATACGCCAGAGTAGTTATGGAATTGAAACCAATTACAAAGTCTAAGGCTATAAATTAAATGCTTTCCGAAGTTGGGGGAAGCCAGCTACCTTTGTAAATTTGTTACATATGTACATAGTAATTTACTACAAAATCTGTCTTGGTAGAGATAAGATCGGAATGGTCGAGTAATTTACATAAACCATTTCACTGTTATGAAAGAACAACTCTATGTAACTGTATTTTCATAGTACATGTTTATAACATACATTCATTCCATTGAGGCATAAAAAATTAGATAGAATTATTTTTCGAATACATCATAATTATAGCATTATATTCAGAAGTAGATCTGTTTTAATTTATGACAAATCATTTATATTTACACAAAAACATTATAATATGTACTGTATCTACGAAGGCGGAGGTAGAAGTCGTGTAGTCGCAGTTTTTTAGTTGGAGTCGGAGTCGTCGTGATGTGTTGGCCGGAGTCGTAGTCGGAATTGTGAAAAAACTTTTGATTTTATGTATATTTTATTTTTTTTATTTAAAAAAAATATTTGGCATTACAGCTTACGCCAATGCGCCAAATATTCTTAATTGTGAAAGTCATACGAGATTAACTCGATGATAAGTAATGAATCAGTTGTGCACAAAATCAACGATAAATAACATACACCCAACCAAAGATCTCTTTTTTTTCAATTGAAAAAATCTGACCTTGCCGGGAATTGATCCCGGGCCCCCTGATTGCTAGAACAAAGCTCTTGCCACTAGACTACAGGGACCGATATTTATGCATATAACTTATAAAATTTGGCTTTTAGCCCGATTGGTTGGTTGATATTAAATTTAATACACAAAAATAGGAAAAATTGGGAAAAAAACGTGATAAAATTAATATTTTTTTAGTCGGAGTCGGAGTTTTAGTCATTTTTTTTTGAAAACTCAACAGCCCTGGTATTTACACGTTTTATAAATTGTATGTCAAGTTAATTTATGCAAAGACTTCTCAATGTATTGCTGCAGTTTAAATCCCTTCCCACCTTTCCGATCCGTAAAAAGCTAGGCACATAGCGAGAGTGATAAGCTAACCACTAGTCCTTTCCTAGTCCTCGTATCCTTTTAATCCCTACTCTCAAAAAAGAGAAGCTGAGTAAGCAGTTGTCGTAGGATAAACATGCTGAGATGGTAAAAAAATATGCCAATACAATCAATGATGTCTTTCCACTGAGAATTTTCACATTAACAGCGAAATAGATTGACTGAATAAAAAAATACTGTCCAAAGTAATGAAACCATGACATCGGCTTTTAGACTGATATATAAATATATTATTAATTAACAATTATATCACATAAAAATGTATGTTCATAATCATTGCACCTTGGCAGTTTCTTTTCATTCGGCGAGTCATTAAATTTATATAAAATAACATATTAAAGAAAAGCTTTCATCAATAGAACATGATCATGTTTTCTTGTTTTTTTTTAATTCTTAAAGATAATTAATTATAAATATCGGCATCAATTAATAATAGTGAAGTTGCTGATGTAAATACTGTTAGTCAGTATTGAAAGTTGTTCGTTTACGCCTTGAGAGAACGAGCAAAAAGTTCTAAAGAAAACAAGAGTAAAGTGAAAACGTAATTTATTAACGGCACACTCATCTCTCGATTTGCGCGGTAGATACGCTCAACGATACATCACGTAAGCGTAAACCGCGTTAAAATTTAATGACAAATACAAAATCTGAGGATACATATTTGTGATGACTATTTTTATTAATTTTTATGCATGTTTTAATAACGTAAGTACTGATGACAAAATCAATGTATCTATATACCTGGGCTATGGAGTCGTTAAACAAACACGAATCCGCCTGTGACGTTTTTTCCCACCTTTTAGATTTATGGAGATTAAAATAAATATCAACCAACCAATCCAGCTAATAGCCAATTTTTACATGTTATATGCATAAATAAAAAGTTAAAACTTTTCTAAAGTTTTTCACGGCTCCACACCGCGATTCCACGACTCCGACTCCACAGCACTGGTACATATTATAATATGTTCCTAATTTGTGTCGTATTGGTCTCACAATAAACACAAGATAAACAAATATAATGTGTAACCAAACCATGATAAATGATAAATCTCATTCAAGTGCGGGACAGATCATCGGGATAGTTTCAGGTATATACATAATGAAAGAGGTAGTTCTGCTTCTCATGTGCTTAATCCGAGTAGTTTTGGGGGCCCTTTTTTCCTTTTGGTTGCATGATTTCATTTTGGGTGTGTCTCTAAAATTAATTTCCCTTTTTTATCGTATGTGATCAAGATTTCAAGAGTATTGCTTGAAAAATGTACGGTATTCCCCGCAGTTCACAAGAAAGAGTTGAGGATATTTCACATCCATATACCGTTATATGTACAGTGAAACCTCGATTCTACGTTTTTCAAGGGACCGTATAAAACAAACGATTAATGCGGGAAAGTTTTATATATGAACTAAATGCAGGGACTATAGAAAATGAACGCACCACGCGGGAAAACGTATAATGCGAGAACGTAAGATCGGGGTTCCACTGTATTTGATTTACGACCCTTCGGTAATTCAATACTAATCCCATTGAAAAGTCCTTTTTCTGTGTGGCATCATCATATATTCTTGACGGAATACATGTGTAAAACATATTTTTCCGTTTTCAACGTTGACTTTTAAGGCCCCCTAGACTTGGAGGCCATGGAGTAATCCGCTACTGAGCTTGTTATTCTCTTAGGAAAAGCTGGTCCCATTAGATTCATTGTGTAAGACTCAGCTGTAGATGTTTTAAATAAAATTAGTCGAGTTGAATTACTGAATAAAATAAAAATATGTAATGAAATAGAAAAACAACTGCTTTCCATCTTTTCCGTAAAATATCTCTTCCTTCAGATTCGTTACTTTCTACAATCTATTGTGACATTTTCATGAAGCTAATCAAAATCTTGATCGATTGATCATCGGTCTGTACACATCAAATACGCATTAAATTTCATATTAGACAATTCGGTATGAATGTTGTCAGTTTCTTTTCATGCTTTGCACTTATTTCACGCCAGTGTTTAGGTTATGCGAAGTATTTTACGTAAGCTATTACCTTTCTGAATTAATGTTGCATCTTGAATAGAATTCCGACGGTCACTCACTCAATATATCCGCGTTTTGCTAGAAGACTCATTCGCTTCGAGCGATATATTAATATTATGTATAAGTACTATGTCTGCGTGACTTGTGTATTATGAAATAAAGTTTCAGGTAGTAAATACCACAAAAGATATCTTTGCACGCTGGCTCATCTTTCCACCAGTACACGACAATCATAAAGCTATATCAGCACAATTACAACAGTCATATATTATGTAATGTAATGTACAAGGTATATTCTGTAAAATGACAAATAAGCTTCGATCAATTCATTCGTTTTAAGCTATCACCATATATCTACGTTTATATTTAATCTCTATATATATATAAATCTCGACACAAATTTTTGTGGTCGAACTCCTCCGATACGGCTTGACTGATTATTATGAATTTTTTATATATATATTTGTTAGATATGAGAGAAGGTTGTAAAGTATATTTCATTCCGCTAGGTGAAAGATGTTCCTATCAGGACTTATTTTTTCAATATTTTTGATGTCCGTCGTTTTATTTATGTTATTGAATCAGCAGTTATACATTTAGCCGTCCATCTTGAAAACGGCCAGCGCGTATTTTTTACTAACGAGACAGTAATTGAGCGTGCCATAAATCCACCAAAAACTACACTCACCGAATTTTTCGAATTGTGTAAATAATATAAAACTGAATTTAATTGATCTAATAAGTTAACACATCTATTGATTCTGAGGCGGTACGAAGTTCACCGGGTCAGCTAGTTAGATATATAAATTATGATGAATGAAATTATCTAGATTGAAATCACTTTCAATTAATAATGAGTATTACGCAGGTTATTAAGTATATAAAAAGCTTCTCTAGGCTTACTTTTATTTATAAAGGTCAATGAGGATGCCACTAGGGAGAGCTTTAACGATTTTAAGCGGTATCGATTCGGATATGTTGACATATTTCAGATTAACGTGAATGAGTTCAGATGATTACTACTTTTTATGTATTAAATATAGTTGGTGTTTTCGGAACTCTCTCGGTTGACTTGTAAATCGAAATCAAATTTACCTCGTATCTTAAAAATGAAACATTAATATTAATTTATACAATTTATTTTAATGTAAATGATAACGTATGGCCATTATGCTACGAGATATCAAACACTTAAGCTACTAAGCATTTCACTGCTCTTAATTATTGGTTTCTAAATATTTTCTCACGATTTAGATCTGATGGGCAGCGTATTTTTTTAAATGAATCTCAAAAATATTGCAATATATCCGCCAAATAAATTAGCCTACATCGATAAGGTTTAATAATAATTTCATATTACGAATCGTATATATTTTCTGTGCCAATGTTATTAAATTAATATATCTCATTATTTTTCTTATTAAATTCAATAGCTATTATATTCTTGAAAATGTTATCTATTTAATGATATTCAAAGTCTGAGCTATCCATTATTATGACGTGGACTAAGTCTTTGACTTCAATCACCGTTCTCGTGGGCTCGAAAAATACTGGATCGCATTAGCAAACAATGACATCGATACAAGTATATATCAAAGGAGCTTTTAAAACAGTAAGTGAGTGTCATGCGTCAGATAAACACTGCACTCCTTAAATAAATATGTAGATTAAATCAACAATCAATTTCATTTAATGCCAGGAAATTTTATTTTAAAAACTGGCATTACAGTATTGATAACAGCTGAAATATCAGTAGACTGATTTCGATAATACCTAATCAGTGCATGAAACCTGTGAAGATTGTATCGATTAAAAATAAAGGGCTGGATTTAACATTATTGGTTGTGTTTGCATTTACTCGGTGGAACTCCATTATAACACGGTAAAAAATAGCAATATATTTAAGTTGTACAAAAGTTGATAGCTATTTCGGCTTACACCCGTCAGAACTATGCTAAGACATACATTAACTTGTATATATACTGGCGTAGAAGAGGTACACAATGCATCTTCTCATCTATTCTAATATCCTAATTTTATGTTGAAAAATACATAAATAAATGTGACAAATTGATTTTATGCATTTCTTTAAATGATAGCAAATCTGGACTCGCCTAATAAACGATGAAATAAGTAATAAGGTTTTAAATTAAGTTGATTTAGGTAAAATTGCATTATTTTTCTGCAATGGTTTGAGTAACGGTGGTGGATAAATGTGTGTTTGCTCATTATGAATGTCATTTGATTATTTATACACAATATTTTAAAGTAGTTCTTATTGAAGCAATAAATTATTTAATAATTTATGATGTAGAGAAAAATATTCTATATATATTAATATATATTTATCGTGTCGAAGCATCATAAATGCTAAAAAGGACCAACTTCCTTCAACAACAGTAACTACTATACTGTCATGAAATTTTTCGGATATATTCAGTTGGTAAGACAGTTTCCTTCATTATATGATACTTTGGTTTGGTTTCGGTACGGGCAATTTTACAACCGGGCTGATATTTTATAAAAACCATGACTATCATAGGTGATACTCGGGGCCCGAAGAGGTTATTATTTTCTAGTTGTTTCAGAGCATTTAGCATGGGGCCTTTTAGAATTAACGTTCCTTTAGAAAAATAGAAAACTTAAATAAAATAAGAGAAGATTTAATGTAATCATATAATAAAAATATATATCTATTGTCCATTATACCAATTATATCTTTGAAACAATTCGTTTTAAAACTTTTGAAATACCAAACTTAAATTAACAAGATTACTGTTGTTGAAATGATACCAATAAATACATTCTAAGCACTTTCGCTGCAACACATACTAGAGCAATGTTTTTTATACATCACGATGAATTTGTTGTCCGACCAGGTAGTTTGAAATACCTCGCCTTGGGCTATCCACTATTAAAAAAAAACAATCAAACAAAACACACACATCACGAGGCGATGAACACAAACAAAATAATTGATACTAATGTATTAGTGGTATAATACTATGAGTAAAATTAGCATTTTTTAATTAAGATGGCAGCACAATTAAAATTAAATGAAGCACAAGCGGAATGCCGCTTATATATCTATGTATATTATAAAGATGCTGTTTAACTCAATACGTTCCAATAACAACAATTGTTTATTGGAAGGAAAAAATGATTTGAACTGGTTATAACAACTATTTCATACATTTTTTTAACCATTGTGAAGAATCCGTGGGACTTAGTAAAGTATTTAACATAAGATAAATTTAATGACATCTAATAGACCAGTCGTTGTCTTTGAAAGAAAGTACGGTTAGAAGTTATGTATATAGATGTATGAAAGTGTCTTTTAACGATTGGAACATTTGAAAAAACAACCAAGAAGGAAAAAAACTAGAAACGTTCCCGATAGTTTTTACGACTAAAAATTAATTGATTAATTAATCAAGATTATTTATTATAATTAATTTTTAGTGTTTAATGATTTTTCTTAATTGATTGGTTTTTAATGTAGCAGATTGTATTGTTGAGAGGCCTCCAAGATTTTAACTACAGTCTATTTTGATTTTTTATTCCTTAATTTATTTGTATTACCAATTGCTTGTCATAAGTCTTGCTTAACTTTTGTAAAAATAACGCTGTATATTTGTATTTCTCACCAGTTGATAATGCTAGTAATGAGCGAAACCTTCTTAATAAATTCAATGTGGAATAAATACTGAAAATGTGGAATTATTTTTATTAACTAGTCGATTAATTTCTGAATCTACTTAATACATATTCACTCTCCAAAAATCAGCTAACAATTTTGTATACCTCTTTTCACTCTGTTGATACAAATCAAGATAACTAATTTGGTATTGTTATATCTTACGATCAAGAATTAACGACTTAGTGATAAAATCAAGTATTAATAAAATATGAAAAATCAGTAGCACCATGGCAGACAAAAAACGATAGAATAATAAAATCATTGTTTTATAACGTAATCAATGTAAACGCGTTATAATTGCAATAAATTATGTCTTAGCAATTAGAGCATGTCGATAAATGCAATCAATTACAATTCCATTGACACTGGACTTGCTGCAAAACGGATTTCCGTAACACATTACATCTACTTACTTAGAAAAACAACTAAACTCACGCTCACGATAGGTGGTGCAAGCCAAAGCTCCGTCCACATTTTTATAGCAAAGAATTAGTTTGCTTTTTTTTTCATTTACAATTCAGCCGGTGTTGTCTAGTGTGGAGCTTTTCCCAAAATGAATTTCAATTCTATTTCGACACTGGACTTGCTATACAACGGCCACCGTGACACATTACACATTTAATCTAATATATAAAAATCAATATCTGTTTGTTTGTTCGCACCATTTGCGGTGCCACACCGTTCATCCGATCGCAATGAAACTTTGACAAACTTTTGCTTGCACTTTCTTAACTTACAGTAGATCTTTTTATAAAATATATTTTTTTTCATATTTTATGCACTGACATACCGTTCATTTTGACAACTTATTGTTGCATTTTCGCAGAGGTTATATGCATAGATCAATTGACTTTCAGTAGGTGGTGCGTGTAGACAATCGGCAAATGTCAACAATACCGATCAATGTTAGTGAAATTGAATCGAAATTATTTTTCTAAAATCTTGTGAATCCGAAAGCACTTCGATAAACACTTTCTTTCTTTGAGTGGCATCGTAACGCTTGCCGGGTCTCGGGCTAGTTACTGATAAAAACACCATAACATACGCCCACGATATGAGGAGTGAGCCAAAGGTCTTTAGACATGTGTAGCAATGAGTTTATTTGCGTTTTTCTTCATTTACAATTCGACCGCTGTGTTCTAGTGGTGAGAGCTTTTCCCATAGCAATCAGGTGGGTCTTTGTATAGAGTCCTGGGTAAAGTCAATAACAAATTGAGACTATTCATAGATGTAGGTGTATGTGATGTCATATCTCCGGCAATCTGTTTTGGGTGGCTTTCATGAAACTCTTATCGAATGTGTCTCGTAAGATTTTAACAATTTCAAATTTCTTGGATCATTATCATTACAGCTTAAAAAACGAAACAAACAAATTATGCGAATTTTATTCGCTTACGATCATTTACCCTTTACTGAGACAGAGATCCCGATCATTATAAATAAAAAGACCACATACTTAGCTTATTATAAAATCTAAAATAACTTTGATTATAACACGTTTTGTTTTACTAATTGTGTCACATGTTTCGCAAGTTTCAGAGGCATCTTTGGACTTATTAAAGTTATTTTAAATTGTATGCTATCAAGACCACATTAGAACATAAAATTTCCAGATGAGTGTCATATATCCAAATATTGAAGTTAGCATCCAATCTATTTTGCGCACCGTGCGCATCAAGCGCATTGAATGAACATTGACAGGTTGCACAGCCACCAAGTTATGTACATAAATACTTTTATATTATTTATCTATGATTTTCATTTGTTACATTACTCGGTTATGATTAAAAGACATGTTTTTTTACATCAATATTGAATATATTTTATAAAAATAAATAGTTTTCTTCTAATAATAAATAATCATATTATATTTAAAGAAAAAACTGATCTTGCAAGTTGAAATGAATAGGATATTTTATTTCATCACTGTAATATATCGTTTGTTAGATTGAATACATTTTTTGGTTGCCACTCTATTTTATACATATATAAATCTACCTTTACATTGTTCTATATGTCTAGAAAGTTAATAAAACACTTAAAGAAAAAGACGAAAAGATCATCTTTCATTCGTCTTATTATAGCTTCATAATCATGATTGGTTAATGTTGATTGATGATTCGGTCTGTTAAAAAAATCACTCCATTTTTCACGCTAATGATAGTGCTCATTCAAACATATATTATTTGCATTCTAATTTCGAGGTGTCAAGAAGTGGAAACAAATGAGATTGCTTCATTTAATAAAAATACATTAATTATCCAATTACTTCTAGAACATTTTATTATAAGAATCAATATCTTGTATTTAATGTTCTATTTAGCAATGAAGAATGTTATATTGAACTAAATCAATTATCTTTGTTCAAAGATTTATTTTGAAACCGCGTATTAGAAAACATTAATGCTCCTTCTAAGTTGCCCGCGCGTGGCTGCGCAGTATTTTTAAAACTCTCGCTCACTGTTCCCAGGTTGATGCTAAGTGTCTTGAAGTAGAATGTATGTTCCGATTTATAACTATTGCTGAAAATATCTAAAAGGTCCACAGAATAGAAAAGCATACATTAGTAAAAACATGTTGGTAACATTCATTTTTTAATCCATTTCCACTCCAATGTTGAGCATATGACCTCATAATTTAAATTATGCCACGCATTCGCCTTTTTATCTTTTGATTTATCTGCGTAGTTAACCTCTCGGCTTAAGAGCATTGGCAAACATTGGACAACATCGATTTGGCGGATCTATTAACAATTTTCACTCTTAAATATATTATTTTTTCTTTCTAGCAACTCTTCAAAAGATTTGAGAAATTGATTGATATCACAAGGTTTGCATATTTATCAGCATGGAGACTTTAACTGAAGCACGCAATCCAATAAATACGGTTTTTGACATAAGGATAATTTAAAATTAATGGACACTAATTTTCCCACAAAGTAATACAATGTTGAGCTAGACTCGACATAGCAGTTGTATGAGTTATTATTATCTTCCCAACATTAAAAAAGGTTCTTCAAAATGAATATTTTAGTTATATACGCCCTTCAAGTAAGTAATTCACGGCTAACCAATATACGTTTTTACATTAAACTGCATTTAAAACCAAGAGCAATTTTACTCGTCGCCAGTGTTCAGACCTTGTTATTTTTACATCAAGTACATTGTTATTTCTGTGAAAGGGAAAGGACAAAAAATCTTAAAAATCAGGTTTATTCACTCGTATAAAGGATATCCGGTTTGCTACCTGCATCTTAAAATTCAAGCTATCGATTTTTTACTTAATTCAATACAAAAATGAATGAGTAATCCTAGTATTGATACCTTTGTTATACCACGTATTGTTTGGCAAATTTAAGAAGCATCTTAACCCATTGTTTACGGTTTGCACAAATTTGTGCGTAATTACTTTAGTAATTAAAACTCTTAAACCAAGTGTTAAAACTGAATATAAGATTACTTTAGAAATATGGTTAGGATTGATTTTTATTATTGGCTTACCTTAAAATATTGGGTTGAAATATGCTTCTTAAATAGGCGAAACACGTGACACTATTTTTTACACAATACGTGGTATAATGAAGAAATCATTTTTTATATTTATTTATATAACGCTGGATTTTTAATGTGCTGTTTGACCTACGAATGTGTTTCATTAAAAAAATACGGTTTGTTTTTGTGACGTAAAAATAACAGACAAAATTGCTGACAGACTCACATTTTAAGTGAAAATTAAATGATACCTAATTAACATATTTATCAAATGTATTGTTACAAAAGATTATTCAAAAGGTGATAAAAAAATATTAAAACAATTAAAAAGACGACGCTTTGCTCAATTATAAGGTAGGTTTATTGTTATGTTATGTACTGTGACTGGTTTATTGAATTTTCGAGAATATATAAATGTAAAATTAAACGCTGCGCTCAGAAATATTTTAACATAATTATAATAAGTGATAATTTAACGGAACTTAATACGGCGGTAGAAATACTCTGGGATATTCGGCCATTACTTTTTGCACATTCTATTTTTAAATTTAAAAAATATATACCTACATATATATATTCCACTGGTTCAAAACGAAGGTGCAACATGAACCGGACAGTCTTTTTAACAAAATACGTAAAATATTTTCTTATTCATAATTAGAAAATACGTAAGGTGTAGATCAGAGGTTCTTAACCTTATTGCGACCTTGCGCGCGCATTTGCAATCGAAGAGAATAGTGGCGGAAGGATTCTTTAAAAAAAACAATCTTAAGTACTTAGTATATATTCAATCATTTGTATCATTATTTCCTGTGAATCTTTACAAATGTGTGACATTCATGTCCCATTTTTTGAAAATAATGAAAATAAAAACATCCTCGAAAAATAATTTCAATAAATAAAATAAAATTTGGGTTTTTTCGTTATTTTAAACCTTGTCGCGGGCGCACGGTAATAGCTCCGCGAGTGCAATTTTGCCTGCGGGCACAGGGTTAAGAACCCCTGATGTAGATTATAATTTGATATTAGTTTATGATTTTGACGTTCGCTGAATTTTTGATTGGTTCAGTTGTGATGTCTTTACCAGTCGAAACTTTCTGAATCAGTGAAGTATGCTGATAATATCATACATTAATTTACTATCTATATATTATATATGACAAGATAATTACTATAAAAGTAATATTATCATCATACATCTTTTGTAATTTATAATATTGCCGATAAGAGGCGCGATGGCGATGCATCTATCTGCCTACGTGCCGGAGAGCGCCAAACATCGCGTCTGTCACTTTTTTTTGGCTATTGGAACACTTTTTACGTAGTTGGCAAAACATTATTTTGGGCGGGGAACAATTTCGCCCGGTCAAAATCGCCGCGGCACTTGTTAAGCGGTCGCCAGCGCCAGACAGCCACCGGTGAAAGTATTTTGAACCAGTTTTGACTCGCTACACGTCATTTAGTGGGGATCACGTAATGCTCTCTTTATCGCCCATACTATTATCTCGGCCAATTCTAGAAATGTTTCCTTACTCTTATCAAGTCGCTACATTCTGCAACGGACAGAATATACACTTTATAACAGACAATTTTCCATAAGTTATTAACTATCTTTACTGCCTAATTTAGTATCGCTAAGTAATCACTTACATAATAAATACTTAAGCACTGATTATATTAACATATCTCTGAGTGCAGCGTTTAATTTTGCATTTCTCTTTTCCAGGGCTGTGGCGTCGGAGTCGGAGCTTTTTGGCCGGAGTCGGAGTCGTTGCGGCGTTTTGGCCGGAGTCGTACTCGGAGTCGAAAATTTTGAAAAGTTTGAACTTTCTATTTTTGCATTTAATTTGTCAAATTTGGCTTTTGGCCGCATTGATATTTAATTGAATACACATAAATAGGGAAATTATGGGAAAAAAGTGACGAAATTAACCTTTTTTTAGTCGGAGTCGAAGTCGTGTTTTTGGTTAATGTCGGAGTCGGAGTCGGAGTCGTGGTTTTGGTAAATGCTGGATTCGGAGTCGGACTTTTTTTTACCGACTCCACAGCCCTGCTCTTTTCACAATTTCAAAATACCATATTATTGGTATTATGTTGGTGAGTATTTGTGTCACTAAACGTAAACGCTGTCAAACCATGAGTCTTGTCGGCATGCATTTAACACAGTGATGCACAACCTTTTTTAAAGAAGGGCCTGATAATCAATTCTCAGATAGTTCAAGGGGCGCATTGGTAAAACTGATTAAATTATCGATATTTTTAATGTACATATAAAAAATTTTAAAATTTGTTGTGTTATATTGTTTTTCCATCGTCCGCCAAAAGTTATGAAAAAAAAATGTGATAAAAATGATGTTTACACATATTTATCATTGCGGACTGCATTTAATGTCTTTGGGGTTGAAATGCAGGTTGTGCCTCACTGATTTAACACATCTCCATCTCTTTTCCTTTCCTAGTCATGCGGTTACCATGTTTTTTATGCGCAACGAAATCTATGTAGGAAAGCTTGTAATTTAGGTGCGGTTAATGGATTATAATTTTTATTATTCTGAAAAGTAAATCAGCAATCCTATCAAATTAATTATATATATAGAACGATGTTAAAGGGCGTCAGGAATATCGAGCTTTGATTGGCCTAAACTTATGAAATATTTTACCAATGAGATTCGAGTTACATTGAGCAATAGCAAGCGATGCTACACAAAACTATATTTTGATTGGCGTTGTTAGCTAAAAAAAAAATATTGAGGTATGTTATTAAGATATTGAAAGTGTTTGTCTGGGTTTAATAAAACTGGTTTGAAATTAATTTGAACCATTCATCATTAAGTACAAAAACTACTCTGGAGGTCACTTAATTGAAAAATAAATTGCGATAATTTGAAACGAAATTAAAAATTGTAAATAGATTAATAATTATATAAAGTTCGTATATAATTTGTTTTGGCTCCACTAAATTGAAATAATCTTTTGCGATCCTTGACTCTATTGTGTCCTTAATTCTAAAACATGACACGATTCTTTATCCTGTACAACCTTATCGCAATGTTGCAGTTTTTATCCTACATTATTTTCACCAAAATAACTAGGATATATACTACATATATTGATTGGCCATAACTCATGACTCTCATTTATATTTTTCATAGTAAGTTATGTTTTCCTAGGCAATTTGAAATCAAAAAATGTTTCCAATCTCTGCTTCAGGCATATTTATTTTTCCAGCTTATAATTACAAGATACTTAATTTCTTACGTATTTGTTTTGTTAACGTATGTGTACTGAATAGAACTTTTCAGCCAAATCCGCTCCCAATGTGGAGCAAATTGAATCCTAATGTAGTATTTCTCTCACAACTAAAATTACTTGTTACTAAGTCGCCCAATTTCCGTATTTTTAAGAGAGAATGGAATGTATAGATAAACGGACGGAAATAGTGGTCAGAATGGCTAATCGCTGTCGGTATAAAACCGTTTTTAAGATCCGATGTAATTTCTGTAGAACTAAAACACTTTGCTATTTTTTCACCGTGGAATAAATATCATCCATCTGAGAGCTTTATCCATCATTAACAGTGAAATATTTAAAAATTTGGCATGAAAATGATTAAGATAAATAATTAGAAATTTTATCGCAAGAGAAAATAATATAATTACTTGCTTATTGAAATTTCAAAAATCTATTGAAATTTTTATCCGTGAAATATAATAACAATGTGAATTGCAATTTTTATAATCTTTTAAAAATAGCTTAATATTGAATGAGTGCTTTTTATTTTATTTCACAATGTTTTTTATAAATCAACTTTCTTGTGAAATTTAATTACACTTCTGGTTGTTTTAAATGCCCAGATATTCAAATTATGTAATGGTATTGTGTTATTGCATTGTCTTATGAATATTTATCTCAATAATGTTGCTGTGTTTAAAATTAATTCATTATTGTCGTGGAGTTTTCTCACCACCATCGCAGCCCGACGCATTGATATCAAGGATCCCATAAAAGTAGCCGGTGTGGACTATAAATATTACACTTGGCAACACTTTACTTTCAAAAATAAGAAAGTACCATTACGGAAGTGGGCTGCTCTTTAAAGATGATGCATCGCTTATAAAATCCTGTCATTAAACAAATGTCATGAATTTTGTAAAATGTTTTTGTAAAAAAAAATGATTGCCATAAGTCAGAAAACTTTTTCATACACACATGACAGCATGAAAGTCGTGAACTATTTGAAAAAAATATATCCGAATATTACTTTGAAATAAATGAAACACATTTTTTTTTGTGGGAGCATCATAGACCGGTGGTTCTCAAGTAAATATTTATGTATATTCAAGTTCAGTAAATTTTCCAACAAAGATTCTAAAGATGAAATAATTTCTGTACAATTAATACTAATAGTAAATTTTCAAACATTTTCAGGACCATTTGACTAAGACTCAAAACAAAACTTTGGTGCGGCCATCAGACATTTTCGTAGGACCGCTTATGTTTACGATGCGGCTACGGTACAATTTTATTTGAGAACCACTGTTATAGATTGATATTTAAGCCATCTCCTACCGTCATACAAATATACCATGTTTTGCCATGCGGTTCTCACTTGGGAACCAGCAAACAATTGTCTTAAAAGGTTCCTCTATTAAGCTAAGAATCTTGATAAAATATCTATTTGCTTATTAATGTATCCTTGGTATTATTTTTCCTTGTATTTTTAAATGCTGGATTAAAAGAAGAAAATCATCTGTAATGTACTGCGATTATTATCTTTTCAATATACTTCTAAATTACTGTCTCATACATTTTGTATTGACGAAGTTCAATGATGATGAATGTTGAATGAACTAGTACAAAAATAAGCGTAAGAGATGTAAAATAAAAAGAAATTATAAACATAGCTGTTTAGAAAGTCAATAATAATATATTTTTATTTTTCCGGCTTTCGTTGAAATATTTTCGAATGATTATAAAATAATCAAGACTTAAAATGGAAGCACTGTTTTGCTGTATTTCTTGTGAGCTGAAAATGATTGCGATAAGCGAAACCGGTCCTGATCCAAATAAATATAATGTGAAATAAGTACAAAAAATGTGTTATAATTTTTTTAATGCGTTCATTCCACCAAGTATTGACAGTGAGCACATATGTAAATAGTGAGAATTTTTCTCACTTCGTTTTTGTAATGTACATTTTTGATCTCAAATAAAAAACAACATTGAAATAATTATATAGTCTCGTTATATTAGTGTCATTTCTATTAACAAAGATTTCTACAATCTCATACAAGGAATGCATTAGAACCGTTTGACTTATAAAATTGCAAGGTGGTAAAATATTTCAATAATTTTACTTTACAAGCACTACCTATCAATCATGTTCAATAAACGCAATCAAAATACACCAATCAAACAGTTATCGCATAAATATACACATGCATCCATTTTGAGCAACAATTAACATACTTACAAAAATCAATTATTACATATCTATTGAATAACCATCAGTAATAACTTTAACATGTACATCATTAAAACATAACAAAAAATCTAGCCAATTAGGTTTCACATAACACATCGACACCTTACTTTGAAAAGGTTTTAACTACTCTTGACCCGATTTTGAGATATGAGCGTTTGAAGTTTGAATTGATCATATTATTTAATTTTAAAGATATAGTTCACTTACAACAATGAGCAAGTAAAAATGTTTCAAATAACATATTTTAAGCATATTTTTTCACAACCATTCTACTGAGAAATAATTATCTCAATGACCTAATGATGCAAATCTTAGAACTTTATCAAATAAATTTAGAAAAAAAAGTTTGCAGCTGATCTCCGTAATTCTATAATCTATGATTCTGAAGTTACATTATACACCTTCTTTGTGCAGTAGATGCGTTATGCGGAAAATCGTACAAAAAAATCTATTACTTAATATGGGCACATAACATGAACAACGTCGCACCTTGTCAAGGTCACATTGTAATAAACAGGTGAAACACTGGATTTTGCACGTACAGTATGTGAACAACACGCTGTTAATTATGTTATTAGATATGTACGTTTATATAGCTTCCAAAATTATATTTAAAATTGAATTAAACAAAACCGCATAACTTAGAAATCGTACAAAAAAAGGTTTGAGTTTGAATTTTGTACTTTTCCATGAGTTTTATCGCTAACGACCCGGGTTTCGTCTTTTGGCATCTTCAGATATGTCAAGTGCACGGATGTACTTGAACTGACGCGCAGTAAACAGTTTGTATCGTTTATATGTAATACAAAAATAGAAATCACTAAGTTAAATTGCTATTAAAATGTAAATTTTATATGAACAAGTTTCAATGAATTAAGTGGGTTTGTTATATGTAATTATACGGGATTTTTCAAAATACTAATGACCAGATAATAACATGAGGTTTGAGTGTTTGCTGGAATATGGTTAATACAAACTTTTCCAACCAAAAGGTATTTTTATTACCAAAATGACACTTAGTACCTTTTTAAAGTAAGGTAACGACATGCAATAGTATTTTGATTGCTGGATCAATATTCATATAATAACAGGAAGCGATTAAAGTAGCGCAAATCTTAGTTTACAATATCATTCTGAGCTTAAAAGAATAATGAAATAACAACCAGTTGTCGGCGGTCGATATATTTCTTATACGTGTTGTAATAGTAATTATGTATGTCCCAAGGCTGTCTGAGCCTACTGGTATAATAATTATTGCAATGCGTCAAATTGTTTTTTACAATCATTATTGTAAGACGTTTATGATTCATTTTTTTAAGGTATCAATTTGGCTTGAGATCGAATAATCTACGTAAACTGGTTAAGTGTCGTCGTGTCCATCTCGGTTAAAAGTATCCGGGTTTATGATTTTAACGATAACAATAATTCTTGGTGGAAAGACACGGAATAAAATAATTACTGAATTATACCAGTGATTTTACAACGCAATCAATGAAATATCAATATTCAGCAATTCAGATTAATGATATCGCTGTTTGAAAAGCATTTTCAACTACAAAAATACAATGATATTTAGCTTTGACTAAGTTTACTGGCAGAGCTTAGTCAACTGATCAAGGATACACTTGAAAAACAATATTATACTGTATTCACAATATTAAGCTGAATGTGACTTTTTTATTCTATACCGCCCATCCAACACAAATAACGGAGCGAGGTCGATATCTAACTTTTTGTACTGTCTTCACCCACCAATCCATATTCATCGTCTTCAAGCAAGGAAGATAAGCCAAATGATAATAAGCAATTCTCGTATAACAAGTTGAAATGTTTCACGAAAAGTCCACCACCTCTTAGTCAACATTTGAAATATACGCTATGTCTTTACTGCCATTCCAAGCAAGAAGGCAGTAAGTGACTCTGACAAACTTTTGAGACAAAATGACATTAGGTGTCTGTTAAAGATTTAGCATTTTGGTTTTATAAAAAGCGATTGATGCGAAAATTAACTAATTTCTTTGTAAACATGCATTAAGTAGTTTCATTGGCTGCCTCTTTGCCAAGAAAACTAGATTTGCTTCTATGAAGTTCTAATACTTCTAGGAGATGTCCATTTTTTCACAAAGTACTGCTATAAAAGTGAGCACCATAATAAACCTTTCGAAAATATTAAATAAAAGCAAATGGCATTCATAGCTCAATTTCAGAAATTTTGCCTTCTTCCTACAAATCTTATATATAAAACCGAAACGGCGTATGAATGTATGTATGTCTGTAATTCCTTTTCGCATTGTTGGTCATTAAGCTGCCATAAAAACGAATATGAAAGAAAATATGTTAAAATGTAATAAATTAGTCTTCTACTGAACTTTTCCCGGCTTTTATTAATATAATAATGTTTATTATTTACGTGAAGGTATTATTTGACATTTCTTTGACAGCAAATTAGATTTTTTCCTTGAATTTGAACATTTTAATGGCCGAAAATGGGGCTGTTATCAAATTAAATAAAGTTTGTGATTTTATTTTAACTCTATTTTGGATGTTAGATTTTGTGATATAATTATGTCGAATGATATAACATTAAATAATTATTTTTGGTCGCTTAGTCCGAGCGACGCCGGGTACCAATACTAGTACGTTTATAAATGACGATTTACTCAATGTAACTGTGAAGATCTTTTTTTCATTATTATAACATTTAAAATCTTATCCATACTTTAAAATAGGTTGACTTATCATAAATCAAATATTAAATGTAATTATCAATAATTCAGTAGTACAAACATTTTTATATTTTTTTGACGTGACAACGTCTTATAAATCAATGAACGCCCGCTGCACGCACGAAAAAACATGACTCATTGTCCCGTTTGTCGCATTACGCCCAAGGCAAGCGTGCGAGCGAGAGCGCGGATAAGCGATAGAGAGGCACGATCGGCTTACTGTTCGGATTGTGCCGCATCTATCTCTCTTCCACTCGATTGGTCGATGCGTCTGAGTAGAAAAGAGACAACGGCAGCACACAACTTATAAACCTACAGTACCTACACGTGATCTGTTTACAACTGTTTATAAAGTGAAGTGAAATGTTAATGTGGTTTTCATTGTTTTCATTGTTTATATTACAACAACAATTGCGGCAATAAATGTAATTAATTCTTGCATATTAAAAATCTGATTAACGTATAACAAATATACTTTAAATAAACAATAAATTATCAACGATCTCTTTCGCAGAACCGCCTAAAGTCACACCATGGCAGACCAACCTGACGAACCTGTGAATCTCACGGATCTGCCACTATCGTCAAGGAGTAATGTACCCATGGAGGTGCAAGATGCTACCGCATCCACGTCTGCAACGCCATTCATAAATTTCATCAATGTTTTCTTATGACGTTGTCACGTTAAACTATCGTCCGTAAACCGACTTTTAATACCCATAATCATATTTATAAGTAATGAAATATGTTTATATGAAAAACGTCTTGCAGTTCCATTAAGCTAATTATAAAAATCGTGATAAATCAGTGATTTATATCGGATGAACACGAGAGAGATTTTTAATTTGAATAACGCAAGGCCGAGAAGAATCTCATGGAACATAATATTATTCAAATGCCACGTTAAAAAGTGAACTCGCTTACCTCAATTACTTACGATTATAGCGCATAGAGTACATAATAATGTTGCACGAGCAATACATCTTGGTTATTCTATTTTCAAATTGAATTGAGAAATATTTATCGATTTTGCGTTAAAGTAGCTTATTCTTGATTTAATTAATTCCTCAAAAAGCATGATAAAAATCGCTGCATTGTATCCCGGAATAATGTTGTATCCAATTAAAGTAGCAAGGTTTGATAATGAAATTAACAATGTTAGTTATATTATTATACATCATTCAATGTAAGTATTATGGCAAGGTACTATGTTTATTTTTATTTCAAACTATTGCAAGCGTTGCAATTCCATTCAAAGAAAGAAAGTGTTGGTGTTTATTGAAGTGCTTTCGGATGCACAATATTTTAGATAAATAATTTCGATTTAATTTTACTTTAACATTGATCGGAATCGATAACATTTGACGTTTGACGTTTTCTGTTTGTCTTTTGCCGATTGTCTATGGTACGACACGCGCGCCGCCTACTGAAAGTTAATTGTACTGTGTCTATAATCTTTGCGCAAGTGAACAATAAGTTGTCAAAATGAATGGTATGGCAGCGACAAATTTTTTCATACAACAATCTGCCGGCAAGGGCTCAATTTCAACAAACATCCTCATTGTCCATTGAGCTGTTTTGAACAATGAGAGCGATGATTTTTTAACCATGTCCGGTCTCAGCGTACAGACACCTCACGGAGTGTATCTCAACATATGTTTTTTTGCGAGAACTGTTAGTTTGTTCTGAGTTGTTCAACCTCTCTTTTTTCGAAGATGGTTTCTATGGAAGTGTGGATTGACAAGAGGCGAGGACTAGGATATGAATAATCACTCTCGCTACACGATTTTTAAGAACACAAACAACCATGCCATCGAACAGGAGCGATAAGTCATTGAAAATGTTTTTTTAAAAGTATTATAAGTATTGACAGTGAGCACCTTAAAAATTATGTATCTTTGGTTACAAAAACTTCCATTGCTCACTTGCAATTAAAGGAGTAATAATTTAAAAAATACTCCGTTCGACGATTAAGTTTTCAACTAATTACTGTCATACTTTTTCACTGCGGCAACCCTATATACTGTATGTAATCTGGTTTTTACCTTGAATCAGCTCATAAGCATCAACCAAAGCTACTCTATTTAATACAAAAAACAGCGATAACAACTTTCGCTTCTTGTGAGTTATATATTTTAATGTTACGTATTCAACTGCAAAGTAAGTCTGCATTCAGGTACACACAGATTAATAACTCAATAGTTACATATTAATGTACAAACATTGAACGAACTATCCCAGAACATTCATTCTATAATAAAGTTGTCGCATTCAATGAGTATCCGATATCTGCACAATTCAATTAACCTTTTAAGCGCCAAGTTTTTGCCACATGCCAACATTTATAATCATTGATTTAGATGAAAATGCCACGTAACATACGCGAAAAATCATTTTTAACTCAACATATTTTTGGTTTTCAAAGATAAGTGAAAACGATATCAAAAGTGTAAGATTTAAAAAATGTTTCCAGGGATATGTATGATAATAAAATGCAAGCCCTAGAGACATCTGTGAGCTTAACCTCAAATAAAATAAAATAAAGACGGCTAAATATTGATATTACAACAATCACATTGTCTTGAAACAATGTGTCTGCATTAGGCTTCATTTAAAAATACGATATTTATTCATAAATAAACTCGTAGTGGCGTTTGCGTGCCTGCACGCTGTGTCGTATGAAAGCTTAAATTCAATTCTTAATTATTAGTCACTTCCAAATACATAATATAATTTCTAAATTCAAATCGTTTAAATTTTGTACCTTTCCATGAGTTTTGACAATAACGATATATGGTATTATCAGTAAATAAAACAATTTATTACAGCATTGTACGGTGATGTAATGTCAAAATAATCAACTATTATCAAAAAAAGTCATCAAGAATTAATTGGCATATCAGCGTTATTAATGAATTTTTATGGAAAGTAATACAAATTTGAATCGTTTGAATTTTGCACTTTTCCATGAGTTCTGTCGCTAACGATAACGATGTTTCACCTTTCGGCATCTTCAAGCATTTCACGTGCACGAATAAACTTGAACCGACGATGTAATATTTATATAATCTTTTGATGTTATGTATATTGAGATGACGGAAAATATGAAAGAGGTTTTACGACTAACCACATGGTTTTCGCCTTTCCAGATTGCTTTTATAACAATTCAACAAAGTGTCTTACGTTTATTTTTATATATAAGCGATACGAATTATTTACAACACATTATTTCAATAAAAATAATAATACATTTTTAGTACTTTTTCCAGATAACATTTATTTGATCAGGACCGGTTTCGCTCATGGTGAGCATTGTCAACTGATAAGAAATACAATAGAACAGTGATATTTATACAAAAGTTAAGTATGAAAAACAATTGATAAAACAACTAAGCAAATAAATGAAGCAAATTACATGAAAAATAGACTATAAATAAAAGGTTGAAGACCTCTTAGCAATGCAAACTAATACATCAAAAATCAATTAAATATGAATTGTCATTAACAAAGTAAAAGCCCAAAAATGAGTACATTTAATAAAATAAATAAATCTTATATAATTCTTTTCCACCAAATATTGACAGTGAACACCTGAAAAGCGAACATTATTTCAAGTTCATTTGAGCACTTGAAGTGCCTGAAGATAGCGACAAAACTCATGGAAAAGCGGTAAAACGGATTAACTTAAACTAATGGAAAAGTACAAAAATCAAACAATTCAAATTTGGAATTGAAATTTCCTGTCCTGTCTGTCTACGTTTCTGAACAGAAATCAATGACTCAATTAAACAATGAAGCTAACCCTGCTGTGACTTTACGCAATCGAAGCCAATGACGCTAACACTAGATTACGAACCCGACATACAAACAAACTATTAGATAACACTGATATTTAAATATAGCCTAAATTTTATGTTAATTTTATATTCATATAAGGCTTCCATATTATAAAAACTATTTTCACAATTTGCATCATAATTATACTCTGCTAGCAAATTATAGGCAGATTTAAAAAAAATATACGTCATCGAGAATCTAGGTCAAATTTATTGTTTTAAATCTTTATCCTATTAATCACATAAATTTTACCTGAAATTATATCTGAATTTTATGCAGGGGAAGCGAACCAGTGGCATTCTTGATCGGTTTATTAATGATTTACAAAATAACATACGAAGTAATCACTGTTATTTGTGTGCAATTTGTACGACCTATTACGTTCGTTTAATACCTTCATTTCTCATAATTTAAGTTTGCCATATTACAATTGAGTACCGCTTCAAAATAAAGCATTAAAAAGCTTCTACTGTCATTGATGACAAACTCAAAAAAACCTTCAATTTATTTTATAGATACAAAAAAATAATACCAAACTCTGCTACGTGTTTGATTTTTTGTATTGTTTTTAAATTGATTGAATTGGCATTTAATTGGTAGAACTCCATTATAACACGGTTAAGATATATGGTTGTTAGCTATTTCGGCTTACGCCATCGTCATTACTATGTTTAAACATACATTTACTTATCTATATATACTGGTGTAGAAAAGGTGAAGGATACATCCGTATATCTTCTGTTTTTACATCCTAATTTTATATTGTAATTATAAATAATTAAATTTTACAAATTGATTTTATGTATTTTTTGAACTGAAAGCTAATTTGGTTTTGTATTGAGTAGGAATAAACGTAAATATGTATTGTATAAAGTTAATTTAGTAAAAATTGCATTGACCTTCCGTAATGGTCTGAGTAGCGGTGATGGATTAATATCAGTTTGCTCATTAAGAATATCATTGGATTGATGACATTTATTAATTTCTACTATTATGTATTGATACAATTAGAAATTAATAGATATCATCAATACTTTGGCTGTCCGATTCAAAAACTTAAAATTGGACTTCAAGATAAATACAAGTTCAAGTCACTTTTAAGGTGCTCACTGTCAATACTTGGTGGAAAGGCATTATGATAAAAATAGTAATACATTTTTAGTAGTTTTTTCACATAAAATTTATTCAACATTGTCAACTGACAATTCTCGCCATCAATTTTATGTGGAAAAAGTACTAAAAATGTATTATTATTTTTATTACAAGTTCAAGTATTAGGAATAGCAGCATAAAAAAGGGTTTTTATTCTTGGTATACGCTAAATTCAATAGTTCACCAAAAGTTACAACCTTGAGGATGATCTCAACTTTTTGTAACGATATTATTTATCTCAATAATAGTTTTACTTTGATCACGATAAGGCAATATTATTATAAAATTATAATCTTAAAATGAAACTGTTTTATGCCATCAAACGTGTTATTATTATATACTAGGGCATTAGAAATAATTAGCTACTTTATGTGCATTTATATGTAAATAACTGCAGTAGAATCATGATATTGAAAGTTCTTGGAAAATAATAATACACAGTTTTTAATATTAATGTCCATTACTGGTTGCTATGCCAACTGAAAATTAGGTCACACGGTGTAAAAACTATTATATCTTTATTATGCTGAATACATTTATTTTTAAATTTGATGCCTGTTTAGGTGTATTTGAATAAAAGAAAATATTGTAAAATTTAGCTCTTGGTTTATGTTTTTAATATTTATTTATTTTTACTTTATCCGCTCTTCGATTGGAGCATATGGACTCCACGAGGAGTTTATCTCATCAACATGTTTTTTCTTTGTGAGAATTGCTTATTACAAAACCTCACATTTTCAAAGAGAATAGGGATTGAAAGGATACGAGGTATTGGACAGAACTAGTAGTCAGGTAATCCGCTTTTTGGGATCAGAAAGGTTAGGTGGAATTTTTACCAGCACAAACACCTATTGCCTTCGTACAGAATCAATTTAATGTCCGTCACGGAAGCAAACGACGTTGATCACTGCACCACTGACCGGGCAATGAATTTATACTATGCATAATAAATACCTGACCAAAGATAATACTATCATAAATATATAATATATCAAGCTAATTAAAAAAAATATTTCGATTTGTGCTGAAACGCAGTACTTTGCAATTCTTTACTGGTAGTCGCACAAATAAATGAAGACAAACTCATCTTATCAGATTGTCTCACTTTGATCAAAGCTTTTTCGTTTTTTCATGGCTGTGGTGTCGGAACTTTTTCATACTAAATTTAACATGTAAAAGTTGACTATTGGATGGATTGGTTAGTTGATATTTAAAGTAATACACATAAAGGGTATTTCAATAGGGACGCTCAAAATATGTTACTTTGTCCTGCTGAGTAGATTATTCATTGTTTAGTGGCCAAATTTGAGTCAACCAGTTTGGTAAATAATCGGCCAACACCTACCTGTACGTCATCAAAATACAATATCTGGTGAAAACATTGCTGCTGTGTGTGAAAGTGTACAGGAAAACCCAAGGCAGCTTATTTCTCGTTGTTCACAAGAACTTGGCTTTTCTGCGACTTCAACTTGGCGAATTTTGAATCGGGCCTTATGTTTGCACCCGTATAAAATCCAACTAACCGAGGAACTTCAGGTAAACGACCGCAGACAACGCCTGATTGGGTTCTGGAGCAGTTGGAAGTTTACCCAAATTTGTCAAAAAAGTCAACTTTAGCGACATGGCCCATTTTATAATGAATGGATATTGGCAGACATTTGATGCTATATTCCATATTTAATGCCGTAAAATATACTTACAAATGAAATTAAAATTTAGTCGAAATCTCACAAACAACTTGTTTTATTTACATTTCAAAACTAAGCGTCCTTATAAAAAGACCCTATATATAGGAAAGGTAGGCAAAAACATGACAAAATAAACATTTTTAGTCGGAGTAGGAGTCGTGTTTTCTTTAACAACTCCACAGCCCTGTTTTTTTCAACTCAAGCAAACTACGGGTTTCTTATAACACACAAAAAATTATCCTTCACCGTGGAATTTCAAATTAGGCCGTTTATTTGTATAACGAAATACACGGATACGATATGCGTAGAATGTGCACCGCCAAAATAACCACGCCCAAGGGTCATAGCTCGATCCAAGCGCATACCACCATAACTATATTTTATATGTTTTCTTAATTCAAATTTTATATAAATTACTTTTCGTGCGCCAAATCGCAAAGTCACGCAAACTATTATGTCACAGATTACGTTTGAAGGACAAGCATTTGATATACACCCTTTCTTAACTGCTGGACACTTAAAACTAGTATGATTTCTGATAACGTATTAATTCCTTTTAAATCTAGGCCGCAATGTCGGATACATTGATTGACACGGGTTTTCAGAAAGACCCCCCGGGTCACATACTTGATGAATGTAAACGTTCGGTGTTGGCTGTAAGTTAATGTTATATCAATTAAAAATTTAATGTCAATATTACAGATTAATTAGCAAATAATTTATAACTGAATGACACGGGGTAATTTTTAGTGACAGACATTTTTTTGGAAAATAGTTAAGGCGTAGCTAAATTTTTTAAATTTATCTAATGAGCAGGTGAGTTTCCCTTAAATAGTCATATTTTTTTTCAACATTCTAAAATAATTGATTATGTATGATACTACTGCATAAAATCCACCTCTAAAGATGCCCACTGACAATACTTGTTGAAAAGACATCAAATTAAAAAGAAGAAAAACTCTTTTTGAACTCATTTCACAATAAGTTTATTAAGATCACTACCGATTTCACTCATCTCGATCATTATCAACTGATGGCTCGCTGGATGTCATGTGTTTAAGCGTGGCTTATTTATTTTCGCGATAAAAAACTCAGATGAGGGAAAGTGGTTTTAATAAAATAATTGTGGAATAAGAACGAAAAGTGTACACTTGTTTTTTTAATAAAAGCAATATTTTTGTCATAAGATTATATTCTTTCAATGATAATTGATTGTTATGCACCTACAGTAAAAGCTACATATTTTGTAGCTTTTTAGTGATTTGAGTATTTGCCCAACTAAGATTATTAATAATTAGGAATTAAAATAGCATAACAATATAGTCAAATCGACATTTATATAGTTAGAGTGTTAATAATAATTATACATAAATAACTCGACTTTTTTTTTTTATAGTAACAACACAAACTGGTTTTTAGCTGTCAGATTGCGTTTTTACGTGCACTTGAATATCTGAAGTTTCCGAAATATGAAACCCAGGACGTGAGTGACAAAAATTTTAAAAAAAATGAACGATTGAAATTTGATACTGAAGTTTAATTATGTTCGCTCAATGTGTAACTTAAATTGTCTCAATGCTAATTTTTACATTAGAATTTCATTGGCTATTTATTGGCCGGGTTGAGTAAGTGAGCAGTAAATTCGTTACTTTTCTTGATCGTACAGCGCTATGGAAGGCGGCTGTAAAAAACGGCTGCACACACTTTAACGGGAGGTGGTGGGACAACCAACTCGTTCACCCAAATATATATTGGCCGGATTGGTTGGTTGTCATTTTATATAACACACATAAAAAGAAAAGGTTGAAGGTGTTTTTGATCAATGCTGGAGTCGTATTTTTTTACGACTCCACAGCCCTGATAAAAGGGGGTATAGCCGTTCACCGAATTGCTACGTTTGATGTCATTTCTATTACGTTGGTTATCATTTTTTTATGATTGATATATATGTATATGAATAATAGTCGTGAGTTTATGATAAAATAGAATGGGCAGGTCCGTTTTGCTCAAGCGGCGGTTTGCATAATTTGTCAAGCCCAGTTTATAATTATTAATTAATTTCGCTTAGTTGAAACGAGTGCAATCGGTACAAAAGGCATATTTATGACCATGTCAAGAATGAAAAGTCTAGCGTCACTGACCTTGTTCGAATTTAAAAAAATCCAATACACTCCAAAACAAAAAACGTTGAATTGAAACAATTTAAATTGTTACATTAGATTTATGATAGCATTGTCTTTGGCCGGGCGCATATTAGCCATGTATGAATAGAACTTAATTAGACATTTAAAAATACGGCCATAAAATAGGGGAGAGCGCGTTACATTTTACCATGCGTTAAAATCTACCTCACAAATATCATATTATTCAACTCGCGATCAATTATAGATTGGCTAGATGTATCAATTACTATAATTTAGAATTTAGACTGAAGGCGCTTGATGGGATTTCAATATCAAGTTTGAATCGCTTAAATTTTGTTCTTTTTCATGAGTTTTGTCGCTGAAATCCGGGATTCGCCTTTCGGCATTTTCAGGCTTGTACTTGAACTGACGCGTAGTAAACAGTTTGTATCGTTTATATACAAAAATAAAAATAGATTACTAATTTTAATTTCTTATCGTACTCTATTATGTATGAATTAGCGAAAATGTTAAAAAATAAAATTGATATAAATGAGTTTCAATGAATTAAGTGGGTTAATTATAAGTATCACGTTATTTAAATGTAGTATAGCAAATACTAATTACCAGATAATAACACGGAAATGTCGATTGATATAATTCGTGTGCTTTATCCGACCTAATATTAAGAATTGATTTATTTCAAGTGTTTGAGTTTAAAATTAATGGTATTTATTTGAAGAGGTATAACAATGGTGAGTTTGGGAGATTGAGTTGTCCATTTAAAATTGGCAACCTTTTAAACTGAGCCCTACTTATTTCTGATAATAAATGAAGGTTGTAAGTATATTTCATTCCGCTAGGTGAAGGATGTTCTTATCAGGACTTATTATTTCAATATTTCTGACATCCGTCGTTTTATTTATGTTGTTGAGTCAAATACAGATCGCGCTCGTCAATTTGACATTTGATTCATTTTTGTTTTGTGCGAACAGTGCGTGTCAACTCTATATATATATAAAAATCTCAAAACATAATATACAACTGAATTTAATTAAGCTATTAAGTTAACACATCTATTAATTCTGAGGCGGTACGAAGTTCGCCGGGTTAGCTAGTAGTATATAAAATACAGAATAAATGTCTCGTATTTGATTTGATTCAAATGTTATACGTTCAAGTTGTTCTAGTTGAGAAATGAAATGAGCATTTAAGAAGTATATATAAGCAAGACTATTCGATGTAGCATATTCTCCCCTTTGTGTTTAAATAAAATTACAATTTTAATAAATCTAAAATAATAAAAAAACTACCATTTCAAATTTATGGCGGAAATACTGATAATCAATATCGCTGTATTTAAATAATATAAATTACATTTTTATTCAACGAAATAGTATACATTAGACTAAATACTATTATATAATTTGAAAAGTAAATATATTCTCAGGAATTAGTTATAAAACATGGAAATGGAATGGAAAAAGAAAACTGTCAACTATAATTTGGACATACATATAAATCAGAAAATATTTTAAAATACTCCTGTTTTTGTTGCAAAAATCCCGGTCGTTCGTTTTAAAGTTCATAAGGTTAGCTAATTTTTATGTCAACATAATGTTGCAGCATACTTTGAACGAAGAACATGTTTATATTCACATATTTAGATGATCATAAGTTGAGATTGATCAGTGTAAGAAGTATCTATGTTCACTCAGGCAGTTAGTTAGAGTGCGAAAAATTATCACAGTACATAGATACCATAAAGTTAAATAAACTCTTAGAACACATCGCAAAAATATTTTTAATAACAAATAATTAAATTCACTATTAAGGTGTACACTGTCAATACTTGGTGGAATGGCATTATAATAAAAATAATAACACATGTTTAGAAGTTTTTCCACATTAAATTTATTGGATCAGCACTGGTTTCGCACATGGCGAGCATTATCAACTGAAGTCATCATAATCATCTGAATTCATTGGTTGATTATGCTCGCCGTGAGCGAAGCCGGTCCTGATCCAATAATACTGTGTTATTAGTTTTATAAAAACAATTGACTTAAAACCAATTGATCTATTACAAGCACCAAGCTCTACAATCAATCAACGAAATGATAAGCCAATAATGTAAGTGAATCAATTACAATTGTATATCCACATCGGAAACACAGTGATTGGGTCCGATAAAAACGAAACAGGAACAATACACCGTCTAATTACTGAAAAAGATAAAAAAAGAACCACGAACTTGACATAAGATGTCACACAATGCAAGGCCAGCTTCCGTTTACTTGGCATTTCCCACACTTGGAACAATTTAAACACTTTTACCGAGACAGGAAAAACGCTTTTCTGCAAAGTCAGAATCTAATGCTGCATTGTTGGCGATTTAAGAAGAGGCGTAACAAATGATCATGTTAGGTGGCAATCACACACTGCACAATTAATACCCTGGGAAATTTTAAATTTTCACAATGTGATAGTCAGTATTGTTTTACATGTTGATTGAAAAATTTAACGAATAGATTAAACGGATGTCGCCAAATTGTGTTTGATTTCATTTGAACGTTTTTTGTGCTAAATCCAGTCGCGGAAACGTTTTGTTTTTTGTAAGACGGAATGAGCGGAATGATTGCATGAAAAACGACTTTAGCGTAGCTAAGAATAATAATTTATCGATTGAATTAGCATATTATTTTTTATAATAATATTGACAATGGAGTGACGCCAAAATACTTTTTATTTTATATCTACATATCCGCTAAGTCACAGGCTTCCACAAACATTTTCGATGGAATTCGGTGGATACTTTGTGGATAAACATAAACAACCTTTGTGATAGTCAGATAGTCTGAAGAGGCGAAACACATGATATGATTAGTAACACAATATGTGGAATAATCAATAATCCTGCAAGTGCTGTAAATGCATAGTTGATTCGCATAAAACGGGTATATTATGTTCAATATTAAAGACATTAATGTTAACTAATCACTTTGTATTGCCACAAGACAGGTTCAAACATTTGAGTATATAGAGCTCAAAATATTAATTATTTATATGAAGTTAGCCTCTGTAATCTAGTGGCAAGAGCTTTACAATAAATTATCAGAAGGTTCTGGTTCACTAGCTCAAAATATATCAAATATTTATGCCAATACAAAATAGACACTGAATTATATTCGATGCTTAGACAAAAACTGTAGTGCCGTGTTTGCTTTGTGATCTAGTGGTAATATCTTCACTATAGTGCAGGGTTGTGGAGTGGAAGCTTTTTGGCCGGAATCGGAGTCGTCGCAGCGATTTGGCCGGAGTCGTACTTGGAGTCGGAAATTTTGAAAAGTTTTAGCTTTTTATTTTGCATTTTATATGTCAAATTTGGCTTTTGGTCGCATTTTAGGGTTGATATTTAATTAAATACACATAAATAGGAAAATTAGGGAAAAAAAGTGACGATATTGAACTTTTTTTGGTCGGAGTCGGAGTCGTGGTTTTGGTAAATGCTGGAGTTGGAGTCAGAGTCAGAGTCAGACTTTTTTTCACCGACTCCACAGCCCTGCTATAGAGATCTGTTGGTTCTAAGATATATATCCAGCAATCAATATCAAATTAAGATCATTCAATGATATAATTGAGACACGTTGAAATAATAGAAAATGTTTTGTATTTTAGATAGTCAATACAATAGTACAAAAGTCTGATATAGTTCTAAGCCGAAATAGCTGTCATCTATACATTGTATCATTTGTGTAGAACTAAAATACATTGTTATTTTTTCACTGAGGTATAAAGGAGTTTTACAAGCGAACGTCAAATCAATCAAGAGACTATAATTGAAATCTTGGTAAATGGTGTTACAGAACGCTTCTTGTCGAATTAAAATCGATTGAAAATTTTCAAAAACATTTGTTGCATATTACTTAGCTTCAATCCCTTATTATACAATATTATTATGTGGATGTATTAGTCAAAATTTTGTTTTATTTAATTTAATTTAAAAAATGGTGCTGGTTGGTCCGTGGTACAGTAGTCAACGTCGTTGGCTTTCATGTCGGACCACCCATGTACAATTCCCGGTACAACCAGTTTTTACAGCCGATAAATCGATTCTGTTCGACGGCAGTGAGTAGTTCTGTTAGCTTACCACTAGTCATCGTATCCTTTCAATCCCTACTCGTTGAAAAAAAGAGGTCGAGCAACTGAGTAACAAGCCGTGTTCGTAGAAAGAAACATGTTGAGATAAACTCTGTGACGAATCCATATGCTTCAAGTTGGGACCAGACATGGTAAAAAAAACATTATGACTATCCTCAAATAAATTAGAGGTAACACCTCAAAAGTGAGGGTATGGCATTAAAGCGTCGTGTAAGATGTAAGTTCAAAAAAGCCCCTTATAATAAGCTCATATAAAATTATCTGAGCAATATTTAAACTAACAAACTAGATTGTGTTTTATATATTATACCATTACAATTTGTACAGTACAACTAACTATCTTGTTGACCTTAAGCAAAATTACATTCACTCGGCTAGAACATTATACAATTTTGTCTTTGTTATAATTATCATTGCACTTGTGACTCACATTCAGGTTTCGTTATTTTATCTTAAACAAATAATACAATGTTGACAATATAGCAACTATCGAAATTAAATATAATATACCGACCGCAGTGGTTAGATTTAACCGTTTCCTAAAGCAGAAAATTTTTATAAGCACTGTGTAGTTTCAAACAATACTGCTAAAAGACATTAAATTTCTGGCAAACCAAATTGTAAGTGAATCACAAATACTTTATACTTAAACATTAGTAAAATAACGAGGATTATATGTAAGATACAGTTTTAAAGTGTTAACGATCAAAACTTGGTAGAAAGGCATTATATTAAAAAATAATAAAAAATTTTTGTCCTTTTTTCAAATCCAATATATTGATTAAGATCAGGAACGGCTATTCTCATCGCGAGCATTGTTCACTGAATCTCTGAAGTCATAAGTAAACAATAATCGCGATGAGAGAAACCGGTTCTGATCTTTATCAGAATATATGCGTATACTATATTATTTTTTTGACCATGTCCGATCCCTCACGGAGCTTTTCTCAAAATATATTGTTCTACGACAACTGTTTTTTACTCAGTTGCTCAACCTCTCTTTTTTTACGATAGTAGGAATGGAAAGGATACGAGGACTTGAACAGGATAAGCTAACCACTAGGTTAGCTCATCGTTCTCGCTTTGTGTCGCTTTTTGGGATCGGAATTGTGGAAAGCGGATTTTTAACACCAAAACAAACACCCATTGCTTTCGAACAGAATCGATGTATCAACTGAAAAATCCCGGCGATCCGTCACGGAAGCCAACGACGTTGCCCACTGCTCCACGGACGAGGTGATATATAAACAAATAATAAAACATTTTTTTTCTAGATAAAAATAATAAGTCTTTTTTCCACAATTAATTTATTGAGATCAGGACCGGTTCCTCTCATCGCGAGCATTGTCTAATGAATCTCTAAATTCTTCAGATAACAATAATCGCTATGAACGAAATCGGTCTTGGTCTTTATCAGAATATATGTGAAGATAGTATTATAGGTACTTTATAACGTGTTTTATTTATTTTAACAATCATTTTCCGCCAAGAAGTGACATTGAACACCTTAAAATTGATTTATGAGCGATTTGTATTCGACAGAAGGCGGAAAAGTTTTTTTTTATCACGAGCATAAATTCTTTGACTAAATTATATATTTCCGTTCTTTGGGAGCCACCGGAATGGAATCGTATAATGCTGCAATGACTCGAGACAGGAAGTGAAAATATTAACCACATTGATATCATATAAGAATGTTTGCTGTTTAGAAAATTCCACGATTCATTAAATTAATTCATCGTCGATTTGTAAAGTGAACCGCAATGGCTGATTTTCTGTTTTAAGAGATTCGGTTTTTCACGCCTGAGGTTTCACTTGGCGGAATTCGCTTACAGTGAATATTTTTGCACCGAAGACAAGGTTTAACACTTGCTTAGCCATGCAGTAGCAGTGAAGGCATTGCAATTAATTAATAAAAGTAAATGAAAATTATACCATGATTACCTTGTGTATGATTCCGAACATAATAACATTATTACTTACTATTATTTTTTCGCTTGGTTAAAAAACCGCTTCGTGAAATTGATCAAATACTTTTTTTAATTATGTCCGCTCCCAACTTAGAGGATATGGACTCCTCACGGAGTTTATCTCAAAACTTATTGACGTGACAACGTCTTATAAATCGATGAACGCCTGCTGCACGCACGAAAAAACATGACTCATTGTCCCGTTTGTCGCGTTACGCCGAAGGCAAGCGTGCGAGCGAGAGTGCGGATAACGATAGAGAGGCACGCTCGGCCTACGTTCGGATTTGCGCATCTATCTCTTCCACTCGATTGGTCGATGCGTCTGAGTAGAAAAGAGACAGCGGCAAATACACCTACAGTACCACGTGATCTGTTTACAACTGTTTATAAAGTGAAGTGAAATGTTAATGTGGTTTTCATTGCTTATATTACAACAACAATTGCGGCAATAAAGGTAATTCTTGCATATTAAAATCTGATTAACGTATAACAAATATACTTTAAATAAACAATAAAATATCAACGATTTTCGCAGAACCGCCTAAAGTCACACCATGGCAGACCAACCTGGCGAACCTGTGAATCTCACGGATCTGCCACTATCGTCAGGCGAGCAATGTACCCATGAAGGTGCAAGATGCTACCGCATCCACGTCTGCAACGCCATTCATAAATTTCATCAATGTTTTCTTATGACGTTGTCACGTTAAACTATCGTCCGTAAACCGACTTTACAGACAACCATTTTTTTTTCAAAAAGAACTGCTTGCTACTTAGTTGCTCAATCTCTCTATTTCGAAGAGAGTAGGGATAGACAGGATACGAGGATTCGGACAGGACTAGTGGCAAGCTAATTGCTCTCGCTATACATCGCTCTTTGGGATAGAAAAGGTGGGAAGGGATTTTCAACAACACAGACACCCACGCCTTTGGACAGATTTATCGACTGAAAAAAGGAAGATCCGAACAAATTTTCGGTACTACGGAAGCCAACAACGTTGAAACTGCGCCACGGACTGGACCTGGACAATTAGCGAAAAAAATCACCACGAAATTAATAATTCGTTAATCGTTAAACTTCAATGAATTGGAAAGACATTGCAAAAAAAAAGGTTGAATATACTTGAAAAAAACGTTATCTAGAAGAAGTCCTGAAGCTTATGTACATCAATATACATACTTCGGACAGACAGGCAGGCGTATATCAACTCGGGCTAAAGAACTTAAAAGATCATTTCATATTAAAAAGACAGATTCTCAAATTTACAAACCATCTCATTCGGCATCGCAGTCTTATCGACCTCAGCCGAAATAACTATCAGCTATGTATTTATTCACCGTGTTAAAATGTACTTCTCTCTACTAAGTAAAAACCAATTCAATCAACTAAACTTTCGCTTCTTAAATAGATTCAAGTGGTCGACCAATGTTACTCCACGGCTCGACAAGATATATTTTATGGTAGCGCATTACCGAGTTTAATAGATATTTTTTAAATCAAAAAAAGCACTGATTGTTTTTCAATATTTTTTAATTAATGTTAATCAACTTCAAAAAACGAAAACGGGGTTGAACGGAGTTTTGTCGGCTAAAACATGCTTTATTCATTTTAAATTTTTTTGAACACTGAACAATATACAATAAAATTATTCAAACTTTGATATTGAACTTCCAGCAAGCACTCTAAATCGATATATTTTTTTCTAGTGAAATAATTAATTATTAGTCATTAACTTTGAATCCAATTTATTATTCTCTTAAATATGCGTTGATGGAGTTGGTTCATTTTTGTTCTGAGAACATATATATTATATCTAAGTTTAGCTTAGTTATATTTTTAAATAGTTGACGTAGTCATTTTACATATGATATCGTTTTATATATTATTATATAAGCTTGTCATTGACCCATCGTCTAAAAGCCGAACGTTTTATTAAAAATTAATTGAATCTATTTTTTCAGCAGTCATTAAACAAAAAAAAATTTGCTAATTTTTTTAAAATACATTAGTGTAATTGAATCACTTTTTTTACCTACATAATATCCTGTGTGGTTTAGAATAATGATATTATTATCTCTAATAAAATCGACACTTGACTGGTCGTGTTCGATTGTTAGTTGATCAACATTTCAGAAGCCGCTGCTTTAAAAGCTTTTAAATCATCTTATTTGACATTTAAGCTAATCACGATGTTCACTATAAAACCCATTTATGATCAAATAAATTTGACGATAATTTTCCTAGAAATGAAAATGCCAAGGCAATGCGTATGTACACTTTGAGTGGATCAACATTTAAAGCGAACAAAGTCCGTTTCCCATCATGGAACCATTTGTTTTTTTTTATATCATTATCTTAAAACAAAATATGTACGTATGTCTCTTTAACCCTCGAAAGGCGGTCCCTGAAAAATACTGTGTGATTCGAAGGGGAGGACTAAAAATACCCAGTGTTTGCCTAAAAAAATGTTATATTATACTTTAACGTATACATCGTTCTAAAAGAATATATATATAATAATCGATAGCTTTCCTATTTTAAGTCGTGCATGAATGGACAGGCAGATTGTATTGATGTTCATGACAGACTGGTGTAATCAAAACTGTTTGCGTGAGCGCTTATCTACGTCTTTTAATGTAAAAAGCATCCATTTGATTTGAAAAGGACGTTTGAGCGAGGTGGTTTTGATAAGATAACGAAAACGTATCGCGTATGGGCAGTGATGTTTGAATCCTGGCAATTAGTAGCGACAATATAAATGGTTTCGTATAGTAATAATCCGTCTTGTTTTTTTTTTATTTAATTGCGACGAAACAAGTCAATCAAAATCATATTTTTTTACTGTAAAAGGTTTAAAAGAAATAATGATTTAAGAATAGTTTCACACTGTTTCACTAATATTATAGATATTTAAGATAAAAAAGCTGTGGTGGTCGACTGTCTTACCCACCGGGATGGAAATGTTTAATATGTAGATCAACACTTAAAGCGAACAAAGTCCGTTTCTCATCATGGAATCCATTTTTTTTTCTTCGTGTTCTTAATTCAAAATATGTATGCACAGCGATCTCTTTAAATAAATTTATTTATAGTTAAGGTCGTTCTGATATGGAACAGGTTTTATTCGTTAAATGTCAGTGCGTTGACATATTCTGCCACATACCTGGTAGCAATTTTAATAATCGTTATCAAAAACAAATCCATTAATCTCCCTGCATGATTATACTGTGTTGCAATGTCCGTATTTTGACTTGATTTCCATGATTGATTTTTTGATAACAGAAATTCAACTGCCATTTTATTTCGACATAACATAATTTATTACAAATAAAAGTATAGGCTATTGCTTAAGACATTATTTTTATATTATCTATTGTATAATTTGCATCTCATAATATTTTATTACGCTATTTTTTGCTGCCTGACCCATAGTAGAGCATATGAGCTCACAATGGAGCTTACCTGGGTAGAAGTTTAAGATGTCGCTCAACCTGTATTTGTACATATAAATGAATGATTAAAATAAAGCTACAACGTGAAAAATGGTTTGCCAATTGCTGTTCAAGGTCGTATAGAAAGAAGGAATTTACATATCACAAAAAACCAAACCTTTAAATGGATGAATTATTAAATTTATGACAGTGTCTATCCTTAGACTCGAGATCATGAAAAGCGCATTTGAAAATGACGGCTTGAGAATAATATTTTACAGATACGTGATTGGGGATTTCCAACTTATGGTTCTTGGTGGGATATCAATATTGATTCATTTGAATTGTGCACTTTGTTGAATCACAAACTGCAGTAATACGGTAAGAAAAATAACAATGTATTTTAATTCTACAGAAATTATTTCATATATTTGTTGATAGCTATTTCGGCTTACGCCCTCGTCAGAACTACAGAACTAGTTCTGACGAGGGCGTAAGCCGAAATAGCTATCAACAAATATATAAAATAATTTCTATAATATTAAAATACATTGTTATTTTGCTTACCGTATTATAATGGAGTTCTACCAAGTAAATGCCTACTCAATCAACAAACTGCAGTATTTACTAGGCTTCAGTTCCAGTTCATTCGTGCACTTGAAATCGTTTGATGATGCGGAGAGTCAAATCCCAGGTCGTTAGCGACAAATATGTTTTTAAAAATGATGAAAAACTACAAAGTTCAATCTATTCAAACTAAATATATATCTATTTTCGTTGGAGGGCCTGTACAAGGCTGTATTAAACCAATGCCTATATATTACAAAAAGTAAAGTGATCACAGGAAGTTTAAAAATTTTTTTAAAAAAAAACCTGAAAGCTCAATGAACAGGACAAATGATTCATATTGAAAACATCAAATACTCTAAGATATACTTCAACAATGCTGCATCATTTAGTCAACAAAATAACCAGATTATGTAGAATGAAAGTACATGATCATAGAGAGTCGTTTTGTATTACAATTTAAATTACCGATAGCGTCTTGGATAATGGAAAAGAGATAAAGTATGTACTATCATTCTGTAATGATTAATTGATATCTGTAAACGAATCTTCTGCCAAAACATCGTAATTAAATACACCAGCAAATAAAATACCACATATTATTTTAATTATTATTACGTGAACTTGAGATATCTTTTTATTTTAATTAAAAATAATTCGTGCATTAAAGATCTATGTTTACATTTTCAAGACCGGTATTTTATTACAAATCGCTGTTCATCTGTCAGGTGATGTTATAAATTTCAAATATAAAACTGACAATTTGTTTTTGTAATATATTAAGAGCAGATATTTTCCATTCCACCGGATGATATATAAATATTACAGTAGAACCTCGATTATCCGGACTAATTGGGGATGAAGATAGTCCGGATAAGGACAAACCCGGATAATCGAAAAAATCCTAATTGACAGGAATAGACAAGTATGTATATTCAGTATAAATAATTTTTATTTCTTTAGATTAATACATAGCTTAGATAGTAAATTGTTTTTGACGTGACAACGTCTTATTAAATCGATGAACGCCCGCTGCACGCACGAAAAAACATGACTCATTGTCCCGTTTGTCGCGTTACGCCGAAGACAAGCGTGCGAGCGAGAGCGCGGATAAGCGATAGAGAGGCACGATCGACCTACCGTTCGGGTTGTGCCGCATCTATCACTCTTCCACTCGATTGGTCGATGCGTCTGAGTAGAAAAAAGACAGCGGCAGCACACAACTTATACACCTACAGTCCCTACACGTGATCTGTTTACAACTGTTTATAAAGTGAAGTGAAATGTTAATGTGGTTTTCATTGTTTATATTACAACAACAATTGCGGCAATAAAGGTAATTAATTCTTGCATAAAAAAAAATGATAATTCAATAAAAATGATTCCATTTTATTCATAAAAGTATGCAATCATTTCATCAATGTTTTCTTATGACGTTGTCACGTTAAACTATCGTCCGTAAACCGACTTTACAGACACCAATTTTTATTAAAAAAATCGATGTTGCCAAATCACGAATACTTTTAAGACACATAAGTTGTCTTGAATAGCACTCTTCTTGACTCTCAACCTCTCAAGCCACTTCATGGCAACATCTAGACACTGAAAAGCTTCAGAATATGTAGGACCAATATCTCCCCCTCACAAATCTCTTCTACGTCTTCTTGTTCCTCTGAGGTTGATATTTCTTTAATTATTTCGTCATCATTCAAAATTTGGAATCCAGGATCGTTTGCATCGCAATTTAACCGCTCGGTTATATCTTCTTCGTCGCATTCAGCACATATTTAAAGTTGTGTTATTGCTTCCGCAATGTCTCCTCTATCATTTTCTACTTCGTTACTGGAACTTACGAATGGTATTTTCAAAATTTGCCACGTGCACATCATAAGCAAATTTGTAATATTTTTGTTTATTTTGACCAATCCGGATAATCGGAGGTCCGGATAATCGAGGTTTTACTGTATATATTATCCGGTAGAATGGAAGGATAACAACTTTTTTATTTGAATATCTTAAAATCTTCAAAGTGCATACTTGCAATGTATAATAAATGAAAAAAAGTCGTTGGTATTACAATATATTTTTCCCATATTCAAATGACATTTAAATGCTAAAAACTAAAGTACACGAATTTGTTATTTGTTCCGATTAAAATCATACTTTAAAACTAAATGGGATCATTTATAATAAAGTATATTTTTAGAATACAATACGAATAATATGACAAATTTAAATGGCAATATTATGTGACTTTAATAAATATCAAACTGCTTGTTCAAACGATCTCGTTCCAAATCATTTTTTTCCAAGTGGTTATCATGTTCATTGATTCGTGAATGATCATTTTTTTACCTTAGCCGGATGCAGACGATTCTTTTATGCGGCTAAGCGATTTTCTAAAGAAAATAAGTCTCCATAAAAAGCAGCACATACATATGTATATGATTTTAAATATTTTGCATGTGTCGAAGAACTGGATTACTTAATTCAAGTGATATGCGATGATATTCAAGTGTGTACATGAAACATCTGAAAGATAATTTCTTATAATTAATTTAATGTTATGATAATAATACTGTCCTAATTTTCTGGATTAAGCCAATTTTTCTAATTATTGCTTATTAAAAAATACCGAGACCAATGAGAAACTTAAATAACATTAACAAATTACTTAAGGAGTGCATATTTTTCAATCATTTGTACATTTTTTAGTATCCAATATACTTAATAATATCCACGAAAATTATCAAAGTATTATTATATCTAGCAGCACACAAATAGTAAACTTACGCTGACGTCACAGACATCGCAATGATGTGCTTGTCCGATTTCAGTGCGTCTCGCTTACTCTTTGTTTTTTTAACCAATACCAATTGTCAATCTAAAATACTTTGTTTTATACGTCCGACTCATTACAAATTATATTATTACATAACAATTGATTAGATTTTATGGAAAAATAATTTATCACACAGTATTAAAATTAATAAACATTAAACATATTTTAGTACACATGAACACGTGAATGTATTTCGATCAGGACCGGTTTCACTCAACGCGAGTATTATCAACTATTGCTAATGTTATTATAATGCCATTCCATCAAGTATTGACAGTGTACACCTTACAAGTGAACAGTATTAAAATTGATAACTTATTCTTCTTTTTGGAGAAGACGCTTCTGAATGAAGTGAAACACGTGTCATATTTAATAACATGACAATGGAATAACATTTTTGTCATTTTTAATAACTGTCATTTATACTCATATATTGAATAACCAATTTATTAAAAAAAAATCTAGAGCTCCTTAAAAAATGGTCACGGCAAATAAAAAGTAAACGTCCAAAATCACTCTTCTGTGATAGTGACCTCTGTTAGAAGTTTCATTTTTTAATCGTCGTTAAATAATAAAATGATATATTTATAATTAAGGTATAATAACAGGGTCGATGGTGAGATATTATTTTTATTCGATCATATCTTTTATCATTTTTTTAAACAGTGAATCCTTATATCGAATTGTACGTTCATTTGTTTCTTTTTGCATGTAAATGGGGGAAAAATGTCGATTGAAAATCTCAACTATACATATATTATATTTGTTAATAAATCAAGTTTTATTTTTTAATTATTGTTAAATATTTCGTATCGTTAGGTATAGATTATCACTTTTAAGATATAGTAATATATTTAATGAAAACAAAATACAATAGTAAATAATTTTAGATACGTTTAATAAACTAAAAAACCTTTTGATTTATTGCATCTCATTAGTTAGTATTCTGTAATGCTAATGTCATTAGTAGTATAATTATTTGTTTTTTTTGTTTCTATAACCCTCTCCTTGCTTCCCGTAAAAGGGAAAAATCCCAAACTCCATTTTTTTAAATTATCATTTTAAACTATTAGAATCAATCAATCTTGCTGAATTACTTAAGCAAGATTTGCGAAAGTAAGTCCTAAAATGCCCTTATATGCCGAAATATGTGTCACAATACTTTGAATACTATTTTAAATTTTATATAAAAAAAACTTTTGTTTTCAGAAAGAAGATCGAAACCTTTCGTATAAAATAAGTTACCAACCGCCAAAACAATGCATATATGTAAATATTAAACGAGGGCATAATATGAAATATGTTTACTTCGTTCTGTGTGTATTGCAAATTCCGTCTACTGTCACTATTGCAAAATGTATATGTTTAAAATTCATTTAACAAAAATTTCTAATTATTTCAATGGTAATTCAGTATTTAGTATTTGTAATCCTTTAATGCAGCCAATTTGTCAATCGTTATGCTCTCTTGAGTGTTCACAGCTTAATTTTGCTATTAAACCAATGCTAAGTAAATTTTGACTTTCACTTTTTAATCTATGCATAACAAAGGGCATTATTTTTTTTACTGGCCGGCAAATTATTTTTCATTAAAAATAAATACAATTGTATCTCTTTGCAAGAATATTTAATATTTTAAAATAGCCGTGACATGATTCAGCAGATTTTAATCCAAAATTGGATACCAAATAAACAAATAATATTCACCGCAAAACAAATATGATACGCATAATTTTAATATTTAATATTACTACGCAATTTTATTCGAATCGCGTAGCTTAATGACAAGTTTCAAGCGTGTCTGACCTGCTTTCTTCAAATCAAGGGTTCTTATATAAAATTTAGTATAACTTTGATTATTTCACATATTGTGCTACTAACTGTGACACGTGTTTCGCCTCAGAGGCATCTTCGGACGTAATATCGCAAAGTTTGCTTAAGTAATGAAGCAAGATTGATTCTAACATTTAAATTATGAAATTATAAAATGGAGTTTGGGTTTTTTCCTTTTTAAGGGAAGCCAGGAGGGGGTTATAGAATCGAATCAAAGCAAACAAAAAATCATTCTACTAATGTAATGTCATATAATTAATGTAATAAGTTAAACATTACTAACTTTTAAACTACTGAGCTGCAATCAATGAGATAGGTTAGTGATTACTCTATTAATTAGAAATAATGTAAGTAATGGCGAGCAACTTGTCCTTTTAAGAATATTATTTAATAATACTTCTTTTTTGTTAAGATTTTTATTTATTACAAAAAATTATAAGCTATTAACATCTTTAAACCCTTTTTATTTACTCGGTGGGTTCAAGGGTTCTTATCCCAGAATTGGCTTTATCAGTCCAGAATTCGACATGAAAGAGCAATAAGCCACGCTGACTTACGCTCAACCACACAGCTACTAATTACAGCCAATGCGCTAAGAATAGTCATACGAGATTAATTCGATGATACATAATGAATCAGTCGTGAACAACTGAACGATAAATTACATACACCCAGCCCAAAATGTATTTTTAAATTTGAAAAAACTGACCGCCAATTGAGCCCGGGCTCACCTGATCGCTAAGAAAAAGCCCTTGCCACTAGACCACAGGGACCGACTATAATATCAAACATCGAACTAAAGTATCATTATTGACTTTAAAAATAGTCAAAGAATTGTTATTTATTCATTTGCATTAAAACAAATATGTTACAACTTTACATAGTACAAAACAAATCCGGTTTTCATACAAGCTATTCAAAACGCTTTCTTATTAACAAGCTATTAGTCAAGCAAACGTTTTACAAGTAATGCATTTCTTAGCCCACATGCGACAAAAGCATCTTTTGTGTAGGAGTTGTTTTCGTCTTTGTTTCGCAAACGACAAGATTTCCTGATTTGGCGTGCGACGTTTATTCTATTTGGCATTGTAATAAAATTAAATTCACAGCTTTAATTCGCCACCTGTTTACCATAAAAGTATGAATTGAATTACTTAATAAAATATGATATAACGTACTTCACGTTCTTCAGATGAAAATACTTGCGATGAGCGAAGCAGTCCTGATTCTAATCGATTGAATATTGAATAAGTACAAAAAATGTAATATTATTTGTTAATAGAATGCAATTTCACCAAGTATTGGCAGTGAAAACGTAAAATGTGATTGTAACTTACTGTTGGATGGTAAAGAATTCGAGTTCCTAAGAATTTTTAATCAGTGTATGAATTTTAAAATGGTTTTTATTCCATTATATTCAACCTTTTTTACTTGGAAAAAAACTGCGCGATTGGCTTTCAATATATAGTAATTGCTTTAACTATTCATAAGGATTCCATTATCTCCACATTGGAAAGACTAAACATAAATTCATAAAGTGTTTTACCTCACTTCAATGTCTGTGATTTCAAAATCCAAGAATGGGAAGATAATTTTTTGCATGAATAGGTTTTTTGTGCACACCCTTATATTATCTTCACCAGCCGCCACGACAATAGCGTGAGATTCTATAATATACTATCAAGTGAGAACGAGAAAACATTTTAATATATTGTACAAGCAGCATTAACCGAGTAATTAGTCGCCAATGTTATTAACATGTTAATGCTTCGCTATTGCGTGGAGCTTAAAGATATTTTAAGCAGTAAGTGGGTTGTTAAATTAATCAACTGTTAAATTGCGCGACAGCCTAGGACGAGTGCGCGGAGTTTTTTGAAATTGCTGTTCGGCCGCAGACACGATTGTTCCTCTAACTACTGCTTGTTCTTCGGTTGCTAAGATTCTATTTTTGGTGAGAGTAAAGTTTATCACTTTCACTACGCCCCGTTTTTAGACTGAATTTTAGACATGCCTTTGATAAAAAATCAATATTTGTAATCGATTTTATTCTTGTAAAACAATTTTTATATTAAATATGGCAAATTTATGTTTGCAAAAAGCTTTAAGTTATGCCGCGCAATTTTTAGACTGACCATATCAGCATTTGAATTTTCCGCGCATCTAACTTTTCGGCTTGGAGGGAACATTGATTAGGAGTCCATAATATACTCACAGAGTGTTTACAAGTAGCTTAGATTAACATCATCTTTATCATTTTTATTCGATTCGATTTTCAAATTAAATAAATTTTGTTTTGTTACATTGTATCAAGAAACAAAAGTGTGGCGCCTCACTTATGACATTTGAATGATAAATTGTCTATGACTAAAGATCGATACTGTAATCATTTCAGTCTTTACCAAATAGTTATGTTAATAAGAAAAATACTTTATGGAACAATTGGTAATCAAATTGGCCAAAAATAAATATGTGTGACATTATTCAAAGTAGACGAACTTGGGTCTCCAAATATGTGTTCGAATGGTTTTTTTTTTGTTTCGTAATAAAAATTAAGTGGGTGAAATATTTGAATATTTTACGATAAAGATAGCCCGATATTGAAATGAAGACGTAATATGTTTTGTTTATGGAGTTGGTAAAGTATACGTTTGTTTTTTATTACGTTATTTTTTTTCACAATACTATCACTCACAATTTGGCAAACTGTAAATGTAAATTAAAAAACGATACTAAAAATTTTTTACTAACCTTTCAAATATTTTCATCAGCTGAAAATGTGGACTAACCTATCCAATCGGTCTTTATTTATTATAAAGTATATCTCTAAGCCGATGATAGCATTAAAGAGTTTTAAATTCATTAAATATATTGGATAATTAAGGATTTCTATTGAAGGCGTTTGATTGTGAATTTCAATATTATGAAAGTCCACCCTCATACTGGCCCAATAAGCCACGCTGACTTGATCTCTTGACTTGAGTTTGAATTGACGCATCAGTCATCTGTGCACTTAAAATGCCTGAAGATTATCTACTTAATGAAGAAACCCGGGTCGGGAGTGAAAAAACCAGGGCAGTGGAATCGGAGTTGGAGTCTTGGAGTGGGAGCTTTTTGGCCGGAGTCGGAGTCGTCGCGGCGTTTTGGCCGGAGTCGTACTCGGAGTCGGAAATTTTGAAAAGTTTGAACTTTTTATTTTTACATTTAATATGTCAAATTAAGCTTTTGGCCGCATTGATATGGTTGATATTTGATTGAATACACATAAATAGGAAAATTAGGGAAAAAAGTGACGATATTAACCTTTTTTTAGTCGGAGTCGGAGTCGTGGTTTTGGTAAATGCTGGAGTCGGAGTCGGAGTCGGACTTTTTTGTACCGACTCCACAGCCCTGGAAAAAACTGATGTACAAAATCCAAACGATTCAAATTAAATTGGAATTTATTTGGTCAAACTCAATAATTCTTTCGTTTCTTTTTTACCGAATTGAAATTATTTAAAAGCACAAAATTTTCGTCGATAACGATTCACACGTATTCATTTCATAATATTTGAAAAATATGTTGAATCGTACTCACCAATCGCAATACAAAAAAATTGTAATTGAGACAAAGTATGCGAAAATACTATAATTTTATTTGTAGTAAATTTTTTTTATACAAAAATGATACACTTTTATTATGAAATTCTATCTGCATTTAATTGAATCGGCTATCGGCTTTGTTTCGTTTAAAGTTGAAACATTTTTTTAACAATATTGAAATAGATATTTCTATAGCGTGTAAAAACACATTCACATCATCTTTATCATCAATTACCTCTTGACTTGTTTATTCCATCCAATTAAAGAATTAAGCATTAACGTAACTGGCTTTATCATATTTTTACCATATGGACTAGGTACTTCTATATCTATTACCAAAATTTGGGTACACTTCTCTTTGATATTTCAAAGTTTCTTAATTTTTGTTATTTTTTACCTTATGGGGACCGTACTCTGATGCTTTAATATATGCATAGATTTTCTTTTGATTAGGTTCCTTCCTTATGCTGAAACGTACCGAGACAATATGAGAGGCGGCGCGGAAACGTGGTTACATTGAAAGATGAATAGACAGTACTAAATAAAGAAGCAGTGCACGAAGGCTTTTCGGCTTTAACTGAATCCTGCAATCATATTTTTTTTTGCAAGATGTCATCCCATGGATAACACTATCGAAAGGATTTCTTTTCTGAATTTTATTACTTTACGATTTTTCCTTGCATTAATTCAATACTCATTATGATTGCGTATTTTTCTCTGTATTTACTCCTTATGTAATAATAAATGGATGTAATAAAAACAATAACAAAAAAAAAATGATTATTCCATATTAAATTTATTTGATAAGGACCGATTTTGCTCGTAGCGATCGTTATCAACTGAACATTGTTCAGTTGTTGAATTAGTTGATAATGCTCGCTTTGACCGAAACCGGTCCGGACCTAATAAATATAATGTCAAATAAGTACCGAAACTGTCTTTTTTTTATTATTTTAATATTATTCCATTAAGTATTTACTTTAAGTAGTGGATTGATCTCAAAATCAATGTGATAGTTAGTCAAATGTTATGTGTATAGACAGTTGCTTTTCCTAATCTCTGTTTAATGTAATTTATTTATACTAAAATGCATTAAATCGACTACTCACAAATCAATTGTTCAATAAACTTCAGTGTCTTTCATGTCAGTATTTCATATCATTTTTGATAGTTAACTGTTCAATATGTATTCGCTAAATGTTTTAGTCGATACCACGCTTTCAAACAATAGAAGTCGTGTAATATTTTAATAAAATTATTCAAACAAGTATTCTCTCTGCAACAACTATGAACAGTTGTTCATTACTCAACTTTTCAGCACATTCTTAAATACAATCATGTAACAAAAGCAAATTAAATCATGAAAAACTGCATAGATTACGTTATTCGGGGCGATACAAATATGTTTTAATCAAACACTATTTTAAGTCACTGCAATTATGACATTTTCAACGCTCAGTAACAAATTATTTGTTACGATGATATTATATACAATAAATGTATCTTTTAAATCAGTGATCGTCAAACGGTAGCTCACAGAGTATATTGTGTCTTATTTGTATTTATATATTTGCCTATGATCAAATATTACCAATTGTTTGGTCGCAAAAACAGCAGTCTTTCAGAAAATTTAAAGCAAATGCAGCATTATCAACATTTGTAATTAAAATATTTTTAAAAAAGCGTGGAAAAAAGATTGAATTTTATGGTACATGTTAAGTTTTTAACTGTATTTCTACATATCTAGGTAAACAAATCAAGATGTGATGTGTGATGATTCCTGGCCATTAATTAGGGAAAATCGAAATTCTGTATCGAACTTAACGGCATAGCAATAGTTTTATTGGAAGAAAGCTAACTTAGCTTTCAAAGCCCTCATATATTTATAAGTAACCCATCAGACAATTTCAATTTTTGAAAGTGGCTCACATTCTTATTTAGTTTGGAGACCACTGTGTTAAATCAACATTAGCTTAAAATATCCCAATGAGAATTCTTTCATTTCCGGGCCCATTGTTTTAATATTATCAATCAGAGTCGCTTTTCATCCAACACCAGATATCAATTAACAAATAAAGATCTACATATTTTTTATTCTCAGTATATTCTTAACAGCTGACTGTCTCATTGTTTTTATCTTTTTCGACGCTTCTTAGCTGTATATTTGAATACGAAACCAGAGGCGGATTACCCCATAAGAGCAAGAGGCGCACACTTGGGGCTTCAAAAATTGCTCACATAAATAAAGCCCACCTAATATATTTTATAAACGGAAAAATGTTATTGACAAATGCATTTGGTTTACAATATATTATGCTGTCACACCGAAAAACGCACTTCCAATGACTTCAATTATTGAATGACCGATGTGTCATAAATCATAAAGTACGGTGTGTGGGTGTGCTAGGTACTCGTTCTGAATTGTTTCTAGTGAACTGCATGGAATACAGTACATTGTTCAAGCCATGATTTATGCACATTGTATATATATGTGTACATTGCAAAAATCTCATATTATAAGTTTATTGCTTTTGCAATGTGAAATAAGATTAAACATTGGAATAAAAATTACATTATACATTATTTACAGATATATGTAAGAATGAAAAAGAAATTGCATTGGAAATTCGCAAAGAAGTCACTCGAATGAGATCCGACAAAATCAACTATAATACATAAAAAAAACTCTAATCTCGAATAATTGTGATAAGTCTAATCTCGAATAATTTTTGCGACGCTATCATTATAATTCGAAAAAGACGGCCTTTAAAATTAAATTGCGCGTAGGGCCTTCCATGCGCTCAATCCGCCACTGTACATAAAACAAGAATAAAAGCTTCCCATGGAGTACGGCGCTTTCAAAATTCGAATGAAAGAATAGTTTCTGTAAAATGTTTTGTCATTATTTTGGTCAACTTCACTTGTTTTATCTCACGTCTTTCTCTTTAATATTTCACATTTTTCTTACGTTTTGCCGCTTACGAAAAAATCTTAATTAAATTACGGCAGTGTTATCATTTTCACTGTACTTATTAGAACTCAGAATTACAATTAAGATTCATTGTTGAAGATTTTTAATTACATAATTCAAACAAAATGTATTATGGAATGAAAGTTTCGCAAATACTTCCAAATAAGATATTGAAGACAAAATATAAATTTCATTGTCACATTTTATTATTTATTTTATTACACGTAAGATTTTTTTCCGACAAATATGTTTTTATTATTATTATTTTAATAAGCACAACTAGCAATTTAAGGTAAACATTATATAACTCATCAGATGCCCGTGACGTACAATATACGCGCTACTATTTTGGAGCGATTCTCTGAAATAAATATTTATTTTTTTAAATTTAAAAACTAGCAATGGTATCCCTGGGTTAGCTTCAATTATAAAACACATCGATTATAACTCTGGAATAAAGGGATATCTAGTGAGGCAAAATCAGGGCTACCGAATTTCATCAAAATATCTTGTATCCACATTCGTTAGTTCGCAACGCGTGAGCATAGCGCATATTTGTTACTTGATCATTTATTTGCATTATTAATAAGATGAAAAAAAATGGAATCGAATTTTTATCTGTAAAGAATGAATATAAAGATATATTTTTTCACAATTTATGGTGCTATGAAGTATTTTGACCGGATTTGATTGATGCCTATTATATGTAAGTGCTTGTTTAACGTATTTTTAGTTGAAGTCTTGGGCGTAAGGTTAAAGCCTAACTGTTTCCTTGCAAATGATAACATCTGTTTTATCTATTACTTTTCTTGAGTATTCTCATCCCAACATTTAAGACAATGATCGTAGATCTAGTTGTGAAAACCATATTTTAAATCATTTGAATCGCTGGTGATAAACTGATGTAAATACGTTATTAACGCTCGGTAAATTCTATGAAAGATTTTACACGAACAATTATGTAGAAAATTTTCACCGGAATATAAACACCGATAGAACATCGAGGACAATCCCACACACAAGTCCACGGCCAGGAAAAGGAAGTGAAACATAATTATAATATTTCATTAATTGTATAATAGAGCGTAAATTTGCCTGACAGAAACGTGACGTCGACATATCATTTTTGTGGAGCACAGAGAAAGTTCCCTCAAACGAAACCGGTTGTCGAAATGGTAAATGAAATGCAGTTTTAAAAATGGCGATTAATTTGGTCATGAATCGATTTCGACACGCTAGAAATGTAAATGAAAGTAACATAAACACAAAATTGAGAGGAATGACAAATGTATACGCACAATGGTGAGAAGTTATTGAAATTCATTCACAAGTGTATAATATTACATTTGAAAATCATTCAATCAAAGATCTATTAAGATTGAAGATATTTACTACAACAAAAAACATCTACGAAGATGCTTATGCATGGTGACAAAATATATAAATAATTTAGATCCCATGGCTTAGAAAAAATCATTCAAAATGCAAGTTATGAAACACACGTAATATACTCGCTTTATCTGACATTCATTTTTTGTTTCAAACATTTAAGTTTTCTTATAGATTATTTTCCAAGTACGTCAACAGATTTTCGCTATAATAGGGACTTCGACTAAAGATGCCTGACGGAATTTCAATATCATAAATTTGAATTTTTCCATAAGTTACAAACATTTTTTTTATTAAAAAAGGGTTTAAATCAGAAGTACCCAAATGCTTTTTTCCGGTAGACCGCTTACCGATTTTTCCAGTTTTCGGTAGACCCCCTCATATATTTCTATTACAAATTCATCAATATTAAATGTCTTTTTGAATCTGACACAGAGATACTCACTTTGATATGGTTTACTATAGAGTAGAATGTTTAAAAATTAAAAGTTTTCTAGTTATACACGTATTCATTAAAAAACACACAAAATCAAAATCTAGTAACATTTGTAAATAATGCATTTAATGGGATCTAATATGGAGGGAGAAAAGAGGAACGGATGTTACTTTGATAGCAAAATTTCAATATTTGACTTCAATTTAGGCTCAAAATTAAATCTTAATATAGACTCCCAATTATTTTTTTCACTGACGTAGACGTACTTCCTGTAGGTTGAATCGACCCTCAAGGATCGATATAGACCACGTTGGGAATGACTGGTTTAAATAGAGGCCATTTAAATACTGCCGGCCCTCTATTAAATGAACACATATCTCGTAACCGATATAAAAAAAAATAAGTTGTTACGGTAAGCCTGTACAAGTTACGTAGTCAACATTCATTACGCATTTGCATAACTATGCCGATCATGATATTATATTTTAAATGCTCTCGTTTTTCTTTCTTTTTTCACTCCGTTTCGATTTCGTCCGCAATCATTGTTTTGAAAAGAAAATAATTGCCGCCGTACGAATTCTATAGAGGCGGAAAATCATTTCGTGACAATTAAAATCACAGCTCAGAGCATAATGGATATCGTCCACATTTCAAAGAAGACACAATACTGTCGTCAACAGTATTATGGTAATTATGTTTATTTTCTAATGAAGAATATCACTTTTATTTGCTTTCGTCTTTCACTTTGTAGAAGAAGTTTCTCAAATCATACATCATTAACGTTTTGATTGCACACTAAAATATGTAGTACTCTTCGTTGTGTTTTACTTTAATTCAAATCGATTGACTGAAATGTATAGTTTCTCCATTTATCACCCTGCTCAACAATTTTTTTCGTGAGCAGTACATACGTCCAATCAAAAGAATATGTTTTTTATTACAAATCTAAATTTATTGAACAATCCAATAGTTAATTTAATTAGAGATAAATATGATGCTTCATATTGCATGTTATTAAAATAACACACAATATTATTAGATTTATTTCGGATGATTTTTTCACGTTCACTAAAATATTAAAAAGTTGTCATTGAATTTTATCTGAAAGTAACTTTTGAACTTTATATGACCCTGTCAGCTGTATGAAAAATTCGGAAAGTGTAAAACTTTTCCTCTTTAATCATAATTTATAAAACAATGATCGATGTGTGATATTCACTTCTGATTTCTATTGTTGGGTTAGTCGTTTTTTACGGTTCCAAATAAATTTATGAAAAAAAACAAACGAATCTAGTGGTTTATCCGTAGAATTGATTATATTATTACATCAAAAATACCGACCGAAATCGAGAGGAACAACAATTGAATATTAAATAAACAAACTGATGTTTGTACTTTTTAGAGATTGAAACCTTTGTAAGCTATAAAAAAATAAATTTTGAAACTATTCCAGAATGATCTTTGTCAGAAGAATCATCTTGTTGAAAAGAAAAAGACTCTGAAAAGAAATTTTGGAAAGCTGGAAAGTTGATAAAAGCTCTTGCATGGAGCTTTATTAGCAATAGCGCTACCGTCCAACAGAGAGATAAAATTCATACTTTTTATTTCTTTCTGAAACTGTATTGAAAAACTCACAGTTACCTTGTTATTTTTATTTTTTTTAAGTTCGTTCTTCATATTCTTCTTACACAACTTTACCAAAAATCCTTTATTGATTCAGATTCTGTCAGCTTTAAGCAATGAATGGGACATACCAAACAGTCAAATGCTGATTGTGTTTATTTTTTAAATAAAGTTATCAAATCCTACCAGTTGTATGTATTATAATATATACGTAATATGATATTGTATAAACTTGAAATGTTCATTTAGTAACTTACTGTCTTTTGAAAACAACTATCATTTATTTACATTCAAAATCGATATAAATAAATTGGTCCAAAATCGTGCGACTGTAATATCTTCAAAATGAATTTATGTTTCACTACAAAGAAAACAAAAATCAAATAAAACAAGCATTGTTTTCTAGAAAGATTCACAACATTATTGTTCGGAAGTTGTGACTGTCTTCTTAAATAAGATCTGCCACCTGAAGTATAATTGTGTATCGGATTATAAATATTGTCTGCCTGTACATCAATAGCCGTTTATATTATTAAAGTTCTTTGATTTGCAATATGATGTAAAGGAAATTGCGCTCATTGTTTGAAACCGCAACATAAGTTTCTTATTTTTGTCATTTGTTCGAAGACCAAGATTTGTTCATTGATGGAGTGATAGAAAATTTCGATTTTTGTTCAATTGTCGCTTTTTTATACTATCTGTTATTTGTTTACGACCGTCGAGTGAAATATTTAGTTGTTATTGATATTACAATTTGAAACATTTCGCTTAAAGTATCTTACATAAGCAATGGTAGTGTGCTTAGGACCAGTTTCGCTCGAAAAAAGAAGAAAGTTATGGAGTGATCGAAAATTTAAATTTTTGTTCAATTGTCGCTTTTTTATGCGATCTGTTATTTGTTTACGATCGTTGAGCTAAATCTTTGGTTTTTATCGTTATTACAATTTGAAACATTTCGCTAAATGTATCTTGCTTAAGCAACGATAGTGTGCTCAGGACTCGTTTCGCTACATAAATATAGACAGTTTTTATCTTATTTTAAGAAATATTGATACCCATTAGCGACTCTGGTAGCCGGATAAATTGTTTTGTAAGTGGTTGTCAGTTGTCAGTCCTCATGTAAAATTTCCCATTTGTTCATATACATAGTTAATGAATATTTGTATATCTTATTGAAAAAAACAAAAACATTTTTAGTATTGATATCTTGATGTTATACTTATTATTATGTATCGATCAATAATAATAATAATTGAAGTTCCAGGTAAGAAATTAGCACTTTCTGATCTTAAAACAAATTAGTATTCATTTTAATGAGGGCAATATATGGGAAATCAAATAAATTCAACAACAGCATAACGAGAACTTAAACCAGGCATGCCCAAACTATGGCCCGCGGCCCTTGTGTGGCCTTTTCAAAGTTTTAATCTTTCTACACATGTTGTTATTGATAAAATACATAAACAACGTGCATTGTATCTGCATTTGGTACCACATATCAATTCGAGAAATTTTTTACAAAAGCTAAAAAAGGTAAAATTGAAGAGTCGAAACAGGTTGACCCATGAAAACTTTACGTCCAAATTATCGGTAGACATCAAAAGAATATCAGTCAGTCGTTAGATAAAGTTTATTCGTGCACTTGAAATGCCTGAAGTTGCTGAAAGACAAAACCCGGTTCGTCAGCGATAAAAAATATTGTGAAGTACAAAATTCAATCGATTCAAATTTATTATTAAATGAATGAGTAAATCTATACTGATTGAAATTCAACATAATCTTGCTTTATTACTAATTGCACTTTGCGATAGTAAGTCCGAAGATGCATCTGAAAAAGGCGAAACACATTTCACAATTAGTTAACACAATACTTGGAATAATCGAAGTTATTGATTGACTTGACATTTACTTGGTAGAACTCCACTATAAAACGGTGAGAAAAAAAAACAATGTATTTTAATTCTATAAAAAATATTTTATATATTTGTTGATAGCTATATCGGCTTACGCCCTCGGCATAGTTCTGACTCAGCACAGTTCTTACGCCTTCGGCATAGTTCTGACGAAGGCGTAAGCCGAAATAGCTATCAACAAGTATATAAAATAATTTAGTAATAAGTTATTTGAATTTAATTCATTCTACTGTTCATTGAACCAAAATTACGTCGATAATCCTTCCAAGGTTAAGATTTAAAATATGTATGTGTGGCCCATCAGAGACATGCATTATTTTGTTTGGCCCACCAAGTGGTTTCATTTGAACATCCCTGGCTTAAACATTCTCTAACCGTGCGATATTTATAAGAGTTAACGAGTTGTGAACTGGTCAATGAGTTGCTAAATCTGTTGCACCGGTATAATAAAATGCGTTAATAGGCTGCGAGTAAGGCTGTGTTCGTTTTCTGCAAGAGTTATGATAAATAATCAAACAGCTTTCGCACGGGCAAGTCGATATATCGGTTTAACTTTTATTATAAGCCGCATTTCATACTTCTTGTTCACCTACATTCGACGAGAAATCATCCGCGAAAGTGACAAATGATTGTGCCATTTCTCCACAGATCCCTGACAGTTAAGAGAAAATTAAAATTTCCACTAAGCACTCATTAAAATACTCACGATTGGTGTGTTTAAATAATTAAAATACATTTTTATCATTTTAAATGTCATAATTATGGCGTGGGATTGAATATAATTTTACTATTATATTATATAAAGAGATATATAAATCAGTCTGGCAAAAACATTATGAAGGAAATAATAGTTTCGATTATATTGATTATAGGTTAAAGATGTAGCGTTGAAATATATTTTTTATTGTGTTTAGTTAAGTTTTAATCTTACGTTAAAGCATGAAGATTCTTTTGATGGAATCCATCGTAATAACTCCATAATTTCAATGTTTTAAAGAGCATGTTATTTCAACGTTGCGTCTGACGATAACTGATTTTTGAGAAAAAGGGGTAGTGGATTGGTATTAAAAAATTAATATTTGAACTCCTGAAAGACGTTATTAATTCGATGAATAGTAGAATTCTTTTAAGGTGTCCACTGTCAATACTTGGTGGAATGGCACTGTAATAAAAATAATAAAACATTTTTAATACTTATTCCACATAAAATTTATTGGATCAGAACCGGTTTCGCTCATGGCGAGCATTATCAATTGATATTTATACAAAAGTAAAGTATGAAAAATAAAGTGAGAAACTTTATTTTTAATAGTTTCATAATCGTTTAAATGTTAATTCTACAAATTCAATATTTTGCAGTTATCAGGCTATCTATACCCAAACAACATCTAAATTTTTTTTTTAAATAAGAGATATTTTTCAAATTTTTTTTTTTTTGAATAAATCTGAATATCTCACAATGAGAACAGACTGTCAATCAGTCGGCCAATCTTTTTTTGTTAGCTACTAACTAGGTATCTCAATCTCCCATTTTTTTAACAGGAAGGGGGTTGCTTAGGATGAATTAAAACTTGACTGACAGCCATGCCTTTAAATACAGAGCCATAAAACAATTAAAAAATAAATCAACAAGTGGAAGCTTATATTCAATGATTCAAACCCTTTGAACCAGGCTAAATGAACCGACTTTATATACTTTTATGACTTCTAAACTGTGAAAGCTTTCCTGTGATGAAATCATTTATTGATTTAAACCGATCTTTTTTTCACACACCGCCATGTACATAAAATAAAAGCTTGGGAAAAATGCTCATTATATTTTTTTTTAAATATGAAATACTGAGCAATTATTTCAAAAATATTATTCACTATGAGAAACAGTATCTGAAAATATTGCCCTGATACCGTTAAAGAATTTAGAATTTATATTCAACATTTTTTTTTCACTAAGAATTTTAATTTAATACAATTTAAATGCAGTAACATGCTGTGATGAATAATAGTGTATTAATTATATCAGATGTTATTAACATGACTTTTACATTGTTTCAGTTTTTCATGACCCAATCATGTAAGTAACAATTTCATTCGAGATGTGTTGAAACATAGAAATGTTAATTTATCGCTCTATTTCAAATGTAGGGACCGTTGTAGAGTGTTAACGTCTTTTGGCTTCGGTTGCGGAACACACGAACTCGAATCCAAGTCCAAGCAGCTTCAGTTTTCAATTTAATTTTGTATTCCTGTTCGAAGAAAAAAGGATTTCTGTGTTGTATATGGAACGTAGCAAAATCGATGATCTAACCCAGGGATGTCCAACTGAAATCACTTGGTGGGCCAAATAAAATAATGCATGTCTTTGATGTGTGTGGCCCCATAAACATTTTAAGCCTTAAAACAGAAATGTTTTTTTTTTTTTATATCAACGGTTAACAAACTTCATTTGAACATATATTTTTACAAAATGATTTAATGAAATATCGACCAATAACTTTTATGCTTTGAATCACAGTAGATTAGTTAAATTTTCATCAATCAATTTATTTCAACACGTTGATTTTTCGATTTTTAAAAATGACTGACATAATTTCTGAAATTCATCTTCAAAGATATCTTGGAATATATTCGGTGCCTCCACAACTTTTTTCATAGGTCAGTATTTTACCAATAACAAAATGCAAAATGTATTGAAAGCTGAAAACCTCGAAAGGTTCACAAAAAAACTTCAATTGGGCCACAATGTTTGAGCATGTCTCATCTAACCATTAGTACTGTAATTCAATCATTTCAATCCATATTCTCTTAAAGAAACATTCAGTTATCCAAGAAAATCTTCTGTTAGTATACACTCAATTAGGTGCAGACATGATTCAAATTTTCTTTAAATGGATTTGGCGGTAAGTTTGTGGAAGTTCATTTTAATATAAAATTTGAAATAACTTTGATTATTCCACGTATTGTGTAACTAATTGTAACACGGGTTTTGTCTCTTTCAGAGGCATCTTCGGACTTACTAGTAAGAGGCGAAACACATGTCACAATTAGTAACACACTACGTGAAATAATCAAAGTAATTTTGAATTTTATATTACGATTCAAAAAACTTAACGGACTTATTGAGATAACTACATACATATATAAAGCATGTATAAGACTGTTTTTTGGTTTAAATGAATATGTTTATCAAATTATCTTCACATCAATCTAAATGAGTTAAGCACAGGATTACGGAAACGAAAATTGGTTAATTTTCCGGTAATGAATCAACATTTAAGCTGTTCGTAAAAGTGAAATCAAACACTTATGTTGTATCTTAATACATAACTTTGAACGCCTTTAAAAAACATGTCATATAGTGATGCGACCGAATGTAGTTTTGTTGTTTATGATGCTGTTTATTTAATCTACAAGTTAAATTAGCTTAAAAATTCACATTACTTTCACTGAGGTCAAAGCATTAATAACTGTACCTTTAACAGAACACCGCATTTTGATTCAATAAATTACACAACTAGGTAATAAACATAATCTTTTCTTCATATAAGTAAACAGTATTCAAACCATAAAAATGATAATAATCGGGCGTCAATATCGCACTATTGCATGTTTTACTTGTTATCAATGTTGCATAGCGATAATACCAATTTTGATCTTTGAAATAATATTATGATAACCAAAAAGATCTAAACCTTTTTTTGTGCGGTAGATGCGTTCCGCGAAAAATTGCACAAAAAGGCTATGACTTTAATATACATAACATATCCAAGGACGCGCGTGTCAAGGTCACATTGTAATAAACAGGTAAAACACTGATTTTGCACCTACAGTATGTGAACAACGAGCTCTTAATTACGATTTGACATATGTACGATTTAATCCCGTAGTTATTTAGTGTAATTTGACATTATTCAAACGAAGATATCTGTCATTAAGTTATTTACCTGATTGAATTCAAATAACGTAGTAGATATATAAATACTCTTCAATGATTCTCAGTATAGAAGAATCCATGAAAACCTCCTTCTAACTGTACTAATTACTTTAATCTGTGGTACTGGTATAATAATCGTATAATATCTATATTTAACTTTACATTTATATCATTGAACATCCGTTATATTAGATTTCAATAAATAATCACGTAATTACTTTGTAATTTTTATATTTTTTCACTTAAAGTTTCGTTGACATTAATTGGCGTGTTGATAATTAGATTCACATTGCAAAATCTTTTGATCTTGTCAAATTTTAACTATGCATTTGAGTGAAATCTAAAAAAGTTACTTGATTCGTTTACTATTAAAAGGTTAAGTTTTACTCAGATTGCAATCACTCAATAATTCTAAATATTCGATGAAGTTAATTCACACCGTACTATTTCAGGTATGTACAGGAGTGGTAAACATTGGTTTAAGTGACCACGGATTAGAATTCCAATATAAAAATTTTCTTTAGAATAACAATTTTGTAATACATATATCTCTCTCTAAGCCATCCGAATCTAAAAACTAGGTGTAGTGGAAACAATAAGCCATCTAATATTTAAATCATATCCTCGTTCCTATATCCACAGATAATCAGAAAAGAAAACAACCTGAGCGACTGAATAACAATTAGTTCTCGTAAAGCAATTTACATTTATAAGTCTCAATTTATATTGTGATTCATTATGCTCCTCGTCTTATACTCATCAACCGATAATTTATTTTTATAATAACTTTATCGTAAAAGATGGGTTTCGAATAAAACTTGACTTAACTTAACTTGACTTATGTACAATACTTGAACGAAGGCAATATTTTTTTCCAATTACGGAGTCGTGTTTTTGGTCAATGTTGGAGTCGGAGTCGGACTTTTTTTTACTAACTCCACAGCGCTACAATAAACAAACGAATATGGATAAAAAACTTCTTAAAGTAAAGTTAAGCTTGACAAATAGAGACACGAGTACATAAAATAGATGAATAATTACTTTTCTTTATTCAATAGTAATCATCAATATAATATGTTGTTAATATACGTAGGGCAAACAAATCGAATCTATCTGCCATTTAAAACGTAATACGTCCGTCATACGTAATTAATAAGGACAGTATATAATAATAATTCCGTTTATTTAGACACACTGTTGTAAAACGACTTACATATTGCAGTATTGGCATATTACTTTGTGAATGAATAATTATCATCTATTCTACATATTGATAGTTCGTTACTCTAAGTCAGGCGTATTATAACATTAAGCCATTGTGTTCAATTTGAACAAAAATAATATATTGTTCTTCTGACCAAAGTGAATAGCTTCCATTAGACATGTCGAATGGATCCGCTCTAGCGTCGGTTTTAAAACATCAATAGAAAGCATTTTTGGTGATCAGGTGGACAGTCTTTGACAGATGAAATGCGGTTTTAGACATAATGGTAATATCAGTCTAAACTAATGGAATATTGTGCGGAAAGCGACAGTAGTTGACAATTTATTGTATGAAGGTCTGTCACGATTATTTTGACACGACACGTAAATGTTTTCGGAGAGAGTGACAAATGATGCACATGAGAGAATAAGTGCTTAGACATTTTGCATACTCGCCTCGGAAATCGCTTTAGTGTTATGTAGTTTACTTTTATTATAATCTTAATTGCTATATTTTCTGTTATATTTATGATTTCTGAATATATTAAATAAGTCTATCATACGTAGGGTTTCCAATCCCTGACTACAATTTGTATCGCGGGACTGGTTCCGGGATTTGGGATATTTGTCATATTTAGTAAATATTTGCCAAATTAATTTATTGTTAAAAATAATTAACACCACTTTCTTTCTATGAATATAATATTTCGGCTGTATCTCTTATTGAAGGATGAAAATATTTTCGTTGTATTTCTTATCAGCTGATAATGGTCGCCATGAAACCGGTCCTGATCCAATAAAATTGTATGTAGGATAAGTACTAAAAATGAGATATTATTTTTACTAGAATTCCATTCCACCAAGTATTGACAGTGAACTCCTTAAAAGTTGTCAAGAGTATTGGTTTCGTTCGAATGCTAAACTGATTATTGACAGCTAGTCCTTATATTTCATTAATTTCATATCGAATGTCATATAAATTTCTTAGTATTTTAAGTTTAAGAGTAAAGTTCAAGTGGCCAATATTTGATGTAGGCACTTTTAGCATTATGGGCCAGATTTATATTCGATAAAAACATGATACTGATTTTGGGAAAAAAATTAAAACTCTCTACCGATAGCACAAATTTATATTCCTGTTATATAGGTTTCAATAAAGCGTCTCATTTCATCAACATTGGTATTTTAACCTAAAAATAATCAAGTAATGATTACCTTGCCTTTAAATTGCACTACAAGGCGCTATTAACTTGTTTTGACTTATCCACCGATATCTCGTGTACAATACATTGTATTGGCTAATTTTAACAAGAGACCCTCGAGCAGTTTGATTATAGTAATTCGCCAAACACTTCTAGTTTTACTAATCACGCCTTTGGGCAAGAAGATATATTCCCACGAAGAAGATTACTTCTACACAACTAAGTTGCATCAACGATATTATTATATCTTAACTAATGATCTTTACGATACAGACTTTTAAATTATATTATAATTCAACACATTTTATACTCAACCCGATATTGAAGTAAGTGTTTAATACTTTGTATATTGGATATATGTACATAACCAGAAACAGTCTCGCATTAATTTTTGTTTTAATTTTGTATTCAATATCTACATATAAAGGGAGTCTTTTTATAAGGACGCTTAGTTTTGAAATGTAAATGAAACAAGTTGTTTGTGAGATTTCGACTAAATTTTAATTTCATTTGTAAGTATATTTTACGGCATTAAATATGGAATATAGCATCAAATGTCTGCCAATATCCATTCATTATAAAATGGGCCATGTCGCTAAAGTTGACTTTTTTGACAAATTTGGGTAAACTTCCAACTGCTCCAGAACCCAATCAGGCGTTGTATGTGGTCGTTTACCTGTAGTTCCTTGGTTAGTTGGATTTTATACGGGTGCAGACATAAGGCCCGATTCAAAAATTCGCCAAGTTGAAGTCGCAGAAAAGCCAAGTTCTTGTGAACAACGAGAAATAAGTTGCCTTGTGTTTTCCTGTACACTTTCACACACAGCAGCAATGTTTTCAACAGATATTGTATTTTGATGACGTACAGGTAGGTGTTGGCCGATTATTTACCAAACTGGTTGACTCAAATTTGGCCACTAAACAATGAATAATCTACTCAGCAGGACAAAGTAACATATTTTGAGCGTCCCTATTGAAATACCCTTTTAAAAATGAATGTTTGTCTGTCTGTATTTCCGCTATGGACTACTAAACCGCTCGACCGATCGATGTGAAACTTTACAAATTTATTGAGTACACTCCCGCAATGGTTTCAGTACCAACTCCCAGATCGGGTTAAACGGCTTTCATAAAAAGGGTCGCCATCCGAAAACGGTTGGGAACCTATGGTTTACATAGAAACATTTTTCGTTAGATTTTGAACACGTGTACTTAAAATATTCCTCAGGTCTTCATTTGACCGGTAAAGTTTTTGATAGAAACTAATTTCAATGTCTCTTAATTCTATGCAGACGAATAAATCGCTTAATTTATTAAGCAAGTGGCGTTAGCCCCTCACGCACTGTTTATTCGGTAAAGTGATAAAAATAAATAACTAAAATTTCAAAGTCAAGTCCGCGAAGATCTCCGGGTCTCAAAACGCGTGATAACTTTCACGCTCCGTAAATTGTGTGATCTTTTTTTTTTAATGGAGACGGACTTATCTTTTTTACGCACTGCCAACCTGATAACATAATCAGCACTCGATGGCTTTCTCGCAAAAGAATATCTTATATTTTTTACAATTTGCCCAGTCCGTGATGCACTGGTCAACATCGTTGGCTACCGTGTCGGACAACCCGGGCTCGATTCCCGGTATGAGCAGATTTTTTCAGTCGATAAATCAATTCTGCTCAGAGGCAATGGGTTTTTGTGCATTTAAAGATCCCTTCCCACCTTTCAAATCCCAAAAATAAGTTCTAGTCCTGTCCTTGTCCTCGTATCCTTTCCATCCCTACTCTCTTCGAAAAAGAGAGGTTGGGCAGCTGAGAAACAAGCAGTTCTCGCAGAAAAAACATATGTTTAGATAAACTCCGTGAGGATTCTTTATGCACCAAGTTGGTAGCAGGCATGGTTAAAATATATATATATATTGTATAGTATAGTATAGTTTAAGCCTGCGGTGCTACAGAGGCGTTTATAACTATGTATAGAAAATGATAAAAATTATACATTTTAAGCATAAATTATATTTTTTAATCTTACAATGTATTTAAAGCTATTTTCTACCCTTTTTTTGTCTGCTGGTATATCCCGATTTTTTTCGATAATAAGTAATGAATTATCGTCATCTTTTTTATTAATAACTAGCTGGTATCCGGCAAGCGTTGCAATGCCACTCAAAGAATGAAAGTTTTTGTGTTTATTGAAGTGCTCTCGGATGCATAATATTTTAGATAAATAATTTCGATTTAATTTCACTGAAATTGATCGGTATCGATGACATATGCCGTTTGACGTTTGTTTTTTGTATTTTGCTGATTGTTTATGGTAAGACACACGCCCCACTATGTCTACTATGTCTATGACATTCGCGCAAGTGCAAGCAAAAAGTTGACAAAATTTTATCGCAATCGGATGAGCGATATGACATCGTATGAAATACGAACAAACAAACAAACATTGATTTTTATATAATTGATAATAAATTAGATACGTCGCATAGTAAATCGATGCGATTGTGACAAATACAATTGCCATCCAAACCCATCTTAATAATTTTAGATGAATGAAATATATTTTTTAAAAAACTATAAAAAAATGAAGATCGTGTGATTCAAAATTATTTTCAATTCAATCGTAAACTAGGCAACTGGTTTATTATTTATAGTGAAGAGTCAATTTCTTGGCTGCCGATTTTTATACAAAACGTTTGTACGTGAAGACATTAAAAATACCCATTATGCAAAAATTTCTTTTTGATTGTTTTCATTAAGCTAGTACACAAACTATTAATAACTGTAATACAATCGTCTTCTTTTTTGTTACTTCTCAGTAAATAATAAATAATGTATTATTATAATACACTTAACCCTTTTTACTCTTGTGAATAGTGGCACAGTTTTTAGAAAGTAGGTTATAGATAAATCATTCCGATACTCTTCATTTTAATAATACTAAAAAAAAGCAAAAATAAATCTAGTTTCCAAGAATCTGCCTAAAATTATAACTTGAATTCAAGTACAGTTATTACTTATTACTTCACTTGCTGTTGTTTTGGTAATGTAATTTGGAATTAAATAACAATTAAGATCCTACAATTATATCATAAATGATTCAAGTCCCATGTTTCGACTAATATCGAGCGCTTACTACACCAGCGTTTCCCAGTTGGGGCTCCACGACGTTACATCAAAACGGTGCAGTTATAAATCAAGTGGTTTATAGATTTTGACGATTTTTGTTGTAATTCTAAAGATACCACTGCTGGGAACATAAATTCTTTCAAAAATGTGTTGATGTGTGCAGCGATGGCGCCAAAATAATTTTAAATCTAGATATCTCCAAATTGGTGTACACCACGTTAAGCGCTCCACAAATAAATTTAATTCAGAGAATCTGCTCTTTCACAAAAAATATCCTTTATTTACTAAAACGCTGTGTGCTTGGTTCATCACCGTTCGTAGTGCGTTTTTATAATATATCATATATATTATATATGTAAATACTTAATTAATTAACCGACCGTAGTAGACTAAGAATAGTCCATTTTAACTGAACATGGATTAATCAAATATGTATGAAATTTATTTTAAGTGCTTACCGGAAATGCAGTACCGGGGCAGGCATGCGCAACAAGCAATGCGAATCCCGCCAAAAACACCCACGGCCGGATCTTCATCGTGATGGAATTCTGAAACAATAAATTTATAGTAATTATTGAAATGCCGCCATTTTTTCAAATGTTATATTAACTGACCCATTTGAAGCTACAACTACAGTGCTACATGCAATGAGTAATTTAATTTGATTCTTATAACACAGTGATGCACAACCTGGGCCTGCTATAACATGCAGACCAATATGCCAAATATTGATCACCTTTTTTCCTTCAGAACAATTTAAGTTAAATAATTTTTAAATTTAATATGCACTAAGAATATCGATAATTTAATCACTAAGCCCCATGCGGCCTTCGAACTATCTAAGAATTGATTATCTGCTCTTCTCCCAAAAAAGTTTGTTCATCACTGATCTAACATAACAAACACCCTTTTACGAAAACAGTCGGTTTTCAATTATTTAATTTTCATTTGTAAGTATTGATTTAAAATATATTTATGAAATGAACTAATTCGGAATATTCTTCCCAGGTTGAAAAAATAGTTTTTTACTTTTTTCATGTAGCAATATTTTAAAGTTATTTTATTCAAAAAAAATGTAACTTATTTAAAATTAGCGCTAAATCGAGCTCAACTTAAATAAAGTTTATAAGCTGTTTCACTGCGATGAAATATAATTTCTAAGTTTTATAACGACGAAATAGTTCTTTGACCCTTTTAATCGCAAAATGGTCTGTGATCCAAAGGGTTAATTAATGTTTTGATCTTTAATCTTTTTACTATTATGAAGACTACAGCTTTTATCAAAAAAGAAAAGGGATTGACTCTTGAGCAATCAGTCTATATGTAATTAAGTTGTAATTAACTAACCGAAACGTAATTGGCTGGTCATTAGAGATGCGTATGGAAACGTAGGTACTAAAAATCTTTAAGATGTCGGATTTATGAATCACTGAAAAAGTCAGCGATCTTTTTTGTCATACGTAAGCGCTCAAATAACTGTAAGGCTATGGCCACAGTGACAAGCGTAAATTTTGCATGGCTTGGCGAGACTTGTGTCCTACTCAAAGGTTGCCGCAATAGCATTAACGATGGCGCCATCATTTTTTATAATATAATCCGTGGAATTACATTTCTATCAAATATAATGTTCTATTAAATTACGAAAACATGTTTCTAGCAGGTTGACAACAAATAGATTCAAGGGAAGGAAAGATTAATATTGTATGTTCATATTGCTTTGATTTGTTATTCAATTAATACAAGCACTTATTTATATTTCAAATGAATACATATTGATAAAAAAAAAAATTATTAATTACTTCAATGATAGCTAATTAACGTGTACATCTTTTTTCAAAATTGGATCACGGAAAATATTATTTTGACCGTGACACCTAGTGTGACGAAAATCTATTTCGCTGAAATGAGTTCTAAGAGTCCAACCAATTTTATTCTAAATTCAAAAAAACCCTCGCCTAGTTATAGTAAACGTATTTTTACCGCTACGAAGTATTCTTCTTCTATTTTAGTAAACATTTATAATGACAGGACATCGCCACTAATATGGTCAAGTTTAATAGTTTACGATAACTTTCATATATTACCATAAATTGTACTAGATAAAAATCAATAAATTACATCACAAGAAATAACAATTCACTGTTCTAAATAGCAAATATACTAAAATCTGACCTTATCGATCTACTAATAATACCAATCTTTACGTAGTAGCCTCCAAACAAACGGCTTAGTGGTTTTTAAATCACCACATTAACGAGAGAAATTACAGATGAAAATGATTTACTTCTAATGATAAATTATTATCCGCCTTTTTCGACGTATATTAGAACTGGTCTTGTTTTCATAGCCTATGCCACTGAAGATGCTTCGATAAAAAAAATGTAGTTTGCTTTCACATAATACAAGATAGTGTGTAATTAATTAAATATATTGCGCACTAGTCAAACTGTATGGATTTAGAAATCTTCTATCAGTAATTATTATATACATTAATTAACAAAACCTTTTTTAAATAAACACGCAATCAATAAATTATGTCAGTTTATGAAGTTAACTTCCTAGTTTCATGAATGGATGCTTATTTATTTAAGAGTATATTATGTTGAAGAAGATAATTAATTCTCCAACCTAAATCAAAGATTTTTAATTAGATTTACAGAAAACAAACAACCTTACAATTATTTTAATGTATAATTGTTTATTAGATTAACATTTCAAATGTTAATGTGGGAATCTTTAGATAATGATTTATTTGTGTTAATTATCGATTAAAAACATTATTAATTGAACTGAGCACTAGTCAAACGGTATGGATCTAGAAATCTTCAAATAATATTCATTAATAATTAATAATCCAACCTAAATTAACAGATTTATAGAAAACAAACAACCGTACAATTATTGCACTGTATAATAGTTTATTAGATTAACCTTTCAGTTGTTAATGTGGGAATCACTGGTTAATGATTTATTTGTATTAATTATTGATCAAAAACATTATTTATTGATTGTATCATTCCTGAAATCCATGTTATTATATTAATTAATTATTATTTATAAGATATGAACTATTTCGATAGTAATATATCAAGAATTTAAAATAATTTCTTAAAACTAAACCATCTTTTTGGGGTGTTAAGTGTACATATAACCTATTATTTTTCCCCAATAAATTGGGAGTATAACAATTTTTTATTGTTTTATGATTGTTTTTTTTTAACTATTATTTATATTTAGTATATAAAGAATAGTTGACTAAGCAAAATAATTCAGTGTTTCAAAAAAACTCTTCTATACTCACAAATCTTACCAAGTTATAGTTTGCAATACCTCTGTGTCATTTATTTATAGACTTCTCGATTTTTAATGAAACCTGATATCAATGTAAAATTAATTATTGTGACACGTGTTTCGCCTCTTTTAGAAGCATAAAGTAAAGTAATAAAGCAAGTTGATCCTAATATTTTGAAATGATAAAATTACAAAATGGAGTTTGGGATTTTTCCTTTTTACCGGAAGCAAGGAGGGAGTTATAGAATCAAAGCAAGGGAAACACATAATTATACTACTTATGACTTTTGCAATTAAAAAATATGAACTAATGGGTTATGGGAAGGGTTAAGCCTATCATTGGAAATAATGTAAGCAGTGGCGAGCAACCTGTCTTATCCTGATATTACTTTCGATGGATTCGGTGGTAACATTATAAAAGTTCATTTTAATACAAAATTTAGTACAACTTTGATTATGCCACGTATTGAATACGTCGAATAAAGTTATTTTATATTAATCCTGATATTAGATACTTCTACTATATACACCGAATAAGATACGATAGCCATGTTTAACACGGCGTAGTGGCTAATCATAATAACAGCACAAGAACTGTATGCATTAAATAACTGAATCATTTTTTTCTAGCTGTTTATTTATATAACTCAATATAATTGTAGACAATTATAAAAATACTATGAAAACTTGTCACAAATACAAATTCGCACGTTTACGAGTAACCCATTTAATGTAATGAAAATATTGTGTTGATAAGTTATACGATAAAATATTCAATTGAACCAACCTATTGTGTTGCTCGGTACATTTTCCGAGATGAACTGTTAAATAAGCATAAATCTACACCGCAAACAATTAACTTGTTATGTGCTGAGACAGTATTTTAATGAGATGAATGTTGCTATTTTTTTCCACGGTACGTTAATGAATTTAAAGGTATCATAATAATATTTTATAAAATTCGCACAATCGTCATATAATAAAACACGATCGCAAAATTATGTATATACATATATAACGGATATTTTTATTAGCTACATAAATTAGAGTAAAAATTTTAACCCATTTTTACTTCTTATTCCACATTGGATTTATTGAGATCAGGGCCGGCTTTTCTCATTTCAAGCATTGTCAACTGATACGGTTCAGTTGATAATGCGTGCGATGAGCGACACCGTCTATGATCTCAATAAATCTAATGTGGAATAAGTACTAAAAATGTGCTATAATTTTTATAATCATTCAATTCCAAGTATTGACAGTGATCACGTTAAAAATAGTTTTTTTGTTTTTAACCAATGTTTTCAAGATATAAATTCTATAACAAAATATGGTAAAATTGCAGTATACAGACACGTGGCTAATATGGTTCTGACCTTACTTTTGATGTTAGTTTTGGATTCCTTGCTTCATTTTGGACCTGTACAGCTTGGCGCAGATGGATTTCGTTAGATTTTGTGGTCGTGGTGTAGTTTTGAAGTTTGCAATTTTGTGCGTTTTTCACCGTCGAGCGGACGTCGCACAACGGCAGCGAGTCTGGGGAGTCGAGTGATTGATGGTGAGTTCACCTAGGGACTTTCGTGTGGTTGTAGTTGGTTGCATTGTTGGGTGGTATAGGTTAGGTTAGGTTAGGTCACCGATTTTTTTTATCTTCTTTTAACCTAACCTAACCTAACCTTCTTATTGCCCAGCACAACCACAGTTTTGCCGCAAGCGTACCGAAAATTTGATGAAAAAAGCACAAAACTGCAAACTTCAAAACTACACCACGACCACAAAATCTAACGAAATCCATCTGCGCCAAGCTATATAGGTCTAAAATGAAGCAAGGAATCCAAAACTACCATCAAAATTAGCATCATAGTATAGAACAATATTAGCCACGTGTCTGAATACTGCAATTTTACCCAAAATATGATTGCTTCATTCGTGTTGAGACTAAATATTTTTTTCAATTAGCATAATTACATTGATTTAATTGGAAGCTACTTAGTAAAACTCTATTATAACACGGTAAGAAAAATAACAATGTATTTTAGTTCTACATTAATTATTTTATATATTTGTTGATAGCTATCAAATAATTTATGTAGAACGCATTGTTATTTTTCTTACCGTATTATAATGGAGTTCTTCCAAGTAAATGCCTACTCAATCAATAATCTATTATAACACGTATGTATGAAGAATTTAAGAGTGCCGTTTTTAAAAAGTGGGCTACTAAATTATTTATATCATTTGTATTTTGTTTTTTAAATCGAGTAACAAAGAGTAAATCGCGTAAAAAGAGGGCTGGGTGTATTTAGAACATTGTAACTTCACTTTTATGAAATTAATAAAAGTTGCAATGAAAGTTATTTCCATAAATGCATACGTTTTATAGGAATGCTTTTATTATATCGTTGTTAAGCAATGCACGCACGTAAGAGGTTAACGAATTCGGCTAAGAATGTCAACAGGCCAATAGTCTTAAAATCGAAAACGAAAATGGGTAAATTATGCGAATCTTTAACACGACACTGATAGGCCATTGGACCAGTTCATTCCACTTGGTACACTTCACTGCCTCTAACTTACGCCTTGCTTTCACATTTTCGATACGATTTCAACCATTATAATATATAATAAACTGGTATTATTTATACGAAACGTATTCTTGCGTATAATGGCAATAGTAAATATAGAATACGCATGATTTGTATTTGTATTACGATTGCTTGTAACTAACCGGTGTGTCAAAATTATTGATGGTGTCAAAATATTAACTGAGAGAGTTCTCTTGCAAAACTACCATATCGGAAATTATTGTTAAACTAATATTTAAATGAATGATTGATTGATTTATAGACATTCAATAAACGTGTTCGTTTTTTATTTAAAAACGAAACATGAATTGCTTAAATAAAACAGGCGTTATGTCAATTATACAACCACTCTGACTAAAAAAGAATGAAGGGTAGTTGGTTTATCGCTTTATTTTTCTTTGTTTTCATAAAAGCTCTAAATGTAGATTATATTGACCTATATAGATACATCATTACAGAAGCTACTTGTCAATACCTAGCTGACAATCATTTAGGCCAGGAATTCATTAGATTTTCGTCAAAGGGAGAATATTGAAATCGAAAAAATTTGGCGGGTCACCCTTCATGAAAAAATATTTCGTTGTCTTAAATTTTATGTTGAACTAAATATACGATACTCTTATTAATTCTTTATACTTTAAAACCAAATTTTACAACTGATATTTGTTAGAACACTGATTTCTGAATATTTAATAACAAAGTTAATAGGGCTACAATTCGCACTCGGGACTCGATTTGTGAACCACTAATTTAAGCCACCTCTTCATTGAGGTTGAGCGAAAAATAATGAAATATGATAATTAGTTGAAAATTGCTGTCGTTTTCCAGAATTAGCTGACAGTTAATAAGGAAATAAAACCTTGAAAGATAATTTTTGATAAAAATCATGCATAGATCGCAAAATCATGGGCATATATAGGTAGTATCAAATCTCAACTGATTGATACGACAATATAAACCAGTTATTACAAATTAATATAAACGACTGTGACAAATAAAAACTTTCATATATTTATTTAGCAAAACAATAAAACTGTGACTTTGACATTGGAATTTAAATTGACGGTTTATATTTAGTATTATTGTTTTTATATTAAAAAACAATGAAGTGCATCAACCCCATGCTGCTCTTCGATAATATCTTCGTATGTTAATTTATTTACTATGAAAATAGGCGATCGCATAATATTTATTACGACAGGTTGAAAGTTGTGAAAGAAATATTTAAAAGAAGATCGTTAAAAAATAAACATGCATATCAAATAATACAACGTGATAAATTTCGTTAGAAAACGACAAGGTTATTTATACTAACGCATTTCTTTCTTTCGTACTATTATTGTGTGAGCAATTTAACAGTAGTCAAAGTATAAAATTTAAAATAACTTTGATTATTCCACGTATTGTGTAACTAACTGTGACACGTGCTTCGCCTCTTTCAGGGGCATCTTCAGACTTACTATCGCAAAGTTTGCTTGAGTAATGAAGCAAGATAATTTCTAACATTTTAAATTATGAAATTACAAAATGGATTAAGATTTTTTTTTCCTTCTAAAGGAAACAAGGAACTTTGAGGAAGTTCATTTAATATTACTTTGATTATTCTACGTATTGTGTCACTAATTGTAACACACTACCCACTTGCTTGCCGCAAAAAGGAAAAATCTCAAACTTCATTTTGTAATTTATCATTTTTAAATATTACAATCAATCTTGCTTTATTATTTAACCAAACTTTGCGATATAAGTCCGAAAATGTCTAAGAGGCGAAACACTTGTCACAATTAGTATCACAATACGTGAAATAATCAAAGTTATTTAAAATTTTATATTATATGTCTAGCTTTTGAAAAAATCTGTCCACCACAATCATTGTAATATTTAATTATAAAGAAGAACTATAATGAAAGGATCACTATCTCAGAATATGGATTTTGCAAATGTTGCTGTGTGAGAGCAGTATGTATACATCGACGTATACGTGTATGTATTTGAATTTTCTTTTTTCCTTTTATATGCGGAGTATAAAATTATTGTGAAAGCCATTCGATAAGTAATACAAAATCGAACGATATAAAAAAGAAAGAAACTGTACAAAGTGGTATTATCAGACTACATACTGGACCATTCAAGGTAGTTCAGAACCTTTCATTTTTCGCCAATAGTTAGTTACTTTGTGAAACTTTTTGTATGGTATGAGGTATATTAGCTCGGGGCAAAAAAAAAGGTTTTTTAACCGGCACGATTTATTTGTCATTTCTGTTTTGAAATGATTACTTGATATTTTTAAACCTTTCGACAACGCCTTTTCATTGTCAAATATCATTACTTTGTAGCATTTGTGGCAGCAAAAAATATCGATTAACGCCGATTTATATTGTTAATGACTTGTAACACACTAAGTGTACCAATCGTTATTCAAAATGGGACTGAGTTTAATATCTTAATAGTTATGATTTTTTAACCATGTCCGCCCCAAATATCGAACGTATGTACACAAAATGGTGTCCGGGAGATCTGCTCGTTATTGGTTCCTGTAGCACTTTTTTTTCGGAAAGAATCAGGATTGGTTTTTCTCATGGTGAGCATTTTCAACTGATATGAAATTACATTAATACATAAATTCATATAAACAAAAAAAAAGCAAGACATTTTGCTTTTTTTACCAATGACTAACAATGATGATATATCCAGTAACGATAATCGATTCACGAAGCGGTTACTAATAGTAAAACTTAATATTAAGATAATTGTAAATGTATAATAAATATATTCTAGGTGGCAGTACCACCTGAAAACATTACTCAATGTTCTCTAGGCACATAATGTGATGAGAAAGCGAGTGATGTTCTGTGCTACGACAGAAAAATCTGGAAATATATATTTAAAATCGTTTGAGTTCTGTACTTAAAACCCGGGTTTGACGTTCAGAAAAAAACAAATAATTAATTACCCACCATAAATACCATCTGCATCACCCAACTTAAGGTGGATATAACATTACCATAAATAAGTAATTGTTGTCTATCATGACATAATCTCGATTTCTCAATAAGGTAGCTCGTCTTGTTTTGTGAATCATGTGGGTGTTGCCAGCCGGAAAGTGAATCTAAGTGGATAGCATTTTTCCAATTTATGACACAAGCAACATTTAACGCTTGAAAAGAAATCGGCTTTTGAAAGTTTCATATGGAATTACTATCAAATTTGGTATATTTTAATATTACAACACGTGATAACAACGCAACTGTATTGAAAGGTGTATATTTACTGATAAGTGAAATATGTCTTTAAAAATTGAGTGCCAATTAACATATTATTAATGATATGTATTACAATAGTTATTTTATGTATACAAATTTCAAGCCAATACTGAAGCTTTACATGCTTAAGTTTTGATCTTCATCTGAATTTAAACCTGATAGAAAATTATACGGTGAAAAAAATAACAATGTATTTTAATAACTTAATATTACCATATAAAACTAGGAACGGTGGAACCGAGAAGAAGGTGTATTGTGCTCTCTGCCTACAACTGTATATAAGGATGAGTAAATACAGACTTAAAACATAGCTCTGCCGAGGGCGTAAACTGAAATAGCTATCAACATACATATAAAATAATTTCTGTAGAATTAAAATACATTGTTATTTTTTTCACCGTATTATAATGGAGTTCTACCAAGTAAATGCCAACTCAATCAATAATATGATAGAATACTCATAAATAATTATATGAAAACAAAAAAAATATTAAATAGTAAATAGGCTTTACATAATTTTATTCGTTCGAAAATAAAACACGAATGGACGATTTTTTGTTGTACCCATCGCTCAAAATATTCAACGTTATTCATGAAGGCTTTGATTTAAAGAAAACTGATTATCGCACAATCTGTTGATAATTTTTCCGAATTTTTTCAATTTTATTAAAAATAAAAAATTAAATTTTTGGCATTTAAGCTTATGCCAATGCGCCAAATATTCTTAATTGTGAAAGCCATACGAGATTAACTCGATGATAAGTAATGAATCAGTTGTGCACAAAATCAACGATAAATAACATACACCCAGCCCAAGATCTCTTTTTTCAATTGAAAAAATCTTTCCTTGCCGGAAATTGAACCCGGGTCTCCAGATCGCTAGGACAAAGCTCTTGCCACTAGACCACAGGGACCGACAAGTGAAACCAGCCCTGAATGAATGTTTCAGTCATTTACTACTTCACGTTTTGACACTTACTAAAAACAAACCAGCAAAGATGAGAACTGGACATTATAAAAAATACACTTAATTGTAACTATGAATTTTTCGAGATAAAAAGATTTCTTGATAAAAAAAAATATATTTCAAAAATGATCTCAATAAAGGGGTCACTTTGCCTAAAATGGGATGCCTTTGCCTGGCCAATAAAGTAATATAACTTATGGAAAAACCACAGTTTAAATATTGATATATACATTCAAACAATTATATTATGAACAGTTCTAAAAATAGGACTAGGCAAAGACACCCCTGTCAGGCAAAGTCACCCAATTTGATGATATTGAAAATGACACGTGAAAAATATCAGTTAAATATTTAATGCAAATGCTTTTGTTTTCTTTTCGGGTTGGCTTACTTCACATTTAGATAGAGGGCCCGATAAATTAATATGGTGACAACCCTATTAGTTGTTACGCCCAATTAATGAGTCAAATATCTGTAGCTGTTGCCAAATCGTTTTCTTCATAGTAATTATGAGCAATTTTACGAAAAGAGAGTTGCCATTGTAGATATTCACAGCTGGATTTGCGTTTTTCAATTTGGCACCGTGTTAGATAATAAATAATAACGAATTTATTTTTCTCACTCGAAGAAAAAATTCACCGTATTATTTTCGCACAACGTTAATTCTAAATTCAAAAAAAAACATGCCAATGTCGGATTTGGCCAAATAAAACAGTTTCACTGTTTTGTCGTTGATAGTTCAGCGGTAAATTTGTGGAAGTTACAATTTTAATTCCTAAAGCAACCGTACGATGGTAGATATGATGATGTTTGTAAATTGGGCGAAACACGTGTCACTATTTGTAAAACAATAGGTAGAATAAGCTAAGTTATAATACGGTAAGAAAAATAACAATGTATTTTAATTCTACATAAATCATATTTATGTAGAATTAAAATACATTGTTATTTTTCTTGCCTTATTATAATGGAGTTCTACCAAGTAAATGCCTACTCAATCAATAAGCTAAGTTGTTTTCAATTTTATATTGTATGGAAGATATTTAACGACGCTAAATCAAAGAATTAAATCATTCTCTTGCCTTGAAATTTTTTCGTCTTATCTCTTTACTACACTACCTACATATTGATGGATAAGGTACGTAGGTGGTCACAGAGGTTGTTAGTCACAAAACATGATAAATATTGTGTAAGGAAACCGTTTTTCATAAAATTAACCCTTGTAAAATTTATGTGAAATAATTAACTAGCCCGTATCAGTACTTATTTTGTTTTGCTGATTCATCATCACTCAACTCTTATTTACAGCTACGCGAAACCGGCCCCGCTCACTTGAATTGAGTGTGGAATATACATTAGAAAAAAAGTATAGCGAAAATTATTTACAATAGAAATAATCGCCAATAAATCAACATTACAAAAAGCTTATTTTATATATTTATATTTTGCGTAGATAATATAATATTAATGAAAATATATTTTACGCCGTTTCATCGGCACGAAGATTTTGCTAAATTGAATCAGCATAAAAATATTAAGGGTAGTTTTCATGAGTTTTCTTATTCCTGATTCAAAAATCCTTGAAAATAAAGTTAAGTAACAAAATTCGACATACGTTAGTTTCACTTCACTTCAGCAAGCGATGTATTTCCTAAAAATTCCTTGAAAATTTCACAGATCGAATGCAGTTCAGCGGAACATTACAATCGAAAAACGTTCACTTGTTAATTGTCATTTGTGTCGTATGATGCATTATATATTTTTTTCAAACATCCTCCCAACAAATTCTTTCAAAACAGTGCTAATATACGAACAAATTGTAATTATCTATTTACATTTTTTGCACAAATACACGGCCAATACTCTTCGAACAAAATAATTCCACTTATTTTTAAACTATGTACATTTTTTTTTCAGCGGCAACACTTTTCACGGCGCGAAAACTTTACAGGGTTGGCTTCACTTGTTTTTTTTTCGTGAACTGTCACCGGCGTTCTAAATTTGAATTATTATCAAGCAGCGCGGTTCATATATGAACATAATATATATTTAACTGTCCCAGCACAATTGCAGCTTAGCGGCAGCTATCTGAGTGAGATTTTAAAAATAAAATAATACTGGTAGACCGACGATAAAGCGCGCCGGACCGGATCGATTGAAACAACTCTCTTTCACTTAGACCGGAGCTTTGGTTGTTGGCCGAGTGGCGAAGTGGCGAGTCCCTGGTGTCGAGTCGACGGGCCAGCTGTCAAAAAGAGACTGGTAGATTTTCCATTAACAGTTTGATATGCGCTTGCTCTGGTTTCGGTTGCGGGCGGCCACCACCTCCGGTCTATCGAGACAGTTGCAAAAAATATCATTGGCCGTTTGCACCACGATACGTAAAGCCTGCATCATACAAATCGACAATATTCAATTGTTAATTATTTAACGTTAAACGCTTTCAATCAACAAGGCCAATGTCCCAATCGATGGTTATTTGTACATTTAAATTATAAAACGTTTAATCCAAGCTAGGGTCCACGAAGAGGTGATCTAAATATGGATTCTCTGTTAATCACATATTCAGTTGAAAATTCTCGCGATAACGAAACCGGTCCTGATCTTTATCAAAATATATGTGGTAATAGTACTATTTAATGTGTTTTTTTTATTAAAATATGGATACTTATTGCATCCTTATAGATGTGAAAATCTATTTATATCATAATTTACAATAGTAATTGCAATTCTATTGGATTTTAGTCAAGCCCAGTACAAATAGCCCAGAACATATCTTACACTGCCCAAGTCCCAGATGTAACATTTGCACATTCTACTCCATTAATTGATATGCTCAAGTGTGATAGTTACAAGAGTTGTCTGGGTCACATCGTCACATGTGACAGATGCCTGCGTAGAGTCTCAACTCAACCTGCTTTTTCTTCAGACCGGTCGAATCGAATCGAACCCTAATTCTGGTGTCCTGGATGACCGCTGGGTACTATCCATAGGATGGTATTGGCGTAACTGAGGGGTACTGGCATGGCATCGTAGAATGAAAATCAACTGGCGGATGAGATAGCCATATGCTTCACAAATGGAACGTTAAAATACTTCATTCTGATAATGATAGAATTGGAAATTACTTGGTAGAACTCCATTATAGCACGGTGAAAAAATAGCAATGTATTTAGTAATAAATTTCTGTAGAGCTAACATTTTACATTGCTATTTTTTCACCGAGTTCATCCTAGATCACGGGTTCTCAACTTAAAAAGTAAACTAAAAAAAATATTCACAATAATGCATTTTCGTTGTTTTCTTTAATTACCTTAGTAAAAAATCCTGTTTCTTTTGCATTGGAATCGCGGGTCACATGGCTTTAATAAAAAAGTTTCGCAACCCGAAAAAGATTGGAAACCAATGTTCAAAAGGAAAAGAGATGTCAAAGATATTAAATATAGTCATTAAAACAAACTTACATTAAGCTCGACAAATAACACCCTAAGCCCCGTATACTATATACCAGGGGTGGCCAAAACGTCAACCACTATATACCAGAGGTGGCGATACTATATAACAGGGGTGGCCAAAGCGTCAACCACGTAGCTATTCCAAGTCACCCGCCTGTCTGGCGTACTGATGTACACTCTGACTTCTTTAACAGTTCACTCGAGTTTGCGGCAGCCGTTGATACTAAATAAATTTTCTCCCCTCTGAGATAAGAATTCACCTAACGCACTTAGCCCACGCGTTCAGTCTATATCAAATTAGGGAATTTAAAACTCTGGCAATCTTTTTGTTTGTCGGCGTCATTCAGGACAATCTCACAGCGCCACTCTTTCGAGTGCATAAGTAGCGTAGTCAGTCTGTACTCATCTCTGAATCCACTTTTATTTCAATTTATTTTGTGAGTCGATCGCCACCAAAAAAATAAAATAAGTGGTAAAATTTTAGCCACCCCTAGTATATACGTTTAAAGTAGGCATGCGCAACCTTTCCTAGGTCTGGGGCCAAATTATCATTTTGTCTCCGAGTGAAGGGCTGGACCAAATTATAAAACATAAAAAAGTAATATTTAATTCAATAAAACACAATGTTACTACTTATATATTTTTTTATTTACCTCCATAAGAATTATATGTGATGTTTGTGTGAGCTATATGTGATGTGTGTTTGCCCATGTATGGCTTAAAGTTTAAAGTATAAACATTTATGGTATAAAACATTTGTTTTGATTAATTATACATATATGTTGAATGAACTATTTCGCCATAGAACTAGTATTGATTTAAAGCAATACCTGCTCATGAAATATTCGAGGATTAAATTAAAAATAATTTGTGCGTAACGTGTAAACCGTTCATACATTGTTTTAAATTATGATTATGTCCCTCTCAGTGACAAAGTGCGAGCGAATTTTTATTTTAAACTCACCTTAACTCAGTCAAGTCACTGCCCAAACGTTCCATTTTTACGCCGGATATCTGAACATTATTGCGAGGCTTTCACTTTTTCGTTATAAGTCGATTATTAAATATATATCATATTCATTATTATCGGTTGCATTGACCATTATAGGTCGTGATCTTATTTCGAACATAATTGTACAAACCGAACTTAATTCAGTAAATCCATAATGGCTCAGAACGTATTCTAAAATATTTATATCGATAATTCGACACGTAGAAAATTTTACGATTCAAAATTTTATTTTTGAGTAGTCTAAAAGCAAAAATCGATAAATTTACGCGATGTATTGATTTGGCAATAATTAATTTATATACGAGTTCTTGAGAAGTGAAGTCAGCCAAGTCTAAAGATTTAAATTTTAGCATTCCATAGAAGCTACAAAAAACGTATTTTAGGGATTGATGGAAATTGCCTTATAAAATGGGTGAGATTAATTCACCGCTAACATACTATTTTATCCCTCAAGAAGTGAAGTGAGCCAAGTAGCAAAATGACGAATTTTTGTATTAGCTCAGGGCATACTTTTGTTTTATGAAAACAACTATTTCAGTGATATCACTATACTCGTACGATACTTTAAGCCCTGAAGAATATTATACTGCATCTAACACATTTTTTCCAAAAATACCACATGGCTCACTTCACTTCTCATATATACGTTCACTTGAAAATGCACGATGTAAAAAAATACATTTTTTGTGCATATTCCACAATTAATTTATTATGATCAGGATCGGCTTGAAATCGGTCTGCATTGATAATGCTCGGTATCAGCGAAAACCGTCCTGACCTTATAATGAAATTTACTGTCGAATATGTACAAAAAAGTTTAATTATTTTTTAATCTTGTGTTATTAATAACTCGGCAAACCAAAAGCAAAAAAAGGTTTAAGCTTTTTCGCATGTTACTCCGCAAATAATACACAGAACCCGATAAATTCACAGCTGCCATGTTTTTATTTTGCTTACATTTATTGCAATTAGCAGTTGACTAGCTTTCTTAAACGAGAATAATTCTTTATTGCTAGAATTGCAAAGTGGATATATCGGCTTTTTATTAAAAAAAAAATCAGTCAATTTTTGTATGTACTTATTCCACATTAGATTTATTAAAATCAAGACTGGTTTTGCTCACCGCGATCAATTACAACTGATGATCAACAATTCAGTTGATAATGTTTGCGAAGAGCGAAATCGGCTCAGATTCTAAAAAGTCTAATGTGAAATAGGTACAAAAAATGTTGTGCTATTTTTATATATAATGCTATTCTACCAAGTATGACAGTGAACAGTGATATCAGCTTTGCTTTTATACGCCTAATTTTACAGAATGAATGGTCTATTTAAAAACATGTATGAAACATTTTTTGAATGTGTTTTTTTAAACTTTTTTAATGTATTCATGTTTACAATTGTAGTCAATTAAACTGACCATATATATTACAACATAAATGTCCACAAATTTACCGCCGAGTCCATCGATGCTAGTTGCATTTAATATTTAGAAAATAAATTAACGACTTTTAAGGTGTTCACTGTCAATACTTGGTGGAAAGGCATTATAATAAAAATAATAACACATTTTTAGTATAAAATTTATTTCATCAGGACCGGTTTCGCTCATGACGAGCATTATCAACTGATCAGTTGCTGACTTATCAGTTGATAATGCTCGTCATGAGCGAAACCGGTCCTGATGAAATAAATCTCATTTGGAAAAAGTACTAAAAATGTGTTATTATTTTTATTCAATTAACGACTATTTAATTTCTCAACCATATTAGTTAGTTGATTGATTGAGTAGGCATTTACTTGGTAGAACTCCATTATAATACGGTAGGAAAATAACGATGTATTTTAGTTCTAGATAAATTATTTTATATATTTGTTGATAGCTATTTCGGCTTACGCCTTCGTCAGAACTAACAGTTCAACAAATATATAAAATAATTTATGTAGAACTAAAGTACATTGTTATTTTCCTACCGTATCATAATAGTTAGTCCTGCAGCCTATAGTGGTCATTGCAATCCTCAATTGTCTTTACTTAAATATTAATCAAATGATTATAAAGATAGCCTAATTACTTAAATTATATTATAATAATTACTTAATTCTTCGCCTTTTATCGGGTTTAAAGCTATTTATTTAACAGGGTCTAATTGTTTTCAATTACTGTCAGTTCATTAGAGCATATGTAAAAATTATAACGATTTTCTGATAACCTCTCGTCGTTTTAGAGGATTCGCGAATAGTGGAAGCACTTAAATATCCGTGTAGTTTCACTAGACATTGGTTCATCACTGCAACCCAACGATCTCTTGACTACAGAATTATGACGAGAAGGCATCAGAGAATCGTTATGGACCAAGAGTCATTCTTCTCGATGATCCTCCATAGGTAAAAATAAAAAGCAATTTAACTTAGTGATCTACTTTTGTTTATGTATATAAACGATGCAAACTGTTTACTACGCGTCAGTTCAAGTACATCCGTGTACTTGAAATGCCTGAAGATGCCGAAAGGCAAAACCCGTGTCGTTAGCGACAAGACTAAAAAAGAATAAAATTCAAAAAATTTGATATTGAAATTTTATCACGCACCCTCAGTCGAAATCCTTCATTAATAATATAAATAATTTAAAAAAGAAAATTTAAATGCGTTGTTGTCGGAGGCAAGAGGATGGTCATTGCATTTCACTCGTCAAAATTTGCGCCACTAATATTAAAATTTATTTTTTGGCATAGATGCATTTGCATATTCGTGCACCGGACGTATGAACAAATCGATGAAATTGCACCATTTCAAAACCAATAAAATAGTCTTAAATTATTTATTAGTGCCTTTCTAATCCGATCATTAAATGCGATACTGATGTTGGCCGATCTGACTCGACAGTAAATAACCCGAATAACTTGCAGATATTATTAAGTTCAGTTTCATAGCATCGTCTTAAAAAGGATATCTTTATTTCCATGACCTAGTTAGCAAGTACAATAATGAAAAAAATATATTGCATCTTGCTAAAGCTTTATTTTTCCTAGAATTATAACCAATTATCAGAGCAAGGAAAATCCCAAAGTAAATTTACTGTGACAAAAAGAATACAACATTTTTTTTAACCGTGTCCGCTCCCAACTTAAAGCCTATGGACTCCTCGATATTTGTGAATAGTCGTCCATTTTTCAAGCATAAAGCTTTTTGCAGCTTAAAGTTCTTTCAGAATGTGTCCTCCATGTAGTTGATGCTATTCACAAAAGTGAAGAAAAAGATTGTCTGTGTATGGAAAACTTGATGTCACTTCCATGCAACGTTTTAATCGTTAAAATCAGGGCTTTGAAGTCGGAGCCATCGCGGCGTTTTAACCGGAGTCGTACTCGGAGTTTGAACATTTTATTTTTGCATTTAAAATGTAAAATTTGTCTTTTGGCCAGATTGGTTGGTTGATATATAATTGAATACAAATAAATAGGGAAGGTAGGAAAAAGTCGTGAAGAAGTTAAACATATTTTAGTCGGAGCTGGAGTCGTGTTTTAGGTTAATGTTGGAGTCGTGTTTTTGGTAAATGCTGGAGTCGGAGTCGTACTACTTTACAGCCCTTATAAAAATTGTACTAACCCCATATTAAATTGTTGTATTAACTTATAAATTAAAGATAAAATTTCGTGGGCAATTTTGTTTATAAAAATGAAATCTAGATTAAAATAAATACGGAAAGAAAAATAACAATGCCTTCGTCAGAACTACTTAGTAGTAGGCGTAAGCCGAAATAGCTATCAACAAATATATAAAATAATTTATGTAGAACTAAAATACATTGTTATTTTTCTTTCCGCATTATAATGGAGTTCTACCAAGTAAATGCCTACTCAATCAATAAATTAAAATAAATGTTTAAAAGAAGCGCGCGAGCTTTTATTAACGACAATATTATATTGCTGCAATATACAACTTTTGCACTATGATACTTTACTGCGTGCTTTTTTATGCAATCCTGTAATCATTAAACACTTTAATTTTGACCTTATAGAAGCAAGTTTTAACATTTGATTCTTAAAATAATCGTGATATTTCTATGTCTCAATATACAATTATCTTTATCATATCATTTCGGGATACCATTATTCAAACCATTTTAAGAAATAATTGATCAAACCCATTAGACATAGTGGATAATGAGAAATTATTTACTCAGTTGTGATGAAGAAAGTTTATTGTTTAAAAAAGTGAAATTGAGATTATTATATCACGCAGCTTAATGCATATATTTTCTTTTATGCAACTACCGTTCAGTTTTTTTAAGATGAAGCTGTTAAAAAGTTCTTTGAATGACATTAATATTCGATTATGCATTTTCATAATACCTTTTACATTGCCATCAATCTGGTGAAATTTATAAATAATCTCTCATAGAAAGGCAAATGACTTTCTTTCAAACGAGTGGTGTATCATTTTCGTTTATGTAAAAATTTCCACGCATTTAAAAGGAAAACGACAGATGCTAAAAATCATTACCTTTAGTCTAAAGATCATTAAGTTTTTAAAGCTCTACGGTCCCTTATGAGACCAGTGATTATGCAGCAATTCGCTATCGGATTACACTGATTTATGATAATAGTTTTCAACATATGCATATGAGCTTTCATAAATAATGTCTTTGAGATACCGATCCATAATTTTATTTTCGACTTTGTTAAATATTGTTGACACAATGAGGAATATAAAAAGATGCGTTACGAGGCTGAATCTTGGGATATGCGTTTTGTTATATCTGCTGGACCGTAATAAATACAGCTTTATTTACATCATACAACATATTTCAATGCGAATACAGTTTTTTTCTAGAAATTTATCCTTTAGGCTGACCGATTCTTTTTTCAAGATAGCTGTAGCTAAAATGGATACGTTTATTTGTTTAGCGAGAGAATTATAAAGCGTACAAGTTGCGGTGCTTTTTTTATTTGTAAATTATATGCAATCTTTTATTTTGCTTATGCTTTTTATTTTACCCACATAAGCTGGCTTTTTTAGATAATACTTTTTATAAGAACTACGGGTCGCGTGGATATTTTGCAAAAAACTTAAAACTATATAAAATTTCAAAAAAGATAGCATTATTAGAATCTAGATCAGTAAGGATTTGTACCAACGCCTTTCAGAATTTTAACGAAGCACTCAATTTAAAAACAGGAGAAAATATTTTCTGATATTGTATCTTCAGAATTCTGAATTCGGGCATGGCGTCAGTCAGGACCAGTCCACCCCGAATCAAGTCCATCAAGGTTGAAAAAAACGAAACACGTCACATCAAAGGCGGAATCAGAATAAATTACGACGATTTTTTTACTATTTGTTTTTATTTAAATGAAAAAGTTACAACAGCTTAAGTCAGTGGTGGGAAACGTTTTAATGTTGAAAGGCCGAATTAATATATTTCGATGTGCAAGTTGGCTGTCTCACCATATCCCGTAATGTGTATGCAGCTGCAGCCTTCCACTACGCTATGCGATCAAGAAAATAAACGAACTTACTCTTCACTTACATTGGACTACACGGGACTATGGGTTAGCTTAGTGAGAGCGATAGGCTAACCACTTATCCTGTCCTAGTCATATTCTTTCTATTTCTACTCTCTTCTTAAAAGAGAGGTTGAGTAACTGAGTAACAAGCAGTTCTTGTACAAAAACTTCTGTTGAGATAATAGTCCATCAGCTCCACATTGGAAGTGGGCATTATTGAAAAAATATCTTTCAAAAAATAATTTGGATCGCATAGGTCTGAAAATAAATTCAGATAGCTTGGGACAAAATATCGGGAAGTTAGGGGTTTCAGATACTACAGGAAAAAAGACTTTTTATTATTATAGATTAGTTAACAAAGTCGTTTCATTGACTCGGCGGTTACTTCATGGAATTTCGTTTTAAAATAGAAATAATAATTTATTATTTTGATATTCCACTATTGTGTAACAAGTAGTGACACGTGTTTCGCCTCTTTGAGAAGCAATGTGAAGTTGCTCATTTTAAATTAAATAATGTTGCAAATTTTGACCAATGTATTTATGCATATTGATGTAAAATACCTATGCATTTCTAAGTTTATTGTTTATGTTTGATCTCAATAAAATTGTGTCTTTCGTAACATCTTGGTATAAATAGCAAAGAAAGTGTTTTTTCATAACGTGTTTTACGTTTCAAAACAGTGGCTCTCAAACTGTGCTTCCTCTTTTTAACTGGTCATTATAACTTGCTTATACTCGTGGATACATTTGTTTTACCATGTCTCACCCTCCCTTTCTTTCGAAGAGAGTAGGAATTAGAAGGATACGAGGACTAGAGCAGGACTAGTGGTTAGCAAAACGATCTCCTCACGCGCTTTTTCTTGGGAGAGTAATGTTGGGAAGGGATTTTTAACAACACAAATATCCATTAAAGAATCGATTTATCGACTGAAAAAATCTGCTCGCACCGGGGCTCGAACCCGCGCGGTCCGTCACGGAAGCCAACGACGTTGATAACTGCACCACGGACCGGACAATTATTTTTATAATAATATATTTGCTGGCCATTCTCATTTATAATCGTCCCTTTAGCGAAAATGTTTAAATTCACTAGGTATCATTACAAAATATTTCTTTTTCCAAATTCAAATTTCATCGAATATTTTTCTTGATTTATAATTGATGGGCATGTATAGTTTAATATAAAAGCATACATATTTCTGAGTGGAACTCTGATCTAACGTTCTCGCATTACCCGTTTTCCCGCGTGGTTCGTTCATTTTCTATAGTCCCGGTGAAACACCCATAAGAACAATGTTAAAAAATCCCGCATTTATCGTTCCCCGATTTATCGATTTCATCGATGTTTTGTCTAAAAATTATGCTCCAGTCACAAATATTAACCCGATTGCCCGTTTTTGATGAATATTTCTCAAAAGCGCATTCGACCACATCCAATCGGTTCGTAGACAAAAACTGAGCTACAAGTGTGCAATTATTAACGATTCATTGTCATAATGTTTCCGGTGATGACTCACATACTGATAATTTGTGTATTATACGCAATAATGGACCTGGAAGGACTTTTACAGAAGCGTTATTGGCCTTCGAAAAAATAAAAATATATTTCTTCTCCGAGGATGAAGGATCTTTTTTTAAAACTGAAGTGCCAAACTGCAAAGAAGCAACGTAGTGTTAAGGAAAAAAATGAATATTTTAGGTATAATAAGAAAGTCAGTTATTTAAAAGTTTTACCTTTATTATTTCATACTTTAAACATTCCCGCATTTGTCGTTTCCCGCATTTATTTTTTACGGTCCCTTGAAAAACGTAGAATCGGGGTTTCACTGTGCAATGAAAGTTCGTACGTAACAGTTTGTGCGACGCTGAACCAGGCAGCTGATAATTTAACACCAAACTTGGTCAAGCAAAAACAAGAGTAAGTGTGTGTTGTTTTATACGTATATATATGCAAAGGAGAGAGGCCAAACCTTTTCCTCTCAGCTAATTCAATAAAACACTCTCAGAACAGTCACATTGCCTTTTGATCAACCGTTGCCATTCTAAATTACGCTTATCTGGCCATTAAGACACACAGGGTGATTGGTCAATTGCGTAACCAACCAGTATCTCTAAAAGTGTGCTGGGCAACCGCCACAAAATACCAATTTAATACATTCACACACACACAGTACATTCCATATAAATATTTGAAACATTCGCGACTTATACGTGAATTCTTTTGATGTATTCGGCGATAACTTTGTGGAATTTCAGTTTAATTATTAATACAATTTGAAATAACTTTATTATTCCACGTATTGTGTTACTAATTGTGACAAGTGCTTCATTACTTAAGCAAACTTGTATGCGATTGTATATCCGAAGATACCGAGGCGAAGATGAAGAGGCGAAACACGTATCATAATAAGTGGAATAATCAAAGATATTTTTAATTTTATATAAAAGTAGTATTCGAACCCGGCTTCGCTCGGACCAGATTGGGGTTATGTTCAGCTCGGCGCGTAAATTCAGACGGGCCAAGTTGAAACAACTTTTTTCAAAATTCAAAAGTCTAGGTCAATTAAAATGAACATTTCAGACTGGCATTGACATTTCACAGCCCCTTTCATATATTGACAGCCCCATTCTCACCCATTAAATGTCCAAATTCAAGGAAAAAATCTAATTTGCTGTCAAAGAAATGTCAAATAATACCTTCACGTAAATAAAAACATTATTATATTAATAAAAGCCGGGAAAAGTCCAGTAGAAGACTAATTTATTACATTTTGACTAAATGTCTTCGCCGATAAAAAAATCAAACATATTTTCTTTCATATTCGTTTTTATGGCAACTTAATGACCAACAATGCAAAAGGGAATTACAGACCCACAGACATACATACGCCGTTTCGTTTTTATATATGTACTACTCGATACTCGACTAATTGGAGTCTCTACACACACATTGATAACGAAACAAATTTACCGTCGAAACTTTCGCGAGCGAAATCAATTCGTTTGTTTGAACTTGCAACAACAATGCAAAAGGGAATTACACACATACATCCCCCGTTTCGGTTTTATATATAAGATTTGAATCGTGTAAGTTTTGTACTTTTTTATGAGTTTTGTCGTCAACGACTCAATTTATCCAATTCATGTAAACTCGTTAATTTTCATCAAAATATTCGATAATTCATCTGGACTGCTATAATAACAATTAAACGTAGTGATTTACATTTAGTCTTATATAGAAGGGATACAAACTATTTACTAGATATATATAGAATATGCCGAATGGCGAAATTCAGGCCGTTGGCGACAAAACTCATAGAAAAGTAAAAAATTCAAATGATTCAAAATTGATATTGAAATGTAATGAAGCACCTTCAGTCGAAACCATGAATTAACACTATTTTATGATTGAATTGGCATTTAATTGGCAGAACTCCATTAAAACACGGTGGAAAAAATACAGATGTATTTAGGTACTACAAAAAAAATATGTAATATGTGGACGATAGCTATTTGTAGAACTAAAATACATTGCTATTTTTTCACCGTACTGTGTTATGAATGACAGTTATCATTTTACCATTCGCTTTCGATGTCAGCTTCATTCTCAATAGAAACAATCAATTGGAAAATTAAATTAACTTTCCTCGTAGAAATAAGATTGTTCCAATTGATTTCACGAAAGTGGTGGAAGCGATGAATTATTCAAACGAAACCCGCTCTCCCGGTTGATGTTTTTCAGGTTGTTATTAATTTCTATAGATTCAGCCACGGAAGAAAACTTTTTTGAATTATCTTAATCGAAATTTTCCATGATTTCTTTTATAAGAATTCAAACGCACGGATGTTTGTGATATTCGAGTTTTGTTCTACTTTTCCTGCCCAATCCTTCAAGCGGATCGTAGAGTGGTTTTTCCAAGCCATTACCTTACCATCTCTGAAAATCCAACTGGTCAAAAAGTAAGGATGCACAGGCATCGAACTTAAACACGTTTTTTTCAATATAAAATTTTAAATAAGTTTGATTATTCCACGTATTGCGCTACTAACTCTGACACGTGTTTCGCCTCTTTCAGAGGCATCTTCAGACTTAATATCGCAAAGTTTGCTTAAGTAATGAAGCAAAATGGATTCTAACATTTTAAATTATGAAATTACAAAATGTAATTTGGGTTTTTTTCCCTTTTAAGGGAAGCAAGGAAGGGGTGATAGAATCGAAACAAAGTAAACAAATAATCATACTAATGAGCTGCAATCAATCAGATTTGGATTTTACCCTTTTAAGGGAAGCAAGGAGTGGGTTATAGAATCGAAACAAAGCAAACAAATAATCATACTTCTAATGATGTTAAAAATTACAAACTATTAAACTAAAGGTTAGTGATTACTCAATTATCTACGATTGTTTCAATTTTGGCCAATCATTTAGTTGGTTTGGTTTTGTCATTCGAGAGAGTATTATAGTCACTGTAAAGAATTATATATACATAGTAAAAAAAACATGGTATACTTAGTAAATTTGTGCTTAAGTTCAATCCTTGCTTTTGTCTCTATTCACCCCCTTTTTACGGTATATCAATAAATTTACTTAACTCTTATTACTTTTATGTCGAGTCTAGCTTGAATCGTATAGATAGGCTATAGGTAACGCGCCACTCCTGTCTTGACTCCTGCTCGTCATTGTAAAACTTGGTTGGAAATCTATTTTTTAATAATTTTAAATTATCCTTATTTCAAAAACCGTATATGTATATTGGATTGTGTGGGTAAGCTAAAGTTGGCAGCATGTCATAAAGTGCTACATTTTTCGGTATTTCGTTTTAACATGCTAATAAATACGCAAACTCTGCGATATCAATCAATTTCTCCGTTTTATCGAGGAGTTGCTGGAAGGAAAAAAAATGTATTGAGGAGTGCAAATGGTTAAAATATCTTTACCATTTTTATCATTGGGTTAACCAATGATTAAGACTACATAAAAATAAATGCATATTTTAATATTTTTTTGTTGGCAACATTTGACAATATCTGAGCTACACTGGTTGCTCCAGTTAGTTAAGACAATAACATATGATTTATATTTTGACACCATTATTGGAGTTATTATTTTGATAAACAACGCCTTTCCCTTATGTCTAATACTGAAACAATAGTTTATATATTTATATTAACATGTTTTTATAATAGAAATAGTTTCGTCAATCATAAATATATGTACAAGCAGATAAAAGATATGATCCCAACAATTTGTCGATCTGATCCAAATTATTATGTTTTCCACCCTGACTGAAAATTTACAATTTAAAAAAAAATCCAAAGCAATTTCAACAATCTATTGTATTATATTTCTGCATTGATAAATGGAGATGACATTATAATTAGGACTTATAGAAAAACCGGTTTTCGAATGTTAATATTTTTCAAAAACCGGTTTTCGAAGTTTTACAAAAAAATGAATATTTCAAATAGCAAATTTTGTTTATTTATTTACATAATAATACATAACAAGAAATTGTTTGGTTCTACTCTTCAGAAAATAAGATTTAAGAAAACACAAAGCGTCCACCGATTGATCACTTTTTACTATTTCTAATTTGAGAAATTCGTGTTTTGTAATTGTCAGACCCTGGAGAGAGTTAACAGCTTTTTTCCAGAAGTTCAAAATATTTAAAACCGGTTACGAAGTTGAAATACACTGGGTTAATGTCGCAAATTTAGTAAAAAAACGGTTTTTAAAACCAGTTTTTGAAAACCGACCAACTCTAATTCTAATAGTAAAAGGCGTTACTGGCGGTTTTCATAAAGAAATAAAACCAGATGAATTTTATTATTTGGACACACGGTATCAACGTTCATTGTGTCAAAGTGTCAAAAATGCCCGTATTGTGAATATTATCAATTAAAATTACACGAATGATTATTAGTACTATGTTTACTCATTTATAGATGGTAATAAGGCTCGAGACTTCCGATTCATAATTACCAAAGCAGTAGGTACATTTTTTTTAATCTTCATCATTATCAAATTATGGTTCAATCAAAAAAAAAAATGTTTCGAAAATATTGAATTTCATAGAGGTAAGGTAGTTCAGAATAATTAATCAATAGGTTAAAATTCACTAGAAGCTATAGAGTCATCTATGAATAAATAACAGCATTTATATCTGAGAAAATTCCGAAACTATGCGTAATTAATTTTTTTGAATTTTGTTTTTGTGAAGTATAAATGAAAAATAATAAATACAAATTTAACCTAATGGAGTATATCCGTGGAAAATTGATAACGAACAATATTTCATTTTATTTTATTGTTTGATCAAGAAAGTTCACGGCATATTATTATTAATGTCAGCCTGGCGGCGAACTTTTGAGACAGTTTTTTTAAATTGTTGTGTATTTGTTGCACTCAATGCGAATTCGTACAACTGACAACCCAATTGCCAAGGACTGGGTGACGCAAATGTGTTTGATATTATTCGAAATGTCATAATTTGAGTTGTTAAGTGATACCAATAATTCGTGTTAACTCATAGTCACATGGTGCTTGTTTACAGTTTGTTATATTATTAGTTTTAAAATATAGCTTTTGCTATTAATAAACTTAACTTTAAACGTGATATTTCGTATTTACAAGTTATATGTTTTAACCATGGGCGTTTCCGTGTAATCATCTCAAATTTTTTGATGATTGTTTCAAATTAATACTACTGTGTTAAATTGAGGAAAACGAGGTCGCGGTGTCATGCCTCTTTTCGAACTGAAACCAGCCAACAAAATTCTGACATAATCAGATTGCCGTTGTCTTATCTGTCGATAAGAATATTATCTTCTGCCTTCAGAGAAAAGGTAGGTACGAGTTTACTATTTTTGTAACATGTTGGTTTATTAAGCAGTTGACAGTCAATTCATAAAACAGGAAAATCAAATTCGTTCGAAATGGCAGACAGAGATATTTTGAGGCTGGCCATAAAGAAACTGTTAAGTGAAAATGGTGAGACATTTTTTGGAATACTGTCATCGCGATCAATAAAAAATAGACGTTTAAAAACGGATTAAGACTCCCTGCGTAATGAACATTGTGCAATATGTGTATTCATAATTCGTAGTAAGTTGAAATTTCCACTTTCATTTTTACTGTACATTCATTGGAGTAAATGGAATGTTTTGCAATACTATTATACAAAAAAACGAGTATGAATGCATATTTGATCTGTCTGTCAATGTTTTTTATTTTGCTTATTGTGTTCCTTGAGCTTTAATTATTTTACAATTGTTTCAATTTTTGTAGTGATAACGAAAGGAAACCACAATATTAACCAGCAGGTAAATATACCACACAATTAAAAATTCGATACGATTTTCCTTATTTAATGAGTAATGTCTTAGCTATAATTTTAAAATCTTATCATTCGGTTTGGTTTATTTTGATTGGGATTTTATTTAAAAAGCAGTATTTCCTTCCTTGACTTCAAAAACAGACAATGCATTAATATTTACATTATTGACATAACTCTTCGAACTGCAGTAACATAAACAAACACAAGGATTTACATAGTGAAAAAAACTACAGAGAAACACAAATTTGTTTTTTAACTTCAAAATTTCTTGATTGTTAATAGTGAGTGATACCTTTTGGATCCCTAGATCATTTTGGATAGTGCCTGCGAAAAATCCCAAGGCATTATTTATCAAAAAACAATAGTTTCAATTCTATTGCTTATCAGTGCTAATTTTAAAATGTTTAGTGTCATAAGTAATTGTTTTATATTGAATTTGAATTGCTTGAATTTTTTACTTTTCCATGAGTTTTGTCGCTAATGACCCGGGTTTCGCCTTTCAGCATCTTCGGGCATTTCAAGTGCACGGATGTACTTTAACTGACGCGTAGTAAACAGTTTGTAACGTTTATGTACAAAAATAGAAGTAGAATTGTTTTATATTGGTTGTACAATCATATAAATGAACAAAAAAACAATTGTTGTTAAAGCGTGTTAAAAAAACTAGGGCCGATAGATCGGCCTCGTGGGATTCAAAGAGTTAAATATTTTTAGCAAATGGTTTTCTGAACTAAATGGTTATTCTTCTTTTAGCAAGTGCCGAAATGGCATCCAACGGAGCTTACTCAAATCCGGTTTCTTCATCCACCGGAGAAAATTCTCGGGGAAATTACGAAAGTGAGCCGGCATCTCTCGGTGATGAGTCATATGATGAAAGTTTGGCTGTGCCTCCATCACTATCAGTCATAAATACCGAACCGGCAAAACTAGTGATGAGTGATGCTTTTATAAGAGATGCACCTGATGGCCGAGGTTTGTAAACATTCTTTTAAGGACAGTTTGTTATGAACATACCATCTCCCCTTAGAGACAGAAACCTAACTCATTTTTCTCTACTTTACAGGAGAGCCAAAAATCTGATTTCACCAGTAATAAATTTTACTTATTTTTTATACAGACACAAATATTTTAAGGTTTTCTGATTTATTTGATAAATATAAAGTAGTAATTTATTAATGATTTAATTGGCATTTACTTGGTGGAACTCAATTATAAAGCTGTGAAAAACAGTGCTAGTTTTTTCACCGTGCTAGTTATTTATCCTAATGTGTAGTTTTGGGTAGAATGAACAAGAAAGTGATTTTAATACGTATTGAAATATCTCTGAATCCACTTTTCCTATTGATATGTCTCTTTGACACATAATTTAATGTATTATTTTCTATCTAGTGTAATTCATATTTCCAAACTGACATGAATCGAGATACGTTTCTTTTATCCTATGGAGCTGATATTATTTATTCACTCATAGTATAGACATTGCACTGGTAAACTGTATTATGAAAATTATTTTATTGCAACAGTCGGTAAATTATGGATATATGGTCACGGGCAGAATTTTTGTAAAGATTTATGAAAATGAGGACATTAAATGAAATGAATGAAATGCTTAATTTACCCAACAGTCAATGTAAATAAATTAACTACTGACTCATAGTTACTACATTAATGTAGCAAGATAATTAAATATGTATCACAATCACAAAGTACTCATATCCCTTGACATAGATTATGTAGAATCCTATTTGAATGATTTTCATATTAAAAAATAATGATATAGTGAGGTCTGTGCTATTATATTTAATGACAAAGTTTATTAATCTCAACCAGCTATTAAAATGGAGCCCTACCGCATACTCATCTATTTTACAATCCAATGTAGTACTTACTGCTGGTAATATCTAAAAAAATGCAATCATACTAGTCCTTTCCCTGATCAAAGTTTTTTTGTATATTTGCCACAAAACAAGTATGTGTGTAGTGCATAGGTTTCTCTAAAATTATTGCAACTTTCAAGGGGTTTTTAGTTAGTAAAAATAAATCATTTTTAATCTTTAGAAACGCTTAAATATCAATAGCTATTTCTGTGGTATATATGTAGATGACCTAGTGCACAAAAATTTTAAGATGATCAAACCTTTTAATTTTTCCAAATAAAAACTGATTCATTCCAAATGTGTACATCAAGCATTAAGTACATAGAAAAAACTCCATCAATACCATGGAAATACATTAACCTAGTGTTTTTTTTTTGCTCATTTTCTTGGAATGATTGTGTTTTTTATTTCATATATAAAATAATCATTTTCATGTTTTATTATCACATGAAAGATAATGTAAAAAATAACACATAAAAAATGTCATATCAATATTACTGAAAAAAAAGTCCCAGTATTTTGACTATTTTTTCACTGCTAAAAGTGCTAAACCTAAATACCCATTCCTCTGTACTTCAGTATATTACAATTCAATTATTTGTTTGATCACTTATCTATATTTGTAATACTGGTTATTGATATTTTGTTCCGGTAACTCAACAATCAACAACGGTAACAATCCGTGGTCGCATATTTGTTCTACTCTCTTGCACTGTAGGGTTTTAAGCAGAATCTTGACAGTATAGGGTTTTGTAAAATTTTCATAAATTGTTTATGTTTATGATTTGAAAATTTTTGATGGCGGCCTAAAAACTCCTTTTTGTTATCTATTGCTGGGTTAAGTGACAACAAAAATATCACGTTGACATTGTCGATTTGTTAATCATTTATTTATTTATTTATTGGCAAAAAAACTATATAAAATACATGGCATAATTAATTCCTGGCTTTCACAAAAAATTGTAAATTTGGTAATCATCAAGACTAGGTGCATTTAGTCAATGACTGATAATTTGACAGATAATCCAAGATGGCCGCTCCGACAGTGTTCTCTATATACAAATAGAGAATTTTAATATTTAGATTACACTAGTAATTGCAAAAATAAGATATCGACAATAGAAAAACAGGTCCAGTGGACATGGACAATTTAACATACTAACACGCGGTCAAAATATATTGTGTTTACCTCCATTGTTATTAATATTAGATTATGTGGGGTGTTTTATTTCAGAGCATGATAAAAAAATACCATTCACCAATGTACATAACACGCCATTAAAATTCAAATCTGTACATAGAAGGGTGTTTATACCCGGCTTGGAAATACAAGTAAAGATTATTGATACGGAAAGAAGTATGACGGCCAACCTCTTGAATCCCAATTTGTGAGTAACAATTTTATTTGTACATTCAACTGTCAATAATTTGATCGTTGGCTACTTCACACTGTCCTAATATTGTGTCGCATTCATTTAGATGCATGAACAAATTGGTCAATTTAATTTAATTGGTGCATTTAGATGCTAGCCCACGTAGTCATAGAATTAGACAATAGAAATTATCAATGAGCCGTGCTGTGTGACTCACAAAAAGCCCAGTCCCTTAGAAAAGATGCGTTTTAATTGGGTCAGTCAGTTAATCACTAGCTTCTTTAGAAAACCACATTTTTCCCATGACAATTCTTGATTTCTTTTCTATCAATAATTTGAATAAGGAAAGTATGTAGTAATTTTGTAACCAGTTGTTAAAACAATAAAAAAAAAATACTGTATTTGTCATTAATTCACAGTAAACTTTAGTTTATAAATTGTTTTGTTTTTTAACTCCGAAATATCTATGGATTGATTGTAGCATCAGAGACAATATTTTATAACATATTTTGTTGAAGTTTTTGCGAGTAAACATCAATATCAGTTATTAATTATGAGCACAACTATATTATGGGTACAATTATAAAGTTTTTTGCCGTCTGCTTTTAGATACACAATATTGTTGACGCACGGTGACTTCAAATGGACTGTCACAAGGAGATACAAACACATTCTTAGTCTGCACCAGCAGCTCACAGTTTTCAGGGCCGGTCTAAATATCCCTTTCCCATCCAAAAGCCACCGAGCCAATCGGAATAGCTTCAGGGTGAATGTCGAGGAGGTGGAGAGAGCTGCGATATCCGGAAAGCCTCTGCCTATCACCAGAAGATCTTCCAATCGGGTCAAAAAGAGAGTTGGGGCACTACCAAGGTTAATATGTCATTATAAAATTATCAGTGCATACTTTTACGTATGATGTTAAAATCAAAATGCACTCTAAGACTGTTAGGACTAAAACATCAATTTCTGATTATCAAGTATAGTAGATACTAACACAGTGGTCTCCAAACCTAATGAGGAGGCGAGTTACTTTCAGAACTTGACATTGTCTGGGGGGTAGGGCAGAAGGGTTTCCATGTAAGAATCGTGGATTTTCCAGATTTATCCTTCGCGAGTTACCGACAATGCCACCGCGAGCGACTGTTTGGCCATCACTGTACTAACATGATAACTAGTATATTATACTCAGGTTGTGAAATGCTTTACCCAAAGCAAATTAGATAGATATAAAGTGTCCCAGAACTCAGGCAATATTCTTGGTGATTTCCATATATGCAGCATACCTATTTAGACAACATTCTTTAAGAATTCTGTTAGTATTTTACGAATGCACTTATTATTAATTTTTTGCGCTTATTTATACATAAAATGCGCAAATAAAGTTAAAAATATTTTCATAAGGCGAGATAAAAATATTTTATCGGCAACTTAATCATCAATTTAATGATACTTCTTCATTGATTACATAATATCTTAAAAAATATATTTATTCAATAAAATATTTTAAAACACGTGAGCTAAATTTACAAGATAACCTTGATATAGCCAGCAATATAAAATGTATTTTGACATATTTAATCAAATAATATATTCATATTTATTCATTTAGAAATTATCTTTTTACTAAATATTGTCATTCACCGTAGCCAATCAGCCAAGTAGTAAATTATCATGTATTGATTTGTATCCTATTTATATCCTTCCATCCTTATCTTATTTGAAAAGCGTGATTTACTGAACCACTTGTCATGAGACAGCTTGTGCTTAGCAAAAGTCTATTTCCAATCATGTCTGTTGCCAATGTGAAACATTCAGTGTATTAATGGAACTTCTCAACAGATTTTGTTTTATGAGGACTAGCTATTATTCAATCACTCATCCACTGTTAAACAACTTAATAAGTGGATGTGAAATCATCAAAATTCATATCTTTGGACTAAGGCAGTGATGCACAACCTTTTTATGAGAAGGGCCAAATAATAAATTCTCAGATAGCTTGAGGGCTGCATGGGTAAAAGTGATTAAATTTTCGATATTTTTAGTGTATAGATAGTTAGAAATTTTATTACTTGTTATCTTGTTCTTCCATCATCCGTAAAAAGTTGTGATGCAATAAAGGTGATTGATATTTGTCATATTGGGCCGAATGAAATGTCATTTATGCCTGCGGGCCTCAGGTTGTGCATCACTAAAAAAGGGTTTGCGATACCAATTTTTAATTTTTAATATTGTTATTAGAAGAAATGATGGTTCAATATAAGATGAGTAGTACAAAATATGTATATAGTTAAATTTTACCTGTATTTTACCTTTATTTACCTTTTGGCTATCTTTGCAATGACCAACGCGTGACTGAACATTTGACATTGGTAATACCAGTATTGCAATCCCTACTTTGAACACAATTTCATAAATTAATACACAAAATCTAAATTAATATTCAAACCCTTGAACATTCCAGTGCTGACTTCTCAGCTAGTATATAAAATGAAAACATTAATGATATAACAAAGCAAAAATCGGAACGACCTTATCGGAATTCCACTTCCTTTTATCAATCCGAAAATATCACAAAGACCTGAGAAGCTTTGTCTTAAATGTAATTTGTTGTGAGAATATCAGATAAGCATTGTAATGGTAGAACACCACCTGCCTGGGATTTTGTCTAATAGAATGAAACTATTATAGAACAGAAATAGAAAACGTAACATATGAATGCATTGTCTCATAAATTTTTAATGCCGACATATCATTATCATATTAAGTGCTGATAGTATTAATCTTTGTCATCAGCCAAGTCATGTTATAACTTCAACAAATTTAAACCAATGAGGTGCTCCATTTAAAAAGACCGTATGCTTTACGTTGAGAGTGGATATTATTGGGAAAATAAATATAATATACACCTCAACTATTCTTTAACTTTCAGATTCCCCAAAAAGCCAGAGGTGCTTGTTCTTTATGATGATTTGCCGAAACGAATAAAACAGCTGGAAGACTATCTGTACAATTTATGCAACATAACAATATATAGAAACCATCATGAATTGGTGAGTTCATCATCACGGCACATTTGTAAATATTAAAATTATTCAAAAATAAGTTAGAAAAGATCAATCATTGAAATTTTCTCTCTTCTAATCCATGACTATTCTTACCTAAATAAAAGTGATGGTTTGATTACCTACTTCTGAGTAATCTTTCTTTACCCCGTTGAATGCTAAACATCAATATAACACTGTTTATAAAACCAGCGAGAATTGCTGACGACAATCACCGTTGTTGACTTATTGATGATGTGATAACTTGTATTTCAATACTTTCTGTATAATTAAGATGCGAAATAGATCTTAATTTGTTCATCTCACTGGCACTCCCTCACTTACAACTACGTAAAGAAGAAGAAAGAGAACTACAAAACACCTTGTCAAATGGGAAAAAACAAAAGATAAAAAAAATTGTCTGGCTCCTATATCTTGTATATTTCACTGGCACATAAAAGCAAGAGAAATAGAGTCAATGCGACCAAACACCTCTCTGTAATCCAATTCAAACAAATTGTGGCAATGAAGTATAATTAATAATACAAATTTAAGCATTTTTTGCTAGGGTTTTGAAAACCACTATAGCAGCCAAATGGTTAAGTATATAAGTAAGTGTTGTTGCCATCTGATAAGTGACAACTTTTGTTTTCACAGGTGAAATTTTTGGAAGTATCTAGCTTATCGTTTATATCAGAACTGGGACCAAAAGGAAAAGAGGGAATGGTCTTAAAAAGGGCCGGGTCCACACTGCCGGGTCAATCAGGATGCGACTGCTGCGGTTTGCTGCATTATGGAATATGTAATAGGTAATAATCGATAAAACGTTCAAAAAGTTTATAAAAATATAAACTGTCTCTCTTTGTATTGTCGGTCTTAACATGATGCTACACCGCCATTGATTCAAGAATATAATTGATACATGTGACACTCTAATTTTCTTTTGCCCATCAGACCTTGCCTCACAGCAATAAGTGCGAATTGATATATACGTGTTCTATATTCAAAATGTTTTCCTGCTTCACACTTTAGTATTGTTTGTTCATGCGTGAATTTATTGATATAAACAATAAAATTTACGCTAATAGCAAAATTAAATATTTGACTATCTGCAAATTGTAGCTGTGCTTTTTATCTTTGAATTGCTTTATCAATTATTGCTAAACACAGTCCGTTATGAATAATGAAATGTACATATTTACTTTAAAATACATACAAATAACATTCATGTATGAAATCGCAACGGTCCACTGACACTGCCTAATCTAAACATTCCCAAAGGTAACCAAAGTTGTACTGGCCCCCACCCGATTTGGATGCATCATATATTATTATGGGCATATCTTGTTAAGCGCTTTCAAATGATTGCCAGGAGTGTCTCAGGAGTAATCACTGATGACCTTAACAAAACTAATATGGCTAGCTATAAATTTGGTTTATTATTTTTTAACTGGTCTATCGAATGATTATTTTATTTTAAATAAATGAAACACAAGTTTTTGTTCTAATTCCACTTATTTTATAACGATCGAGACTCGCGCATCGCGAGCTTTATCAAGTAAAATAAAATGTGTTATATTTATTTAAATATAATGCCTTTCCACCAAGAATTGACGGTTTGTCTGGTATAACTTAAAGATTGCTATCGCCAATGCGGCACTGCAAGTACACAATGGTCCATAAGAGTAGAATCGTTGGTATAAAAAACGATTAAATTTATTCAGTACTAAATGCAAGCTATTTTTTTGTTAAAAGCAAAATCCAAACATCCACATGTGTTTTTTATTGGGTGAATCACCAAGTCATTTTTTTTCACAGTATCTTATATTAGTCATTCTCTTTTAAGCCATTCGTCATAAACTCTTGGAAATATCATTTAACAATTTAATCCAAGTCGTATATCATAGCAGCTCAAAGTATTCTTTTCTTATTTATTAATGTGTCATTGAATCCAACAGCAATAGTATTTTTTATTCTTACTCTATTTGCTTCTTGAAAGTCAGTTTTAAATTTATAGCTCTCTTTATCGCTATGTTCAATCGAATTTTCCTTTCATCAATTGAGAATAATAATTAATAATTTTTTTATCCTACAAATATTAATAACTGCTAGTCAGATAGATCAAAACAAATTTTCTTATTTAAATATAATTCATATAAAATAACTTTGATTATTCCACGTATTGTGTTACTAATTGTGACACGTGTTTCGCCTCTCTCAGAGGCATCTTCGAACTTGCTATCGCAAAGTTTGCTTAAGTAATAAAACAAGATTGATTCTAATATTTTAAAATGATAAATTACAAAGTTATTTTATACCAAAATTAACTTCCACAAAGTTACCGCCGAATGCATCGAAAGTATAGGATTGGATAGCGATTTCTCACTCTAAACATTAAGATTATTTGATCAGCACACATTATAAAATGTTTTTTCTCAGCAATAAATATCTTTGTTGATCAAATTTATTTCCTGTCCTCTATCTGTCTATGAAGCGATTGTGATTTTTTGCATCAAAATCTATCAATTGATTCTTAGGTGGCCTTGGCTGTTTTTCTAGTTCCGCGTATTGCTGTTATTTTTTTGTATTTTGTCTGTTATTAAACATGATTAAAAATAACATTCAGCTGTGGCCTATGACTGGATTATTCTTGATTATTTCATGGTTCATCTAGCTTGGAAATGTTTATGCTACATATGTCTAAAAACAGAGCAGCCAATTTTCATTGCGTACCCTAGCTACTTAAACATACACTCATTTCATTCAATTAATACACCAGAATGATGAAATGTCCGTACCCATAATCTTAATATTAATTGTTACAATACGGAAAGAAAAATAACAATGTATTTTAATTCTACATAAATTATTTTTAAATATTTGTTGATAGCTATTTCGGGTTACGCCTTCGTCAGAACTGATAGTTCTGACGAAGGCGTAAGCCGAAATAGCTATCAACAAATATTTAAAAATAATTTATGTAGAATTAAAATACATTGTTATTTTTCTTTCCGTATTATAATGGAGTTCTACCAAGTAAATGCCTACTCAATCAATTAATTGTTACTGTTCTATTGTAGACATTGATTAATTGAACACCGTCAATTCTCAACAAAATTAATATGATAAATTGATTATGTTTCAGGTGCAACTACTTTTGCAGCTCCATTTCATGCGGTAAATGGCGAGAGCGGTGGTTTTTCTTGAAGGACACCTGCTTCGGTTACATCAGGCCAAGAGATGGATTGATTAAATCAATAATGTTATTTGACCAAGGGTAATAAGCATTTTGTCGTAATATTATATTTTTACAGTCATTCAAATATTAATCATATCTCAAACCAATGCCACTATGTAGCAACGGATTATATGATACACAATATATGCAAGGTTTTATCAGAATTGAAAATTCCATTTTCTTCTTTTGTATTTCTGTCTTTGCTGTATTTTTCTTTTTGATATTAACAAACAGTTGATAGACTTCTTTGACCATATCTGTTCCTCGTGTAGAGTCAAATGCCTCACGAACCACATTTAAGATTCCTCGTCATTATTGCTTCTTCTTATGTCATGTATCCTGTATTTCCATCGAATATATCCTATGAATTTTATGGACATATATCCTCTTATAATAACAAGAAACAAGAAAGTTTGAGGATCTCAGGAATGTTCAAATGGAGTCATCACATATGCATAACACATTGTTCAAACCGCACAACCATTTATTACTACTGGTTTCACTCTTTGTCAGCATTATCAGCTGATTAAACTTAGATCTTTGATCAAAGATATCCCAACTCAATAACAAACTTCATCAGTAAGATTTATAATCAAATTTGTAAAGAGACAGGTTAATGGAATTAAATTTTCACAGAAGTTACAAAATACGTGTATTATAATACCCCTTTTTTCAATTTAGATTTGAAGTTTCAAGTGGAATGTACTCAACGGGTATGGGGAATGGATTACAAATTTTAAACATGAGCAGACAAATGGTTATCAGACTTTGGACAAAAAGAAAAAGCAAAGAATGGAGAACCCATCTGAATGAAATAGCAAATTCAACAAGTAAGAATAACATGTACTATCGTGGTATTGAATTTCTCTACCATAGACACATATCTGTCTTTATTTACTCATAGACAATTTTTTCAAGGAAATTTAACCCCTCTTAGTTAGTTAAAAGTAATGCTACCTACAAACTCACTTAGAACAAAGAATTAGAAGAGAATAGAGTGAGATCGGTCAAGGCTTGTTTTAACCATAACCCAATTTTTGTTTTTTTTTTTAAATTTTTTTGTAATAAAAATATTTGGCATTTCAGCTTTACGCTAATGCGCCAAATATTCTTAATTGTGAAAGTCATACGAGATTAACTCGATGTTAAATAATGAATCAGTTGTGCACAAAATCAACGATAAATAACATACACCCAGCCCAAGATCTCTTTTTTCAATTGAAAAAATCTAATCTTGCCGAGAATTGAACTCTGGTCCCCTGATCGCTAGGACAAAGCTCTTGCCACTAGACCACAGGCACCGACATGTTATTTATCGTTGATAATGTTATTCAAACTCTACTGTACTGCTGGCACAGTAAAATATCAATTAAGAATCAAGCACTCTTTTCACTTGAGGGTCTTTCCAGGTCGTGATTTCACTGCCCCTAACCCACATCACTCATATGCACCGATAAGAACCGCAACCAAAGCATGTTCTTTTGTTGACGGCGCCGGTTACATGAGTGCAGTAGCTGACTGCTTAGAAGGAGCAAAAGAAGAAATCTTCATTACCGATTGGTGGCTAACTCCTGAAATACATTTGAAACGTCCCGCTACAAGTGATTATTGGCGACTCGACGAAGTCTTGAAAAGAAAAGCGGTAATTATTTTATGATAATTAATTCTTAAGGCCTGGAAATAGTTTGAGTCGATTTTTATATATAAGTTTTGTTAATCAGACATCCTTGGAAAAGATAGCTGAATGCATGTATCAGCTTGCACTTATATATTTTGTATTTGTATTTTTACGTTTAGTCCTTCCCAACAACAGAGGTTCATCTCTTGCATAAATAGTTTTTCTTTTTTCATTTCCTAATCCTCTTTTCACCGGCCGCCACTGGTCAGATGCCACGATTCACTATTTTAAAGGAAGCACTGGTATAACCCGTTGTACAAATGGCATCTGGTTTTAACCGTGTGCAACGAAATGTGTGTAAGTTGACTGCTGTTCAATATAAGATTGGAAATTATTTATATTGTATTATATTATTGACAGACCCAAGGAGTCAAAGTGTTCATCCTGCTGTACAAAGAAATCGAAATGGCTCTCGGAATAAACAGCTACTACAGCAAATCGCAGCTCAATTTCCCCAATATCAAGGTAAGTGTCACTCAAATTTAACTGGGGTCAGTGCCATCAGATATGTGTAGGCAGGGTACCAAATTCAAAAGGTCAAAAATGACAAAAAGCTCTTGACATATGCTATATGTAGGGCTATGGAGTCTTAAAAAAACACGACTCCAATTCCAAAATTGACCAAAAACATGACTCCGACTCCGACATAGACTAAAACATGACTCCGTCTCCAACATTGACCAAACATACGACTCCGACATTCATCAAAAATATGACTCCGACATTGACCAAAAACACGACTCCGACTCCAACATTTATCAACAACATGACTCTGAATCCGATATTGACCTAACACACGACTCCAACATTTATCAAAAACATAACTCCGACTCCAACATCAACCACAAACACGATTCCGACTCCAACATTGACCAAAAACATGACTCCATCTCCAACATGGACCAAACACACGACTACGACTCCGACATTGCCGAAAATCACGACTCCGACCAAAAAGGTTTAATTTCTCATATCCAAACTTTACATATTATATCTATTCAAAATTTCTGACTCCGGCCAAAAAGCCACGACTCATGACTCCACAGCCCTGACTATACGTATAATATTTTTTATTGTTGGATGGTTTTCCTGTTGATATACACCAATCTTTGAAACTGGAAAGGAAGGCTCTAAAAATAAATTTAAGCTGTGTTTCTCCGTCAACAGGTCATCCGTCATCCAGATCACGCTAAAGCCGGTGTATTTTTATGGGCTCATCATGAAAAGATTGTCTGTATCGATCAAACCATTGCTTTTGTTGGTGGGATTGATCTATGCTACGGCAGATGGGATGATCATAAACACAGGTCAGTATTCACAGCCCGTTGAAGATAAATCATTAGTTTTAACCTTGCATTATACGAAAATTACTAAAATACATTATATTATTACTAAATAATTACTAAATAATTTTTTTAAATATTGCAGATTGATAGATATGGGTAGAGTATCTTCAGATCTCACCGCCCGCCCTAAAACTAAGAAAAAGACATCCAGCAGCCCTGGGGGCAACGATGACTTTGTTCAAGTCGGCAGTAGGATGGCGTTTGAAGAAGACGAAAGCGCGATCGCACGACTCGCCGAAAACTCGAATGAAACGATCCTCGGAGTAATGAGAGCCAGTAGCCAAGACAGGTATGCTATTTTTGTAAGACTATTCATGTGCTGCGAAATATTATTCAACTCGTAACTATTTGTGATAATTATTTTTCTAGGAGCTTGCTTCCATCAATGGATAATATTCCACTGGCAGCATTGACATTAGAACCGGAACCTATAAATACACTACCCGTACTTGAGCCCGGCGATCACCTCTTAATGCCAAACGTTCGTAGACCACTTCCGTCGGATACTGTATTCTTGCAAGACCACTACAATCCCGAATTCAATCACAAAAAGAATGTCATGGATACAATAGCCGGAAAGGGAAAAGATCTATTACACATGCTTGGCGGAGACTCACCTACCGACGGCAACAAATCAGCCACAGATGAAAGGGAAAAGAAAAAGGCGGAAAGGTACGCCGCGTCCAATAAAAATCTTTTCTTCCCTGAGAACAATGTCAATTCAAACGTCAATCTTAAAAGTAGAATGCGCCTGTCTGATATTGACGAGGACGAGAGCTCGTTGAATGGACATGATAGATCGGTGCAGCAGGCTTTGAGGGGAATGGGCGAAGATGCTAAGCTGTGGATGGGAAAAGACTACGCTAATTTCATCGTGAAAGACTTGGTGAATCTGGATTCTCCATTTGTAGGTATGCGCGGATATTTTTTAAAATTTCAAAATTGTTTCAATGACAGAATTGCAGACTTTTAGTTTTATTTAAGACAATTGTTTTTACATCTAATTTGATATCACAGAATTATTTTTATATTCCTCTTAGATTGAAGTAAAATTAGTATACGATCAAAAATTCTTTTCAATGTTCATGTGAAGAGAAGTGACAATTTTCATTTTATTCTACTTTTCAAAGCGTTGCAATTTAACTCTCTGCTCTTGCTAATATCCAAATTTTGTAATATAAACTTTGTCTTTCTTAGATCTTGTAGACAGGGCAACTACTCCTCGTATGCCGTGGCATGATATCTCGGTTATGGTTGAAGGTGCCGCCGCTAGAGATGCAGCTAGACATTTTATTCAACGCTGGAACGCTCACAAATTGGAAAAAGCGACGTGAGTTTTTACCACATTATTCCGTCATGGAAGCATAGCATTAGAAGATTCCTGTTTTATTGTGAACATTACAAACTATCTGTTGTATGAAACATTTCTCTATTTAACCATTGACTATTTTGTTTTCAGAAATAATCCATCATATCCATACCTCCTTCCTAAATCATACACAAACATTGAGGTACCGGATCTGTTACCTCACATTGAAAAATATTCAGTCACTTGTCAAGTAAGAACATAACTATTCATCACTTAGTTACTTTTGAGTTCCTTTGCCATAAACATATAACAAATTTAATTGTTTTCATTTCAGCTTCTACGCAGTTTGACCTGCTGGTCAGGAGGATTTGTAGATCCGGATGCAGTGGAGCAAAGCATCCACGAAGCTTACGTGGAGACCATTACTAGAGCTCAGCATTATATTTACATTGAGAATCAATTCTTCATCACCTTATCAAATAACAGTATGACAGTGAGAAATCAGGTAAATCTTGTTAAAAAATTGAACTACCTGAGCCATAATAATCTTGAATTCACAAGTCAATTCACCTTGCCTGCAATATCTGAAATAAGCAAATATTTTTGTTTTCAGATAGGCGAAGCCTTGTATGCCAGAATTCTCCGAGCACACAAGGCAGGGCAAGTGTTCAGAGTCTTTGTTGTGATGCCGCTGTTGCCTGCTTTTGAAGCGGAAATCGGTGCGTCCAGCGGAACCTCACTCCACGCCATTACGCATTGGAATTATCAAAGCATATCGCGGTAACCATTTACTTTGCATAATTTTATCAATATAGTCGGAGGTAGTCATAATTTGTTTTAAGAGATTCGACATTATTATTTCGTCAGTTACTAATTCAATGAATGGTAAGTAAATATTAAATAATGATCAGTAATAAATACTTAAAACGGTTGGTAAAAAATAATAAATGGTCAGTGAAAAATTATAAATGGTCAGTAAATAATTAATTTTTGTCAGTGTTTTATTGTAAAATGGTCAGTAATTCTCTGTAAAAGGGTCATTTACAAGGGAATATAATTTATATTGTATGATATAACACCAAAAAGATATCGTGTTCATAACCTCGCTGTGATAAGTAATAAGCGGTGAGAGGGGAACAGCATCGAAACAACTTGGTGTACTACCACTGAAAAAATACTTTTTGATAATAGCAGGCAATCCCAAAATTCAAACATCAAAATCTATGTACCATAAACAAAGAAGACAAAAGTTTGACAATATTGCCAGAGACTTTTTTACACAATTATTTTTTTTACATTTTTTAGCATATTATTTATATTCATTTTTCAGAGGAAATGAAGCTCTGCTAAACCGACTGAAAGCTGCTGGCATACACGATCCCTCGCTTTATATCACATTCCATGGTCTGCGCGCTCATTCGGTGTTGGAAGGTGAACCTGTCACGGAATTGATCTACGTCCACTCAAAGTTGATGATTGCCGACGACAGAGTTGTCATCTGTGGCAGCGCCAATATTAATGACAGGTCAATGTTGGGAAAAAGAGATTCCGAAGTAGCAGTATTGATTCAGGTATATTACCAAGCATAGTCGAGTCTCCTCGATCTTGTCATGCCGGGACCAGAGCCATTTACGTGGCTGCCTCAATAAAGCTAATAAAACATTGAACATCTTTCTCTCTGATTATTTCTATAATGAACCCAATGGGATGATTAATTCTAAACTGAAATGATAAGTAAATACATAAATGAAAATAAGCTAAAAAATATTTTTATGTAATCCTTTGAAGTAAAATTCATTTTCTTGGCACTATGTGAGAAACTATAAGTATTTTAATCTTAAATTTACAGTCAAAATTACTATTAATTTACTGGTTCTGTTTCGATTACTTGAGATTTGTTCCGTATATAAAACTACAACAATTAACTGGTGGCTCGTCTTTATATGTGACATTTGACTGTCAAATACTGCTTTGCTGTATCTTTCATACAAAATGAAATACTAACAAAATTTTCACTGACATTTCAGGACGAAGCTTTTGAAGACGGAAGCATGAACGGAGTAGTATTCCCATCAGGCTGCTATGCTGGTGCTCTGCGCAAACGATTGTTCAATGAGCACTTAGGCTTAATTGACAGAAAAGATTTACAGCGCCAAGTCGACTTGAAAGATCCGATCAGTGACACATTTTACAGAGATATATGGATGGCGACGTCCAAGAGAAATACAGAAACCTACGAAAACGTCTTCCATTGTCTGCCGACTGACGCCGTCGCTTCATTTGCCGACTTGAGGAAATACCAAGAAGAGAATAGAGATTCCATGTGGGTAAACAATGCTGCGGAGGCAAATTATCTCTTGACTACCATCAAAGGACACCTGGTTGATTTCCCGCTAGAATTCTTAGTCAACGAAGTGTTGACTCCGCCTAATAGGTCTATGGAGGGAATGATGCCAACTTCACTCTGGACTTAAAATCCTAAACTCCCACCGTTAATTTTTAATAAATATTGGTGTTATGCGGTTGTGAAAGATTATATAGAATATATAAGTCAGGTCACAGTATGCGGTGCTAGCCTAAATTTGTACTCAAATTTATTGCCTTGTTATTTTAATTTAATTTTTAATCATACAAAACCTGTAACATTAAGTTTCCATTCCAATTCGCCAAAAGTTCAATCATTATACCTTCCTGATCAATTGTTTTATGTGTAACAGCTATGCCTTGACATTTTCCAAAACAGCGACAATATTTTGTCGGTTACACAGCCATGGTGGCCACCATATTACGGTATAATGTGCACTACTCGACAAGTAGTTATATAACTTGTTTTTCAGCTTCATTTTCATTTATCTACATTTATTATGCTGTGAACGGATCAAATTATATACACAATCTAGATGAATCTCAAATACTCATTTTGCTCTAATCATTGGAACAAATAAGAGTTAATGTATATATATATATTAACATCAATACATATAAACTAGTTATTTATCAAACATATCTGTATTTCTTTAGCAAAAGTAGATCTGTGTTTCTTCATTTCATACGGGAGTATTTTTAAGGCTCGTATTTTAACGGTCATAATAGTAATACAGTTGTGGTCTGAATTTATAATAAGATGGTCAGAATCTTCATTACAGTGGTCTGAATTTATATTAAATGGTCATAATGTATTGGTTAGAATACAGAGGGCAGAATAAATTATGAATGGTCAGTATTTAAACAAATTGGTCAGAATTTAAATATCATTGGGCAGAATTTAATCGAAATTGGTAATATTTAATAGTATTTGGACATATTTATTTTGACATCTGTCAGAATTATTTTTGGAGATCGAATAGCGTTTCTATTGGTGCAAAGTGATGTCATACGACAAATGGTCCAATGGGTGGTAGATACTACTAGCGCCGCGGCCATTGAATAAATCACTAGTATTTACGTTAATTTGACAGCTGTCAAAATCTATATTTTCTCTAAATATTAAAAATTAAATATCAAAATGAGGAGAATTTTGATGATGAAAGTCACATAATCAAATAATTTTATTCCGACCGTTTAATAATTTTATTCTGACAATCATTAATTTTATTCAGACCGTTACTATTTCTTTTATGACCTTATATTGAATTGTATTCTGACCAAGGAAACCATTTTTATTCTGACCGAAACATCATTTTAATTCTGACCATTTATTTTATTGCCTATTTTTAATGTCACATTTAGTAACTTATATTTATTATAATTTATTACAGGAACTAGGTATTTTGATATTGGTTCTAATTCGTAGGCAAGAGTCCATTTATGATCACACTGCTTTTGCTAGAGAGGTACAGATTTACAATAATATATGAATCCACTTCTTGAAATTATAATTTAAGATTTACCCTAGTATGTAAGGGATAGGTTTTATCTGTTGTGACTTGAATATATTTAATAATGAAAGCAATATCGTTTAATCAATGTTATATTTGCTATACTATTTATGTTGGAAAATTAACACTTTTTTTCAAATGCTCCACTGATATGTTGTGCTATTTTTTTTATTTCAAAACAAATATTTTATTCAAACGTGAATTGATGTTAATTCCAAATCAACTGTCAATTAATCAAAGTATTTGATTTTTTTCATATTTATATAAACCATAAATGATGCCAACCAAAAATGATGAAACCATACTTTGATAAATTTATCTAAATTAGTAAGTATCATAAAATATTAAAAAAAAAAAAACAATGTACTTAACAATATTCATTCATTAAATAGGTAACTATACAGCACAACAAGAAAAAGGTTTTTTATACAATGAGATATTATATTTGATATTGAAATTTTTTTAACTATAAAAAATAGCATAAGGTAAGTAGTTTGTTCTTAATTTTTTTTTTAATACTGTAAGATAGACTTAATTTGGCCACTATAGTATAAGATAACTCCGATTCTATTCAAAACGTGCCTTAATACATTTAATTCTAGATATTGCACTGTGCCTGTATTTTGTGGCTTATCTAAGCAAATAAATCGTCCATTTTGTTATATAGGGGGAATGAATTTACTTAGCTTGGTATTTACAGAAGTTATCAGACTTAACCAGGGCCGTGGAGTCGGAGCTTTATGGCCGGAGTCGTACTCGGAGTCGGAAATTATGAAAAGTTCAAACTTTTTATTTTTGCATTTTATATGTCAAATTTGGCTTTTGGTCGCATTGATAGGGTTGACATTTAATTAAATACACATAAATAGGAAAATTAGGGGGGAAAAGTGACGATATTAAACTTTTTTTGGTCCGTGTCGTGTTTTTGGTCAATGTCGGAGTCGGAGTCGTGGTTTTGGTAAATGCTGGAGTCGGAGTCGGACTCTTTTTTACCGACTCCACAGCCCTGGACTTAACCCTCTGCAATCGCATCAAAAAAAATTGTACTGTAAAATCCAATTTGAATAATATAAATAGTAAAACTAATATCACATTCAATCGATTATGTACCAAGATCAACACTCTAAATATTAAAATGGAAATCATGTTTATTTTTTTTACTTTATCTAAAGAAAACATTGTCATCTTACTGTTCAAGACAGTCTAACAGTGCTAATATTTTTTTAACATTAAATGAGTTGTACAGTATCAAAAGTAGAACTACCCACTTTTCTACTATTCGAGAAAAATACGAAAAATGTTTTGTTGGCTTTTTGAGCATTATTTATATTTTTCAATTTAAAAAACAGCACATAAAAGCCTGAAACTTAAAATTTGTATGAGCGTCCACATTGCAACATCACTTAGGATAGCTCTGCGATTGTTCAAAAGTATAATTGACCGTTCTACTTTTGTTTCCAAAGTCGTGAACCGTTCTGATTTTGAAACCAACCATCATTTTTTTTTACATTTGTATACCAAATGTACATGATTTTTATACAAACATTTTATTTCTAGCCATATATTATGACTAGAAAAATAATATGATAGCATTAGTAGCGTTCAGTTTCGAAAAATATGGGATAGTTCTACCTTTTATACTATACGACTCAAATGTACATTTTATGGTATTTTCAATAATTTTATCATCTGATAAAAATGCAATGTGATACTGCTATTTTCTCATTATTATTTTTTTTATTTAGGAATGGGTTTTAGTCTTTTATTGAATTTAAATATACTAAACAAGGTGGTCAGAATAGAATACTCATATCCAATAAGTAATAAAGAATTTCAGAGTCGTCTTTATAGTAAATCATTGCCAAATATATGATCAAATGAAGTTAACTGATATTTAAGTGACATCAGTAATTATAATATTCTCCTGTAAATGATTCCTCAAATAATTTCCATACTACTGTCATATAAAAAGAATTCTGCTTAGCTGCAAATTATTAAATTTGACTTCTACACATGAATATTGTGAATACTTTTTTTTCAATGTTCAAAAAACTGTGATAATGTAAAATATATAAAGATTGACAAAATACCTTTTGCCTCTGCAAAAAAACTATCGTTATTTCATCAGTCATACCACTTCTCCGGCAGACAAGTGTAGATTTCATTCTTCATGAATTCACTCTTCAATTAGGCATATATCCCTCTAGTGGCAAATATTTGTATTACAATTGTGTCAATTTTGTATTGAATAAATTTACTCTATTTAATAATACATTGTCATAGTTAACTCGGAATTTGTACTTGCGTTATTGTTTAACCTATGAAGCAATACATTTGTGTGTGTACAGTATCGATGTTTTATAAATAATCACAGGAAAATTTATACATTTTCATTTTTTTACAGTCTATATTTTTAAATAAATTTCATTGACTTATAACAGTTGAAAATATAATAAATCTTTATTCTGTTATTTGTGTAAATGATTTTTGGAAGCAATCTTCCTTACTGAACACAAATTATAGTATAGCTTTACATGAAGCTTTTGAAGGTTGAAGGTACCAGTCTAGCGGAAGGGAAGGTTTAATGAGATAATTATGATGACTATGTCCAATCAGTGACCGTTCATATGAAGCCATAACTTGGTTATCCATCATATATCATACATTAATTAGTCAATTCAATTATTTGTTTAATCTGACGTTAATTAACTTTAAATAAGTCATGTACAAGTGTCATAAATTATTTCTTTACTTCAATTTGATATTTCTAGAAGCACTTTTTCTAAAAAACTTTCTTCTTTTTCATGCACTAAACCAGTGTTGCCCAACATTCGACATCTGTGTACCCTTTCTATAATTTGAGATTTGAGAGTGTAACGAGTACCATTCGTCAAAAAAATATGACGTATGCTTTTATAAGAATCAAAATGGATTTATTTTTAAGCATTTTTAGTGCAAAATAATGCAGGTGCAGTGCGTACACGTACCACACATTGGGAAACACTGCACTAAACCATCACTATTTCTCACAATATATAAATATTTAACATACACATTCTTCACACCACCTATATTATTATGTTTTTGTAAATCCATTATTTATTATTGGTTCAAATATTTAATCAAAAAATATTTTTTATGTTTGATTTTCATATATATAATATTTATTTTTTTAAGTTTTATTGCTTAAAATTAATATTAATTTTATATGTAACTGTTTTGTCCGTTTTATATTAAGAACTATTTAATTCCACTAATCACTATTCCAATCAATAATTCATATTTAAATATTTGCAGTATTATTTTCTGTTCAAAAAACTACCTCCAAATTTAATACAATATGTTAAAAATATCAGTGAAAAAAGTATTTTCAATCTGGTGGACACGAAAAATTACATGATACTATTCCAATACAATAACATCCATTACTAAATTTATTTTAAATATTTCAGTTGCAAATAATTTTAATAGTCATGAAAAATCATTTGAATCTATGGTGGTAGTATTTTTTATATCATTCAGTCAAATTTGTTTAAATATATTTTGTGTAAAATAAATTCGACAAATTATCACTTTTGTGTAATCTGAACTCGAAATCATTTTGATATCGCAAAATAACTATTGATAACTAAAATATTTATGTACTGTTGATTTTAATTGTGTACATGAGCTGTCATGACATGTTTTATGAACAAAGTTATTTTGAAAATTTATTCTGTGTTTTATTTTAAGGTCAATCCTTGTCCAGAATCCTTCAATATGGCCTGCGACAGATGAAAACAAAAAAATATTTATCTACCTAAAAATACAACAATTTTTCTAACTGTTGCAAATCATAGACTATATTTAACTCAAGTTAGTCTATAGTTACAGTCTGTATTAAAATTTTATATTTTTTGATAGTGTTTATTGATTAAAAAAAAAACAAAATATACCCTACTACCTGTGATCCAATTTTCGAACAAGTTTCCCAGAAAGCTATCTTCCAATACATAGTTTATGTGCATTGGTGCTCAACTGTTTTCGCCATATTCTAGTGTGCTCCAGGGCTCGAATTGCTAACAATATCAACGTAGGTATCCTGTGTTACCATTAGTGAGTTGAGTCAATCATATTTTTTATAAAACTTGAAATAAATATCAATATTTGTTGAGTGTAACTTTCGCGCCAGTATTTTTTTAAATTATTTATGTGAATGAGTTTCTGTTTTTTCTTTAGGATAAATTGAGTTGAAAATTAATGACAGTTTTGTGTCCTAGTGAAAAAAATATCAAGACTGCTGTCTGGGAGACAGTTTTGTTTGAACTTGGATGTTCCAAGTAAAGTAAATAACTAGCAAAAAAAAAATATTTTTTAAGTTCATTGATTTTCATTAATATAGTATCTTATTTTGTTTGATACTAAAAAAGTCTTACTTAAAATTTCATAATAATCATAAAAAAATTGAATCAATGTATTCACAATTTGAGGGTTCAAAAAGTTCACATTTTAATTTGTCTTTTCAATCTATTTTCACTTTAAATTCTGGATATTTAAAAAAATCTGTGTTAATTTTCGAATTTATATTCATGTGTTAAGGGTCTCAAATTTATAACAACAACACACCATCAAAATATGCTGACTAAAGAAAGTGTCGTGACTGTTAAAAGAAAATTATATATGCATAAGATCTATTTTTCCAGGTCATAAAAGTGAAAGATGGAGAAAGAAAAAAATCTTCAGGAAGTATGCACTTACTATAAAGTACACGTGTTGAGTGTTATGTCAAATGACGATAATTACGTAAGCAGGGGCCAATGAGCACCGAGAATGCACATTGAAGGGGCGGAGCTGTTACGTCATGCGCCCTTCACCCCCGCAGTTGTCGACAGTCGTCTGACGTCACTAAATGCAGCGCTCACGTCTTCCGCGGCCCAAATTCAAAATACAAACTTCAAAACATTCGTAAGATCCAAGATGGCGGACGGGCTGCGCGCGGACGGGGTTGGTCCAGTTGAAAAAGACAAATCTTTAGTGAATAATGACAGTGACCTTGCGTGTGACTTAAAAACTAATTGTGAGAATGTTTCCCAAGATGCCAAAGTGAAAATGTCATTTTATACTGACAGAAATAGTGTTGACGAGAGTGTAAACTGTGCGCCGCTTAGCGTGGCTGACCCGAAAAATGCCTCGGATGACAGTAGCAAACGTGTGGAATATATCCCCGGCCAGGAAGACGACTGCAGGAAAAAGAGGTGTACTGACAGATATGACAGCTCCGAATCCTCAGACAGGTTAGTTTATTCAGAATATATTAAAAACATCGCTATAGCGCGAGAGGTTGTCGACCTCTCGCTCGAACTATCTGCCTATAAATCGTTCTATGTTTATATTATCAACGTCACATTGCATGCGCTATAAATACACCTTGTTTTTGTTTTGCTTCTTTATATAAATACAATTGTCATTCTATTTTATTACAAGACTCGTATGCTCTATAAATATTTTTGTGTTGTGCAAAACGTAAATGTTTGTAATTTTAGTTTTCAATTCCCGTTTTGTCTAATGTTTAGATTCTGTAGCCGCGTAATTGCGAGTCCGTAATGAAAGAAAGAGCGTTCGCCTTCTCGGGCCCGTAGTTCAACCAAATTGAAACTATTTCCCGTTACGATTGTTGGCAATGATTCGGTCAATGTTCGTAATTTCGCGGTGCCAGGGTCATTGTCAAATGAGCTGGTTTGTTTTGTGCCGGCATAGCCGAGCGTTGAACAGAGGGCAATGAGTGCGTACCGACTGCCAGATTTGCCCAACTTCGATTACATAATTCGGCACAGATCGAAAGCGAGATTTCGTACTTCGATGGCATGAATGATGATGAAAGGCCACGAATGTCAAGTGCGTACACTTTTTATTCAGTAATAACAATACACTGGACATCAACGCAAACGGACGTAATAAATCATTCCCGCTCAGATTTTAACCGCCAAAACCGTCCCGAGTCTCGATATTGGTATTTGTTAAAAGTTCGTTCTTTTGTATTACCTATATTGTTTATAGTATTTACAAGGTAGATGTCTACGCATAATCATCACCACTATATAATCTATTATGAGCCTTCGAGACGTGAATTGAGCTGAGTTTAGAAATGGTGAAACTTTTCTATAGAATTTTTATGTTTAATCACATTTTTACTTATTCATCTTAAAATTGTACAATGACGTATTTCATAGCAATATGAAATAAGGTATTAAAATGGTTGACAATAGTTCACCGCTAACATATCATTTGAGCCCTTGAGAAATAAAGTAATATTAGTACCAAAATAATGAAATATAAAGTCAACCACTGAGGACTGGTGCCGAAGCCCAGCTTTCAAACTCCGGCTATATCAATAATATCAAATTTAGATTTTTTTAATCTAATTTCTGAAATCTTCGGCATGTGCCTGTGATGTGTTCTCTCCTCGAGTTGATGTCACGTTTTTTTAAAATATCTGGCGACTTGGCTTTTATTAGCGATATGTCAGATATTTTTTTGCTCCCTACTTCTTTTCTTCTACGGAAAACTGGCTTCTGGATGTTTCACACTGTTCGACCTCAATTCAGACCGGGCTGTCAAAGTCCGTCGTGCTTTACCGTATTCACTGACTCAAGTCCCAATACGAATAATTTTTTTTCAATCGATTTGTGTCAAAAGTCAGGATGGATGCATTTCATACCACTAAACTACGAATATTTAATCAAATTTTAATTTAATAGAGTCCAAATGCTCCACATTAGGAACGCACGTGGTATAATATACAATGTATTGTTTACATTTATACCAAACAACTGACCGACATTTTATGTGCTCTTCATTTTATCAACTATGTACCTACTACCTATTACGAGTGATATACTTTTAGATAAGCCAAAAGTTATTACCGCTCTGATACTGACTGATCGGTGATAAAATCGAAACAAAGAAACATATAAACATTTGAATCGTCACATTAATCACTTAAATTGCGCTTTTGTTTAATTTAGTTTATTTTGATACTTATCTTATTCTGATATGTGATAATGGTACAGATATAAATCTAAAATAAATTTTTAAATAACTTTGATTATTCAACGTATTGTGTTACTAATTGTGACACGTGTTTCGCCTCTTTTAAATGCATCTTCGGACTATTGCAAAGCTTGCAAGTAATAAAGCAAGTTGGTTCTAATATTTTAAAATGGTAAAATTACAAAATGGAGTTTGGGATTTTTTCCTTTTACAGGAAGCAAGGAGTATAAATACTCCTTGTGAGATAAGCCCCATAAAGTGTATATATGCTCTACATTTAGAGCGTACAAAAAATCCCGATTGATTCATTTTCATCAATGACTTAAATTTATTGCTTCTTTGAATTAAGATATGACCATAAAAAGGAAGTTTGTCAATGCTCAAATCCAGGGCTGTGGAGTTGTTAAAAAAACACGACTCCTACTCCAGCATTGACCAAAAACACGACTCCAATTAAAAAAAGTTTAATTTCGTCACTCTTTTTCCTACGAAAATGTATCAAGTAATCCTATATATAAAACCGAAACGGCGTATGTATGTCTGTGGGTCTGTAATTCCCTTTTGCATTGTTGGTCATTAAGTTGCCATAAAAACGAATATGAAAGAAAATATGTTTGAATTTTTATCGGCGAAGACATTTAGTCAAATTTAGTATTTTATTTTAACTCTATTTTGGATGTTAGATTTTGTGATATAATTATGTCGAATGATATAACATTAAATAATTATTGGTCGCTTAGTCCGAGCGACGCCAGGTAGCAATACTAGTAGATTTATATGACAACATGATTTCACTGGTCACGATCACTGAAATTATTGACCCAAGTCGATGATTTGCCGGCCTAAAATTTTGGTTTGCTTCAATGAAACAAAATCAGCAAGTAGTCCCTTTCATAAAAAGAGAACCTAAGAAAAACACAGACAAACATTGGGCTGAAGATAGGGCGGTCAAATTTAATTTTAATGACAGCTTGGAGAAGAATATATTTTCACTGAGAATACAGTGTCACTATAACATATGCATAAATAAAATGTTCAAAATTTCCGAGTACGACTCCGGCCAAAAAAACCGCGACTTCACGACTCCGAACTCCACAGTCCTGCTCGAATCTATAAATCTTGGGAGGATACTGTTTGTGTACACAAGTCCAGTTGTAGAAAAATTACTACAGACGATTTATGACATTTTCAAAAAAAACAGATGAAATACCGGTATCTCAAATTCAGTTATGCCAGTAGTGCGATCCCTATGCTTCACATGTCATTATTTCTGTAAGGCGGATTTTGCCCTTTGGCATGGACAGCATATTAAATAAATCGGGTGTAGCCGAACCAGTCTCGTGGCATCCCATCGGGGTACTAACCGGTTATCAAGTCTCTCAAATAAATAACCAAATTTATGGTTTAGATTCCTCCAGTGGGCGTTTCACTTAATGTTAGTGTATTATCTGTATATATCTAACGAGTTATTTCACTGAAGAATTTCGTGTTTGCTTGCTAACGCTCCAGGCTTCCGTTTTACAATCCTGGGCTCGGGTCTCTCGAAGGATTTTTGCATGAATACATTGATATTTCAAGCTTATGTCCAATTCATATATGTACATATCCACAAGTTTCAACTGGCGCAACTTGCTTGCTAATCGTTAATTGCTTGCTTGTTAATCCTGAAGGATTTAAGCTTCACTTTTATGTTTTTTCATGATCAATATGATATAAAGTGAAACCGCAATTATACGTTTTTCAAGGGACCGTAAAAAACCAAAAATAGAATATTACATAACTACAATAAAGAACTTTTACTCCACATATATAACTATTTAGGTGTCCAAATTCTACATAATATATACGAAATGGTTGGCCAATAAAGTAATTTTACCATGATAACCTTGATAGTGAAACCTGCAATGGTTTCCAAATGTCGGGCTATTTCCTCTCATCATCATCGTCCCATAATTTTCACCCAATATATTGATGATGTTTGGGTATAACTTGTTTACAAAATGGAGTTTGGGATTTTTTCATTTTACTGGATGCAAGGAGGGCAGTGACGGCTGGCGATGGGGGTGTTGGGGGGTGCAAAGGAAGATTCAACCATTTTTGCAAGAGTTCTTTCCTAGTCATTGGATTTTAAAACACTTCTATAGCATGGACTTTCAATTCAGATGTTCGCAATACCAACTGTTTCTCTTCCGTAGTACGGAAAAATAGTTGAATCTTCCTTTTGCACCCCCCAGCACCCCGTCTCCAGCCGTCACTGAAGGAGGGGATTATAGAATCAACGCATACCCAACAACTAATTATACTACTATTGACGTTAGTATTATATAATATTAACTAATTAGATGCAATCAATTGAGATGGGTTAATCCCATCATTGAGAATACTGTAGGCAGTGGCGAGCAACGTGTCCTATTAAGGATATTATTTAATCATACTTCTTTACTGTTAATACTTTTATTTCTTTTTTATTTCTATTTTATTCCTTGCTTCCCGTAAATAGGAAAAATCTCAAACTCCTTTTTGTAATTTTATCATTTTAAAATATTGGAACCAACTTGCTTTATTATTTTGCGATAAGTCCGAAAATGCCTCTGAAAGAAGCGAAACACGTGTCATAATAAGTAACACAATACGTGGAATAATCAAAATTACTTTTAATTTTATATCAATATCATTGATTGCTATGGCAATAACCTCCAGGTGTGATTTGTAAATAATTTTCTTCACTTGGTAAAGCATAGATTGAAATATTATTAATGATTAAATTGAAGTAACTAAAGTATCTACTTATTTTTTAAATAACAAATTAAGTATTCGTATCGCTTCGTAACACGCCTTTAGAAATTCTCAATGAATAGAATTCATCTAATATGGCTTAGATACGGCCCTACATGTGGTAGAGTAGATAATCTATTCCCGGGGGAGTCGGAATGATAGTAATTATTCCAATTCTCCGTATACACCCCTCAAAACTCCCAGACAGCTCCCCCTGGGAGATGTGCAACCCGCCTAAAAGTGGCTATTCGGGTAGAGATTTGCTGCGAGAAAAAACATACAAAAAAACGATCGAGGTACCTACTATTGTAGCCCCAGTATCCTCACTAGGGTTTCCAATCCCGGGATCCGAGGATTTTCAATACCTGATAATCCCTGGTTTAGAAAACATAATCCCAAAATTTTCGGGATTGATTTATGTATCAAGCATAAACCATTTATTATTTTAAAAAAATCGTAATATTAAGTGTACTTGCATGTGTCATCTTTGATACACCGGATGCTCGTGAAAAATAAATTATTTACGTTATGCATTGATGACAGCATCGAATATAAAATATTTTGATGAAATAAATTCAGATGACGAAAGATATCGTGTAACAAAACTGGAACTCCTTAATGCTGATAAATAATGTTTAAATGAGTGCCAAATACATACAACTTTACAATTGATCCCAAAATTCTGTATGGTAATGGATTTATCATCAATAAAAACATCAGATCGATCGCAATCGAACGAGACCGATACTCTCGTAAATTATATATCAAGTATTCTCGCTCTTCAATAATCGATAAACAACCGAAACATAATATTCATTAGAAAGATAGTGACATCAACTATTTTTAATAATAAATTTACATGGCTATTTTTTGATAAATATGAAAATTATTGACCATTAAAAAAATATTCCAAATCCCGGATCGACGTATTGCAATCCAAAAAATACCGGGATCAAAATTTTGGCCCGGGCTTGGAAACCCTAATCCTAACTATTGTACTATACTTCTCTCTATTACGCTTGATATAATTACGTGATTTTCATCATAATTTAAAAAAATTGTATGCTTCAAAGCATTCATAAATTAATTATGTTTTTAATCCGAAGTTTTAAAATTATTTATTTAAATACGTGATAAAAAGTTATGTATTATATTTGTTAGTTACAAGTCAGATTTTAATTCTCCATTTTTTATACGCCACATGCTTTTACTTTTCTTAATAATAGCATTACAATAAACAATTAGCGGGTTTTCATTGTTAAGACCGGTTTTGAATATTTCATATTAAATACCAGCTATAAAAAATCTACATCATACGCATTTACTAATTTACATAAATATTCTTTTATCTTTCATTCAAAAGATTTAAATAATCTATGTAATCAATATTTAAATAAATAAAAAACATTTTTTTGTGCTACTTCTACATATTTGTGTTATAATTATAATAAAAACCGGGCCCGTGGTGCAGTGGTCAACGTCGTTGGCTTACGGGTCAGGCCGCCTGGGCTCGAGTCGCAGTACGAGCAGCTGATAAATCGATTCTGTTCGAAGGCAATAGGTGTGAGTGTTGCTAAAAATCCCTTCCCCCCTTTCCTATCCTAAAAAGTGGCGCGTAGCGAGAGCGATTAGCTAACCACTAGTCCTGCCTTAGTATCCTTTCAATCCATACTCTCTTCGAAAAAAAGAGTGGTTGAGCAACCGAATAACAAGCAGTTCTCGAAGAAAAAAACATGTTGAGATAAACTCCGTGAGGAGTACATATGCTCCATGTTGGGAGCGGACATGGACAAAAAAAATAGTACCGGTTTCGCTCATAATCAACTGAAAACATTGCTGTCGCCGAGAGTGAAATATAATTATGTGCACGTAGTCCAAAGGTTATGTTTTAAAAATATATGTAGTATGCTTTCAATAAGAAATTAATAATAGATATTATTTCTATTAGATTTTATTTGAAAACTTTTCATGTTTCACAAAACTGAGTCCTTGACAATAATTTTCATCTTTATATACCAGTGATGCCCAACCTTTTTGGGAGAAGAGCCAGATAATCGATTCTCAGATATTTCGAGGGCCGCATTAGGAAAAGTATTTAAATTATAGATATTTTTAGTGCATATAAAATTGAAAGTTTTATATTGTTTTTTCATCGTCCGTGAAAAGTTTTTAAGAAGCAAAGATAATTGATATTCTTCATATTGCGCCGCATGAAATGTCATCAAGGGCCGCAGGCTGTGCATCTCTGTTATGTACTCTCTCATTTATATATTTAAACCTACAACTTAAATCGAATTAAAAAATAAATACATCGAATCAAAAACCGATTAACAACGTCTGAATCTATAGTATGTAAAATTAAATTCTTATGACTGTATTTCGCATGCTAAATAATAATAAATCATATTTTCCAATTGATTCTGCCATAACAAAACATATGTTTACATGCCAAATATTAATCGGTACTTATTGGTATGTTAACAGTTGAAGAAGGTTAATCGAATTTATTATTATACTTCGTTCCACGTTGATGGCATGTCACGGTATGCCAATCAAACGTAAATTACTTGTAGTAAAAAGTTATTTAACTTTGTTGTGAATGTACAGGGAATAGATATTCCGATGCAGAATTTAATTTTCTTTGATTGATGTATGCAAATCTCAACATGATTACAAGCATGCATTTTAGAAAGATAAAATGTTGTAAATTGTATTATGTATTTTTAATTATTTCTTATATTTTTTGTAGAACATGCACTGATAAAAAGTTGGTTGTTAGATCAGTACTTCCCAAACTTTTTCATGCAACGGCCCCCAAAATCTGAAAAAATAATCCAAGGCCACCAGTTTTGGAAGCACTGGTTTAGATAGCATATCCTCGATACACTTATGTGTTTTTTTTTCTGAAATATAATTTCCTTTTAATGTACCAACTGTCATCATTCTTGATGAAAAGGCACATTATATTAATAAAAATTAAATCACATGTTTTAATGACCAGAACCGGTTTCGAAAGGCGATTAAAAAATATGTTGATTTCTCTAAAATAAATGGTTATTGTTCTATATCAGTTGCTGAATTTCACATATTTGAATGAATAAAATGATAAGGCTAGTGGTATTATTTTTATATTTAAACTTAGTTGCATACATCAAAGCCTTCGCTGATCTATAACCTCTAGTTTTTACGTTGATTCTCGACATTGAACAGAAATTTAATACTCCCCTCTGGCAAAGCAATGTAAAAAATTAAATTTCGTATGCACAAGTAATTAACTGCAACATGCATTGGTTAAGTATTCGATCATGCCAGCGCGATTATGACGTGACTGGCATAAATTAATATTGAATTTCAATATTACTTTTTTTACTGTTCATTATTATAAGGTTGATTTTGCAGTTAGACATGTTGCCTGTCTAATGATTAAAACAATCAAACTCTCACGTATATTTATGCAATTGATGAATTACAAGTTGGTTTTTCCCACCACCACCCGTTGTGTATATGCAGCCAATGTTTCATGACGCCTTTCACAACGCTAACGACTTAGAAAAAGGAATTTACCCCTCACATTCATGGCCCGAGCAGATCTGCACGGAACTGATTTTGAACCATGCACTAAAGTGCTTTAAAATAGAAAATAAAATAAAATACTAAAATAAATTGGAGTGACTAGCTCAGCCACTGAAATCAAGTTGATACAGAGTATCCTGTGTATAATCCGTATACTGAGAGCCCGTCGTGTGACGAGTATATTGACTCTAGTAAAGAATTCAAATAGAGAGATGAAATTTTTTGTGCAACGTTTTATTTGTAAAAACCAAGGCGGGTTTTTTGGCCGGAGTCGTCGCAACGTTTTGGCCGGTGTCGTACTTGGAGTCGGAAATTTTGAAAAATTTGAACTTTTTATTTTTGCATATCGAAAGGTAGGAAAAAATCATGACGAAATTAAACTTTTTATAGCCGGAGTCGTGTTTTGGTCAATTTTGGAGTCGGAGTCGTGTTTTCGAAAACGCTGGAGTTGAGTCGTATTTTTTTTTGACTCCACTGCTCTGGTAAAAACATCTTCAGATTGAGTATACAGTGAAATGTGTTCCTTTCGAGGAATCACCTCTGTAATCTATCTAACTATTCTCTGTAACTATTTATTTGATATCACATTCAAATGTCGAACCCTTATAATGTATCATAAATCTGAAATCGACATTTTTGACCTGCGTTTTATAAATGGTTGGATTCGTGATTTTCCGCTTCATTATACGGTAATCTCTTCAACTGAACACTTTTTTACGAGCTCTTTTAATTACTTCGGTAATTAACATGTTTTTTTCCAATTTTATTGCCAATTAGCAAAAACACAATCTGTGGCACAAAGCATTGTATAATTAAGAAATTCAACTGAAGGTGCTTAATGAAATTTGAATCGTTTGAATTTTTTACATTTTCATGAGTCAGCTTAAGAACACCCGTGCATTTGAAATGCATGAAGATGCAGAAAGGTGAAACCCGGGTCGTTAGCAATAAAACTCAAGGAAAACTACAATTTTTTTATTTTTATGTTTATTCCAGATTAAATTTATTAGTATCAGGACCGATTCTTTAATCGCGAGCATTATCAGTTGATAATTCAAAAAATGTCCTATATTTATTTTTTGTACCTTAACATAGCTATCATGTTTATTATATATTTTTAGTAGAACTAAAAAACGTTGCTATTATTTCACCGCGATATAACTGCTGTTTCCGAAGGTCCAAAGTATAATACGTTCACATTTCACGTAAACAATGCAGCTATCATTTACGTCGTTTTTTTTTCATTCAAACTGCATGATGGATAATACGTCAAACGTCATCGCCACACTCGGGGCCAAGCCAGGTATTGCATCAAGAGCCGACAATGATGCCTCACGTCCGCGTTCTCCAGTATTACTTGTTTGTGCGCTTGCGTGGTTTGTAACCATTCGGTCTCATATTCTCAGCCTCCTCAGATGGTTATGCACGACGCAGTGCAGTGACTGAGAACCATTGCATGGCAGACTCATTAATTCATAATTAAATGTTATACACGGTTCTTCACAGTTTTGTTGTCGAATAAGTTACACGATGATTACTCCTTTGCAATGTAATAAAGTTTTTTTTTAACGAGCGAAACATATTTAACCAGAGACACGCGACCGTCTCAAGATATGTGACGGCAAGATGCAAACTCTGTGCGCGAACGTCTCAAAGTATGAGACGACACCTTACAACTAACGTTAAAACAGGAAATCTCTTGCATACAGGAGTACTGCCACTTCATTGATTTTGTCAAAAATATTACATTTAAATATTAAAAGGTCGTCATGAATAATCACCAGAGATGGTTTTTATTAACAATTCAAGACAAGTGATTCTTACTCATTTCTCAAATTCACAGGTGCCTCATGGAATTTCGATCAAACTTGAATCCTTTGAATTTTGTCTCTAACGGGTTTCGCCTTTCGGCATGTTCAGGCATTTCAAGTGCACGAACAAAATTTAACTGACGCGTTGTAAATAGTTTGTATCGTTCATATATAAAAAATAAAAATAGATCACTAAATTTTATTAACGCAATCTAGATGAATTGGCGAATGTTTTGACATATTGTAAATGAGTTTCAATGAATTGTGTCAGCAATTGTGAGGGTGAATTATAATTATCAGATATTTGAAATGTAGTGTCGTGAAAAATAGTAACCATGAATTTTCAGCTGAATATAATAAACTCCATTCTTCAAAATTATGTTTATTCTCAGTTCCGTTGATCATCTTTTTCTTCAAGCATGCTTGTTACTCAGTTGATGAACCTTTCCTTTTTTTAGTTGGGTAACAACAGGACTAGTGATTAGCGCACAGTTCTTGCTACGCTGAGGAAATTTAAGATACCATAGACTACCATTCCTTCGAACAGAAATCAATTTATGCTACTGACTGTACTTGGATTCAAGTACGCAAACTCTGCAGTTTTAGTTAACGACGTTGACACTACAACCCGGCAAGAAGCAGTCAGAAAAAAAAATACAATCCATACAATTTTGTCGTTGGCACGCTCGCTCGTGTGCCACGGGTGTACGTCCACCTTTATTTAGCCATGGCCTATTTTCGTTCACTCTTACGGTCCATCGAATCTTACGTAAGCCAAATGCATGGCTTAGATAAATTGCAGTTGTTGCAGCGAACGTGTATATTATTGCGTTGCGCAGGGTTTATTTATTTGAGACTAAAAATAGCGAAATATCATTGCTTAATGTATCTTTTAATCATGCGCTGTCATCGCCAATTTGCTGCTACATCAAGATTAATATCAGTAAGATCGTCTAATTTTTCTTAGGGGCATATTCACTAGTTTGTCAAACATTAATATTTATCTGATTAAGATTCTACCGCAACACATTTCTCTTTGTCAAAAATTGTTGCCAGATAATATGAAATGCTCAAATTCAGAAACAAATAAAAACTTATTATCATGAGTTGAATTTAATTTGATAGCATTTTCCAACATATAGACGAAGTAAGGCATGCAAAGTAGCCAATATGAAACTTATACGGGAGTTCTTCAATGATTACTGATGAATGGAAGTCCCCTTTTGACATTACTTATTATTAAAACGAACCATAAGTTGATAAAGGCAATTTACTCGCCGTTTCATGCGGTTATCTGAGGCCATGTGAAAATCATCACGAAAAACCAGCCTCGAGTGACCAAGCTTGTCAATCATGCTTGTTCAATATGATTGTCAAACATGCTTGTCAAATGTGACTGTCAAACATTTTTGTGAAATATTGTTGTCAAATATGCTTCGTAAACATGCTTGAAATCTATATCTTCGGTGTGAAGTGTATTTTATTTTAAAGCATAATTATGAGCTCATAGGAATAACGGAAGCTTTAGTTTGGATAAAATGAATTGAATGAGGATGAGCTTATCACACCGTCTGTCGGTTGGGTGTAGGTGGAAACTTTCAGGCAACGCAGAAATCCATGTATTTCGGACAAGAATCAATATTCGATAGAACAGTCGACGACATTGACACTCAAACACGGTTCCGACAAAAGCGTGTCACTCTTCGAGTGAAAATTCTATTTTATTTCAGATTATCGTCTTTCGAAAGATGTTTCGTGTTTCTTTTGAACAATGAAATAGCCGCGATATGAACAGTTATTTTGAGCGGCAATCTTCGTTGTATACAGTCGTTTCATTAAAATTATCATCGCAATAAAAAAAAAAACCTCTTCATTGTGTAGCTATTTTAACTGTCGTCTGAGTTTTAATATTTGCGCATCATTCTTCTCGTAGCCCTGACTGAATGCATCGTTAATATTCCCCCAGCGTGCGACAACAGTACAAGAACCTACAAATTATTCTATTGTGGCACAGACGGTACGTTTTCCACCGCTAATGACACTCGGAAATTACTTTTATTTTGTCTCAACACGATACGCTGACTTTCTTGTATGAATTGTTTGGCCCTGTTGACACTCGGCAAAACGAAAGTGGACCAACTAAAGCGAGTGACTTGCTTTAGGCAGTTTTCCTTCCGTTGAAGATTTTGAATTCAACCTATTTCACTGGATTTATTGTATGAATCGTTTGGCCCTGTTGACATTCGGCAAAACGAAAGTGGAACAACTAAAGCGCTATCTTGCTTTAGTAAGTTTTATTCCGTTAAAGATTTTGAATTCAACCTATTCCACTGAATTTATTTTATGAACCGTTTGGCCCTGTTGACATTCTGACAAAACTAAAGTGGATCAACTAAAGCGAGTGACTTGTTTTAATGTGTTTTATTCCGGCTAGTATTTTGACTTCAGCCTTTCAGGAAAAGCCAACCCGCCACAATGTTTATAATACCTGAAAATATTGACCGATAATTCCGAGATTTGTCTAGTTATTCGAACACTGAAAATACAAAAATATATTTCTCAGCCATGGGGTAGCAATACAAGTAATAAACATAATCGAAATAAATATTATCTATCTTTATTAAAAAGTGGGGGGAGAAAGATGCATCACGCGATTTTCGAGAATTTTGATTGACGGTACTTACTGGAACTTATTAATTTTGAATCGTTTTTATTTTGTAGTTTTCCATGATACGTATTACAATTGCAATTTACTCATACAATTACTTATCCAATCCATTGGACTTCATTAACATGAAAACATTCGTTACTTCATCCAAATTGCTTAGTAACAATTATACTCAGTGACCTACTTTTATTCTTATTATATAAGCGATACAAACTATTTACTGCGCGTCAGCTCAAGTTCACTCGTGCACTTGAAATGACGGCAGATGACTTAAAGCGAAACCCATGGAAAAGTACAAAATTCCACTATTCAAATTTGATGCATTACTTTGTTATGATATTGAGAAGTTAACTTTCTACATAACCTTCCTGATACGTAGATAAAATTTTGCCTGAAAATGGTTCTCAAAGAGCTAAAACCCGTGTCACTACTTGTCACGTGAAATAAAAATGTCGTCAAATTATTTCCACATGTTTCATTATGACCAGAACAGGTTTCCCTCATCGCTATCAACTGTCTTAGATAAACCGGTCTTGTCGCGGAATTTTAAAGAAAGATTTTTTAATCATCAAATTTAAAGTGTTTATTATTCAAACTATCAAATAGGAAATACTTGTATCTATCCGTTACACGAAACCACACAAAGATGCCAACATGTAACGACTTTTATGAATGGAGACTTATTAATATATCCTAAAAAAATACTTTTAGATTTTCGTGTTGATAAGATTCTTTATCTTTTCGTCGTGATTTTATTGAATTTATTATTTTGACATTTACATCGCTGACTCTGTTGGGCATTTTACGATATAACCGTCGGTAGGTGTTGTTAACTTGTAAATTGAGTTTTTATTGAGCTGTACCACACGTGTCTCATCAATAAAATGCGCGAGATGACATTTTTTTTTTAAATGCATATTTACGATTATAACTGTTTAGTGTCATATTACAGCTATCCCAGCCAAAGCAATTTTAAAGTAGTCAAAGCAAACTTAATATACAAAATTGTTTCCTTAACCTTTTGCACTCCTCAATATATTATTTTTTTCCTTCCAGCAACTCCTCGATAGATTTGACAAATCGATTGATATCACGAGGTTGCGTATTTATTAGCACGGTGAAACGAAATACTGAAATATATAACACTATAAAAGATATTGATGCCAAGCATGTTAACGAGGCATGTTTGACAATCATATTTCACAAGCATGTTTGACAATCATATATGACAAAAATGTTTGACTGTCACATTTCACAATCCTATTTGACTAAAATGTTTGACAGTCAAACAACAAAGATTTGAGAAATTGATTAATATCAAAGGGTTTTCATTTATATTAGCATTTTAAATGATAATATTTAAACGTTCTATCCACCCCAACCTATCTTCAACCCTTTGCACCCCTTAATAAATTGTTTTTTTCTTCGAGCAACTCCTCAATAGATTTAAAACATCGATTGATATCTCAGAGTTTGCGTATCTATTAACATGGTCAAACGAAGTAATGGAAAATATACCACACTATGAATGCTACAAACATTAACTAAGACACCCAATCCAATAGATACTGTTTTTGAATTAAGGATAGTTAAAATTTAATAAAAAACAATTTTCCAACCAAGTTTTACAAGTCTCGACATAAGATTTGTAAGTGTTAATAATGCATATCGATGCAACGTCTGTGGCCCATTGGTCAACTGCATAAACTTCGGTTGCGATGCTCACGGGCACGAATCGTACGCCGAAGAGTTTCATTAATTGATTTTTGTTCAAATGCTTGAATATTTGTGATGACTAAATTCTCACATACCCTCCCTGAACCGTTCTGTTTTTGACATCAAGCATTATTTTCTTTTACGTTTTTATACCGCATGTATTTGATTTTTACACAAATACTTTATTGCTAGCCATACACTATGACCAGAAGAATAATGTAACAGCATTATTTCAGTTTCAAAAAATATAGCATAGTTCTACTTTTGATACTATACGGCTCAATTGTAAATTATCTCTTTTGAAATCTGACCACCACCATTACTATGAAAGTAATACATCTAATCCGCATTTCTATCATGCAGATAAGATTTGGGGCATCAAAACATAAAGATGAAATTACTTATGAAATAAATGATTTATTTGAGACGTATGTCATTTCAAAAAGGCATGTTCTTCGGCGCTTATCTTCGGTTATCTAAGAAGACTGATCCGGAAGATATCCACTTTGTAATAATTCCAGTTATAAATTTAATGGTTATGGTTTTCTCGTGGGTCATTTTAACGAGCCTTCTAACCCAGCGGCTGGACTTTCATTACGAAAATACTAAATTTATTATTACTGCTTTCTGCAACAGCACGGCGTTTGGAAAATCAAATAACGACCGTTGCTTCTAAGATTCATACCTTTGGCCTCGAACTCTTCTTGGGAAAATTTCAACGTTGGACGAAACGGCGATGATTGATAGGTAACATAAAATATTAACCTGACAATTTGCAATGTTTTTACATTCCGTAAATTTGTTATTTACTAACAACTGATTGAATCGTGTGAATTTTGTACTTTTCCATAAGTTTTTTCGGTGACGACTCAGGTCTCGCCTTTCGGCATCATCAGGTATTTCAAGTGCACGAATGTACTTGGACTGACGCGTAGTAAAAAGTTTGTATCGTATATACTATACAGTGGAATTCCGATCTTACGTTATCGCATTATACGTTTTCCCACGTGGTGCGTTCATTTCTATAGTCCTGGCATTTAGTTCATATATAAAACTTTCCCGCATCCATCGTTTCCCGCATTTAACGTTTGTTTTATACGGTCCCTTGAAAAACGTAGAATCGGGGTTTCACTGTATATATAAAATAAAAGTATATGTCTAAGTTACAAAGTTTGTTACTAACGTATTCACTTTTAAGGAGTTCACTGTCAACAGTTGCGTAGTAAACAGTTTGTATCAAAATTCAAAATATTTAAATTTGATATTGAAATTCTATTAAGTAACTTCTGTCGAAATTCTAAATAATAACAACTGATTTGTTTACAAGAATTGAAAATCTCGTCTTAATGTGCTTCATGGAATTTCAATAACGAATTTGAATAGTTTGGCGAAACCCGTGTCGTTAGCGACAAAACCCATGGAAAGGTTCAAAATTCGACCGATTCAAATTTCTAAAAATAAAACACATTTTTTTGTTCCACTTTCACAAATTTGTTTTTAAAGATCAGAACCGATTTCGTTCATCGCAATCATTTTTATCTAAATTAAAGCTAGTAATTTTAAATCGATAATTTCAATCTTTTTAAAAGACATGATTGAAGTTTATGTTTAGATGCCAAATTAATATAAACTATTATATAATGATGGGATTTACCCATCCCAATTGATTGCATCTCATTAGATAATATTTTGTAATACTAGCGACATTACTAGTATAATTATCAATCTTGATTTAATACTTGTGAAAACTTTGCGATAGTAAGTCGTATGACGTGCCACAATAAGTAACACAATACGTGGAATAATCAAAGTTATTTTAATTTTATATTGATATAAACTCAATTTTCACTCTGATTTCAAAACATTGTTTTTGTTCTCCTTAAAAATTAGTTTAACAACAGATCCATTTGCCATCACAGTACCGATATTCTAATTCACATACCATGATCTGCGACTAGGAATCCCAACTACATATTCGTCAAAACTATTCGGATATCGAATAGTAAAACTTAAGCTATCTGGATATATTCGGATAGTTTTGACATGGTTTAAATGCTGTATTAGGATTATGAACGAAATTATGAATAAAAACATTTTATAAACAAGAAATTGCCAGTTTCTTGTGTAAGCCGACAGTGGTCTTGATTTTTTTTTCTCCTTGTCCGCTCCCTTTTCGGAGCATATGGCCGCCACATGGTGCCTCCAAGATTCTCTGTCTCCCGCCAAACTCCTCGCATCTTGCCAGGTCAAATCCCGGCATCCCTTAGCTCCCCTGAGTACATCCTATGGATGGTCATCAGAGGTCTTCCGCGGCGTCGGGATCCATCAGGTTGATAGAAGAGGCAGGCAGGATTCAGGCTCCCCTGAGGCATCCGCAGCACATGTCCAAGCCAGGTCCATCGTCGCCTTTTAATTTTGAACGTAATAAGGGGCTGGTTTTTCCGCTCTCTTACCTCCGTGTTCCTGTCAAAGTCAAACCACCGTACTCCTAATATTCGCCGCAAGCATCTGTTTTCGAAGCACAGTATACGGTTACCCTGTGCTTTTGTGATGTGCCATGACTCGCAACCGTAAAGCAGCACAGTCAGTATGCATGCGTTGAATAAGTGGCACTTGGTTCTGGCCGAGTACAACCGTGAGTCCCAGACTTTCCGCATTGATTTAAATGTTGCTCCAGCTATCCCTAATCGGATCGCGAGCTCATTACGCGGGTTGCCATCTCCCGTGATGTGTACTCCCAAGTACCTAAAACGATCGACTCTCTTAATTTTTAAGTTCTTAATAAATAATCGTATAAATCGCATGGAAAAAGAGATGTTGAACGATAAACGTTTCCTTGTTCACTTATATACATTTTAATAATTTAAGACTAAATCTTTTCCCACTTTTGTAAAATCTTAAATAGAGACAAAACATATAAATACACATTTCAATACCGTTCCATTGTATTACAATATAAAAAATTTGCAATTGCATAATAAATGAAATTACGGCAGTAAAGGTTTTATTTAGACCCGAGTCTTAAGCCGGTTCGTTAAAATCATTTATTATGATAAGATATTGATAGCACCCGAGTTGAGCGAAAGCAAAAAAACCACTACCTGATATATTCATAATTATTCTTTAAATGTGTAGAAAATTTTATCTTTCCTCGAATACGAATTTTATCCGGAAATTTTCCCAAATATCCGGATATCAAATAGCTTAAAAAGGGCCGAATATGTCCGGATATCGAATATCTGAATTGGAATCACTATCTGCGACACTATAACAACCAGAAAAGCTTTAGAAAATCGGCTCATGCACCTGCCTTGTTAATATACTTAGAACTCGAGTGTGTAGCTATGTATCTCCGAGGTTTGTTCCGCAAACCTGGCGATGTTTGCTTCTCCTCCCAGTGAGTAACCCTTGAGGTCGCTTACCTTTTCCCTATACTCGTTCTGAGTTACCCAGACGGCTCGAGTCGGCTTTTAGCAGGCACCAGTGAAGACCGTATCACATGCAAGGATCGCATGCAATATTATATATACATACACATTTATTTATGATATTATAAAAAAAAATACTTTTTAACCGAGACAATTTTTATTCGCATCGTAACTCGACTCGTTATGCACAATTTATCAGGGATGCTATACTGAATTCATTTGGCCGACGAAAAAAAATAATAAAACATTTTTAGTACTTTTTCCACATAAAATTTATTGGATCAGGACCGGTTTCGCTCATAGTGAGCACTGTCAACTGATAAGGAATACAATAAAACAGTGATATTTATAATATTCAAAAGTTAAGTAAGAAATACAAGGTATGACAAACAATTGGTATTACAACTGAGCAAATAAATTGAAGCAAAATACAAGAAAAATAGACTATAAATAAAATGTTGAAGACCTCTTAGCAATGCAAACTATTACATCAAAAATCAATTAAGTATGAATTATCACTTGAACACATCGAAAGGGCCATCCAAATCCTTAAATTGGGCCGCATTTGACCCGCAAGCCAAGGTTTGGGCATGACTGATTTAGATTACTAAAAACACATTTCTCATCACATACACGTAATTATTCAAAGATCGGGACTGGTTTAAATCACCGCAATTATTTCGATTCAAAGTTTGAAGCATAATGCCGATGGTTATTTTAGTGTACTGTTATTTCAGGAAAACACGAGGCGTAAGATAGAAAACATCAAACATGTGCGCAGTTACAAATTTATAGTTCTATCAACCGAATACTAAATTGACTTTAAATTCAGTCAAATTGTGTCGGTATACAAGCTGCTAGAAAAATTGAATAATTTGGCATTAAAGAAGAAAGCAAAAGTTAGCCGTAAACTGAGCTATATAAACAGATCTCAGGATTTGGAAGATAGGTAAACGGACTCTGCAACCCTTGATAATATCTTATATTTAAAGATACCGGTGGATGACGAGGCATCTACTAAGGTGCTTCCGGGGAGAGCCTAGAGCAGTGGTTCTCATGTGCGGCCACCAGAGGATTTTGCTGCGGCCACCAGAAGCCTCATAGTTAATTTGATATTTAATAAAAATTCATTTACAAGTTAATTTGTCAACAAAGACACTGAAAATTAAATATTTTGTATGCATTGCATTGTGCATCAAGAATTGCTAGTTAGAAATAACTCAACACATACATGTTTAAATCTTTTGGCAAAAGACTCATCACAAAAAATTTGGTGCGGCTCCGGGGACAGCCTAGAGCCATATATTCCAACATCCTGACAGTCCGCATGTAGCCATTCGTAGGATGTATTTGGTGAAGCAATGGAATTCATGTCATTACTTTGAGAAAGAGGCAATCTATAAGTAACCAAAAGAAAGAATTTGTGATCACAGGGTGATAATGTTGATGGTAATCATTTTTCTTGCTTTCAGCGATTACACATTATGTCACACAAAACTCTCTTCAACAAATCATAATATATAATATTCGAAGGTGCTAAAAATGAAATCATTAAATTAAAATAAATCGTTTCGTTTTAATATGCGATCGATATATTAAATTCCACCGTGTAATATCGACTCGACGGTGGGTAATTTTAGAATCGGCATTCCCTTCCTTCCAAAGTTTTTTTATTCATTTCTACACATTACAATCTGGATATCGACCATGTTTATTTAAATCATTTACCTATACAAAATGGGTTCCGTCTTATCTTCAATCGTATCAGTTAATATAAGATTATTCTGGGTTAATTTTTCCATGCAAATGCTGTTTAATTGAACGACATATGATTGTTTACAGTGATCAATCATGAAGTGTTTCTAAACATCTTCTTCTCGATAGATGATTAAGACAATTTGAATTAGCATTACATTATAATTGTTATTTTCTACTACAGCTACTTAAATTTCTTCTCCGTGAACGGTAATACGTGAAACGTTTTTTTTACCTTTCACATTTTTGTTTTTTTCTACGAGAACTGCTTGTTACTCAGTTGCTCAACCTCTCTTTTTTTCGAAGAGAGTAAGGATGAAAAGGATACGAGGACTAGGACAGGACCAGTGATTTGTTAATCGCTGTCACTATGCGTCGCTCTTTTTGGGATCGTAAAGGTGGGAAGGGATTTTCAACAATACAAACACCCCTGCCTTTGAACAGATTTATCGACTGAAAAAATCCGCTCGTACCGGGAATCGAACCCGGGCGATCCGGCACGCAAGCCAACGCCGTTGACACTGCGCCACGGACCGGACAGTATTCGTAGGTGAAAAAAAAACTAACAATTAACTACAGCACTGAATGATTTGCTACAAATATCACACTGCGTTACGGACCGGACAGTATTCGTAGGTGGAAAAAAAAACTAACAATTAACTACAGCACTGAATGATTTGCTACAAATATCATCAATTTTAAGGTTGAATTCTTGGTGGAAATGAATTTAAATAAATCATAAACATTTTCTGTACCACTTTCACATATGATTATATTATGATCGGAATCGGTTTCGTTAATCGTGAGCATTATCGACTGCATACTCGCGATGAGCGAAACCGCTCCTGCTCTTAATAAATTATTTGTCGAAGTTGTACAAACAAAATGTGTAATTTATTTAAATATAATGCCTTTCCACCAAAAATTTCACTTTCAATAGTTTGAGTTCTCGAAGAGAAATTTACTTGGCAAATTTTTTTTTCGAAGGGGTAGAACCAGTCTGCCTATGGGAATGCCACTGGGAAGAGCTTTAACAATTTTAAACGGCATTGCTTCGGATGTCGACATATTTCATATTGACGTGAGTGAGTTCAGGCGAATACTATATTTGATGAATAAAAGTTGATTTTGTCGGAACTCATCGGTTGACATCTTGAAAATTGTAATTCTCTTTTCTTATGGCTACAATTTGTAGTTTTTATTATGTGTATAAAAGTATGTATGTATATGTAAATAAGTTTGTCAAATGCATGGCGCATTGGCGTGAGCTGTAATGCCATGTTTTGTATTTTTTTTTGGATAAATAAATATATAAATTGAATCTTAAAAGTGATGTTTTTAGTTAGTCAGTCATATCCAGTGGGCTCTTATTCGTTTAAATGTAATGCCGTGCCCGTGGTGCAGTGATTAACGTCATTTGTTTCCGTGACGGACCTCTAGGGATGGGGTCCCTAATCGATTTTCAGTCGATTTATCGAACCCTTTTGAAGGCATGGGTGTTTGTGTTATTGAAAATTCCTTCCCACTCTCTCGATCCCAAAATCGGCCCCTAGCGAACGATAAGCCTACCACTAGTCCTATCCTAGGCCTCGTATACTTTCAATCCCTCACCTGTTCGTAAAAGAGAGATTGAGCTAGTGAGTTACAAGCAGTTCTCGTAGAAAAAAATATATTTTGAGACAAAATCTTTGAGGAATCCATATGCTCTATGTAGGGCTAAAAATGCCTTAACACGTTCAATGCATTATACAGACAACCCTTCTACAGCACCATATGTTATTTTTAGTTTTTTTTTATCGTGTGCTGCAGTCTTAAGACAAAATCATTTATTCCGTAAGTATGTAATATACATAAATATGAGTATCCGTAGAATATTTATCAGTAGCTGTACGTTCCTTTACTTTTGATAAATTAAGTCATAAAAAATCTCTATGTCGGTGCTGTAGAAGGGTTGTCTGTATAATGCATTGAACGTGTTAACCCTTTTACGTCCAAGCATATTCTAAATAAATGAACTACAATTTTTTTCTTCTTCCAAATATATTTTATAAAGAACAGGACCATTTTTGCTTATCGTCCTAAAAATCTGTCTTGTTTCGTTTTAAAATGTGATATGACAATTTTGCACTCAGTGTGTGATATGTGTAAATATATAAGTATAATATGCAGTGAAACACCGCCGGTGAGCTTTTACATAATACGTGGACGACAAACTATTCCCAGAATGGAATTCTAGTCGAATACCTGTTACGGTTCCGGAAACCATTACAAGCAGTTCTTGCGAATTGTTTTCATACAGTCGTGATTCTTCTTCGCACGATATCCGAGCTACTAAGACGTAAATGCGGCCAAAAACACTTGAGATATTTCCGTTCTACCATGTGAATTTTAAACCCAGTTAGACATAATCGATTATCAATAATTGATTCATCAAGGTCACAAAACCTACATTCACAATTGTGTAACTTGTAATTGTAAATCACCGTATCCTAGCTGTAACAACATGTTGGTTTTTCCCACCCCACCCATTGTGTACATATGTATATGCAGCCAAAGTTTCATGGACATCAGAAAATTCAGTTAACCCCTTCCATTCATAGCCCGAGCGGATTTGCACGAGACTGATTTTGAACCATGCACCAGTGTGATTGAAAATAAAAAATAAAACAAGAATAATAAAATAATTTGAAGTGACTTACTAAGCCACTGAAATCATTTTGATTCAAAGTATCCTGTGTATAATCCGTATACTGAGAGCCCATCGTGTTGGACGGGTTTATTGTCTCTAATGAAGAATCGAAATTATGTCGATCCCCGAACAAATTTTTCAAATTCAATTAAGTTAGCCTTAGTTGCAATCAAGGCAGCGTGGCCTATTGGGCCCGTGTGAGGACGGACCACTGCAAACAATTCTGCTCGCTCGGAATTAATTGGGGGCATTCCCATAGAAAGTGATTAGTGTCGTGGTGGGCCCACAATTACAATCCGGCATTAAAACCAACTTGGACAGCGCGAAGAGTTTTGCATTGAATTGGCTATGGCCGGTTATACCGGAATCCCGGTTCCTAAAATACCGATGGTGCAGTCCCTAATACCCTTCATTAGAAGGTAATAGAGAACAACTTGTAAGTAATTTCTGCCTCTATAACTTATGTAAAACGCCAGTAAACGGTAAAGGCCATTTATTTTTATGCAAGATTTTATTGGTCGCTTTAATAATAATTCATGACGATATCATTAACCAACGTGTGTTGTCTTTTATTGCTTGGCTTGTTTATTACAGTTAACTGTATTTTTATTCACATTTTTTGTATTGGTAAATATCGCTTTTCTGTTAATATGAGTGTCATTTCAATAAAAAAGTATTTTTTTATAAATCATGATAATTTCTCGACTACCATGATCGGATAGGGTTGATGTTTTTGAAATTACTATGCACCGATCGATAATTATTTTTTACATAAATTATTGAATTATAATTAATGTTCACTTTTAAGATTCATCCGTTGATAATGCTCGCGATGATCGAAACCGGTCTTGATACAAATAAAATTAATGTGGGATAAGAACACGTTTACGTAGCCAGTCATAGCACAAAACAAAAGCACAAAGTAACCGTACACTGTGCTTCGAAAACAGATGCGGTAGTTTGACTTTGTCAGGAACACGGAGGTAAGAGAGCGGGCAAACCAGCCCCTTATTACGTCCAAAATAAAAAGGCGACGATGGACCTGGCTAGGACATGTGCTGCGGATGAACCAGGGGAGCTTAAATCCTGCCTTTCTCTTCTATCAACCTGATGGATTCCGTCGTCTCGGGAGGTCGTTGATGGCCATCCATAAGATGTATTCAACGGAGCTACAGGACGCTGGAAAGACCTGGGAGAAAGCGTGGAGGTTAGCGGGTGATGGAGGCACCGTGTGGCATCCATAATGTCTCAATAGGGAGCGGACATGGAAAATAAGATACATAAATGTTAAGGATTTCGACTGAGGGTGCTTGATAGAATTTCAATATCAAATTTTAATTGTTTGAATTTTGTACTTTTTTCATGAGTTTTGTCGCTAACGACCCTGGTTTCGCCTTTCGGCATCTTCAGGCATTTCAAGTGTGCGGATGTACTCGAAATGACGCGCAGTGAACCGTTTGTATCGTTTTTATTATAAAATAGATCACTAAGTTAAATTGCTATTAAAATGTAAATTAGCTGAAATTACTGAAATGCCTGAACATGCCGAAAGGCGAAACCCGGGTCGTTATGGAAAAGTACAAAATTCAAAAAACTCAAATTTGATACATAAATGTCATTATTTTTTAATATAATTAATGTGTCAATTCGGATATTCGAACCGTTGACCGCACGGCCAAGTTTGTATGTCGAAAGCACTACAGCTGTGCCATTCGACTGCGGTGACCGGCTAATAAAATAATATTGCAGCCATTATTTATTTTCGCTGATTTTAATCTTCGGTCTCGTTTGCTAAATATCATTGCAGCGGTTTTATTATATATTAGGTACTCGTTTATGATTGTGTTGTTGCTATCAAATTTATATCGGAACGATCGTGTTTATTTGAAATTGCATCAGGCAGTACACAATGCATTTTATTCGCTTACTTAACTGTATTTCGCTGGAATATTAGCGAACGGCGATACTATCGCACGCGAAAGCTATTTTAAAACTAGGATGCCCGCGGGTCCTTCTTTTCAATGACTGTCTCAATTATTCTCGGAACTTTATCTGAAAATATTATTTTTACAATCGAGGATTTTGACTGAAGCTGCTTGATTGAATTTCAATATCGATTCAATTCAATGTATTCATTCACCGGTTCCATTTTATTTTTAGTTTATCGTATTTCCTCGATTATTTATTAAAGGCACCCTTGTAATACCTTTTAATTATTATGTAACTTTGTATAAATATCACTGTTTTGTTACTTATTGCACATAAATTGTATCGGATCGGGACTGGTTTCGCTCATGGCGAGCATCGTCAACTCATAAGGAATACAACGAAACAGTGATATTTTTACAACTGTTAATATCACTATTTCGTTGTATTTCTTATCAGTTGACAATGCTCGCAACCGGTCCTGATCCAATAAATGTTACGTGGAAAAAGTACTAAAAACATTTTATTATTTTTATTAAAGGACCCTTATTTTATTGACTGGTCAAAGCACATTTACATGGAACCCAAAACCATTGTTCCCGGGATAATTCATTTAAATGTTCAAAATAAAACATATTTCTATTGTTCTCCAGTTTATTGTAATGTAGCATACTCACTACTAAAAAATGATGTATATTTTTCTTAACATAATGACATTCACGGCAATTTTTTTATTTTTTATTGTACCCTCATTTTATATATGTAGTTAATAGCTATTTCGAGATAACTATGTATGTTTAAGGGTGGAACATAAATAAACTTACTTATACATAATGTACTGAGAAGAGAGCGTATGATAAGTCCAAGTTCATCTTCTCATCTATTCTAACATCTCCATTTTATATTCAAAAATATATGTAGTATAAAATTTGACAAAATTAATTTTATGAATTTTTTGAATGTTTGCAAATCTGAGGTTATTGAGTGGTAATGAATTGATCGTGATTATGACACTCAAAGAAAGGGCTATGAATTTTATCATAATTGTGGTCGTTATTTTAATACCTAGTCAATTTTTTAACAATTCCAAATTAAAAAATATAATATTGGATTTGAAGAGGATTGTCAGATATATAGGCATCCAAACCGGGACCATGAAGTCTAAATTATTCCTTACTACCACACACCATCTTTAATAGTATTTGATATTTTTCTTTGCAAGGGAACACAACCATGTCGATATTCGAAAAAGCCAGTTGACTGTCCCGATAGGTCAGTTTTAACGCGTGCTGTCTGACAAGTTGACGTGCGCTTAGCCGTCTAAACCCCATCCAAACGTCATATATAGTATTCAATAATATTTTTTTTACTTTTTTATGAAAGTTTTAAGCCGTTTATTTTCGGTTGGTATAACAGTCGCCCGATATTTTAATGCTATTATCGATAACTTAAATTTCCTACCACTTTGATAACCGCTGGTCTAACGGAATCCAGCATAGCCTTGAGCCATTCACCCGTGCATTACCATTACCGATGCATTTTACTCGCAATTGATCCTCAAAACATTTACTTTCCGTTTTATGCAATTCGTTTTAATTTATCAACAGACAAAATGATCATGTTGCTCTTTGCGAAATCTCACAGTAATAAAATCTTATTTTATTAAATGTAGTGACTTTGTTTAATTAACTTATTATTATTCCATTCGTTGGCGCTTAGTAATCATAGCCTAACGGACTAATTATGCCTTCTTATATGGGAGTGTTGCTAGGCTTACCCATTAGCCCTCCGACTTAACATGTCTTAAATATATTATATATACATATATGTATTTAATAAAAAATAAAACAAACATTCGTGAGTTCTGTATTCAAAGGTGTTTTGACCTTTATGCAGACTTAACCGTGTTTTAGATATCAATAAAAAAAAACAATTATACCATAGCACGCAGTGACGGCTAGTGACGGGGTGTTGGGGGGTGCAATGGAAGATTCAACCATTTTTGCAAGAGTTCTTTCCTAGTCATTGGATTTTAAAACACTTCTATAGCATGGACTTTCAATTCAGATGTTCGCAATACCAACTGTTTCTCTTCCGTAGTACGGAAAAATAGTTGAATCTTCCTTTTGCACCCCTCAGCACCCCGTCACCAGCCGTCACTGATAGCACGTATTCTTATTTACAAGATTTTTGTATAAATTTAAATGTTTTATGAAATATCAAGATTCGTTTCATAGAATTCATGGAATCAATTTGGTCTCTACAGCTTTCTTTTAAAAAACGAATGCACGAAGATGCCGAAAGGTGAAACCCGGGTAATTAGCGACAAAACTCATGGAAAAGTACAATATACAAATTCAAAAAAATCTATTGATGAATAAAGAAGAGTGTTTTTTTATAATTTTGATTAAATAATAAATAATCATTGGCTTCGGGAGGAATCAAAACACAAACAAAAACGACATGTATTCCACGTTCCCCAAGCCAATTTTGACACTTGTTTGATCTTTAAGTACCATAAATACCAACCTTAAATTGAATATTCTTCATTAGATTTCTTGAAAGATTCTGTTATTACTGTTAACGATCCTTGTCACTTTTGGCACGCGTGCCACAACTTCGCCACCGCTTACATTACCTCTTCTTTTTTTCAATCTATCCTGTTAGTTAACAGCCAAGCCAATTGTAATACAATCTTTGTTGTCGATTGACGGATTTAATTTGAGATTGGTTATCTTGACGATTCCTGACGAATTGCGCCAATGCAACCGGCAAGTCATCCGCTACACGCCGCTCAGATATTCCGCAACGGCATTATGCTGCATCTTTATCGCGAGGCGTTCACCCACCGGCCGTCACCTTTGTTACGAGACAGACTAGCAGATGCATATTTTTGCCGTGTAACGAAACACATAATTAATCTTTTACTCGAATGTGAAACCACCTAAAGTAATCCAGCGGAATAATGACAATAATTTATTTAACTTATGATCTCAGATTTGCAATAAATCCGACCATCGTGACCGTATTTTCACAACTATGATCTCCTTTGTGATATTAATGTATATAAATTTACATATATGTATCCCGGTCCGTGATGTAGTGGTTGGTTTTTCAGTTTTAACAGTTTTTTTCAGTCGAAAATTTGATTCTATTCGAATGCATTGGATGTTTGTGTTGTTGAAAATCCCTTCCCAGCCTTCCGATCCCAAAAATGTGGCACCTTGCAAGATCGTTTAGCTAACTACTAATATAAAATTTAAAATAACTTTGATTATTCCACGTATTGTGCTAATAACTGTGACACGTGTTGCGCCTCTTTCAGAGGCATCTTCAAACTTACTATCGCAAAGTTTGCTTAAGTAATGAAAGAGGCGAAACACGTATCACAGTTATTAGTACAATACGTGGAATAATCTAAGTTATTTTAAATTTTATATTAAAATGAACTTCGACAAAGTTACCGCCGAAACCATCGAAAGTAGCTAACAACTAGTTCTGTCTTAGTCTTCCTTTCGATCCCTACCCTCTTTGAGGTTGAGCAACTGAGTAACAAGCAGTTCTCGTAGAAAATCAACATGTTGAGTTAAACTCCGCAAGGAGCTCATATGCTCCAAGTTGGGAGCGGGCATAGTAATATATATATATATATTTGGGTGACCAGATTGGTTGTCCTACCACCCTCGTTATGTGTATGCAGCCATTTTCACAGCCGCCATCCGTAACGCTATACGATCAAGAAAAGAAACGAATTCACTCCTCACTTACTTAGATAGATACAGAGCTGCACGGGACTGATCTTTTAACCATGTACTCATAAGTGATTTATGGATATTATTATAATATTAACATCATAGCTCTGACGAGGGCGTAAGCTAAAATGGTATTAGTGACAAATCGCTACTTTTCAGGAGAGCAAAAAGAGCGATCAAATATTGTGTCAATTAGAACACTTTCTTTTCATGTATAGGATATATACAAATAAATAAATTGCATTAAAAAAACCGCATAACTTTGAAATCGCACAAAAAGAGGTTTTAGTGTACAGACGACCACCAACCTTCGATATAATATAGAGAACATTAGCTATCAATGAAAAAAAAATGAACTCTTAATTAACTATGTACATATTTTGTTCCAGGTATGTGCACCTTTCCAAGAATAAATTAATTGCTGCCCTTATCCTCAACTACTGAGAACTCGCTGCAAGAGTCTGTCGTTATTGTCAAAACATAGTTTTCGTAATTAACTGTGGTAAGTTAACCCAATTTTCGTTGAATTAAAATTTCATCATTTCATCAGTGTGGATTTCTTAATTTAATATTGCGGATGTTTTGTTTATTACTTGTTTTTTGGACATTTTCAATACCGCTTAACTATTCCTGATCTGTAAATAATAATAAAAGTAAAATAATAGAACAGTGTCACCTGTAGTAGTTAAAAACTTGGCCACCCCTGCGAATTCGCCTATTCACAATAATTTTGGTTTAAATTCATTCTAAAATTTTAAACGTATAATTATCTATTATATTTAAGACGTCGACTAATTGGAGTCTCTTGTGCATTGTCTTCTTAAAATCGAAAGGGTTGGTTTCTATAGCGCGGTTCCGATCTTTTCGCTATAGGCGGGTTGACCGTGCACTCGCTAGATTTTGTTTTAACATTTATATGTATTTATTAATATTTCAGAGTTGCCAGTGGCTTTGATAATAAATTAATAGAGGTATTTTTAAAGTGTGCGATTCACCCTGCGTGGTTTCGTGGAATTGATGCTTTTTGATTGGCATATACGACTTTCGCTTCGTTGTAATATCAATTCTCTCGGACAGGAACTTGTGGTTGTCTTTACGACGCACCTCCTCGCGGGTTTATGGGTTTTTCGTCGTATAATTATTACCACTGCGCCTTGTTATACGGCATGTTTGATAACTGGCCTCCGCATGCTATGCTATTTACAATGTCTATACGTGATGTGTTCTAAGTCATTTAGTTTTTTTTTAGATTACAGTCAACCCTGCTATAGCGGACACTTCTATAGAGCTTTTTGATGTAGCGTATGTGGCGGTATAAGGCACGTGTCGCTTGCTTACAAACTTAACACTTAAAATTTTATTTAAAATATAAAAATTGGAAAAAATCACAAAATACAATTGAAAAAACCAAACCCCTAATGTTGTATGGGTACCTACGTTTATATAGCGTTTATTTTTTTTATCGTACTCCCTATCCTCCCGCTATAGCAGGGCTGACTGTACAATGAAATCAAAAGTCTTTTGTTAATAAAACATTGGCTACGGGGAAATATCAATAAATATGAAGAAACGACGCATAGTCCACGTTCCTCGCAACCAATGTGTTAATACTTATACCATTGAAGATTTTTAAATCTTTTTCTTGTGAATTTTGAAATTCAACTGTGCAATTATAGATTTAATAGAGTGAAATGATGTTTTAACACTATTGTTTTCACCTTGTCTGTTTCCCATATTTGGAACATACCTGTAGAACAGTGATGCACAATCTGCGGCCTGCAATGACAAATATCAATAAGAACAATATAAAACAATAAAAAAATTGATTTTATATGCACAAAAAATATCGATAATTTAATCAGTTCTACCCATGCGACCCTTGAACTATCTGAGAATTGATATCTTGCCCTTCTCCCAAAAAGGTTGTGCATCACTGCTGTAGAACTTGTTTCACAAGAACTGATTGTTAATATGACATTCAATTTATAACTGTGCTATTCCACGTATTGTGTAACAAGTAGTGACACGTGTTTCACTTCTTTGAGAAGAACCTATTTAATTAATATTTCACACTTATCGTAAGGTTGAATAATTTTATACTATCGTAAGGTTGAAATATTAATAAGTTTCGCATTGATTCTCAATTTAAGACAGCATACTTATAATGTTCTCTTATACTTTTCATTTCAATGTTTGGACGTAGCATGGTCTGCGAAGCTTCAAAAAATAAACCAATTATCGAAAATATCACTAAAATAAAAGGAATTTCTATTTTCAGGGAACCCGCATTTCATTATAATATCTATAGTCCATGGTCTTTAGATCGCGACGCGTAAGCTCGTGTAACGAGCCTATCAACTACTTCATTATTCATTTGCATTATAAATAAGATTTTTTATTTAATTGGTGATTTTAATCTGTGAAGAGTGGCTATAATTTTTTTGATTTGTTTAAGTGTTTTAAGGACCCTAACTTTTGCATAGATTTTCGCACATTTTCGCGAAATTGACTAGGAAGAAGTATTTTGACCGGCTTTGATTAATCGCTTCACTATTTTCATTAATGAATTTTATTTTTAAACTATATTTAAATCGTAAGTTGTTATAGGGTTAAATATAAATCCGGTCTTGATGTTATATTATAGTGCAAAACAATGTGTTAAAACTGTTTATATTTATTATCTGTCACAACATAATCCAATTACGTTGACGGCTAGTTACTGAGAAGGCTAGTTCGCTTGTTTATGTGTGTTATAATTGTTATGAACGTCTCGCAAATCAATTTTAAACACTGATGACATTCTTCCGCGCTTCTGGTCTTGATTTTTGACCGCAGGCTTTCGGCATTTCGTATGCACCGTCCCGTCCCGTCCCTCCAGGCAAATTCACAGCCTGGCTGTAGATCGAGTAACTCAGCCAACTCGTTAATCCGAAGACGATCAAAATTTTATTTAACAGGAACCTTTTTTGTGATTTATTGTTAACTTTTACACATCTAATGAAAGCTCACAACCAGGACTGAGGAGTCGGTAAAAAAAGTCCGACTCCGACTCCAGCATTTACCAAAACCACGACTCCGACTTCAACATCGACCAAAAACACGACTCCGACTAAAAAAAGTTTAATATCGTCACTTTTTATCCCAATTTTCCTATTTCTGTGTATTCAATTAAATATCAAACCTACCAATCCGGACAATAGCCAAATTTTACATATTATATGCAAAAATAAAAAGTTCAAGCTTTTCAAAATTTCCGAGTACGACTCCGGCCAAAACGCCGCGACGACTCCCACTCCGGTCAAAAAGTCCCGACTCCACGACTTTGACTCCGACTCCAACTCCACAGCCCTGATTTAGATTTTTACGGAACTCACTCACGATTTTAAATCTATTTTATTTTCTCTTTCTTTCTATTTTTTTTTTTCTTGCAATGTTTTATTCTTTTTTCACATTGCAAAAGCAGTTAACTTAAAATTTATGAATTTTGCACTGAACATATATTTATTACTTTTAATTAGATAAATAAATATGTATTTCAGATGTGCATTCAAGTCCGATGGATAAAAATATGAAGTTGTATTTTGGCGCCATCACTGCACATATCCCCTTATGTTTCCTTCTATCCAACCATGCCCGCTCCTAATGTGGAACATATGGCATTCTGATTGAGCTATTAAAACGTACTATTCTTACGAGAACTGATTATTACTCGGTCCCTCAACCTCTCTTTAGTTTCATGAGAGTAGGGATAGGAAGAATAAGGCTACGACAAGATTAGTGGTTCGTTGATATAATAATTAATCGGATGTTAGTAGGGAGGAATTTTTGTGACAACACAAACATCCATGCCTTCGAAGTGAGACAGTTGACATGTAGTTGAAACTCCACAACTTTGCATGAATAGTATTGTATTCAAAATTACCTTTATTATTCTAACAATCGATTTTGTGCAGGAAGGGTTTCATAACAAAAGAAAGTATTGGAATCGCTGGTTGTATTCACAAACTTGACGAGCCCAGGAATAAAGAAACAGACACCGTTGTCTCTCGGGTAGATATATTATGTATGTATAATATTGTCGGCAAATGCATTTTTTGTCGCTATTTTGATCCTGCCCTGCTTTTTTTTCGTTCGTTTTTTGTCTCCGTTTTTAATGATACCGGAGGCGAGACAGACTCTGATGATATTTCTACGAACCCTTTGTCCGACCATAGCTGCTAGTAACCAGATCTAAACTGGTTGTTTCGACAATTTGACTGACAACTGGCCTTTTTTGTGTGTTTATTTAAAATGCCTCATTACCATTTCATAATAAATCTAATATATAAAAATCAATGTTTGTTTATTCGCACCTTATGCGCTGCCATACCGTTCATCCGATCGCAATGGAACTTTGACAAACTTCAAGGTCAGCTGAAGTTCATTCGTGAACTTGAAATGCCTCAAGATGCTGAAAGGCGAAACACATGTCGTTAGCGACAAATTCAAGCGATTCAATGTACACCCAAACTTTTTTGTGCGATTTCAAAGTTATGCAATTTTATTTAAATATCTTTTTGGGTCTATTTCAACGTACATGTGTAATAACATAATAAGCAGCAAGTTGTTCACCTAATGAACATACATAATCCAGTGTTTCATCTGTTTATTACAATGTTTATTACACGTGCGTTCTTGTACATGTCATGTTGCCATATTTAGTCATAGCGTTTTATGTGCGATTTGCGGTGGAACGCATTTACCGCACAAAAAAAGGCTTCGGTGTATTCTATTTATTTTTTAATTGCATCAAACACCTTCAGTCGCAATCCTAAATTAGATCTTCATAGTGTTGGTGAGAATTCTAGATGTAATGAGTTTTCTCAGAGTAGTCTTTTTTTGATTTAGCCAATTAATCACATTTTGACGGATCGAATCTATTGCTCGGTGCGCCGGCATAAGAATCTTCGAATCCGAAGATGATCCGATGATCCGGATCTGAGAGAAGGCCGATTTGATCGTTATAAACCTTATTTCTCAATCTGTTTACGATTCGTCACGGCGATGGGTTTTATTACGGTGTGCTTTTGTTGTTATAAAGCATTGCTCCGAATTGGTCATAAAGTGCATCTGAGAGCAGTGCCCCCAAAACTTTTCATTTCAGGTTTTTCTTCGGATTTTAAAATCGCATTTAATAATGCTTCACTCGGGATTATGGCCCAACACTTAAATCAGTATATATGTAAGGATACTTATATTGTAAAACGTTTTCGGTTCTTTTACTTCGTGAACTAAAACCCTTTATCGCTTTTATTTTCAACGATTATAAAATATAGCGAATAAAGTAATAATATACTTGGTTACATTATATACATTTGGTAGATATTTAGAAATATTCTAGTAATCAATTGAGATTCAAAAGAATAATCCATGAAAATACAATCATTAAGAGAACAATGTAAAAAAGGAATAATCGAAATCAAAATGCAGTTTCCTTAACTAGCAAAGTTGTATGTAAAGATAAATAAAATACATAGTTTCTGTACTAGATTTCGGTCATCGCGGGCATTTTCACCTGAATGCTCGCGATAAGCGAAACCGGTCCTGGGCAAATATGGCAGATTTAATTTTATTTTGAACTGACAAAGAATTTTCGCCGATATACTGTTAGTAAAACTATAATATTGCATATCAAGATTCAGTCAATACACAAACACCGGTTGACAAGGCGGCGATGAGCGAAACCGTTCTTGATGTTTATTATAATATCTGTGAAAGTAGTACTGTATAGTGTGTTTTATTTTGCCCTTCTACCAACACCTTACAAGTGATCATTTAAATATTGATACAATACCCAGCTTGATTTTATTTAAAACTAGTATTGCTACCCGGCTTCGCTCGGACCAGTTTGGGGTTATGTTCACTTCGGCGCGTAAATTCAGACGGGCCAAGTTGAAACAACTTTTTTCAATATTCAAAAGTCTAGGTCAATTAAAATGGAATTGAAATGAACATTTCAGACTGGCATTGACATTTCACAGCCCCTTTCTTATATTGACAGCCCCATTCTCGCCCATTAAAATGTCCAAATTCAAGGAAAAAATCTAATTTGCTGTCAAAGAAATGTCAAATAATACCTTCACGTAAATAATAAACATTATTATTAATAATAAAAGCCGGGAAAAGTCAAAAAAATCATACATATTTTCTTTCATATTCGTTTTTATGGCAACTTAATGACCAACAATGCAAAAGGGACATACATACATACACAGACATACATACGCCGTTTCGGTTTTATTTTTTTTATTTAAAATACAGAATTAACAATGCAACCAGTGACGGCTGGTGACGTGGTGTTGGGGGGTGCAATGGAAGATTCAACCATTTTTGCAAGAGTTCTTTCCTATTCATTGGATTTTAAAACACTTCTATAGCATGGACTTTCAATTCAGATGTTCGCAATACCAACTGTTTCTCTTCCGTAGTACGGAAAAATAGTTGAATCTTCCTTTTGCACCCCCTAGCACCCCGTCACCAGCCGTCACTGAATGCAACACCAGATGGCCATGCACAAATAAACATCAAAATGGCAAATATTAAAGAATACTATTAGTTGATTCAATATTCGAACATCGAATATTCGATTGAGATCCCGAATTGTACTGTCCGAACAGCGAGTGAGACTATTGAAGAACACTTTTAGAAAGACTTCGCGTTGTACAATACAATATATGTATTTATATTGAGTGGGCCCACGGACACAGTCTGCCTATCAAATGTACGCACTCATCCTAATAAAGTTACCCTTTTTATTACACATACGATTGTTTTACATTAACTCGCTCATTATTATTACATTACGATATAGTTGCGAGCGTGTGCGAGTTACGATCTAGTTCCGTAATACACCACTCGATGACCACTGAGATGGAATGTTAATGCATTTCGATTCACTTTGGTTTTAACGGATGCCCTCGTCAAAGTAATTTATTTCTTATCCGAATTGCAGCTGAATAAATTGTAAGTGGCTAAACTCTGTATCATTTTTTTTTACGATCAAGCTTAGCTTGTTTTTACTCTTTGATATAACACATGGAACATTTTTTTAAATAAAGTAAGGTCATGAAGGCCCGGTCCGTGGCGGAGTGTCAACGTTGCTGGCTTGTGTGCCAGAACGCCCGGGTTCGATTCCCGGTAAGAGCAGATTAACAGTCGATACATCTGTTAAAAGGCATGGATGTTTGTGTTGTTGAAAATCCCTTCCTACCTCTCCTATCCCAAAGAGCATCGCATAGCGAGAGCGATTACTAGCTTACCACTAGTCCTCGTATCCTTTCCATCCTCTACTCTCTTCGAATGGTCCGAAGAGAGTGAAGGAGTCCATATGCTTCAACTTGGGAGCGGAAATGGTTAAAAGAATGAAAGTAAAGATTGATATGTACAGTCAACCTTCCACAGCACCGAGAAGGGGACTTTTTTATTTATTTTTTTGTTATTTAATCATGTCCGCTCCCAAATTGAAGCGTATAGACTCCTCGCGGAGTTTATCTCAAGATATGTTTTTCTATGAGAACTGTTTGTTACTCAGTTACTCAACCTCTCGTTTTTGAAGAGAGTAGGGATGGAGAGGATACGAAGATTAGCTGAAGACTATTGGTGAGCTAATCGCTGTCACTATGCGTCGCTCTTTGGGATTGGAAAGGTGGGAAGGGATTTTTAGCAACACAAACACCCATTGCCTCGAATTGAGTAGAATCGATTTATCGACTAATCCCAAAAAATCTGCTCGTACCGGAAATCGAACCACAGTGGTCCGACACGGCAGCCAACGACGTTGACCACTGCACCAAGAACTGGGAATTATAATTCTTATAATTATAAATATATTGTTATTAATTATGTATTTATTGTAAAAAATTAAATAAAATACATTGCTCACTTTTAAGGTGTTCACTGTCAATACTTGGTGGAAAGGCATTATAATAAAAATTATAATACATTTTTAGTACATTATGTGGAAAAAGTACTAAAAATGTATTATATTTTTTTATTAAAATACATTGCATTACAGCTGACGCCAATGCGCCATGCAGTTTACAACATAATAAAAATATCACAAAACAAGTTTAAAAAAAAAACAAATATACGAAACAGAAAAGAAACATTTTAGTTACATAAAAGAAAAAAAACATAAACCAATCACCAAGTTCACTGCCGAAGATGTCAACATCAACAGGCAGTGCATTCATTAGCCGAGCAGCCCTTGCGACTGGCGACTCAAAAGACCTACGTTACAAACGAGTTCTAATTATATGTATATCCCATATGATTAATTCTACTAAAAAATGTCGCTATCGCGTATCAGTTTTTAACATTTTTTGATGCTAGAATATGATTTCACATCTGATATGGCCCAGCTTCTAAGATTTCTCCACGGCCATAGAAAACAAGATTCTAAAGCTTCCAAAGAATGTGGAAACTATTTGCTTTTGAATCTATTGATTAATGATGTTATGTACGCAATGCATTGTTGGAATGAATACGATTTATACTAGGTGGAAGTATTTTGTCATAAAGAAAATAAGATAGGCTGCCTACAGTGCCTACAGAAGACGTTCATAGAAACACCAATTATTCATTTTGAATATCTTTTCTATTGTAGTATAATTATTCGTTTGTTTCGTTATGATTCTACTCCTTGCTTCCCGTAAAAAGGAAAATTCCCAAACTACATTTTTTTTAATTTTATCATTGTAAAATATTAGAATCAATCTTGCTTCATTACTTAAGCAAACTTTGCGATAGTAAGTCCGAAGATGCCGCTGAAAGAGGCGAAACTTGCGTCACAGTTAGTAGCACAATACGTGGAATAATGGAAGTAGTATTAAATTTTATATATCTTCTCTGAATTGTCACATTTTTCATGCTTTTGCTTTGCCCACTATTTTTATAGTATATACATATATTTTCTTGTTAAAATGTATGAAAATCAATATCATATTTTGATTTCTCATCGCAGAAAACAAATGAATGCACTGGCTGAATTCAGCAAGGTTTAACTGTGATTAATTTTGACACATTTAACCGTGACCCAAAAGTAATATAATATATTCCTTAAGATCAATTTATCGCTAAAAACTAATATTACAACTGTTAATATTCCTCCCTTTTCATTCGCCAACAATCTTCCCAGAAAGTCATTAATTTCTTTTCCCTCTTATCTCTTTCCCTACAGTAGGTAGAAGGCATTATCTACCTCCAGCGGAGTACATTTCCGCTCCAGACGATTGGCAAAAGGCAGCCAAAAAAAATCTGTAAGCCAGCGAGGAAACGAGAGATCGCTCGCTTCAGATAATGCTGTTTTTTCCTTGCCGATATTGCAACGTTTGATAGACGAAAGAAACCGAGTAGCAGATTTGTGTAAAATATGTATATGTTTCAAAGAATTGTGATTGAATTATAAGGTTTGCAATATTGTGATGAATATACTAAATTAAAATTAATTACATTGTAAAGCATATGTATCCTTAATGCTGTGCTTCGAAAACAGATGCTTGCGGCATATATGCGGAATATTTGGGGTGCGGTGGTTTGACTTTGTCATAAACACGAAGGTAAGAGAGCGGAAAAACCAGTTTATTACGTCCAAGGTAAAAAGGTGACGATGGACCTGGCTTGGGCTGCGGATGCCCCAGAGGAGCCTGAATCCGGTCTGTCTCTTCTATCAACATGATGGATTCCTTCGTCTCGGAAGGCCGCTGATGACCAGCCATAAGATGATGCCGGGATGACCTGGGAAGATGCGAGAAGATTGGCGGGTGAATCCTGGAGGCATCGTATGGCGGCCATATCTCCGAATAGGGAGCGGATATAAAAAATAATCCTTAATCGAGCGTATCTCAACAGAAGTTTGAAATGAGACTTATAGGTAAGGTTGCCAAACGGAAATGTCTCCATATTTCACTACACTACTGTGTATTCTGTTTTCTTCCTAAACTCTGCGTGAGATAATGTTTTAATAAAGCTATGCAAATACATATTTGCCACTCAAGCCAACTACTGAAATCCATAAATCGATTGAAATATCAATTTATTAACCGCCCGTACTGGGACTCGTGAGGTCCTCAACCAAATCAAACGACGTTGAGACTTCACCAAGGACCCGAAAATTAAACATAAGTAATTGTTGCGGTACGTTCAATTCCTTAAAATATTGGACTGTCAAATGCTGGTTTTGCTTTAGCATGAAAGAAACCCGATTGGTAATCGTCTGTAAGAAATTGGTCATGCTTGCTTCGTCCGACCTGTTGCGACACGTCGTTTTTATTTTATGTATTTTAATTTCGAAAAAACGATTCGCAGCGGTATGTGGTCCCACAGAGTGCATTCGTAATGCACATTCACAGCTGTTTTAATTTGTAGAAATTTATCTTGGAGGATTTATTTCTGACAACGTCACGTGTATTCCTTTGCACTTTGCTTGGCTGCAGGTTCAATAAGCTTGGTTTGTTTATTTTGATGCGGTTTTTCTACCTTCACATTCAATGGCGATAAGAGTATTCTAATCATTTACTCATTCTATTAATTTTATGACTTCAATCGGATATTTAACTAGAATGCAAAATTATTGATATTCATTAATATTAAGTCTTTACGGCAATCTTTTATATCTTGTTTTTTTTAGCTTAGCGTGTAAATAATTAGCAAGTCGAAGCAAGATAGGGCATATAAAAACATATGTCGGTCCCTGTGGTCTAGTGGCAAGAGCTTTGTCCCTTAGCGATCTGGAGACCCGGGTTCAATTCCCGGCAAGGTCAGATTTTTTCAATTGAAAAAAAAAGAGATCTTGAGGGCTGGGTGTATGTTATTTATCGTTGATTTTGTGCACAACTGATTTATTACTTATCATCGAGTTAATCTCGTATGACTTTCACAATTAAGAATATTTGGCGCATTGGCGTAAGCTGTAATGCCAAATATTTTTTTTACTTAAAAAATTATTTAAAAAAAAAACATAGTTAACGAAACATAAATATAATTTAGGGCTTCGACTGAAGACGCTTTATGGAATTTCTATTTCACATTGGAATCGTTTTAATTTTGCATCAATGGCAATTAAATTTACCAATTTAATTATATTGTTATATATAAGCTGTACAAACTATTATACTACGCGTCAGCACATGACGAAACCCGGTTCGTTAGCGACAGTGGAAACTTATCGTATCGTCTTGTATAAATCTCATTCATGTTAATAAGTTTATCTATTTTACTTTTATTAAATTAATTGAAATCGCTCAGCTAACAATGGCTATGCAACTGTGAACTTTGAATGAGGAAATACAAACTTTTAGTCGCCTAACTTTAATATAGTTCATTTTATCCGTAAAGAATGTGTTGCCAAGTCGAAGCACAGACGCTCAGAAACTTATCGCCGATTCGGAACAGTCAGCGCCACTTCCGGCGCGCCCCACTTAAGATTTTCCCGTTCGCGCGGGAAAGCGGAGGCTGCGCCGGAAATCGAAACGCCATCTTGCGGGATGCCGCGGCGAGCTGCTGCGGTCGGGTTTTATTTGCAAAAGCGCGCGAAAATTGACGTGACAGGTGTGGCAGACTCGACTGGCGGATCTCACGCCCGAGAGAGACCGCAGATCGGATAAAGATTCGCCGTTATTTTTTTTTTGCATTCTTTTATGTTCACAGCTAGTAGATTGTTTCGTTCGTTTTACCCGCGCCAAATTGATCAGTTAATGTATAAGCATGAAGATAAATTGATCGAAATGAATTACACAGTTGTAAATCCACAACTAGACTGCTAAAATAAGCATATGATTATTATCTTTCTCTGAATTGTAGTTTCCTCGAAAGTACTTCATTTTAATAAATATAAGCATTTTTTTAAATAAATAAAATTATAATGATCGGGACCAAAACTGGTCCTTTATTTTACTGAATCTTTACAGTATAGATCAGTGGTTCTCATGTTCGGCCACCAGAAGATTTTGCTGCGGCCACCAACAGCTTCATAGTTTATTAGATATTTAATAAAAATGTGTTTTTACAAGTCAACAAATTCACTGAAAATAAGATATTTCGTATGCATTGTATTGTACATCAAGAACAGTTAGCAAAAACTCAAACACATACATGTTTGGGTCTTTTTGACAGAAAAGATTCAACACAAAAATTCGGTGCGGCCACCGGACATTTCCGTAGGATCGCTAATGTTCTTAATGCGGCCACAGCCAAATTTTACGTGAGAACCACTGGTATAGATGTAGATGAAGAACTGAAAAATAAGGCTTTTACTCCAATTTCAACATCATATTTAAATCGTTTGAATTCAGTCAGTTCAAGTTCATTCGTGCGTTTGAAACGTCTGAAGATGCCGAAAGGCGAAACTCATTTGTAACTTCAAAATTGTTTTTTTTTTTCATATGGTAATATTAAGCACAGTTGTGTTTGTTTATTTGAGGTGGGTATTTGTGTTTTTATAAAATTCTACGCACCCTTCTGATCCCAAAGAAGCGGCGCGTAGCGCGCGTTATTAGCTAACCACTAGCCCTGTCCTAGTATCCTTTCAATCCCTACTCTCTTCGGAAAAGAGAAGTAGCGTTTTCAATGATGTTTCGGTAATTTTTTCTGCGACTGCATTATGCAAACCAAAGTTGTGCTTAGAATATTTCATCGCGATGAGGGAAACTGGTCCTGATCTAAATGAATTCAATTTCGAATAATTACTAAAAATGTTTTCATATTTTTATTAGAATTTCATTCCTCCAAGTATTTACAGTGAACACCTAAAAAGTGATTTAGAATAGTCAATATGAAGAAACAAAAATAAACACATATTTCCATCACATTATACAATACTTAACTCTAACGTCTGCGTGCTTTCTTTCGAAATGCATCTACCGATGAATGGACACTTTCGTATGTCAGCATTAAATATTAATCTACGTTATAAATATTCATTAGTAGAACTATTCTCGGGTTTCCCAGTGTGGGCTCGAAATACGAACCGTTCCGTGTGTCCATAATAAAAGTCGCTGTTATTTACACGCTCAGCTTGCATTACAAACGTGAATTTAAAATTCAAATTAACTCAGCTTGGATTTGTAACGTCTGCCAGTTAACACTCGGATTAATGTGACGTGTCATGTCTCGCACATGGGACAGGTTATATCGGGAGAATCGATCTCATTGATCGTTTAGTACAGGTATGCCCAAAACTTGGCCCGCGGGGCTCGTGTGGTCCAATTGAAGGTTTTGTGTGGCCCTTGAGGATTGCAACTTTCTATAAACTTTTCATATTGTTTTTAAATCTAAAATCGAAGTCTCGAAACAGGTTGACTGATGAAAATTTAGCTTATCTCCAGCGGTGAGCAACGTCCAAATTACCGGTTGATATTAAAAAAATATATATATTTTGAAATAGTGAGCTGTTTGTTTGTCATTCATATAACAAAATATATCATTTTATTTGGCCCATTTAGTGATTCCAGTTGGGTATCTCTTGCTTAGCTTAGAATTTTTTTCGTATAATCAATAAGGGTCCATTTTGCTGAGAGACAGCATTTTCAACTAATAAATATAACCATATTCGAATATATTGATTGAATTAGTATTTTCTTTAAAAATGGCGTTCTATATTAGTTCATTTACGTCAGAACTTTAAAAATACATTACTAGAAAACTGGCGTAGAAAGAGTGACAATAAATCACATCGTTTCTGGCAAATCTAGGTTTATTGGTAGTCATATTAGAATACTAAAATGTCATTACATAAAATAAAATGCCAATATATTAGTGGCATTTCATAAATTATGTGCATTTAAACGAATTAACTGTCGATTAACGTCGTCGCTGGGCATTTTATTCATGTCATTAACTGATAGATATGTCACGGTGAAAACATATAATGATATTCTTAACGAGCAAACAAACATTAATCCATCACCGTTACTCAGACCATTACAGAAAACTAATGCAAATTTACCAAAATAACCTTAATTTAAAACTAACTTACGTTGATTTCAACTCATACTACATATATTAAGAGGTATAAAAGCTAAACCGCAACTATCTACATAGTTTTGATTAATGATTCGTTACTTACGTCTTTGCACAAACTTCAAACCAAAGATGAATCGTCTCGAAACCATTTAAAATTGACATCGAAAATGACGATCAAAAGCATATTACTCTCTTACTAGAACATTAGATTTTTTTACGATTATTCAATAATTTGCCTTTGTGGTTAGTGGTGGTTTTGCTTTTATGCCCCTCAATTATTATATAGTGTTCACAAATCGTTGGAGCATTGAAGCGTTGTATCAGATTCATTTCATTAGAGATATGAAACGAACGGTTTCTTCCCGGATGATATTTTTTTCTTCTCCAATATTTAATTGTTAATTAAACCACTCTGCTATTTATCAATTCACCTGTCACATTGCAGTTCGATCTCATGCGAAAACCTGTTATTAAAACAGATCATATTTGTTTATAGAGATACTGCATTATTTAAAAAAAAACCGTATAAACAATGACTAACATATGACACATCGTTATCGATTTATAAAAAAAAAAAATCATGCTTCGCCGTGAAGTGTGCGAATGAACTTGAACTGACGCCTAGTATAATAAATAGGTTTCGGGTGTATCGAATATATAAAACCGAAACGGCGTATGTATATATGTGTGTAATTCCCTTTTGCATTGTTGTTGCAAGTTGCCATAAAAACGAATATGAAAGAAAATATGTTTGAATTTTTATCGGCGAAGACATTTAGTCAAAATGTAATAAATTAGTCTTCTACCAACTTTTTCCCGGCTTTTATTAATATAATAATGTTTATTATTTACGTGAAGGTATTATTTGACATTTCTTTGACAGCAAATTAGATTTTTTCCTTGAATTTGGACATTTTAATGGGCGAGAATGGGGCGGGGCTGTCATCAAATTAAATAATGTTTGTGATTTTATTTTAACTCTATTTTGGATGTTAGATTTTGTGATATAATTATGTCGAATGATATAACATTAAATAATTATTGGTCGCTTAGTCCGAGCGACGCCGGGTAGCAATACTAGTATGTTATAGTCGGGTCCGTGGTCAACGTCGTTGGCTTCCGTCGGGGACTTCACAGGTTCGAATCGCAGTTCAAGCAGCATCTTATCAGTCGATTCTGTTCGAAGGCATGGGTGTTTTTACTGTCGGAAAGTTCCCTCATAACCAGTGACGGCTGGTGACGGAGTGTTGGGGGGTGCAAAAGGAAGATTCAACTATTTTTCCTTACTACGGAAGAGAAACAGTTGGTATTACGAACATCTGAATTGAAAGTCCATGCTATAGAAGTGTTTTATAATCCAATAAATAGGAAATAACTCTTGCAAAAACGGTTGAATCTTCCTTTGCAGCCCCCAACACCCCGTCGCCAGCCGTCACTGCTCATAACCAATAGATTCTTTAAGCGGGGTGTAACGAGAGCGTCTAGCTAACCATTAGTCCTAGCTTTATCACGTCTATTCTTTCTCACACCAAACTTACGTGGCAGAGCCACTTAGTAACAAGCAGTTAAAAACAGGGCTGTGGAGTCGGAGTCGGGGTTTTTTGACCGGTGTCGTCCTGGGTGTCATAACATTTGAGAAGTTTGAACTTTTTATTTTTGCAAATATATGTAAAATTTGGCTATAGGCCGGATTGGTTGGTTGATATATTATACAATTGAATACAACTAAATAAGAAAGGTAGGAAAAAAATAACGAAATTAAACCTTTTTTAGTCGGAGTCGTGTTTTTGTTAAATGCTAGAAAAATTTGTATTTTTTTTAACGAGTCCACAGCCCTGATTTCTAATGTCAAAAGTTCCCGTACACGATCATTTAAGCCAGTGATGCAAAAATGCGGCCCAAAATAACAAATACTTCATCAAAAAAAAATTCATTAAATATGATAAAAAATATTGATTATGCAGTAGCAACGGTATATAAAAAATCAATGTTATTTTTTATTATTTAATATGATTATATTCACATGGATATAATTTTGTGACCGAAATTTATTTTTTTAAATGAGTCATATCGTTTGTGATGCAGGTGCAGTCTATTTTTAGATTACTGTTTTCAACACACGGATTTTATTGTTAGTTCTTCAGGATTTTTGTCAGTGCATGACCCCTTTGCGTCCCGCGAAAATTTTTAAATGGATAAATTGGCTCTTCTCTCAAAAAGCTTGTGCACCACTGATTTAAGCCAACCATACTCAACCTGCGGCCCGTCTAGCTTTTTTGTGCGGCCCTAACCACATTTATTATCAGGGACATGATTTACAAAATCTGGTATTCTATATTCTATACAGCAACATAATAAAATTTACAGCAAACTTAATAATGAAGATGTGACCTGGAGGCTCAAGGTGAAGAGTCTAGCGCCTGGACACTGGACTTCCCAGTTTATAACTGGACATGGCAAATTCAACGGCAAACTATTTGGGTTGGGCAAGTTGGTCGAAAGGCCGGATTGCACTTGTGGACACGACTACCAGGACGCTAATCACGTACTGTGGGACTGCCCCGAGATGAATGCCGAACGAGCTGAGCTGTTTGCTGCGGTCCGTCCTCATACGGGCCCAATATGCCACGCTGACTTGATCTCAACCAAGGCCAATTTTGAGGCATTCGATAAATTTGCAACATCATATGGGGAACGGGATAATCTTGATTCCTCTTCAGATTCAACGCGAAGTAGATTAAGCTCCACGGATTCTCAGTATACAGATACATAAGATACTTAATATCACTCTAACAAAGTGGCTGAGCAAGTCACATTTTCTTTTTTATTCTCTTTCTATTTCTCTTCTCTTTAAGCACCTTAGTGCATGGCTAAAAGATCAGTCCCGTGCAGCTCTGTCTCGGGCCAAGTAAGTGAGGAGTAAATTTGTTTCTTTTCTTGATCGTATAGCGTTATGGAAGGCGGCTGTGAAAAACGGCTGCACACACATAACGGATGGGTGGTGGGACAACCAACTTGTTCACCCAAATATATATATATATATAAACTTAATAATGATGGATGGTGGTGTCTTTTAGCTTTTCTGTGTGATATCACAGAAAAACTTAATGAACTCAATCGTGGCTTACAGGGCGATGGCGAATAAAGTATTTGCTTTTGAAGAGAAATTAAACATCTACCACGAAGAAATAGAGAACCAAGTATTGCATAACTTTCCAACTGTAATAAAAGCTAAACAAGATGGTATACATATTTCCGCAGAAAACTATACGATATTTTTTAATTATTTAGCTGCCTTAGCTAAGAAATTTAAGAGCAGATTTCAGGATTATCGTTGTGTCAATAATTGTTTGTTACTTATAGAAAATCCGTGGCACCTAGAAACAGCCACTATAACCCCGTGTCTTAGGTAAGCGACGCGAACCGGCAAGAGAATTTAGGCGAATCCAGTCAATTTAAAACGTAGTTGATCAAAGGTCTTATGTGCCATCGCTCGGCCAGACGCAATTAACGCTCTGGTGAGCTTGGACCGTTTCATATTTTCAAGCGATTCGCGTGCGCCATGAGTGCGCACTTGAGGCGACTTGCGACATATGCCGTCCTGACCGGACCGCTTCGCCTACGTATGACACTTGCATGGGCGAGGACCGTTTGATATTTTAAAACTCTGCCGCTTTCAAAGCCGCGCCGGAACGCCTCGCCTAGATTCGCCCAGCTAAGACGACCCGTAACAAATTTAGCTGCATTGGGATATGATTATGCAGAGCTTTTTCACGAATTTATCGAATTTAAGAACGATACTAATCTGGAAGCTATTTTCGAAGAAAAAAGAGAGGGAAAGGAGTAGTACATCCATTTTTGGAAATTAGTTCCTGAAAAATATAAGACTGTAAAAAATTGTGCTTTCCTGCTCCTCACATTGTTTGCATCAACATATCTTTGTGAATCATCATATTCCAAAATGAAATATGCAAAAAACGTATACAGTGAAACCCCGATTCTACGTTCTTCAAGGGACCGTAAAAACAAACGTTAAATGCGGGAAACGATGAATGCGGGAAAGTTTTCAGTATGGTGTTTCGCCGGGACTATACAAAATGAACGAGCCACGCGGGAAAACGGATAATGCGGGAACGTAAGATCGGGGTTCCACTGTACAGGAATCGACTTACTGATTCTCACCTTGATTTGGTATTGAGGGTAGCATGCAGCAATTATAAATCCGATTTGTCTAAAAAAAATTGAAAATTTATCTCAATGTCAAAAATCACATTAATTTTGAAATAAACGCTTGGATATACATGTTACTTTTGAGTTTTACTTTTTTCACTATTGTAATTTTTAAGGAACCGTATGCTGCTAATGATAAGAAATGTACTATTATTCTGTTTTAGTTTATAATTTTTAAAATATCAAATTGTTTTCCAAAAAAATGGGGGTTGGGGGTTTCATATTTTTTTCGTCATACCAGCCCAACATAGTGTTGCGGCCCCCGTTGCTTTACAAAGATATGTATGTGGCCCGAAGACAAAAAAGGTTGAGTATCATTGATTTAAGCGGAGCGTATCGATACAATAAAATGTAAATATATAGTGTCAGTAATTTTCTTTTAAATCAAGATTGACATACACGAATATAAGCACATACGTACGTGTTGGGTAAAAGCCTTCATTTATCCCTTCACCCTCGTTTCCTCGACATTGTGCGCCTGCGCGATTCGAATGAAGTTTTTTACGAGGCTTGATCCAGGTCAACCATTTGCAAAAGCACACCTTCTGCCATTTCGGGAGTGTGACGAGCCAGCCGATAGCCTTTATCCGTACCCCATTAACCTAGTGCGGGGCGCGGTCCGTTTCAACGACGGGGCCTACGCGACAGTGCGGGTGCAATTATTCACCGGTAGGCTCCATACGACTACCCTTGCCAATCGCGTTGGCCCTTGAAACCCTTGGTCGTTTAGAGAAGTGAATTGACAGTATTGAGTTCAGAAGTACAGGCGCCAATTCGCACGTAATTGGTTCCTGAAAATGAGTGCGAATGCTGAATGCTCGAAAGTAGAGGGATGTGAAAAGTTATGTTGAAGAGTGCAATAAAATACTGTCTTTCTTAATCGCCATCCGTAGAAATACGTTCCTCATTGGATGTCATTCTTCGACGAAAGTCAAAATTTTTTCAAGATGTATAAGGGTTCCATATGCTTCAAGTTGGGAGCGGATATGGGAAGGGAAAATACCGTTCGAAACCCGGGTCGTTAGCGAAAAAATTCATTGGATAAGTACAATATCCAAACGGATGACATGTGATGTGGATGCATCCGAAGAGTCTTTAGCCTGGTTGTCTTCATCAGTGGAACGCCTACATTGTGAAAGGCCATTGGTTTGAACTATACTTTGAAAAGGTTCTAACTCTTCCTGACCCTAATTTGAGATATGAGCGCTTGAAGTTTCTATTTAATTCAAAAGTTAAAATACACATACAAATGTTTCAAATGACTTTTTAGTATATTTTTTCACAATTCAAACTATAATATTTTCAAATAATGATTTAATGGTAGAAAAAAATGATAACCATCTTATAACTTTATCAAATAAATTTAATAAAAAAATTTTGCAGATGAACATTGGAATTATGCTTATTCCGTTATTCAATATAAGAATACGGTTAGTACAAACTTTTCCCATTAAAGATTATTTTTTTGTGAAAATGTCAGTTAGAACTTTTTCGATGTAAAGTAACGATATATTAGAACGAATTTGATGTGACCTTGGATCAATATAATACTGGAGGTACCATGTGGTGGCAATATGCTCCACACAGTATATGTGGCATTTGGCTACCATATCAAGACTGTTTTTGAATGTCCTACAAAAATTAATTATGCATTTTAAAAACCGTTATTTTTGGTGGTTTTTTAAGCGTCTTAAAAACGATTTTCAACTGATGTGCAAAAATGTTCGAATCTTTGTGGTGATTTTCTCATGTTACTTGAAACGGTGGGCTTATTCGCGTCGCACCTTTTAATTTTCATGGTTTTGAAGTGGGCCCCCCGACATAGGTGTTTGGAATGGGAAGAGCACCGCTTCCCCCCTCAGAATACAACACCGTGCACACCTCACTACTTCACCGCCCTTCAAATAGGGTGACATCTATTTTACTAGGACGTCACGTCTATAACATAAGCGTGTCTTTTTAACTTTTATCATCATACTTGTTGGGCAATTGAAAGTTGTCAACTGTCACTTCTTGGTGAGGAGGCATTATCTAAATAAATTAAATATAATATAGTTCCTACTATGTACTTCCACTTGTTTTCTTATAAAGACCTGTACCGATTTCGCGATCATTGTCAACTGGAAATAACTAAGAGACAACTGAAATTGATACTGTTCTATTACCACATATATTCCGATAAAGATCTCAGGACCGGCGTCATCAATTGACAATGATCGCGGTGAGCGAAACCGGTCCTGATCTTCCTCAGAATATACTTGTAAGTATTACTAAATAATGTGCTTTTTTATTTATTTTACTTTACTAATACTTTCGGAATCTCTTGTAGTTTTGTGTATTCATTATAAATAGTAAAACTCCCCCTTATATAAACAATATACACACAAAAGGTAAAAGTTTGTGTTGCCCAAATGAAAAAAAGCTGTTCTTAGTAGATGTGTAGCTGGAAAAATACAACCGGTAGTGAAGGCTTTTCTGAATATAAAGCTGGAGTACCGATATGACTAAAAAAAATGAATTTATCGTTTAAAGGAAGGTGTTGGACGAAAATTACCTAAATATTCTGAACTCCTGAAAATTTTTGTCCGAAAACTTTCATTGGGTTATAGAAAAATCGAAGTCTCGAAAAAGAAACTTTTTGCCGGATGAATTCTTGAAGGTGGCCGTGATAATGGTATACATATTACTATAACGTTGGTAAGCAACGACGGTAGATCTCTTTGAGATGAAGAAAAAATGAAATAATAACCTATTAGTGTTATTGATTGATTAGGCATTTACTTGGTAGAACTCCATTGTAATACGGTAAGAAAAATAACAATGTATTTTAATTCTACAGAAATTATTTTATACATTTGTTGATAGCTATTTCGGCTTACGCCCTCGTCAGAACTATGTTTTAAATGATCATTAGAGCATGTATATATAGCCCGCTTAGACAGGGTACACAAAACATATTCTTCTCTGTTCCACCATCTTAATTTTATATGGAAATAATAAGTTATTGAATGTGACAAATTGATTTGATGTTTTCATGAAGTGAAAGCTTATCTGGATTTTTACTAAGTGCGAATAAACGCAAAATAAGTATTGTATCAAGTTGATTTATTTAAAATTGCATTAACGTTTATTAACGGCGAAGTATTATCGAAGTGGTGATGCGTTAATTGTGATTTGTTCATTAAGAATGTCATTGGATTGATTCTACCTATTAATTTCTAGCTGTTCCAATGCATTTAGCTTAAGGCGCTTATTACAAGAATGTAAACAAATCGGGACCGAATTAAGGTCCTGTGATTCCTCTATGAGGTGGTTTGCAAATTGCGAATTTGTTTTTTTATTATTTAATGATCTTTACTTTACTTTCCCATCTTCATTCCAGCTAATTTACTTTCCCAGCTCCAATTACTTCAAAATACAAGTACTGGATACGTGTATCAGCTATACTTGAATGTTCCGCACAGAAGATAATAATGTTGGGACTTTCAGTTGAGACTACCTAGATTCGGCTCCTTCGTAAATCGAGAATGAGCCTCCTATCCGACACTCAGGAGAGGAATTTTGGGAACGGAGTAAGAGAAACATGGTGCTCTTATAAACAAAAAACGTTCTCAAAGCGTTATGTGGGTGCGGTTAGCACCCATTATTTAATTGTTACGAATTTTCACAGACTTTACACACGGGTTTAACACAGATAGATTAACAATACACGTTACGTTCTACAATACATAACACACGACTATTATAATTGCAAAGGCGATATCAGGAATTTACTAGACTTTATCCTTAGGGAGAGGATTAGGCGCGTGCATTCTCAATGCTGTCCAATCTCTCACTGCCAACTGTATGAAAGAAAGCGGTTCCATTAGGTACCAAAAGACCGTTACAAAAATACCGTTAAACGTCACTAGCGATAAGCCATTATTTATGGCCCATCGATTTTTGCATGAAGTACCATGTACTCTCATGCACTCAGGGCGTGAAAGAGTCAAGAGACATTTAGAGCGAGACGTCCGCATAAATGTCTGTTCTACAAATTTGATATTACTCTATATTGAATCGCTATAGATTTCAATATAGAGTAATTAGTGTATCCTGTGTTTTGATAAAGAGTAATCTGAAAGAAGCAGCAATTTTTAAAAGTACAAGAGGAGGCTACATGAAAAATTATCTCAGAAAAACTTTGGGTCATAAATGAAATAGTGTCGAAATAAATAAACACTGGCAGGTGACTCAGCTCTCTTTATTTATTATTCATCATAACGTACCTCACTCGAATACTCTATTCGGCAATTGTAATCTGGCTGAATTTTGCTCCTTTCCCGACGCAACTGCAAACATTGGTGACCGCTTCTAAAACTCGTCGAGCTTTGGTTGAAGGGTCGTCGTTCCCGCGTCGGGTACTCGCTTAGACCTTGGTCGTCGTGGTATCGACCCGTGGGCATATACCGCTATCCACGACGGGTGAGGAGGAAGCCAGATTATTCATTTGAACGTGTCTTTTTGACCACGAGGACTTGCATTGGTGTTTATCCATCGGCATTGCAAATAGTCGGCTCAAAATTATTTGCCACAAATTTTGAATGTGCCATTTTCATTTTTGTTTTGTTTGTTGAAGGTCTAGTTTTTTTTGACATCCTTATTTCGTGAGTGTATGGACATACGAGCGAAACTACAAAAATGGCTGTTTTGAGTTAAATATGGCATTGACATGCTCAAATGCAGTTCCATAAGGTATACAAATATGAAACTTGTACGAAAAGGGGTTTACCAGATATTGCTCGGCTTTCCTGCAAATCCGTAAGAACAAAGCTTAACATTGAAAACTGTTTTGCCATTTATCTCAGTTCGTTGTTTTTGTAGTTCGCCCGTATGTCCCTACACCCACGATTTCATCTTCATCTTCCACTTATAGACGGCTCAAAATTATTCGCCAAACAATTGGAATGTGCCATTTTTATTTTTGTTTTATTTATTATTAGTCTAGTTTTTTGGCTTCCCTTTATGATCCTGTCTTCATCATCGTCGGTCCCTGTGGTCTAGTGCCAAGAGATTCCCGACAAGGTCAGATATTTTCAATTGAAAAAAGTGATCTTGGGCTGGGTGTATGTTATTTATCGTTGATTGGGTGCACAACTGATTCATTATTTATAATTTGGCGCATTGGCGTAAGCTGTAATGCTAAATATTTTTTTTTTACTAAATTTTTTTTTTTTTATTTAAACTATAATCATTTCTGTTTTCATTTTCTCGAACGCGATAGCTAAAATAGACTGTTAAAATATCTGCCCCATGCAGCTATTATCGAGCGAGTAAGTGAGGAGTAAATTCGTTTCTTTTCTTTACCACACAGACTTATGAAAAGCGGCTGTGAACAACGGCGGCATACACATAGCAGAAGGTGGTGGGACAACCAACTTTTACACTGAAATATATATCTTCGTCTTACAATTATTCTCAATAATTTTAAGTGCGCAATACGTATGAAAGTTGCGCACATATTTTGAGGGCGATATTGCGAATAAAAACAATTTGACACTAGTGAGCTTATTTATGTTTGACAGCAACGAGCGCTAGGTGGACCATCTTAGTTCCGATCATTGCCGGCGGCCAAGGTATAATGGTTGATCAACTCAAACCACCGAAGAAACCCGCCATACTAAATAGGTATTGTGAACCAGCTCTCTTAGAGTTGAAACTTCTTTCTCTTCATCTACATTCTACATCACCACACAAAATGTATGAGGTTTAATAAGATAACTTGAAATATTAGGTTTTATTTCATGCAGAACTCGCCTTTCGTAAATATGTATTTTGAAACCCTATCACAAAGCCTACTCGAGCGAGTTGGATACATCCATACAAAGTGCACACAGGAAGGGCCGGATTAGGCGAGCTGACGCCCTTTTTTGTCGCATTTTCTTGCCCAGCTTTTTGTACATTACAACATTACATCATTATTTTGTCTTATTCAATTTCCTGTCAACATTATCTAACCCTTGTTTGGTATTATTTTCAGTAGTCAATACATTTCATCTTATTCACTGGGACGAGAAATAGTCAATTGATTCAACAAATATATTATTTCATATCAGATATCTGCTGTGTTAAAGAAGAGAGAGGATTCGGCATTGGGTCGTTTTTGTATTGGTTTTGATATCCCCGCAGCCAATGAGTTAATATGAATTCGTAATGGCATATTTCAACTGAAGGTGAATAGAAGAGGGGAGGGGGATAAGAAATAATTAGTACAAGATAATCGCTGTCTTTCTATGCTTCATTTTGTGAGCATCCGTGATGCACAACCTGCAACCCTCGATGACATTTCATGCGGCCCGAAATGACAATTATCAACCTTTGTTCACCGTTGTTTTTAGGATTCTGTTTAAAGGCATGGGAGTTTGCGTAGTCTAAAAACGCCTTCCCACCCATCTGATCCCACAATCGGGTATAATGAGAGCGATTAGCTAATCACTAGTCCTCGTATCATTTCCATCCCTACTCTCTTCGAAAAAGAGAGGTTGAACAACTGAGTAACAAGCAGTTCTCGTAGAAAAACATATGTTGAGATAAACTTCGTGAGGAGTCCGTATGCAAGTCCAAGTTGGGAGCGGACGTGGTTAAAAAAAAATCGCTGTCTTTCTATGCTTAATTTTGTGAGCATATAGATCGGTTATGCAATACCTGCGTCCCTCAATGACATTTCATGCGGCTCGCAATGACAATTATTAACTTTTGTTCACCTTTGTTCTTCAGAACTTTTTACGAGCGATGGAAGGATAATATAAAACAATAAACTACTTTTAGTGTATACAAATCATTTTTATATACACTAAAAATATCGATTATTGAGTCACTTTCACCCATGTGGCCCCTCGAACTATCTGAGAATTGATTATCTGGCCCTTCTCCCAAAGAGGTTGTGTAGCACTGATATAGATGGTGTGTGGTAAGGATTAAACTACATTGACACCTATTTCTTCAAATTAAAATTCAAAAATCGTTTTTTTCCGTGCTTCAATGGTCAACTCGTAGGCTGCCGTGACGGACGATTCTGTTCAAAGGCATGGGTGTTTGCGATGCCTAAATTCTTTCATACCTATCCGAACATATAAGCGAGTATAAAGAAGGCGACTAGCTGACTACTCGTCCTGTCCTAGCCTTATCCTTTCTATCCTTACTCTCCTCATCAAACTGAAAATCGGTTGAGCAACTGAGAAGTTCTCGTAGAGCAAATATGTTTAGACACATCCGATATGAGTCCGTAAGCTCCACACTGCAAAGGCACATGGATTAAAATATATTTATCCTATAATTTATACGTATTTGTGTGGACTATTTATGGTTCGACTTGTAGAATTTTTCAAGTAAAAACCTACATTTATAGAAATTTAGTACTCGATACTCGAGTAATTTGAAAAATACTCGAGTAAAACTCGTCATATATAAATGATGATCAATTTCCATTTTTTTGTTTAAGCAGCGGACAAAAAAACTTGATAGCACTATTGAATTCATTGTTATTTTTTAAGCCGACGTCCACAGTAACAGATACTACTGCGGGAATAAAAAAAACAAATTAGAATTTGAGACATTTAATTCCCTACTATTTTCGAAATATATGTGTCATAAATTGAAATAAATGTATTAATGCAATAAACTAAGATTATTTATCATCTATTTATATGCACGAATTTAAATTGATAATATATATTTTGGTACATCTAGAAACAACTCGAGTATTTTAGAATTTTACTACTCGATACTCGAGTAGTTGAGATGTTGAGTAATTGGAGTCTCTAGTAGTTAGGAATTGTCTCATTTGAAAACCGCCGATGCTAACTGGCATACGCGCTAATTTTTCATACTGTGAAAAGATAATTCATTACAAAAATGATTAGGTACTTTGAAACTCATTCAATTTTTTGTAAGATGTGCATCAATGTTTATTTTTTTACGGTTTTTTTTGTGAACGAAAAAAAGGCATCGAGCTAATGCACATGACAAGAGCGCTGAACTTAGTAACGTTAATTTATTAAATGACATTTACATTCATTGTGCACCCTGTGTACAACGGTATATAAGGATGATAAATGCAGGCTTAAACATAGTTCTGACGATGGTGTGAGCCGAAATAGTCATTAACAAATATATAAAATAATTGCTGTAGAATTAAAATACATTGTTATTTTTTAGTAAATGCCAACTCAATCAATCAATACATATACATTAAATACAATAATTACGATATTTAATGTGAATCATTTGAATTTTGTACTTTTCCATGTGTTTCGTATGTAACGATTGCGTTTCGCCTTTCGGCATCTTCAGGCATTTCAAGTACACGAGTGAACTTCATCGACGCGTAGTAAATAGTGTATAGCTTATATATGTTTAAGAATAAAATTTTACAATTTAACAAGTTTAATTGTTTTTCCTGCAATCCGTATGAATTTGTGAATGTGTTGATGTTAACAACTTCAGTACCGTAAGGCCTCTGGTGGCCGCCGCGTACTTTGCGAATACCGTCATAAATATTGCAAAATATATATAAAAAAATATGTTCCTGTAAGAGTTTTTCTTTTTATAGCTAGTGATCTATACACTGCCTCTATAAAAAATGGTCCTTCTGTTATCAGTCAATCTTGTTGAAAAAATAGTTTTTTAGAAGTCGGGTGGCAGATGTATTGTAATTAAGGCGACCACCTTTCTCAGTACTGAATTAATGAATTGCTTCGAAAAAAATCTATTTGTATTTAGCTACTTAAACCCTAATTCACTCTTTATTAGCTTTATAATATAATCCAAGTGAATAAAACTTCATAAACTTTAATCACATAACCATATTCATATTAGTTATGGTATTCACAACAGCTAACGATATTAAATTTAGTTATATCTGTGGTGAAATCCCACGCAAAAATTCAACATATATTTACCTAAAACTGATATTTCCGACTCAACTATTTTTTTCCAGATTTATTTAAAAGAACAATAAAAATTTCCCAAAACAGGAATGCGGTATCAATAATTACCGCATTCCTGTTCTCGACTAAACAGTATCAGTTGATAATGCTCGCAATGAACAAAACCTGTCCTGATCTCAAAAAATCCAATAAGTACTTTTTACTTTTACTTACTTATTTTTTTTACTATTTTTATCATGTTCATATCAGTTATGGTATAACGCAGGAGTTACCAACCCCGTGCCCGCGGGTGCCATGGCGCCCGCCGACTGATATCTGTACGCCCACCTACGTTGGCTCGAAACATTTTTAACTTAACATTTTTGCAAAATTAGTTTTGTTGATATCATATCGACAGGTGAAGTCTCTCGTGCATTTCCCAAATATGAAGGAAATGGTAGATAACAGTGAATTAAACGTCATACACATTCAAGTACTTCAAAAACAGTTTGAAGGGAGATTTCTGCAGTTTACGACTATTGAGCCAATGGCCTCATTTATTGAAAAACCTTTTATTTGCCAATTAAATACAATATAAATAGCATCATGTGTTGCAGGTTTTGTTCAAGAAACGGCACAGCAAGAAAAAATTTACACTGAAAATCTTTTCAACGAGTTTTCACTTTATTAAAAAAAGAAAGGTTGAGCAACTGAGTAGCAAATAGTTCTCGTAGAAAAGAACATATGTAATATATAACATAAGATAATCGCCGCAAAGAGTCAACATGCGGACATGGTCGATAAAAAACATTATTTCTTTATAATGTCCTTAGAAAAAAAAGGTGGCGCCCGCCGCCCCACATTATTTTTTAAATGCGATCTCGGGTCCATAAAGTTGGGAAACCCTGGCTTAACGATATAAAATTTCGTTATATCTGTGTTGGTATCCCACGCAAATATTCAACGTATATTATTACCTAAAACTGATATTTCCGATTCGACTTTTTTTTACCAGATCGCCGATAGTATATTTAATACGAACAATAAAAAAATCCCAGAACAGGAATGCGGTATCAATAATTATATCTTTATAATTTATTACGCACTCATGCCTCGCACACCGCCTTCTAACCCCCCTCGGGGCGTTGTACTGCCAAAATTAGCGGTTCAAAATAATAATAATAATCGAGCCAAGCCGTTGCGTTTTTGTATACAAAACGTGCTTCCTTTGAAATTACATGGTATGGTTTTTTTTATTCAATTCAAACATAAAAAAACACAACCGTCACTCTTGTAACTGAATTATTACAGTTTTTTTGGTAGTATTTATTCTATTTGCATTGTGTTTGAGTGTATCGTAAATTTCATCACATAATTTTTCATTATTAAATTATTGATCCATCGATTGATGAATACATAATAAATGTGAGGATACTTTTTGCTGCAATTAGTTTTAATGATCCTAGTGGGTATTTTTTCCGGCCCCGTAGCCGACTGCTAAACGCTCATTATATCTGTGTTTTTGTTTAAAGATATTGTATGTCCAGTTTTGTTTTAAGGAAGTTTTTATATGCCAGTTCATCGACAATTTACTAACCTTTTAAATTAAGTTTAATTTGATTTTAATTTTGCATGTAGCACACCATACATATTGGTTAGAGACTTATATGGTACAGACGAACAAATTGTCTTCGGCAATGCTTCCCAAACTTTGGGCATCTGTGTACCCCTTCTATAATTTTTATAATATAGACATAACTCAAAAAAAAGCGATTGATAAAAATCGATCATAATAAAATAAATATCATTCATTATAATCTATGAAAATGATGAAAAGGCGGCGCTTTCCCTCAAGGTGTACTCGTACCACACTTGGTCTACGATAGCTAAATTTCGACAAAAACCGGACATACATAGGTACAACATCTTTGCACTAATACAAAATATGTAGGGTGAAGACACGACATTAAAAACAAAACAACGTTTAAATTTTCTTCATTTCCATGCGTTTTGTAAATAGCGACCCGGGTTTCGCCTTTCGGCATCTTCAGGCATTCAAGTGCACGAATGAACTTGAGCTGACTGTAGAATGATTCAAAATTTATAGTGAAATTGCATAATTAACCTTCAGTTGAGTCGTAAATAAAAAAAAAGAATAAAAGTCGGTATACAATCCATTAGTTTTGAATAACTAACCATAAATTATTATGTTGGACATTCCTGTAAGCTTGTAAGCTGATAACAGAAGTGAATCGAACGAAAGAGTAAGTGAAATGGAATGCTTTCGCGCAAGCACGTCCTTACATTATTAAGGTCAACGATTAACTTTACGACAAAAATGCAATAACCTGTTACAATTAGTGTGTTGCTCGGCTTGACTTCTATGCTTTTTTTTAACCATGTCCACTTCCCAACTTGGAGCATATGGACTACTCACGGAGTTAAACTCAACTTTTCTTTTGTATTTCTACAAGAACTGCTACGGATTTTATGGTGAAGAGCAGTGACGGTTGTGACGGGGTGTTAGGGGGTGCAAAAGGAAGATTCAACTATTTTTCCGTACTACGGAAAAGAAACAGTTGGTATTGCGAACATCTGAATTGAAAGTCCATGCTATAGAAGTTTTTTAAAATCCAATAAATAGGAAAGAACTCTTGCAAAAACGGTTGAATCTTCCTTTGCACCCCCCAACACCTTGTCGCCGGCCGTCACTGGTGAAGAGAATAATTATTTTTGTCCCAAAGAGTTTTAGTATATTTTCAAGCCCTTGGATTGATAGTATATTTAGACATGGCATTATTTTTATGACTCCGGTTCACCCAATGCAATGTGGTTTTTGTAAACACAATTCACGAGAACTAAACAAACCTAATTTTGACAAGGGTCTGTCAGTATTCCACTGCGTATCTACGCGTCGGCTATGAGGGTAAAGGGTGCCTAAATATACAATGACTATGGAATCTTGGACGAAAGGTGAATAAAGTAACATGTAACAGGAATGCACTCTATGCAGGGTTGCCAGTTTCCCAACTGGAATATTTCAAATACAGTCAACCCTGCTATAGCGGACACTTCTTTAGAGCTTTTTGCTATGTATGCGTATGCGGCGGTTATTCGTACAAGGCACGTGTCTCTTGCTTGCAAACTATAACACTAGGAACTGAAGTGAAACTCCGATTCTACGTTTTTCAAGGGACCGTATAAAACAAACGATTAATGCGGGAAGGTTTTAAATATGAACTAAATGCTGGGTCTATAGAAAATGAACGCACCACGCGGGAAAACGTATAATGCGAGAACGTAAGATCGGGGTTCCACTGTAATTGGAAAAATGTTTGATTTGCATCAAATTACAAAATACAATTGAAAAAACCAAAACCCAAGTTTTGTATGGGTGCGTAAGTTTATGTAGCGTACTCCCTATCCTCCCGCTATAGAAGGGCTGACTGTACTGATATTAATTACATTTGATTAAAAACGACTGTGAGCAGGGGATAGTGTTTTATGAATGATATTTTATTTTCTAAACAAATTTCACACTCCATGAGAAATAATTACGGATGAAAATATATTTATAAAAAATTATGTCGTTAAACACAGGTACGAGCAGATTTTTTCTGTCCATGTCCGCTCCCAATGTAGACTATAAGTAAAAATAGTCCAAGTTAATCTTAACAGAAGTTTTCTACGAGAACTGCTTGTTAGTCGGTTCTTTTCTTTTCCGAATATTGGAGATAAAAAGTGTAAGGCTCGGACATGACTAGTAGTTAACTAATCGCTCTCGCTATTTCGATTTCTTTATACAGCAGGACCCCAAATTTTTGTTTTTTGAATAATTAAAATTTTCGTAAAGTCGTAATCTCAAATTACATCGTTTCAAATTCATGTTTTTTAATCCCTCTACTTGCGAACATTCAACATTCGCACACATTTTCAGTGACCAATTACGTGCGAAAGTCGAAGGCCGCCTGTGTCATGTAGTAGATGTCGTCATGGACGTCAAAAATTGAATCACATGTTTCACGTGTTCCGCGACGTTAATTTGAATTTGGAATCGTTCTTTTTCTTGCACCTTTTCCCGCCACACACTGTCGTCTGGCGTGCGAATCGCGAAACACCTGTTCGCGAGACGACATCGTTAATTCGAGAATTGTTGTTTATGTATAATGCAAAAATTGAGAAGATGGCTATCAGCTGCTGCGGTCTTTCCGACCGGGGCTCGGGGTTCATTGATACTCGCGTAAACTGGTTTCCTCGCATTCGTTTTTTTTTTAACACGTACTCCGACAAATGGGGACAGAATTAATTGCATATTGCGTATATGACAAGTTATTGATGCACAATTTTATATTGGTGTACTAAATAAACCCTTATACTTACAGAGTGCATAAATTCGTTTGCTAATTGGCCATCAAATCAACACCTTAGTTTGAAAAGGTTCTAACTGCTCTTGACACTGTTTTGAGATATGAGCGTTTGAAGTTTCAAATTACTTATTTTAAGCATATTTTTTCACAAGTTTTGCTGAGTAATAATGATGACAATCTAATGATGGAAATAATGATGACAATCTTAGAACTTTGTCAAATAAATTCAGTAAAAAAGTTTGCAGATGCAGTGCAACTCCGGAATTCTGCTAACTCCGGTATTCAACCATAAATAATTCTGAAATTTATATACATATATGATAGACTGCGGTTAATACAAACTTTACCGACCAAAAGGTCATTTTAGGCAAAGATGTCAATTAGAACCTTTCCAAAGTAAAGTAACGAAATGCGAAACACGCACATTACGAAAGTAAATAATTTCGATTTAATTTCACTCACATTGATCGGCATCGATAATGATAATGAACGATAAAATTGCGAAAGTTTGCTGTTTGTCTTTTGTCCGATTGACTATGATATGACACACGCGCGTCCTACTGTAAGTTAATTGTACTATGCAATAAGTTGACAAAATTAACGGCAGTGCAGCGCATAAAATATACACGTAGTAAGGTTAGAGATATGTGTCTCATTAAACAAATGGGTTTTAAAGTAATGAATGCCTGAATATTTTATTGCTTTAGCAATACATATTTATTTTCAAAGAGATAGATTTTTAAATGTATGAGGTGATGCACTACCAATCGAGGTTCTTGTACAACACGAGATAAAATGATTGTCTATGTTAATTTATTTGAATTTAGAACACTGAATTCGAAAATGGGCGAATATTATATCCTGAAAAATTTTATGTTACACCGATAAGGCTAGCGATATGTTTGGTCTCATTAACCAAATGGGTTTTAAGTAATGAATGCCTGAATATTTCATTGTTTTAGCAATATTCTTTCTCAAAGAGATAGTAAGCGCTATGGGAAAAGTGCATCGCGTGCCGTAATAATAATGGGCGTCTTACATTTCCCATTGTGTCTGCAGACCGAATCTCCTAGCGTTTAACTAGCATTTAACTATGCTTACAAATTATTCGTGGTCTGACAATATCAGATTGAATAATCAACATCACGTAAAGAAAGAAAACACACATGGGTACAAACTAACGAAGACAAATTAAGCTACGTGTTAGAATAATCAATCAAAGGTACAGACTGAGCACGCTACTTATGCACTCAAAAAGTGGCGCTGTGAAAATGTCCTGAATGATGCCGACAGAAAAAAAGATAGCCAAAGTTCGCAAATTTTAAATTCCCCAATTTGATATAAGTGCGGTAGGTGGATTCTTATGTCAGAGGGGAGAAGATTTATTTATTATCAACGGCTGCCGCACACTCTAATGAACTGTTAAAGAAGTGGAATGCAATGATTATTTGTATACTAAAAATCAGGGATCAGAGTAACCACTTTTTTTGAGTTGCTCCACTCCGACACCTAAATACTCGTTCCATGATCCGAATAGCCGTAATAGGAGGCATATTATTTATTAATTGTATCAAATGATACCAGGGTTAAAAACCACCAAATATTGAATTTATCAAAATTGAAAATGCATTGTAATGAAAAACTTTAATATTAAAATTAAAACATATATCGAAGCAGAAGAGCACAAAAACAAAACTGTGCTCCGGTTCTACTCCTGTTCCGGCCAAGAACTTGTTAGTCCACTACTCCGCTCCAGATCCCTGCTAGAAATAGATTTTGAGGCAGCTATTTTTTCATGTAGCCGAGTGGTCAACGCTCTTCGGCGTTTGTTCACAACCACGTTAACCCGTTACACACACATAATAGAAAATACACCCGATCCTCTTTTGCACGGGGGATACGTTCCAAAAAATACCGTGCAAAAAAACGTGCCAAAGGGATAAACTCCTCATACAAAAATGTTAGACAGATTACATTACATTACTTAAAATGAAGTGAAAATAGAATTTGATTATAAGATATGAATAAAAATATTTTTACAAGGTATACAAGTAATAAATTTTCTTAGCTTTAAATTTAAATTAAATTCAGTAAATATATATATTTATTCAGTGTCACAGCTTGATAATAAATGTGCCCGATCATGGCTATTTTTCAATGTGTAGTATTTATATAAAAAAATCAGTTTAAAAAAATATACAGCACTTTTTTTAAAAACCGTGTTATTTCGAAACCGAGCAAAGGGAAGATCGGCTATATTGTCATAATGGTGAGAAAGATATAAATGGTAGCCATGGCATTATTTTCACATACATATTACTATAGTGGCTAACCTTACTATGGCTATTGCATATGGCTTACCTTTTTTATATTCCGTGTTCAAATGCAAATATTATTGTTATATTTATATTCCCTCCCGATTAATAGATAAGAGATAGTTATGAACAAAACACTGTCTTCTCCAAGACTTGATTCCCGTAAAAAGCAAAAATCCCAACTTCCATTTCTTAATTTATTATGTTAGAATATAAGAATCACTTACTACTTACTCAACCTTTCCGATTTTAAGTTCGAAGATGCTTCTGAATGAAGCGAAACACGTGTCACTAATATTAGCAAAATATGTGCGATAATTTAAGTTATTTTTTGTTTAAATAAACTTTCACAAAATTACCGCCAAATCCATCGAAATTATTCTCCCAGCCTTGTCCTCCTCTTCTCAATCTCTCCGGAAACTAGGGGTTGAGCGTTAAACTGAAGCAAGCACTCGACAAGCCACCATATTTCACTCATTCGGAGGGGATATAATTGAAAAATATCTTTGATAGTGGACAGTTACCAAGAGAATACAAAGTATAATTTTAATTCCAATGAAACACATGAAATCAGTATTTAATTGTTTCTGTTCGCTTCAGTTTAAGTCAAGTAAAAATGTCATTAATCCTAAAAGAAAAATTCCAATAAACCATTCGTGTCTGTTATTATTATTGAAATCAGTTGTTTTAAAACCGCGGCCCGCGTGTCGAATAATTAATAAATAAAAACTATATTTTTTCAACATAAATAACAAATCACAAAAGACGACATTGAGAATGTTTCCGTTGATATCAAATATACCCAAAGGTAATTAATTATGCAAATAAATACCAAGGCTGGCAACTTTGATGCCCCACCGCAAAAAAAATCAATAAAATCGATAAGACATGCATCTTTTTCCATAGCCGCGCCAAAACAGGTTCCCGCTAATTTTGCAATTAACTTATTAATTCGAATATTAAGATAAAGGATTTTAATTTTTGTATTTCTGTATGGAATTGTTTTTTAAACATGCTAATTTGTTTAATTTTATATGTGTAAGGTTTTGCAATACTCGGTTGTGGGGTCACGGGCATGAATTTTGGAATGGGAAATTTAATGCTTCGATTATCCAATCGATTTTGCGATGTTTACATTCAATCCTTCGCACAATACCTATCCGAAATTCAAAAAGTTGCCAAACGGATTGTTGAATCCTTGACTACATATTCGAATAAAACGAATGTCCTTGTCGTTATCTAAGTTTTATCCTCACTTTAGATAAAATAGTTTGGTAATTGTTGTGTCAATAAGTTTTAAAAATAAATAACGAATTTATTCCATAATTAGTAATACAATCGGGTCCGCGGTGCAGTGGTCAACGTCGTTGGTTTCCGTGGTGGGCTTCGCGGGTTGGATTCCAACTCCGGGCACCATTTTTGTTCGTAAGCATAAGTGTCTGTGTTGTCTATAGATATATTATCCTGTAAGCGGGGAGTAGCGAGAGCGATTTGCTTATCACTAGTCCTGACTTAACCTAACCAGTTCTATCCCGACTCTTATTTACCAAATGATAGGTTGAGCAACTGAGCAATAATCAGTTCTCGGAATAAAAAATACCTCCATTACGAGACCATATGCTCCACATTGAGAGCTGACATGGATTATAAAAATAATATGGAAATACAAAACCTGTTTGTAAATATTATCTGTAGATATTGATTGAGTAGACATTTACTTGGTAGAACTCCATCATAATACGGTAAGACAAATAACAATGTATTTTAGTTCTACATAAATTTTATATATTTGTTGATAGCTATTTCGGCTTACGCCTTCGTCAGGCAATAGAAGGAATACATTGTTATTTTTCATACTGTTTTTATAAACTCGTCAGATAACTGAAGAGTTTATAAAAATCTCGTGTAAATTATCCAAATTAACAGTGAACATGAAAAAAACGTCTTTCATCTTTATTCGCCATGAAGAAAACCTTTCTTTAATCCTGCTCCTCCATCGAATCGCTTGGCCTCGCCTGCTTTCGACGTTATCTCACGAAGCATCAAGGTGATGTGGCTAAATAGTGACCGCCGAAGCGCATAAGCCGTGGTGCATTAATAATCCTTTTAACTACAGGAAACAACGCTCTGCTGAACAGGATAAGACTATCCGTTAAATGCACTTGCTGCATGCTGACACATCCTCGCAGGTTCATTTTAATTGCATCCAATCATAACTGAGGAAATCATATTTCTAAAGCGACAGGTTGACTTTTGTCTGCATTCGTTATCCGACTAATCGACAGTCTGCCGATTGGATTAGCTGTATTCTGCAAGATTGATTTTTTGCGAGCGAGTTCGTGGGAAAAGATTACAGATACACATAATGTCAATTAACTAAAACATTTTATTTAGAATTTCTAATTTCAAAGTTTGATAGTGTGATAGTTTTAAACGAGCAACTCAATCTTCCAAACTCACCATTGTTATACCCCTTTAAATATGTAAATATCATTAATTATAAACTCACATACTTGAAAAAAATCAATTCTTTATTAATAGGTCGGATAAAACCATCTATTGTATAATTAAGGATTTCGACTGAGGGTGCTCGATGGAATTTCAATATCAAATTTGAATTGTTTGAATTTTGTACTTATCCGTGAGTTTTGTTGCTAACGACCCGAGTTTCGTCTTTCAAGTGCACGGATGTACTTGAACTGACTATTGTAATTTGCTCTCTCTATCCAGCTATTGTAATTTGTATGCACTTTAAATGCCTGACGATGCCGAATGAAACCCTGGTCGTTTATATGAAAATAACATCCAAAATAGGTAAAATCACAAACAAAATTCAAATTTTCTAATTTTATACAAAAAATAATTACACTAAATAAAAACATTATTTTTGTTGCAACAACAATTTATCAGACATACATTATTTATTTATTTAAAGATCTAAAAAAGTTTTTTGGTCTTTATCCACATTTAAATGAAGTTTATCAGTTAAAAATGGTAGCGATTAGCATAGCCGGTTGTGATCTTTATAAAATTATGGGTAAAAAGGAGTACAGCTTTATGTACTAAAAACAATGCCTCTCCATCAAAAAGTGAACATATTACAATATGTTGTAATTATTTTGCAGCATTACACCGAGACAGTGATGAGAGGAAAAATCAGATCATTTATTGTGTCTTAAATGTATAAATTACTAATAGAGGTACTAACTAACTAACAAATATGTACACTAAATTGAAACATTTCTTCTTAAAATTATCTTGAAATCATTATGTCGTCACCTGTAAAAGTCAAAGAGATCATTCGAGGCACATGCTTATAATGTGTAGTGCAAGAACTTAACTGTAGTTAACAGTAAGAGGGCGTCTCAGTTTTAAAATGCATCGAAATTACCATCGCCGCGATAATTGACGTCAAGTTAGTACCAACAACGGGCCCCATTGCGTTTCACACAGAAAGCATCCGTTGCTTCTTGAACGATGCTTCTTTGGCCACTCAAACTGTTGTAAGTAGGGCTGTGGAGTCGGTAAAAAGAAGTCCTACTCCGACTCCAGCATTTCCCAAAACCACGATTCCGACTCCGACATTGACCAAAAACACGACTCTGACTCCGACTCCGACTAAAAAATGGTTTATATCGTCACCTTTTTTCCCTAAATTTCCTATTTATGTGTATTCGATTAAATATTAACCTTATCAATGCGGCCAAAAGCCAAATTTGACATATTAAATGCAAAAATAAAAAGTTCAAACTTTTCAAAATTTCCGACTCCGACTACGACTCCGGCCGACTCCACAGCCCTGGTTGCATGAGAACGTTCTTATACATGTACATAGCAGCTATAAAATCAAAATTGAGTTATGACGTGTATTTCACATCTTCAGACTATATCAGGGGTGGCCCCCGTGTTGATCGCCACCGACTGGTCGATCGCGTAGTTATTCTAAGTCGCCTGCCTCTCTGGTGTACTGATGTACACGTCTCTGATTCCTCTTTTATTCCAATGATAATAAATACAATTTATTTTGTGAGTCGCCCGTGGTGGTAAAAGTTTGGCCACCCCTTGACTATATCATAATACACTCAACCCTTTTTTTACGCTATACATTGGTTCCAGAAAGATTCGCGTTCAAAAACCATTATTTCACATAATTTGATAAATTAGTTCCAAAAATCAATTCCATAAATTTCTTCCGCTTATATTTGATATTTTTCAAAAATATGTTTTTAATGCAAATAAGTGTTCATTCGTAAATATTAGTTGTCTGCATTCAGAATCAAAAACCAAAAAATATTTCCCGTACCGGGAATCGAACCCGAGCCTCCTGGGTGAAAGCCAGGTATCCTAGCCACTAGACCATACGGGAGGTTACCACCAGTGAAATAAATAATTTTCTAATTTCGTATGAGATAAAATGATAAAATTCTTACGTTTTTGTTTTATTTTTGAAGCATTCCAAGAATATGTTCTGTTTTTTTATCTTGTACCAATTATTTTAGAATTATGGCATGGTCGGACCTCGACTGAAATTGCTGTATTGAGTAAATGTTGAATCATTATTTCATATGATTGATTTTTAACTCACACACACAGCTCATAGATAAAATTACTACAGAATTGTGAATAATATTTAATAATATTGAATAAACAGCGGTACATTCATTAAAAATAATAAAACATTTTTAGTACTGACAATACTGCTCATGCTCGCGATGAGCGAAACCGGTCCTGATCATTTATAATAATAAATCGCTTTCTTGTAGAAAAAGGGTTCCCAAATGGCATAAAAGATACCATTATATATGTAGGATGATATGCCAAATTTATTGTGGTAGGAGAAGGATATAACTCATCCTGCATCCAGAAATGTTTTTCGACTAATAATAATTGTTCCGCTGATTGAAGACCAATTTCATTAAACATAGAAGCAAGAAAGGAATCAAATATAAAGGTGGATTAAACCAACATCACTGTTAATTATTAGTATTACCAATATTGGAAAGAAATAATTATCCGTTTCCTCTTAACGACTCATGAATTATGCAGAAATCGCTCCATAATTGCAAGTTGCAATAAATTAATCCTTATATGCAGTTAGCAATAATTGCATGGCTGTAAATGCGCAATGTTCGTAATAATTGTATTGCAATGTGCAACTCCCTAAGTTGCACAACAATATATGATTGATACAATAAAAAGTAAAATGTTCAGACAAGATACAACTTCTACTGATTAATGATCGCAAAAAAACACAAGCGGTAATAAGTGATATTCTATCTGGTTTGCCTTTTAAAAATAACTCATATATGGAACGTATTTTCTTAATATGCTAATGTCATGTAATTAACTCTTTGTGTAACTGAATATAGTTACATATGTATGTGTATTTTCTGTAACACAATACATTTGTAACTATACTGAATGCTTTATACTTTTTTTTTACAGCTTCATCTTATTAAGTAAAAATCATTACGAACTTTTCTAAAAACAGTGTAATTCAAGAAATGAGTTATATATTAAAATAAAATGTGTAATAAATAGTGGCACTTGTTTCGTATCTTTAAGAAGCATTTTCAGATATACCATCGCAAGGTTACCTTGATAATTAATGTATATTATATAATTTTTGTAGAACTAAAATACATTGCTATTTTTTCACCGTGTTAAAATTGATTTCTAAAGTAAATGCAATCTCACCAATAAACGAAATGGACGGTTGTATTGTTTCTTTTTACAAGATTTAACATGAAACTACAATATAGGACTAATGGCACTGACACTACAAAATATCAATTGATGAGATGCGTTTGGGTGGCTTAATCCAATAGACAATTTTATTCATTTCTTTTAATACTTTTATTGATTTTATAAAACTCTAAGCCTTTCTTATTTAACTCGATGGAATCTACTCTTGTTATTTTCTTTTAAATGATCAGCAAAAACTTTCAATGCCGCCGAATCCATCGAAAGTAGATAAATATATTTTTTTTAGAACCGAGGCTGTCGATTCAAGTTCAGTCGCACACTTGAATTGCCCGAAGATGCTGAAAGAATAAACCTGAGTCGTTAGCGACAAAACTCGTTTTTCTTTTGTTTGAAATTTCTTGAGGCAGGTGGATAAACAATAACAATCAAAACCTTTGGTCCAGGCCACACAGTTCATTTCACAGCGTCGTATTCCGCCCATAAAACAGATGTCTGTAACCCGAATTGTTGTAAACAACACCACTGAAATCGTTTAAAATGCTTTCTAAAAAAGCTCCCAAGCCGTGGGTGCAACAGGTTAAAAAAGCTTTCATGGCCGCCCTTCGCCCGTAGGCGCCATCTGCCGACGCTACTGCCTCTCGCCGTTGAAGAAAAATAATTATGACGAGCGTACATCTGACCGGATGTGCGAGTCGGCGCGTGCGAGCTCCACAGTACAGGTCCTCGGAGACACCGACACCCGGCAGTGGCACCTGTATCGCCAGCATTCGCTTCATAAGCAATGATGATATTATTGTGACGCCTGCTGTTTCTTTAATCTACAGTGTGACCTGAACTCGTCGCGTTGCAGCTTAGTTCTTTTAATTTTTATTTAGTTCCCAAATTCAAAATTATTCAAATGCTCATATTTGGCAGGAAGCTCAAAGACATGACAATGCAGTTACTCGTGGAAATTCAATGCCTGTAAACAGTTCAACAGATCAACAAATCTATCGCTTTAAACTTAAATTATTGGAAGCTCTTTACTGGTTCCCCACGAGTAATTTTGACTGATGAAAAATAAATTAAAAAATATTATATGGTACATGTATGACAAGCCATGCAAAACAATTGATAAATGTATTATGAATAGATTTTACAAACTATAATGCCAATTTTAAAGGCATGAATTCAAATTACGTACAGTAAAAATATTAAAAAGTGTTTGACGATTCTATTAATTTATAACTTGGAAGAAATAATTTACAAAGATCTAAACATATTTCTAAGTTCCACCATTTATCCTCTTCGTGTACAGTGAAACCCCGATTTTACGTTTTTCAAGGGACCGTATAAAACAAACGATTAATGCGGGAAACGATGAATGCGGGAAAGTTTTATATATGAACTAAATGCTGGGACTATAGAAAATGAACGCACCACGCGGGAAACGTATAATGCGAGAACGTAAGATCGGGGTTCCACTGTATTTTATGTTACATTTATGGTAAACCCGAGATGACTATTTAACTCTTTTCTATTTCCTAAAAGTCACAAACTATTGAAGATAATTATCATAGGTGAACCATTTACAAATTAGTAATCGTAATCATCAACGATGATAATTGTGACGTTATCTAATATTATTGAAAAGGTCCGCCATTTTATATTGAAACAGCATACAACCATCCTCCGATTAATATATTAGATACGGTTTTCACGAACCCGCGTAAAAAGAGGCAACGAACTTTTCCGAAGTTTGAAAAAACGCGTAAAAAAAATATTTCTTCAAGATTGCAGTAGGTATATGTTGTACGTCATGAGTAGCATTAGCGGAAATATCCGTGTCAATTCTAATTACTCTAGTAGTTCCTTTACACTTAATACTGTGCATTCCGCACGTCTCTTTGTGATTTAAGAACACGTTCCATATTCGGATAATTTTATAACGCAATGTTTTCATATTCACCATCTTTTATAATACATTTTTCTTGACCGCGTTGAAGTCAACCGCGTAAATCACGTGTTTGTAATCTTTTAACGAGTACCTGTTTGACGAACACCGTGTGTGTTATAATATCGTCTCGCAACATTTACAAAGAAAATAATGTGCGCAAGCATTTTGAGCAAACAAGGTCGTGAATGTTTTAATTGCGCACCCTTTGTTCTCGGTGGTGATTCTTTGTTTCGCTGTAACAGCCGTATTGTGACACTTGAAATTTTTACTCGCGTGCTTTTTCTGGACGTGTTGACAAGCTTTTTCACATTTTCTGCGAGCTTTCAATTGTTTCCACTGGAATCATAAATATTCTTGCCCATTCTAATTTGCTTCGTTTACATTTGATTTAATTTTATAGTCGTAAATTTTCCATCGTGTCAATGTTTGTCTTCTGTAATTTAGGATTCTTCATCGTATCCTCCATAATTTTTTATATTAAAACGGTATAAAATATAGTAAATAATCAAATGTTTTTTTTCTTTTTTAGGTACGTGCATTACAAAAATGAGCATGCTCCCAAAATTATTACACTATCGTAAGTATAATACTTTATTTTGTAATTTTTCTTCTCCCGCCTATCCCTATGCACAACTACTCAATGGATTTGAGAAATTGATTTACATACATATATCACAGGGTTTGCGTATTTATTAGCATGGAAAAACGAAATACCGAAAAGTATACCACATTATGACATGTTTCAAACATTAACTATGGCACAAAATCGAATAAATACTGTGTTTGAAATAAGAATAATTTAAAATCATTAAAAAATAATTTTCCAAACCAAGTTTTACAATGTCGAGTAGGCCTCAAACATAGGAGTTGCGCGTTACCTATTCGATGTCGAGCTATAGATTTACCATCATAACTTGACCGCCGTTCAAATTCGGAACTAAATTTGTCCCCATATAGAAGATACATTTAAAAGTCTTCGAAATTATATTGTTTTAATAAAAATATAATTTCATGACGATTTTGCTTAATTTATAGCTTGCATATAAAAATGTGTTCGTAAATAAACAAATTTGATTGAGTATTGCACAGTTTTTACGCGATGGTGGCGCCCTCACAAGCGGTCAAGTTATAATGGTACATATATAATTCTATAGTAACAAAGACGTCGGAAATATGGTTGGACACGCCTCTCTTTTTAAAAGAGACGAAATTAGTCGTTATCAACTGCCATAAATTATGAAAAACCTATTCTCAGGATTTAGTAATGAAATTATTCATGTGGACGTCTTCGTGGCGAACTTATAAAATAATTTAAGAGAAAATTTGTAAAAAAGTTCAAGATAATCTGGAAATTATTATGTATTTATTATTTTTTCAGTTACCATGATTATGCTCCACGGATGTATGAATCAACACCAATAAAAACAATTAATCTTCTTCTCTGTGAAATTACCGTCGAGAACCACATTTGTTGAATATATTTTTCCTGGTAAATTTTCTTCAGCATTAATGAATTTTTATTCTTTCTTTCTCATAATCCGTTTATGAAAAGAAAGAGTGAGAATGTTTTACAGTACGTCGTATAATACTTAGAAATGCAAATTGCTTTAATGACTGTAGCTTAAGAACCGCCATAAATTAGCGATAACAAAAAACAATTTATCATAAATCATCGAAATATCTTCTTCGAATAGTGCATTAACTGTATAAGGCATATTGCTTGCAATGCCATTGTTATTCGAGCACATAATAATAATTCAATAAAAAAACCGGTGTCGACCATTACAGTTCCTTATGCTTTGCAAAACAAGTTGCTTGCCATTGTTGAGTATGAACGATTGCTTATTTAATTTATAATTTAAGCTTGCATGTTTTGAATGGGCCTTTTGTATGTTCTCTACCGCTAAGGGCCACAGTCCAGACTTCGTTGTTCTATCGTAAGCCATACACCATTAGAGGATGTTTAGTACAGTGGTCTCCAAACTCAATAAGAATGTTAGCTACTTTCATAAATTGAAATGGTCTGATAAGCTACTTATATATAAGGGCTTCCTACCAAATAAGCATTTAGCATCTAAGCATAAAAACTATTTTTAATTCATTTTTAATAGTTTAATGCAGAATTTTGATTTCCCTTAAGTAATGGTCAGGAATCATTACACATCACATGTTGATTTTTGTACCTAATTATATAGAAATAGAGTTAGAAACTTAATATGTACGATAAAATCCAGTAATTTTGCCACATTTTTTTTAGATATTTAAATTATAAATGTAAATTTTTCAAGACTGCTGTTTTTGCGCCCAAACGATTGATAAAATTTGATCCTAGGCAAATTTATAAATATACTTCAAATATCCTACGCGAGCTACTGAAAATGCCACCGCGAGCGACTGTTTGGCGATCACTGGTTTAGTATAATACGTACATATTGAAATCTCTCAACTGCGTTCCGCTTATATTTAAACTTGTTATTTTTATTTTATTTATAGTGTGCTTTTTTAAGTGTCGGTGTCTGGGAAATATCAAAAAATAATGTTTTAAAACTTTACCAAACTATTGAAATCCGTATTATATACAATTCCACTCTAATAAAGTAATTTACATGGTAGAACTCTTTTATAAGACGGTGAAAAAATAACAAGGTATTTTAATTCTACAGAAATTATTTTATATTTAATATAAAATTTAAAATAATTTTGATTATTTTGATTACTATAGAATTTTAGAAATAAATAAAACTCTTAACAAAAAAGAAGTATTATTAAATAATATTCTTAATGTGACAGGTTGCTCGCCACTGCTTACCTTAACCCAAACCCAAACCTATCTGATAGATTGCAGCTGATTAGTTAACAGTTTGTAATGTTAACGTCATTAGTAGTATAATTATTTGTTTGCTTGCTATGGTTTGATTCTAAAACCCCCTCCTTGCCTTCCGTAAAAAGGTAAAATCTTTGTAATTTTATCATTTTAAAATATTAGAATAAATCTTGCTTCATTACTTAAGCAAACTTTGTGATAGTAAGTCCGAAAATGCCTCTGAAAGAGGCGAATCACGTGTCACAGTTAGTAGCACAATACGTGGAATAATCGAAGTTGTTTAAAATTTTATATTAAAATGAACTTCCACAAAGCTACCGCCAAAACCATCGAAAGTATTTTATATTTATTGCTATTTCGGCTTACGCCATCTTGTTCTGACGGTGATGTAAGCCGAAATAGCTATCAACATATATATAAAATAATTTCTGTAGTACTAAAATACATTGTTATTTTTTTTTACCGTTTTAATTTATATCATCTGTTCTAATGATGTATTAAATTTATATCTAAAAAGAAAATCAGATTATTTCTTAGTTCTGACGTTGGCGTGATGCCAAAAGTCAATATATTTAATGAAATTTTACGATCATCGGAAAAGATATCGCATTGATGATTCAAAAAAATACCATCAGAATTAGTTATTACGTTAATAAATGTTTTCAATAGTTGAGTAACATTCAGAATCGAAAACCAAAAAATTATTTCCCGTACCGGGAATCGAACCCGAGCCTCCTGGGTGAAAGCCAGGTATCCTAGCCACTAGACCATACGGGAGTGTACACGGTGATCGAAATATAATGTGTTTGAACTAAAGCAATTTCATTTCATTGAATACGCTTACATTTTAATTACGTAGATGAGAACATATTCAAGTATTTCAAGGTACTCTAGTGTCCGTCAAATTGAAATGTTGTATTTGTCAACAAAATATATAGAAAAGCGTGGCTGCTACGCGAAACCGACTGGTCGCTTTGTATTAATTTACTAGTCGTGTGACTATTATTGCATGAAAAATATATTACTATTATGGTTAGATCAAACACTTTTTCATCTTGTATCGTAGCTATAATATTTACTACACTACCTTTCATAGAAAATATTTTTTTTCTTAAAATTCCTAACGTAGTTTATCACAACGAAAGTTGTTCTACGAGAACTGCTTGTTACTCTGGTGAATTATTATGTGTTTTCTCAATTCCCTCCCACCTCTTAAGATACTAAAAGCGGGGCGTAACCAAAGCAAATAGCTAACCACTATTCCTCTCCCGGTGCCACCCTTCCATGTATTAATAACAATTTAGTGATTTATGTAGGTATAACGTTAAATAATTTTTCTCATTTTATAATGTCAAAACGTTGGATTATGACCACCAATCAAAACACTGCTTCTTATCAAAATAGTAAGTTTATCAATCAATTCCTGAATATGTTCCATTAACTTGAAGGGTATATCTCTGAATCGAAAATTACACATTTATTAACTTTTTCCAGGCTGATGGTGAAACAGTCGACCACCACTGCGGCTTTTTTACATCTTTTGCAGTAAAAAAAATATGATTTTGATCGACTAGTTTCGTCACAATGAAATAAAAAAGAAAATAAGTCAGATTATTACTGGCCGGAAACCATTTATACCGTCGCTACCAATCGCCAGGATTAATACTTCACTGCCCATACGTGATAAGATAACGTTATGTTATCTCAAACGCGCCTATTTCAACGAAAATTCCAAATCAAATGGATGCTTTTTACATTAAAAGGTGTAGATAAGAAGTCGCATTCACAGTTTTGATATCTATATAATTTGATCAGTTTTGTTGATAGTCAAGAATAAACAAGAACTCAACCAGGTTGTCTCATTCATGCGTGACTTAAAATATGGATTATTATAGGAAAATTATCGATTTTCACATATTTTTTTTATAGAACGATGAATAAAGATACGTCAAAGCATAATCAATCAATTTTTTATTGCAATCTATGCCAATAAAGCCATACCACTGGGGTCTTTTAAGACTCCCCTTCGGCCTACGAGCTATTTTTCAAGGACAGTATTTCGAAGGTTAAATACGTTGGTATATATTTAGGTGTATGTACATATACTATTTTGGGTGTTATTGTTTCGTGTTTCCTATATTAATGCCTTCTCATAATGAGTATTTCTCATACGGTCCACTACGAGTGGTTTTGTCCGGTTTAACTCGATAGGGGAGAAATTCGGCAAGATGCGTTTCCGAGCACAGTGCCTCCCAACCTTTCTTTCAATATTTTAATTATTTAATGACATTAATTAATTACAGCGAACTTATCCCGGCTAGCGGTGGCCGATAAAACCAAAAGTCTATGAAATAAAAATGCACCTTTTTATCATATTTTAAGGGCTGGATTATGATTATGCACGAGTGAATTAGTACGTTTGACGTGTCCGTGGTGCAGTGGCTAACTTCGTTCGCTTCCGCAACGAACCTAACGGGCTTGAGTCCCAATACGAGCAGCATTTTTTTCATGCGTTTATGCGGGCATGTGTGTTTGTGTCGTCAAAAATTCTTTCCCACCCATTCGATCATTCTGGTCTTACCCTTTCTATCCCTACTCTCGTAAAACAAATGTTGCCTTAGCTTCATAAGAATATGCTCCGCGATGGGAGCGGACATGGTTTATTAAAAAATAAATATTCACTCTTTCGCAATAGATATTGTTCAAAAAGCAAGATATTGATAAATAAAAATTTTTGTGATTTGACCGCATCTGGTATATTTTTTTTTTATTTCTCATTTTGAACGTATACAACTTATAGTTTCATAAACGAAAAAAAAACAATTTTCATTTCACCTTCAAAAAACAAAGTAAATCTTTTGCATTCGCTGGCATAACGGCAACAATATAATGGGGTGCCGAGTTTGCCATTACCGATAAATCATCAGCCTTTGTGAGACGTTCCCTCTTCGGCTGGAATTTTTCTTTCGTGGATTAGTGGAGACTCTTCTTTTATTGTTCTTTCAACGACTTTTGGATCTTTCCGTTTCTCGCATTCAACCTGACTTCCACCGAAGTAGAACATTATTATAACACGCCTGCGACTAATACTTATTGCTGACTCTTAACACAAACTTGGTTAACTAATTCGCAGAACAGATTTTTTATCACAGAATACTGCTCAACTACTTTTGTATCAAAAATATAAATGAAGCATCTTTACGAAGAAAGTAAGTCTGAAGATGCTTCGATAAAAACGAAGCTCGTGTCACTACTTTTCGTACACAACGTTGAATAACAGAGTTACATACAGTGGCGGCCGGTGACCAGAATATTAGGGAGTGCAATAAAACAACCTATTTATGCAAAAAATCCATCCTCCGATTCTTGGATTTTGAAAATACATCTATAACACGGATATTAAAGTCCGACATTGACGATACCAACTGCTTCTCTATACTTAGCATGGCAAGGGAGAAAACAAAAAACTCTATTAAGGCTAGTACAGCCACAGAGCCATGGAGTTTTTTTATAAATTGCTACATTAAAATACCGATTGACTACTTTAGTTTTGGCCGTACACTTCTGAACTATATTTAAAACTGGCAAAAGACGTCCTGCTGCTTTGATTTCTAGCCTTTAGAAAAAATCTCGACGATTTTCTTTGATATAGGACACTGAGTTTGCAGGAAACATTATTGATTATTATTTAGTATTATTAATAAATAATAAATATATATAATAATATTCAATGCTATAATACATATATTAATAATACTTGTTATATTAATTTATTATATATGTTAATATTTATTTATAATATATGTTAATATTATATAGTAGATATATAATAATAAAGTTAAATTATATTGTAGAATATTATATAGTAGGATATTGTATTTCAAGTTATTAAACAGTTTTATATAGACAAAGCCTTTCCATATAACAAAAACTTACAAAGATTCATATTATATACGCTAATAGGGTTTGTATTAAGATGTCTATGAAATGAAAACAAGTATGAAAAAATAATAATAAAATTTGCGAAGAAACTGCAGATGAGGTTACAAACGCACTTCACAAATCACCCGCAAATATCTTTATTTTTCCGTTCGTCAAAAGGACCTTATCTGCAAAAATTTGGGCCAATACTGAATGACAGAATACAAATATATATGTTTTCGCTCAAAATGCAAAGTGAAATTTTAAAGTCATGTTTTCTACCTACTTTTTTATGCCAAATGGGACATTTCGAGAATTTCCAAGAAATGCACCATATCGAGAACATCTGGAATCAGCTTATTTCGGGAATCTACTAATATAATATTTGTGTGTTTAGGTCGCATGCGTGAAAGATCGTTTTATGAAACCATACATCGTTGGAATTTTGAATGAACAAATTGGTATATATATTTTGAAATTGATGAGCTCGATTCTTGGGGGACTAATGCACTTCTGCTCCTTCACACGAGCCGTCCCTGGTTACATATTCAATGTTTACTAAAATGAACTTCTACAAAGCTACCGCTGAATCCATTGACAGGCATTTGATTGTTTTTCATAGTTTCACTGATTTTCCCCAATGTAACGGTGGTCAAACAATATGACAAATTAACATTCTTATAAAATATTGTGGATTATTAGAAAATTTTGTAAATGCAACCGATCCTCTTAAATAAAAAGTTACAACTTTTCAAATTTTTTCACGTATCCGGCCAAACCGCGACTACTACGCCTCCGGCCAAAAAACCGCGAATCCGACTCCACAGCCCTGGTGGAAACTCATGGAAAAATACAAAATTATAACGATTCAATAATCAGTACTTTTTTAAAAACCGTGTTATTTCGAAACCGTACCCGAAAAAGGCTCGGTTGCAAATATGATTCAATATTATATCTTTATTTCGTATGCTAATAGTTCAAATCCATCCAACTAAAATTTGCGGTGTAAAATTTTGCATTGCTCCGTCTCCACGTTTCAATCCATCGTTTGCGTATTTATTATTCCTATTGTATACGCATGAATGTCTCAAGTGTTCGGCTAAAAATGCAAAACTCGTCCAAGCGAGCGAGCGGATTTCATATTCGAGTGAGTCCGAAGGAAATTGCCGCGCTGCAGTAAGTGCATTTCCGCGTAATGCTCTCGCAAAGCTACCCGTGATCGATAGCGCGACCCGCCCACAGCTTTTTCATCCGACAAAAAAGCCCTCGCACTCCCCGATACGCCGATACTGGCAGTCTATATCTTGAACAATGCGTCTTAATGTTGTTGAAGCCACTCTCGCAAGAATAAAAGTATACACTCAATTTTTGTGCAATATCAAAGTTATGCGGTTTTTGTTAATGTATTTTTGGGACCATCTAAACGTGCATATGTCATAACGTAATATAAATCGCGTTGATTACATACTGTACGTGCAAAATCCAGTGCTTCTGCTGTTTATTACAATGTGACCTTGAGATGTGCGTCCTTGTACATGTTATGTTCCGATATTGAGTCCTAGCTTGTATCCGCGACTTTCCGCGGAATGTATCTACCGCACTGAAAAACGACTGAATTTATTGAATGAATTGGCATTCGCTCGGTAGAACTCCGCTAAAGCTTTTGAAAGCCTTAAAGATGACGTGAAGCTTAGATCGCTTTCAACCAATTCTTTGATTTAAAAATAATATTTTTTTTTACATATTCCATAATTAAGTTAATAATTGATATCTTTTCTCCTCGAGTTGATATCGATTGATTTTTCTTAAATATAATGCTTTTCCACCATTGATAGTCGACACCATTCTCTTCTTCTTCGGGACCGAGTTGATAACCATGAGACCCTTAAGGACTTTAAGCTTGCATGCTTCCCAGTTTTTCCCTTCGTGGTCGTAGCCAAGGCCAAGCATTTTTTTGTCGGAACTTGTTTGTCGCGTAGGTCTTTTTAGTCGCCAGTCGCAAGGGCTATTTGGCTGATGAATGCACCGCCTGTTGAGGTGGACATCTTCGGCAGTGAACTTGGTGCTGTGTTTTAGATTGTTTTTTTTACTCTGTAATGAATATGTTTCTGTTTCATATATTATTTTAATGTTGTATGATATGTTTATTCAACTTGTCAAATGCATTGCGCATTGGCGTCAGCTGTTATTCGATGTGTTGTATTTTTCTTTTCCCAATAAATATCACGTGGAAAAGTGATCAATTTTTCAAAACTTTTACTTTTCTATTATAAGTTTGCTCGTAACACTTAATCAAACAAAAAGTACTTGGCACACATTTTATAATTATTACCACGGATTTGTTTGCACAAGGCAATATTGAATTATATGAGATATAATTAACATAAAAAACACCGTTTGCCTTTTTTGGTTTTGGTGCATGAAATTGAATTCTTTAACCTCGATTATTAACGACTGCAAAAAAATGCATTTCTAGACTCAATCAACAACCGACCGTAATTGCATTTGCAATATTTGATAATAATGCAATATAATTGCAATTAGTCTGCAATTTCGGCATTACCTCATAAATCTTTGCATGCAAAAATATTAATTAAAAAATTCAATGCAGATATCGATCAGTTGAATGGTGCTTGATTTATATATCAATGCATGATTTGTCTCGCATTGATCGAATTAGTCAAGATAAAAAAATATGTGAAAGTAAAATGTAATTAAATGATCGTTTTTTGCTAGCGAAAATATTATATGTATGTATACTTCAAAATTGAGCTTATACGAGATGAGATTATTGACAGTAAGTTAAATAGTATAACATTCAAATTTTGGAACAAATAAGTGGAATAATTTAGGATTTCGACTGAAGGTGCTTGACGGGATTTCGATATCAAATTAGAATCGTTAGACTTTTGTCGCTAACGACCAGGGTACCGCCTTTCAGCATATCAAGTGCACGAATGAGCATGAACTGACGTGTAGTAAACGGTAACCGGACAAAACAGAATATGATAAAATAGAACATGACAAAAAACCTGACTTAACCTATTTTATCATATTCTGTTTTGTCATGTTCCGTTTTGTCATGGAACCGTAGTAAACAGTGTTTATCGTTTATATACAATCATAAAAGCAGATTAAAAAAAGATAATAGTTGATCAAGTTTAATTGTTTTTACGAAATCTAGAAACTAGCAAAAGGATTAATTGCAATGAATTAAGTGGGCAGATTATAACTGTCAGCTATTTTCAATGTTAAGACTAATGTCCAGCTTATAACATGGCAATGCTAACGGATATCGTAAAATACCAGTATGGGTTATTAATCAGATTTGCAGAATCAACTCGTTACGTTCCTTATACATAAATAATAAATTGTAACGAGCTTTATGCTGTTTTTATCTATTGATGTGACTGCTCAATACACAGTGTCCACTCGCTATAATGGAGTGACCATGCATTAGGCCCACTTTCACTAGTTTGAATGCTCGAAGAGAAATGTACTTTCTTTCGGCTTGTCCGAGGCCAAAATGAGAATTCCTCTATTCTTGTGAATGCTAAATTGAATTGTGAACATGAGGAACCACGAAAGTTATGAACCTCAGTTGATAATTATCTCACGATATAATACCATTCCAACAAGTTGAATTCAAAATTGACAAGTGAACACACTCAAAGTTAAAATAACTTTGATTATTCCACGTATTGTATTACTAATTGTGACACGTGTTTCGCCTCTTTCAGAAGCATCGCAAAGTTTGCTTAAGTAATAAAGCGACTTGATTCTAATATTTTAAAATGATAAATTACAAAATGAAGTTTGGGATTTTTCCTTTTTACGGGAAGCAAGGAGGGATAGGATCAAAGCAAAGCAATAAAATAGTTATAGATTATGGAATATGGAATAATCAAAGTTATTTTAAACGTTATATTAAAATGAACTTCCTCAAAGTTACCGCTGAATCCATCGAAAGTCTCACGCCTAATTTTGTATGGGTGAATAACCTCTTATATGGAACTCTACGCGTGTTCCCTATATTTACGCTATAGGAGGGTCGGCGGTACATATTTAAAATTCATTTATTAATCTATTCACTTTTTTCATAACCTCTATAACAATGGTTCTACGAAAATGTCTGGTGGCCGCAAAAAAAATTGTCTTTTTTGTCATAAATACATGTATGAGTTTGAGTTTTTGCGAACTAACTAACAATTCTTGATGCACAGTCAGTGTCTTTGTTGACATATTAACTTGTAAACTCATTTTTATTAAAAATCAAGCCGTTGGTGGCTGCAGCAAATTCCTCCGGTGGTCGCACGTGAGAACCGCTGTTCTATAATATGTAGACCATTGTTTCAAAAATTTTGGTCATCAAAGTTTACGCTGCCAATTAGCTCGTTCCCCTGGCGGATATTCTAGCAATGCGGGTGCGAACACGCACGATCGAATCGCCCGACTACCGGACGCGCAGTGTCACCATCGCGGTCGCTTATTTGGATTGCCTAGTAACTTTCTTACTCAATTAATCAAATTTCCACTTGGCACACACACGTTGCTTCGTTCGCGAGAGATGCACCTCACCTCTAACACCCATCGAAATTAAATTACAATTACGTATATTGAAAACGAACAATGATTAAAACCACAACTAATCCAGTTTTCTTATTATACACGAGCTCTCAACTGTTTCTTTTTTTTCTATGATCAAGTTCATTTTTTTTAACCATGTCCGCTCCATACTTGGAGCATATGGACTCCTCACGAAGCTTATCTCAACATATTTATTTTTCTCTACGAGAACTGCTTGTTACTCAGTTGCTCAACCTCTCTGTTTTGAAGAGAGTAGAGATGGAGAGGGTACGAGGACTAGGACAGGACTAGTGGTTCGCTAATCGCTATCACTATGCGTCGTTCTTTAGGATCGTAAAGGTGGGAAGGGATTTTTATTAACGCAAACACCCATTGCCTCTGAGCAGAATCTGAGATTCATCGATTGAAAAATCTACTCTTCCCTTGAATCGAACCCGGGCGTCCGGCACGCAAGCCAACAACGTTGACACTCCGCCACGGACCGGACATCCGATAATAATCACTTTAAAGGTGTTCACTGTCAATACTTGGTGGAATGGCATTATAAATTTATTCGATCAGAACTAGTTTCGCTCATAGCGAGCATTATCAGCAGATGATAATGATTACTGATTTTCATCAATTGATCTAATAAATTTAATGTGCAAAAGGTACTAAAAATGTTTTATTATTTTGACTATTCTCATAGTAAATATTATTAAATGTTTGCCTTGTACTGTTTATGGTATTACAAAGAGCTTTAGTTTATTGTTGTTTTCACTTGCACAATATACATTTGCCGTGAATGCATTTATTTATATAATATTTGGACAAACCGGTGGAACAATATTGTATGTTCCTATTTGTTTAGACTGTGCTGAATGCGCTTGTAAAAATAATCATTACCATTTCGGTGCAGGAGAATGTATACAATAGAACGTCTGTACTTCTTTACGTAAAATTTGTTCAGTGACCGTATTTGTTTATCAAGTTAATATTGAGCTTTTACCAATTCATATAAACCCACTCTCTTTTTTACGCGGTTTTTTTTACAAAAAATCCGCGTATATTCACTTTTTTATTTTACTCCTAACTCTTGTGACTAAATATTGTTTGTGAGCTCACAATTCACAGTAGACTAAGGACTTCAACTACTCGAAAATCGAGTAGTAATTTTTTAAAATACTCGAGTATACTCGAGTAGTTTCAGATGTACCATCATATTTATTATTCATTCAAATTTGTGTATATAAATTGATAATTAATAAATAAATAAGATTATTTAATTAATCTTATATATAAAACCGAAACGGGGGATGTATGTATGTAATTCCCTTTTGCATTGTTGTTGCAAGTTCAAACAAACGAATTGATTTCGCTCGCGAAAGTTTCGACGGTAAATTTGTTTCGTTATCAATGTGTGTATGCACGTCCAATTACTCGAGTATCGAGTAGTACATATACAAAACCGAAACGGCTTATGTATGTCTGTGGGTCTGTAATTCCCTTTTCTCATTGTTGGTCATTAAGTTGCCATAAAAACGAATATGAAAGAAAATATGTTTGATTTTTTTATCGGCGAAGACATTTAGTCAAAATGTAATAAATTAGTCTTCTACTGAACTTTTCCCGGCTTTTATTAATATAATAATGTTTTTATTTACGTGAAGGTATTATTTGACATTTCTTTGACAGCAAATTAGATTTTTTCCTTGAATTTGGACATTTTAATGGGCGAGAATGGGGCTGTCAATATATGAAAGGGGCTGTGAAATGTCAATGCCAGTCTGAAATGTTCATTTTAATTCCATTTTAATTGACCTAGACTTTTGAATTTTGAAAAAAGTTGTTTCAACTTGGCCCGTCTGAATTTACGCGCCGAGCTGAACATAACCCCAAACTGGTCCGAGCGAAGCCGGGTTCGAATACTAGTACATTTATAAAACATATATTTCAAAAATAATAGAGAATTACATCTCAAATTGAAGTTTTGATTTTATAATTCCCGCAGTAGGAAAAACTCTGTTGCTGTGGATGTCGGTTTTATAGTTATTATTTATATACTTTTTTTAAATAAGAAAATAAAATTTGGGAATAAATCTTCATTTATAAATTATGAGTATTTTTTAAATTACTCGAGTATTGAGTACTTGAAAAATGGACAAGTATTCTCTAATCATAATGGCATCATAATAAATAAATAAAACATTTTGAGTACTTATTCCACATAAAATTTATTGAATCAGGACTGGTTTCGCTCATGGCGAGCATTGTCAACTGATCAGTTGACAATGTGTTTTATGTGGAATAATTACTTAAATTGTTTTATTATTTTTATCTCTACAGTATACCCGGTATTTTGTGAGTCATCTTTTAAGAGTCGATATAATTAATGTGTTGAATAATAAATTGGTATCGGGAATACACCTTTGCTCGCATTGGCACCGCGCATGGAAGATACCCCCAGAATCATCGGATAAAAAGGCAAATGATATGCCTCATGCCTAGGGCAGATCACTGCCTGTTATAATAACAATTTACCCTCTCGACCGACTATTGTCTGGTCAAATTGAGAAGAGGGCGTCCGAGTCGAGAAGAGGTAACGAAAATAATTAGTGAAAGGTCCGCGTTTCCAAGAAGGCGATCTGGTGCGACGCGATGCTATGCCAGGGCGATTAGTCGGACGCGTGATGGAGAGACCGGGCGAGGGCGTGGTGGGTCGCGCCCTTCGGCGGCACCGCGTCGCCCACTGTCGCGAGGAATTGCGCTTGGAGTATAATCCGTACAACATGATCAATGCGAGTCAAAGCAAGATCAGATGAGAATCAATGTTCCCTATAAAACCAAGGGTCACCAGACTTTTTAAAAACTTTGGCGTGCTGGGTGACAAATCAGGTACCAATTGATGAATTGAAATATATAGTTGTGAATTAACAACCAAATGCTGAAATTTTAAAAAAAATATTTTTTAAAAAAAAATCGATGGATGATAAACTTAAGCGTGCCGGAATGTGGTGACCCTTGATCTAAACAAAGGTTCCCAAACTTATTTCACCCATGGCCCCCTTTTCAGACACAAAATTACGCCCCCCCTGGAAATTTCCTTCATGGCTCTTGTGCATCATTGTTCTAAATTAACTGCGTGGAAAATTTACATACTGAGCGGGCCAATCCAACAAATGCGCGGCATGTATCGGCCGCTTTGGATAAACATATACGCATTTCGATGTTTGCCGGGCTTGAGTTAAGAATGTCACTTTTTACAAAATAGTATGTCACGTTATGAGTCGAAGAGACATATCAATAGGAAAAGTTGATCGAAGAATGTTATGGAGTCGTAAATATCGACACAGTTCGCAGTTCAAAATCCTGCGGTAAGATTCCGTGAATATAATATGTATCTGAAATTCATCGAAGTACGGTATGAAAGATGCAAAGTTAATAACCTAATATCAGACCTTCGTGGAAACAGTTAATTTGTTTTGAATATATTCTATAATCAGTTATACTCCGAATTATCAATCGAAATACATATAAATACATCCATTTTACGCGATAAATTGGTTCCAGAATGTGGCGCGTAAAATAATCCTTATTACCCTAATTTAAATAGACAAATTGTTTTCAAAAATCAAAATATCGCGTAAAATGTATCAAAAATATATGATAATTCAAAAATTTGTTTTGCAAATCCGCGCAAAAAAATATTTATTATTTTGTAGGAAATTCGCTATACGAGGGACCGCTGTTAAGAATAAATGCCGGATTCGCTATAGGAAAATTGGAGTGTTAGATCCAAGAGGGTTGACTGTATGTAATAAACGCTACCCGTGTATGTACTGAAATAAATACAGAATTTTTAAAAAAAATTTGGTGAAAGAAGAAAAATTCGCGGGCGTGTCCACACAACAACTCACCAAAGTTGTATCGCAATCGGATGAACAGTATAGGAACAGTGTAACACACACGGGACAAAAAAACATTTACTTTTTAAATACATTGATAATTCTGAAGAGCGTCTTTTAAAACTCAACTCAAAGTTTATAAAAACTCATCCTTATTTTCTCGGTCGATGAAAGCGATAATAATCGTACTGACTTTACCAGTGTTTTATTTCTTTGTCAAATATTTACCGCCCTAATAAATCAAACGTGAAACTACACAACGATTCATTTAAAAGTATTTAAGCTACATCTTGAAACGTTAACGACGACACGGCCTAATCACGGTAGTTAGCTCGAATCCAAACACAGCTTTTTATTACTGTATTTAACGTGGCGTCTATTTTAACTGAAACCTACATACATAGTTAACTAAGCAGTGATTATTCAGCTGGAAAAAAGAAACACAAGACGGGCTGCACTGTCGGGACCGCTAATGGCTCGAATCATTTCATAAACGAAAAATAATTGGACCACTTCGCGGAGATTGATACTGTAGTTTTCTGGAAAACGTTTTGGAAATGGTTATTTATTTATTGCGTGTTTTTGATCGGTCAGTCTGTGATTCTAATTTTTGCTCGGCAATAATTATACCAAAATCAGTCAAGTATTATATAATAAATACTTATGACCGGGATGAATAGGTGGTGCATGGACATTACTAATGTTTTGGTAAGCTAACGAACGACTAGTTTTAATTTAATACTAGTCGGTATCTGGCAAGCGTTTCAATGCCGATCAAAGAAAAAAGTGTTTGGATGCACAATATTTTAGATAAATAATTTCACTAACATTGAAACGGTATCGATGACATTTGCCGTTTGAAGTTTGCTGTTTGTCTTTTTCCGACTGTCTATGGTACGACACACTTGCCACCTACGTGAAAGCTAATTGTACTATGCCTATAACCTTTGCGCAACTGCAACAATAAGTTGTCAAAATGAATGGTATATCAGCGCATAAAATATGAAAAAACATTGATTTTTATATAAAAGACTTACTATTTTTATATAAAGAGTTAATTTTATTGCCATAAACATCCGCGAAAGTGTAAGCAAAAATTTTTCAAAGTTTCATTGCGATCGGATGAACGGTGTTGCAGCGCATAAGGTGCAAACAAACAAACAAATGTTGATTTTTATATACATATAAAATAACTTAGAATAGAATAATATTAGAATCACACTCTTTCTTTATTACATTAGAAAACTTTACGATAGTAAGTCTGAAGATGCATCTGAAAGAGAATCAACACGTGTCACGAATATTACATATTTTTTCGTCCATGTCCGCTCCCAACTTGAAGCTCTCGGAGTTTATCTCAACATGTTTTTTCTGCGAGAATTGCTTGTTTCTCAATTGCTCAATCTCTCTTTTTTTGAAGATAGTAGAGATTAAAAGTATACGAAGAAGAGGACAGGACTAGTGGTTAGCTAATAGCTCTAGCTACGCGCCGCTTTTTGGGATAGGAAAAGTGGAAGGATTTTTTAACAACACAAACACCCATTGCTTTCGAACAGAATCGATGTATCGACTGAACAAATCTGCTTGAACCCGGTTGGTCCGTCATTGAAGCCAACGAGGTTGACCACTACACCACGGACCGGTCAATAATATTGTCGCATCAAACAAGAGATAATGTTTTACCGATACCACAATTTGTGAAATGAATGAAAGATTTGGATCAAAAGACCGGAAAGTTTTCCCACTTTACAATGGTCTCGATTTCCGGTAATAACCTAGACTTGCGAGTTCCGTGTCTCGTATCTCGTGACTTGGAAAAAGTCGAAACTACAGAATCCCTTATTTGTACGTATCTTTGCGTCCTTTTGCTTGGGCATTATTGGTCACTTCTGCGTGCGACCTCTGTTGACAGGAAAGCATTATTCTTCTTCTCTTTACTGTTCCCCTTCCTCGCTGACCCGTGTCGGGTTAATGGACCATTTCAATTTGTCGATGCGTTGTCAGTTGCAGGACTTCTTTTCTCTTCAATCCAACCGGACTGTTTTTACTTTGCCTCAATGCTGAGGTAAAATAAAAATTTCTGCCATGCAATGCTTCTCGGTGACTGGAGTTTTTATTGAAATTGATATGTAAAAAATGGCAGCGAATTGCTAATAAGTTAGATATTTTTTAAGTACAAATCACGAGAGGCAGATTACAATTTATGAAACACAATACATAGATATCAACTCGAGGTAAAAAGACATCACATAAACACACCTTCACACTCAGACGTCAATGAATAAATCAATATTCTATTAATGAAACTCAATGTCTTTTATGTCCATTTGAGTCGGTGATGCACAACCTGCGGCCCTAATTGACATTTCATGCGTACCGAAATGAAAAATATCAATCACCTTATCTTCAGATTTTTTTATGGACGATGCACTAAAAATATCGATAATGTAATCAGTTTTACTGATGGGGCCTTCGAACCAGTGACGGCTGGTGACGGGGTGATAGGAGGTGCAAAGGAAGATTCAACCATTTTTGCAAGAGTTCTTTCCTATTCATTGGATTTTAAAACACTTCTATAGCATGGACTTTCAATTCAGATGTTCGCAATACCAACTGTTTCTCTTCCGTGGTACGGTCACCAGCCGTCACTGCTTCGAACTATCTGAGAATTGATTATCTGGTCCATTTTCCAAAGATGTTGTGCATCACTGATCTAATTCCATTATAATAGCGCTAAAAATCGTCTTTGTATATTTAGTGAATATATGTACATCGCATAAGCGTGAAAGTGTCATTAATTGTTTTTTGCTAGGTACAGTGAGTTCCGAAAACTTTGAAAACTTCGGCACTAAGTAATTCTAGGTGAATTTCATCAAGTAAAACTACTAAGTTAAGAATAGGCGTGGCCAACGTAGTTGCCGTTCCGGCAAACATTAACATACATACATGTTATGAATACTTAATGTGACCATTTATTTTTGTCGTCAAAACGGGACATCTACCAATTTTTACATAATAGTATGTATATTCAAGAAAACACGTATTTTTTCATAGTTTTTATGTATTAATAAAAAGAAAAGGAATGTTGATAAAGAAAATAACAGGAATAAATAGTATAAATATGAAACAAATTTTCTTACGTATAACTGGGTTTACTTTTAAATAAGAATGGAATTCTTGGCAGGATTTTTTAAAATTTATTTTTAAAACAACATCGCTTTGAGTACTCTGACTTGTGATTGTGTTTTTTCTGTCGTCCACAACTTATTCATCTGTGAAAAGACTCTTTTTACGGGTGCATTTGTTCAAGGCAAGCATAAAATGTAATCAATGATTACTCTAAAGTTTTTATGTTTCAAATTATTATCAATTGAGTCGATTTTTTGCACTTTTTTAAAAATTGTTATCGTGTGTTGCCCTCTTTTTGAAAACGGGACATTCAACGTCCCGAAGCTGTACTTAGGGACAACGGGACAGGCTACCTAAAAACGGGACGTATGGTCACTTTATGAATACTACACGCTTAACCCATCAGTAATATTCATCGAAAAGTTTGTTCAATTAGATAATATGTTATCTTAATTTATTCTAGTACCGACTACCGCCAACTTGACGGCTGGTTCTGTAAAATTTTTAGTACGTATTCCACATAAAATTTATTGGATCAGGACCGGTATCGCTTCTCTGTTTAATTGTGACTGTTTCATTGACTTAACGCTGTTTATTAAAATTACAAATTTGAATTGTTTGAATTTTTTATTTTTTCATGAGTTTTGTTTTTTCTTGTTCTGTCCAACGATTCTCTGTTTTCGCTATTTCGTTTTCTTCAGGCATTTCAAATTGTTTGTTTGTTTTTTTTTTTCCGAAAGGTGAAACCCGGGTTTCGCCTTTGCATCTTCAGGCATTTCATGGCCAAATTACGAAATTCAAACAATTGAAATTCAAAATTGAAATTTCATCAAGCACCTTCAGTCGAAATCCTTGATTACTTTAATTACGTTAACCTGTTGCACCGTGCGACAATTAAATCTTTCAATTGCCAAATTAATTATTAAAAAATAATTTTGTTTATTCCGCTTATTCTACAATACATGGAGTTATTTAAAATTTTATATTGAAAGGAACTTCCACAAAGTTTACGCCGAATCCATCGAAAGTACCAAATTAGTCAGTCATCGCACGTCTAAACAATATTTTATACGTTCGGGTCGTTATCTCATGGAAGCACGCCGTTACGTGTATATTATAAAAAAAACTAAAAAATGTTCGGCCGGCGTTATTGGAAAACCAATTTTACTTTTTTTTCATTTATCTAATCAGCATTCGGTCATTTCTTGAATTTGACCGCAAGCGAAATCTATAAAATAAATATTAACGATTTGCCTAACATCCGGACAGTAGGTTGGCAGCACCTGCTTCACACCTGCCCGTTCATACAGTCACGTAAAAACCACAGCGTGCATAAATCTACAGGATTTAAATTTATTCATTGAGCTGTCAAAAGTTTTGTATTGAATACGAGTTAAGATGCTAGCCAACCAGTGGAAGCTATAAGTCACCGCGATAGTTTCATTCAAAGATACATAATATGTCCATAAATATACTCATGCATAATTAAAAAAGTTTTTTTTAAAATAATCTTAAGGTATACTTTCGATGGATTCGGCGGTAACTTTTTGGAAGTTCATTTGGTAAATTATGGATAGTTGTATGGTTACGGGACAGACTTTTGTACAGATTTAATGAAAAATAAGCACATGAATGAATAAGGCTTACGATTTTTTTTGAAATAATTTCGTCTTTAATTTTTAAAATTTATTATAATAGAAGATCCTAAAGAATACTTCGCAATAAGTGTGAAATCATTTTGATTCCACATTTTATAATAATCTACAAGAACTCAAAGAGTAAAGTCAAAACATAAAATTATAAGCCAGTATGTATATATTTTTTTGAGCCTTAGCTCGAGAGGATTGGGATTCTATCCCGTGACCATATATCCATAATTAACTTATTAATTGACTAGGCATTTACTTGGTAGAACTCCATTAGTTCTGACGAAGGCGTAAGCCGAAATAGCTATCAACAAATATATAAAATAATTTATGTAGAACTAAAATACGTTATTATTTTTCTTACCGTATCCATAATTAACCGTTGAATTTTAATATACAATTTGAAATAACTTTGATTATTCCACGTATTGTGTTACTGCTTACATTATTTCCAATTAAAGGGTTGAACCCAACCCCACCTGATCTATTGCATCGCATTTGTTAATATTTTGTAATGCCTACGTCATTAGTAGTATAATTATTTGTTTGCTTCGTTTTGATTCTACAACCGTCTCATTGCTTCCCGTAAAAAGGAATAATCCCAAACTCCATTTTGTAATATAATCTTAAATATTAGAATCAATCTTGCTTCATTACTTAAACAAACTTTGCGATAGTTAGTCTGAAGATGCCTCTGAAATAGGCGAAAAACGTGTCACAATACGTGGAATAATCAAAGTTATTTTAAATATTATATTAATCAATTAATCTAAGGTATCTGTTATAGGAATACTTTTTTTTACTACCGATGGATTCTTTTATTGATATCTGTGGTACATAATTGATAATTGTCATGATGTTCAATCCTCTTTTTCATTTCTACTTGTTTGCGAAGAATCATATTCATACGGCTTATATCACAAAACCAAATCAATAAATGGAAGGGTCTAACTATAATCAGGGTTTTAATGTCAACCAAAATAAAGGGCCGTGACAAGACGAGAGGGTGGCATTCGGGTTTCGCAACAAGCAGCCTTCGTAGGAAAATTTCCATTAAGATAGACACCTTTAGGAAAGTATGTGTTCCACTTTGAGATTCGACGTGGCTTGAAAACGTGACAATTTAAACCCGCCTCAGTAATTCACTGTCAGTACTTGGCTTAAAAGCATTAAATTCAAAGAAAAAAAACATGTTTTGTACTTATTTCACAGATTATTTATTAAGATCAGGACCGATTTCGCTCGTCTCGTGCATTTCACACAAAACCAGGGCTGTGGAGTCGGTGAAAAAAAGTCCGACTCCGACAAAAGCATTTACCAAAACCACGACTCCGACTCCAACTCATACATTGACCAAAAACACGACTCCGACTAAAAAAGGGTTAATATCGTCACTTGTTTCCCCTAATTTTCCTATTTATGTGTATTCAATTAAATATCAACCCTATCAATGCGGCCAAACCCCAAATTTGACATATTAAATGCAAAAATAAAAAGTTTAAACTTTTCAAAATTTCCGACTCCGAGTACGACTCCGGCCAAAACGCCGCGACGACTCCGACTCCGGCCAAAAAGCTCCAACTCCACGACTCCGACTCCGACTCCACAGCCCTGCACAAAACTAAGCGAGGCGTATTAAAAAAAAGCGGTGACTTACTTTGATTTTACGACCATTCGACTTGTGCTGCCATAAGATGGCCACTCGTGGGCGAAAACTCTTAACCATCATAATGGACTTGGCCGTTTTATATTGTTTGCTTGCATGACAACCTGCTCGTTCAACTGTTCTGAGAGCTTTGGTAGCTTGACGCGAAACGAATTTGCGCACGGTCAGATAACTTGAAAATCAATGTAATAAATACGTTATTTCTTAGTTAGTACAGGTTTTTCCTATTGGCGATAAATTAAAGTGACGGGAACTGCCATTTTTAATGGCATATCCGATCATATTAAGTGAAATAGTCGAAGTACAGTGCTGCAATCTGCAGTCTTTGTATTATATTAGGTCGTTTAAAGCGGCTGCACTTTTCATTTGTGTGTGAATTAAGCAGCTGCAACCAAAATCGGTTAAGATACATTTCAATAAGAGCGTGCTTTTAAAATCTTAGTGTGAGGCCTTGTTGCGAGCGTGCGACGCTGCTGCTGGCGTAGCGTAGCGAGTGTTTCAGTAGTCTTGACAATCTAGACCAGTGGTTCTCACGTAAAATGTTGTGTGGCCGCATCAAATTTTTGTTTTGAGTGTTGTGTAGCATTCAATCTTTTCTCACTGTTTATTCCACATCTTTCATGAATTTAATAACAGTTTTGATAACTCATACTTTCTGATGCACAATACAATGCATGCGAAATATTCCATTAAGTCTTTGTTGAAAAATTAACTTTCTAACACCAATATTTTCTGTGAAGCTTATGGTGGCCGCACATGAGAACCACTCCTCGAAACTACTGAAACACTCGCTACGTTACGCCAGTAGCAGTGTCGTACGCTCGCACTGAGAACTCACACTTTTATTGTAGCTGTGAAATAATATTTAATAAAAATTACATACAGTTTGATGTTTTAATTATCTGCCTTGTACCTAAGACCTTGTACAGGAGGATGAAATACGCTTATGGATTAAAAAAGTGCGTACATGGATGTCAGCTGTTTCTAAGAATAAAAAGCTCGCATAATTCACTGTTGTGAAACATCTCAACACAATTCGTTAATTTATGTTAAACTGTTGACATTCATTCGTCCAACTTATGTATTTAAGTATTGGGCTAGAGAAGAACTAGAAGTAAGCTTATTTTGGCTGATATCTCGCACTGGGTTATATCCTATTACATTATCTTATTTTTATAAAATGACAACGTTTTGGCAAGTTTTTTAGATGAAATAAATTTTCACACTAAACCATGTTTTATACAAACTCAATCTTCAACAAAAATAATTCTTAACTTGTGTTGACTACCCTGATGAACAAAGGTTAATTTTCGACCTAAAACGACATTATTGAGATATGGGTGAGTAGAAACATAAATGTCATTTTGTTTAAATTTACGACTCAATCTTCAAAACAAAAATAATTCTCAATTTTTTATGGTTCAATGGTACCCTATGATGAATTAAAAATTTTTTTTTCGAGTTAAAACGATCGCTTAATTTGACATCGATATTGAAATGATCACTGAGAAACAATAAATGTTATTTGTGTTAAAATTTACGACATACATAATTTGTATTTTAAAAACAAGTATTTCTCGCAATCAATTCGGTATTTTTATGGTTCAATGGGTTCAGTCTATCCATTTAGCATTTCTAAGAATTTTTCTCCCGTAAAATTCAAAAATTAATAAACACGGCATTGTTTCATCGATATTCGAAACGATCACTGATCATGCGTAAATTATATTTGAGATTTCATCCGGTCTTCGTGAAATAAATGAATTCCATCGAGTAGGCGACCGCCCACTACTTTAGGCCAACTTTTAAGGTAATATTACACAATTAATTCTGGATTTGCACTCCTGGAAAGTCCAAAACATTTTATCTAATAATTCACTGATTGCTTTTAATTTTTAACCCTATCCGATGTTACTATGAAACAATGTATAGCAGGCTAAAAGACTATTTTAAAAGGGGTAATCTATATTGGGCTAATTGTTGTATATGTATATTGTCATGTCTCACGCACGAACATGTTCATAATAGAATATTTTAATTATGAAGATTGGCTGTCTGCTCTTCACATCAAACCATGCTTTTTTAGCTTTTAACTTTTCTAGTCATTATATATTTTCAAAACAAACTGTGTGTCAATAACTACATATATACGAGTCAAATCTATAACTTCTTCGCTATCGTAATTTTTGTGTGTTGCAAAATATCTAAAGTTTTGTATGTATATGTTACACCAAATATACGAAATAGAGAATTACATGAAATTGGCAAAATTTTGCATATTTCTTGAAAAAAGCAATGCAAGAAATATTTTGACGTTTATAAGACATGAAGTTCGTGACAGTTCTGTCAGTGCTGCCAGTGTACTAAATAAATAAATTATCTTTGGTGAATTATACTGGTGAATTATTATTGTTGATTCTTGTAAATATTTATTTATAAAATATAAATCATACCCAAACGATGTTATTTGTCATGAACATCATTGTAGTTATTGACTGATATATTTTCATATGACACATTTGGTTTAGTTGCAAAAAATACCACCGGAGCGCCACTATCTATATTGTCCAATGCATGATATAGGCAGAAAAAATACTGTCGAATTACAGCACTTGGCCGATAGTTTGTCGTTTTCATGAATATAGTAATGGGCTTGCAATTTTTAAGAATTATGCAAAAATTTGCCAATTTCATGAAATAATCTATTTCGTTTATTCGGTATATGCACTAACTGGCATAATCCGTAACTCAGCAGCGTTACGCGCTTCCTAATGATTACCACGCGTGTTTCTCGAGGATTAGATACATAGGGCATGGTTTTCGATGAAAAATAGTAATTTTGTACATAAAAGGTCTTATATTAATTTAAGATTAAATGCGATATAGTCTGCCATTATTGCAGCGAATTTGGTGTGGCCGATTGTAGATTGTATCATAACCTAAGTAATTATAACTTTTAAGGTGTTCACTGTCAATACTTGGTGGAATGGCATTATAATAAAACTAGTAAGATATTTTTAGTATGTACTTAATCCACATTAAATTTATTAGATCATAGCGAGCATTATCAACTGAGCTTGCTTGCTGTCATTTCAATATGCATCTTAAAATATTCTTTTATACTGTGATAATAGAATAATTGTGACGGACTCTTAACTGAAGTTGATAATGCTCGCTATGATTGAAACCGGTCCTGATCCAATAAATACAATGTGGGTTAAGAACAATAAATGATTTATTGTTTTTTTTAAGTAATTATAACTTTTCATTATCTTTGATTGTTCAACCAACTTGACGTGAAATCACTGACACCATCCCACTGGAAACGTCACACTTCATTTACATAACAACACCTTACTTTGAAAAGGCTCTCACTGCTCTTGACACTTTTTTGAGATATGAGCGTTTGAAGTTTCGATTGATTAAAATTCATTTGTAACAATGAGAAAGTAAAAATGTTTCAAATTATGTACTTATTTTGAACATATTTTTTCACAATTCTTGCTGAGAAATAATGATCTTAAAGATCTAATGGTGGAAATAATGATGACAATCTTATAATATAAAATTTAAAATAACTTTGATTATTCCACGTATTGTGTAACTAACTGTGACACGTGTTTCGCCTCTTTCAGAGGGATCTTCAGACTTACTATCGCAAAGTTTGCTTAAGTAATGAAGCAAGATAAATTCTAACATTTTAACATTTTAAATTGTGAAATTACAAAATGGATTACGGGTTTTTTTCCTTCTAAAGGAAACAAGGAAGGGGGTGATAGAATCAAAACAATGCAATAACATAATGATACTAATAAGGTGCAAATCAATCAATCAATTAGATTGGGATTTTTCCTTTTTAAGGGACGCAAGAGAGGGTTATAGAATCGAAACAAAGCAAACAAATATATTTCTAATGACGTTAAACATTACAAACTAATAAACTATAAACTAATGAGCTGCAATCAATCAGTTAGGTTGGGTGCTTACTCTACCGATGGGGAACAATGTTAACAAAGCGAGCATCCTGTCCTGTTAAGAATATTATTTAATAATATATCTTTTTTATTAAGAGTTTTATTTATTTCTAAAAATTCTAGACTATTCATCTTTAAACCTTTTTTATTTACTCGGTGGAGTATTACAATCTTATAAATTTAGTAAAAAAAGTTTGCAGATGCAGTGCAACTCCGGAATTCTGCTTACTCTGTTATTCAACCATTGATAATTCTGAAATTCATATTTAAAAGATAGAATGCAGTAAATACAAGTTTTTCCAATCAAAAGGTCATTTTAGGCCAAAATTATAATTAGAATCTATTCAAAGTAAGGTAAGACAAGAAAAACATTATTTAGAATGACCTTTATCGTAGATTGAAAGTAAGACATAGATAATGTATTATTTAGTCAAACAACGACCCCTGTCAAAGTGTGATACACATCTACTGTTAGAGAGTACCTTCGTCAGAGTTCATGATGTGGACGATAAAAAGATCCACTCCAGAGAATTACGTACACCGCGTATAATCATACACTTAATAATGATCCTCTATCACGCACTGCATTCTCGCCCTGCGTAGCGTGCAATGAACCTACGTACCTGAGGCTTACATAGGGGCATCCACGACATTGTCACTACTAGTAATATCATTTTATAACCATAATAACTTTTTAGAAAAATTACTATGTGTTTTTTGAAGTTTAAGTATTTAGAATTTATAAAGGGCGGTTGATGCGAAAATGAAGTGATTTATTTGTTAACAAGCAGTCGGTAGTTGCATTGATTGCCTCTTTGCTAAGAAAGCTAGAGTTTCTGCTTTTTAGCTAAGATTTTTTTTAACCTTAACACATGTCAATTTTTTCAATTGATTTTTAGAGTGTTTTAGTTATTATACTGCAAAAAAAGTGAGGCATTCATAACTCATTTTCAAAAAAAAAAATCGAGTTTCTGTCTTTTTCCTTGGAACAGCGGTATAGCTATTGGACACTTCATTTTCATCCAAAATTTCGCTAGCTTAAATTTTAATAGCAATTTAACTTAGTGATCTACTTTTATTTTTGTATATAAAGATACAAACTGTTTACTACGCGTCAGTTCAAGTACATCCGTGCACTTGAAATGCCTGAAGATGCCGAAAGGCGAAACCCGGGTCGTAAGCGACAAAATTCATGGAAAAGTACAAGATTCAAACAAATTCAAATTTGATATTGAAATTCCATCAAGCACCCTCAGTCGGAATCCTTCATTCCAAAAGATTATGTTCAGATGTGCATATATAATAAATGTAGGTTAATCATTATCATTAATTTTTAGTTCGATTATTTCGAATGCAGTGGAGGTTACTGCGTTTGATTTTATATGCACATACATAATTGCTTTGTTCTGGACACTGCATGCTGACCGCTATTATGACTAACAAATACTAGCTAATAAAACTGACCATACGAACGTGCATCATAATCAAATTAAACTCTGAAAGTGCATATTAGCGTTCGATAATACCGAATTGAATTGTTATTGTATTTTATTGGCCTCCAGCCAATGGAACTTCCACAGAGATGCATTAAAATGAAATCAATTTTTATGGCTTAGAAAGCTACGGTTATCGGAATAGCTTCCACCTTTTAGAGAGCTTTTTTTAACACCACGTTAGTCGTAAAATAAACTACACAAGGTAATACACATTGAACTGTTTGTAACTGCTTACATCAGGAATATCCAAACTTCGGCTCGCGGGCCTGTGTGGCTCGATTGAAGGCTTTGGGTGGCCCTTTGGATGTTTTCAACTGACTATAAATTTTGTTTTGGTAGAGTACATAACAAAATCGATGAATAAATTTGTGACCAATGTAATACAATAATTTTATAAAGCATATAGCCTTCCAGAATCAAGGCAATTCGTAATTTGGCACCACATAGTCGAGTCAAAACAGGTTGAATTTTGAAAATTGAACGAATCTACTGCGATGCGCAACGTCCAAATTGCCGTGTAAATATCATCCTATAAAAATATTTGATGGTCGGATTTAAATAAAAAATGAATTATTTTAATTTTGAGTTGTTTGTTTGTTATTTATATAAAAAAATATATTTTTTACATCATGGGTTTTTAGCCTTATTGCGAATCCAGGCGCATTTGAGATTTTGGAGAATAGTGACGGGCGCATACCGAATTTTAAAACATGCTTATAAATTGGTATCATTGTTTTCTGTGGGTATTTTTACATATGTGTTACATTCATGTACTATTTCTTAATTTACATCTACAAAAGAATTCAAAAATAGCCCAGATACATAGAAATTAAAACTTCTTTGTAAAATAATTTTAACAAATAAAATTAAAATTTATTCGATATTTGATACTTTGTAGCGGGCGTACGATAATAGCTCCGTGGGTGCACATATGGTCGCGGGCACAAGGTTCAGAACCCCTGGTTTATATGTTTATCATTTTTATGTTAACTTAACTATGTATTATATAAGAATATGATCAGCTTCTGGTATCGGTATAGATTTAAATGACCCGTTGAAATTTCTCCGACATACTTGTAAATTAATTCACTTTTACTGTATAAGTATACTCCTGTTCATCGTTAAGGGTATTTAAATTATTGATTCAACTCTAGTGACAGCGAGTCTTAATCCGCCCGCATGAACCACGCAGTGGTATTATACTCGTATTTCATACTCCGGATTAGCTGTCCTAATCCACAAAGATATTCTAGTGAGTTTAACTGGCAATTCTTAGCGGAAAGGAATGCCACTATTTTCCAAATATGGAAAATTTACAATTGAAATCAGTTTAATATTTACTTAGAATTAAGTTTAGATTTATCTATTTGAGGACATATGGATACTGCCCATGGCTTAATTCAATTGATTTTCTCCAAGGCATGCTCACGTTCACTAGTTAGTTTGATGCACGAAGAGAAATATACCTAGCCAAATAATTATTTCGGCTTATCCGAGGCCGAATTGAGAATTCCACCATTCTTGAAAATATTCCTGATATTTTTTTTGAACTGTTCCTCGCAGGTAAAAAACCAACCTGCCAATGGGGATACCTTCGATGGAGCTTAAACGATTTTAATCGTACGGAAAGAAAAATAACAAGTTTATTAATCCTGTCCTTGTCCTGTTTACTATTTTTAAGATGTGTACCTAAATTATTATTAACTTTAAATGCTACATTTACTGAATTTTTAATCTCGTGGTGAATTTTTTCACTAATACTCCCTAAGTAGTTAATTGTTAATTAATTAATTGATAGAAGCGGTATATATAAGATGACTTGCGGTACATGTGATTTAGTATATGTCGGATAGACTGGGAGAAAAATATCCATTCGCGCAAACGAACATGTTAGATCCTTTAACAATGGAAAAACTGATTCACAATATGCAAATCACCTTATAGAATTAGCACATAATCCGAATTCGGTCCCGATTCGTTTACATTCCTGCAATAAGGGCCTAAAACTGAATGCATTGGAACAGCTTGAAATTAATAGGTATAATCAGTCCAATGAAATTCTTAACGATCAGATCACAATTAAGTTCACCTCTGTTAAAACCTTTAACAAACAATAAACTTAGAACAATTTAAAATAGATGCACTTAGACATTGCAGATTTTAAGTGGTTTCACACGATCAATAATTAAAAAATCCCAAATTATTGTTTCCCACCATTACTTTAGACCAATAAATCAAACTTATTTAAATTCTTTCATGTGACGTAGGTATGGTTTCAACAGAAAGAGATTATGTAGGGGGCACCCTGTCTAGCAAAGGTATATAAGCTATCTCTAATACACGTTTTAAACATAGTTCTGACGAAGGCGTAAGCCGAAATAGCTATAAATAAATATATAAAATAATTAAGTATTTCGACTGAGGGTGCTTAATGGAATTTCAATATCAAATTAGAATTTTTTGAATTGTAAAAGGATCATCGAAGATTCCTTAAATTTCAGTAGAGTCAATCCAATAACTACTTCGGAACTACTTAATATTTTAGACGTTTGCGTGGACCAGAATTACTTTCAATTTAATAATAAGCTCTATAAACAGACTGACGGCCTTGCAATGGGAAACTGTCTGTCACCTCTTTTAGCTGAATTCTATATGAACCATTTAGAGAAAATCATTTTTAGCCATAACATTGAAGTCAAACCAATAGTTTATTGGTTCCGATATGTAGATGATATTATTTGTTTATTTAACGGAACTGATAGACAAATCACCAAATTCCATAACTTTATAAACTCTTTGGACGATAATATTCAATTCACCCTGGAAGTCGGAGGACAGAAAAATAAACTTTCTTGACCTTACTATAGACATTAAAAACGATACCCGATTTTTCACGATCTTTCGTAAACCGTTTTTCAGATGCTTGTATTCACGCAAAACTCATTACATCCAATGTCGTACAAATTAGCTGCATTTCATTCGGAAATTCACAGACTTGTCAGTATTCCCTTGAGTAAATTAAATTTTGATCTTGAATTAAAAATCATTAAGCAAATCGCCATTAACAATGGTTATGATATGTCTCTTATAGACAATCTTTATATAAAAAACGCATTAAGTTAGCACAACAAATCTTATACAAGGGATTAACAACGAAAGACTCAGGTGATATGAAGTTTTGGCGGAGAATTAATTACATAGGACACACCAGTTTAAAAATAAAAAAACAGCTCGTGAAAGTGTTAGACCAGCTTTCTACTGTAAGAACTCTTTAGGTAAAATTTTGATAAATAATAAAGATCTTATTGATTAAAAACAAATCTGGGATTTATAGATTGCAGTGTAGTGAGTGTCCTGTGATTTTATATTGGTAAAACTGCTAGAACCTTAAATATAAGAGTGGCTGAGCATTTAGCCGCTTTTCGCTTAAAAAAGATACCTCCACCTTCGCCAACCATTTAACACTTGAAAACCATACGTTTAATTTTGACTCAGGCATTAAGTTGTTACATACTAACAGGGGTGAGTTTAAACTATTTTATCAAGAAATCTTAGAGATTAATCGAGCTCAGCTCAACGGTCTGCCAATTTTGAACGAGCAACTATATTTGCCTAGTTCACCATTGTTGTACCCTTTTAAATAATTGTTAATTTTAATTTATTGTCATTTATTAATAATTGTCATTTATTTACAATTCAAGCGCACTATTATTAAATATCAATTCACTTACTATCATTAATGTAATATAATTAAAGGCTTAAAATCAATCAACTCATTAACGAGACGACGGATAGGACCCTAGATTTATTTTAAATATTCTTATGTTACCATCTGGTCATTAATATTTTCAAAAATCCCCGTAATTATAACAAACCCACTTAAATCATGGAAACTTGTATTCATTCAAATTTCGCTAATTTACATTTTAATAACCTTTTAACTTAGTGATACTTATATTTTTGTATATAAACGATACAAACTGTTTACTACGCGTCAGTTCAAGTACATCCGTCTAATGCCTGAAGATGTTTTAAACGAAAGGTCGTTAGCGACAAAACTCATGGAAAAGTACAAAATTCAAAAAATTCTAATTTGATATAAAATAATGTATGTAGAATTAAAATACATTGTTATTTTTCTTTCCGTATTATAATGGAGTTCTACCAAGTAAATGCCTACTCAATCAATAGATTTTAATCGTATTTCTGTGTATGTCAACATATAACACACGGACGCGAGTTTGTTGAGATGAGTACGGTGAAACCCCGATCTTAGATCTCTTCGCGTGGTGCGTTCATTTTCTATAGTTCCGGCATTAAAAGTTCATATTTCAAACTTTCCCGCATTCATCGTTTCCCGCATTAATCGTTTGTTTTATACGGTCCCTTGAAACACGTAGAATTGGGGTTTCACTGTACTATTTATATGTATTAAAGATGATTTTGTCGGTTTCCAATGTTTTTTTTTTCTTATAAGTTGGCGTTAACCATGTAATATGTTGAGAGCTCAGTAGATAAGCAACCAATTAACGCGTACAATAATCAAACTATCGATTGGCTTTGAAATAACACCGTCAAAACCTTAATTTGGGTGGTGTAATTTGAATATCAAAGTAATTACCGGTAACACGTACAAAGGTATACAAAAAAATCCTTTTGTCGTCGTGGGATCACATTATTCCCAACTTTAAGAATTGTCATTCAAACCTGTTTTAGAAGTCAACAATGTAGCTTTGCTTAAAACATATACATGTTTTCACTATAATTTTTATTGAATACCTACTACATAACTGACAATCGTTGTCAATCAAGTGTCAAATACGCTTATCATAATATCAATACATCGTCGTTTCTCGTACACTTTATCATATGTGGACTCTATCCACATTGGAGGTAATAAAAAAACTGTTTAAAAAATTCGAGACGTAAGTTTTTATTTTTTTACAGTTTTGATGTATTGAAGAGTGGAATTAAATTTTAATTTTATAACTATTCCTTAAATTTTGCACATAGGATTTATGGTATTTTCAACGGTATTGCTTCGGATTTCGACATACTTCACACGGACGTGAGTGAGTTCAGACGAGTTCTTTTTTTTTTTTATGTATCATAGTTAATTTTGTCCGAATTCACGCGGTTAAATTCTTTGCCAATTTCCAATGCATGTTTTCACTCTTATATCTGTAAACTATATATTGTTTTAATATTTTTTCACGTTTCAAAAGCAATAAACTTATATTTCGTTATTTTTGTAATGTAAACTATACGGCTGGTATTGGGGGTTTTAATTCGAACATCTGAATTAAACTATATTTTTCAAATTTTTGCAAATATGGTTGAATCTTCCTTTGCACCCCCCAACACCCCGTCACCAGCCGTCACTGTATCCGTATATAGATATCAGTATACAAATAAATAAAAATTGTGTGTCCTGTTAACCAGATAAATTAAGCCAATACAAAGCTCGGAAAAATATTGAATTTCGTGTATTGACACATAGGATATTTTGTGATGCACATTAATGAATTTTGGCACATAGGATACATTGGACATTAGTGTATTTATTAAACGGAATAAAATATTCTCATTAAAAGTATGGTGTCACACGGCGAAAAAATATCCGGATACAATAGTGAAAATCGCTAAATATGTCCAAAAACGTCACATAGGATATAATGAGTGTGCGGGAAAGGACGATATCCACTAATTCACGCCACGACCAAACTCGCACATAGCGCAATGTGACTTGGGTCGAATTTAGCTCTCGCGGAATTATTGCCGCCGCAACCAAACTCGGAGACGTCGTTTGCGGTGTTTACATTTCGCAACAGCTGGATAATGCATTAAAATCTTCAACCGGACTATTATTATAATACGCGTGCTCCCCTTCATAATCGCCGGTAAAACAAGTTTATTTAACCGCATTGCGTTTTCATAATTTTATTTTTGAAATTTCAACCCTTACATCACCATTATCGATCGTTGTGTGATTACAACTACCTGACAATTTTACATAAATTAATGAGTGAATATATCGAATGTACAATAACGACTTTCGCAAAACGCATGGCCACAAATTGCAACATAAATTAACGTTGAAAATGTTTATGAAATATAGTCGTAACATTAAAAAAAAATATCTTTATAACGTGATGGAAAAATTGCAATGTATTTTAGTCTGAAAGAAATAATATTATATTATCTTATATATAAAACCGAAACGGCGTATGTATGTATGTGGGTCTGTAATTTCCTTTTGCATTGTTGTTGCAAGTTGCAATATAATAATGTTTATTATTTACGTGAAGGTATTATTTGACATTTCTTTGACAGCAAATTAGATTTTTTCCTTGAATTTGGACATTTTAATGGGCGAGAATGGGGGCTGTCATCAAATCAAATAAAGTTTGTGATTTTATTTAAACTCTATTTTGTATGTTAGATTTTGTGATATAATTATGTCGAATGATATAACATTAAATAATTATTGGTCGCTTAGTCCGAGCGACGCCGGGTAGCAATACTAGTATTATATATGGTTGATAGTTATTTCGGCTTACAGCACGCGGAGTTTTTTGGCCGCAGTCAGAAATTTTGAAAAGTTTGAATTTTTCATCCTTGCATATAATATGTCTAAATTGGCTTTTGGCCGGATTGGTATATATGTAATTGAATACACATAAATTGAAAGGTAAGACAAAAAAGGTGGCGAAATTGAACCTTTTTTAGCCGGAGTCGGAGTCGTAATTTTTTAAAAGACCCCACAGCTCTGGAAATAATACACGGGAAATAAAAACTGATCCAAATTATTCCTTAATCTTCTGCCACGTTATCTGTTTTTAAACGCACCGCGGGGTTAGTTGTAGGATTTCTCGGAAACAATATAAAATTTACCGTTTTTTAGTAATAATAATACATGCAGCGTTGCGTGCCGTGGTAGGTCCCCGGTCCGTCAATATGACAGCTTGACGATTATTTTGTACGCCTGTAATTTACTTTTGAGGTATTCATACATACGTTGCTTTATTAAAATACACATGATACCAGGTTTTGTAAATATATTGACAATGATATCAACATTAAAATATACATATCTCGATTGATTTTGCGGTAACTTTGTAGAATTAATTTTTTATATAATATTAAAAATAATTTTGATTATTCCACGTATTGTGCTACTAATTGTGACACGTCTGCGTTTCGCCTCTTTCACATGCATCTTTGAACTCAATGTCGCTAAGTTTTCTTTAGTTAAAAGCAAGATTGATTCCAATATGTTAAAATGATAAATTACAGAATAGAGTATGAGATTTTTCCACTTGAAATTTGTAAACCCGTGGTCAGAATTCGTGGAATAATTATAGTTATTTTTAATTGTTTATCAAAATAAAATGTATTGATTGAGTAGACATTTACTTGGTAGAACTCCATTGTAACACGGAAAGAAAAATAACAATGTATTTTAGTTCTACAGAAATTATTTTATATATTTGTTGATAGCTATTTCGGCTTACGCCTTCGTCAGAACTATGTTTTAAACGTGCATTAGAGCATGTATATATAGCCCGTTTAGACAGGGTACACAATACATATCCTTCTCTGTTCCACCATCTTAATATGGAAAAATAAATTGAATGTATTTTTTTAAGTGGGAATAAACGCAAAATAAGTATTGTATCAAGTTGATTTATTTAAAATTGCATTAACGTTTATTAACGGCGAAGTATAACGAAGTGGTGATGCGTTAATTGTGATTTGTTCATTAGGAATGTCATTGGATTGATTATACCTATTAATTTCTAGCTGTTCCAATGCATTTAGCTTAAGGCTTAAAATGAAATGTGTTCTTCAAAAGAATGATCAATTTCTATATCGCTATAGTATGCTTATTTAAAAAAACCTATATTTGAAAACTATGATTTCAACAAAAATAAAATAATAAAAACACTAAGCTTTTTTGTGTTCCTTGTCTCTTTGCTTATTGCTGCAGATCAGTTGGGTTTGAGTTCACCAAAAGGGAATCAATTGCGAATTAGCTGAGTAGAGATATTGAGCTGATTGAGAGATTAATTCAAATGATAGAAAAAAGATGTGAAAGAACTTGGAATATTTATCCGTAAGGCAAAAAGGAAATAGTATAAATATTGTGCATCAGTTCCCATTCATAATTGAATTTGTGCCCTGTTTAAGTAATGGTTATTAGTTCTTACTTTGTGTGCTTTCGTTTTAATTAAACACATAATTCCGTTGAAATCGTAACGTCTAACAATAGCCTCATTATAAGGAAACACAGCACATTTTAATTTTATCAGCCACCACCTTGCACTTTTCAAGCTAAACCTTACTAAAAAGCATTATTATCCTCTAGAAGCTTTGTCATCTTCCCCGGTACATTACTATCTGGTCCCCGGGCAGAATCCAGCCCCACCAAACGGATGCCACCTTGGCCTCGAGCCTCGCGTTGTAAGAATATACTTCTTCTAAACTTTCCACCCCATAAAAATTTATCGCATCGCTAAGACCCCTGTTTTGAAACTTTTCCGATACGCGCTGCTTGATAATTCCGTATTCCGTTGCTACTTGACACATCTTTTATTCTATCTATCTCCATCATTTAGACTCTGACAATCGTTCTGAACCACTTTTAGAAATAAATAAGATCGCTCAAGTAACTTAACACTGTCTAAATCAGGGCTGTGGAGTCGGAGTCGGAGTCGTGGAGTCAGAGCTTTTTGGCCGGAGTCGTACTCGGAGTCGGAAATTTTGAAAAGTTTGAACATTTTATTTTTGCATATAATATGTCAAATTTGTCCATTGGCCGGATTGGTAGGGTTGATATTTAATTGAATACACATAAATAGGAAAATTAGGCAAAAAAAAGAGACGATATTCAATTTTTTTAGTCGGAGTCGGAGTCGTGGTTTTGGTAAATGTCGGAGTCGGAGTCAAACTCTTTTTTACCGACTCCGTTAGCCCTGGTCTAAATTCTTGAAATGTCTGCTCAAAATATCGAGCATATGGAATCGCAATTGATCATTCCAAGATACGTTGCTATTTTTTTATCCTTATTATAATGGAGTTCTGCCAAGTGAATGCCAATCAAATCATTATAAGAATATATTTATATTTTTTTTTATAAAGGGTATTTCAATAGGGACGCTCAAATTATGTTACTTTGTCCTGCTGAGTAGATTATTCATTGTTTAGTGGCCAAATTTGAGTCAACCAGTTTGGTAAATAATCGGCCAACACCTACCTGTACGTCATCAAAATACAATATCTGGTGAAAACATTGCTGCTGTGTGTGAAAGTGTACAGGAAAACCCAAGGTAGCTTATTTCTCGTTGTTCACAAGAACTTGGCTTTTCTGCCACTTCAACTTATATTTTTGCCTTTTATATTGATTAATTTGTACGTATTTTATTTAATTCTTGTTTCATCTCATGTAATGTCATTCCGACACAATATTCCAGCCATCGTATGAAAATGACGCACGGTCCAGTAAATAGAATTCATTGACGTCCCCTGCTTATAAAAGTGGAAGCCGAACAGCGCCCTCAAACGTTCCGCGGCCCATCTGTCAGTGCCAATAAATCCGAAAAGAAAGAAATTATTTCAGATTGAAAAATGCATTTATCTCGCATTGTTCAGCCGGTGAAATTATTTTCCCATTATGTATGGGGGCTACCGTCGATGCATTGTTCTGCTCAATGGCGTGAAATAAATATTATGCGTTGATATTTATTTTCAGCAAGTGTCTATATCGTATTTGTAAATATTTTATTACTATTGCCTTTATATGGTTTTAAATCAGACATTACTATTTCGCCGTTATTTATGGTATATTTATTTTTAATTGAGACATGCGCATTGTGGGAAACATTATGACCGATCTGCGTAATTCGCTTCTGATAGATTGGCTGTGACTAACATAACTTTTTTTTTTTGCACGATTTAAATAAATTTATAAAAAAAACAAACGAATGCAGTTTACGTAAATCGCACGACAGAATAATTTGGAATTCATTGTTCCTTTGGTTGGTTGTGTGTGGCAATTTTAGACATCCACTTAGTTTACGTTTCTTATAGAAAAACACAGTTCCACTATTGAAAATAATAAGTCGGGTCCGTGGTGCATTGTGTAAAGACGTTGGCTTCCGTAACGGACCTCCCGGGCTCGAGTCCCTGTACGAGCATTTTTTTCAGCCAATTTATCGATACTATTCTAAGGCATGGGTGTTTGTGTGTTACAAATTCCTTCCCAACCTTCCGATCCCGAAAACGGCGCGTAGCAAGAGCGATTAGTTAACCACTAGTCATATCCTCGTACTCGTATCCTTTCAATCCCTAATCTCTTTGAGAAAGAGAGGTTAAAAAACCGAGTAACCGAAGTTGTCGTAGAAAACATATGTTGAAATAAAATCTGAACTCTACGTTGATATGGTAAAAAAAAAACATACATATTTAAATGTTAAAAGCAACAGTTGCAATATAAACATTCAGTGGTGGCTAGCGACAGAGTATTAGGGAGTACAAAAAAAGATTCAACTATTTTTCCGTACTACGGACAGCCAAAAATTCATAAGACTGGCACTTCTGATAAAAATTCATAAGACGTTGGTTTGAATTGAAAGTCCATGTTATAGAAGTGTTATAAAATCCAATGAATAGGAAAGAATTCTTGCAAAAATAGTTGAATCTTTTTTTTGTACTCCCTAATACTCACCATAGTCTAATAGTCACCAGCCGCCACTGATTACATTCATATATATTTTACCTCTGCAACATTCACACAATACATCAAGCTAATGCAGTGTGTATTCACATATTATATTCAATAATATTCTCTATCAACATATCCCCCCTATTTGTTTCCGTCCTTCGACCTTTTGATCTTCTATTTTCGCAATAAATGCGCACCTCAGTACCAATTTTATTTTACAATTATGAAATGGGTATTATAAAACCCACCCTTGTCGATTGAAGCCCTAGTTTAAAGCCCTGTCCTATTTATCAATCGTCCCCAATCGACAGTGTTACACTCATTATATACACTCCATGTTTAGTGTCAATCTACCAGAAAAATTCGTTTAGCTTTTAATTATTTATGATTCTCAGATACAACTCTTAGACCAGATATTTTTTCTTGGACATGAGTGTATATTATGTGTTTTTTTCACGGGTTGACTCGAGTCACGAGCGACTGAAAAAACTTTTCATCTCATTTGACTTAATTTTTTGTAAATATTTAACTCATTGAGAATTATTAATCACTTTTGAAGTGTTTGTTCACTGTCAATATTTGGTGGAACGGTATTACAGTAAAACATTTTTAGTACTTATTCCACATAAAATTTATTGAATCAGGACCGGTTTCGTTCATAGCAAGCATTCTCAACAGAACTTGCTTGCTATAATAACAAAATGCATCTCATAATATTCTTTTATAATGCGAGATAGTACAGTTATGACGGACTGTTTAACTTTAGTTGGATCCGTTGACGTCGTTGGTTTCCGTGATGGATTTCGCAGGTTCGAGTCCGAATACAAGCAGAATTTTTTCATTCGATTCTGTTCGAAAGCATGGGTGTTATCTAAAATATCTTTCGCACTCATCTGGTTCTATAAGCGGGGCGTAACGAAAGCAAATATCTAGTCACTTATCCTGTCCAGGCCTAGCCTTTTCCTTTCGACTCTCATTAAACTAAATAGGTTGAACGCCTGAGTAACAAGCAGTTCTCGTATATAAAATGTGGTGTTATATTCATTAGGAGGCTATATGCTCAACATTGAAAGCTGGCAAAGATTAAAAAAATATTTAGGAACAAGACATTTTACTTTAATATATTGGGAACAAGATGTATAGAAAGCTCACAATTTCTCATCTAAAAACTCTATACTCTTCAATCGCCCACTCTTAAAAATAAAGCATAAACGACTGATGTCTATAAGCATTTCCATATTTTATTGAATGGTCTAAAGCAGTGGTTCTCATGTGCGGCCACTAACAGCTTCATAGTAAATATTGGTATTTAAAAAAAGTTAATTTGTCAACAAAGACAATGAAAATTAAATATTTCGTATGTTTTCAATTGTGCATCAAGAATTGTAAGTTAGCAAAAACTTAAACACATACATTTTTAGATCTTTTTGACAAAGAAGAATCAACACAAAAATTTGGTGCGGTCACCAGACATTTCCGTAGGACCGCTGATGTTGCTAATGCGACCACAGCCAAATTTAGCGTGAGAACCACTGATTTAATGTGAAAATGGATTTCTTAAATACGTGTTTGTATCATTTGTAAAAGCGAAACCTGTTTTTTTGCTCTTCTGAAAAGTATTGAAATATTAGTTACGTTACCCTGCTTCCAATGTGCCGATATGTTTTCCGTGATCCAGTTATCCGCCACTATTTTTTCACTCTTCAATAAATTTGATGAATTTTCTTCGGAAGTCCATTGTGCGGTGTCGGATTCTCTTTCAATTGGGGTGAGTGACAGGCTGGCTAAGTTCGCTCTTTTTTCATCTTGCTTTTACCTCTGCGGAGGGCGATCGCTGATCCAGATTTTGTTTCTCATATACTTACCTCGTGTATAATGTATTATTTTGTCGCTATGACTACAAATCTCGTAAGGCATCAGCGATCGGGCCCGCCCTTGCAGAAGTTACCCTCAATTCGGTGTTGGGTTTCTTCACCGTGCGTTGCATGTCAAACGTTGTTTCTTTTTTTTTTGCTGCAATACCGGCTACTGCAGAATATCGGATTCATTGATGGATTCCCACCCACATACTATATATCAAATGAGCTTTTTAAGCAAGACTTCAACGTCAGAATCATTAACATGAATTTATTTATCATACGGGACTGACACTTGACTAAACTTTGATGAAAATATCGAAAAAAGTAATGTAATACCAGTGAACGCCAAACGGTCGCTCGCGAGCTACCGATAGCTCGCGAAGTATACATTTGAAAAATCCATGGTTAATACATAGACAGCTGCATGTAGCCTACTTACGCGATGGAAAACCTTCTGATTTATTCGTGTACGCACCAAACAGAAAAACAAAATGTATATAAAAACACTTCAATAAATAGAATTAAAACATAAACACTTTCTTTCTTTGAGTGGAATTGCATCGCATGCCGGGTACTCGCTAGTTTTTTTTATAAATACGTAATTACAGTACGCATTTTATGTTTTATTGGCAGTCTGATTTTATTTAAGTAATATATTAATAATATGTATGGTACAATAAAAGACGACGATAAAACAATATACAAAAGTAGGTCAAAGACCAGACAATTTCAATTTATGAAAGTAGCTCGCATCCTCATTGAGTTTGGAGACCACTGAGTTAGACAATACGTGGAATAATCTGATTAGTCATTAAATTTTACTTGTTTCTTCTGACTTTGTCACTTCCTATTGAAACATATACTTACATCGTGTAATGCATCAGTTGAAAATTCCCGTGTTGAGCGAGATTGGTCCTGATCTCAAAAAAATTCATGCGCAATAAGCACAAAAATGTCTTATTACATATTTGCTTATACACTACCACCGAGTATTGACAGTGAACACCTAAAAAGGGGTAAACTAGTCAACTTAGTTTAGTTAAAAGTTCAAGTTCCTTCGTGCACTTGAAATGCCTGAAGATGCCGAAAGCCGAGCTAGAGTCGTTAGCGACAAAACTCTTGTATGGAAAATTACAAAATTGAAACGATTCAAATTCCATCGAGTTTATTCGAAATTCAAAAAACAAAGTAATACCATTGTTATTGCTAAATGAAAATATCATCTTCGATTTCAATAACTTTATAAGAGTTCTTTGGCGAAGAAAAGTTTTCATTTCATTAGATGACTATTTTTGAGAAACCATGTTCAGTCAGCTGAAAAGACGTGGGTTTTTTTTATCTCATCGAATAGTATGTGATTACGGTGAGCGGTTTCATGCTTAAACATGGCTTTGTCTCCTTGGAGACTCGCTCGAATCTCGCAAAAGCACGTCAGAGTGAAGCTTAGAGGGTGCATTTCCATGCATCATATATGCCAGGGGTGGCGAACCTAGGGAACGCGTGCTAGAGGTGGCACGCAAACAATTTCCATTTTCAAAAAATTAAAATTTTAACTAATAATTTAAAGTGATTGATTAACGAACATAATTAATAAAAATGCAGAAAAAGAAATTGTGAGAACTTGGAACGCCATTCCAGTAATTCTAAGCGATTTAAAATAAAAAACTAGCAAGGGCAATATTATCCATTTTCTCTTCTACATTTCAGGAAGTAATTTTCAAAATTGTTTGATTTCAACATTATTGTTTTTAACTGCCAATTTTAGATTAAACTTTTAAGACCTTTTTTATTCACATGGGAAAGTTTGCATTTTTACACATTATCTGTAATTCCTTAATTTAAAAATATTGCTTGTAAACACAAACTTATGAGGAAAAGTAATGAAAATATCTCACTTTCTCAGTTTTTCATCAAATGGATTTGACCACATTTGAAATATACCTCCTGATTTGCTTGTGAGTCATTATTTTAAGATACGAATTTTATTAAATGTCGTTAAGAAATAGAATATCTGATGAATCCAGTTGGTAGTGTGTATTATTAAAAGTGACGATATATGAACCAGATATTGAGAATTTTTCATCGAATATACAACACTAAAGAATTCATTGATAAATAACTGATTGGTGTATTTTTATTGATTATGTATTTCAAGAAAATCTTGTTACGCCACACAATCGAGAAATAATATTTGAAGATTTTTGGGACGTGGTCCCAAAATGGTTCGCCATACCTGATATATGCAACGCTTCCTTTCCAATATTCCCAGGTACATTGATTGCTATTGAAAACTGCAAAATCAATAACTTGCCTTGCCTGCATTTTACAAAAAGAAGTCTTATTAGGTTGACGAAGTTCAATATGATAATAATTATATTGAAGTATAATTATATGACAAAGCTTTTCTACGCTCAAGCAAATACGACTTTTTTCGATGGCTTCTGCGGTAACTTCGAAAATTTCATATTTTATTTTAATCACGTGTCTCGCTTCTTTGAGGCAGTCTGAAAATAATATTAAAGTTCAAATAACTTCGTTTATTACGCGTATTGTGTGACTTATAGTGACACGTGTTTCAACTCATCATCAACGATGACGAGTCGAGAGTTTTTCTTTCGTGAAGCTTTTTCTTCGTAAACTGCTTTTCATGCGGCTATATTTGAAGAATGGAAAACTGTGTGATAATAGCGACAGTGAGATAATAGATTTCACACCTCAAATCTAATTTATACATGTGGAGAAAAATCAGACAAATTTTAATATAGAAATAACCAGGGCTGTGGAGTCGGTGAAAAAAAGTCCGACTCCGACTCTATCATTTTCCAAAACCACGACTCCGACCAAAAAAAGTTCAATATCGTCACTTTTTTCCCCTAATTTTCCTATTCATGTGTATTCAATTAAATATCAACCCTATCAATGCGACCAAAAGCCAAATTTGACATATAAAATGCAAAAATAAAAGTTCAAACTTTTCAAAATTTCCGACTCCTAGTACGACTCCGGCCAAATCGCCGCGACGACTCCGACTCTGGCCAAAAAGCTCCGACTCCACAGCCCTGGAAATAACAAAACATATTTAGTGAAAATGTCTCTATTTTTTCAACCGTGTCCGCTTCCAAAGTGAAGTTTGTGTACTCCTAATAGAAGTTATTTTAACAGAAGCGTTTCTCCGAAATCTGCGTGTTACTCAGTTGCGTAACTTTTATTTTTCAAAATATAGTAAGAATGTAAAATACAGGAAGGCGTAAGCCGAAATAGCTATCAACAAATATATAAAATAATTTATGTAGAATTAAAATACATTGTTATTTTTCTTTCCGTATTAAAATACAGGACTAGTGATTCTAGTGATCTAATCTAATCGTGCTCGCTTCGTGCCGTTTTTAGTATCGGATGGACGTGTGAGAGAATTATAATTATCGGTCCCTGTGGTCTAGTGGCAAGAGCTTTGTCCTAGCGATCTAGAGACCCGGGTTCAATTCCCGGCAAGGTCAGATTTTTTCAATTGAAAAAAAAAGAGATCTTGGGCTGGGTGTATGTTATGTATCGTTGATTTTGTGCACAACTGATTTATTACTTATCATCGAGTTAATCTCGTATGACTTTCACAATTAAGAATATTTGGCGCATTGGCGTAAGCTGTAATGCCAAATATTAAAAAAAAAAAAAATATAGATATCGTGGTACTAATAATTATTAAATGATATTGTTAGCTCCTCTTGCGGTCCATTTAATTCAATATCTCATTTTTATTTCTCTTACTTTCAATCAACTGCCAATAATTATGTAGAATTTATTGTCTACTACATATACTCCCAACTTTTTTTGGGTTGCGACCCCATTTTGTAAAATCCATTTGATCCGCGAACCCCAAGGCAATTGAAAAGGGCATTTTTCATAAAGTAATTAAAAAAACAACGTAAATGCATTAAAATGAATATTTTTTTCGTTGACTTGGTAAGATGGTTGACCTCAAAGAAGACCCGTCGCGACCCATGGGTTGGGAACCCGTGGTCTACTAGATATAGCTAATGAATAGTCTTACGTATGGTCCTGTATTTTAGCATATACAAAATGCCCGTCAAAATGAAAAACAAAATATATTTAAATCCTTGTCCACAGGTGGGCAATGTAGTTTCCCAAAAGTAAAAACATTCGGGCACAACTTTAATTATCAACCTACATTTACCGCGGTCTCGCAATTCACCAACACGTGTGTTTATCGATGTTTTATGTATTACTATTTTAACTGTTGCCCTCGGGGTGCAACAGTTACTGTGTGAATTGTTATTCGTGCATACTCGGATAATGCTCTCTTATTGAAAGGAGAAATATTTTATAAATTTTACCTTTTCTGCGTACACAAAGCGAAAAGGCACAAAAGCCCAAGATCCTTCGCCCGCCGTTTTTTGTTTGCCGTCTCTTTGTACACAAAGTAAAAAAAAGATCTGCAGGACAGCTGTTCGGCGTGGTTTTACTTATAATCGACGAGAAAATGATCGTTGATTTCTCTTTTTAAAAACGAGAATATTATTATTAAATAAATATAATAACGGCATTCGTGTTTCTTTCACCCCTTTACTTCAATTTTGCCTTATTATATAAATATACGTTAAGAACTTTTTGACTTTTAATGTGTTAACTGTCAATTCTTGGTGGAAAAGTATTATATTTAAATAAATAAAACACATTTACTTCACACCATTTTCAGTCACCAATTCAATTCATCACGAGCTTTATTAACATATTCAATGCTAGTTTAACCTGTGTTTAATACGCAGTTGAACACGCTAGGCGTGTTATCATCATCCAATGTGTTAACTAATGATACCGTTTGCCTGCGTAGATATAAATTTATTATTACTTATAATCAGATCATCATGGTAATAAATATACACCATATGTATTAGCCCGGTCCGTGGCGCAGTGGTCAACATCGTTGGCTGCCGTGTCGGACCGCCCGGGTTCGATTCTCTCGGATTCAGATTTTTTCGGCCGATAAATCGATTCTACCCAGAGGCAATGGGTGTTTGTGTTGTTTAGTATGCCTTCTTCCCACCTTTCCGATCCCAAAGAGCGACGCATAGTGACAACGATTATCTAACCAATAGTCCCGTCCTAGTCCTCGTATCCTTTTCATCCCTACTCTCTTCGAAAAAGAGAGGTCGAGCAACTGAGTAACAAGCAGTTCTCGTCGAAGTACATATGTTGAGATAAGCTCCGTGAGGAGTGTATGCTACAAGTTGGGTTAAAAAAAACTTACGATCCCGAAGCCAAGACACCAGTAAATCTCACGTAAATTTTGACTGTCGAAAAATCACCTTCTTGATAATTACTCGCTGCAATGGTGTAGTGGGTGTTCAATAGATTGAATATTGCATATTATAGGTCGTGTTGTCCCAAAACGAATGACATGCTGCCCGTGCGCTGGGTCGACGCCGATTTGTTGGCGGACGTTGCGACGCTTGCAAATTACTTTCCCGGCTGCCGCTTTGCAACCTCCTGCCACCCCGCTACCGCCTTCTTCTGCTTTTCATTTCCTCTCATCCGCCAATGCGATTTACTCTAACTCTTCCATCCCTCCTCTCCGCTTGACTCATTATGGCTTGCGGGAGAAACCTTTGGAGTATTTATTTTTATCAATTATCTTTTCCTACTGAACAAGAGTTACTTCCAAAATCTACCGGGATTGTGCAAATATTATATAAAATGAAAAATCAACAAATGCAACCAAAGTTACCAAAGTTTCACGCTGAAGAGCGCTCAGTGGATTCTATTCACATTTAGGAAACAAGTGAAGACCTAGGAAAATAGACAGCCAATGTTTTTTAATCAATTATTATCTAGAGTCAAGACAAGATATTAGTATTTTATTTTTATTTTTTTTGTCGATTAGATCAGAGGTTTTTATTCTGATTGCTCCGGGCGCATTAGAAATTTAGGATAATAGTGGATTTTAAAGTTCAAGTGGTTTATTTTTTAATGGTTTTCTGGATATTTTTACATATGTGTTACATTCACTTAATTTGACTGCATTATTATCAACCGTAATATTATGTTCTGATTTACGGTAAAAAATAATAATTATAAATTATGTCCAAAAAAAATATTCGGAAAATAACATAAATGGTTTGATTTTTGCGATTTAAATAAATCATGTAAAAAAAAAATAGGATTTTTTGTTATGTAATTCTTCATAGCGGGCGCACAAAAATAGCTCAGGTGGCGCTCGTGCACCCGCGGCTATATGGCCCAAAACCCCTAGATTCGATAATATTTGAAATTCAAAAAAACTAAAAATTTCAGTGTCTACCTGTGTGTCCGATATAAATGGCTTGACACACGAAAGTCTGCATATGAATATTCTTTCAAAACGAATAAACCGATATAGTGTGTGTGCAGAGAAACAATTCCGGGCGTTGACGTGTATCCAGTTAAAGTGCCCGGAGCGTTCATTTGCGGGGAATCGAGGAGCCGTCGCTTCGCTGACTTCTCATCAATCTGGAAGGCCCTCTCGCCGCCTAGCGAGTTTTGCCTAATTAATCACAGCGCAACTACTATCGCCGCGCGCTCCGTCCTTAATTGAAATCGTCTTTTTTTACACCTGTGATATTTTCGCATTACAGGTGGACGGACGGAAGGGAGCAATCAAATTTGACTAATTAAGATAATTGAGGAGTTTGACTGAAGTCGCTTGATGGAGTTTCATTATCAAACATGAATCGTTTGAATTTTGTTCTCTTTCATGGGTTTTTCAACAACATGTATTTCAAGTGCATGAATGAACTTGAACTGACTAATCACTTTTAAGACTGGCAATACTTGGTGGAATGCCATTATAGTAAAAATAATAACACATTTTTAGTACTCATTCCACATAAAATGTATTAAATCAGGATCGGTTTCGCTCATGGCGAGCATTATCAATGCTCACTATGAGCGAAACCGGTCTAGATCCAATAAATTTCATGTGGAATAAGCAGGGCTGTGTAGTCAGGGCTTTTTGGCCGGAGTTGGAGTCGTCGTGGCGTTTTGGCCGTAGTCGTACTCGGAGTCGGAAATTTAGAACTTTTTATTTTTGCATTCAATATGTCAAATTTGTCTTTTGGCCGCGCATTGATTGGGTTGATATTTAATTGAATACACATAAATAGGGAAATTAGGCAAAAAAAGTGACGATATTAAGCTTTTTTTAGTCGGAGTCGGAGTCGTGGTTTTGGTAAATGCTCGAGTCGGAGTCGGACTTTTTTTACCGACTCCACAGCCCTGGGAATAAATACTAAAAATGTGTTATTATTTTTATTTATTTAGTCTTTAAGTTAAAATTGCTTCTTTGCAATCTGGATGAATAGGCGAATGTCGAGTTGAGTTGAGTTTAAACTCAATGAATTGAGTTTTAATTGTGCGAGGAAATAACAATTATCAGGTATTTTAAAAATTAATTACCAGCTTATGGCATGCAAAAACCTACTTATTTAATAGGCGGTTTTTATGCGACGCGTATTATTTAAGAATATATATGTTATTTCAATTGTTTGAATTACAATTTCTCATAATTAATGATATTAATTTGAAATTATATAGCGAGTGGAGATAGGATGATTGAAATGCCTGTTGACGCCCAAAGTCGAAGCCCAGGTTGTTAGCGACAAAACTCTTGAAAAAAGACAAAATTCAAATGATTCTAATTTATTACTCTTTAGTTGTAAATTGGATTATGCTTAAAATCAGGTTAAAAGTTAAGTAATAAGAATGTAAACAATTACGGAAATCGTAAAGAATACATTCTTTATTGGCTGTCTTTTTTTATAAGATTGCATATTAATGATCAAAGCAGGTTTCTTTTTGCAAATTAATTTAGCTGAAAATGTTCTTCCGCTAAGCAACGATCTGACCTCATGTGCCAATATTTTCAATCAATTCTTCATCTGCAGCTTAATTTTGTCATATGTGCATTACGTATACGAGATATTGAACTTCAAATCTGTAAATTATAATTTAAAATTAGTTTATAATCTATACTTATAATAATATAAATAACTTAGATGTGTAATTTTAAGAATCGAGCTACGAGATGTCCTCAGAACATTAATAATAAATGGCCGATTATGAATTCCCCCATTTTTTTTACTTTTGGTATTGGATAATAATATATTATATCACGAGAGAATGCTAATGAAATTATTATTGAAATATGTCAAATATTTATTTCTGAACAATAATAATACATAATTACTTTTAAGGTGTCCAGTGTCAATACTTGATGGAAAGACATTATATTTTAAAAATTACATAGTTATTTGTAATAACCATTTTTGTGACATAACTCTGTATGATTTACACATTATTCATTACACATTGTATTAAACGTAGTGTATTTATGAACACACTCCTTTGCGTGATATGCCCTATTACTATTTGACACTAATATTTTTTTTTTTTTTTTCCAGGTGAATATCTGAACATCATCTCAATTGTATTTAGTGTATTCTGAAATCAACTCAGTCTGAAATGCTTGTTCTAACACTAGAAAAAACTTGGCTCCGAAACAAAGGTTGGTAATTAATTAAAATGATACTTCGCCTCGGCCTCTCTAATAGGACGTTTGAGAAAAATGCAATTGGTGGAAAAAGTAATTACATTTTTTACTGTCTAATGTTTACTAGGTGATTGTTCAAAATTCTCTTATGCATTGTGAATCTGGTCATATTAATACTTTCACATTGTTATTCCATCAAGGATTAACGTAAGAGATTATTTAAACAAATGTTCATGTGGTGTTAAACAATTGGCCGATGCCATGCAATTATTTCTGAATGGAAATCATTTTTTTTTCAAAAGCAGCCTATTGATTTTTTATGCTAATCCAAGGTATTCATTACTTTCGTTTAACCCTCCGGTTTATCGTGCCGCCTGGCACGTGTCCATCTCCCTTCCCTAGCCCCCTTCGGATTCGAGCCCCAGGTCCGCTTTAATCCTTCCGCCACGCTGATGCTGCGTGCTCGCGACCCATAGACACAGATTCAACTCAAACAATGGCATTCAAATTGCAACTGAGCGTTATTGGATCGGCGCATGTGGGAATATATTCGCTGACCATTCATATTGGACAATGAGTCATGTCTTTACTGAATTGTTATTGGGCGTGTCGATTCGACTCAGAATTAACCCATACAACAGTTTAGAAGATGCGTTCAGTGAAGAGGATTTAAGACACAGCTGTTGTCACTTACAAATTTGGTATATTTATTTTAAAATTAAATGTAACTGTATTTTTCTATTTCAAAATGAAGCCCTCAGGAAATTGGTAAATTTACAATGCTTATTTAATGTTTACCATGTCGTCTCCCAACTCAAAGAGTTTATCTCAACATGTTTTTCATACGAGAATTGCTTTTTACTTAATTGCTCAACCTCTCTTTGGTCCAAGAAAGTAAGGATTGAAAGAATACGAGGACTAGGGCAGGATTGGTGGTCAACTAGTCGCTCTCACTATGCGTCGCTTATAGGGATCGGAAAGGTGGAAAGGAATTTTTGATAACACAAACACCAATTGCCTTCGAACAGAATCGATAAATCGACCAAAAAATCTGTTTGTACAGCCCATATATCTTCCTCCAATACCTTCTTATATTACATGCCAACATTGAACATGCCAACTATCTTCAAAGAAGATAGGTTTAACATATGAGTAACATTCTTCGGAGAAAAACTTCCGTTATTTGAAAATTATAAGTATTTCAAGTTAATCCAAATGAGAAAACTTCTTTTGAATATGCATAGTTAAGGGCAGTGACGGCTGGTGACGGGGTGCTGGGGGGTGCAAAAGGAAGATTCAACTATTTTTCCGTACTACGGAAGAGAAACAGTTGGTATTGCGAACATCTGAATTGAAAGTCCATGCTATAGAAGTGTTTTAAAAATCCAATGAATAGGAAAGAACTCTTGCAAAATGGTTGAATCTTCCATTGCAATCACTGGTTCAGGGAAATATCTCAGTTCTCATTTTTGTTTGTTTCACATATAATTCGACTCTTTGATCTTTATCAGTTGTTATCTTCTAAATTGTGATTTCTTACGTTTATTTCAGTAAACTGTTTTAAAACTTTCTGAGGAGTGTTTGACGGCCAATATCGCTGTATACATATTTTATATACATCTTATTATCGCTTTTATATTGGACAATAAAATTGATACACGATATGTTAGAATTCAGATGCCTAAAGCCACAAATAATGGTCTCTGAAAGACACACAAGGTCAATTTACCCGTGTCTGTCAAATTTTAATTTAGGTAGATGAACGGTTGGCTTCCTCAGACGTTTTCGCGTGTTCGATGTTCACTGTTTTCAAGATTTGCCATCATACTAAACATGAATACCACACGAAATTATTTGACTATTTTTTTTAGTCCAAACAATGTCATGCATGAGATGGGATCTAAAATTATCACATAAGAACGAGTAAAACGGTGCTGCATGATGAAATGAAAATCATACAGAATTTTAGCTGACGTTACTTGATCCATTAAGATATTCAGTAAAGCCTTGACTTACGCGAATGATTGGTCGCAAAGCTTTTCGCGCAAGTCGTGGAAAACTTAAAAACAATATTTTTTTGTTTCAAATAATATTTGTTAGTTTCAAATGATATATTTATAAGAACAAAATACATCTTTGTACACCATGAAAGACAAATATTATTTGTTCAAGAACATGGTAAATTCGGCGTATTTAGTATTCAAAAAAGTATCCACATTCATACATACAAATATATTTCTGTGTTGCAATATTATTCCAGGTTTCACCAATATTTTCAACAGCTTTACAAATCTTGTACTTATTTCAACATTAGATTAACGATTTTCTGCTGTCTCATCAAAAGCTCTAACTGCTTGCCTAAATGTATTTTGCAGGTGATACTGTTTAAATGCATGTCTTCTACCTTGATCCATTGGTTGAATAATGATTGTGTTTGGATCGCTAAAGTCCAGGACCTACTGTGCATAGATAATATCACGAAAGGTCGCGATAGTTTTTCCACGACTGGGATGATCGTTTGGCTTTGATGAACAGCAGAGCTTTGACATAAGTAGATTGATCAATTAAAACCGTATCAGTGTTTTTTATTGCCTCTAATAACATTTATTTGTATACCTTACGATGATGAGTTTTTAATTCTGACATCTAAAAATATGATATTCATCCAGCCAACTTGTATAGTTTTTCTCGTGTCAAGGTTATACCGAAATTAAGGTCACGGTATTAGAACAGGTAATAAATACTAACTGTTGATGGCATTTTTTTCTTCATAGTTATGTTGCTCATTATTAATTTCCTTATCACCTTCGTTTGTTGCATTTAAGCAACGGTATTTTCCGACGCAGCGCTGTAAAAATTGGAAGGCCATTACGTAATATTTTTTTATTGTTTGATTCGGTTCTCGCCATGACATTCTCACATTGACATTGAAATGGATAATGATACAAATTATGTACCATCGCGTTTTCGCAGAAGTCGTTTTTTGAGTTCTTTATGCATAAAAAATAAATTCAAAATTCGAGGATTAAATAAGTAAAAGTAAAGTTACTAAGGCAATGTACCGTACCTATATTGCTTAATACGAAATTGTCGAAATGCTCTAAGATTTGGCGCCAAGCTTAACGTTCAAAATTATATGTTTGTGAATAATAACGCATTCGACCACAAGCAGCTCAATGGCGACAGAGTATTAGGGAGTTCAAAAAAAGATTCAACTATTTTTCCGTACTACGGACAGCCAAAAATTCATAAGACTGGCACTCCGTTGGTATTGCGAACATCTGAATTGAAAGTCCATGTTATAGAAGTGTATTAAAATCCAATGAATAGGAAAGAACTCTTGCAAAAATAGTTGAATTTTTTGTACTCCCTAATACTCTGTCACCAGCCGCCACTGACTGCTCAATCATCGCATAATGAAAGTAAATTATGCTTTGTATAACTATTCAATTGCATATCGTTTTCTTGATTCAATATTTTTATATTTTTTTTTTCCAATTTACATCACATAAACGGAAAAAATAGCAAAACAGAATAGCTAAAAGCTTTTAACATGTTCGTGCATTGGAATCATAGCGTACCTCTTGCCTTGCATCACATGTAACGTTTTTTTGTAGAATACGCTCAAGAAATGATATCATTTATTATTTCTAGCAGTACATAATTTCAAGGACCACATACAATTTGAATTAATAACTAAGTGTGAGACCTCTGTACTCGCTTTGTCACCACGCCAATAGCAGCGCCGCACGCCCGCACTGAGGTCTCAAACTTATTTTTACTTTTTAATTAGCTGATGTAACATCACCCTGTAACAACAATCAGAACAGGAAAATTCTTATTTCGACAATGAAACCTGGTATACATTTCGACTTAAAAAATGCAAATCGTCATAACCATTATTTTTTTGTTCAATATTTAATTTAATACACGTTCTTTCAAAAATATGTAAGCTCCCAACGCCGAATTAGTAACTATAGAGCACGTGAAAGTGTGGCGAGGAAAATGACTGAATCTACGTAATTTGGTGTGTGTTTGTTACACTCTTTTGCCTGTCTCCGTTCGATATAACATCACTATTATATCATTCAGTTTCACCTGTAAATTGTTAAAAAAATTATCTTTCTTGCATTGTTCATTGTATGTATATAATCAGAGTAAACGAGCGTTTGATGTACTATCGCTCACCTTTTGTAAATTGTAGAATAGTTTAAAAAATCTAACAGATTGTTATAAAATCCGGTTTAAAAATCTATTCTCAGTTAACTTGAAAGCATTATTATTAGGTAACCGGTTTGTTTCCACGGTCCGTCGCATCACTCTTGGCCATACACAGACAATCCATTAAAGGATCCGCGCGGCCGTAAATAATATCACTCACTTATATATATAATACGTACCTTTAACTGAAGCTGATATTAATATGGCGTGTCGTGCTTTTTATTGAAAGTTTGAAAGAATAGCCTTTAAATTTTCTTTGTCGCAATCAATGATTGCGTTGATGATATGTTGATTATGAGATCAATATTGAAGACACATTGGAATATCTGATTTAAATTTTATTGGGATCAGTATTTTTTCGATATTTCTTTAATACCATCAGCCATATTTGTACATTCTATAAATTGAATAATTTAACTAAATCTTACACATCAAAACTCTTCTCTTTTACAGTATCATTTGATAAGAGCTTTTCTTGAGTTTTAAAATGCTTACTCTATGAGCGAAACCGGTCCTGTTTTTTAACTATCACTTTAATTTTGGTTTCAATTAATAACTAAATAATCCCATCTTAGTAATCTGTGTCGTCTTGTTAAAAAGGAGGAATGATTTCTAGACATTATTAACGCAAACATGGTAAACCATATGAATAGAAATTGAGTAAAAGTTCATTCGTTTCAAAATAAAGTTTGAAGTTCGAAAGATGTGGTTGATAACAGTAGTAAATACTGCATTACTTTATGGTGTTTTTTTTAAGGAACTTAACACACTTTTTTTGCAAAATATAAAATATTAGCAAATAAAAAATAGTGTTTTTTATTTTTAAATATAATGCATATCCACCAAGAATTAATGGTAAGAAGATGAATAGTGACAATTGTGTTAATAAATTGGTATTCTAAAATCCAGTCCAAGCAAATAATTTCGCATTTTTATTTTATAACGAAACCTCGTTATTTATTGGCCCATTGTAATGAAGATCCATTGATTCCATTACGCTACAAATCTGCCAACTTCGGTTGTGTTCTCAGTCCATTAAATTATCTGCCAGCCTGTGTTCTAATAATCGCATAATCTCACCGCCTCTCCCCATGTGGTCTTACTATTTATAACTAAAACTAGTATGCGCGAGATAGTTTATTACAGAAGGGAATACTGAAGTATTGAGACGTCTGACACCCCACAACACTCAAGACTATTTGCCAGTGGCATTATTTAAACAAGTGCCATTTTTATTTTTCACATTAAATAAATATATTATCTAAATCAGTGATGCACAACCTTCCGCACGCAATGACGTTTCAAGTGGCCTAATATGACATATATCACCTTCTTCTTCAGAAATGTTTACGGAGGATGGAAGAACAATATAAAATGTCGATCAATTTTACCCACCAAAATTTTAGGCCGGCAAATCATCGACTTGGGCCAATAATTTCAATGCTCGTGACCAGTGAAATCATGTTATCATACAAACCTATTACTTGATACATTTTCACTGTAACATACATACTGTACAAATATGCGCGCCCCACCTTTTGACGGGTACTGAATCACGTAAAGCACACACGCGTATACGCATGCGTTCACATCACATCACACGTCACGTCCGCAGCACGATAAAAGCAAAAGCAGTCGCATGAAAGGAGTGACACGCGTTCAAATCCCGCTGACGAACGACTCGCGATGCACCGCTGGGGTGACAGCTAACGAGTCCAAGGGGGTAACTTTTGGAAAAATATGCTCGTAAAGTCCGCGAATAATACATTATTCCCAGAGGCACCGCCTACCAAGCATGAGAGCACAATCACTGCGGTACTCGATAAAATACTTATATTGCTCAAGATAATATAAAGTCTATTATAACTTAATCGTTTTTGCAATCTATAATTTTCCAGATCATAAAAATTTATACAAGAAACAGAAACAACTTGTTCTTTGTGCACTGCCAAACAACCAAATACAACGGTGTGTACATTTCTTAAACCACTTGCCGGTCCAATTGATTTAACATATGCAGTTATGCACACATTTGAAAATGCAAAATACACACACAAATTTGTGATAGCATATTTTTTATCTGTCAGTCTGTGTCCAGCCCTTGCTTGGACTAGATCAAATTCGTAATTTTCGTATGATGTTTGCCTGAGTTATCTCCTGATGTCCGTTTTTGACGACTTTCAATACCCGAGTATACTCGAGCGTGCCCGGGAAGGGGTTAAAAACATAAGATCAGAACCGGTTTCGCTCTTGTCCAGCATTGCCGACATATTAATAAAAGCAGTGTTAAAAAAAATGTATTTAATTCACAATTTATTTACTAAGGTATGTACGGGCAAAGCAGACTGAAAATGCTCGCGATGAGGGAAACCGGTCCTGATCTTGTGAATAAACCAATTGTCGAATAAGTTTAAAAATGTTTTTTCGTCAATGTTTTAACATCGGCGGACCACAAACAATCAAAAAATGTTTTGAGGTCCATTAACATTGGAATAAATTAATGAAAATTTACATCGTTTATTTTTTATTCGACACAATTAATTTTGCAACACAGTATGCTGATATAACGATATTTTAGTATATTAAAACAGACAGTAACAACTCTCAATATCCTCGCGGACCGCCGGATAAGAAACTATGATCGAAGTTATTCTAATTTTTTAAATTGGAATAACTTCCACAAATTTACCGCCGAATTCATCGAAAGTATACAAATCATTATCATATGTTTCTTTGCTAGAATATCGAGATTAACTGTTCATATTTCAGATGGAACTGATTTTAGCCAACGGATGTCTATATTTTAAAACAACGCTAACGATGTATTGTACGTATTAGACAGAATTACTTATGGCTATTGAATATATTTATTGGTCATGTTGTTTCCAAGTACAATGCGGTACGGCGATGAATCTGCGAGCTGCGCCTAACTATTTCTGTCACGCCCTCCGATAGAACAGCGTGGGAAACTTATATGAAAGTAAATGCCGTATTAGCAATTTTTTTTCCTGTGTTTTCAATAACCTGGTAACCCTTCACGTTATATGAACTTATCGGTCAAATATCAGAGCCCAAATAATGCTGAATGGTTCAAATTTTTCTAATGAAAAAAAATCTTTGAATTTTGTACTTTCACTGACTGTTTCACATGGGGTTCGCTTAAAGGCGTCGTCAAGCATTTCACGTGCACGAATGAACTTGAACTAACGCGTTGTTGATAGTTTGTATCGCTTATATATACGAATTAAAATAAATCACTTGTTACTATCGCAATCTAGATGAATTACTGAATGTCAGTGCATTGGATAAGTATTCTTGTCTGGGTAATTGTATGGGTAAATTACGATTATCAGGCATTTTAAATGAAGTACCGTACTAATTAATTACGAACTAATAACTAATATTCAGTAGGTATGAAAATTTCCTGACGACAATAGTAAATAATTTCTTCTGCAGTCATAAATTTGTATTTTTTTTTATCCAAATGCTTGCCATTTCTGTTCACAATTCACTGACCACTGCCTTGTATCTTCAATAAGTATTTAATACATGCGTTTTGCGTAATACGTGTTCACCCTATTTCTGACACATTCTTTGAAATTAGTGATCAACCGCCAATAAGTTATACTCAAGTGGGAGATTGCTTACAGCCAGCTGATTTAATCACATTCATGCCTAATCTTAATTTATTTCTATTATATTGCCATATTTTTAACAGTGAAAAATTATTCCTCGTGAAATATTAACCTTTCTTCAGTCTTTAAAAATTACATCCAATCGGGCGATGTGTAGTCACTACGCTTCATGCAAAAATGATGTTTTATTGAATATATCATACATGCAATAAATCATAAAAAACATCTTTGTATGAAGCATGGGACTACAAATCACCGGATCGAATGTGTTCTTTTTGAGATCGTGAAAGAGAGGTTAAACAAAACAACTGAATTATCCGGAAACATCGTATCTTTAAATACGATTTTCTCAAAACTAGACATTTTATATCTTTGCACTATAACATCGATGTATTCTGTTAATGCGAAACCAGTCAGTCATAATCATTAGGGGGTTGATAAGATACACATCGCCGCACATGTTTTTCACAGGGCGCCCCGTGAACTTCAGATGAAATTGTAATGAAATCAAGTGGCTCAATCGCGTTCGCCTATAATACGGGTCATTAGTGCAACTACTTACAGCAAAAACTGGCTAAATCAACCCGCTATAGTTGCAAATGTACTGACAAGGTATTTATAAAACGAAATATTTAAGAGTGTCGCAATATACCACACCATTATATCGTCCCTACCAAGCCAAAAGAGCGTTAGTATCATTATGGTGATTTTGAGATAGATATGAGGTAAGGTTCACAAAAAGATATGCAGACACTGCCGAAAGGATGTTCTTCAAAAAACTGAAAATAAATCGATAGAAGTGGTAAAGAAACGAAGTTGTTCTAATTTTGACACACTTTTTAATCTCCTGGAACGTAGCGATTTGTCACTATCGCCCCGTTTGGCTTGGAAGGATCGGTATAAAATGAGCTGTAAATTAACAAAAGCAATCGCCTCGTGTACGAGCGGGCATAGTGTACGGCCTGAGTGCAAGCGTTTTTTTTGTTACAGCGTTGCGTACTGTTCAAATGCTTGTGGCTCCATTGACTATAAAAATAGGCAGCGACGAAAACGAGTCAATGAGACCACCTGAATTTGTATGTCTACTGCGCCCACACGCTATGTTGTTAAAAAAAACGCTGCCACTGAAGCATCACACATAGTGTCAGATGCTTCATTAGCAACAAGACAAGACGATACATTTGTGTTCTTGAATGTATATGTGATTGCTCCTGTAGCGCTCCTTGAAATCATTTGATAGCACTTAACTGCGCTTTGTTAGGCATACGCCCAGTGCTAAAAGCTGTAAATTCATAATAAATGGTGTTGGGTTAAACGTTGAATATACTAGAGTAAATAGATTTCAGTAATCTTCTAGAATTCGCCAATCGACATCATTGTAACGTTAGCTCGCGTCTCCATGTAAGGTTCACACTACAATATCTGCTATTAATCTTTCTTACATATCAAATATATTTTATTTTTTTTTATATATTATAAATATCATTCACTACCGAACCTACCTCAAGCATTCACTTGTTACATCACAATATATAATATTCCCTCTTTGTCAAGTCAGCAAAACGCACCTATTCATACTTGTTGTATCCCCATATAAAATAACTAGCAGCTCGTTATTTTATTCAGCTGTCGCATCAGGTTTTTTTTATTGCCATCATCGTGTATAATAAAATAACTTTTCAGTCGGGTGTATGGTCTCGCTCTCCCCTCGCGATCGTTTTTGCTGTACTATTTTTATTAAAAATGTATAATAATGGCCACGGATCGAACCCGTACTGGTTGGGTTTTGATCACCTGCTCTGCAGGACTAGAACCTGAATTTAAGTCACTTCGTTTCACTTAGTTATATAAGCTGAAATGAACAATGATATTTGTTTAGTACTAGAACAGGCATTACTTTCTTATATTAGTAGATGATTATGTCATGGTTTGTGTGGTCTAACTCTAGTGTATAAATTGAATAGTGTTACTTTGTTAAAAAAAATTGAGAGGGTGTTTTTGTATTTTTGCATTTGAATAACGCAAAATCATCTGGACATCTTGATGATGCCATCATTTTTGAAACGGGCATGTTCACTTCTTTGCACCAGTGTATCGTTATTCTTCTGCATTAGTTACAATGATATATTTTGTTTTTTACTTGGTGGAGGAGGAACGACATATTTTTAATATGACGAAGAAAGTCTTTGATGAAGCGTCGACATTGGCAAAATGATTTATAATTGGTCATACAAAATGCTTGACTGATTAATTGTTTTATTGCTGTACAAATGCAGCACAATTATACGTCGCGCATAATTAGTTGATCCTTCTCTGTCATTATTAAATCTATATAATTAGTTAAAATACACGATTTTTTTTTATTTGTTTATATAATATATAATGATACTCAACCAAAAATTTATTGTTAAAAATGAAATCGTATTACACCTTTTTGAAAATCGATAAAAACAAGAATTTAGACTATAAATTTTAACAACAGAAGATGTTTTCACACGTGTGTACTCATATTTTACCAATCGATTCGATAAATGATTTAATATTTTCGACTGATAACAAATTTTCATTTAAAAGCTGGTTCTTGGATTAGGCATGCATATTAAAAATGCTTTGTTAAAAGCTTTATTGAAAATACAAAAATAATTTGCGTCACATTTATGGATGAGTCGTCGCCAAATAACCATTTTGTTTTGATCCTACTGATCGAATATTCTGGAATCCTTCACGCTTCTGTGACTGCATGATTGTAACATGCTACGTATTACATTTCCCTCATATTTTATGTTTTGATTTGACGCCCAAATAATCGCTTAATGAATGGAAAATACCATCCGTGATTTAAACAAATAAGACAGTTTCAAATAAACGTTTATCAACTATTTATTAATACGTTTTTTATAACCTTGTCCGCTCCCAATGCGAAGCTTGTGTATTTCAAATGCAGTCTATGAACAGAAGTTGTTTAATTGGAACTTATTGTAAAATGGGAATTGGGTTAGTGTTCAACCAATCGCTCTCTAGTACGTTCCATTTATACCGTTACATCGGGAATTGAAAGAAAACAGAAATCCTTCAATGGATTAATCAACCAAATGGCACATTCGGGGATTTGACCGCATGGACGCCACGGATACATCACACACCAAGTATTTTTATAATAAAACTAGCTGTACCCTGCGCGCGTTGCTACGCCAGCAATTAAAATAAATTTGAAGAAAAGACATTACACAAATATTCAATTCAATTTGCATGTATTCAATACTCGAGAAATTTGTAAAAATTGATATCAATTTTTGGGGGGAGGGGTTTGTTTGGCGGGGGTGGGGTTTGGGGGCGTATGGGGGTATGCCAGAAACCTTCGAAGGAGTGAACTCGAAAAATTCGTAAAGTTTAAAAAAAAAAAATTGGGGGTGGAGGTTTGGGGGTGGTTTAGGGGAGGGGTTGGTAGGCCAGAAACCATTGCGGGAGTGTACTCAACAAATTTGTAAAGTTTCACATCGATCGGTCGAGCGGTTTAGTAGTCCATAGTGGACATACACACAGACATTCATTTTTTATATATATAGATAGATAGATTGTATTAAATCCGTTAATATATCACAATTGTTTGTTTTTATTGATTACCCACCTTTCATTACGAATTATCGATAGGTTAAGTCTGTATCCAAAGCTAATGCTAAATACTAATATGAGTAAGTATTTGGGTATCTGTAGGGTTATCATACGTCCCGTACATACGGGACTGTCACTGAATTTCGCTACTCGGTTCTGAATTCTATTCGTCATAACTTTTTTTTAAGTAATAAAATTTATTTCTTAATCAAACTTTGTGAGAGTAAGATAGTCTGAAGATGCTTCTGAAAGTGGCGAAAAACGTGTCACACATAGTAACACAATACGTGGAATAACCAAAGGTATTTTAATTTTATATCAGAATGAACTTTCACGAAGCTACCGCCTAATCTATGAATATTTTCATGTTTTATTGATTTAACACTTAAACGTCCCGCAGCAATGCTTGGTTATTATGGCAACCCTAGTTATCTGACGAAATCGTCACTCGTGAGAAGATAATATTATCAATATGAGATCCTCGCGGATCATCGAATAATTCGGTCCGTTGGATAGCTCCTGCTATGTCATATCGTGTTACCTGACTTGCTGCCTCACAGATTTTCAAATTGATTATAGAGTAACCTCGTCAGGTGCTTATCATGTGGATTTGTGATTGGGTTTTCGTCTAGCAATAATTGACTGCCGCTCGGGTCTCGGGGGACATTTAATATTATGAAAAGAAAAATTTACTATAAGAGTGAAAATCACTAAACTAATTCTGAACGCATGAAAATTTTATGTACCGACGTATAAATATATATACTTGAAGATATCCGACTAAAGGTGTTTGATGGAATCGTTGAATTTTTGTAATTTTTAGAATAGAAGTAGGCCACTAAATTAAATTGTTATTATCCCAATCTAGATGAATGTTTTGATATTGATGAAGTAATTGTATGGGATATTACAATTGTCAAGTATTTTTAATGTGATATCGGTAAAATAATTAACGGAAATTCCTACGAATTTAAAAGGTGGGTTTTGTCCGACGAATTATAAAAGCATTGGTTTATTTCGATTGTTTGAATTTTAAATGATATTTATTTAATAGGTATGGATGTTACTGATTCAAAATTGTCGAATATGTTCATCTGTGCCCTTTTAATTTCTCGTATTTCCTGGTAAAATAATTAATGATCACCCGTGTTTTGATGTAAAATTTTAACACCTTTTTCCGCGTTGAACGAGTCATTTTCAGATAAAAAATGTGTTTGCAAAAGTTAAGATGCATGCATTCAATTTAAAAGGCGAAACCTGTGTAAAACTCATAAAAAAGCACGATATTCAAACTATTTTTTTTAAATATATGTACATACACGTTCTATTTATAATCGCAAATCTTCTACTGCACCTGGCAACTCTGCTAACTTATGTGCATAGAAAATGTCACGAAATCTCAATGACTATTGAGATTATATTAAAAAAAAAGAACCCCTTCATTACGCATAGCATTCTACTAACCCAGATCTGACTCGTTTAATTTCAACCCTTGCACTAGCAGGACAATGACAGTGGGGTGAAAATATTCCGGGTCGATCGAACTGTGTCTCACTGACACACCTACCACGGTTGCACTCTGCAACCTGCAACCCCTGGCTTAGCATACGCTACCCCCCACTCCAAATCATCATAAAATCCGTACAGTAAACGTAAAATTTACTTGTCACTAATTGAATGTGTACAATTTCTTTCGGTGAATTCTGCGGTTAAATTCATTTTTATCGCCTCTTAGGCAAATATCGTCAGCCTAACTAAAGCAAGTGAATTTATTTATAAAGCGAACAATGATTCTTATTCTTTATCAACCCGTTGACTGCCAGCGTCTCACACGATGAGACGTCTGATTGCAGTGTGTTTATATAGAAAAATAGTAAAGTTCTCAATGTCAAAATAATCACGACTTTTTTTTTTATTCAAATAAGTTTGAATTATTTGTTCTGATAACCTCCATGAGTTCCAAAAACACTATTGAATTAATTTTTGCAATCTTAGCTGTTGGAATATTTGTAAATCGACTGTAAAAGAGATGACTTTTGAATATTTTGAAAGATCTAAACTATTGTATTAATTATATTTGTACATAAAAGCGAGAATTTTTTTTATGAACTCATTACCTTACTTTGAAAAGGTTCTAATTGTCATTTTTGTCTAAATTGACCTCTTGGTCTGAGATGCTTGTATTTATTAACCGCATTCTATCACATTTATGAATTTCAGAATTATCTATGGTTGAATTATTATTTCTTAGCAAGAGTTGTGAAAAAATATGCTTAAAATAAGTCATTTGAAACATTTATACTTGCTCATTCTAACAAGTGAATTTTGATCAATCGAAACTTCAAACGCTCATATCTCAAATCAGTGTCAAGAGCAGTTGGAACCTTTTCAAAGTTAGGTGTCGAACTGTTAGTTCAAGTAATAGTTATACATCCGTGCACTTTAATTTAATCGTTTAACTGTACAAAATTTGACTATGTAATTATCTTCATAAAATATTATTTAATTTTCTTCATCTCGTAGCTTCTGATTAATCAGAAAGTGAAAGAATAATTATGGATCATACAAATACCACCGTTTTCAATGTTCTTCATTATGCGTGTTTTATTACATTTTTATCGGCATTACGTCTCCAATATTCCGAACGTCGCCTGCCTCTCGCATTGGTTGCAGAGCCTATTGTGCACCAAGTAACTAGTGGGGAGAGGTATAGTTGGTTTAGGTGGACGGGGGTGGCTGGAGTGGACCTCAAGCCCTACCCTTATTTAAACAGCTTCGCCGACACGTTTGTTTAATTATGTCTGCCTGAGAACTGCTCTACGAAGGGATCACTCTTTTCGGGGCCGTGCAGAGTGGCTTTTTTGCAAAAATCAATAGCGTCCCTATTTTGACCCAATTATGACACTCATTTCGCGTGTAGTACAGTTGAGGGGAGTGACATTGCCGGGGTCATGCAATACCCCGATTGGTGCATACGTGGTTATTTAAGAAATACAATGTTTTCTATAAAATACACTCTTGTCCTCTCTTCCTGAACATCTCAACGTCAATGAAATGAAATCTCAACACGTCGAAAATACCCTTTAACATTATTAATATAATTCGTCATCATCAGGTCTGTAGAGTCACCCACCGACTGCAACTCGAAATGCTTGGGATCCCCCTAATCACTAATGATTTTGGTGCTATGTAATTCGTACAAACAAGCATGTTTTATTCCACTAACTTTTATTACTGAATGAACATTACATCAAATATACACGATTTAAACAATGTTTGTTTTAATATAACTAAGAAAAAACAGGTCGCTATATTTCACTTTATATAATAAATTGTAGCTACTTACGTACATATAAGTCAAACCATATCTTGTACATAAATGGTTCTATAATCTATATACACGATAGGGCCTTTTGTCGTCAGTTAATACCGGCAGCACAACGACGCAAGTGACGATTGTATAATTCTTCTAAAATTCATTGTTTTTCTAAACGCACTTTAGGTACAAATGTCCCTAAAGTGGCAGATATAAGAACCGGCGCTCAACTCAAAATATGCATTTTTTATTTTGGCCCATGCTGAAGAGGTCTTCAATATTTTAATATTTTGATTTTACTTTGTTTTTTTTTTTAATATTTGTAAAACCAATTGCTTGTCATACCTTTTAAGTAACTTTTGTATAAATAACGCTGTATTTTTGTAAATTAGTTGATAAAGTTCGAGATGACCGAAACCGGTCCTGATCCAAATAATTTCAAAGTGGAATAAGTACTAAAAATGTTTTATTATTTTTATTGGATAATTTCATTAGTATTCACCATATAATATTTGATCAAAAATCACTGCCGTCATTGTTTCCCGGGCTCAACTCAAAATATGCTTTTTTTTTTATTCATACCTATGTGATCATACGCCATTATTTATTTATTTATAAATGTACATTGAAAAAATTACAAATTATAAGTTTATTGCTTTTGCAATGTGAAAAAAGATGAAATCATTGAATGAAAAAATACTTAATTTACAGATAAGAGTGGAAAAAAAAAGTTCCGACAAAATCAACTATAGTATTTATTATTTTATTTTAATTTTTTTTAAAAAGAAAAAAAATATTTGGCATTACAGCTTACGACAATGCGCCAAATATTCTTAATTGTGAAAGTCATACGAGATTAACTCGATGATAAATAATAAATCAGTTGTGCACAAAATCAACGATAAATAACATACACCCAGCCCAAGATCTCTTTTTTCAAATTGAAAAAATCCAACCTTGCCGAGAATTGAACTCGGGTCCCCAGATCGCTAGGACAAAGCTCTTGCCACTAGACCACAGGGACCGACATAACACATAAAAAATAGTACTCGTCTGAACTCACTCACGTCCATGTAAAATATATCGACATTTCGTTAAAAAAAAAAATATTCCATTCCTTATAGTCCTCTTCCAATATTACCTTGCACTTCGATTTCAATTCCGTCTCATCAGAAGATCCATCGTTGAGTAACTGAATTACTACTAAATGCACATTGAATTAACGATTCCATGCATCTTTCATGCTGTTAACACTTATCTTGCTTTCCTTTGTGGCATATGTAGTAAAACGACATGAATGTTCTTCCAACAAAAACTTCATTAACGTATGTTGAATGCATTGCCCGCATGCTTCTTCCCTAGGGCGTGACATGATGAACGGCATCAACTTGGATCTCAATTAAACTTCATCATAATATATGTACGTACATACATATCTACTGACTTAATAGATGAATAATAATACATTTATCTTTATAAACATGTAATTTATGTGCAATCGGCTTGCATTACATGGGACAAGGAAGTTAAATCATTTAAATAAAATAACAATTTGTTATTCTACTCTGCATCCTTAATGGAATTTTCATAATTGAGCGAGCTGGAAAATTGAGTCAATTTTCTGGTCGATAATGGTATGTGTTTTAAATATTCTCTTTTTTTCAATATCTATTGTCTGGCGCATATATATACTGTTCATAAACGGAATCATAAAATATAACATATAATTGAAGATAATTTTATTCGGTTTAATTAAAACATTTTTTTCATCGTGATGCTAACCTGCTTCTGGTGTTAGATTACCATTATTTGGGGTGGCAGAAGTTACGCAACGCAATAAATATAAGTAAATAATCATATATTTAGGTACATGTGAAAAATAGTGTCATTGTGATTATTAATAGTAGGTATATATTATTTTAATACGGAAAGAAAAATAGCAATGTATTTTAATTCTACATAAATTATTTTATATATTTGTTGATAGCTATTTCGGCTTACGCCTTCGTCAGAACTATGTTTAAAACGTGTATTAGAGATAGCTTATATACCCTTTGCTAGACAGGGTGCCTCCTACATAATCTCTTTCTGTTGAAACCATACCTACGTCACATGAAAGAATTTAAATAAGTTTGATTTATTGGTCTAAAGTAATGGTGGGAAACGATAATTTGGGTATTTTTGGGTTATTGGATCGTGTGAAACCACTTAAAATCTGCAATTTCTAAGTGCATCTATTTTAAATTGTTTTAAGTTTATTGTTTGTTAATGGTTTTAACAGAGGTGAGCTATTAATTGTGATCTGATCCTTAAGAATTTCATTGGACTGATTATATCTATTAATTTCATTATTCTATTAAGAAAGAGATTATGTAGGAGGCACCCTGTTCAGCTAAGGGTATATAAGCTATCTCTAATACACGTTTTAAACATAGTTCTGACGAAGGCGTAAGCCGAAATAGCTATCAACAAATATATAAAATAATTTATGTAGAATTAAAATACATTGTTATTTTTCTTTCCGTATTATAATGGAGTTCTACCAAGTAAATGCCTACTCAATCAATATATATTATTTTATTCTTGGTAAAATTACATTTACATAAAATGTTCAATGGTGTGTCAAAACCTTGCCTAAAAAAGTGCCTGCTTTTCCCCTTTCCTCGCTCTTACACAAAACAGTTGGAAATATAAATCATTTTATTGAATAGACAGAAGAGGAGAGAAGGCAAATATAGACGCACAGTTTCGCATACACATCGCTGCATCCCTCTGCCTCGCTATTGAGCGTTCCCGTTCTAGTACAGACTAGCGTAAACTACGCTTGTCTAGTTCTCTGTACTATCTAGTTCTATGCTGCGAGCTATCAGTGAGCTTAAACAACTGACACGTGTATCATAAATTATACAGAAACTATTTTATATATTTGTTGATTGCTATTTCGGCTAATAAAATAATTTCGGGTAGCATTAAAATACATTGCTATTATTTTCACCGTATTATCATGGAGTTCTACCAAGTAAAAGCCAATACATTCAATTTTGATGAAGTCGATGTATTTGTAGCTAAATCAACTCACTGAGTTGAAAATGATTGCGATGAGCGGAACCGGTCCTAATCTTAATAAATTTTGTGTGGAATAAGTACAACTTTTTTCTTTATTACAATACTTCTCCGCCAATTGTCGAAAGTGTGCACATTGAAAGGTATTTGTTTGGTATTGTTTTGATTAGAAAAAATAAACTTTTTTTTGTTCGCTTTCGCATATAATTTTGACTGGTTTCGTACATCGCGAGCATTGCGTACTGAAAATACTCGTGGAAGTAGAAGCAGTACAATTAAGATGTATATTATTTGACTATGATGTTTTTCCATCCAGAATTGATTCTGTGATACATGATGATTTTTTGAATCGAATGATTGTGTTTTTGCCACATACATATATAATTAAGTGATCATTTTTTTTTCATTAATGAACGCTATATTAACATTACATTGGTGTATCTTTAATTCTTCTTTTTCTTTTATTATGATATTTTTTGTAGATTTTATTTTTAAAAAAAATGTTTCCCTTCACTGTTCTTTGAAACTGTGGCCATGCGCAGCCGGCGAATTTGAATTTAGATTGGTTTGTTTACGCGCCCAATAAAGGAGGGCTTAATTCGCAGCGTGAGGATTAAATCAGATCACGTATACGATCTCCGGCCCGATATCATTTTGTACTCTCGTCATAAAGTTCTCTTTCGTCGACTTTCGTTACATGTATTTATTTACATACATTCAAAGTCACTTCATGTATTATTATTTTAAAATTATATTTAGCAATATATCAATGATTAACTATAAAGATAGCTCTAGATAACATAAATTTAAAATAAAAATTTCATAAGAAAACATTGATGAAATGATTGCATACTTTTATGAATAAAATGGAATCATTTTTATTGAATTATCATTATTTTGTATGGATACGATATTTTTTATATTTGTTATACGTTAATCAGATTTTTAATATGCAAGAATTAATTACCTTTATTGCCGCAATTGTTGTTGTAATATAAACAATGAAAACCACATTCACATTTCACTTCACTTTATAAACAGTTGTAAACAGATCACGTGTAGGTACTGTAGGTGTATAAGTTGTGTGCTGCCGCTGTCTCTTTTCTACTCAGACGCATCGACCAATCGAGTGGAAGGGAGATAGATGCGGCACAATCCGAACGGTAGGCCGATCGTGCCTCTCTATCGCTTATCCGCGCTCTCGCTCGCACGCTTGCATTCGGCGTAACGCGACAAACGTTACAATGAGTCATGTTTTTTCGTGCGTGCAGCGGGCGTTAATCGATTTATAAGACGTTTTCACGTCAACGTCTTTTTGATGTTTGAAAAATACCATAAAGTAAAATCAACTTAAAATATGACTGGGCAGACAATGGAGTCTTTTACACCTTTTATTATCCAACGTGATCATTTTAGTAGATTGCTTAACCCTTTCCGGTCTTAAGACGAATTTCCTTCGTCATTGATTTCTTCCTCGTGGGGTCCTAGGACTTATTTTTTTAATTCATTAGTATTGGGCTAATATCAATAGCAAGTCCATATTTTTTTTCATATTGATGAAAATATAGATAATAAGGACAAAACGTTATTTATTTCGAAAATCAATTTCATTTTTACGAAAAATCTATTTTTTATTTTGAAAAAAATATTGTGGACCTAGTGGAACTCTTTTTTTTTTGTTGTGAACCGGAATGGCTTAAAGTTTGTTAAATTAAAAATAACGGGGTTTTCGCTTTTAGGCATCTTCAGACATTCCATGTGCACAAATGAATTTGAACTGACGCGTAGTTTATAGTTTGCATCGCTTATATATAATAATAGAATAAAAGTAAGTCAGTAAGTTGAATTGTTACTATCGTTGTCTGGATGAATGAGCGAATGTTTTGATGCGGAAAATGTCAATGACGTAAACCGGGAATAAGCGAAAAAACTCATGGAAAACTACAAAATTCAAACTATTCAAATTTGTTATTGAAATTCCGTCAAGCACCTTCAGTCGAAATCCTCAGCGTCCCGTATCAATTACGCTTGGTAATTATGACAACATTGGCAACCCTAAGTACATGTACAGCAATAGATGTACCATTATAACTTGGTCGCCACCATTGCGTAAAAAGTGTGCAATACTCAATCAAATTTGTTAATTTACTAACACATTTTTAAATGCAAGCTTTAAATGAAACAAAATGTTCTTGTTCATATATTATTATTGAACAATATAACTTCAAAGGCTTTTAAATATATCTACTATATGGGGACAATTTTAGTTCCGAATTTGAACGGCGGTCAAGTTATCTATGTATAGTGGAATACTTCATCAGAATGTGTTAGCAGAAAATTTCATTCAAATCATTATCTGAAAACCAATTGGGTTGGTACTAGAGACTCCAATTACTCGACATCTCAACTACTCGAGTATCGAGTAGTAAAATTTCAAAATACTCGAGTACTCGAGTGTACTCGAGTAGTTTCAGATGTACCAAAATATTTTTTTTAGTTAGAATTTGTGTATATAAATAGATGAGAAATAAATAATATAAGTTTATTTTATTTAATTAAAACATTTATTTCAATTTATGAAATCAAATTTTAATTTGGTTAAAAGTTTTGTTTTTTGTTCCCGCAGTAGAAAAAACTTTCTCCGTTGCTGTGGACGTCGGCTTAAGAGTAATCAATGAATTAAATAGTGCTATCTAGTTTTTCTGTCCACTGCTTAAAAATAATAAAATTCGGACGTAAATCTTCATTTATACATAACGAGTATTAATCGAGTACTTTGGAAATTACTCGAGTATCGAGTACTCGATACTCGAATTGGAGTCTCTAGTTGGTACGGTAATCCGCGAAAAATCGGGAGACGGAAAATACCTTCGTAATTTTAAAATATTTTTTTTGCAGTTAATAGTTTTCTTGGAATTTCTAGTAATGTTAAAGGGTGGCGTTACACCGCTGCTTTCTTACAAACTGCGCCTTTTCACAATCTTCCTTTTCGATCTGGACGTGGTGTTAATTACATACTGAGTATTTACTGAGTAACACCTTTGTTGATCGGATCTCGTGTGGAGGGTGAAACTTTGTATGCTACCCCTCCCTGCCTCGCCGTTAATTGATGACTCTTGCAGCATTTACAGTAATTAGTTGGTATAGCAATGCAACAGGTGCAGGGTTAATTGTGTATTAAATAATATTATTTTCTGGTAAATAATTCGGAGAAAGTATTCAATGTTAAACTACATAATATGTACCTTCATGCAAAATTTGTAAGAGACCTCCTCATTCTCTTGGTACAAATACAGTCTCTAAAAGATATTTTTGTGACAATCTGGCTATTTATTATAATTTATAAAAACACTAATGGTTCCACGCGACTTAGCCCGATAGTTGTAATTTTCGAATTAATAAATAGTTTGTAATGAAATTACAAATAATTCTTTGACGCGATGAACGTAAACTGCATTCGTTTGTTATTTTAATAAATTTATTTTAATCTTACAAAATTATAATTAAACCACAGCCAATCAGAAACGATTTGCATGCAACAGTCTTCGTTTTATAAATAAGATTTTGACATCGATACTGCCAATAATATTTTTTGTAACTAATGTATGTTAAATATTTTTTGGAAATCTGCTGTTTCTTTTATTGCAGTATTGTAATATTTATCAATATTCAGTAATCACTTCAATATCCCTCGAAACCGTTATTTACTATTCCCAGAAAAAGCTGAGTATACCTTATCTAAAATGTACAATGAATTGGATATCATATCATCTATAGTGGGGAAATTATTTGTTACAGCCAAAAAAATGTTAGAAAACATCCCCGTTACAAAGAAGGAACATTATATATTATAAAACGTTTGTACATATATGAAATATTAAAATTATAGTTTGAGTGGTCTGAATATTATATTTTTCTAAGCGTTTTGTCGCTATCCTCTTGGGGTTCGCCTTTCGGCGTTTTCAGGCATTTCAAGTGCACGAATGACCTTGAACTGACTATTAGTTTTTTTTATTCGTGAACTTGAAATGAAAAACTCATTTAAAAGTACAAAATTGAACAAACGATTAAAATTTCATTTCACAATTCAATACCGAATTGTTCATTTTATAGTTATAGTATATTTGAACAACAGAAAACTGTTTTTTTGTACTACCCATATTGTATGAAGATCAGGACCGGTTTCGCTAACGGTGAGCATTTTCAACTGATGTATGTGGAAGAACTATAAAAAAATGTGTCATATCAAGAATTAAAACAAATTCTAAACTTATATCATTTTATTTCACATCTGTTTTTCTGTACGATTTTTTTTAAATTTTCTAATTCAGATACAAGTTGTATATAGCTTCACAGAAAACGTGTAGCTTTGATAGAATAATTATTTGAAAAGTATTATAATTGACTGTTCCAGGTATCTATACTTCAAAAGGTTTTCGCTACATGGTATGGTATCAGAAACAACGCCCTTACTTTAGAATTTTCGCCCGCGGCATTGTTCGGCTCTAAAGGTAAGCTTTTACAATACCAAGATGATTAATTTTGTATAAAAATACTTCAATAACTCGAGTTGTTTTATTTGAACCGACGTGTATTTAAAATTAAAATAATGCATCTACATCTATTTCTTTTACGTGTTTATAAAGGGTATTTCAATAGGGACGCTCAAAATATGTTACTTTGTCCTGCTGAGTAGATTATTCATTGTTTAGTGGCCAAATTTGAGTAAACCAGTTTAGTAAATAATCGGCCAACACCTACCTGTACGTCATCAAAATACAATATCTGGTGAAAACATTGCTGCTGTGTGTGAAAGTGTACAGGAAAACCCAAGGCAGCTTATTTCTCGTTGTTCACAAGAACTTGGCTTTTCTGCGACTTCAACTTGGCGAATTTTGAATCGGAACCCGTATAAAATCCAACTAACCAAGGAACTTCAGGTAAACGACCACAGACAACGCCTGATTGGGTTCTGGAGCAGTTGGAAGTTTACCCAAATTTGTCAAAAAAGTCAACATTAGCGACATGGCCCATTTTATAATGAATGGATATTGGCAGACATTTGATGCTATATTCCATATTTTATGCCGTAAAATATACTTACAAATGAAATTAAAATTTAGTCGAAATCTCACAAACAACTTGTTTTATTTACATTTCAAAACTAAGCGTCCTTATAAAAAGACCCTTTATTTATGGATGTTTTAATTTTATTATTGTTTTCTTGACAGCTTTACATTTATTATATTGTGTGATTAAATTTTTTATTTTAAGTCTATAGATTATGCATTTATTTACAATTACAAAAAATCCTATAAATACAAAACAAAAGATTACACATTTCGTGTAATCTTTGACAAAGCATTTGACGAAGAGCATTTGACATTGACAAAACCGTGCTAGGTATATCAGTTTTCATACAATCGCTTTTAATATTCTGTGAGTTAAAGGATTTGTTCAAATATTGTTGATTATTTTCAGAACGACATTCATGACATGTTCAAAGGAAAATATTTTGCAACAAAATGCTTCTTGATGATAATTCATATACATAGTACGTGAAGGATTCATTTCTCTTGCAATGGGGAATGTAATCCATTGTTGGAGCGCTATCAGTAATAATGGCTGATACCTTTTATGAAGGCATGCTAATTTCTTTCGCGTAATTTTAACGTTAAAAATGTCATTACCACTCAAAAAAATATTTTTTATTTTTTTGCCGGGCGCACGAAAATGACTCCGCGGGCACGTGGTTAAGAATCCCCGATCCAGATCAACATTTAAAACACCACATTATTCGCCATTGTGAATTCACTTGATTGATCAGAGCACATAAAACATATTTGTTTCAATTTACTTACGCATATTTTATAATGATCACGATTGGTTTCGCTCACAGCGAACATTATCAACAGATGCAATATAAATAAAAACATTTATATACAGTTTGATCACTTGAGTATTATAATGTTGGTCGATAGAGTCAATAATGCTCACCACGAAAGAAACCGGTCCTGATCACGTTCCTTACGCTGTTCTTAATTTATTTAAATAAAATGCCATTCCACCAAGAATTGACTGACGACACCTCGAATTTGGTAAATTAAAACATTAATTGTCAAAATATTTTTTTTTTTTTTAGTCCTTAGGCCAGGGGCTCTTAACCTTATAACTCCGGGCGCATTTCAGATTGAAGAGAATAGTGACGGGCGCAGGCCGGAATTTAAAAAAAAAACAAATCCAAAGTAATACATACATAAGTAAATCATTTTTTCCGCTGAAGCTTTATTAAATATAATTAAAAAGTTTGGAATTAAAACTTCTTCGAAATAATTTTAAAACATTTATTTATTATTTATTTATTTATTTATTTATTTAAGAAAAAGCAAATCATGGCATTACAGCTAATGCCAATGCGCCATGTATTTGACAAATATAAATACGTGTATGTATTTATATATATAAATACATAATTTTAATCATTAATTAATTAAAAACAAGATGAAAACATTGTAATCATAAAAACAGAGAGAAAAAAAATTTATAAAATCACATTAGAAATTTTCAAAGATGTCAACCGAGTGAGTTCTGACAAAATCAACTTTTATTCATAAAATATAGTATTCGCCTGAACTCACTCACGTCAATATGAAATATGTCGACATCCGAAGCAATGCCGTTTAAAATTGTTAAAGCTCTTCCCAGAGGCATTCCCATTGGCAGACTGGTTCTACCCCTTGGAAGAACAAACAACTCATGCTCACGATTCCTCAAAAAATTATCAGGAACATTCAATTTAACATTTTCAAGAATGGTGGAATTCTCATTTTGGCCTCGGATAAGCCGAAAGAAATATAATGCCAAATACATTTCTCTTCGAGCATTCAAACTATTGAAAGTGAGCATCCCTAAGAGAAAGTCTGTTGGATAAAGCCATGGGTAGTACCCATATGTCCTCAAATAGAGAATTCTCAAAAATTTCTTCTGAAACAATCGATCCACTCTCAAGTCGGCTTCGAACCAAAGAATTATACATTAGTATCAAAATTTTTACTCCTGGAAAGACCCTGGTAGTGCGGAGGATAAAGCCCAACATTTGCAAAGCTTTGTTGCAAGTAATCTTAATGTGATTGTTGAATGTTAGTTTGCTTTCAAATTGTACGCCAAGATCTTTTACTGATGAAATTCGTGAGAGAATTCGACCATTCATTGAATATTGAAAGAATAACACTCGTGAGCTCCTCGTAAACGATAAAAGATTGCATTTATCAATATTAAATTCAAGTTTGTTACATCTTCCCCACTCTATTATATTATCTATATCGGACTGGAGACGGTGACAATCATCCAAGGTGACAACCCTCAAAAACAGTTTCAAATCATCAGCAAATAATAAGAACTTAGAATTTTTAATGACTTTTTACAATATCATTTATAAATATAGTGAACAGCATTGGCCCCAAGTTCGAGCCCTGTGGTACACCAGAATACGTGTAGAACGGTAGCGATTCAAAAAGACCATACGTTACGTATTGTTTTCTGTTCCGAAAATAGCTCGTAAAAAGCCTAACGAAGCCGTCAGACAAGCCGATTAGTTGTAGTTTTTCCAAAAGGATGTCATGATCGACCCTGTCAAATGCCTTCGCGAAATCATTGTAGGAACAGTCAACTTGCAGGCCTTTATCTAATGCCGTCGACACGTAATCTGTAAACACCATCAAGTTAGTATCAGTTGATCTGCCTGCCCTAAATCCATGCTGTTCACCGATTATAAATGGATCAATTCTTTTCATTATCATGTGATGCATGATCATCTCTAAAACCTTTGCTGGTGTTGAGAGAACAGCCACTGGTCTATAATTTTCAACTGATGATTCTGCACCATTTTTAAAAATTGGAGTAATCTTAGATATTTTCCATTTTTCTGGGAAAATTCCTGATTTCATTACAAGATTAAAAATATAACACAATGCCTGATGAGGTCAATACATCCTTTTAAAAACACGTTGGTACTTTGTCGGGACCAAGTGAGCGAGTGTTTTTAAGTTTTTTAGTAAAATATATAACATCCGCTTCATCAATCTGCATTGTATCAATGCATTGGGCACCATCAGTCCGATTTTTCAGAACAGATTCAACATTCAGGTGTGGTATATCATTCGAGTACACAGATCTGAAATGGCCAGCAAACGCTTCTGCCACTCCAAGACCCATCACCGCATGACCCTTCCAATTCATTGATTCATAAAATTCATTTAACATAAAATATAATTCTGATAAAATTAAGGTTTTTTCGTCATTTGTTGCGGGCGCACTATAAAAGCTCCACGGGCACAGGGTTAAGAACCTCTGCCCTAAACCAACCGACCTACTTATTATAGTAATTATATTTTAAACAAAATTGTTTTTTTAACACAGCTGTTGACATATAGTAAGTAGAAGTGTCAATAATAAAGTATTGATTGATATAGTCATTCGACACTACAGTTATCGGTATTTTTTTTTATCTAAAAAGTTTATAAAGTGTACAAAGTGACCCTTATCAGTTTTTTTAGTTAAACGAATGAGCACAAGTGTCAAATATATGATGTTGATATTGCGATTAGAAAATATTGCCAAATAAGCATAATGGTTCCAAGTATGTATTACAATAAACTTATTTAAATTCTTTCATGTGACGTAGGTATGGTTTCAACAGAAAGAGATTATGTAGGGGGCACCATGTCTAGCAAAGGTATATAAGCTATCTCTAATACATGTTTTAAACATAGTTCTGACGAAGGCGTAAGCCGAAATAGCTATCAACAAATATATAAAATAATTTATGTAGAATTAAAATACATTGCTATTTTTCTTTCCGTACAATAATAACATTTTTATTTGCTCTCTAAATCTCAGTTTCCCAACTTTTGAGAAGATTGTAACGTCTCGAATATTCTATATATCATTATTTTTATACGATATGGATTTTTAATGCAGTAAATCACAACATTTTGGGGATTAAATCTGACTCGGTAAGTTTCAACCTCGTCATACAACCAACCCTGACGATAATTCTAATTTTCACACGTTCGATACATTTGGCGGTAACGTTGTGGAAGTTCATTTTAATATAAAATTTAAAATAACTTTGATTATTCTACGTATTGTGTTACTAATTGTGACACGTGTGTCGCCTCTTCCAAAAGCATATTCGGACTTAATATCGCAAAGGAGTAATCAAAGTTATTTAAGATTTTATATTATTCTAATTTTTATTTCGAATCTCAGATTCACAATTTTTTTGGGAACGCTACCCATCCCTCCACCATATTATTAAATGAGTATATTGAACAGTGATGCAAATACAGTATCTAAAAGATATATTTGTGACAATCTGGCTATTTATTATAATTTATAAAAACACTAATGGTTCCACGCGGCTTAACTCAATAGTTGTAATTTACGAATTAATAAATAGTTTGTAAGAAATTACAAATAATACTTTGACGCGATGAACGTAAACTGCATTCGTTTGTTATTTTAATAAATTTATTTTAATCTTACAAAATTATAATTAAACCACAGCCAATCAGAAACGATTTGCATGCAACAGTCTTCGTTTTATAAATAAGATTTTGACATCGATATTGCCAATAATATTTTTTGTAACTAATGTATGTTAAATATTTTTTGGAAATCTGCTGCTTCTTTTATTGCAGTATTGTAATATTTATCAATATTCAGTAATCACTTCAATATCCCTCGAAATCGTTATTTACTATTCCCAGAAAAAACTGAGTATACCTTATCTAAAATGTACAATGAATTGGATAACATATCATCTATAGGGGGGGAAATTATTTGTTGCAGTCGGGGAAAGTTGCAACAATCGATATTCGTTGATTGTTCGATGAATTATCTTTTGATACAGATTTCATAGGTATGAAAATCTGTTAAATGTTCTTCCAAATACGAGACGTTATTATGTATCTTACATATATTGAATACGTGTTTTTAATTATTTTTTAACTACTTTCAATATATTTGAATGCATTTGTTTCATATTGACATGCCAGAATATTATAAAATATATGAGTATTAAAAATAACTGATTTCGGCGTCGATATTCAATTAGAGATGACGAAATTTCATGCAACACGTAACTAACCCAAAATAGATTTTTTTCCATCATATCATTGCTTTTTACTTACGTAAATGATAAATGGTCCGTGGTGCAGTGGTCAACATCGTTTGCTTCCGTGACGGACCGCACGGGTTCGAGGCCCTGTAAGAGCAGATTTTTTCAGTCGATAAATCGATTCTGCTCGAAAGCAATGGGTGTTTGTGTTGTTCAAAATCCCTTCCCACCTTAACGATCCCAAAAAAAAAGTGGCGCATAGTGAGAGCGATTAAATAATCACTAGTCCTGTCTTGGTCCTCGTATACTTTCAATTCCTACTCTTTTCGAAAAAGAGAGGTTGAGCAACTGAGTAACAAGCAGTTCTCGTAGAAAATAAACCTTTTGAGATTAACTCCGTGAGGAGCCAATATGCTCCAAGCTGGGAGCATATGATTTCTTTACGCGAAAAAAAATCTAAAATTCCTCTTTGTCACCCAAATATTCGAATATATACAATTTCACACTATATCCGTAAATATCATGAATTGTTTACATTGCTCGAATCATCCAAAAGTAAACACCGTAAAATATGAACAAAAAAATTCATACGTTAAGCAAATTTAGGCAAACAAAATAACCGTATCTTATCTTTCGTATCTCGTGTCACTTTTTCTTAAGTATTTGTTGAAAGGATAAAATATTTAAAGTAGGTGTGCATAATTATTATTATTATTAGAATGCTAACCCTGTAGTTACCGGCACAAATCTTTGTTTTTTTTTTTAAATTTATTAATTTTGCAATTAATTATGTTAATGTATTCAGTTATGCACGAATAAGTAATGTTGTTAATTCTTCAGCTTCGCGATTACGCTATCGTCAGAAAAATGATTTCCCGTATATTTCCACGATAATACTAACCATTTCATTTATTTAAAAAAAAATGTCAATCGCACAGTAAATTATGTTCGATTATAACCTAACCTTAATATAACTTTATCTTACCTTGCCCAAACTTAACCTAACTTTTTAAAAACATTTACAAGACATTTTTTCGTATATCCGTTTTTTTCAATGAGAAAAACTATTTGGTTATTTGAAAGTTATTTGAAAGGTAAATCACAATAGAAATAAATTTAATACTGGCAAGCCACCTGTCCTATTTTTATTTCCTAACTTTTGAGGATTTTATAACGGTGAAAAAAATAACAATTTATTTTAATTCTACAGAAATTATTTTATATATTTGTTGATAGCTATCTATTCGGCCTACGCCATCGTCAGAACTATGCCTTATTATATTTTCACAATATTATAATGGAATTCTACCAAGTAAATGCCAATTCAAACAATTTTTTTGAGGATTTTATTCATTTTTAAACATTCTAAACTGTTGATACGCCGCATCCAATGTACCAGGGCTGTGGAGTCGGTGAAATATAGTCCGACTCCGACTTCGACACCAGCATTTACCAAAACCACGACTCCGACTACAACATTGACCAAAAACACGACTCCGACCAAAAAAAGTTCAATATCGTCACTTTTTTCCCCTAATTTTCATATTTATGTGTATTCAATTACATAACAACCCTATCAATGCGACCAAAAGCCAAATTTGACACATAAAATGCAAAAATAAAAAGTTCAAACTCTTCAAAACTTCCGACTCCGAGTACGACTCCGGCCAAAAAGCTCCGACTCCACAGCCCTGCAATATACAGTCGAATAACAAAGAAGTAAATTTTAATTTTATATCATAATGAATTCTCACCGCTATGTCCATCGAAAAATTAACTATTTTTTTATCTGTCAATAACAGAACAGCCACATAGGTATGGAGAAATTGAATTCAACTCGTGACTTGCGGGTTAGCTGTAATGAATAACGAATGACCTCACATCATATCGGTGTATATTTGCGAATCGAGGCGAATGAACCGAAACAACGATGTGATATTCGATGACATTTATTGTAAGTTCAATGTGAAAAAATGCGTGTTTTCGTGACATTGATTATACGTTTAAAGCGTCACTCACAGCTTACTATCGACTTTTAATAGAATATTAAATTGTTTTTATTTTACTTGACAGAGTATTCACCCTTTGCACGTATCAATATATTATTATTTTTCTTCCAGCAACTTCCCAAAAGATTTGAGAAAATGACTGATATCACAGTGTTTACGTATTCATTTGCATGGTAAAACGAAATACCGAAAAACATACCACATTTTAACATGCTACAGACTTCAATTACATAACTAAGGCACATAATCCAATATCTACGGTTTTTAATAAATCAGCGTATATTACTTATTGAGGCATTTTTTTTAAGTAATCACCAAGCATTCTCATACAATAAAACATACATCTGGCCTCGTCATCAATCATCTATCTAGGGACCAAATTTGTTTTCATATCCGCTCCGTATTCGGAGCACACGTTGCCTCTAGTATTCTCTTTCACCCGCCGAATTTCTCGATTCCTCCAAAGTCATTCCGGCGTCCCGTAGCTCCGCTTGATAGATGAGACATCAGGATTCTATCTCCCACTGGGACATCCGCAGCATATGTCCAAACCTGGTCCATCGTCGCCTTTCGAACTATAAATAAATAAAACTGATAAACGCGGGAATACTTCGAAAAATAATAAATTGTCAATAACCTAACCTGTGTATAAAAACATATTAATTAAATATAAAAAGTTCGGAAAAGTGTTTTAAGTTTTTTTCCCATAAGCTTGTCGCTTATTTCGTATATTATAACATTTTTTGCACTAGCGATGAGCAGGGACGGCTCGTGTGAAGATGCAGAAGTTTGCTGAAGTAAGCCGATTGCAGATGTTGGTTCTTCGGTAGGCGCACTTCTTGGAAATTCTTGAATTGTCCCTTTTGACGGAAAAAAACTAGGAAGAAAAAATGATTTTAGTTCGTCGCGGCGAAGGCGCGAAGCAAAAAAAATCTTTTGAAATTTCGAGGCAAGTGGATCATGGCCCCCCTGCATGCGAGAAGTGTCGATTGTTGACGGTTGTTGTCGAAAATATTTACATTTGTTTTTGCTGGTTGCCTGATACTTCAGTATAGGGCCAAATCTTCCCAGATGAGCTCTTTTGACGTAAGGAAATATATCGACTATCGCGGGTTGCAAGTGTGTGGGTGAAAGTGCATTATATCCATTCCACCTTGGCTGCAGCTTCGATTTACGCAACTAGAACATTTTTATTTTTATAAATATTTCATTGCTCATTAATTTTTTTTTATTTTCATACTTTTGTCATTTTATAATCATTTTATTACAAACGCTATTAGCGTATATAATATGAATCAATAATGTTTTTGGTATATAGAAAGGAATTGTCATTATAAAACTGTCCGAAAAAATGTAATACAATATCTAATTACCTACTATATGTTCATGCTACTATATAATTATTTTTTTAACCATGTCCGCTCCAAACTTGAAGCATATGGACTCCTCACGGAGTTTATCTCAACATTTTTGTTTTTTTCTAAAAGAACTGCTTGTTACTCAGTTGCTCAACCTCTCTTTTATTTCGAAGAGAGTAGGGATGGAAAGGATACGAGAACCAGGACAGGACCAGTGATTAGTTAATCGCTGTCACTATGCGTCGCTCTTTTTGGGATCGTAAAGGTGGGAAGGGTTTTTCAACAACACAAACACCCATGCTTTTGAACAGATTTATCGACTGAAAAAATCCGCTCGTACCGAAAATCGAACCCGGGCGATCCTGCACGTAAGCCAATGCCGTTGACACTGCGCCACGGACCGGACAAACTATATAATATTAACTATATATATAAAAACCATACATATATACTATATAATATTCTACAGTATAATTTTATCTTCATTATTATATATCTACTACATATATATTATAACATTTATTAATACCAAATTTGAATTGTTTGAATTTTGTAATTTTCCAAGAGTTTTGTCGCTAACGACCCTGGTTTCGCCTTTCGGCATCTTTATACATTACAAGTGCACGGATGTTCTTGAACCGACGCGCAGTAAACAGTTTGTATCGTACAAAAAATAGAAGTAGATCACTAAGTTAAATTGCTATTAATATTTAAATTAGCGAAAATTTGATCTAAACGACTTTCAATGAATTAGGTGGTTTTGTTTTAATTATCGGGATTTTTGAATATAGTATCGCAAATACTAATGACCAGATAATAACATAACAATATCTTTAATAAATCTAGGGTTTTTTCCTACCTATTGTTAATAAGTTGATTGATTTCAAGTCTTTGAAAGGTTTCAAGTCTTTGAAGACGTGTTTTAAGTTACACAGTATTATTTCGGCTAAAATCGCTTCTCCGGCATAACATTGTGATAAGCTTATTCTCTTGCCATGCAAGTATAGAGAAGCAGTTAGTATCGTCAATGTCGGACTTTAAAATCTGTGTTATAGATGTATTTTCAAAATCCAAGAATCGGAGGATGGATTTTTTGCATAAATAGGTTTTTTTTATTGCACTCCTTAATATTCTTGTCACCGGCCGCCACTGGCGATGAGCGAAACCGGTCCTGATATTAATGAATTAATTGTGTGGAATAAGTACAGTTAATGTTTTATCATTCTTAAAGCCTTTGTGAATACTTCAATAGTGATACAATATAAACGTTTTATTGATTGTCATATTTTACTCTATCAAGTAATAACTGTCATTGATTTGACCTATGTTTCAATACAATGTTACAACGTTGCCTCAATTTTCAAAGGTTAATAAAACATTAATGGCATCAATGCACTAAGAGTGCATAGAGCGATACTAAAAATCGTTTTTTATTAACCTCTTATTTTATGATCAGTTGTTAAACGGAAAAATAATACATTTTCAATAATAGGTTCTAATAACATTAAAAAACTTTATTGAAATTATCGCTGTTTCGTATTGAGGTCGCGCAGTTCTTTAAGTTGCATCGTTTTAGGAATATCCTCTTACAACTTCTTGCAAAGTGTTTCACAACTATTGCATGCCAGTTGTTCAGGGTTTCCCAAACTATGTTCCGTGAAATACCAGTTTTCCGCTGAGCCTGTAAAGGGGTTCCACGACAATTTGGAAAGTTTATATACACTGCCACACTTGCTTTACAAAATTTTCTACTGTTTATGAAAACTGATGTTTGTGATGACAAGTATCTAGGTACAGGCGGAAGACCATTTGTTCTCACGGCGTACGCATGGAAGAGATGTGGTTTGATGTAATTTCAATATGAAATTTGACTCGTTTAAATTATGTACTTTTCCATGAATTTCCGGTTTTACGCTTTCCGGATTATCCGGGTTTTGCCTTTCTGCAACTTCAGGCATTTCAAGTGCACGAATGAACTTGTACTGACGACAAAAGAGTACTTAGCGACAAAACTCATAGAAAAGTACATAATTCAAACGATTTCAATTTGAGATGTGGTTTACTATTTTAACCTGAAATCTTGTCTTGTGCTTAGCGACAGTTGCCAATATTGACAGAACGGTTACCTGTGCTAATAAATATTGTTTATAAATCTGACAAAAATAGCTTGAAAAGACATGTTAAATATCAAGTGTTCCGTAAAAAAATTTGCGTTTGAAAAGTGTTCCATTGCAGAAAATATTTTGGAAACCCTGCCGTAGTTGCATCGCGGTAACTTTTGAGTCTCACGAATGTCATTAAATTGTTTATTAGAATTAAATTTTATGAGTCGTTTATCTATTATATACCATATTGAAGAAATAATACAGTGGACGTCAATCGATGTAACTGAGTAATGCGGGCGAAGGGATAAGCTATAATTTCGATGGCGTTTTGGCTATATGTATATTAAATAAGACAAATTCATATATAAAACAAGGTTAATAAATGACACATAGTCTAATTTTGGCATAGATGAGCTTGTTGGTGTGGCTTAGCGAACTTTAAATCATCAGCATGAACTCGTGAAAACTGCTGCGGCCTAATTCTCTTTCTTCTAATTTAGTTTTCTACAGAATGCCACCTTCGAGCAGCGACTCTCGGATTTAAACATTATATACGTAGTCTGTTTCAATAAATAAAAAACATTTAAAAGTACTTACGTTTTCTAAACTATGTCCCCTTTTCACGGAGTATATCTCAACGTTTTGTTTTACCTATGAAAACTGGATATTTAACTCAGTTGGTCAATCTCTCCTTTTTCGAAGAGAGTAGAGATTAAAAAGATACGAGATCTAGGACAGGTCTAGTAGTTGCCTAATCGCTACCGCGACGCGCCGCTTTTGGGATCGGCAGAGTGTGAATCGGTTTTTAACACACTTCATCCGTCACTGAAGCATTCGACGTTGACCACTATGCCACGGACCCGGCATACTACTTTCACATATACACTTATAAAGAACAGGATCTTGTTTTCGCTCATCGCTTGCATATTATCAAATGAATCATAATTTAAAATGATCATTGAATGCAATGCATTTGATTTGGTGGTTTATTTAATTAATTTTTCAAATACCGATATAAAATCTCTCGATTGCCCGTTTTATTTCACAACCACAATGTATTCTCAAATTTGTTTTTGTACCGAATAGATTATTTTATCTGACTTTGACATTTTTGGGCTTTTACTTTGACAATGATAATTCATACTAAATTGATTTTTGATTTATGTATTAGTTTGCATTGCTAAGAGGTCTTCAACATTTTATTTATAGACTATTTTTCTTGTAATTTGCTTCAATTTATTTGCTTAGTTGTTTTACCAATTGTTTGTCATACCTTGTTTTTCTTACGTAACTTTTGTATAAATATCACTGTTTTATTGTATTCCTTATCAGTTGACAATGCTCGCCATGAGCGAAACCGGTCCTGATCAAATAAATTTTATGTGGAAAAAGTACTAAAAAATGTATTATCTTTATTATAATGCCTTTCCACGAAGTATTGACAGTGAACACCTTAAAAGTGACTATCCTTTATTTGTCGTTTAATAATACCACGTCTCTTTATGAGCAACAGTGTCGAAACAATAATGTGTGATATCGCACAGCTGTTAACCTCAGTATTATATTTATTATTTTCCGACAACAAGCCTGTCTGACCTCTCACTTTGCGTCCTTTGTTTATTTGAGCGATAGTGCACTATTCACATCGCCGCGATAATTTTGCCTTCGGTGCTAGTAATATTTCCCTAGCTTGTGTGCTGTGTCACAGAACCAGGTCACTGCGTTATGCATTACGTGCCTACTACATATTCATTGCTCACTGCATTTCGAGGGACCTTGGCCATTTGCAAATGTAATATTTTCTCAAACATCAGCGACTACTTCCCAGAGCTCGGCAATGCATTCGCGAGCCGATTGCGATACTATGATATATATGTTACAGTGAAACTGTATTCTCAGTGAAAATGTATCAAGTAATAGATTTGTATGACAACATGATTTTACTGGTCACGATCATTGAAATCATTGGCCCAAGTCGATGATTTTCCGGCCTAAAATTTTGGTTTGCTTCAATGAAACAAAATCGGCAAATAGTCCCTTTCATAAAAAGACAACCAAAGAAAAACACAGACAAACATAGGGCTGAAGATAGGGCGGTCAAATTTAATATCAATGACAGCTTGAAGAAGAATACATTTTCATTGAGAATACAGTTTCACCGTAACATATATATGCCCGGTCCGTGGTGCATTAGTCAATGTCGTTGCCTTCCGTGACGAACCGGCTATGGGTGTTTGTTTTGTTAAAAATCCCTTCCTTCCTTTCCTATCCACAAAAAAAGCGAGGCGAAGCGAGAGTGATAAGCTAACCACTACTTCTATCCTAGTCCTTATATCCATTCAATCCCTTCTCTATTCGTAAAAGAGAGGTTGAGCAACTGAATAACAAGCAATTCACGTAGAAAAAAAACACAAAAACGCCGACTAAAAAAAGTTTTATTTTCTCACGTTTTTTCCAACCTATTCTTATCAAATAGCTACCAACCAATCCAAAATTTCACATATTATATGTATGCATAAACAAGAAGTTTAAACTTTTCAAAAACTCGACTCACGACTCTGACTACTTCACAGCCCTGTTTTTTTTTTATTTTCTGGTATTGAATTTCATTCTGTTTTCGAGAAGAGTTACTACACTTTGAACTTATTTAGTTTCAGCTTTCGCTATTCTATCATGTGTTTTTATCACGATATTTATAACGGTTTGAACTAATGCTACATCAGAATAAACAATATGAACGATTGTCAACTGTTTCAATATTCATACGACAATCAGCCCCGTTCTTCTGACTCAATGCCGTCTTTTATTTTTCCGATAGTTAACAAAACAGACAGTGTTTAAAGAAAACAAGCGAAAACTCGTGACGCGTAACTTTGCAAATGACTCGCTTAGCGTTGCGCTGATTGCCATTATTGTGCCGAGCGTAAATGTGTTGGCATTTCATTGTTCTGGAAGTATAAAAGGAAAATTTACACAGAGTGCAACTCTAATGTTTTGAGCAAAAATATGCATTGCCAAGTAGTTAGCGCAAATCAACATGGAATGGACACGGTTAACCTTGTTACATATAAATTAAAATATGACTTGCAAATAAAGCTGTGTGTTTTCACCCAGTGCAAATTATCTTCGTCGAGACACATGCAGACGGCTCTTGTTACGGTACAATGGTGCACTGATCCCCCATTTATATTCATCCAATATGAAAATATATATATTTTTTCATGCATTTCCGCTCATATGTGGATGTGGCTCTCAAAATATTGCTTTCAACGAGAACTGCTTGTTACTCAGTCACTATGCCTGTCATTAGTTCGATGAAAGCAAGATAAAGCCACGATAAGACTAGTGGTTAGATATTCGCCCTCGCTACGCCTCGCTTCAAGATAAGAATGAGTGTAAAGGGATATACCAATTAAAGCATCTAAAATTCCTTGTATGGTAATGTTCCAATACGAATAATGCAGGAGGCGATTTTAATAATAATAATTGTTTATCGAAGTCAGGCACTGACGCTCAGGAATAGCATTTTCTGTGAAAGTTCAAATAGTAAGCAAAAAAAATATTTTGTGACGTCACGCCAGTATTTACCATGTAAATTTGTAAAAGGAATTTTTTTTCCACGATTGCAGTGATCTCTCTCGGAAATATTGACGAATTATGACGTTTCCGAATGTATGTATACTTCCATATGATTGTGGCATATATATTGCTAAATTTAGTTAGGTTTGACACTTCCCAATACAGCTCTTAACCATTTGCACTTCTCAATATATTATGTTTTTCCTTCCAGCAACTCCTCAATCTTATATATAAAACCGAAACGGCAAATGTATGTCTGTGGGTCTGTAATTCCCTTTTGCATTGTTGGTCATTAAGTTGCCATAAAAACGAATATGAAAGAAAATATGTTTGAATTTTTATCGGCGAAGACATTTAGTCAAAATGTAATAAATTAGTCTACTACTGAACTTTTCCCGGCTTTTATTATTAATAATAATGTTTATTATTTACGTGAAGGTATTATTTGACATTTCTTTGACAGCAAATTAGATTTTTTCCTTGAATTTGGACATTTTAACGGGCGAGAATGGGGCTGTCATTAAAATAAATAAATTTTGTGATTTTATTTTAACTGTATTTTCGATGTTAGATTTTGTGATATAATTATGTCGAATGATATAACATTAAATAATTATTGGTCGCTTAGTCCGAGCGACGCGGGTAGCAATACTAGTATTTGATAAATTGTTTGATATCACAGGGTTTATCTATTTTTTAGCATGATCAAACGAAATACCGATAAACATACCACACTACGACATATTACAGACTGTAACTAAAGCACAGACAATCCAATAAATACGGTTTTTAAAATAAGGATAATTTAACAATATTTTCCAACCAAGTTTTACAATATCAAGCTAGACTTGACATAAGAGCTGTATTAATGCATATTAAGGCAGAGTATCCACTGTACCTAAGTTAAAGGGTATTCTGGTAATTTCTTTTGTCGATAATTAATTTAGTTGTATACATACATATGTGGACATGTATTAATAAAATAATTTCTTGCGCGTTGATCGAACAAGTTAATATATTAAATTAACGCTATCATGATGCAGCATATTTGTGTGAGTGGCAGTGGAAGTGCAGCTGACTGTGTGTCCTCGACTCCTCACAGCAGGTCGGCGCAAATGCATTATTGCGATACTAAAACCTTGGTAAGTTAGAAACATAGCATTTGAGTTGCGCATACTTTTACTGTGCTTGTCAAGTTTTCTCGTTTGATGAAATCGATGATATAATATAATTTTCAATACAACATATTTGACCATTTTTTAGTTCTTAATTAACTGTCAACTCTTCATGGAAAAATAATTGTATCAAATAAATAAAACAATATTTTTTTTTGCACTATTTACACATATATTTAGTAATAAGATCAGGACTGGTATCGTGAGTGAAAAGAGGTATACAAAATTGTAAGCCGATTTTGGGAGACCTAATATGTATACGGTAGATACAGAAATTGATCAACTAATTAATAAAAATAAAACCACATTTTTAGTACTTATTCCACATTGAATTTACTAAGATTAGGAACGGTTTCGCTCATCATGAGTTCTATCAACTGATAAGAAATACAAAGATACAGCTTTATGTACAAAAGTTAAGACTTACAAGTAGAGACTTCAATTACTCAACATCTCAACTACTCGAGTATCGAGTAGTAAAATTTCAAAATACTCGAGTATACTCGAGTAGTTTCAGATGTAGCAAATTTTTTTTTTAAAGTTAGAATTTGTGTATATAAATAGATGATAAATCAATAATATAAGCATATTTTATTTCATTAAAACATTTATTTATATTTATGAAAGAATGATTTCAAAAATGATAGAGAATTAAACGTCTCAAATTTTAATTTGTTTTCAAAGTTTTGTTTTTTTATTCCCGCAGTAGAAAAATTCTCTCTGTTGCTGTTGACGTCGGCTTAAAAGTTATCAATGAATTAAATATGTAGTGCTATCTAGTTTTTCTGTCCTCTGCTTAAAAATAATAAAATTCGGAAATAAATCTTCATTTATACATTACGAGTATAACTCCAGTATTTTTTTAATTACTCGAGTATTAAGTACTTGGAAAATGGACGAGTATACTCGAGTATCGAGTACTCGATACTCGAATTGGAGTCTCTACTTACAAATATGACAAACAATTGGTAATGCAAATATGCATATAAATCGAAGTAAAACAAAAACAAGATAGACTATACTTAAAATGTTGAAAAAATCTTACCAATAGAAGCTACTACACCAATTTATATTTAGTAATAAGATCAGGCACGGTTTCGCTCATCGTTAGCATTTTTAACTGATGACATAAACATAGATACAGGATTATATAGAGACAATATGGAAATAACAGTAAAAGCGAGCTTTATTCTCGATTACAATTAGGATTCGTCGTTTTTTTCTGAAAACATACAATACGTATCAACACAGCTGACGCCAATGCGCCATGCTTTTGACAAACATAATAAAAACAGCACATAACAATCATTCAAATAGAAAGATAGGAGCAAAAATTAATCAAAAACAAAACACAGAGTTCACAGCTGAAAATGACCACCTCCCTAGACCGTGCATTGATCGGCCGGTGAGCCCTTGTGACCAGGGCTGTGGGGTCGTAGTCAGATTCGTAAAAAACTGTTTAATCTTATATATAAAACTGAAACGGGGGATGTATGTCTGTAATTCCCTTTTGCATTGTTGTTGCAAGTTCAAACAAACGAATTGATTTCGCTCGCGAAAGTTTCGACGGTAAATTTGTTTCGTTATCAATGTGTGTGTAGAGACTCCAATTACTCGAGTATCGAGTAGTACATATATAAAACCGAAACGGCGTATGTATGTCTGTGGGTCTGTAATTCCCTTTTGCATTGTTGGTCATTAAATTGCCATAAAAACGAATATGAAAGAAAATATGTTTGATTTTTTTATCGGCGAAGACATTTAGTCAAAATGTAATAAATTAGTCTTCTACTGAACTTTTCCCGGCTTTTATTAATATAATAATGTTTTTATTTACGTGAAGGTATTATTTGACATTTCTTTGAGAGCAAATTAGATTTTTTCCTTGAATTTGGACATATTAATAGGCGAGAATGGGGCTGTCAATATATGAAAGGGGCTGTGAAATGTCAATGCCAGTCTGAAATGTTCATTTTAATTCCATTTTAATTGACCTAGACTTTTGAATTTTGAAAAAAGTTGTTTCAACTTGGCCCGTCTGAATTTACGCGCCGAGCTGAACATAACTGGTCCGAGCGAAGCCGGGTTCGAATACTAGTTTTTGCATATAACAACTTTTTATTTATGCATATTACATGTACAATTTGCATATTGGCCAGAATAGTTCGTTGATATTTAATTTAATACACATAACTAGGAAAATTATGTGTAAAATGTGACAAAATTAAACTTTTTTTAGTCGAAGTCGGGGTTCGTGTCTTTGGTCTACACTGGAGTCGGGGTTTTTTTAACTACTCCCCAGCCCTGCTTGTAACTGATGACTAAAATGACGAAGATGATAAAATCAAGTTGATAATTGCATTCAGACACCTATGATCTAATATCTTTACATTGCAAAACAGTTTGAGAAACACCAGCGTTAGTCGACGGCGTATCTCCCACTTTATTTTATTCGCACGCTTCAAGGTTAAGTGGTTTTTTTTTATTCTTCTTATTCTTATTATTTATTACAGTTTCTCAAACGATTACGTAATGGCAAAAACAACTCTGGCACACTAGACAAACGAATAATAGTGCACCGTGAGGTAACTAACTGTGTTGGTTGGTTTTTTTTTTTGCGCAAACCTGGAAATGCAATTCGCGAATCGTTGAAGGCTGCTTGTTTTTTTTCGCAGAAGGTTATTCTAATTTGGCGAAGCTTTATTACTACGGTAGTGTTTATTACCCTGTCCGATTGACGGCGATACCGGTTTTGTAATATCTTTTATTGTAGTTTATTTATTTCTTATCAATAGCTTTAATAAATCGTTCATCGAAAACACCGTCGGTGTCTAGTAAAACTAAACATGTCCAAAATTCTACCGTACAGATTTTATATGACGAAATGGTTTACAAGGTTTCATACACGAATGCAGTTAAATCATTTCCAGTGTTTTTTGATCGCATCTCCTCCCACTTTCCAAATTGCCACAGTTGTCAATCTGATCCAAGACCTAATATTTGAACTGGACGATTCACTCTCTCGATACATTGAAAATATTGGAAACGTCGTTGATGACTAGGTTTCTAGCCGCAATATACCGTTGGTTGTCACACCACCACATGCTATGCTGCATATACATCGCCTTTCACAACGATTTACGATCAAAAATGCATGCTTTTTTTTAATTTCGTGCAGCGTCAGAAAACAAACAACTTGTTGAGAAAGCGATCCGAATTGATTCTTTATTTTAACTGCTAAAAAGCTGAATGTTTCAATAAATGATTCGCAAAGAGTCTATTTCATTTCACATTTAACGGTAAGTCGTTTGCTTTCGCTTTGCAATGTAACGAATAAAATAAGACAGAATCACAGCGGAAAATGTGTGCTAAATTCGCACCAAAGGCACCCATTTTCCATGGACAGACATGATACTTTTTAGATTATGTCAAACCCCTTTATGCGTAGCTTAAAATATTGATGACCCCTTTCTGAAACAGCTTTATTATTTGTATTATAAAAACAACCCAATTCTACATTCAGTTCTGATCTTGGCATATGATCTCGGCTTAATCTTTTGGGTTGCGTATTTTGTTATATGTACACACTAAACACTTACATTTTACTTTGGTTTTTATTTGCGACGAGTTAAATATAAAATTTTGCTAAACTTCAAACGACGTGGAATATTTATTTTTTTATCAAAAACTCGTTTTGAAACATTAATTTTTTTTTATGGGTTACTTCTGCAGCATTGCAGCGGCTAAGCGAATCGTGTTTTCCGAGAATTATTTATTGCCAACAGAACGGCTTAACTTCACTTTCGCAAGAGGAGTCCGCTAACTCCGCTTAGAATAATTTCCGTTACACGAGCAATTCGTTACTCCATTATCTGCCCATTTATGCTTTATTTGCAAGGAAGTGGTTTTGTTTTTAAAACTGCTTATTTACAATATGCACAATTGCTTGTTTAATAGGCAATATTACTCAACGCGGACAATTTAAATGAGCCATATGGAAAGCAAAGGCACTGCAAACTGTAAGATTTATAAAATTAATATTATTTGTCTTTGTTCCGAAGTTTCATATATGTAAAGGGTCTTTTTATAAGGAAACTTAGTTTTGAAATGTAAATAAAACAAGTTGTTTGTGAGATTTCGACTAAATTTTAATTTCATTTGTAAGTATATTGTACGGCATTAAATATGGAATATAGCATCAAATGTCTGTGAATATCCATTCATTATAAAATGGGCCATGTCGCTAAAGTTGACTTTTTTGACAAATTTGGGTAAACTTCCAACTGCTCCAGAACCCAATCAGGCGTTGTCTGTGGTCGTTTACCTGAAGTTCCTTGGTTAGTTGGATTTTATACGGGTTCCGATTCAAAATTCGCCAAGTTGAAGTCGCAGAAAAGCCAAGTTCTTGTGAACAACGAGAAATAAGCTGCCTTGGGTTTTCCTGAATAATCTACTCAGCAGGACAAAGTAACATATTTTGAGCGTCCCTATTGAAATACCCTTTATTATCGACGTTTATTTACGAGTTTGTCACTATGGCAACTTAACGAATATATAAATCGAATAGAAAATTAAATAAAAAAAATATCACATTTTAGGTACTTATTCCACATTTAATTTATTAGATCAGGACCGGTTTCGCCCACGGCGAGAATTATCAACTGATAAGAAATACAACCATACAGCGATATTTTAACAAAAGTTATGCAAGAATAATAAGGTATGACATAATATTGGTATTGCAACTAAGCAAAAAATAAAAACAAAATCAGTATCGTTGTATTTCTTATCAGTTGGTAATACTCGCCATGAGTGAAACCGGTCCTGATCTAATACATTTAATGTAGAATAAGTATTAAAAATGGGTCATTATTTTTACTTTAATTTTCTATTCATTTATTTCTAAGTAATTTAGTTATTGTATTGCTATTAAATTGAACACCATATATAGATTTTAAAAATATTTAGCACATGGCATTTATAGCTCGATTTCAGAAATTTTGTGAGTTACTGCCTTCTTCCTTAGAACGTCAGTATAGTGCCGCCAATAAGTACTCAGCTTAGCGATATAAAATCCATGACCAGGTCTTGGTCTCTTGAGATTTGCTCTCATTTTATCATACACTTTAACGTCAAAATAAAAAAAAATGCCTAGAAATCAGTTGTAATGGCATTTATAAAAAAATATATGAAACGGTTATTATAGATCGCTGAAAGCAGAGCTCTAACATCAGAACTTGACTGTCGATGCAGCCGTGACGCATTCTCGATTAACTGGAACGGAAAATCACTTTCACATAAATATCTGCAGCTTGCACTATAAGCTGCAATCAATGTCTTAGCACTTACCTAATACATATCATAATATGCCGCACAACCTCGATTAGATTTGCCTCGACAAAACTCGTCGAAATTCCATCGGTTTATCCATCGGCCAATTCTCAATACACACTCCCGATAGATATAGCCATTATCAATGACTAAAGTGACCATACGTCCCGTTTTGAACAGGTCCCGTTTTTAGGTAGCCTGTCCCGTTGTCCCCAAGTACAGCTCCGGGGCGTCGAATCGTCCCATTTTCAAAAATAGGGCAACACAGGTTAACAATTTTGAAAAAAAGTGCAAAAAATTGACGGTGGTGCATAGTATAGCCGTTTCGTATAACTTTGCGGAAAAAATACTAGCTTGATTTCGGTGCATATGGCTACAGCGGGTGGCTGGTGAGTTATTTGCATGCGCAATCGTCACACCCACACATTCATATTTGCTTGTTACAATTCGGCAGGTTGCTCGTTTGTGGGTACACGACTACACGTTGACAGCTGGCGCGTCTTTCTTGAAGATTGATTTTTTTATTGGCGTGTGTTATTGTAGTCATTCTTATTTAAAAGCAAACCCAGTTATACTTAAGAAAATTTGTTCATCTGAAAATATAAAACAACATAATTTTTTTCATATTTATATTATTTATTCCTGTTACTTTATCAATTTTCCTTTTCTTTTTATTAATACATAAAAACTATGAAAAAATACGTGTTTTCTTGAATATACATACTAAAACGTGAAAATTGGTAGATGTCCCGTTTTGAGGACAAAAATAAATGGTCAAATTATCAATGACCCACTGAATATTTTGTTGTTCCGTATTATTTTTTTTATGTTACCTTCATCTCAATGCAATCTTTTTTCTACTTCATAAATTATGTTTTGATGTATCTGTTAATGTTATTATTTATTATCATTGTTTCTTTCCGCCACAGAAAAGTGATTTGACATATTTCTTTGCCCAATATGGCAAATATCAATCACATTTATTTTTTCAGAACTTTTTACGGACGGTGGAAGAAAGAAATTTTCAATTTTACATACACTAAAAATACCTAATTTTACCCATGCTGCCCTCGAACTATCTGAAAATTGATTAAATGACCCTTCTCCCAAAAAGGTTGTCCAAAAGTTTTATTATTAGTTTTCCATCGTCAATTCAAGTTAGTTCGTGCACTTGAAATGATTGAAGATGCCGAAAAGTGAAACTAGAGTCGTTAGCGATAAAACTCATGAAGAAGTACAAAATTCATTCGATTCAAACTTGTTTTAATTGTGCAAAAGTGTAAACGCCGAAGTTAACATATGTATGTATATTGTACAAACCCCTCCTCATCAGATACGGCGACAGTTTTATATGTAATATCTCATCTTTTTCTTATCAGCTATTTCAGCAAAGTATTGAAAAAATCATATTCATTGATATAAAAGACTTCTTAATATTTTTAGTAAAATTACTTTCCACACGTCAATGGATTGCGATTAGAGACTCCAATTACTCGACATCTCAACTACTCGTGTATCGAGTAGTAAAATTTCAAAATACTCGAGTATACTCGAGTAGTTTCAGATGTACTAAAATATTTTTTTTAGTTAGAATTTGTCTATATAAATAGATTTACATTTTCGATGGTTTCGGCGGTAACTTTGTAGATTTACATTTATTTCAATGTATGAAAGAATAATTTCAAAAATTATATTAAATTAAAGAGAATTAAGCGTCTCAAATTTTAATTTGGTTCAATGTTTTGTTTTTTGTTCCCGCAGTAAAAAAAACTCTCTCTGTTGCTGTGGACGTCGGCTTAAGGGTTATCAATGAATTACATAGTGCTATCTAGTTTTTCTGTCCACTGCTTAAAAATAATAAAATTCGGACGTAAATCTTCATTTATACATAACGAGTATTACTCGAGTATTTTTGAAATAACTCGAGTATCGAGTACTTGGAAAATGGACGAGTATACTCGAGTATCGAGTACTCGATACTCGAATTGGAGTCTCTAATTGCGATGAAGAAAACTTTCCTTATCCCGCTGACCTGTGATGTCGACTTATTCGAAGCAAATCCCCTTCATGCTTGAGACCCACTCGCTAGAGAGCTGTCGAAACATCAAAGAGATCATCTTCGCCTTGAGAGAGGCGATGCTAGCTCGCCTCTTGATAATTTTACGAAATCTGAATCATAAATTAGGCCAAATCATACTCAAAATTACCACAATATTCTATCTTCTTGGAAATTACGCCAGCCAATTATGCGAAGCATTAATACATTTTGCAGCAATAATATAAACCAGTATTCCCCAACCGGTGGTCCACGGTCCAGTGCCGGGCCGCAAATAGTATGCCAAATTTCAAGAATTTCGACATGCAAAAATATTAAATATAGGATTTTTTCGCCTGCACGTTTACTTGTATTTTTAGTAATTGTTAAACAATACTATTTCGTAGGATGAGGTGACACGATGGTCGCTGGTTTTCTCAGAATGGACAGTCATAAATTTTCTCAGATACACTCAGGGAGAGGGAAATATTTGCTCTTGGATAGTACAGATACAAAATACTCGAAAATTATAATTTATCCACATATGTAATTCATGGAAACTCATTTACGCCAAAGAAAATTCTTATTCATATAGATTAGGTTTTTTACAATTCAACTTGGTAATCTGCTTTTATTTTGAATATAAAAGATACAAACATTCGTCCACTCGTACATTCATGCACTTGAAATGCTTAAAGATGCTGAAAGGCGAAACCCGGGTCATTTACGACATAGCACATGGAAAAGTGCAACATCTAAACGATTCAAATTTGATTTCAATTTTTAGTGGTCCGCGAAAAAAATGCGTTTTTTAACAGTCCGCAGGTGTAAAAAGGTTGGGTAACACTGATTTAAACCACACCACACAGATACAACAGGAATTTCCCGATAAAACGTTCGATACACTTTTATTTATGCAATTTATTGGTGATTCATTAGCAATTATTGCAATGCGGTTGTGAATTTCCCGGTGTATTGAAAATTCAAACTAAGTAATTACATATTCCTGAAAATTTAGACACGATCATTTGACCGCGGTTTACACATTTATTTCTCTAATATCTTTTTTGATCATATTTACATATCGATGGCTTAAAGAGTATATTTTCTATCTCCGTTTTTGTCAATTGTGTCGGAGAGGGTCATTTTCAAACCGATCGGGAATATTTGAAATAGGACAAACGATTTATTTGTAAAATTTTAGAGCTCGATAATTAATAGAGTAGGTCTTAGAGAGACAATGGAGTTATAAAATTTTCCTTAAACGTTTTTCCGATGCACTCAAATAAGAGTTAAGGCATCGATATTATACTTTTGGTATTTAATCGAGTACATGAAAAATGGACGAGTATTTGCTACTCGATTACTCGAATTGGAGTCTCTAATGCGTACGTATGTTTTGTGCGATCTGTATCAAATGTGGATACATCGGTTTTTGCCAGTAATCTTTTTACAATTTGTAACTCAATCGTTCACCTTGAGCGAGCGGATGAAAATAAATAATCCATTGAATCTGTTGGTATTTATGATTTTAACCTCCCATTGATACTTCTGAATTGAATTAGTTATCCATGTCAGTGTCCCGATATTGTCGTCTGCTTTGTCAGTCAACATTTGTGCACCTGTCCCCGCGGACCATGGCATATTCCGGCCAGCGCACAGCTGCAACAATATTACGATTGTTTTCATTACCAATTATATCGTGTTTTTAAATCGTTATATAATTGCTTTTTTGTTTGAAGTGTTCAATTACATCTGTTATGAAAAGTGGTTTTTATTAACACAAAAATCAATGTCAGCAAATAACGAAAATGTTTGCTAGTTTAATTATTAATAATTTCTATCAGTGTTGAATCGTGTGCTCTTTGGTGGCTGACCGAAATGAATATAAAATTATGTAGAATAGTTGAATATCCACTGTCACTGTAAAGTTAGAGATAACGTTAATTGTGCGTTCATAAGTTATAGTCTGTAGCGGACGGTGACAAGAATATTAGGGAGTGCATAAAAAACTTACGCATACAAAAATCATTCATAATGATGGCCTTGTTCGAAACAACTTGTGTGAAATACGCACTTTTGGCATTTTGTTTATTTTAAATTCGTATATTTATTTTGAAATTGTGTAATGCTTAAATATACATGGATGATAAAAGCCGTCTCTGGTTACAGCAACGTAATTATTAAATGTATGTGATGACATTATCAGTCCATCTCGTATCAACTTTGATTTAGATATTTAAAACGAATCGTTAATAAACATCTAACCCATTTATTCCGCCCTTTTTCGAAGTGTTAAACCGTTTACCAACGTTTGCTAGGGAGAACTTAAATTGAATATAATATGGATTGAAATACTCTATTTTCATACGCTCCACACCAATATTCATACGCTACAAATTTCAAGAAAAATTAACAAATTCAGTTAAACCTTTCAATGAGTGATTGGATCAAACTGAATTTAATTCAAACTTCAAGCCTATATGTATGTATGTATATGCTCACAAACTAATGTGTTGAACCAATAGTACTTCCACACCCTTCTGAAGAAAGACGGTGATGGCGTCTATGTACGTCCATACTCCCTTTAAGCTTAACAGCGTCTAGATCAGTGGTTCTCATGTGCGGCCACCAGAGAATTTTGCTGCGGCCACCAACAGTTTCATAGTTAATATAAATACTTTAAAAAATATGTTTTTACAAGTTAATTGGTCAACAAAGACATTGAAAATTTAATATTTTGTATGTATTGTATTGTGCATCATAATTTTTAGTCAGAAAAAAAACTCAAACACATACATGTTTAGGTGTTTTTGACAAAAAAGACTCGACACAAAAATTTGGTGCGGCCACTAGACATTTTAAAAGGATTGCTGGTGTTCGTAATGCGGCCACAGCCAAATTTTACGCGAGAACCACTGGTCTAGATTAATGCGTGTTTGAGCATTCAAGAAGAAGTGTTGAAAACTCCAGGGGAAAATACATCGCAAATACCCTGGCCCCATACCCCCAATATTAAATACTTGTCAAAGCTTAATATTGACTTGAGATTTGGATCAAAAACCACTTTGATAATTACGATAATAAATTGTAAACGAGACAAAGAGAATATTGTTCAATAATTGTTCATTAATTTCTTGCGTCACTCACCATTTGTGAAAAGGAAAACGTCTCTTGATTACTCAGAGATTAAAGAGAGAAAAAATTCAACAAATTTCATAGAATCGTATCGGTTTTTCTGACTAAGTAATGATTCAAAATTTATTGCTAGAAGGAATGAGTTACTGATTGTAAAAAACCTTGTCCTGCAGTATCGGCCTTGTCATATATTGCTATGACACTTAATTGCATTGATATACATTATCCAATGCCGTTGCTTCTTTCAAATGACATTTATCTGCACTTCAGAATGTATGTGGAATATCTCACACTTGTTAAAAAATTAAAAAAAAAAAAATTCTCACACAAAAAAAAAGTTTATGGTAATGGAAATGTTGATATTTATACTGATTAAATAAGCAAGTTATAGTGATGTAATAAATATGTCGCATTTTCTATATACAAATATTTACAGTTATTAAACGAAACTATTCAACACGGTGAAAATAAATAATAGCAAAGTATTGAAGATTTTTCAGAATATTTCTGTAGAGCTTTATAGTTGAGTTCTGCCAAGTAAATGCAAAATCAATCAATGAAACTAATCAACGTTACGATCTCTACGCCACAAACTTGAGATTTAATTGTCAAAAGAATGTTTCACTGTCAATTTCTCAATACTAGGTGGAAATGCATTACAGTGAAACCCCGATTCTACGTTTTTCAAGGGACCGTATAAAACAAACGATTAATGCGGGAAACGATGAATGCGGGAAAGTTTTATTGATGAACTAAATGCCGGAACTATAGAAAATGAACGCACCACGCGGGAAAACGTATAATGCGAGAACGTTCCACTGTATTTAAAAAAAAAAATTAAAAAAAAATTGTATGGTTAAAATTTTAATGTCCAATTTGGCTATTTGCAGGATTGGTTGGTTGATGTATAATTGAATACACATAAATATGATAAGTGGAAAAAAAACGTGACGTACTTAAACTTTTTTTTAGTCGGAATCGTGTTTTTGGTCAATGCTGTAGTCAGAGTCGGAGTCGTGTTTTTGGTAAATGCTGGAGTCGAAGTCGTTATTTTTTTTACCGACTCCACAGCCCTGGCCGAAATAGCTATCAACAAATATATAACATAATTTCTGTAGTTATTTTTTTTTTCTTTTCACCGAATTATAATGGATTTATACCAAGTAAATGCCAACTCAATCCATAGATCTTTTCTGCATAAGAGATATACATGGAGCTACATATGTGAAAACATAAAAAAAAATATCGTTGGATCTTTAGTTGAGTCATATGCATTTCATTTGTAATACTGTCAATACTTGGTAGAATGGCATAATATTGAAAAATACCAAGAGATTTTTTGTACTTATTTCACATTTTATTTATTAGGATCAGGTCCGGTTTCGCTCCTTGTGAGCATTTTTAACTTATAATCAATACAAAAATACAGTCGGTGTTGTGTTTTTGGTCAATGTTGGAGTCGGAGTTGTATTATTTTTACCGACTCCACAGCACACAGCCATAAATAACTCCGTATTGATGCATGTACATATATTCTTATCAGTTAAAAATGCTCGCGATGAACGAAACGACTCTGAATGAATTATAAAAAAGTGAATAAATTGAACTGCATAATAACAACTATTTCGAAATATGTTTACTCGATTTCGTTACAGTGCAATGAGAAGTCATCAAACAAAGATAACTATATCAATCAGTGAAAGTGGTTTATTTCGTGTTACATGTTTATCGTGACGGTTGAATGAGACCGAGATAAGTCACTTATCTCATTGCGCGCCCGGCTGACATTGACCCGCGCCGGGTCGATGGTAATTTGGCAGCGGCCGCTGATGATGATCGATCCCGAGCCGGCGATTGCTTCGCGGCACGCAAACAGGTTTGTCACCGTCGTCGCTCTTTGTCTGCATTCGGATGCCGGCGAACGCGGGGCGCTTTGTTTATAAATAATACAATTTTCGCGGCGCACTATTCTTTATTGTTTTCGATTTCGTTTTATGTGCAAAATTTGGAGTCCATTGACTGGTTTATTATAATTTTGTATGGTCGTGCATTTTGATGTTACCTGTAATCATAAATGTTTCGTTTTAGGTGTATTGATTTATCGATAAGTTACTTAGAACCGTCCATACGCCACGGCGTGCAGGCACGCAAACGCCACTACGAGTTTATTTAATACACATCGTATTTGTAAATGAAACATAATGCATACACATCTTTTCAAGGCAATGTGATTGTTAAAATATCGATATGTTTAGGCGTTTTTATTTTATTTGAGATAAGGCAAACGAATTACATTAGGGCGGCATGCGCCAAATTATCGTCCATGTGTATTTTTGATATTTATTATATAAAATGATATTTCGGGTATTTTACGAGGAATTTTCATGGAAAAATCGATGGTTTAAAATGGTGGCCTGTGGCGAAAATCCATGGAATTGTCTTGGTGTTTAAAGGATTTATGAAGTCAGATAAGAAAACTCTTGCGTAGATACAGTAAAGAAAATCAATATTTATGTGAAATACATTGTCGATGAATATGAACCTATAAAGAATGGATCTAAATCACGGGTTCCAAACCCATGGGTCGCGAAGGGCTTTCTGTGGGGTCGCCAACTTATACAATCAATCTCAGTTCATTTCAACTAATTCCTGGTGAAACAATTTGTGATCACCCATGTAGTGATGTGACAATTTTAACCGTGTAACATAATGAACTCCTACTAGTCCTATGCCGAGTCTCGACATCGCATATAGGTAACGCGCAACTGATATGTCGAGTCCTGCTCGATTTTGTTAAACTTGGTTGGAAAGTGATTTTTTAAATAATTTCAAATTGTCCTTATTTAAAACCGTATTTATTGGATTTTGTGACTTATTTGATGTTTTTAATATGTCATAAGGTGGTATATCGTCTTACCATACTAATAAATACGCCAACTCTGTGATATCAATCAATTTCTCAAATCTATTGAGTTGCTGGAAGGAAAAAATGATATGTTGAGGAGTGCAAAGGGTCACTTACACATTAACCTAGCCATCCCGAACACAATAGATTTTGTCCCAACAGCTACTTTACCCTAAATATCTATCTTAATACTAGTAATACGATGTCTAAGCTTTTGGTATTCTTAAAACATAGTTTTTTACACCTTTTGCAAAAGAAAAATATGATATTTATTGACTAGTTGCGCCGTAATCGATTAAAAAAGAGAAGAAGTCGGAATTTTTCAGTCTAATAAGCGATAAGAGAACGTGACCATAGTGAGTCATAGATAACATGGACGGAGTGTTTCATATCTGGTGACAATAAAAGGCGATAAGCGATAAAAGATAAGGTAATGTGAATTCATGCACGGCTATTGGCTTGTTAGTCTGCCATAGCCGTTGGAGTGGAAACGTCGTCGTTTTCATGCACGACTTAAATATGAATAATTATATGAAAAATAGGGATTTTTATATGATTTTTGTTTTCAGAAAAATGTATAAATATACGTCAAAGCATAATCAATCATTTTTTTATTGCAGTCTATGCCAATAAGGCGAAAACACTGGGGTCTTTTTACCCCCCTTCGACCTGAGAGTCATTTTTCAAAGATTGTCCTACGAAGGTTAAGTAAGATCGATATCTGATAATAATAAAAATTACATTTTTTAAATATTCATATGTGTACGCACACAAACACATGCATTCGTCCATACAATTCTAGGTGCTTAGAAAGGTCACAATCTGGGTCATAAGTCGCGAGTCGCAGGTCACGGGTCACCTGTCGTGACCTTGTTTTACGTTTGTTGATTGTTTACGTCTGGAATATTTATTCAAGTAAATAAATTCGACATAGCAAATGCTAATTCATTCAGTGTGTGTGTGTTTGAATGGGGGTGTTAATTTATTCCAGGTATTTGTAATGTGTTATGATTGTTTAATTTTCCAGTCACTAGATCATATCCGAGAAATTCAACAAAATTAAAACACAACGCTTTGAACATTTTTAGTCGGCAATGGATTCATAGTCTACGATTGGTTGTTATTTACATTTGTTAACTAATGCTTTTAAGCTTGACCGAACAATGTATATTATTTTGCTTACAAAGGTTTTCTTAATATGATTCCCTGTACGAGCAGATTATTTCAGTCGATTCTCGATCGAGTACAATAGGTTCTTGTTTATGTTATTAAAAATCCCTTCCCACCCATCCGATTATAAAGCGATTAGCTATAACCACTGGTCCTGTCCTAGTCATCGTATCCTTGCATTCACTTCTCTCTTCAAAATAAAGAGGTTGAGCAATTGGGTAACATGCAGTCTTCTAAAAAAAAATATGTTGAGATAATCTCCGAGAGGAGTCCATATGACCTATGCCTAATGTGACCATTTATTTTTGTCCTCAAAACGGGACATCTACCAATTTTTACGTAATAGTATGTATATTCAAGAAAACACGTATTTTTTCATAGTTTTTATGTATTAATAAAAAGAAAAGGAATGTTGATAAAGAAAATAACAGGAATAAATAATATAAATATGAAAAAAATTATGTTGTCTTATATTTTTCTGATGAACAAATTTTCTTAAGTATAACTGGGTTTCCTTTTAAATAAGAATGGAATTCTTGGCAGGATATTTTAAAATTTATTTTAACTAACAACATCGCTTTAAGTACTCCGACTTGTAATTGTGAAGTTTGACTTGTACGCCTTCGTATGGTAAAAAGAAGCGAATAAAGACTGGAAATATTTTCTTGGTTCCGTGGTTTGAAGCATCAGTTAATATAGTAGCACAAGTGCATTCGTCGAAACGATCTTTTAATTCAGTCGAGTTAATTCTTTTTCGGTCCCTGTGGTCTAGTGGCAAGAGCTTTGTCCTAGCGATCGGGGGACTTGAATTCAATTCTCGGCAAGGTTAGATTTTTTCAATTGAAAAAAGAGATCTTGGGCTGGGTGTATATGTTATTTATCGTTGATTTTGTGCACAACTGATTCATTATTTATCATCGAGTAAATCTCGTATGACTTTCAAAATTAAGAATATTTGGCGCATTGGCGCAAGCTGTAATGCCAAATATTTTTTTTTTTATTTAAAAATTATTTTAATTCACCTATTACTATTGGGCATTGCGCATGCACATACACATGACTCACCTACTCTCACCAGCCACCCGCTGTTGCCATATGCACCGAAATCAAGCTAGTATCTTTCCGCAAAGTTATACGAAACGGCTATACTACGCACCACCGTCGATTTTTATCACTTTTTTTTTAAATTGTTACCGTATGTTGCCTTCTTTTTGAAAACAGGACATTTCGACACCCTAAGCTGTACTTGGGGACAACAGGACAGGCTACGTAAAAACGGGACGTATGGTCACTTTACCCATGCCGGGAGCGGTCATGCTAAAAGAAATCTCGTTGTGCACGACTGCAAGTTTATTATCAATATGTGCTATCAATTTTAATTCTTTCTGCTCTCATGTATTTATATGTGAAATCATTATATTCTGTAAGATGCACTTATTCTTAACGAAATCTTATCTTGGTTAGTAATTACAATACAGTAAACCCTCGATTATCCGTGTGTGGATTATCCGGTTTGCGGATTATTCGTGCCTGAAAATAAATATTTTTTTATTCAATTTTTATTTGATTGATTTTTTTTCTATTACGATTATAGGACGCATTAATGAATTGCGATCTTGAATATGCGAGTTATTTGAAAAAGGATGAATTTAGCGAATTGTTTGTGCTTACACAACTAACCCTAATATACCGCAATAAACATCATAATTTATTTGACAAAACTACCTTCAATGGTATTAGTGAAGTGCATAAACCGGCGCCAGTGCCAGCAGTAAATATGTTTAAATATTTCGATATTTATTGCCCATATTTGTCACCTCTCGGGACTTAAGCTCTCGAACGGGAAAAAATCTAATATTCACGCAATCTTCAAATGTATTTTGTACCTGAAATGTGTGAATTATTTATTGGAAGACTAAAATTTTTTTGAATGCGTGGATAAGGAAAACATAGACGAGTGTCTCAACCAGTGACGGCTGGTGACGGGGTGTTGGGGAGTGCAAAGTAAGATTCAACCATTTTTGCAAGAGTTCTTTCTTATTCATTGGATTTTAAAACACTTCTATAGCATGGACTTTCAATTCAGATGTTCGCAATACCGACTGTTTCTCTTCCGTAGTACGGAAAAATGGTTGATACTTCCTTTTGCACCCCCCAGCACCGCGTCACCAGCCGTCACTGGTCTCAACCATGATTTTAATGATCAAGGCTTTGAACGCATGGGCGATTCTGATATCGTTTCTCTTGTTACCCAAGAGGAAGAAAATGACACTAGTTCTACAAGCGAAGAAGATACCAGTGGTTACGTTAGTCATGCAACGGCATTGAATTGTATTGATACATTGCTAGATTACGCTGAACAAAGGGTTACTGAATATACTTATGTCACAACATTAAGAATATTTCGAAGTGAAATAAGGAATTCGTTAAAAAGTTCTCGAAAACAGATGAAAATAACAGATTTTTTAAAATTTGTATACACATACAAACTATACTTTTTTATGTTCTTATATATGATAAAATATTATATTTTTACTTATTTGTTTGGGTTTTATTGATAAATAATAAATATATAAATAATGTGTTGAAAAATTGTACAGTGTATATGATATTATATTCTAAAATATAATAAAAACTTGATGATTCTGATTATCCGTGTTTTTCAACTATCCATGACCATCCTCCCCAGCATTAGCCCGGATAATCGAGAGTATACTGTGTTTCAATTCATGAAAGTAGTCAACTTAGTTTATTTTGTGTCTTTTAGTGACTCGTGTTTCGTTGCCTTCAGAAGCATCATCTGAACTATTATGTACAGTTTCTTTATTAATTTTGCGGTGGCTCGGGTTGATAGAAGGTCTGATGATGCTTCTGAAAGAGACGAAACATGTGTAAATATAAGTCACACAATATTTTGAATAAACGATTTTTTTTTTTATATTTCTACACTAAAGGTTTTTAAATGTGATACGCTGAAGTTATTAAATAAATGAATTATGTAAAATTTATTTTTTGTAACATGCTTAAATAATCTGAAATAAAAATGCGTAGCTATTTATGGCCTATTCAATGCAACCAAATAAGCGAAAAAAATCATTTTCTCTTCCTGCATTATTTTTCCTCATTTCGACGTTGAAAAAATGAATGGATCTTTCTCACCACTCCCACAGGCATATAAAAGCTTTCGCCGATTTTCTCGTTTCAAAAGCACGGCCCGATAATTTAATCGAATTTGAATTCATGATGTTGTGAGAGCGGATATCCGGAGCGGTTTGGCCTGCCGATGGTGTCACACCGCTTCCTGTTGGCTGTTCAAGAGTGTGTCCCTCATTGCCCCTTCGTGCAAATTCGCCAATATATAATATTTGTTCACACGTAGCGCTTGCGAATATTTTTCAGCTAACTATTTAAAAGTTGTTGAAGCAATATTCTGCAAAAATCAAATATTCTACCTGTCATATCCTACTAATTATTAGTTCAACTCATTATTTACAACAGATCGCGATCCAAATGAAACAGTCTAGCTCTCTGAAAATTGATAAGCTAGCCCTTTGTCCAAAAAGATAGTGCATCACTGCATTAAATGATACTGAAATGAATATTGAATGAAGCTTCATATTAGCTAGGAATACCCCATGAGAAGTCATCTGCCAATGGGCCACTGAGGTCACTAAGGAGAGCTTTAACTATGTTAAACGGTTTTCCCTTAGATTTTGACATATTTTATGTGTACGTGAGTGAGAAGAGACGAGTACATTTTTTTATGTATAAGTTAATTATTTGGTTGACTTCCTTGCTAATTTCAACAACTTTTTTTACAGCTAAAAAGCAATAAACTTATATTTTGTGATTATTTTTGATACCGCCCTATATGGTAGGTCATCAGAACTCTCTCGAACGATCTATTATTCACCTCGGTCTGTGAATTTAAGTTGATATCAGGAAGTAAATTCATTCTAATAATACTCTATATTGAAATCTATAGCGATTCAATATAGATTAATTTTAAATTTCGTAAAAGGGACATTTAGGCGCAGCGTCTCCAAATTTACATCTCGCTCTAAACGTCTCTGACTCTTTCATGCCCCGAGAACGTGAGATACATGGTATTTCACAGAGACTCCGCTGGACCAAAAAAAATGGTCCAGCGAGCGGCTGGTGACGGGGTGCTGGGGGTGCAAAGGAAGATTCAACTATTTTCCGTACTACGGAAGAGAAACAGTTGGTATTTTGAACATCTGAATTGAAAGTCCATGCTATAGAAGTGTTTTAAAATCCAATGAATAGGAAAGAACTCTTGCAAAAATGGTTGGTGCAGCCGTCACCAGCCGTCACTGAGCGAGCGCATCTCTAGCGGTTATTTTGCTCCGTTCAGATAACGACAAGTGGAGTATTATCCGCTACACACGGATGGTAATGAGCATTTAAGAACCGCTCTTATTGTAATAAGTCAGTTAGAGATTAGGGAGCCTTGAGTGTGCACTAGCCAGATAAGTCTTACAAAGCGGTTGAGGATTCTCCCAAGTGTAAGCCCTGGAAGTAGCCTTCAAGCTCCTAATCATCTCCCTAAAATTCTTAAAATCTAATTCCTGGTATCGCCTTCGTAATCGCAATAAGGTAATCGTTATAGAGGTATTGCCAATCTTTAAATTCAGTAAAATCTGTGTATAACTTTGTGTGGTTAACTTTAAAATTAAATAAATTGTGTGTGTGCTAATCGCACTTTTTTAACCCTTTGAGATCGTAATTCATTAAGAGCATCCTGTTTCTCATACTCCGATCCCTAAGTTCCTCTTCCCGAGTGTCGGATTGGAGGCTCCCTCTCATTTAACGAGAGAGCCGAGATCGAGGTCGTCTCATTGTAATGTAAATAAATTCAGTTCAAGTTTAGACGTGCACCTCAAATGCATAAAGATGTCGAAAGGCAAAACCCGGGCCGTTGGCTACACAACTTCTGGGAAGGTACAAAATTTAAACGATTCAAATTTTATATTGAAATTCCATAAAGCACCTTCAGTCGAAATCTTCAAATAAATACCCAATTACAGATAACATAAAATGGAATGAATTAATTATAAATCTTAACATTGACAGAACCGATTGCACAAATTGTTGCGTTTGCTCAATTGACATCACATGCGAAATAACATTATATTTATCAAAAAATTGGCCATGAACGAAGTAAATTAAATGTCTTCCGTGTTGGTAAGAGTGACTAAATAAATACGCAGGTCAATATTCGGACGTCCTTTTCGGAAGCCATAGCACACAAGCGAATGAACCTTCTTCGCTAATTGATCGAATCACGTTGCCCCCTTCCGCCTGCCATTCGCGGTCCGATTCGCCCGATAAGTACAGTAACCTCCCGGTTAAGTACGCAAAAAATGTGGTACGCATCCCGGTTAAGTACGCATGAAAAATGGCAAAAAACTTGGATCAATATTTATTATGAAAAAAATTAAAGAAAACTGAAAACAATTATTTTATAAAATGGAAAACAGTTAAGATAACAATTAACTATTATACAAAGAGAAAAACAAATTTACATTTTTATTTATGTATAAACATATCGTAAAGTGTCAACTGCATATTGTTTTTATTGTTTGATTTTTTTGAAATTGATGCTATTTTTACTATTTTTTTTGAAAGTTTTCAAAAGAGCATAGAAGATCGTTGTAATCAGCTCCTGCTGCATTTTTAACAACTGGGCATAAAAACTGATTTTCTATATTTATTGCCATTTCACACAAGTTGTCAAAGTCTTCAAACTTGACTAGACATTCGTTGTTTTCCAGATCGGAATCGTCAGATAAGTGGCTTTCATCCGGTACTTCTTTCACATCTTCCAAAACATCGTCCACATCTTTGAGAATTTCCTGAACATATTCTTCAGTGTTTTCCTCGTCAATTCTTTCGAAGTTTATAGCATCGTTGACGTCAATTTCAATGCTTACTTTTGCAAACATTGAAATGATTTCATTGATCCATTCGTTCTCAGAATTCTCAACAAGAACGGGTGTAAGGGTCATTATCTCGGTTTTAGCAAAAGAGTTTGCGACGAGATGGTGTCCCATGCCTCCTTAACAAAATTGGCAGCATCTAATAAATCTGCTGCATTTCCATATGCAACACCAGCTGAACCCCTTGAAAACTGTTTTCCTTGAACTGCTTTGATGCTTTTTAAACCATCATCCATTTCATAATAGTTAAGGACTTCTTTGAAATAAAAATATTTATATCGCTTTTTCAGGGCTGAAATAATTCCCATATCACATGGCTTTTTCCAGCTTGTGCAATTAGGTGGGAAAAATGCAACATCCACATTATCTCGTTTAAATACCTCAAAATGTCCTGGTGCATTGTCGATAAGCAAAAGAACTTTTCCGGTTCATATTTAGAAATCTTTTCATACAATGCTGAAAAAGCTTGTAGCAGTTCAGGATTTTCTTTATCAACTTCTGCACCTTCTCCGTGTAACATCATTGATTGTATCCCTTTTCTTTGACATGTGTAAACTTACGTTGAGATGATTCACTTGCGTTAACGATGATAATTATGTGCAGACAAGAAGTAACCAATGGTAGCCTTAAGGGAATCAGTCGCATACTGACACGATTGCGCAATATGTATACCTTATTGCATCATATTTACCATATTGCACCATATTTTTTAATGTAAGTGGGAGAGGTGCAGAAAAGAAAGGGGGCGGGCCTTAAAATACGTAAGTACGCACCTCCCGGTTAAGTACGCGTAATACCCTTTGATTCAATATGCGTACTTAACCGGGAGGTTACTGTACACATCTACCACTCGACGGTGAAGTTGTGCGTTTTGACATTCCGGTTGGCGATTGTTCGCCGGTTGAGGCAGGTCGCGGTCGCCCGACACATTTTACACCTTCTACACTTGGCGCGAATACGTCATGAATAGACTTAATCGGATGGATAGCTTTTCGCGAGCTTTACGATGCCGATCATAAGCTTGCGGCCGGCGAATACGCATGAATCGATGGAACGATGTCAAATCGTTATCTTACTTTGAAAAGGTTTTAATTGGTTTTTTTTTGCATAAAATGACCTTTTGGTCGGAAAATTTTGTATTTACCGCATTCTATCATATATATCAGGGGTGGCTAAAGCGTCGATCTCGTAGCTATTCCAAGTCGCCCGCCTGTCTGGCGTTCTGATGTATACATCTCTGAATTCTCTTTTATTTCTATGATAATAAATTTCTATCAAATCGCCCGTAGTGGTAAAAGTTTGGCCACCGCTGATATATATGAATTTCACAATTATTTATTTTTGAATAACAGAGTTGCATCTGCACACTATTTTTACTAAATTTATTTGACAAAGTTCTAAGATTGCCATCATCATTTCCATCATTAGATCTGTAAGATCATTATTTCTCAGTAAGAGTTAATATGCTCAAAATAAGTAATTCAAAACATTTTTGAATACAAGTGAATTTTAATGAATCGAAACTTCAAACGCTCATATCTCATAACAGTATCAAAAGCCGTTAGAACTTTTTCAAAATAAAGTGTCGAACTGTAAATTTTCTTTTTGATTTATTTATGTTAAACAATGATTTTCACTGCAGAGGATTCGTACGTTCCTGGGAATAAAAATAGTTTGCAAAAATTAAAATTGAATCATTTTAAATATTGACACTTTCATCAGTCGGGTTTCGTCTTTAGTAATCTTAAATAATTCAAGCGCACGAATAAACAGTCAGTAAAAGATTGTATCGTTTATATATCCAACAAATAGTCGAACCGACCTGCGAATGAAGATGCCACTTAAGCATTAGCGCTTTTAACCGGTATTGCATCGGATATATTTCACGTGCACGTGATTGAGTTCAGACGAGTACTATTTTTTTTGATACAATGTTTTAATATTTTTTCAACATTTCAAAAGCAATATACTTATATTTTTTGTTATGTGCATACATATATAAATAAATAAAAATTATATAATATATAGTTGATAGCTATTTCGGCTAATGTCCTTGTCATAACTAACCCCGTGTCTTAGGTAAGCGACGCGAACCGGCAAGAGAATTTAGGCGAATCCAGTCAATTTAAAACGTAGTTGATCAAAGGTCTTATGTGCCATCGCTCGGCCAGACGCAATTAACGCTCTGGTGAGCTTGGACCGTTTCATATTTTCAAGCGATTCGCGTGCGCCATGAGTGCGCACTTGAGGCGACTTGCGACATATGCCGTCCTGACCGGACCGCTTCGCCTACGTATGACACTTGCATGGGCGAGGACCGTTTGATATTTTAAAACTCTGCCGCTTTCAAAGCCGCGCCGGAACGCCTCGCCTAGATTCGCCCAGCTAAGACGACCCGTAAGCGTACAAAAGGGCGAAAGCTGAAATACATAGCTATCAACTATGTACGTAGCATATAATTTTTGTAGAACTAAAATATATAGCTAATTTTTTCACCGTGTGGTTAATAGCAATAACGTGGTTCTACCAAATAAATGCCCATTCAATAAGAAAAATGTTACTAAGAATTATGTTGATCTAAATTTATTTTAATACTTTCGATGGTTTCGGCGGTAACTTTGTGGAAGTTCACTTTAATATAAAATTTAAAATAACTTTGATTATTCCACGTATTGTGTAACTAACTGTGACACGTGTTTCGCCTCTTTCAGAGGCATCTTCAGACTTACTATCGCAAAGTTTGCTTAAGTAATGAAGCAAGATAAATTCTAACATTTTAACATTTTAAATTATGAAATTACAAAATGGATTACGGGTTTTTTTCCTTCTAAAGGAAACAAGGAAGGGGGTGATAGAATCAAAACACTGCAATAACATAATGATACTAATAAGGTGCAAATCAATCAATCAATTAGATTGGGATTTTTCCTTTTTAAGGGACGCAAGAGAGGGTTATAGAATCGAAACAAAGCAAACAAATATATTTCTAATGACGTTAAACATTACAAACTAATAAACTATAAACTAATGAGCTGCAATCAATCAGTTAGGTTGGGTGATTACTCTACCGATGGGGAACAATGTTAACAAAGGCGAGCATATTGTCCTATTAAGAATATTATTTAATAATATATCTTTTTTATTATTAACTTAAGCAAACTTTGCGATAGTAAGTCTGAAGATGCCTCTGAAAGAGGCGAAACACGTGTCACAGTTAGTTACACAATACGTGGAATAATCAAAGGTATTTGGGAAAGATTATAATTTATTACAGAAATGTTAAATGAATTAGGTTTAAATGGTTTTTTATCTGATTTAATGTATTGCATAAAACAACAGAACAGATGCTGCTATCTAACTAACCATGTGAGAATCAGCTTCGCCATGCGACTCCATCATCATCGTCTCCGTTATCAGCCTGTCATTTGAAATTTGTGGAAATGCTGCCATGTGTCGTTAATGATGGGGTCGCGCGGTGAATTGGCGCCCCCCGCTGTGGCGTCGAACCCCACTTTCACAGAGAAGGGGTGTGTGCTACCTAGATGCTTTTATCACAGGGTGCACAAAGCATTGGAAGCCAGACAGTGGTGTGCTTCTGTGTGTAAAAATATCGTTTACATCGTGCGTTTTCCAAATACCATAATAATAGTTTTAATATATTTCATTATTTTTTTATATTTTAAGAACACGACATTGACATATTCTTTTCACGATTTTTTCATTCTGTTGAATTACTCCAGATGTAATTTATTTTTTTTATGTTACTAGCTAATCTTTTGTTGATTATCCAATCTTCTAATTTGGGGAATTTTAAGAAAAAATTACAATTTTTATATTTAAGCAGTGATGCACAACCTGCGGCCCTTAAACTATCTGAGAATTGATTATCTGGCCCTTCTCCCACTGTGTTAAAGCAATCGCTCGATTGGAAAATCTTGGAGATCTACTGGAAAATAAAGTAAGAACTTTTAATGTAAAACTACTTTTTATACCACTGGCTGTGCTTCGTCTTTTTGAGACACTTCTTAATAACGAATTTGTTCAAAATTACCGTCTTATCGATTGAGTTGGCATTTACTTGGTAGAATTCCATTATCATGCCGAGTTTTACCGACTTATCAATTGGAAAAACGCTCCAGTCAATTGCAAAATGTGTGGCATTTTTTTCCAATTTACTTTAATTTATTTCACTTATATTATGAAGGGGCTAAACCTTCCAATCCTCATGAATTTAATACCTTGATAATTAATACCTCTCTAATGGTCATGCATCAAGTGAACGAATGTACTTGATTTATCTTACGATTTATGTTCAGTCAGTTCATGTCAGTTCAAGTTAAAAAGACGAAACCCGGATCGTAAGGGACAGGTTTTTTCAGTATTTTAGAAAAGAAGAAATACTTCTGACAGTTCTGACCAACTTACACGACTTAGGTAGAAATTTAATAAATACTCCAGTAATTTACTATGTATATCATACTTTGATTCGTGTAGATATCTTATTTATACATGACAGCAACTTACCTAGCTTGTATATCATTGAGCACTTTACATTATTTTACGTTTTGTGTGGCTGTGTCGAATTGTGGGCGTAAATATACGTTCAAAGAAAACATTGGTCAATACATTTTTACGTTTTATGAATAGTTAAGCAATAGTCTAAGTCGTTTGCGAAATAAAATATTATCATTTTTATTCGGCTTATCAAATGTTCAAATATGATTCAAATAATTCTTGGTAGTTCGGTAAATGTTTGCGTGACTAGTCAAACGTACACGCTGATCTTTTCAAAAACACTACCGATATAATTTGATTGATGATCGGGCCTTCGTGGAAGAAAAGGGCTCGACATACAGTGTATATGTAATATTTTTACCATCTATATAGGCAATAAAAATACACAGTTCTAACAACGTGTGCGTATATTTATATGTATACAATCGGGTTGGACAATTCGGGCTTGTGGTCGAGGGCCAGCGTAAATGACTTCGGTTGCGAGGCGCGAGGCCTCGAATCCCAGTCCGGGTAGTTTCATTTTTCAGTCGAATTATTGATTTCTGTCTTGAGACATGTATGTTTGATTTGCCCAATGCTCCTTTCTATACCCGTCTGACCCTAAAAACGGAACATAGCAAGAGTATGTATACAATCAAGGTGAACTATTTATATTGTAAAATAGTATTTTGTCTTATATATGTATGTATATATTGGCGTGTCGCAGACATTTTTATCAATGATTTACAAGTAAACCATAGTTTAGCTTACAACATAATATGTATACTTGTTCTTCCCAGATTATAAAAACCTCCACAATTCTTCTGGACTGCAAAAGGGTGAAATTACAATTTTAGGATACGTCAGGCCTGGGCAGGTTTTGTACGATCATCAGATCATACTCACGGAGTGCTCAAGACATTCTCCTCGTGTATGACTTCAAAAATAGATGGTCTTTCGATAGCGTAGAACGTTGGATGAAGAAATGGATAACTGATATTATCAAATTAGGGCTGCCACAACATGGAATAAATATCAAATTAATAATATTTCAACTACATATATTAATAGCTGCTACATAGTTGTCTGTACAGGTTGACATAAAATAATCATCGAATTTGTCGAAGAAACACCTAGAAATTAAAACTTATTCACAGATATCCGCTTGGAATACTTAAACGCATGACGTGTGTAATATTTTTTAAATACAAAAAAATCTAGTATCATAAGTCATAAATTTTATTATGAATTGTTGTGGGTCGTCCGCGGTGATAACATTTGACACGCCATCTTTATCGGACGACGCTCTCCCGCCCTATTTTTAATTCCTATTTCATCGTAAAGTTATGTTAAATGGAATATATCATATTTTGTTCATCCATTCGTAATATAGAAGTTAATACTTAGGGGGACTAACATTGTTTCGATTATGACTAACTAAATCATGCTCGGAATATTTAATTGTTAGAACGACCTGAGAGACGCCTTGAAACACAATTCTTCCGGCTTACACGATATCAAAATGAGAATTTAAAGATTGTTTAAGAATTTCAAATTTTATTTTCCTCCCGTTGATTATCTGATGAATCATTGACATGAGATTTTATAGTGTATAACGTTATCTATTTGTTTAAATATACATTTTAAAAGAGTGTATATCGAAAGCGACAGACGAATATTTTTATTTTGCCTTTTTACTTTATCAATAAATCGAATAGTTATAGATAAATGTAATATACCTTTTACGTTTTAAGTTCTAAAATTAGTTCAAAGCATTTGTCAACATTATGTTTTCACAATGAACTATTCGACCCCTTAGAAGCAAAGAAACGTAACTCATTTTTCTATACTTTTCATGAGACTCAAAACCACAGTTTTCACCAGTAATAAATTTTACTAATTTTTAACAGATCCATTTTTTTAAATTATTTTCGAAGGCGATGCTCTGGCTTTCGGATTTATTTTTTTCAATATAAAATAGTAATTTATGTTGTTTTAAGCAGGGCTGTGGAGTCGGTCAAAAAAAGTCCGACTCCGACTCCGACATTGACCAAAAACACGGCTCCGACTCCGACTAAAAAAAGGTTAATATCGTCACTCTTTTCCCCTAATTTTCCTATTTATGTGTATTAAATTAAATATCAACCCTATCAATGCGGCCACAAGTCAAATTTGACATATTAAATGCAAAAATAAAAAGTTCAAACTTTTCAAAATTTCCGACTCCGAGTACGACTCCGGACAGAACGCCGCGTCGACTCCGACTACGGCCAAAAAGCTCCGACTCCACGACTCCGACTCCACAGCCCTGGCTTAAAGCGTATATACATATAATTTTTAACCGTTGCGTTTAACTGAGTCTTGCGCGTGGTTTAACTGTCAGGTAATATTTATTTGTTGAATATCAACAGCCGTTGACAGTGCTGTGCGAGAATTTCTTTTGTTATATTTGCATTGGGTCCTGCTGACTTATCTTCAATTATTCAACGATTATGATGACAAGAGACAAAATTAAATATTGAAAAATAATCTTTTGATTCGCCGACTATGGACTGATGCAGCTGTGGCAAAATCAATTAAATACGGTTATTTATTTATTAATCATTCATTTAAATACACACATTTGAATTAATAAAAAAAAATTGGTACATCTGAAACTACTCGAGTATTTTGAAATTTTACTACTCGATACTCGAGTAGTTGAGATGTCGAGTAATTGGAGTCTCTATTCACAAGGTGTAGCATATTAATTTGTATCTAGTGGCATTCATAACTCAAAATCGGCAAAGATTAAAATACGTTTCTTCTATAAAAATAATTATTTTATGGCACGGTATTTGACTTATCGTTCATTTAATATTTTGAATACATATTTAAATACAATGTTTATAGTTTCCTGATTGTCTATATTACTTTATACAACAATTTACTCAGTGATGCATGTCAAACACGTGTTGTACATAATATAGTATTAAGCGATGTTCACATAGTTAAGTTTATTTTATCCTTTATTTTTAAAGCGTTTACGTATGCAAACTGCGATAGTTTATGCACAGAAACACCAGTGGCGCACAGTCTTCGTTTATTAGATTATTAGTTACCCATATTATGCGCTCTAGCAAAACTAGCTGTGTATTTAAAACCTGGCAAAATCGACGATAATTATTACCGTATTATTTTTGTTGTCTCTTCTAACTAAAGATAGATCGAGCTACCGACTATCTTATAAAAGAAGTTGAGATCCATTAGAAAGCCATATGCTCCACAGTGAGATTGAGTTCCACAATTTATTTATTAAAATGAAAACTGATTTCGCTCATTGCGAACATATTCAATTTTCATCGTCCTGGTTTAAAAAAATTACTTTTAATGTGTTCACTGTCAATACTTGGTGGAAAGGCATTATACTAGGCAACACAATAGGGCATTTTTTGTATTTACTCCACAAAAAAATGTATTTTGATCTGAACCGGTTTTGCTCATCGCGAGCATTTTCAACTGACAAGAAATACAAATTCGTTAAAATTACTCTTAAGTGTTGTCCGATCCTGATCTAAATAATAACTCACCACCAAGTTCCACCAAGTATTGACAGTGAACACATTTAAAGTTGATATACACATGTATATACAGATACATAGATACTCCCGAAGTACTAACAACCAGGGCTGTGGAGTTGGAGTCGTGGAGTCGAAGCTTTTTGGCCGGAGAAGGAGTCGGAGTCGGAGTCGTCCCGGCGATTTGGCCGGAGTCGGAAATTTTGTTTTTGTTTGAACTTTTTATTTTTGCATTTTATATGTCAAATTTGGCTTTTGGTCGCATTTGATAGGGTTGATATTTGATTGAATACACGTAAATAGGAACATTAGGGGGGAAAAATACGATATTGAAATTTTTTTTGGTCGGAGTCGGAGTCGTGTTTTTGGTCAATGTTGGAGTCGGAGTCGTGGTTTTGGTAAATGCTGGAGTCGGAGTCGGACTTTTTTCACCGACTCCACAGCCCTGCTAACAACTTTTGTCAAGCTTTGTTCGTATCTAGGTAAAATTGAACTAACTAAAACTGATAAAAATAATAAATCATCTGTAGTAATTATGCCGCGTAAAATTTATTCCGGTCCCGTTTTCGCTCATAGCGAGCATTATCAACTGATCGTTGTATCTTTGTATTTATAAGTACATACTAAACATGTTTTATTATAATGACATTCCACCTAGTATTGACAGTAAACACCTTAAAAGTAATAAAAACTGATTTTTAATGTCGCTGTCCGTCCTTCACTGCTCGACCATAGAAGACCGCGTTCGATTTCAGCGGCGTCACGGGAGTCGAACCGAAGCTCCTCTGTGCGGCGCGACCGGGTTATGCAAATGACAAGCGCCTACCGCTTTGTGATCTCACGATTTAAATTTATGTTTCCTCCATCGGCGCGTGTGTGCTTTCGATTCCAGAATCAATCAACTCGCCGGACTCAGTAACGAATGTTACGATCGCTGCATTTCAATTTTGGTGGACATCGCGAATATTTGTATATAATTCAACATTTAATAATTGTACAACACCATTTCGCCAGTAAAAACTAATAAAACATTTTTAGTTCTTATACCACATCAAATTTATTGGATCACGGCCGGTTTCGCTCATGGCGAGCATTATCAACTGATAAGAAATACAACGAAACAGTGATATTTATAGAAAAGTTAAGCAAGAATTACAAGGTATGACAAACAATTGATATTATGTACAAGTAAGCAAATAAATTGAAGTTAAATATACTATAACCAAAATGTTAGCAATATAAGCTATTTCATCATAAATCAATTAAGAATTAATGATCATTAACAAACTCGCCATTAGTGAAACTGGTCCTGATCCATTATCTCTTATGTGGAATAAGTACCTACTAAAAATGTTTTTTTTAACCATGTCCGTTCCAACATCGAGCATATGGACTCCTCACTGAGTTTATCTCAACATATGTTTTTCTACGAGATCTCATTGTCACTCAGTTGCTCAACCCCTCTTTTTCGAAGACTTTATGGATGGAAACGATACAAGGACTAGGACAGGACTTGTGGTCAGCTTATCGCTGCCTTTATGCGTCGCTCTTTGGGATAGGAAAGGTGGGCAAAGATTTTTAACAACACAAACACCCATTGCCTCTGAGCAGAATCATTTTATCGTTTGAAAAAATCTGCTCGTACCGGGAATCGAACCCGGGTAGTCCGACATGGTAGCCAATGACGTTGACCACTGCATTACGGACCGGACAATATATGATAATTTTTGTAGACATATATACACTTTTTTCACCGTGCTTTAATGTAGTTCTACCAAGTAAATTCCGATTCAATCAATACCAGGAGAATGTATTACCGTTTTAAAGTACGAATAATTAGTCAAAATGTACTTCACTTTGTCAATATACTCAAAAGCTTAAAACCTCCACGTAATCAGCCTAGAAAAAATGCACCGCAGGCGAAATCGTTACAAGACTCTCAATGTTATCGCAATATCATGGCACACAACTATTCAATGATTTTTTTTGTCAATCAATCGGGATATTAAAATAAATATTTATAAAATTGGCGATTTTTGATCATCGTTATAATTTATAATAGGTTTTGAGTGTTAAAATTACAGAATTAAAACACAGTTAATAGTTTAACGAAAACTATGGGTATTGACTAAGTATGCATTATTGTATCTATTCGTTATATAAAAGTATTTCACATTTTCTATATATTTTTCTTAATCTGTTATGGTAAACTCAATCCATTTTAATGTGCATATTATGAATTGATGAACCACGAAAGCTTTTCCTTCGTAACATAACATAGCAAACCGCCGACCGACAATCCAGCCAACCACCTTGCGCTTTGGAATGCCTCATTTTGAATATCTCTTTTGATAATAATATCTATAGTCATCTTCAAAATGAGCTCGGATCACGATAAGTGATTCACAACCTATCAATCATTTTTTTTATCAAAGCACTCCTTCCTTCTTAAAGTTTTTTAGCATGTCATAATGTGGTTTATTCGTTTTACCATGATAACAGAATCGCAACTTATGTGATATCAATCAATTTCTCAAATCTATTGAAGAGTTGCTAGAAGGAAATAAATAATCTATTGAGGAGTGGAAAAAGTTAAATATAGCAAATCCTGTGCATAATCAATATAATTCTTGAAATGATTTGTTTCCCTCAATGCGGTGAGCGAAGAACTCAACTTTCTTTCCCTCGTAGCTTTCGTATATGGACACTGTCTATGAAAATAGAAAAGTCAAATAACTTTATTATACAATGGAACAACCATGCTTTGTACCGACATGCTCATTAGTTGTCAGGACCGGTTTTAGCTCAGCGTGTGAACTTGATTTAAATTGATAAAATCACAAATAATTTAACCAAATAATAGTATTTATTTTTAATTGTAAGTTATTAGGTAAACGAAAATATTTAAATCGTTTGATAAAAATCATTGTGTTTTATGCAATATAGTTTTAGCAATATTCATTTTTGAAAAAACTTAAATATGATTCATTGAATTGACATTTACTTGGTAGAACTCCAACATAACACGGTGAAAATATAGCAATTTATTTCAGTCCTACTGAAATTATATTATATGTATATGGTCAGAACTATGTTTGAACATGCAATTTCTTATCCAAGTACATATACATATACATACATATGTATACTGTTGAAGACATGGTACACAATACATCATCTTTTCTGTTCTAACATCCTTATTTATCATGGTAATAATACATTATTAAACGTGACACATGTGTGAAATGAACGCCATCGTCGGAACTATTTCTAACGATGGCGTAAGCCGAAATAGCTATCAACGATATATTTTATAATCATTTTAGGGCTTAACAACATTGCTATTTTGTTGATGATTTTATAAAACAACCAACATCGCTGAAGATCAAAGGGGTTTTTGTTTGAAGAATTTTATATGATTGTAGGTTATCTAACCTTCTTGATCCATATTATACAACAAAAAAAAAACTCGAGATTGTTTCGTGTTATTATTTAAGTGTTGCCTAACATCGCTCATGTTTCATGAGCACCAAGCATGTTCTTCATATAAATAACTTAACACGGAACGTATTGCGTCTGACATGGTAATTCGTGTTTTCCACTCTTTACTTCACTTCGGAATTTTATTGGTTTCTTTTTGGGTCTTCCCGTACAATCCTAGATATTTCTCTTCGACATAATTTTTCACCTGCCACAACATAACTTCCGTTTTGACTTATTTGTCGGATTAAACGATAGATATAATTACATATTTTTGTGTACATAATTTTAATTTAATTCAGAGTAAACAAATAAAATTGGACATGTGTTAATACATTCAACCGAATTGCACCGTTATTCAATATATTACTAAAGGTGTAATTATTAATTGATTGAAATAGCATTTTCTTGGTGAAAATAATAGCAACGAATTTTTTTACGCAATTTGCAAACTATCTCGTAAAGGAATCGCAAAACATAAATTTTAACTCAGTCACCACATGTTTGCATATGAACTCGTGAGTCCGGCAATCAAAGCCAACGACGTTGACACTCGGCTCCATTATTGTATGTATGAATTACATTTGAAATTATCATTCATATTCCAGCTAATTGTACCAATCCTTTTTATGTCTTAGAAAATTTGGGAAACACATTTTAAACAGGACTGTGGAGTCGGAATCGTCGCGGCGTTTTGGTCTGAGTCGGAAATTTTGAAAACTTTTATTTTTATGTAAAATGTAAAACTTTGCTATTGGCAGGATTGGTTGGTTGATTTATAGATGAATACACATACTTAAATATGATAGGTAGAAAAAAGACGTGACGAATTAAACATTTTTTAATCGGAGTTGTGTTTCTGGAATCGGCGTCGTATTTTTTTTTCCGACTCCATAGTAGAGACTCCAATTCGAGTATCGAGTACTCGATACTCGAGTATACTCGTCCATTTTTCAAGTACTCGATACTCGAGTAATTTGAAAAATACCCGAGTAATACTCGTAATATATAAATGAAGATTTAATTCCAAATTTTACTTTGTTTTAAACAGCGGACAGAAAAACTAGATAACACAATTAAATTGATTGTTAAATTTTAAGCCGAAGTCCACAGCCACAGAGAGAGTTTTTTCTACTGCTGGAATAAAAAAACAAATCTTCGAACCAAATTAAAATTTGAGACGCTTAATTCTCTATTATTTTTGAAATATATATTTCATAAATTGAAATAAATGTAATAATAAAATAAAATATGCTTATTTATTTATGTATCATCTATTTATAGACACAAATTTGAATTAATAAAATATATTTCGGTACATCTGAAACTACTCGAGTATACTCGAGTACTCGAGTATTTTGAAATTTTACTACTCGATACTCGAGTAGTTGAGATGTCGAGTAATTGGAGTCCCTACTCCATAGCCCTGATTTTCAATCAATAATATATCCCACATCTTAAATTTATCTGAACAAAAGTGTTATAAATGCCTTTTTTCAAAAGTTCAGACCTAAGTAGTACCTTATCTATACATTATATTAATAGAAGGTATGTTATCCTCTAACCTGCTTGGTATCCGTGGGCAAAATTTCTCTCACAAACTATCTCAATTAAGGATTTTAAACGTCAGTAAAACTCTGGGAATTGCTTAAAAAAATACCCCCAATTCTACATATGCGGTCGCCAAACAATAACCCACAATAAAGCATGTTCAACTCACAGAGGGTATTAAAAACAAAGGGTGGATATTGAAATTGTTACGTGCATAGAAAGCATTGCTAATAGAGGTCACGACCTTCAGGGATAAAAATACACAAAATAAAATAAAAACAAAATATTTTTCAGATTATACCTATTTCGGAAGCCTCTGATATATCGATACGCGCATTGTATCCGAATAACATAATCGATAAAGGTGATAGTAAAGCCTTTTGAATTTTATTAACACAGTCGTGCCTTTTGTGCTAAGCCAATCTTATCAGGAAAATATATCGTTGCCTCAGGTGGCTGAAGAATTGTTTATTCGATCTGTAGCCTTTTTTCCAGAATATATTTACATCATGTTCACTACATTTTGTTGACTATCAAAAACACTTAAATTTCTGACATAGATAACGACATTGTTTTGCCGTGGGAACATTTTTTAAAAAAATCTATTCGACAAGTATTTATTTAAACTCCGACGAATATATCGAGCTACATGATTTTATCACCGTCTCGCTGTTATGCATTGTTAACTTAGATCTTAAATTTAAACTCTTCTTTCATCGACATTGATTTATTTAATATCACGTAAGTCTTGTAGCTAACGGCACCAGTTTCGCGTTTTGGCTTCGTTAGGCATTTGAAGGGCACGAATGAACTTGAACTGACGCGTAGTAAATATGTAGTTTGTATTATTGAAAGATTTTATATAAATATGAGACATATGACATTGTTAATGGCAATATTTTTTAATTCGAGTTCAATTTTTGTTTCTCAAGGGGACACTGACAAGTCTGTGAATTTCAGAATGTATTGAAATTCCATCAAGCACCTTAAGTCGAAATTCTCAATATTTTTTTATCATTAATTTTACCTGAGAAAAATGCTCAAAATATCAACTCTGCAAATCGTTGACTTTCAAAGTAGATTATGTTAGATTGATCAGTAATTAACTTAATTGAATATCCAGGATAGGCGTTGAATTATCAACCAGTTTTTTTATTTCTTAATCTTTTCCTCAATGCCACACTAGGAGCAGACTCGATTAATAAACGCAATAAAAGGAAACAACAATTATCGTTGCCGTATCTGTCCACCTCCCTAGAAAATGCTTTGATCAGCAGAACAGCTCTTGCAACTGTCTTGCTACTCGACCGACACGAGTAATTATTTCTTTAGAAATGAATTAAATCTTGTTTTAATAGGTATTAAAATGTCTTTTGCCTTTCCACCAAGTATTGATAGCAAACACCTTAAAAGTGAATAAGATATCTCTACACCAGTGGTTCTCACGTAAAATTTGGCTGTGCCGCATTAGGAACATCAGCGGTCTTGCGAAAATGTCTCGTGGCCGCACCATTTTTTTTTGTCAAAAATACTCAAACATGTATGTATTTGAGTTTTTGCCAATTTTTGAAAATTCTTGATGCACAATACAATGCATCCGAAATATTAAATTTGCAGTGTCATTGTTTACAAATTAACTTGTAAAAACACATTTTTACTAAAATCCTTTCGTGGCCGCACATGAGAACCACTGGTTTACACACCATTGCGAGTCAACGGGCCATAAAGATACCGTCGTTTTTCGAAAGTAAATGAACAATAATTTGAAAATATCAACAAATAACATTATATTGCATTGCCTAAATTTATTTTAGATATTCCCACGTCATAAGTATCTTTAAAAATCCCCATAATTATAACAAACCCACTTAATTCATTGAAACTTGTTTACGTTCAATTTTTAGCTAATTTACATTTGAATAGCAATTTAACTCAGTGATCTACTTCTATTTTTGTATATAAACGATACAAACTGTTTACTACGCGTCAGTTCAAGTACATCCGTACACTTGAAATGCCTGAAGATGCCGAAAGGCTAAACCCGGGTCGTTAGCGACAAAACTCATGGAAAAGTATACAAAATTCAAACAATTCAAATTTTAACGATATGTACGTTCTCCGGTAACAAATGTGTGTTCATTATTATTTATGTTGAAAGTATACTTAAATTTAAATATTCGCGTTCTTTTTATGTAAGTCAAAAAAAAAACGTTTTTTAACTGTAACAAATTCAAATATACACTCTACGCTTCTAGGCCTCTAGCCTTGAGCGTGTTCTTAATATGTTAATTTTCGTTTTTTTCCGATTTACCACACATTTGATATTTAGATTTACAGTATAATAAAGCAAGATCAAGGGTAACAGACATGGCCGTACCTATGAAATCGCTTCGCATTTATGGATTAAGGATACGCAAAACCACGTGAAGTGATCCGAGATTTTAACGAATTGTTGTATGGCATAAAAATGTTACTGATTGTACCATTATAACTTGACTGTTTGTGAAGGCGCCACCATCGCGTGAGTGATGTGCAATACTTAGTCAAATTTGTTTATTTACTAGCACATTTTTATATGCAAGCTATAAATGAAAAAAAATCTTCATTTACGTATATTTTTACTAAAACAATATAACTTCAAAGGTTTTTAATTATATCTACTATGTATATGGGGAAAACGTTAGTTCTGAATTTGAACGACTGTCAACTTATGATTATACATCTATAATAATAGCTATTATTGTATTGATTGAATTGGCATTTACTTGGTAGAACTCCATTATAACACGGCGTATTTAGGGAGTACAAAAAATGATTCAACTATTTTTCCGTACTACGGACAGCCAAAAATTCATAAGACTGGCACTCCGTTGGTATTGAGAACATCTGAATTGAAAGTCCATGTTATAGAAGTGTTTTAAAATCCAATGAATAGGAAAGAACTCTTGCAAAAATAGTTGAATCTTTTTTTGTACTCCCTAATACTCTCGCCTCTGTATGTATGGTTGATACTTATTTCGGCTTACGCCCCCGTCAGAACTATGTTATGACGGTGTTCGACGAACTATAGGTCTAACGATGGCGTAGGCTGACATAGCTATCAACCATATATAATTTCTGTTGGACTAAAAAACATTGAAATTTTTTCACCGTAATATAATGGAGTAAATGCCAACTCAATCCATTAACATACTTTACTTCAATGTTTTTTTTCTCGATTGCTTGTGTTGTTTCATAGAAAAAGTAATCGCATAATTTATGTATATAAAGTTACACTTTTCGTAATGAAGTTTCACAGAGTTCTTAGGCGATTTTCGCGTTGTTGCTTTTGTGTATAGTTTACTTTTATAATAAATTTTGACGATTATTATATTCAATCGCTCAACTTTTGTCAATTTCCCTTTTTTGAGCGCGAATAAAATAAATCGCTACCCAGTTGATTGATAGCCAAAAAATCAAGACCATTTTTTTCAAGTGTTGAGCTTGTCTGCGGTGTCAAGGATTTTATACGTTTATTTGATTACAATTTCGAGAACCTCTTCATGACACGAAATCGGTAATTTTTTAACATTAGTAACGGTACAACTACATACGTACATATCAAGCATGACCATAAAATGATTTTCCTTAATCACATGGTTAATTTCCTGTTCAGATAATTCATCTTATCGTGAGGAAAATTGGTGTGTGTGACATAAAATTTATTTTATTTTACCGATTGTGTAACCAGGTTTCGCATGTTTGAATAACATCGTCAAAATAACAGACTTAAATGCTTGTCAGTAAAAGCAGCGTTTTTCAGTTGATTTATCGATTCTGTTCGAACGCACATGTTTAGTTATTGGTAAAATACCAGGGCTGTGGGGTCGTTAACAAAACACGATTCCAACTCCGATTCCGAGTTCCTTTTCATTTTTTTCCTGTCTTTTCTATTTATGTGTATGCAATTAAATAACAACCAGCCAATCCTTCCAAGAGCCAAATTTTACATGCTATGTACGCATAGACAAAAAGACTGAAATTTTCTAAATATCCCACTCCGACTTTGACTCCACGGTTCTGCGTAAAACATATCGTGCGATTACATTTAATAAAATCAATCTTCTTTTCATATGTACTGTGCAAATGACTCATTGTCCAATCCATGTTACGCCATATGTTATGCTGTATTGTTATTGACCATCGGCAAACGGCTAATGCATTGTTTTTACAGCTATTGGATTCGATGTCCACCCCGCCGTTGGGCGGCGAGGGCCGATGCACCCCGCCTACGTCAAAACCATAAAAACGTCCCGGCTCCTAAATAAAATTGATTTGTGCGATGCGCCGTCACGGAGAGGCGTTTCCGACCATCACTTCCGCCCAAAGGTCTTCTTCGGCCAGCCCAACCCGCTCCCTCTGCTTTCTTTGTAATCTGTAATATGAACATGTTTTGTTCTTAATTTAGTGCAGATTTGCAATATGCTTCAACTGTGTAACTTCAAACAACGATTATAATCTCACTTTCCTCTGTGTATATATATGTACATATATATATTTTAAATAAGACATATTTTGTACTTCTTCCACATTAAATATATTTGTATCAAGACCTTTTTTCCTTATTTGGAGTATTTCAACTAAACACATTAGATGAAAAAGTTTGCGATGAGTGAAACCGGTCCTGTCAAATATAAATTGAATGTGTAATAAGTCCAAAAAAACTCATTACCTTAAATATAATGTCATCCCACCTTAATCTTGTGTCTTATTTACTGCAGTATATTTCAACATGAGTCAACTACGAGAACTGCCTCGTATAGAATTTTTTAGGACTAGTGGTTAGTTAATTGCTCTCACTTTGTCCCGTTTTTAGGATCTTATGGGAATGGGAGGAAACTTGGGACAAAGCATTCATCCTTGTCTTTAATAATTCGATTGAGAAATAAAACTCCCGACTCGAAATTTGATTTCAGTGCGGATTAGTTATTTACATATGGTTTGCGTATTGGAATTATGTACATAATTATCTTTGAATGACACTAATTATATAGTGACACCGCCTTATGTGGTAGGTCATCAGAACTCTCTCGAACGATCTATTATTCACCTCATTCAATGAGTTTAAGTCGATATCAGGAAATAAATTCATTTTTAATAATACTCTATATTGAAATCTATAGCGATTCAATATAGAGTGATTCAAATTTGTAAAAGAGACATTTATGCGGACGTCTCGCTCTAAATGTCTCTTGACTCTTTCACGCTCTGAGTGCAAGGTATTTCATGCACAGTTTGATAGGCCATAAATAATCGCTTATCACGCGTGACGTTTAACGGTCTTTTTGGTTCCAACGGTCTCCTACCTAAAGGAACCGCTTTTTTTTCAGTCGCAGTAAGAGATTTGAGAGCAGGGAGAGAGCACGCGCTTGCCAGATAAGTCTTACAGTTGCGGTAAGCGCTGGAAGTAGCCTGCAAGCTCCTAATCATCTCCCTAAGAATTAAATTCGTGTCAAATTCCTGATATCTTCTTCGCTATCGTAATATTTGTGTGTTGTATAACGTCTGTGTAAATTCTTAACGATTAAATAATGGGTGCTAACCGCTCCCACATAACGCTAAGAGATCGTGTTTTGTTTTAAATTGTTCCATGTTTCTCTTACTCCGTTCACAAAATCCCTCTTCCTGAGTGTCGGATAGGAGGATCCTTCTCGATTTACGAGGGAGCCGAATCAAGGTCTTCTCAATAGTTATTTTCAAAAATCTGTAATTTTTGGTAATTTCCCGGCACACCAATAATGAAATCGCAAGCAATGTATGTGCGTGGTCGATTTTATAATACAGTGTGCACTGTATATGATATAGTATGTCGATCACTAATCGCGCGATAGGATTGCCTGTTCATAAATGCAATAATTCAACTGTTACCTTTCACAAGCCGTCCCATATTTATATTTCGCCACCCCACGCCATATGGATAAGGGTCTATTAATAGATTGAGTTTTCAATCGTTTACGCCACTTGATTTATTCATTTAAAATGGGTGTAACATAGATGAATGAGCGAGCGAGTGTGCATGTATGCTGTTTTGCGAAGGGTTAACTCCATAAATTATATTTACACTAAATTGCTTAATATTACGCATACATTTAAAAAATCATTTTTGTTGATAATGCTTGCGGTGACCGAAACCGGCCCGGCCCGGTCATTCAATAGTTATAGCTGGTCGCTTTAGTGAAATGGGTAATCATTGTTATTTACACTGACAAAGTTTGTGTTCGATTTGGCAAATAATGTCAAACTTGCTTATTTTTTTCCATATCCACTCCCTATGCGGGTCATATGGCCGCCACGCAGTGCCTCCAAGATTCACCTGCCAACCTTGTTGCTTCCTCCCGGGTAGGGTTCCGTAGCTTCGCTGGGTAACTCCTAAGGATAGTCATCAGCAACTTAATCCATTAGGTTGATATAAAAGACAGGCAGGATTCAGGCGCCTCGGACTATCACAAAAAAAATCCAACTGTACCATATTTGATAACCTTATCATCCGATTTCATTAACAAAGGATGAAACACATACATAGTATTGAAAATATCTGAGTTAAATGTTTTAAAATCCAAAGAATAGAACGACGGATTTCTTGTAAAACAGTTGAATCTTTTTCTGAACTCCCTAATATGCCTGCCACCGGCCTTCACAATGTGTCCTGGTATTTATGCCGTTTGTTTTGCTACTAATGGAATTTTATTTGTTTCCGCAATGCACTTTGTGTGGAAAGACTTGTATATTGATATCAAGAATGCGTTTAATGTTTAAACCCTCATTTCTATCTATATATCGCCATTTCATTTCTTTAATGAAACACAATTAATATTAGATATTAAACACCATGTTCTAGCATCTAATAAGAAGACGTTGCAGTTTCATCTTATTCTTTCTTCATAGTGATACGTATGGCATTTAAGATTAATACCTGCCACATTTCGAAATCTTCTTTATCGTAATATGTCGAACTTTGATCAATTCATCTTTCTAAATATTCATTCATATAAAAAGAAAGTGTTACGACCAGGGCTGTGGAGTCGTCGCGGCGATTTGGCCGGAGTCGTACTCGGAGTCGGAAATGTTAAAACTTTTTATTTTTGCATATGATATGTCAAATTTGGCTATTGGCCGGAATGGTAGGGTTGATATTTAATTGAATACACATAAAAGGGAAAATTAGGCAAAAAAGGTGACGATATTACCTTTTTAGTCGGAGTCGTGATTTTGGTCAATGCTGGAGTCGTGGTTTTGGTAAATGCTGGAGTCGTAGTCGAATTTTTTTTTACCGTCTCCACAGCCCTGGTTACGACATAACCATTTGGATGTTTTGTTATTCCAGTGATGTCGCCCTTTATTACGGCAATCGCGAATCGCGAATCTTCTCTAAGGCATTCTGTTAAAAGTTCCTTCTCACTTTATCATAACCCTCGTTTTTCCGATTCTCTTAATCCATTCCTTGCGCATAGCCCTTGTTTGTTTACCCGACCTATCAAATACAAAGCTCACTTTATCCATATAAACGGTCTTTGAAATATACAGACAACCCTCCGCGTCATTTTCTTCCCTTCAACTATATTTCTCCTTTCAAAGTGGTTGTCTTGATTTTAAATGACACTTCACTTCGACCGAGTTTGTTGTGAACGCCTTACACTGCCATAAAAGAAGGATGATCTTTTGATAGATAACTATCAATGTGAAGTGATTCCCTTGTCTTGTTTTCATATGCCAGTAAGATAAAGTTATTTTTATCATATTGCTTAAGATAAAAAATGAACTTCGACAAAGATCGAAAGTATCAAAGGTATTCTCATGTGCAATACTATTCGTATCGTATCGTAAAACAATATTACAGTTTATTACATTCTGAAATATTTGTATTCAATTCAATATAATACATTTGCTGGCAGTATTTGTATATTTCTTAAGCGTTTTTATGCTAATTAAAGTAAGTTAAGTTAATTCTAAACGTTTTGCTTTAAAAAAAAACATATATTGGAATAATTATACCAGTATCACACTTGAAATGCCAGAAGATGCCGAAAGGTGAAACCCGGGTCGTTAGCGACAAAACTCATAGAAAACTACCAGGGCTGTGGAGTCGGTGACTCCAGCATTTTCCAACTCCAACATTGTCCAAAAACACGACTCCGACTAAAAAAGTTGAATATTGTTAACTTTTTTACCTTATTTTCCTATTTATGTGTATTCAATTAAATATAAACCCTACCAATCCGACCAATGGTCAAATTTGACATATTATATGCAAAAATAAAAAGTTTAAACTTTTCAAAATTTCCGACTCCGAGTACGACTCCGACTCCGACTCCGGGCAAAAATCCCCGACTCCACGATTCCGACTCCGACTCCACAGCCCTGAAAACTACAAAATTCAAACGATTTAAATTCTCATATCAAGTACACGGATCTACTTGATCTCATGAAAAAGAAAAAAATTCAAATTTGATATTGAAATTCCATCAAGCACACTCAGTGAAAATCCTTGATGATTAAAATTCTATATTGAAATTCCATCATGCACCATCAGTCGAAATCCTCAATTTTTAATTCTATGCTTGAAAACAGATACAAGTATCGTTTTTATTTTTTTCATTTCATTCGCTCAACTCACTAATACTATTGCATTGCCGAGCAAACGTCATTGTATAATCAGTTGAACTTGTTTAACGTTTATTAACATAGTAAAGATTTTTTACCGTGTCGCTTGTCGCCGTTAATGATTAAATTGCAACTTAAAAAAATGTGTATCATCCCGGGCGCACTGCGCCATTCCGGGCGTGCACTTTTGCACGTAGTCGTCCTTCATCCAACGCTGTGATGCCCCTGCGAAGCCGAGCTCCCTTTGATCATCGAGCGCGTATAGCAGGGGATCTTCAACTTATTTCGATTGCGGCCTGGATTTAAAAAAAAAATAAGCTCAAGTAATAAATATTTATTTTATCATTGTTTCCTTTATAGCTTTACATTTGTGTTACATTCATTATATTGTGATTGAGTGATTGATTATAAACCGGAATAATATGTTTTAATTTACCTAAAAAAAGAATTGTAAAAAATACCAAAACAAAATGTTTTCGTAAAATAACATTTTTTCCCATGATCGCTCCTACCTTGGAGCATATAGACTCCTCATGGAGCTTAACTCAACATGTTTTTTCTACGAGAACTGCTTGTTACTCATTTGCACAACCTCTCGTTTTTTAAGAGAATATAGATTGAAAGGATACGAGGACTAGGACAGGACTAGTGATTAGCTAATCGCCCTCGCTACGCCCCGCTTTGTGAGATCGTAAGGGTGGGAAGAGATTTTTAACATCACTAACACCCATCAGTTTCAAACAGAATCGATTTATCGACTGAAAAAGTCTACTCGTACTGGGACTCGAACCGGGCCGGTCCGTCACGGAAGCCAATGACGTTGCACCACGGACCGCGAAAATTAACATAAACGTTGATATGTGTTGCCAGTGAAATAAATAATATTAAAAATGCAATTGAAATAAAGTTTTGGTTTATCTTTTAGTTTGTAGCGGGCGCTTAAAATAGCACAGCGGGCGCACACGTTCCCGCGGGGAAACGGTTGAGAACCCCTGGCCTAAAGCTTGTTGCGCGCATTCTCTTACATTATTTTCTATGCGTTCACTTTCTTATATAATAACATCATGTCATGTTACTCGAAGCGTGTCTCAGCTGAGATAACAAGTTATTTATTACGAGGGTTTTCCGGATTTCAAATCTACTCATATATGGTGTACTTGAATAAAAGAAGAACCGAGTACTCTAATGTCAAGTTTTTTTTGTACTTCGATTGCACGTAATTTTGTTACGGACTCAGTTCAAATATCGCGATATATATTTTAACCTTTTGCACTCCTCAATATTCACTTTTAAGGTGTTCACTGTCAATACTTGGTGGAAAGGCATTATAATAAAAATAATAAAACATTTTTAGTACTTTTTCCACATGAGATTTATTTCATCAGGACCGGTTTCGCTCACGGCGAGCATTATCAACTGATAAGGAATAGTATTTACGCAAAAGTTATGTATGAAAACAAGGTATGACAAACAATTGGTAAATCAACTAAGCAAATAAATTAAAGCAAATTACAAGAAAAATAGAGTAAAAATAAAATGTTCAAGACCTCTTAGCAATGCAATTTTTTTTTTTACTTCTCAATATATTTTTTTTTTCCTTCCAACAACTCCCCAATAGATTCGAACAGAATCGATAAAACGACTGAAAAAAAAAACTTTTGCACTGGGACTTCGGACTGGGTGTCGACGCTATACATTTACATAAATAAAACCTTTTTTTTTTGTACCACATAATTCATTGTAAAAATGAAAAACGACAAAGTTTGAGTAAATGGATCGCATCAGAGGAAAATGATCCCGATCTTAAAAAAAAATATTTTATGAGTTATGAGGTATGAGTACAAAATACGGACTGGTGAATTAAAAAATACAATACAATGCCTTTCCAAGAAGAATTGACAGTTGACACCTAAAGCTCTTGCACTCAACATATTTTTTTCCAGCATCTCAATATATTTGAGAAATTGATTGATATTACAGAGTTTACGTATTTATTAGCATGTTAAAACGAACTACCTACAAAATATACCATTTATGACATGTTAAACTTCAACTAAAGTACAAAATCCAATATAAATACATATACGGTTTTTGGAATGAGGATAATTTGTAATTAGTAAAAAATAGTTCTCCAACCAAGTTGGATAATGTCGGACAGGACTCGATCATTAGAAAAAAATACTTCTTGCATAACAATTCATGCTTTTAATAAAAAGGTGGTTATTTATATGCCAAGATCAGAACCGGTTTCTTTATATTTAAATAACTGTGTCTATGCCAGTAGTTCTCATGTGCGGCCACCAGAGAATTTTGCTGCGGCCATCAACAGTTTCATAGTTAATTATGTTTTTACAAGTTAATTGGTCAACAAAGACACTGAAAATTTAATATTTTGTATGTATTGTAATGTGCATCATAATTTTTAGTCAGAGAAAAAAAACAAACATACATGTTTCGGTGTTTTTGACAAAAAAGACAAAAATTTGGTGCGGCCACCAAACATTTTCGTAGAAATGCTGGTGTTCGTAATGCGGCCACAGCCAAATTTTACGTGAGAACCACTGGACCATGATGATTCATAAACCGTGATACAAAAGTCATAATGATTAGTCAACTGAAGTTTAATAATATTCTTGCAAAATAAAGATCACATAAATTCAATAAGATCATAAAATTATGTAAATATAATCGTTATTTTATTTCACAAAATATTGACATTAAACGAACATTTAACGGCATCACCATTAGAGGTGTGACCATAATGACGTGTCTAATTGTATACGCAACTCACTGTTTTCGCCGTCTCTCGAGACTCGAGCAAAAATCGCGCATCTGTCCACACTTGTGGTCCTTTCGGATGAATAGACCGCTTCTTGCGGGGGTGGATAAATTTAGAGGATTGTGTCAGTGTTAGTTTATCGCATGCAACGGTCGTAGCGAACTTTCACAATGCTACACACTATCGCATACGCAACATTAGTAATATCATGTATTCGCGATGATGTTTTATTGTAAAAATAATTGTTTTTACAGGACGGGACGCGCTTGCGCAAATGCCGTATGTCCGAAAATATATTTATTTTTGATAGCATACGATTTACTGACACAAATACATGTGCATCTTTATCAATTTTAATTTGTTCACTGCCAATACTTAGTAGTATGATATATAAAAATAAAAACACATTTTTAGTACTTTTTCAACATGGGATTTATTGAGATCAGGACCGGTTTCGCTCATCGCGAGCACTATATTCTAACATTTTAATCAGGGCTGTGGAGTCGGAGTCGGAGTCGTGGAGTCGGAGCTTTTTGGCTGGAGTCGGAGTCGGACTTTTTTTTACCGACTCCACAGCCCTGATTTCAAATTATAGTTGAATTTGTTTGATTTTACTTTGAATTATATCTGTAATACGAATTTTTTGTCTTGTCTTTATTAGTTTCGCTTAACTTCTGTATAAATAACGCTGTATTTTTGTATTGATTATAAGTTAAAAATGCTCGCAAGGAGCGAAACCGGTCCTGATCCTAATAAATATAATGTGAAATAAGTAGAAAAAATCTCTTAGTATTTTTCAATATAATTCCATTATACCAAGTATTGACATTGAAAAACTTAATAATTTAAATTAATACCCAACTGAAGATTCAACATTATTGATTGATTTTTTCCATAGCCCCATGAATATCTTATACAAAATAGGAATATTTTTTAAATGATTTTTCTTCATTTCCTTCACGGTATCGGTTGCGCTGTCAAGGCGAATGAAATGTCGACGTTACTACAAACTGTAATTGTAAACATCTATATTATGTAAGTGCATATACGATTTGTGCGTGCGCATTCTCATTATGGCGCAAAGTGCATTAGGGGAGGGTGGGCAAATGTGAATCACTCGCGCTGACATTCATTTTCATTAGCCCCGCGCCGAGCACACCGCCGCCGCTAGTATTATTATTTCTATGTTATTAGGTTTCGCGCATATCGTTGTTTTTTTTTGTATTGTGCTTTCCCCTACTGTCTCTCTTCTTTTCACTAATGCGATATTTAACCCCACACTCCCCTATGCTATGTATTATGCTAGTTCATCTGTTTTGTTTTCAATCGGACATTTCTTTGACGAAATGATTCGATCCAAGCAATTCGAAACAATTGGAAAATCTAAATGGGACATTTGGTGGCTTGGTCTTATCCGATATAATAAACATTATATGTTTTCATCAGGGCAGGGCTGTAGAGTCGGTAAAAAAAAGTCTAAGTCCGACTCCAGCATTACCCAAAACCACGACTCCGACTCCGACATTGATCTAAAACATGACTCCGACTAAAAAAGTTTAATATTTCCGTTTTCAAAATTTCCGACTTCGTTCAAAAAGCTCCGACTCCGACTCCACAGCCCTGCTTTTTCCACATTGACAACTGCTCGCCATGAGCGAAACCGGTCCTGATCTAATAAATTTTCTGTGGAAAAAGTACTAAAAATGTTTTATATTTTTTATTACATTAATTAGAGTTGGTAAAAAATCTAGTCACGTATAATAATGCTCTTCTAGTCGTCCTGATATACTATTTTTTAAAAAATCTAGCCAGTTGAACACGTAACCGAGTTGTTTGGAAGCTCCATCGCGTTTCTACTCGGCGAAGGCGACCGGCAGTATATTTCTACACAGTGAAAGAAAATAATTATTGAATTACAATATATTCAATTTGTCTCAATGCTGTGCAAAAGAATTGCTTGTTTTCATACGTCATTAAAGCTTACTTCCTGTTTTTATCTTTGTTTGATATTAAAATATTCACGTTTGTTTTTCCTTATGTTTCAGGTAAACATTCACTACATCATTTCATATTCAGAGAGTCGTCATGTTTGCCAACTAAAAAAGGTTTGTGTCTATTTCCATAATACTTGAAGGTCTGCTATTTACTTTGTTTCGTGAGGTTTTCTTATTGCGGCCAATACTAACATTGATTAGATTCTTGAAAATATTGTTCGAGTCTCTATGTATGCTTAAATAAATATCAATATGAAGATATTTGTTTTTACAAATTTATGAAATCATTTTTTGAATAATCTGCCTTTCTGCACTGATATATGTTGATTAGATATTTTGCATTGTAAAATTTTTTTGTACTTCCATTATTGTAGGTTTTTTTAATTATCGTGAAAATTATCTTTTAATACTTTTTAATTATTTTAACCGATGTGAATGAATGTCCGTTCGTTACTTGACGCATATGGACTCCTCATTTATTTAATCTCAACATATCTTTATCTACGAAAACTGTTAGTTACTCAGTTGCTTAAGCTCCCTTTTTCGTATAGAGTATGGATTCAAAAGATACGAAGACTAGGGTAGGAGATGTGGCTAGCTGATAGCTCTTCCTATGTGTGTTGGGATCTGAAAGGTGGGAAGAGACTTTTAACAACACAAACACCCAGTGCCTTCGAACAGAATCGACTGAAAAAATCTGCTCGTAGCGGGAATCGAACCCGCGTGCTCAGTCACGGAAGTCAACGACGTTGACCACTGTACCATGGACTGGCCAATATGGATCATCCATAGGTTTGGCAGATTTAAATGCATCCATGCCGTGATAGTTGAATTTAAATTTTACCATCATACATAAAGTGACCATACGTCCCGGTTTTAGGTAGCCTGTCCCGTTGTCCCAAGTACAGCTTCGGGGCGTTGAAATGTCCCGTTTTCAAAAAAAGACGGTAACAATTTAAAAAAAAGTGCAAAAAATCGACGGTGGTGCGTATGAGTATTCACTTATTAGTAACTATATTACACCCCAAAAAGTGACCGAATGGAATATTGGAAACGTTTCAATCGAAAATCGTTGGATTGAATTGTTCCAACACTTTTGTAATAATAATTTGATCCATAAAAACTTTAGAGTAATCATTGAATACATTTTATGCTTGCCCGGAACAAATGCACCCGTAGAAAGAGGCCTTTCTCAAATGAATAAGTTGTGGACGACAGAAAAAACACAATTACAAGTCAGAGTACTTAATGCGATGTTGTTAGTTAAAATGAATTTTAAAAAATCCGCCAAGAATTCCATTCTTATTTAATAGCAAACCCAGTAAGATTTTTTTTTTTCATATTTATATTATTTATTCCTGTTATTTTCTATATCAACAAATATAGTTTTAAATAATTTTCTCGAATTTTAACAAAAAACGCGTTTCGCTGTCTATTAAAACTGCATTTGGGACATCGAGACAGTGCAGGAATATCGGGACACCTGGCAACCCTAATCATCCAAAGATGTAAGTTTTTTGAAATACACTTTACTTAGTTATACGCCATTACATCATCATAGATTGAGTAATCTCTTTTTATAATGGAAGTTGTCAACGAGGGAGGGTATAAAAAGAAAAACCCATCGTTTACATTGGAAAACTATTTTATATGACGGCAATAAATTATTTATTGTGCCATAAAAACCTCAAATCAGGAGGTAATTTTCAAAAGTGGACAAATCCATTTGTTGAAAAACTAAGAATGTGAGATATTTTCATTACTTTTTCCTCATAAATTTGTGTTTACTATCAATATTTAAAAAATATGTTTCAAACTAAAGAATTACGGGTGATAGTTCTGACGAAGGCGTAAGCCGAAATAGCTATCAACAAATATATAAAATAATTTATGTAGAACTAAAATACATTTTTATTTTTCTTACTGAATTACGGGTAATGTGTAAACTTTCAAACTTTTCCATGTGAATAAAAAAGGTCTCAAAAGTTTAATAATTTGTCCACTTTTCAAAATTGTCTTCTGAAATATGTTAAAAATAAATTACATAAAATGCTTACGGAGTGGACGAATCTGTGCGTTTGCTACTTGGTCATAAAATGCGAAATAACATTCCAATTTCCAAAGTAATTTAAAGGCCCCGTTAACAACGTGTTAAATAAATACACCACTTTCACGGTTTCGCTCACTGCCAGCATTGTCAACGAATGAAATATACAGTTCTATTTATATCAAAAAGAGAAACATAAGACAAGTTAAAAACAAACGATTGATTCAAAAATGTAACAGAGATTTATAGAAAATCATAAATAGCAAGAGCGATAAGCTTTCCACAAGTTTTGCCTTGCCACCTCTTCGAAAAGGATAAGTTCAGTAAGAGTCAGTTCCCGTTGAAAACACATTGATATTAAATCTGAATCGTTTGAATTTTGTACTTTTTTGTGAGTTGCTAACGACCTGGGTTTTGCCTTTCGGCATCTTCAGGCATTTCCAGTATACGTATTAACTTGAATTGACTGTTGTGAGCGTACAAAATACAAAGTACAAAATTCATACGATGAATATTTAAATTTTGAAATATCATCAAGCACCACCAGTCGAAATCCTCGATTATATTGATATCAACTTCATTAGTACATATTTAATTTCCTGGTAGGAACGGAAGTGAAATAAATCTCGAAAAGATAACAATTTTAATCCTTTGGCCTCTGATTAGAAGCTGTGGAAAAATAAATACCTACACGATACCCTTCAAACGACCTTCCAATATGCATTCGGAGAAATAATTGACAGCTCAGAACAATGCGTCATTCAGTGCGTTGTTTATTGGTGATTATTTGAAATTGTAGTGACAACCGAGTGTTTTTGATCATGAAAAAGTATTGAAACTCATAAATTATTATTATTGGTGTCACATTTCTCCAAGTATTTTTATTACTTACAGTTTTTTTGGTTTCTTGAAGCGTTGCATTAAAAACGGCAAATAAATAAATACAGCAGGGGAAGGTAACCGTTCCATTTCGCAAGTCCGCACTCATATAAATATGTTATTACATTTTTTTTGAAGGTGTGATTCAATTACCTTTGTTTAAAAATGTAAGATTATTATTTTGTAAATTAAAGAAAACATTGAAATGAAAAAAAAAGCTTTCGTCAAAAGGCCGCATTTGAGAGTCTACTAGGATGGACTAGCCAATTGTCGCGACAAGGCGTCGGCAACCTTTTTTGACTGCGGTTAAAAAAGAGACCGACAATTTACGAAAATCAGATTATTGGAAGAAGTTTCGGGCCAATGGGTATTTCCATTTTTAGACAGTATTGTCAGTGAAAATTCCGTTTAATTTTATTCGATAACATATACAATATGCTTTCATGTTGTAACAGAAAAATAATGAAACAATAATTGGAATTATTAATGGCTCCCCCAATTTGTGACGTAATTTTAGTCAAGTATTGTTTATAGACTAGGAAGCGTGCTGCCGTTAATATGTTACTTCTATTTTGTTTTCGAAACTCGAGTAGTACAGTTGATATCATCAAATGGATCAAATAGTGACCCGTATGGTCATTGGTTGCCGACAACTGATTTAGACATTCTGGTACTTTCATCCGGATCGGTGATACAGTGATATATCCGCACCTTGTCGTTAGACTTCTTTGTATTTTTAGTTTATCAGATGACCTTGCTCACAATGAGCGAAACCGGTACTGATCATAATTAAATACTATGTATAATTAGTACGAAACTGATTTTGTTTTATTTATTCAAATGTAATGTATTTCCAACAGGAATCGCGCCTTAAAAGTGTTCTAGTTTTTAATAAATAAAATGTATTGGTACTCGATTAATCACTTTGAACATTTTTCATTGAGAAATTGAAAATGTATCAATTTTCTCTGTGTATCGATTGCTCTTTGAAACATTTTAGAATTTTGTATGATATTTCCACTATACAATACCAGAGTTTAAAAAAAAATTAAAAATAAAACAAAAGTTAAAAAAAAAACAAATGTTGAACAGCTTCGCTCAACATGGCATACTTGTATATTAAAAATAAATATGTATAAATAACTGACCGCCCAGTGTCCATGTTTCATCATCGCGGGAGTGAGTGATTTTTTGCATTCGAGCTGCGTATTTATTTAACTGTTCTAAAGCTAACGACACACCGGTGTGTCGCATATGAAAAAGCTCTGAGAGCCAAGAACTCACCGGTGGGCAACTATGTTAAAGGCGTCAAAAAATAATATTTCTCAAATTATCACATCGAATATGTATCTGAGATCTCTTAAGGCTAACAAAATGAATACATACTTTTCTAATAAAAATAATAGTTTTCTTAAAATATATTCAATAAAAAGTGTATAGAGGTTATCAGGGCTGTCTAAACATTTGATAAAATATTCACAATATTAAGCTTACTATTATTTTGCATGTATATATGTTTCAAACCAATTTAATAAATACATATTATTCATAAAAGCATAAGAAAAATTGAACAATTTTTTTTTTATGATAGCCAATCGGAGTTCAAAATTGACATAATATTATAAACTGTGTGTATCATCCCTTGTCGAGGATTCGTAAATACGTTATAAAAGCCATGTATTATGGTAATTAACATGTAATTGCTTTCATAAGGAATCTAAGACTTCTAAGACCTTAAATAACGTAAGTAGTTTTAAGGTATTGTTCTTTTTTTATTTCTGAAAAAGGCGTACAGGGCGTAGTAGGGAATTCTTCTGGCTGGTAACAGGTTAATATTTACAAATTCCAGCTTTAATATTAAGTAATTTCTCACGGATATTATAAGTTGATATTACTTATCTGCGATCGGCGTCTTTCTAAACATAACCGCAAAGCTGTATCGTGATTGCGTTCGCTTCGTATTAAATTATGTATAAGATGCACAATCTCAAAGAATACATGTTATCTACTTCATCATCTAACATTCATTTAAATCCCTTGATATGTGTACCTGTACTTGAAATATATATATTTCTATTCATCTATAGATGTCATATTTCCAATATTAGTTTTGCAATAAAAATAATAAAACATTTTTAGCACTTATACCACTTTTAATTTATTTAGATCAGGACAGGTTTCGCTCATCGCGAGCATTAATTATCAACTGCTAATAAATCCGAAGATACAGCGATATTTATACAAAAGATAAAGCAAGACTTGTAGTATGACAAACAATTGGTAATACAACTTTGCTAATAAATCGAAACAAAATAAAAACAAATGATCTCTTTGCAATACAAGCTATAACATCAAAAATCTATTAAGTACGAATGATCATTAACGATGTAAAAACCACAAACAAGTGCATTTAATAAATAGGTAATAAATCTCAATGTCTGGAAACTGTAATAAGTCAACAAACCCTGGAAGAATTCTTCAAAGATAGTAAGATAATCTGTGAATAGATTAACGAGACCATTTCAATTCTAACAATTAAATAAAACACAAAAATCAAATCAACAAAATAAAAAAGTGATATTATTTTTATTATAATCTCAATTCACCAAGTATTGACAGTGAACACATTACAATTGATGTTATATTTTTCTTTCTTTTTATGTAGAAACTATAAATCAAATAATTAATTATGTAAACTCATCGAGAGTATAGAAAAGAGATCTCGTCTAGCGGTTCATATTACCAAACTACCACCGTCGCGAGTCTTTCGTTTGTACAATTTGTTTGCGAATTAACCACATTGGTTTTCCGCCAAGGCAGTTTTAAATTACAGACCCTCTCATCTTTGACACCCTCCGAACGCGAAGAGGGTAGGGGCGCTTTGTTAGTTTTGTGTGAGCAAACAAGGATGCGCGTCTCTGAGGCGTAAACCTAGTCATCTGTTGGCGAAGGAAGTACACTGCGTTTAATTCGAACGCTAAAATTAAAGCTGCTCATTTGCGGCTCTCTTGATTCTGCACTAGGTTCCAACTATAAGTCATTATCAACTATTCGGATATCAAATAGTAAAACTTAAGCTATCTGGATAGTTTTTACATGGCTAAAATGTTGTACAATAGTATTAAAATTATAAACAAAATTATGATTTAAAAAAATAAAATGGTTGTCTGTAAAGTCGGTTTACGGACGATAGTTTAACGTGACAACGTCATAAGAAAACATTGATGAAATGATTGCATTCTTTTATAAACAGTTGTAAACAGATCACGTGTAGGTACTGTAGGTGTATAAGTTGTGTGCTGCCGCTGTCTCTTTTCTACTCAGACGCATCGACCAATCGAGTGGAAGAGAGATAGATGCGGCACAATCCGAACAGTAGGCCGATCGTGCCTCTCTATCGCTTATCCGCGCTCTCGCTCGCACGCTTGCCTTCGGCGTAACGCGACAAACGGGACAATGAGTCATGTTTTTTCGTGCGTGCAGCGGGCGTTCATCGATTTATAAGACGTTGTCACGTCAAAAACGTATTTTAATAAACAAGAAATTGCCAGTTGCTTTTGCAAACCGACAGTGGTCTCGATTTCTAAGTTTTAATAAAAAATCGTAGACTTGCACGCGAATAGGGATGTTGCACGATCAACGTTTCCTTGTTCATTTAAATACATTTTATCATAATTTAAAACTAAATCTTTTCCCACTTATGTAATATCTTAGATAGAGACAATACATATAAATGCACATTTCAATACCGTTCTTCCGTATTGCAATATTTAAAATTTTCAGCTGCATCGGATTACTCCAACGGTATTTCCTATATGAATGAAATTACGACAAGGTAAAAGTTTTTTTTAACCCGTGTCCTAGCCGGTCCGTTGAAATCATGTATTATGACAAGATATTGATAGCACCCGAGTTTGTCCAAGGCAAAAAAAACCACTACCTGGGATATTCATAATTATTCTTTAAATATGGAGGAATTTTAATGTGATCTTTCCTCGATTTTGTAAAATATTTCATCAAAAATTATTACGAATACTATCCGGATATTTTCCCTAATATCCGAATATCGAATAGTTTAAAAAAGGCCGAATATATCCGGATATCGAATATTTGAATATCCGAATTGGAATCTGCACTAACCAATTATTTCGATCGTATTTATCATTACAGCATATTATTTCCAATGCACCAAATATTAATATAACTCAATGAAATTTGGAATCTAATCTAAATGAAAGGTGGAAGCTTTTTGATGGCGGTAATCAATTGCGATAATTCGTTTAAAAAGATTCACCGCGTACCTCTTCGTTTCGTAATAATGATTACAATAAGGGTGCACACCCTTCGAAAACACCCCTAAAAACAATAGTGAGGCTTGGACGATTTATTATTTTTTTATTCCTGGGACAATATGTATATTTAAATATGACACTCGTTGTAAACTTCGTCATGATATTTGAAGCCATAGATATAACATGTTCCCTTTTAACCCTTTAAACGCCAAGCCAATTCCATGGGTTTTTGCTGTACGCCACCATTTTCAATCATCGATTTTTCCATGAAAATGCCACGTAACATACCCGGAAAATAATTTTATAATTAAGTTATTATTGATTTTCATAGAAAAGTGAAAAAAATATGTCAAAAGTACAAGATTTAAAAACGTCTCCAGGGCTGCCAAAAACAATAAATATTTTCTATAGTAAAACAAATTATATAGGTAGCACAAATTGCATCTAGGGTTGCCACAAAAAAAACAATGTAATTTATGATTAAATTAGAATTATTTTGTTATGACTGGAAAGCTATTTTTTATAATAAACTATATTTTATAAATACCATAATATCCTATGTGTTGTCTACTCGCACTTACTGATATTTAGCTATTCTCTTCTCACTCTGATGCGCTCTATCAATCGAGCGATTATTGCCATAATAAGGTGCCAGCCCTAGTGACGTCTGTACGCCCAACCTCAAATAAAAAGAAAACAGTTCAACATATGGGTATTCTAACAATCCCATTGCCTCCAAAAGATGTCTCTGCATAACATTGCATTTAAAAATATTGAATTTATTCATTAATAAGCTCGTAATCGCGTTTGCGTGCCTGCGCGCCGTGGCGTCTGAACGGTTAAGGTCAAAATCCCACCGTCAAAACTTGGTTGAATAGCAATATTTATAGTAAAAACAATAAAACATTTTTCAGTAGGTACTTATTTCACGTTGAATTTATTCGGATCAGGACCGGTTTAGCTCATCGCTAGCACTATCCACTGTTCAGATTTATATTTATTATCAGTTTGTGCTGATCAAAATGTGTGACTATTCTTAGACCATGTTATCGTTGTGTATGTATATTTAATAGATTCTTCAAGTAAAACTATGTAGATAATTATTTCTGTGGGCTTTAAATGGTTATATGATTTCTTGATAGCTTTTGATGTGCATTTAAATTATTTACAATTATTTAAAAGCAATAAGTACCAGTCAATTATACTTGGAAGTATTTATTTGCCTTCTTGGGTTCAAGAATAGTATGATTGCGTATGATGTGTATGACCAGTGGTATCGTGGTAAATAAATAGGTACCAAGTCGGCCATTGATTTTTTGCCTATTTTTTTTTATATCCGTACGGTTCTAAAAATCCACAAGTTTTAACAGTCAAATCAATAAAAAATCGCGCAACAAGTCAAAAAGGTGGCATGGCGGCGCCCTGACTCATTTTCAGGTGACGGGTAGCCGACCTGGCCCTACCTCACCACTGTGTATGACAGGTGCTAAAGCGCTTGAAATAATTGAAAGCTTTTATGAATAATTACAGTTGTTTAATCAGCTATTCGATAGAGAGAGGGATGATATTGACTTAAATTTTTTGATTGCCCCTGCCCTTTTATAAAAAGTAAATTATCATTGACTTATTCAGCAAACGCTATCTCTGAACTATCTTGCTTGAAATATAATTTTATGACATAAATGCTTGTATCAAATTCCATCTTACAAGATATATTTTTACTGAATCTTTAAAAGCTTACAACAATAGGATGGCTGTTATAGTATTGGTATATTAGTTTTACTTTGTAATGAGAACAAAAAAGAATATAAATCATGGGATATCTCTCTTTTTCACGCGCATTTTTGCTTTTATTTAACCCACCCCTTTTTCGCGAAGCAATCCATAGCAGTTAATTTATAGTAACTTGCCACACCATTTGTAACCACGAGTTTCTTAGGAGAAGTACATGGACGAGACAAAAATGCTTGTAATGTCCGACGATTATATGACTGGATCTATCGAAGCCCTTCTCTCATTGCATACATAAAAATAACTCTTCTTTTTATCGACTAAATTTATATGTTGGCCGATTTACTCACTTAGTGAAATTTTTGTTTTCATTCCCTAACCATCGTATATTTTACGAATGGCTTTTATACCGCATCATCCATCACCTTTCGTGGATTAAAATGTCAGTGTAGTGCAAGGGTGCACAACCGGTCGATCTCAAAGCTTAACCCGTTGACTGCTAGCGTCTCATACATTGAAACGCATAATTCCGGTGTGTTGCAAATTGATATTGCAAAATAATGGTGGTAAGTTAATGGTGTTAAAACTATCACGTATGTTTTTATTTTTATATGTCTGCATTATTTGGTATAATAATTTCCATGAGTGAATTTAACACAAGCACTGATGAATATTTAAAAAAATCTTAGATGTTAATGGAATATTCGTAAATTGACTCAGCATAGAAAAGGTTAATTTGATCGATACCAATCAAGATTGGTAATTTTCGATATCATTATGATATACATCCTCCACTCATATTAAAAAAACGTAATCCGTTCCTTTTGTGGATCATATGGCCTCTGTGTCTGTACATGTATTTTATTCCACAATTCCAGTCAAGCAAATTCAGTTCAATTATAAGTCGATGATAATTATAGGACTAGTGGTCAGTCGCCTCTATTCTTATTGGTTAGCCATCAAATATAATTGATAAATCGATATATTTATCGATATTTCGCCTTTGATGTAAATTAAACTTCAAAACGAGTATTGTAAAAAGTCGATCACAATTAAAAAAAGATTAATAACAACTATTAAGTAATTATCTTTTCAGCAAGTTATAATGGAGTTTGATATCGGATCGTATTTTAGGACATCAGCACTCTCTCGAAAGATCTATTTATCACCTCAGTCTATGAGTTTAAGTCGATATCAGGAAGTAAATTCAGTCTAATCATACTCTATGTTGAAATCTATAGCGATTCAATATAGAGTAATTTTTAAAGTTTGTAAAAGTGACATATCGGCACGGCGTCTCCTTGGATGTATACGCACAGCCGTCTCGCTCTAAATATAGCTGGCTCTTTTACGCCCTGATTGCGCGAGATATGTGGTATTTCACGCAGCCTCCACTGGACCGGAAGCAAACGGTACGGATAGCGCATCTCGAGACGAGATGCTGCGCTGTACAGATCGCCATCGGAGAAACACTGTCCGCTAAGAACGGACGGTGTTGCGCACATAAGAGCCTGTTTTCTTTTCAAAAGTTAGTCAAAGTTACAGAGCGAATAGGGGAGTGTTGAGTGTGCATCCGTCGGATAAAGCTTACACAGAGTCGAGGTAGCTCCCCGCCGTTAGTCCCGCAGGTCGCCTTCAAACTACTAATCGTCTCTATAACTCTTCGCTAGTTAAAAATCCTGATATCGCCTTTGTCAAGGCGAGAAGGTATCGAATCGTTCTTTGTAATTTTAAAACTAAATTCTGTGTCATCGTAATGTTATCTGTACTTGTGTTATTTGTGTATTTGTGTTAATTTGTAAACTCCGTATAACTGTGTGTAATTATCTAACTAATTAACTGAATTAAATTGTGCGTGTGCTAATCGCACTTGTTTTACCCTTTGAGATCGTTTTACATCAGAGCATCCTTCTTTCTTCCCGAGTGACAGGTCGAAGGCTGTATCTTATTTTACGAGTGAGCTGAGATCGAGGTCTCTCAAGTTCTACCATGAAAGGTTGCATTACCCTCGGTGTAGTGTGCCGTCGCAGGGTCCCTTTGGCTGCACGCTGTAATAACACTACACCCTTGACGTCATTAACTATTCGTAATAGCTTTCCTACTGCTCTTCCTGTGTCTATTGTGCCCGCGTGGAAGGGGGTCATTAACTTTATTATTTCATGTATGATGTTTGATAAATAATGCAGTGGATAAATCAACCGACCTCTTCATACGAGATATTAGTTTCATCCAAAGTGTGTATTGTTCGAAAGTAACTGTGAAACACACTTTTTCTATCGTATACAATTAACAATTCTGAACGACAATTTAAGCAAAACTAACGACACCGCCACTCGAAAAAATCATACTAGAGGTAACTCATTGGTTCGGCTTTTATCTTGTACTAATTTTCATGTTCTCGACCAATGTTCAAAGCAATATCGACATTCTTTTTGAAAACTAATCCAATTTTAAAATAAGAACACGTTCTGTGCGTGACCTGCAACCTGATATAATTGGACACTCGTTTACGTAACGTGACGTCAATATTCGTAAGGGGTTTCCTTTATTGAAACTATTACTAACACTAGGTTAGCTATGAAATATCCATAGAGAGTCAAGCCATTGTGATTAATTGAATATTAGTGAAAATGATACCATGATAACCTTCGTTGCCAATTTACAATGTTATGAGGTTTCAAATTTCCTCACATGTTTTATTCCTTTATAACATTGCAAAAGTAATAATTTGCCATACATAAATAAATAAATGTTTATTGATCCAATAATTGTCACTTTATTTACTTATATTTTTTCGTAGTTAAATACTCTTAACCAATGGCAAATAAAAGGGGTCGCCTCAGATCACTCCATTGCTTGCAACGATATTGTTTCATATAGGGTTTAGTTAGTAAAGTAGATTTTTTACATAATAAATCTCTAAACAATTTAGCCTACTTATATCTACACAATTAAATGAACTGTTTCATACTCAATATGAGTTACAAATTGTCTCATAGTCTTTACAAATGAAGCTAAAATTTATTGAAACGATAAATGTAATTGCAGTGCATTTTTTATTTTTACTTCGCATTTTACATCGCATCTTTTCTTTCATTGACGCCCTGAGAACAAGTGTGCGTCAACTCGAATTGTGAAATTAATATTCCACACAATTGACAGACTGGCATAATTCATAATGTGCTAGCCTCTAATGTTTCCCTGTCAATGTTCCCCCTCTTCCGGTACAACCCACCCTTACACTCGGCTAACTAGTTCTGGCGATAAACATTTTCGCACATTTTTATGGCATTTTCCCCACACGATATCAACCCTTTCTTTTGCGAAAATCTTAAGCCACATTTCCACCACATACACAAGACGTATACTTAAAATAGAAAATAATATTTTAAGCTTGAACTCGAACAAGAAATCTTCAATTATTATCATAATAATGGTACATTATCCATTACGAATTGGCGGATTTTTTCTGCGTTGATTTTTTAATTTCACTGTTGTGACTAATTTTACCCCTTTGGGACACTCATGCCAGCTGTGTATTTAACCCGTTACACGCCACCCTATACAATATCGTTTCAAACCTTAAAATAACATGAGTCAACAATTTTAAATTGTCATTATTTAAGCTTATATTAGAATAAAAAAATAAACTAGTATTGCTACCCGGCGTCGCTCGGACTAAGCGACCAATAATTATTTAATGTTATATCATTCGACATAATTATATCACAAAATCTAACATCCAAAATAGAGTTGAAATAAAATCACAAACTTTATTTAATTTGATGACAGCCCCATTCTCGCCCATTAAAATGTCCAAATTTAAGGAAAAAATCTAATTTGCTGTCAAATAATACCTTCACGTATATAATAAACATTATTATTAATAATAAAAGCCGGGAAAAGTTCAGTAGAAGACTAATTTATTACATTTTGACTAAATGTCTTTGCCGATAAAAATTCAAATATATTTTCTTTCATATTCGTTTGTATGGCAACTTAATGACCAACAATGCAAAAGGGAATTACAGACATACATACATACGCAGTTTCGGTTTTATATATAAGATATTGTTATGTTGTTTGGAAACATATTCATGTTAACCATGGTATTATTATCAGTTATAAATTAAATTAATTGCAAAGGCTAAACTAATTAAAACTACTGCATGTCCAATAAAGTGTTTTATTATTTTACGTTGATAGTTATAGTAATTTTAGGCTTAACGCGATTAGTATCTTAGAAACAAGAAACGGGAATGCAAAAATACTGAAAAATAAACTGCGAACGTGTGTATAACGTATATCTTATTTGGAGGTCTCATCGGATTGCTTTATTGTGCAGTTCAATTCCAATCAGTTCAGTCTATTAAAAGTGTTAGTGTTAACGTTGCTTTATCTTCGTCTTGGGTATGTCCGTGATACAATGCCGTACCGTGCACAAATGTAATGAAAAGTAATAAAATGGCAACATTTTTTACCCTTCCCATATATTGTATATGCAAAGGGTTCATGAAACTTGTATTAATGGACTGTGTATTTAAGTAATGCGTATTTGATGTGTTAAATTAAACGTCTAATTATTGTGCGATCAATTAAGAGTGATAGGGAAATGATATACAACACATAAAATATATTAAGTGTTATTAATAATCATGTGGTAAAAATGTAAAGGTATTTATTTCTATAGGAATTATTACTATCAACATTATCATATAATTCTTGTGTTGCTTTATATTGTCAGCTATCACGATGGGGTTTTTCCTAGTAAATGCAAATTTATCATTTTTTTTTCACTTAACGCGTTTACTGCCGTTCCTCGGTGGAAAGGCATTTTATTGAAATAAATTATGTAGTCAACTTATTCGTGCGCTTAAACTAAATTTAACTTGTAGTTAGTACTGTGTCATCTGAAAATGCTCACGATGAGCGTAACCGGTCCTAATCTTATCAGTATATAAATATTTTTCTCTTCTTGGAGGCCGAATTGATAACCTTGACATACTCCAGACGATATGCTTTCATTTACCCAGTTTTTACCTACTTATGTGGTCGTGAGTCCATTTTTTTTACCAGAAATTGTTTGTCACTTAGAGCATTTGTGTCACCGGTCACAGGGGCTGTTCGATTGATCAATGCGCCTCAATCATTCTCTGTTGAATGATTGATGTAATATGATGTCTTTGTTATTTGTGTCAAATGCATGGCGCATTGGCGTCGGCTGTAATTCCATGGATTGCATTTTTTCCTACTTTACAATATATTATATAGGTATGTCGAAGTTTTTTAAAAATGGGTTATATTTATTTAATTTCAGATAGTTGCACATGGCGTATTGCTGAAATGACATACGGCTTAACATTCATTGCATGTTTTTCGAGCGGCTCGTGTCGGACGCTTCTAATTTTGGATAATTCTTCCACTGTCATAAAATACGTTTTTATCTTATTAAACTTGAAACAAGTCGGTGATGGAAGTATGTTGCTTTTGAATAGATGTACCTGACGCGGAAACAACGCCGCATTTCACACTATAGAGAAAACAAACAAGAAACGCGTCATTTCCTATGGATATAATATAACATGTGCTGCCTCAATGGACGCTTCAATCGATCCTTTGAAATCGGGATATGTTAGATCGTGTGAGCTTGTTAGCCAATGTTCTTTAGTACTTATTCCTCCATCGGATGTCGACATATTTCATTTGGACGTGAGTGAGTCGGACGAATACTATATTTTATGAATAAAAGTTGATTTCCTCCGAACTCAACCGAGTGAGTTCTTTGAAAATTTCTAATGTGATATTATTAATTTATTTCTCTCTATAATTAAGTATTTCGACTGAGGGTGCTTGATGGAATTTAAATATCAAATTTGAATTTTTTAAATTTTAAATGAGTTTTCTCGGCATCTTCAGGCATTCCAAGTGTCAAGTCAGTTCAAGTACATTGAAGATGCCGAAAGGCGAAACCCGGGTCGTTAGCGACAAACTCATGGAAAGTACAAAATTCAAAATTTAAATTTCAAATGCATGGCGTACTGGCGTCAGCTGTTATGCCATGATTTGTATTTTTTTTTGAATAAATAAATAAATCATCATCCTAAATTGTCGGTTTCATTGTGCTGTGGTCAATGTTGTTGGCTTCGGTGACGGATATTACTGTTACCAGTCCCAGAAAGAACAGCATTTTTTCAGTCGTTTCCGAAGTGTTTGCGTTGTTTTAAGTTTGCAGTGATGATTATACTCCATATAATATGAGGTGAATAAAATAGTATTGAATATTAATTTTTCAAAAATCATATAATATTTTTATAGTTTGATAGTTATTTCGGCTTGTGCCTTCATCAGACCTATGTTGTTCTGTAGTTCTGACAATTTATTTCATCGTGTCATAATGAAGTTCTACTAAGTAAATGCCAGTTCAATCAATATTATCATGAATCGTTTGAATGATGTACTTTTTCATGAGTATTGTCGCTAACGACACAGGGTTTCGCCTTTCTGCATCAACACTACAAAATTCAAACGATTCAAATTTGATATTGAAATCCCATCAGGCACTTCCAGTCTAAATTCTTAAAAATAATTATGTTTGTTAAAATGATGTACAAACCTAATTTGAAGGATGACGTTTTTTTCAGAGGCTTCATAAATTAATTTTAGACATTATTAAAAAGTGTTGCATATATAATGTGACCATTTATTTTTGTCCTCAAAACGGGACATCTACCAATTTTTACGTAATAGTATGTATATTCAAGATAACACGTATTTTTTCATAGTTTTTATGTATTAATAAAAAGAAAAGGAATGTTGATAAGAAAATAACAGGAATAAATAGTATAAATATGAAAAATATTATGTTGTTTTATATTTTTCTGATGAACAAATTTTCTTAAGTATAACTGGGTTTGCTTTTAAATAAGAATGAAAACAATAACACACGCCAATAAAAAAAATCAATCTTCAAGAAAGACGCGCCAGCTGTCAACGTGTAGTCGTGTACCCACAAATGAGCAAACTGCCGAATTGTAACAAACAAATTTGAATGTGTGGGTGTGACGATTGCGCATGCACATGACTCACCAGCCACCCGCTGTAGCCATATGCACCGAAATCAAGCTAGTATTTTTTCCTCAAAGTTATACGAAACGGCTATACTACGCACCACCGTCGATTTTTTGCATTTTTTTAAATTGTTACCGTGTGTTGCCCTCTTTTTGAAAACGGGACATTTCGACGTCCCGATGCTGTATTTGGGGACAACGGGACAGGTTACCTAAAAACGGGACGTATGGTCACTTTATGCATATACAACAGAAGTTTAGTGTAACTAAATATAAAAAATGTAATTGACAAATCGTAATTATCAAAATGTTTATATATTTGGGTGAACTTGTTGGTTGTCCCAACACCCTTCCGTTATGTGTGTGTAGCCGTTTTTCACAGCCGCCTTCCATAACGCTAAACGATCAAGAAAAGAAACGAATTTAATACATACCTATGTAGTTTAATTTAAGCGATTGCCTTATCCATGCGTAATTGCTACCACAGTTATATCATCTAATAATAGATAATACAGCCGTCCGTGCGTGTTGCAGCGGGAGGGAAAAGGCGATGTCATTCGAGTAGCTCGTGCCCTCTTCGCAGGAAAGAGGACCTCCGCAAGGATAATGACGCTTATTCCTTGAACGCTCATATCTCCAACATGCGGGAGAGGCAATAGCTTGTGCTCAGAGAACTTACACTTGAACAACCATACGTTTTTTTTGGGAATGAATTGAATTCAGCCAGACTGGTGTGTAGTAATTTATAATCGCAAATAAATATTTTACTAACTTTTATGATACAAAATACTTGGATGACAGATAAATTATCATTATTGGGTGTAGAAAAAAAAACACTAATTATTAAGTATCGATTGAAAAATATTCAGTTTATTAAATTTAAAAGATTATTCCATACGATATAGAATTGTTTCGTGTTCTTTTTTTCAGTGTTGAAAAAGGCGTAGTTTCGAAATATCAATCAACTAATCACTTTCAAAGCGTTAATTAAGTGGCACTTATTTGTGGAAATCAATTATGTTTATAAAATTATTGGTCTGGGGACATCACTGAGCGCGAGGCAACAACTTCAAACATAAATAACAACGAATTCCAAAATATTCTATCGTGACGTACTTAAACTACATTCGTTTGTTTTTTTTTTAATAAATTTATTCAAATCATTTGAGACGAGAATACAGCAAATCAGTTACGAATCCGACGACAGCCAATCGAAAACGAATAACATACACGAATCGGTATTTTATAATTAACATATAATGCTGGCTTACATTTTAAACGCCTGGAATCAACCAGTCTGGTTGTAAGCTTCAAGTCTCACGTGTGATCCGGATTTGACAGAAAGCTCAGTTTGTGTTCCGCGGTAGTGCGTGAAGTCATCAAATATTTTTTACGTACCCTGAAAGCTCCCTAGTAATTTGGGCAATATTAACGCGATACAGCTTTTAACGGCGGGCTATTTTGTTCGATGACATACATAGTATTGACTGGTGCACTTTCGGTGATAGTGTAATAAAAATTAATCAAATACCTTTAAATGAACTTGCAAGGATTTGCAATTTGTGGTCTATTATGTGAAGTAAAGTGAAAAGTGAACTTTATTTGATACGTGAATTACAGATATTAACTTTATTTGATACGTGATATCACAGGATTTACGTATGTATTAGCATGGTAAAACGAAATACCGAATTATGGATTTAAACTAAGGCACGCAATCCAATATAAACGGTTTTTGAAATAAGGATAATTTAAAATTCGTAATGTCGAGTAGGACCCGACCTGGGTGTTCTCGGAGTCATTATTTGAATTGTATTTACCCACACAATTAATTAATACTCGATTCATTGCAAATAATCAACATCAACACATTCGCCATCAATCATCAAGTCTTCGATAATAACAATTAAACTTTGTGAACTACTCTGATTCTTGAACATATGCTATACAACTATTTACTGCGCGTCAGTTCTCTCGTGCACTTGAAATGCCGAAAGGTGAAACCCGTAACGTTAGCTAACAGACTCGAACGATTTCATTTAGCATCTTCATTAGAAATCCTCAACAATAGATAATTCCTATGCAGCTCAAAATCGTTAAAAAAAAATTATTTCAATTCTGTAAATTGAATGAATGTAAAAGGAAGCTTTTTTCATATACATAGATAATATTCCCTTTTTTATTGAAGCAACATGGGCCAGTTTTTTTCACGTTTCCCTATTTGTATTACTTCCTTCATTGAACTACTGTGGTTTTCCTTATTCATATAATGTGGAAATAGTACAAAAGTTATTTGTTTTATGTATTTAAATTTAGTACCTTTCCACTATGAATTGACCAGTTAGCACATTAAAAGTGATTTACAATTAAGTTTAGTGCCGCATAACACAAAAGGCTTTGTAAATGTTGATGTGAAGTTTCTGCATTTTGCAACATTAACTGCACAGCGTAATGCGCTAAACATTCTATGTATTTGTATAGGGATTATCGACATCAACTTAGAGAACTTTTTGTTTTCAAGTCGATTGTTGTCAGCTACTCGTGAATAGGGTTTCCAATCCCGGACTAAAATGTTGATCCCGGGATTTGAAGATTGCAATAAGTCAATCTCGGGACTGGTCCCGTGATTTGGAATGATTTTTTAAAGGTTGATAATTTTCAAATATATTAAATAATAGCCATGTTAATTAATAGTTAGAAATAATTGACGTCACTATCTTTTTTAGGAATATTATATTTCAGTTTATCCATTATTGACGAACTGAAAACTAATTGAAATCAAAATTGCACACATTATGCACATTACCTAAACAGGAGCATTTTTTTAAAATTTCACATTGTTAAAATAAGGAGAATTTATTGGTGACAATTTCCTGGATGTGAGGATCAATTTCGGCAATCATTAAAACAATATTTATCACCATTGATGAGCTCCAGATTTGTTACTTGATATTTTTCGTCTTCTAAGTTCATTTCAAAACCCTATTTTATATTCGATGCTGTCATCAACGCATAACGTAAATAATTTATTTTCCACGAGCATCCGGTGTTTCAAAGATGACACGCGCAAGTACACGTAATATTACGATTTTTTGTCATGATAAATCATTGATACTAGAAAAATACACAAATGCCGAAAATTTCGGGATTATGTTTTCTTATCCCGGGATTCATCAGGTATTGAAAATCTTCGGGATTTCGGGATCCCGGATTAAAAACCCTACCCGTGAAGCTTTGAGAATGAAAATGACAAATTATCATCTTGTATTACATTTGTTCCTACATCAGTTCTTTATTGTTTTTTTTAGTATGCAAACAGCTCGTCATTTGAAAATTCTTTCATATTCGCGAATACATATTGTGCTTTCGATATTCGATCCTTTTTTTGTCGGATGTGAATTATGGTTTTCTTGATTTGTTTACTGCCCCATAAATTTGCGCTTTTGAATTGTTTATTGCTAAAAATACGTATTTAGTGCGGTCATGCGATACCTTGGCAGTTTCGAGCAGTGCGAGGGTATTGTTAGGCTTTGAAATAAACAGTGTCGTACTACCAATTAGTTAATATATAGGCGACGTAATTGTTTTTGAAAAAGTTTGAAAAGGCGACGATGGACCTGGCTTAGACATGTGCTGCGGATGCTCCAAGGGATCCTGAATCCTGCCTTTCTCTTCTATCAATCTGATGGTTTCCGACATCCCGGAAGGCCGTTGATGACATATAGTCATATGCTCCGAATAGGGAGTGGATATGGAAAAAAATGTTTTTCACTGTGTGATAAATAATTCTATTCAGTCCTTGTAAATAATTACTGCGCTGTAAATAAATTTTCGTTGAGGGATTCAAACCTTTGACTACAATACTGTATTTAATGATAGTCATCGAGCATTGGCACTGGGCTAATCAAGAACTTACCATTAATTAGTAGACAGTTTTTTCATATTGTTATAATGACTTACTTATTCATTTTCTTGCCTTACGTTCTTCTTTTGTATGTGCTTCTCGATTTTCTTTCTAATATACACTCAATCCTCATTTTACACGGGGATACGTTCTATAAAAAACAGCCGTGCAAAAAAAAAGCGTGTAAGATCAATGTATGAATGTTTCCATAACACTGGAACTTGCTATTACAAACTTTTTCCACATGGATTGTTTTATCATATGGTTAGGTTAGGTTTTTTATGACTTGGAATTTCCCTTATTTGTTTTAGGCTTGTATTTTAACGGTCAGAATAGTAATACAGTTCTGGTCTGAATTTATATTAATATGGTCAGAATTGTATTTTCAGTGGACTGAATTTACAATGTGTTGGTTAGATAGAATACAGAGGGTAGAATAAATTATGAATGGTCAGAATTTAAACAAATTGATCAGAATTTAAATAACATTGGGCAGAATTTAAATGAAATTGGTAATATTTAATATTATTTGGACATATTTATTTTGACATCTGTCAGAATTTCTTTTGGATATGGATAGACAGTTCTATCCAAGGGGAATGGCTGTGTGCTCTGGTGAGAACACACGCAATTATGAGATTATAAATATATGAACCCAAACCTTTACCGAATTTTATTCTAACGTTTTGTTTTTATTTACCATTTCAGACCAAAATTGTTACAAATTCTGATCATTTTATAATTTTATTCAGACCGCTAAATAATTTTATTCCGACCGTTAAATAATTTTATTCTGACAATCATTAATTTTATTCAAACCGTTACTATTTCTTTTCTGACCTTATATTAAATTGTATTCTGACCAAGGAAACCATTTTTATTCTGACCGAAACATCATTTGAATTCTGTTTACCACCATTTATTTTGTTGCCTTTGTTCTATTTATACACACAAAGCAATGTTACCAGGATTAGAGACATGTGCAGTAATGTAAAACTATCTAAATATTTCATTCTACAATAAATTGAATATGTTTCGGCTGTTCCATATTTCTCACTAAGCTGATACACTGTCTAAGAACCTATAATAAATATGTATATGTTATCCTTGCTGCTACATCTGAAATTTAATTTATTCAATGTGATAATATCAGCTTGAGTTGTTCTTGGAAATGGATCATACAAGGTATTATTAATTAATCGTAAAAGCAAATACATACGTTGAATTTTTAATGATCATGAGTAATTATGTGAGCTCCTTGTAATGGCTTGATGCATTAATACTAGTTTGATCATTATGGAGGCGATTTCCTTGATAATGTATAATTAACCTGTAATCAAGCGAACCCTTATTGCAAATATATAGACATAGAATATGTATTGAATTAGAATTCATGTTATGCGATTCTTTCAAAAGATCTTTCGCTAATTTAGTCTCTTTTTTTCAATCATTAAATGACTTTATTAATCAATTTTATAGTATTAACTGTCAATTATTTATCCTTATATTTTATAATGCCGACGAGCGGTTCGGTTATCACGACCATTTTGAAATTATTTTTTAAATGTTATTTAACTCAAGTTGAATTAAATCCTCCGTTAATTTTACCTACTTAGTGTATCATTTAAGTGAATGGTAAGTCAATCAAAACATAACAATGATTGAATTACCATTTACATGGCAAAACTCCGCATAATAACTTGTGCAAAAAATAGCGATCTATTTTAGTTCTACAAAAAATATATATTTGATAGCTACATGCAATTTCTTCATCAAATCAATTTTAAACATTCATTACCACTCAATAAAACCTAGATTTGCCATCATTTCAAGAACTGTATAAAATCAATTTATCAAATTTAATACTTTAAAACCTTCGTGAACTATTTACGGAGCAGAGCAGAGTCATCAATGACATCACATGATTTTGCGCAGGGTCACCATTTTTTCTGTTAAAGAAATCGCGTGATAACGAGTAATCGCGTTACCAGAAATAACGGTGCTATCCAAAAAAGTCGCGTTAAAAGAGGACTGGTTTTAATACGGAAAAATAGCAATGTATTTTAATTCTACATAAATTATTTTATATATTTGTTGATAGCTATTTCGGCTTACGCCTTCGTCAGCCTAGTTCTGACGAAGGCGTAAGCCGAAATAGCTATCAACAAATATATAAAATAATTTATGTAGAATTAAAATACATTGCTATTTTTCTTTCCGTATTATAATGGAGTTCTACCAAGTAAATGCCTACTCAATCAATAGGACTGGTTTTGTTTTAAATCATCGACCGTCTTTATGATTCTTGACATTGTTAATGTCTTACGATTTACCTTCATTTAAACTGTGATACAATATTTCGAAAGATTATGATAAACCGTAGCCTTAAATTTCTATCATGTCATTACCTCGACTCTCCGATCGAATTTACGAAATATTCTTTGAAACTGACGCGCTACTGACAACATACCGACAGTCGGTCGCCGCAGAAAGTGTTTTTCGTTGTCGTAATAATTCATTCACATAGTTATGCTATGTTGTTATGATGTCCCTGTCTGACCAGATACACGAGGCCTTGAAGACGAGTGCAACAGCACGTCACGATGAGGTCAAAAGCTGTCAAAACTCGGAAGGTTTATCGACATCGTTGTAGCTTTTGTTTCGTTTGTATTAATACTTATTTCTTACGGTTGGAGTTCAGTGCACCATTTTTACTGAGTTCTAAATTCCAACGGAGGCTTGATATTTTCATTTTTGTATTGGTTCTTTGTTTTTTAATATAGTAGCCCTCTCAAGATACTCAAAAATTATGCGAAGTGACTAGGTATATCGTTAGTAAAGATTAAGTACCCTGGTGTATTTTATAAAAAATATAAAATTAAGATTATTCCAGCCCCTTATTACGTCCAAAATAAAAAGGTGACAATGGACCTGACTCGGACATATCCTGCGGATGCCCTGGAGGAGCCTGAATCTTGTCTGTCTCTTCTATCAACCTGATGAATCTCGTCGTCCCAGAAAGCCGCTGATGACCATCCATTGGATGTACTCAGCGACGGGACGCCGGGACGACATGGGAAGAAACGAGGACGCTTACGGGAGACATAATATATAATTTAGAATTTCGACTGAAGGTGCTTGATAATTTCAATATCATATTGGAATCTTTTTATATTGAATTTCGCGCACTTGAAATGCCTGACGACGCCGAAAGGCGTAACCTGGTTCTTTAGCGACAAAGCTCATAGAATAATACATTATAACCGTGATTTTTCAATTAAGATATATAAAGTAAAATTAAAATACAACAAAATTGATAAATAGCGCTATCTAATAGAAGAAAGCAATAATGTGACATACATATTATAAATATGAAGTTCCATAATAGTGCTATATTTAAACGATTGGTAAATATTAAATAGTTATTTTTACATGAAACAAAAGTGCTGTGAGAGAGAAATAGTATCAAGTACCATTTGGGTGGCGAAAACATGTCTGAGAGGAAGAGATACTTCAAAATCAGCGGACCAAAGTATGTAAGTATTTGACATGCATGCCTATATAATGATCTAATTAAGGATTTCGACTAAGGGTGCTTGATGGAATTTCAATATAAAATTTGAATTGTTTGAGTTTTGTCGCTAACGACCCGGGTTTCGCCTTTGTCATCTTCAGACATTTCAATTGCACGGATGTACTTATACTAACGCGCAGTAAACAGTTTGTATCTTTTATATACAAAAATAAAAGTAGATCACTAAGTTAAATTACTTTAAAATGAAAATTAGCGAAAATTTAATATAAACGAGTTTTATTGAATTAAGTGGGTTTAAGTTTGTTATAATTATCGGGATTTTTGAATGTAGTATCGCAAATAATAATGACCAAATAATAACTTAGGAATATCTAAAATGAATGTAGTGTTTTATCCGACCTATGTTAGTTGATTGATTTCAAGTGTTTGAATTAATAATTATCATTTATTAATAATTCCAACACTTGAAATCAATTATCTTATCATTAACTCATAGAACAGTAAAAATTGAAACAATTCAGATTATATATGAAGATGTTTAATGTTATTAGTTAGTTATAAAATGTGCAGTTGCTTAGAATTGTGTGCCTATATATCAATTTTTGTTATATTGTTTGCGGTCTAAGTTTCGCATTTCGAAAGCTCGGCATCCGTTGCACCGGAAACCCTAATAATTTCCTACCAACAAGCGTCTTTTTATACTTATGTTAAAAGGTGTACTCCCGGCGACCCGGAGTTTAATCAACTCCGATGGTTAGGCTTATTTTATGTTAGACGTTTCTTTTGCACCAATGTCTGGATTCGACATATTTATAAATGTTTCTTCGCATCGGGAAATAAGTGTTTAAATAAAGCTTTATCAATTGATAAATACTTGAGAGACTGATCCTGCTTAATAAATCTATAGTATAACAATCCTGGCTGTGGAGTCGGGGCTTTTTGGTCAGAGTCGGCGTCGTCGCAACGATTTGGCCGGAGTCGTACTCGGAGTTGGAAATTTTGAAAAGATTGAACTTTTTATTTTTGCATATATGTCAAATTTGGCTATTGGCCGGATTGGTAAGGTTGATGTTTAATTGAATGCACATAAATAGGAAAATTAGGCAAAAATAAGTGACGATATTAAACGTTTTTAGTCGGAGTCGGAATCGTGTTTTTGGTTAATGTTGGTGTCGGAGTCGTGGTTTTGGTAAATGCTGGAGTCGAACTTTTTTTACCGATTCCACAGCCCTGATTACAATTGAACTGCTTTCTCCAAAATAGATTTTCAATGCCGTTGGCTCCCGTGACGGTCTTCGCGGGCTCGAGTCCCAGTACTAGCAGTACTTTTTCAGTTGATTTACCGATTCTCGTATATAAACTTTTCTTTAGATAAGTGCCACTCGAAAATCATTCATACTCTATTGGTTGTTTCTGAAAATAGAGACTTTTACGGGAGATGTTAAATTCATTGTGTCATAAGAATATTCTTCAAAATAGTTATTTATGATTATACCGTCGTTATATTGGGTGTTATAAATTCTTTGCACGGCAAAATGCCATCCATTGTAAATATGGGTGCTAATTTTTTTTATTTAAAAGTCACAATACACCCTAGGTATGTGTATTTATCGAATCAATCCAAAAGATACTGTCAAAGATTGGCTGTAGAAACACAACTGACTATTCAAGAACGGTAACAAACAACGATATTGCTTTCTGGTACCCCTAATATATTGTGATTATATTGTCGGCTCCGTAATGCAGGGAGTTAAAATCGTTGCCTGCCGTGACAGACTTCGCGAGCTCAAGTTCTATTACTAGCAGTTCTTTTTTAGTCAATTCATCGATTCTGTCCGAAGGCATGGGTGTAACGATATTGACTTATAGCCAATAGTCCGATCTCAAGCTTTTCCTTTCTATTCCTAATCTCATCAAACTAAAGTGTTTGAGCGACTGAGTAAGAACCAGTTCTAGTAGAAAAAATATATGACGAGATACCTCCATAAAGAAATCATATGGTTTTTGTTTCAAGTAAAGAATCCGTTGCGATATTATTATAATGTCTTCTAGATTAGTTTAAAGTTGCGGAAGAAATAACATTTTACTGACGATGAGGTGATTTGTTAAAGAGCTATCGACGAAGTTAAGTAATTTATTGGTTGTCTTTCAACTTCAACATCACAAACAAAAGAGCCAAGCTTCATATGAATCTATAATTATCAGCCTTTATAACAAAGAGGGGTTGTGGATAGTTATTAAACATTGACATCCCTAAGAGGTTCACTGTGCCTTTCAATAAAAAATGGCATCCTTCATTATGTACTGCGACGCTTTCTTGGAAACGAGGTAAAGTAAACTTTGACGTCGCATCTTTTACCACATCGAAAGGTTTTATTTATATATCATACCAGGTATTATATTCACCCCCATTCACAAGTGGAAAAGCCTATGAATAAAACAAAACCTTATTACTATTTAAAGAGTAGACTTTCGTATTTGTTTTAGTTTAAATAACGATTATAAGAATTCTTAATACCGTAGCCCTTAAAGTGCCAGCGGGATTCAATTGGAATCTTCACCAAATAAATCTTTTTATACGCTGAGAAAAATAACAATGTATGTTGACACCGCCTTATGTGGTAAGTCATCAGAACTCTCTCGAACGATCTATTTTTCACCTCAGTCTATGAGTTTAAGTCGATATCAGGAAATAAATTCATTCTTATAATAATCTATATTGAAATTTATAGCGATTCAATATAGAGTTATTTCAATTTCTCTTATCTCTTGACGCCCGACAGTGCATGTGCTTCGTAAAAAGTTCCTAGGCGATAAATAATCCCTTATCGGCTTAATCCCTTATATATACTATAAACAATTAAATAATGGATGCTAACCGCACCCACATAACGCTTTTAGATCGTCTTTTCTTTATAAGAGTACCATGTTTTTCTCCTACTCCGTCCCCAAAATCCCTCTTCCTGAGTGTCGGATAGGAGGCTCCTTCTCGATTTACGAGGGAGCCGGAATAAAGGTCGTCTCAATGTATTCATATATTTTTTGATAGCTATTTCGGCTTACGCCCTCGCCAAACCCATATTTTAAACGTGCATTAGATCAAGTATATATTCCGTTCAGATAGGGTACACAATACATCTTATCTCTGTTCCACCATCTTAATTTTATTTGGTAATAATAAGTTATTGAATGCGACAAATTGATTTGATGTATTCTTGAAGTTAAAGCTAATCTGGGTTTTTACTAAGTGGGAATAAACGTAAAATTAGTATTCGTTGTTAATGGCGATCGATTTGATATGGAAAGCTTTCAAAATTCGTACCCGTCAGTCGCTAACATTGCTTAACTTAATTAACTTATATGAGAGTTTCTTAATGAGGATTAAATATTTGATTCAAGTTCTAAGACACTACGCTTTTACCTACCAGACAGAATCTTTAAGCAAGGCAGTACTAAGCTACTTTTTAATTAGCAGAACACTATAACCTCGCCTCGCGAACCTTTAATTTCAGAAGTATAGGATAACCAAAAAGTTATTACTTCTCATATCTGCTCCATATTCAGAGCAATATGGCCGCCACACGGTACCTCCAGACTTTTCCTGTCAATCTCCGCGGTTTCTCTCATGTCATTAACTTCTTACCTGTGCGAAGGGAATCTATATCTATAGAGACAGGCAGAATTCAGAATACCCTGGAGCATTCGTAGCACAAGACCAAGCTGGGTCCATCGTCGCCTTTTGTATTCACACTGAAAATTTCACACCACCGTTCTCATAACCTAAGACGTGATGTTGTTTGGTGTCATGACTCGCAACCGTAAATCACTACTGTCGTATGCAATCTTCGAACATGTGGCACTTAGTCATTGATCAATCGCATTACAGCTGATTTTATTTCAAGCTTTTATGTGTCAAGATTCTTTCTTGTTGAAAAGCTCGTATCTTGACCTCAGAATATTACCCAAGGTTACAGTCAGTTTTTAATTTTTCCTTTGAAAATTAAATCTCTATAACTAAAATAGTCATAATCATGAATTACGATTAACGCTTCTATCGCCCCCGTCCGAAGGCGTAAGTGTTGTTTTAGTTCTCGCATGGTCCTAGCTGTCTAAATAGCACATAGGGCTAAACGCTGAAGGCTATTCGACGACCTGCGAGCGGGGGCCGAGGATTATCCCTTCAGGGGGGTGAGGGGAGGAAACGCCTCTCACGCCTCCCCCTTCCTGTAGTACCATAACTCTATATGAGCCGTTTTTGTGGCTTTCAAAATTTTAGGCCTACAACAAAGAAATATGAGCGAAATTCCGAGCCATTGTGACTTGTAAAACCACAGCTTAATGATACACATTAATTATTTCACAATATAGTTTGACTGAGCCGAGAAGATAATATGCTATGAAGGTAAACCTCAATTAGAATCCTCGAATAGATAACGATTTTAAGGTAATTACTGTGAAAGATATTCACAGTGATCAATCTAATCACATTCTTATAGATTTTATAATATACACTTTTATTGATTACGATACAAACAAAACTTATTTTAATAGCATTTTTTCAGAAGGTTTTATATCACAATTAATACACTTTTAGGTGTTGCAATCAATACTTGGTAGAAATGCAATATTTAAAATAATAAAATATTTCAATTTCAATTTTTGAATTTTGTACTTTTCCATGAGTTTTGTCGCTAACGTCCCGGGTTTCGCCTTTCGGCATCTTCAGGCACGGATGTACTTGAACTGTCAGTTCAAGTACATCCGTGCACTTGGAATGCCTGAAGATGCCGAAAGGCGAAACCCGGGTCGTTAGCGACAAAACTCATGGAAAAGTACAAAATTCAAAAAATTGAAATTTGATATTGAAATTCCATCAAGCACCCTCAGTCGAAATACTTAATAAAATATTTCTTTACTTGACAAGCTCATCGCGAGCATCAGTTGTAAATTTTCGCGAGCGATACTGGTCCTGGTCTAAATAAATTGACTGTGGAATAAGCACAAAAACCTTTTATTTTTTAACATTTTTGGTAAAGATCAATACCAGCCTCGTTTCTTCCATTTCCAGTTTCACCGATGATTAAACTACTTGCAAAACCAACCCTGATCACGTTTTTCTCCTACTTGTTCTATTTATGTGTATTTAATTAAATATCAACCAATTCGGCCAATAGTCAAATTTTACAGGTTATATATGCATAAATAAAAACTCGGGCTCCGTCAAAACACCAATTCAAAACACCAAACAACTCCGATTCAGTCTAAAAACCGCGATTCAACAGCCTTGCATTTAACACCTTAAAAGTGGCTATTACATCAAATTGAATGCCGAATAAAAAACATAATTTTTAATTAATCTGGGTAAATTGATTTCCCTCGGTCGTTCAATACAAAAGCATTATTGTCTATTGATTGAATCATCGTGCACTTCGATTTTTAGAATCGCTGCCCGTGACAGTGCAAGGGTAGTATCGCCTGGCAGGGGGAGGTTTTGAGGGGGTGGCGGAAAGGGGCGTCCTTGGCGCGATCGTTCACCTCTCTTCCTCCCGCCCGCCCTTCCGGCCCCGACGCATCGCGGCCTGCTGCCCGCTCCAATGACAGGCTGAACCGTGCAGCCTCCCCTGCCTTGCATCGACAATGTTATTATTATTACGGCCTGCGTGATATTACGATCCACGCTGTCTGTATTGGGATACGTTACGTGTTCAATACATCTGTATTAATATAGAACTGTGGGCATATTCTTGCAATTGTTCTCAAACTAGATTCACATGACCTAACAACAGTTTTAAACAGGGCAGTGGAGTAGTAAAAAAAACTCGACTCCGACTCCAACCTTGGCCAAAAACTAGAGCTGTGGACTCAGACTCCAGCATTTACCAAAAACACGACTCCGACCAAAAAGGTTGAATTTCGTCACGTTTTTGTTCTACCAAACATATGTATGTGTATTCAATTATATATCAATCAACCAATACTGACAATAGCCAAATTTGAGATATTATTTATGTAAAAATAAATAGTCTAATTTTTTTTAAATTTCCGACTCCGGCCAAAAAACTCCGATTCCACGACTCCTACACCGACTCCACAGCCCTGCCAAAAACACAACAATAACCAAATTTTACATATATGCAAAATCTATTTTTCAAACTTCACAAAATTTCCGACTCTGAGTACGACTACGGCCAAAACGCCCCGGCTACTTCACGACTCCGACTCCACAACCCTGGCCTTTAATTTGTTAAACAAAATCCGCTCACAATGTGGAGCATATATTTATATACATATGGGGCATATTTATCTCAACCTTGTTCTCAGTTGTTCAGCTTTACTTTTTCGAAGAGATTAGGGATTAAAATGATAAGAGAACTCGGACAGTACCAGTGGTTAGCTAATCACAAACACCCATGCCTTCGAACAGGAACGATGTATCGACTGAAAAATCTTCTCGTACAGTGACTCGAACCTAAGATTTCCGTCACGGAAGCCAAAAACGTTTGCCACTGCACAACGGACACCATTTTTTCACCGTGTGATTCCAATTCACTCGATAGCTTAAATTTACCCTATCATAGCAAACCAAGTATCTCCGTATATAATTGAATTATCTTGAATAAAAAAAACTAAAACACTCAGGGATTGTATTTCTCGGATTATATGTGTCCAATATTGCTTCATAGTTCGGCATTGTAATAATTTTTCAATTCATCCAGAATAAGACAGTGTCATTTACAAAACAAAAATAAACCGAATACATAGGAACTTATTAATTCATAAAAGGAAAAAAATAATAAAAAATATCCATTACATTATATAAATAAAATACATAATTAATATATTTATGCAAAGGTATTAAAAAAGATACGATAGAATTCTGAAATGATTGCATAAATTACATAATTAAAAGAGTTAAAGAAGATCTTGGCTCTTACATAGACAACATTGAATGATAATTAAACGCACCATAATTTGACAGCGTATATGGACAACGTATAAAAAACAAATTATGATTATAATCAATAGTTTTATAGTTCATCAAATTTTATTTCACGATTTATCTTTTTAATTATAATTAATTAATTTTCATAGTGAATACGAATTTCGCATTTAGACATTTTGTATTGGCTATTGATTGACAGGGATGCCGGGATCGGAAGCACCCCGGGGTTTTAACTATCGAGAGACATCTTGAGTTTGTAGAATATCGTAACGTGTGCTTTTTAATGATTTTATTTCTAAATCGAATGCAAAATAAATAAATAATATCGATTCGTCAACAATTAATTGGAATGATTACTCACTTCACTTCAAAAAACCCTAATCGCTTGCATACAAGAAACTTTAGGCTCATAGATATATAATGATTGAAAACTTTTATTTTTAATTTTAACATATATGCAACCACCACCCAGTTAATCTAATTTCAATGATCGTGACTAACAATAATAATAGTATAATGTAAAAATAGTAAAAGTCTTATTATTAGTTTTATTTCCTTTTAAATTTTGAATTTATGTATCATGTAATGTTATTCGCAAAAATTACTAGATCCAATGAAAAACAAATTTTCATATGGACACTCCAGGTAGGGCTGCCAACTTTTTCTGTGACGATTCCTGGACAAATAGCTCGAAACTGAAAATAATCATTATTTATTTTTTAGTTGTGAAAAATTTAAATCTCTTTTTCGTTTTATATTATTTACATACATATATTTCATAATAACAATAATTTTTTTTTTAATTATACAACACTTTCTAATTCAACATTATATTTTCTAGAGTTTTTCCAATACGTTCACACAACGCAGGACGTTCAAAGGATTTGAACCATGTAAATTTCAATAAAAATAATTAAATTAGTTTTCTCAAATTTTCCAGGACAATTAAGCATTCATCCGGGATCAGGTACAGCGATTACAATTCCCGAAATATGCCGGCCAAAAATGGTTAGCAACCCTAACAAAGAACATATTATTTACCATTTGTGTATACATAATTGGTTTCGGATCGTCGTGACACAGATGCAATGTAATATGCATATCATCAATCAGCTGTCATCGTCTTGCCAATGTGTGATCTATCAAATCAAATTAATTATTAGATCGATACCAGTCTATCGTCTCATCAATTGATATCAAATGGCTAAATTGAACAATTTGATTTCTTGTGATTTGTCGACTCGCGTACGTGTCGGTCGTTGACCCAATGTAAGCATTTCTCGCCATTTTTTATCGAATGGGTATTTATGTGGTAGAACTTTATTATAGTGAGAAATAAAAATAATATATGGAAATGATATATTGGGTTACGCCCTCGTTACAACTTTGTTTATACTTTCCTTTACCAAACTAAATATATATGTATACTAGCATATAATAGCATTTAATACTAGAAATATTATGTTAGGATGTCAGAATAAGCCACTATATGTTAATGTAAGCTTAAACATTTTTCTGAAGAGGACGTAAGCCGAAATAGCTATCGATTATACATTTGTGAATTTCAACTGAGAGTGCTTGATAGAATTTCAATATTAAATTTGAATCATTGAATTTTGTACTTTTCCATGAGTTTTGTCGCTAACGATGTACAGATGTACTTGAACTGACAAGTTAGTTCAAGTACATCCGTGGACTTGAATTGCCCGAAGATGCCGAAAGGCAAAACCCGGGTCCTCAGCGACAAAACTCAAGGAAAAGTACAAAATTCAAACGATTCAAATTTGATTACACATTGTTTATGGTGAATGGCACTAATACATGGCATAACAGCTGACGCCAATGTGCCATGCATTTGATAAATATAATAAAGATAGTAGATTTTATATAAACATATTATATAACAATACATAATAAGAATTTAATAGAGATTGTAAAAGACACAACATATTATTTGTATATAAAAATTAAGACAATATCAAGTTCATTCCTGAAAATGACCACCTCAATAAATAGGCAGTGCATTGATCAGCTGGACAGCCCTTGTGACTGGTGACGCAAATGCTCAAACTCTCTTTAATTCGATAGAGTATATTTTCACCGTGTTATCATATCTTTTTATCGATTAAAACTCTTATGACCGTTGTGTTGTTGTGAAGTTGTGAGAAACGAATTCGATATCGCGTGAATGGTGGCAAAGCATTTTTCACTTGTTTATTTGAACAGCGCTGTATCTTCTTCTTTCTGTATTTGTCTGCAATTTCCGTATACCGTTTCATTCTTAATATCCCTCGGGATAAAGAGGGGAGTTCCTTTTTGTCGGTGCATTTTTTTTTATGTAAATTCACATACTCTCTCCCCAACACCTTATTTGTTTATAGTGGCAAATGACACTGAACGCCTCAGGTTGTTTGAGTTGTGTGTCTAAAGGTACGTTACTATCTCTTCACGTACTCACTATACAATCATAACCTGTTATTTGGAGACTACTCTAAAGAAAACAGCATATATTTTGAAGCATTCGTATTATTTGAAGATGGTAATTCACTGCTTCCTGGCTTATTCGGCGATAAAAACCCACCAATTGTATTCGTCGGCATTTCCACGTTATTAGCTGGTAATTAGTATTTACCAGGGCATTGCTGTCGTTAAAAAAACACAACTCCTTGTTGCATTACAGAAAGACAGCATTGACCAAAAACACGACTCCGGCCAAAACGCCGCGAAAACTCCGACTCCATGACTCCTAGTCCTACTACTTGAAATTTGTCTCTAATTAATTACTAGTACTTTTAATCTACTTCTATTTTTATATTATTATTATTTTTTTGTTTTTTAACCATGTCCGCCCCCATCTTGGAGCATTCTCACGGAGTTTTCATCATATGTTTTTTTCTTTACTACGAAAACTGCTTGTTATTCAGTTGCGCAACCTCTTCGATGAGATTAGCTAATCGCTGTCACTATGCGTCGCTCTTTGGGATCGGAAAGGTGGGAAGGGATTTTCAACAGTCTGCTCGTACCGGGAATAGAACCCGGGCGGTCCGGCACGCAAGGTCGCAAGCCAACACCGTTGACACTACTAAATACAAACTGTTAAATATTTACAGTTTAAGTTCATTCGTGCACTTTAAATGCATGAAGATGTCGAAAAGAGAAACCCGGGTCGTTAGTGACAAAACTCATCGAAATGTATAAAATTCAAACGATTCAAATTCTCTTTCAAAATAGATCTGCGACTTTCTGTGCTGCGCTGGCAAAAGTTTTAACGGCATCAGATACTTTATTGGGAAATTTGTTTTTCCACGAAATTGTGAGGGAAAGGAGTTACTTAATAGTTTCGTAATATGTACTCGTAATGCAGGGGCGGGCGTGGAGTCTGAGGGTTTGCAAAAAGTTATTTCTCTTTGTATGCACGCATCAATGAGTGTGACAATCGTACTGTTTCATTGTTAAACCGTTGAGTGTTGTATAATATTTTTTTTATGAAATAATAACGACGCTCAAATGACGTCAATGTCAAATGGGCGTCACGGTAATTTTTTTGTTGATATTATTGCGTAGATAATCGCAAATAAAAATATTTATTTTAATTCGTCTGCCATTTTACGTTAGTTATAAAGATTTTCAACTAACGATACTGGCGACGCTAGAAATGAGTGAAACCGGACCGGATATTTATTAAATATAATGAATTTCCACCATGAATTAATTAATTGGTCGGGCTTTTCAGAGGCACCACTCATGCGTGTAAGTATGTTTTGCTACCTCTAGCGAATCGCCCGAGCAAAGTGAAGTAACCAGTCATCTATGTGAATACGTCATGTCCGCCCCCAACATGGAGCATAGGGATCTCAACATGTTTATTTCTACGAGAACTGCCTGTTACTCAGCTGCTCAACCTCAAGCGGTATTGAAAGGATAAAATGACTATGACAGGAGAAGTGGTTTGCTAATCGCTTTTGCCGCTTTTTGCGATCGGAAAAGTGGGAACGGATTTTTAACAACACAAACACCCATTTCTTTCGAACAGAATCGATTTATCGACTAAAAAAAACTGATCGTACTGGGACTCGTACCCCGGGCGGTTTGTCTTGGTAGCCAGCGACTGACCACTGCACCACGGATTTCGTTCACAATTTAAAAGTATGATTGTTGAGAAAGCACCCGTACGGCGGCAGGCCCTTTTGCCGAGTGTAATAGCAAATATTTTGACCTTCTTGCGTCTTTATTTTGCCCATCTGAAGGATACTACGAGAAAAAAATCTTGTAACTATGCTTACATTGTTTCATTATTACTATATGGCCACTTTCCCCGAAAAGATTTCAAAAAGGCGCCGAAACATTAACATCACTGTCACAATTACTTCTTTTCACTGCAAAGTTGTAAACATTTCAAGGAATTACTATAAGTTTAAAGCAGTTATTCCTAAAGTTGTCGATTTCGACCCCTGGGGGTCTACGTCAGTGAAAAAAATAATTAGGATTCTATTCGATGGGGTCGACGATAGATTTAAGGTTAAGCCTGACTGGATTGAAGCCAATATTACAATTGTGCAATCACTCCTATTAAATTAATTCTTTAAAATTGTCCTAGATTTTCATTTTCTGTCGTTTTAATGAATAAATGTGTCACTATAAAACTTGACATATTTTTTTTATTTTAAAACATTCTACTCTGTGTCATGTCCGGTCCGTGGCACAGTGTCAACGTTGTTAGCTTGCGTGCCGGACCGCCCGGGCTTGATTCCCGGTACGAGTAGATTGTTTTAGTAGATAAATCTGTTCAAAGGCATGAAGGTTTTTTTTGTTGAAAATCCCTTCCCACCTTTCCTATCCTAAAGAGCGACGCATATCGAGGGCGATAAGCTAGTGGTTAGTCCTGTCCGAGTCCCCGTATCCTTTCCATCACCTACTCTCTTCGGAGGTTGAGCAACTGCGTAACAAGCAGTTCTCGTAGAAAAACATAATATGTTAAGATAAACGCCGTGAGGAATCCATATGGAGCGGACATGGTATAAAAAAATCAGTCTCATCACTCCCATTAAATGCATTATGTAAAAATGTTCTTAGATTTTCATTTAGTGTCGTTATAATGAATAAATTTATAGCTATGAAACTTGACACCTTTTTTCATTTTAAAACATTCTACTCAGTGTCTGATTCAAAAACTCATTAAATTAAAAGTTGATGAATTTGTAAATTAAATATATTTGGGGGTCTAGCGAAAACTGAAAAAATCGGCAAGGGTCTACGGAACATGAGAGTTTGAGGACGTCTGATTCAAAGAATCTTATGGAAACATTATCATAATAAAGTTGAACTATAGTTACAAGTTAGGCAATTTTCTCGGAAGTTTAATAAAGTATAAATGTAGCACAATGTGTACAGGTATTCTGTTTGGATTTTCTCCTTTTGTTTGGAATCGGGTTTAGGAGTGGTTTACGAGTATCAGCCGTCCAAAATTTTATCCTCTGCCAATTTCACTGCTTGCCATGGTCTGGCCGAAAGAGCAGGGGGATTATCGAGACGAGACCTCTACGGAAGTGAAAGCTTCGAAGGGTATCCAATTTCAAAAAAAATCCGAACAGGTACTTTAATCCTTCGTATTGTCCTTTTTTCGATTACCAGTCAAAATTGTTTTATAGAAACGTGTGATGAAATGCAAATGTAACAGATTTATTTCTTGATTGAATTTGCTGATGTACATCATCCATAAACATAAAAAAAAACAAGTGCAATCTTATTATTGATTAAATTTGCATTTAATTAGTAGAACTCCATCATATACACATGTATTTTATAAAATAGATCTGGGCCCGTTCGAGTAAGTTGTCAAGTTGATGAAAAAAATACACTGCTAATTTTACCTTATTACCAGGGCTGTGGAGTCGGTAAAAAAAAGTTCGACTACAGCATTTACCAAAACCACGACTCCGACTCCGACTCCAACATTGACCAAAAATACGACTCCGACTAAAAAACGTTTAATATCATCACTTTTTTATCCTAATTTTCCTTTTTATGTGTATTCAATTAACTATTAGCCCTATCAATCCGGCTAATAGCCAAATTTTACATTTTATATGCAAAAATAAAAAATTCAAACTTTTCAAAATTTCCGAGTACGACTCCGGCCAAAACGTCGCGACGACTCCGACTCCGGCCAACAAGCCCCGACTTCACAGCCCTGCTAATTACACATATCCGCTATTACTGTTCAACGCAGTTGGCTCTCGTGTCGGACTGCCCGGGCTCGGTTCCTGGTACGACCAGATTTAGTAGGTGATTCAGAGTAAGAAGGCGATTAGCTAACCACTAGTCTTTTCCTAGTCCTCGTATCCTTTCAATCCCTACTTTCTTTGAATGATAAATCTTGAGCAACTAAGTAACAAGCAGTTCTCGTATAAAAAAAGATGTTGAGATAAACTCCGTAAATAGTCCATATGCTCCAAACTGGGAGAGGATATGATAAAAAAAACATAATAATATAACATGCGACTTGATAGTATACGTGTTCGTTGACTGCTATTTTTCAGTTTTTAAACCGTGTTATTGCGAAACCGTGCAAAAAGAGAATCTTTTGTATTTTTGTTATTTTAAAAACAAAAACACAAACTCATATTCAAACTTCACTATTTCGTCCGCAGAAGAGAAAAACAATTCCCAAATCCATCAAGAAAATGAAGTAACGTCCATAAATTATGAGTTCTTTTGACATGTTCATTTCGTATGTATGTAACGGTAAACCGTCCATCTGAAGAGTATTCTTTGGAAACAGTATATTCCCTGAGCTTTTTGTCAGTGCGTAACTAATTACAGGTAAATATTATTTAATGACATACAACTTCAAGTCGCCGAATACCTGAACAGTCCGCTTCAAATAATTTAGGTAATATCTAGAGATATTGACTCGTAAATCATTTTTTTAATCTTCAACTTTAGTCTCACACAATTGTATAGTGATTTAGAAAATATTGTTTTGTCCAAAAGTTGAAAACATGTTTTATTTTCTGATTTACCCAGTGGCATATTACCCAATAAGCCCAAGATTCGCGCGCTTGGGGCCGCAAAAGTAACTTAGCCCATAATATAGCTTGCGACTATTTTTAACTTTTGTATTTGTTCTATGATACATTACAGTGGAACCCCGATCTTACGTTCTCGCATTATACGTTTTCCCGCGTGGTGCGTTCGTTTTCTATAGTCCCGGCATTTAGTTAATATATAAAACTTTACCGCATTCATCGTTTCCCGCATTAATCGTTTGTTTTATACGGTCCCTTGAGAAACGTAGAATCGGGGTTTCACTGTATACTGTCACACCGAAAATGCATTTTCAGTTGTGGTAATATTGAATGAATATGTTGTCTAGATAAATCGATTCTGCTCAGAGGCAATTGGTGTTTTTTATTCTATAAATCCCTTCCCACCTTTTTTATCCCAAAGAGTAATGCATAATAACAGCGATTAGCCAACCACTCGTCCTCGTATCCTTTCCATCCTAACTTTCTTCAAAAGAAAGAGAGGTTGAGCAACTGAGTAACACGCAGTTCTCGTATAAAACATATGTTGAGATAAAACCCATAGTGAGGAGTCCATATCCTCCATGTTGGGAGCGGACATATATAAAGAAGAAGGTATAAAAAGAAACAAATGTTGTCTAGATATCGTAAAGTTCGGTGTGCGGGTGTGCTAGGTACTCATTCTGAATTCTTTCTTGTGAACTGCGGGGAATAACGTACATTGTTCAAACCATAAGTATATAAAATAATTAAAAAATATGTGTACACAATCACATACGATAAAAATAGATGTTACAATTTGGAGAAACGACTCAAAATTAAATCAATATTACTAAAAAAAAAAATGTGATCGCTCTTATCTCGAAACAAAAATGCCACGCAATTTTTAACATTCGGAAAGGAGGGCTTCCAAAATTATATTGCGCCTGGGGCCTCCAGAGGGCTTAATCTGCCACTGGATTCACCCGTATCAAAATATTCGTTTCTTCTTGTCTTTAGCGTGGTAATCAATTCAGCTTTCTTGCAAGAGGGAAATGACTAAAGATATCGGTTGTATTATTTTGTATTTTGTTTAAATGTGCAAATGTGTGCTTCAAGAGTTATGAGTATATTTATTATAAATCCAACCTACGTCCTTTCTTGGATATATTTATTTTTTATAACCTTAATTATCGAGTAAAACACACACGTGCAATAGAAAATAAAATTCATAAATAACCGCATTCATATATTCATTGTTCAACAATATTCGAACACATTTTTTAACTCTTTGTTCAATAAAATAATAAATAATATTCAACATGGTTTTACCCAAAACAAGTTATTCAATTTCTACGTATATTACAATAAAGATGACGATCGGACATTTTTATTTTATATCAAATGTGCAATAAGTTAGGTAATCTCTAAACCTCTCAATTTTTATAAGTCACTTTTATTTCGACTTTTAGTTGTTTGATGCATGTGTCGATCATTTGTTATCGGTTTGTTTTCACGAGTGTAGTGTTATAGATTCCTTTTGTATTCCACTGGTTGTGTAACTAGGTGTAACCGCGTGTATCGCTGATTTGAAATCTATCTTCAGCCTTACTCTGTTAGGTTTTCAAAACTACAAATGATTATAATTATTTATGAGTCGGTTATTACTTAGCAGAACCGATAAAAGTTTTTTTAAGACTTTAGTTCTTCGAAATAAGTTATTTGGTATGTACTATGTAGCTATTTCCGCTTCGTGTAATCGTCAGAACCAAATACTATTATGCGTTAACTTCATTCGATTAAATTTATAATGCTTTTACAACTAGTGTTTCTATTGTATTAACTTTGAGAAAGATTCGTGGTTGTTCTTTAATGTCAAATTTAAAAATGTTAAAAGAATATCCCTTACTTTTTATTTTCTCCAAAAATAAATTTAGAATCCTTAAGATAATTCTTTTTTCAAATTCATTCCCGTTGGTGTTTTGCCCGTTGCCGCTTCTTCCTTGCATAGGTCAATAGCGAACGACGATGATAGGCTGGGTCGTTAGTAGTACCACGGACCGGGCTAGGAACTCTGTGGGAGGGGCGAAGGGACAGGAAGGGAAGCCTTGCACGGCTGATCCAGTGGCTTGACACCATAGGCCGGGGTCGAGATCTAGGTTGATTGACAGCCAGGGCTGTGACAATGACAGCAAACCTCGTTGAGATTTATTTAAAGGTACTATTTATTTTAACTCGTCATTAAAAATTACTGCTAAATAAGCGTGCGTTATAATAAACATAATAACACATTTTTAGTACTTATTCCACATTGAATTTATTTAAATCAGAACTGGTTTCGCTAATCGTGAGAGAATTGACTGAACAACGCGTCTGTAATCGCACTTTACATATTTATTGGATTTTATTAAAACGTTCGTGGAATAATGTTAGATTTTACCATGTTTTTATTGCACTGAATAAGATGTTTATATTCATAGACTATATAAATTTATAAAATTGACACTAAATTTTCTATAAATCCATGTCCACTCCCAAAGAGTAGCATATAGTATAAAATGAATGTTTCTAATCAATTTTGTTTTCTACGAGAACTGGTTGATACTTAGTCGCTTAACATCTCTTTGGTTCGGTGAAACTATTAATCGAAAGGAAAAAGCTAGGACAGGACTAGTTAGTGGTCAGGTAGTCGCTTTCGCTTTGCTCCGCTTATATGATCGGATGCGCGGGAAGGAATTTAGACAACACACACATACCGTCAAACAGAATCGATAAATCTACTAAACGTGACACGTGTTTCGTCTTTTTCAGAGGCATCTTCATGCTATATTACTATATACAACAAAGGCTGATCAAATAATGAACTTACAGAATGTTGCAGTGTTTTGTTTTACCATCAGTAGGGATTGTAATTGATCATGAGAGTTGTTTTTCGTATTTTTCGAACGAATCGAACCTAACCAGGCCGTACCCTTGTGTATATTTCACGAACCCGTGCAGCAACACCATTCGCCAAAACCCTTGCACGCATTCACTGCACACGAGGTACGCGCGTATCGTATCGATCGTGTGAAGTCGCCTTTATAGTCGCGCACGCTGTTTCGGTCGCCCGCGGGTGGAAGGGACAAGGAACCGACAGGACGAAACCGGGTGCGAGTGCGGCGCGGCGGGAGGGGGGGCGGTCTGAGCGCGGGAGGGAGACGGCGCGCGGGGCCACTCGCGCTCGTGACGGCGCGGCGAACGCACGCGAGCCCATACCGCGTCTCTTCTGTCCGCCCGTATCACGAAAACGTGCCTTCGTCGAATACAAGATAATTAAACAAAAATCACCCTCCCGCCTTTCCCATCTACATTACCAGCCTTCAAAGCCGTCGTCCTTTTCGTCCTGCATCTCAGTTTCTCGCGTCAATGTTATAAATAAGTGATAATATAGCTTAGCCGTTAAGTAATGTTATTTTCGGTGCAGTTTCGACGCGCGCGCTGCTGTCAAAATCGTGTGTGTGTGGATTCCCGAAATCTAGCTTGTCTTTTTGTGTAGACGGTCAATGCAGTGCGTATGAATCTTTATAATAATATTCCGTGCATGTTTAGTTGTGTGTGGTGCGTTCGCCCGTAAATTCTTTATTCTCGTTGTGTTTATTGTATACCTGCGCTGGAAATAGGAACTAAATAAATAAAAGAATTTAAAATAGATTCCGCGTTTATGTAAAGAAAGAAAATGCCAGTGTGTTAGTACGACAAAAGTGCACCGTTCCAAGGATTGGCAGTTTAAAAACTGTAGCTTCGGCAAAGAAACTTATACCGATGTTAGATTACTTACAAAATACAAATCAGTGTTTTAGACTAGTTTAATTGTAATTATAATTATATTGAATTCAGTGCCGTTAGTGTAAGTTATAAGATCTCAAAATGTTGTTCAATTATGCATAATATCTATCGGTGATAATTTCTGCTGGTTTTCACATGTTAGTTTTGTTGTTTCGATGATGGTGTTGTAAGGAAGTCGATCGCGCGAGATCCGCATACCTTATCGGTGGGTCTCCGCAAGTTTCGAGGAGTTTTTCCATCATCAGCGCTGGTCCGATCGCTCTTTGGAGCCACCAACAGCGTCCCGATGCGCTGCGATGTCGTTGGGAGCGACAATGGTCCCGGAATCGTTCTGCACCGCGAATGGAGGTAAAACTAATTGATCTAACAGAATAAATAACAAATTCTGTATCCGTAGCGACCGAAACAATCGAATAACGAATAGGAATATCAGATAAAATGATGTTATCAACGAAATTAAACACAATACAAGTGGTCCTGTATTTAGTCGAATTTAATACAAAATATGCATTAAAATAAATCACATAGGTACATACATATACAGTATATATTTTACTGTTCAATTTGTAGTTAAATTATTAGTTCATACATCTAAATCTGACAAAAGCTCCATGGGTTGCAAGATATTGGTACACCAATAGTGTTACAATATCGTAGATGGGTCTTTTCTGTTATTATTGTAGATTTTATAGGTGCTGTTCCTTTAACAGCTTCGCTGATTCTTACTTTATCATATTCTTCACTTTTTTAGTACTCTCATAATGTTTAAATATTTTACGTTTTATTTCTAAATCTATTGCAGTTCTCATTTTTTATCACATCTACTTCGTTTACCGACAGTCATTAAAGACAATTATTTACTAATTCACTACAGAAATCGATCGCGTATATCATGTATCATGTCTTATTAAATGTCTGTTCGAAGATTAAAAAAATAAAATTTGATTTTTTGTTCGTAAGTCGAACCGTCGTAAGTCGAGGACTACCTGTATAGTAAATGTTATTTAGTTGTAGGTAGTGCCATGGTCTTACTAAGTTGTAGCAGATCAGATCTGTAAAACAAACGAACGCCTGTCTGGTTATGACGCCGACGTTGTTATTTCTTTTATAAAAATATTATTCTCATTTCGCGGCACGTCTGGCATGCGTTGCCCAATTTGTGTTTCGTCATTCTTTTGTAAATTTCAATGTCAATGCCGTTTATTTTATTTCGAACGATAAAGCGAAGAAATGGCCGACGTGCGTAAGAGAGCATTAATTTTTTTTATTACGTATTCGCGGCGGCCGATCGAGATAGACCTCTCGATCGATTTGTTTTTTTTTTTTTTTAATATTTTTTTATTCCTAGGCATATTAACCGCGCCGTCGTTGAAAATAAATTACGTATTTATTCCACGGCCTACCACAAATTTACCCGAAACTTGTTTCTGTGCCCACTCGGCTATTATATAAATCATTTATTCTAGTTTTTTTTTACGAATCGCAGAGAAATCTTTGTCTTCGTGTTAGATTAACATTATTATTCAAATTATCAACTGAGAGTAATTCTCCTGCCATAACATATACACCCATCCCTCGCTTAACACGGTTTTAGTTTCAGTCGAAAAAAAATGCTTTTCGACGTTTTTGGGCTATAATGATATTGAATCAAGATTACCTATAAACATGGAAATTATTAATATCGCTCGTGCAATAGGAGGTGAGGGATTAGAGATTGGAAATTGATGAATTGCTTGAAGAACAAGAGTTAAAGGAAGAGGAATTAATTGATATGACTACAAGTGTTCCTCCTGAAATCAAAAGCGATACCGAAAGTTCTGGTCCAATTTCAACGATTACTGCTCAAACAATAAAAGATGGGTTGCAAATGGAAGAAATTTAGAAATGGTCCATATCGTGCATTACAATTTCAACGAGACATTAAACAATGCGTTGACGATATGAAGAGATTTACAAGAATATCAAAATAGATGAACAATCACAAATTACCGTATTTATTATACGACGACGGACCATAACAGAAAATGTAATTGGAAGTAGTAGTGATAATGACATTCAGCCAGTAAAAAGAAAGCAAATTCCTATATTAATATCTTCTAGTGATAGTTACATTGAAAAATATATTTTATCCGTGTTAGTAATATTTCAATAAATTTTCAGAAGTTCTACATATCTATTTTTTTCTTAATATTTCTAAAAAAGAACCAATCCTCTCTTTGTCATAAATTTGTTAGACTCGCTTAACACGGTCATCTAGCAGAACCTATCTTCCGTGTTAAGCGAGGGATGGGTGTATATTTCTTATATGTATATTACAAACGGAAAATTACTCATAACATTCAAGGTTAATTCATATATTATTTGTGGAAAGAGCCGCGTTCGCAAATAATTAATACCCTCAATTAATTGCTATACATATTGCGCCTTCAGGTTTCGTTAATCACTAAAGTGCCTTCATAACTTACCCTAATAATAGATTAACCGTGGTTTTTTTTTGTTTTTTTTACGTTACCCAGACTTACTTTAAATTGCGTTTTTAACGAAACAACCTTCCAGTTGATTTCATTTCTCTGTCCCTACAGTATTTTGGCACAGAAATATTACAACGTTTCAATCACTGACACGTTAGATTTTCCAATACTTAAAGTATAGGTAGAAACATTTAGAAGAAATCGATTAGTACCTAACGATTATTTTAACACTTACCGACAATATGATGAATCGCTGCACATGCCGAGTAGGTATAAGTTACCGTCGGGCTATCGAACTATGGACTTGGTGCTTGGCTTGCCCTGTCACGTTGCAATAAACCATTAATAACCTATGTAAATATAATACTATTTAAATGTTCAGATATATTATTCTAAATTTAATATTCTTCGATGAATGGTTTCATTTGCTAATTAGAGGACCATTAGTAAAATGATCTTTACCTGTGTATGGTTAAATCGAGTACCTGTTCATAAATTTACATTGCAATTATATGAAACCACAAGTAATTAGTAACATCGATAATTATCGGTATATTTTGTGTATTATTTTAATTTCGTTTCCCTAGTCCCTATCATTATTATCTCGGTTATAATTATGCGTTTACTATTATGCACTTGATTGAATGAATTACGATTCCCTTCTTTCCTTTATATTCAATTTATTCATGATATAAATTTGATTAAATCCATATGTCGTTTTTCAACATTTTTACTACTGTCACGAGCTACATATATTGCCATAACTAAGATATTTTTAATGGAAATATGTAGAAAAGAATTGATTCAAAAGTTAAATGCAGGCTAACTTTTTTCTTTCATTATGTACGACTACGATGACCTGTGTTATTCCAATATACTTTTGAATTAAAATTATGGATATACGGTCACGGGACAGAATCCCAATCCTCTCGAGCTAAGCTCAAAAAATTTATACATACTGGCTTATAATTTTATGTTTTGACTTTACTCTTCGAGTTCTTGTGGATTATTATAAAATGTGGAATCAAAATGATTAAATCTGATTATTGTATGAGTTCTGAAAGAAGAATTTGTTTTTAATATTAGCCTATAATAAAATTATTCTTTTTATTTTAAACAAATAATTAGCTTATGTGACTGTCTCAATCTGTATAATATTTTTATTTGTGTAGTTTGTGGTTACATTTTTGCTCCTGTAAATTAAAACAACTCGATTTCATACTTATTGCGAAGTATTCTTTAGGATCTTCTATTATAATAAATTTAAGAATTAAAGACGAAACATTTAAAAAAAATCGTAAGCCTAACATTCATTTCATTTAATGTGCTTATTTTTCATAAATCTTTACAAAAACTTGGTCCCGTGACCGTATATCAATAATTTACCAAAATTATATTATACGAAGTTATTACCTACCAAAATACAAATTAATTTAATTAAGGAGAACAAATTGAATTGTAACCCCGATTCTACGTTTTTCATGGAACCGTATAAAACCAACGGTTAATGCGGTAAACGATGAATGCGGGAAAGTTTAACTATAAGAACTAAATGCCGGGACTATAGAAAATGAACGCTCCACGCGGGAAAACGTAAGATCGGGGTTCTACTGTATTACAAAACAGTCCTTCAGAATCATTATGTCCCAGGGCGTAAATCTGCGTCTGTTAGTAACACAACTACGAGTATAAATTAAATAGTAATTTATCGCGCAGTTTATATGCATAAGTTTTATTTTACCATTTCCGTTTCCAACGTGGAGCTTATAGACTCGCAATGGAGGTATAGTGCAATTGCAACAATAGTCACACTCCGTTCTTTCAATTACACGTAACACAATAATAACTTTGCTATATATTAAGTGATTTCAACATTCGTGTTTCAATTTCGTGACGGAATGGCATTCTAATGAAATAACAAGCAGTTCTCGTATAAAAACAATATGCTGAGATAAACTCCGTGAGGAGTCCATATGCTTAAGGCTGGGAGCGGACATGGTTAAAAAAAAATTCAATGACCCGGGTTTCGCCTTCGGAACTTTCAGACATTTAAAGTGCTCGGCAGTTTATTCGTACACTTAAAGCTACCAGTTAAAAATTCTCACGGTGAGCGCAACCGGTCATGATCTTTGCAAACAATATCTAGAACGGTGGTTCTCACGAAAAATTTCACTGTGGCCGCATCGTAAGCAGTCCTACGGAAACGTCTGGTGGCCGCACCAAATTTTTGTTTTGAATCTTTTGTGTTTGACGTACATATGTCAAATGGACCTAAATATGTTTGTCAATTTACTACTGGTATTAATTACATGCGAAATATTTCATTTTGCTGACAAACTATGTAGCTTGTAAACCCCATTTTTTTTAAATTTCAGCATTTTCTATGAAGCAGTTGGTGGCCGCTCAAGAGAACCACTGATCTAGAAGTAGTGCAAATAAAATGTGTTTCATTCAAATTGGGTGACTTGATCGCGGTTTCGAAATATGAGTTCATAATTGATTTTTACCACACGTACAACTGAGATTACCATTTTGCGTTAGTCAGACGATTTCTTCAGCGGAAATGGTTTATTTGAAGTGCGTAAAGCTTGGTCGGTGCACATGGTCGATTACGAAGTAATGCTCCGTTCGTGATTCACTAACCAGATTTCAAATATCAGTGTGTTTCGGGACCTCCTCTTGGAGTAGGCACGGATTGACGGTGGGAGTGGGCGATTCGTGTTCCGGTGTGGCGATTGTCGTGATGAGTAAACATTCCGACTAAAAAAAAAACCGCTTATCAATGGCTTTCACGGCACATACGCATCATTGTTCCAACTCTCTTTTAAATCACTTTTAAGGTGTTCACTGTCAATACTTGGTGGAATGGAATTGTAATAAAACATTTTTAGTACTTATTCCACATGAAATTCATTGGATCAGGACCGGTTTCGCTCATGACGAGCATTGTCAACTGAAGTCGAACATCGTCGGTTGACAATGCTCTTTTAAATGATGTGTGGCAATGTTCCCCTCTAAGATGAGATGTTAGCTGCGCAGAAAAATCAAAGACTGAGCTGGCCAACCCAACAGGTGCGCGGCATAATTTCAATAATCGTGAAAATCCTATTGAAATGATTCATTCGGTGGCATTATGTGGAGAATATTTAGTACTTATTCCGCATAAAATTTATTAGATCCGGACCGCTTTCCCTCAAGGCGAGCATAATCAACTGATAAAAAATACAACGATACAGCGATATTTATACAAAAGTTAAGCGAGAATTACAAGGTATGACAAATACGAAACCCGTCCTGATCTAATAAATGTTATGTGTAATAAGTACTAAAAATGTTATTGATTATGATTATTTTTATTATAACAATATCATTATATCGACACCTTCGAGAAAACTGGTATCCCTTTTCTAATTTTAGATTGAGGTTGAAGGGTGCCAAGTGTAAAGTGCTTTGATTGGCGCATTTAAATATTTGTATTTGGTATTCTAAATTTATTTTGCTTCTATGCATATTTAGTGTTGAATTTTCCGTGTCGTATTTCCGCATAGGAACGGTTGTTCATAAAGTCTCCTCCATGACGAAGTAGTCGCAAACTATGAGGTTCTCTTTTCAGTGGCGGATTACCCCATGAGTCCAAGAGGCGCGCGCTTGGCGCCTCCAAATCTTGGGGGCCTCAAAAATTACTTACATCAACACATTAGCTACTGGGGAAATTATAACACATATTCTAGTTCCCTATTTTGAAAACTTTTTATTTTTCCATATAATATGTCAAATTTGGCCACTGGTCGGGTTGGTAGGGTTTATATTTAATTGAATACACATAAATAGGAAAATTAGGCAAAAAAAACGATATTCATTGACGATATTCAACTTTTTTAGTCGGAGTCGTGTTCTTGGTCAATGTTGGAGTCGTGGTTTTGGTAAATTCTGGAGTCGGACTTTTTTTACCGACTCCACAGCCCTGGAAACGACTACACGTCACCGGAGCAGACGTTTTCTTTAGATCCGTAAAGAAGGGTTAAGAATAAAATGTGACGTTTAACTTACAAATTACTATAAGTAATAGTCGTTCATAATGTGTTTCATTAAATAATCTAGCTCTCACTTACTCCTTGAATCATTTATTTGTATTCAGAATGAATGAATTATTAACCGCATAATCCGGCATTAAATTTTTCTTGTAATCTTCGTGCACCCTATATAATATAAATTAATTTAGTAAATTTAGTATTGGCATTTACCACTTTGTTATTTTATCAGAGTTAATATTTTTGAATTGTGTTAATTAATCGTATCTCATTAGTCCCTATCACCTGTTGCTCGATAACGTTTGAGATGTCAGACTTTATGATTTTTATATGTCGTTTGCCTTTTGGTTAATAGGTGTCCGGTTTATGTATGATATGCTAATTTTGGTTTCGCGCTCACCATCTTATCTACGATTCCTGGCTAACATTGATATACACTTTGTCGTATAACTTTTTTTGTAGTTTGGTATTCGTGGAGCAAGTTTTTATGTTTTCAAACTTTGCCGGACATAATGTTACTGATAACGTAAGTTATTGAAAAAAATAAATGAAAGTCTTTTCATAATGCGAAATAATATCGTAGTTTAATTATTAACCGTAAATTTTTGATTAAAAAAGCAAACATAAAACTGCTAACATGTCTAATGAAATTTTTGTAGGTACTCTTGTAAATGTCACGTAAAATTTGATACTGTAATTGACCAAGTTTTATTTTAGCTGATATATTATTTTTTTTATCATATTTATGTTTTTTTGATTCAATCTATATAATTTAATTATGTCAACAATCATGCTGGGACTTCTTTAAAAATAAATTTAGCCTATTATAATTGATTTATAATTTGTCTCCGGTCCGTGGTGCAGTCGTAAACGTCGTTGGCTTCCCGTGACAGACCGGTTTTCGGTTCAAGTCACTGTGCGAGCAGATTTTTTTCAATAGACTTATTGATTCTGGTCTGAATGTTCATGTTGTTAAAAATCTCTCCCCATCCTTCCGACCTCACGGCACGAGCGAGAGCTATTCGCTAACCACTCTAGTACTGTCCTCGTAGGAAAAGACAAGCCGAGCAACTAAGTTATTAACAAGCATAATCGAGTTAATATCCGCGAGGAATCCATATGCTTAAAAATGGGAGCGGACAAAAGAATCTACTACTTCCACATTACATGGTATGTATAATGATCAAGGCCTGCTTTCGTTCATCGCAACTACTATCAATGTATGGAATAGAATACCAAAATAGTTACTTGAACCAATTTGAGAAAGACTAACTAAACAATTGCTTTAAAAATGTACAGATAACAATATAAATGAAATAAAATCATGTGTAATTATAAAGTATAATTATATTTTAATCATTAAAAATATGTATTTTAAGCAAAAATATGATGAGCTCACAATTAATTCTTAAATAACCATTATAAAACATGTGTGGAAGGAGTTCCAAAAAAATGTTAATTCTATATTTAAATATAATACCTCCCACCAAGTTATGACATCTAAAATAACATTAGCTATAATCGTCTTGAAAAATCCGGTGTTGAGGAAATTTCTTCCTTTTAATTCGAAATTTCCGCCTAAAATAAGATTTTATTTTGTCCGTGCAAATATAACGCGACGAGTTTTTTATGATAGTGGATAGCTTGCTATATGCTTGGTTTTTTATTTATTAAATATTTGTTATATAATCATTTTTTTAAATATAGTATAATCACTTTAATAATTCTCACCGCTTAGAAGCTGTGAAAATCTTTTTAATGTTGTGACAGGTAAGTTATATGAACAGCTGAATTTTAATATGTATATAAATATTTTCTTTTCGTGTTTTTGTTAAAGCATGTTTTTATGAGAGCGATTCTTTTTTTTGTGTCTAGCTGTTAAATATTATTCTTTGAAATGTATGGTTTTTAATGTAGAGATAGCATATCTATATACTTGACATTTTTTTATCATTTCTTATCAAAATAGGTGTAAAACGATAGAATAGCTGGGATATTTTATGTTTCCTGTAAACTAATTGTGTGTATTTTTACAGTCCTATATTTAGTATTTTATTGATAAACAATCTAAAGAGTCCATTTTTTTGCACGGGTTTTTTTCTGCTATGGGATATTCAAACTTAATACTTTTCAATGATAAATTAGTAACTTGCGTATTGATTATTCGTTTATAGTTCATTCCTAGCAGCATCGATATAATGGTGTGGTTTTAACAGTGGTAAAATCTTTGACCTCTTTTTTTTTTTTTGCGAAACTTCGATAAAATTACTATGATTCTATGTTCTCTGGATTATGCGACCGCGCAGCAGTTTTCAAAATCCCCGCGCCTCAAAATGAGGGTATCTCAACGTATTTTTCATTGTCATTCAACCTCTCTTAAGTTCGATAAGATTCGGGATAAAAAGAATAGCTTAGCAAAGACTAATGGTTAGCTATCCACCCTCACTACGTCCCGCTTATCGGCTCATTCTAACTATAAAATTTAACATGACATTTTGATGATTGTAAAAGGATTGAAATTATGCCGCGCAATTCTTGGATTGGTTTACTCAGCAATAAAATTTTCCGCGCAGTAATTTTTCTACTTAGAGGGAACATTGCTCTGAGTTGCCGTACATTTTATTAAAATCAGTAATGATGGCCATCGTGGCATCGAACTTATGATTCGCGTGCTGGCAACCTGTCTAAACGAAGGTCGAACCGAGGCACAGTATTGTAGATAACATCTCAGAATGTCCCCAGATGTCCATACTTCACAGTGTGACCTATCGGATTGTAATTATATTTTCATAATTGCATATTTATAAAAAACTTTTTTGAAGTTCACGCATTTTATTTAAATCCAGCCGACGGGCTGAGTCGCTAATAGTCTGGTTATTTTTTATGTGGGCGAAACACATATCTTAGTTTAAATCAAAACATAAAATAACATGTTTCAAACTTTTAATAATATCTTTTATGTTCGTATCATCTTACCCGATATTACGTTGGACATCAATGAATGAACACGCTAGATTTCATAATAGTCATTTAACATCTTTTTTTCTTTTTTTAATTTCTTCTGAAACTGGTTTTACGAGTTTTTCGTTTCAGGAATCTGACATGTAACACTATTAACATAATCGCAACACTAGGTATTGTGAATTTATCAAAGTAAAAATGCTCGCCAATCATTTCATAATAATCCCGTTTAGTCACAGGATAAATAATATATATGGGTGTAATAATATAATATATACATAAGGTGTCGTAAAAATTGATAGTGGTCTAAAGTTGCTGAATTATATGTTATGTCAAGTTGATTACTTCCGGTAAAAACAGATAAAGAAAACTATCGTAGTTGTTATGTTTTAAGATTGCTATTTTCTACTAGAATATCGTGAAGATTATTGCAAAGTTTATAGAGCTGCGAATAAAAATGTTCTCATGAAAAGTTAGTTCATAAAAACATTTATAAATAATATAGAGTAAATCAAGAAGCCTAATATCCAATTCTCTTTTGGAGTTAAGCGTACTTTAAGTACACTTTGCACGCTATAAACCAAAATTTTAAAATTGTTATAGGTTCATTATTGACTTTGTTTTAAATTAACCCTTGCTTACATTATGATTCTTTAAAATACACAGTACATATCTATAAAATAGTTTAAAATGTGATTGTCACTTTTGCTGCTTCAGGTTAACCTTTCCTTTACGGACCCAAATATAGCATCCGACCCGGTGATGTGTAATCGCACATCATCATAAAAACACCATCTTTGCATGTAGCGTTGTGACTTGTGACTACACACCACCGTATAGACTGTTATTTCTTGGGACAGTAAAGGACGCCGGGATGACATGGAAGGAAGCAAGGAGACTGGCGGGTGGCTGAGAATCTTGGAGGTACCGTGTGGAGGCCATATGCTCCGGATATGGAAAAATGGCATTGTTTGCCAAATCGAACACAAACTTTTATCACAATTGTGTTGCAATGAACTGGGCCATTGTCAATAACATTAAAAACCCATTTCACTCAATTTACCCCTCGCATTTGCTTTATACTGCAAAAGACCAGGACCCGTTTCGCGCTTGCTTCGAATCTGAAGCGGTTGTGGGAAAATATATATAGAAAATAATAGCAATATTTCAGAATCAATAACATACCGTATTTTGTTGTTGTTATTAATCTGAATTTAGCTGCCTCGATACGATACATAATTTGGATGACTCGATGAATATTAATACTATTATAATAATGAGAATGATTTAAGCAATAAATTAGGACATCATTTCCGCGAACTTTTCAATTTCCGACGATTGAATTGGGCAAGTAGTATGACGGCCGATATGAATGAAGTTTGGTTAACCATTTAGCGCACAGGACATTATGTATTCTTTTGTGAAATCATAAATGGAAACGTAAATATTTAACTAGCAAGGAGACGGGCGGGCTTTACTTACGTGCGCGCGCTGAGTGACGAAACAATTTTTAACCGAAACTCTATGACCGCCAACTGACTGACTGACTGACGAAACCAGTTCCCTGTGAGGTTCTCCGGTTCCTCACAACCGCGAACTTGGCATTGGGGCGGACCTACTGAAAAGAAATCACGACAAGTGAACGCTGGTTCGTGCGGCAATACTGCCCGTAAAAATCGGAAGTATATTTTTCCGGCGATGACCCGTCGATATGTGCATGCCGTGCTTATTAACCCTTTAAACGCCAAGCCAATTCCATGGATTTTTGCTGTACGCCACCATTTTCAATCATCGATTTTTCCATGAAAATGCCACGTTAACATACCCGGAAAATAATTTTATAATCAAGTTAAAAAAATATTTAGAAAAGTGAAAGAATACATCAAAGTAAAAGATTTAAAAAACGTCTCTAGGGCTGCCAAAAACAATAAATATTATAAATAAAAATATGAAATATATATATATTTACTTTTTCTATAACAAAACAAATTATATAGGTAGAACAAATTGCATCTAGGGCTGCCACAAAAAAATAATGTAATTTATGAATAAATTAGAATTATTTTGTTATGACTGGAAAGTTATTTTTTTTATAATAAACTATATTTTATAAATAGCACAAAATGCTATGTGTTGTCAACTCGCACTAACTGATATTTAGCTATTCTCTTCTCACTCTGATGCGCTCTATCAATCGAGCGATCATCGCGATAATAAGGTGCCAGCGCTAGTGACGTATGTTAGCCCAACTTCAAATAAAAAGAAAACGGTTCAACATATGGGTATTCTAACAATCGCATTGCCTCCAAAAGGTGTCGGCATATTATTGAATTTAAAAATATTGAATTGATTCATTAATAAGCTCGTAATCGCGTTTGCGTGCCTGCACGCCGTGGCGTCTGAACGGTTAAATGATGAAAATCAAAGTGATTTTATTTCAACAATGTCTACTTACTTTCTAGCTTCTATTGAACTTGTATCATAAAATCATTTTTATTGTCCCAACCAGGGCTGTGGAGTCGGTAAAAAAAGTTCGACTCCGACTACAGCATTTACCAAAAACACGACTCCGACTAAAAAATGTTTAATATCGTCACTTTTTCTCCCTATTTTTCATAATTATGTGTATTCAATTAAATATCAACCCTACCGATCCAGCCAATAGCCAAATTTTACATATTACATAGATGCAAAAATAAAAAGTTCAAAATTTCCGACTCCGGCCAAAGCCCCGCGACGACTCCAACTCCGGCCAAAAACCTCCGACTCCACAGCCCTGGTCCCAAACTCTGTTAAAATCTGTCTAAAATTGGATATCTCCCTTACGCCTATTTCAAACACTCGACTGACAAACGTTATGGTAAAGATAATATGATATACTAATTACGTGTTTTTTTTTTAAAAATTTGTGTTTCATTACTAATATGTAATTTTTAGTTGGTTTTTATTCTTATGCAGATATGTAATTTTGCAATGGAAACGACAAAATAAAAACTTAAATCATTTGATAATGTTCGCGATAAGCGAAATCTCTTTTTATATACTACTAGTATTGCTACCCGGCGTCGCTCGGACTAAGCGACCAATTATTATTTAATGTTATATCATTCGACATAATTATATCACAAAATCTAACATCCAAAATAGGGTTAAAATAAAATCACAAACTTTATTTAATTTGATGACAGCCCATTCTCGCCCATTAAAATGTCCAAATTCAAGGAAAAAATCTAATTTGCTGTTAAAGAAATGTCAAATAATACCTTTACGTAAATAATAATCATTATTATTAATAATAAAAGCCGGGAAAAGTTCAGTAGAAGACTAATTTATTACATTTTGACTAAATGTGTTCGCCGATAAAAATTCAAACATATTTTCTTGCATATTCGTTTGTATGGCAACTTAATGAACAACAATGCAAAAGGGAATTACAGACCCACAGACATACATACATACGCCGTTTCGGTTTTATATATAAGATTAGGAATTAGTAGAAATAATGTGTTTTACCGTGCTAATGGACTCTTAATGGAGTTTATCTCGATAGAAGTTTCTCAGCCTCTTATCGAAGATATAACGGATAGGACTTAGACAGGATTAGTGGTTAGCTAATCGCTCTCGAAATGTCATGTTTATAGGATCGTATGGATTTTTGGAGATCGCGCTATGTATAACGAAATGCTATGATAATAAGATGAAGTTCTTCTAAGTAAATGCCAATTTAATCAAAAATAATTTACTGCGTAAGTAAAAGGCTTCATCCGCTTTCCCCGCGCCCGTTTCGAAATCGAATGTATTGCATTAAGACTTTTCAAACAACCGTGCATTAGGATTCAAAATACACAAATTAAAATATCGTATATCATCGGGGATTTGAAACTTTTGACCGCGGCCCTAGAGCGTTAACCAACTGATTTTGAGCGTATGTTTTCTCTTACAGTGAAATATCTTGTCTTGCCTCATACCTTGATACCAATATTAGACACAATAATTGTTCTGCATGTCAACATATTTGACACATCTTGATGTCTAACTTCATCAAATCGGATTAAGTCTTTGTTCCTAACTTAGGAAAACGTAATCTTTTTACTTTTAATCGGTTTACTGCGATGATTGACTTAATATCGTATTAACAGCTCCACAGTGTAGTCTATTTTTTATACGTGTCACTTCTTAAAGTATTATGTACTTTTACTCTGAGTTAACATCCATAGTTCTGACGAGGGCGTACGCCGAAATAGCTATCAACTATTTTTTATTTAATTTTTCTAGAACTTGACTAAAATACATTACCACTTTTTCACCGTTTTATAATGAAGTTCTAACAAGTACGTGCCGATTCAGAGACCAAACTTTTTCAAAAATGCACAATTTTTTTTTATTTAAATCTTCTACACGCATGTGAAACATAAAATTCATTTTAATTTGGGTAAATCTCACTAAGCAACCTAATCGATATAATATAAAGAACTTTATTCGAAGAGCGCTTTTATTTAATTCTCGTACAAGCTATTTCTGAAAAATATACACATTTTTCTGCGCGGTGTCAATAAGTAATAAATATAAATAATATATTATAAAAGTACATATTTATTAAATATGTACTTTTATAATCTTCAAAAGCTTAACTAATTATTTCTACCAAGGAAATGCAAATTTTAACAAGATTTTTTTGTAATGTATATAAATAAATAATACGGTGAAAAAATATCAATGTTGTTTTATAGAAATAAAATACATTGCTATTTTTTCACCGTCTTATAATGGATTCTTCCAAGTAAACGTCAATTCAATCAATCAGTTTGCCATAGGCTCAATTTATGAATACAATGACTTTCTCACTGTTTGTTACATTATGTGCTATTTTCTCTACTACTATTTACTAATTTCAAACAAATAGAAAGCACTTTGAAATACAAATTAAAAATTAACGCGATCCACGAAAAACGTTTTAGTCATGGTGAAAAAATCGCCATGCTATTTTTATCGCAGCAACATTATCTACACGATATAAAACGCTTGATAATAGATAGATATAGATTGCTTCGACACCAGACCTAGCACCCTATTTTGTAATATTCCCATCTGTCGAGGGAGCCGAATAAACCCCCCTCCTGCTCCCGCCCTCCTTCACCCTCGCCGCACCCTCCCGGGGCATCATCATCTAACCCAGCGGATGGAAATCCTTCGAGCGCGGCAAAACTCGTTCCTCGACTCTCCTCTTCACTTTTTTTTTCGTTATTTTTATTACGGTACGTATACTGGGCGCTGTCGCCTCGTTGCTTCTCGCTCTCCTGTGACAAGGTGGCATTGTTTCCGTCCCTCCCGCACGCGCTTCTAAGCTTCTGACACCGCTGAACCCACCCTCTCTGTTGTCTGGACGTTATCAAGTCGATCTGAACCAAAACACGGACTTTCAGATCAATCGCTGTTATCGACGATAATGTTTACTCAAGATGACTGTTGTAAAAAAAAGTAATGTTTTATTCAATATTCTTAGTGAAACAATAGCTGTATTAAATGAAAGACGCCGTCTCCCACTGAGTGTTCTATTTGATCAGTTTTAAATTATTTCATCAGACTTATGATTGAATGCTCGTTATAAGTTGCACGTGCGTGGCCGCGCAGCAGGTTGTTAAGTTCCGCGCTCCCGTCTTTGGTGTGCGCGCACTACGCACATAAGTGATGAATTTAACGACCTGAAATATTGCTTTAAATATCATTAATGATCCACAAAATAGAGATGCATAAATTAAGAAAAATGTTATAAACATTGACGTAAAAGCTTGCATTGCTAAGAAGTCTTCAACATTTTAACTAGTCTATTTTGCTTCAATTTATTTGCTTAGTTGTAATACTAATTGTTTGTCATACCTTGTAATTATGACTTAACTTTTGTATAAATATATCTGTGTCGTTTTATTTCTTATCAGTTGATAATGCTCACCATGAGCGAAACCGGTCCAGATACAATAAATTTTATATGGAATAAGTACTAAAAATGTGTTATTATTTTTATTATAATGCCATTCCACCAAGTACTGACAGTGAACACCTTAAAAGTTATCATGTTATAAACATTTATTTGTTCATTCATATCCACTCCCATACACATGTGGTGGTGTACAATGGCCTCCAAACGAAGCACTTTGACTGAAGTTGCGTGATGATTAAAACTGTGTCCCGCATTTGTTGGATTGGTATACTCAGTCTTAATATTTTCCGCGGGAACATTGCTTATGATATGTTTTGAGGGAAAAGTGGCATAAAAGATCAGTATGTTCACAACCCATATGGTCCACACAATTAATAAATTTCGATACAATTGTGAAAAGAATGCTACCACTGCCTTTGCCACACTTTAAAAAAGGACTGTTTTAACTTGTCACGGCTAAATAACCGTATCCCACGATTTGTTTTGTTCCTCTTGCTTTTCTTATTGTGTTATCACATTGGCCGTTACAGTCATATTTTTTCAAATTTCGAATGCGTTAATTTCTCCGTCTTGGTTTGTCTTTTATTTTCTCAATTCCCGGATTGAAGGAGTTAAACCATTGCCGAAGGGACGAACGAACTCTTTGGAGAAGAAACTAAGAAAGTGTGCGTGCTGCATTAAATTCCTACACAGTGTCACGCGTCAGTGTGCATTTCCCGTGATGGTGTGAGTCTGTATCAGCTGGGTGTATTATATCAACGGCCGGCTACGGGAACAAGAGCACTGCGGTGTGTATCGATATCAGCTGTGCGCAAGGCTGTGTGCGTTTGTTCGATTGTATTGTACTGTCGTGTCTTATTGTGACTGTGTGAGCTTTTGTCAGCTGTGTGCTCCGTAAATATAGATCGCTGCGTGTGTGTGAGTGATTTTAAATCAGCTGGACTTATTTACGAAAGATGAGTGCGTAATTACGAGCTACATATTTTTTTTTCTTGTTTGCTTCTTATTGCTTGTCATTTTATAGTATTGCACTAAAGATAAATATATATTCATGTTTTAATGCATTCTCTTATTTTATTCTTGAATCGTTTGAATTTTGTGCTTGTTTATGAGTTTGGTCTCAAACGACCCGGGTTTCGCCTTTCGGCATCTTCATGCATTACTCGAACTGACGAGTAGTAAACATTTAATATCGTTTGTATGCAAAAATAAAAGTAGATTACTAAGTTAAATTGCTATTTACGTATTCTATATGAATTGGCGGAAATTTAATGTTAATGAGTTTTTATGATATAAGTGGGTTTGTTTATAATTATCGGGATTTTTTAATGTAATAAAAACAAAGCAATATCGATAAATAAATCTTATTCTAACCTATTATTATTGAATTGATTGATGGTTGAACAGTGTTTGAATTTATAATTATTGCTGAGGCCTATTTATTTCTAATATTTCTTGCTAAAACAATTTATATTCGCCCGTTTTTTTTTGTAACAAATTAATTCATGTATCTGAATCAATTCTCTTGTGATTTAGTCCGTTCATAAGTTCGATATAAAGTTGAGGTGTGTTTAAATAACCAATGTGAGTGCAACTGCATTATCTTGCATGTATGAAGAACGAGATAGATGTACACTTATCAGTCTTGGATAGCTTTTGTTGACCTGCAGTCCACTGCCTGAGCGATTTTTACTTATCTAGTTTTTTGTACCTAGTCATATTGTGTTCCATTCACTGCTCGTGGCCGTTGCTAAATCTTTAAGTAGGCACCTACCTACCTTAAATTTATAATGCATTTTTACATCGTGTCTGGCTTAGGCTTACCCACATGGCAATATCGAGAGAAAGCCCGGCATAATCCCGAAAGACGAAAGCATTTAACCCTTTTACGTCCAAGCAGCGCGATCGCGCTGCAAAAACCATTTTCCAGTCAAGTGTCCCCACAAGTGATTTTAAAGATGTTTAATAATTGACATGATTGTCTAAGGAGCAGTTTTTTAGGGTAAATAGATAACCCAAAACCGACCTTACTTGGCAAGAAACCAAACAGACAAATCCCAAGTCGATGCCCACTTTGCGGTCTATAGAAATCGCATTGTTTTTTCTTGAGGTTGAGCGACTGAGTAACAACCAATTCTTGTAGAAAAAATGTCTAGATACCACCATTAGGAGGTATGCTACACATTGGGAGAGGACATGGATTTCAAAAATTGTAAATAAAACAGTCGTTCAGTGGGAATGAAAATTTCTCGACATTCAACGAAAGCATACATGAGTCGTATTAAAAAGTAGAACTATCCCATATATCCGATGGTTTCGGCGGTAACTGTGTGGAAGTTAATAGTAGAATAACTTTGATTATTCCACGTATGGTGCTACTAACTGTGACACGTGTTTCGCCTTTCAGAGGCATATTCAGACTTACTATCGCAAAGTTTGCGGCAGTATTCTGGTCCAGGTTTCTGAAAAAGCCGTTTTTTTATTGCATATTTTCAATTTTAAAATATGTCCTTACAAGATTTTTGTTTAAATTATAATTATTGTTAGAGATATAGCTACTTTAGTGACGTAGAATCTAACCAATCTGGGCGGTTTTAAAATTTGCTCGAAACTTTAAACACGATTTTACGAGATATGACGACGTTCTAAAATAATTATACGTGATCACGTGACGTATTCATTCATATAAAATTAATTCACTGTTGTAAATGTAATATGCAAACTGGCACACTAAACACGACTTATAAAATTCAGTTGGAATGCTAATATTGAAAGCGAATCTGAGTGCATTGAGGTAAATAAAGCGACAGAGGTGGGGGCCGTTCGAATATCGCGAATAAATCCAACTCCAGCTGCAGGAATGTCATTTCAATTTCATCCGCATCTCGTCCGATTCCGACCGAGAAGGCGAACGGGAGGCCCTATTCCTGTTTTCGGGTTTTGAGAAGGTTCACATCTGCATTCCTTGCGTCTACGGAATTCGCGATTTTGTCTCGATTGCATATTTTTTTTACAGTTCGAAAAAAAATCGTTCTGAGAAAACAGACTGTCTTAAATTTAATTAAGCGCAAAATATCTGTATCTAGGTCCTGATTTCACCGAAGCGTATCCCTAGGGATACGTCTTCCTTATAAATGAATTTCCACAAAACACACTTCACAATCGTCGAATCCATCGAAAGTAGGGATATGTCGTTCGGCCTCCATCGTGTACAGTTAGTTGCCAATCTATCTAGATACTTGAAGAAAAATCAGTGAATTAAATATATCGATCGAACTTGCATATTTACTCGGTAGAACTTTTCCAAAAAAAATTGAGTACTAGGTTTATACTAACATTAACTTATCTATATGTATCACCTTTTCTACACCAGTATATACAGTTTTTGAAAGTCTGTTTCACCCTTTTGCAAATGAAATTCTTCCTTTTTAAAAACATTTACAAAAATAAAGAAACCTAATTAATTAAAATGTACTTTTCATGTATTTTAGTTTCAACGTATTTCTTTTATAAGTCTAGTTCCCAAGCATCTATTCTTTTTACACTACATCAATATTTCTTACTATGTAAGAAAAGCTTTAAGTTTTTCACTACTCCGACTACGACTGCGGTTAAAGCACCGCGACGACTCCGACTCTTGACCAATAACCTAGATTTGACGACTCCAACTCCACAGCCCTGATTATATCACAAATTAACGACATATGTATTTTGATTTGTGTGCTAAAAATTGTTTTCTCAAAGAGTTATGTTTTGAGATGAAAAAAAATCCCGGTTTATATTATCTTGTAAATATTCGAATATAAACAGTAAATTAACTTGTAGTGATATTCATCGACCGTATTACAAGTTGAATCGAGTAATCGAGCTGAACCTGATGATGGAGCACCAGTCGTTAAACATCTCATGCTTTACATCTCCTGTCAGTACTAAGTAACTCGTTATACATGTGAATCGAAGACTTGATGGACCACCACGTGTGACGGGCAATCTCTGCCAGATTTATTTACGAAGATAGGCGCTCTCGCGTCCGGCAGTAATTGGTGTGGAACTGGTTCAAGATCTTTTTTAACGACGCCCTCGGTAATTCGCGGGTGAATCATAAATCTCGGCCCGCTAAATTCGGAAGGTACAAACCGTATATTAATTAACATATTGTGCGTGTTTTGGGCGAAATAATTAAACCCGGGACGCAGCGGGGGTTACTTGCGGACTCGCAATTAAAAACCTTAAAATCCGAGGCGTGGTGTATATTCGGCGAAGAATCCGCTGCTTCGGTAAATTTTTATTTTTTATGTACGTTTTCAAAAGTAAGGTTGATAACCTCGAATTAAATTTCAATCACATGATCAGGTTTCATTAACTCAAGGGCCTTCTTTCGCTAACATATAACTTGTTTGGGCATTAAAAATGTGCTCAAGTTGTACCTATCTCAGTTGTATATGAACACTTACCATCCAGTTTCCACTATATTTGCCGAATCTAATGCAAGAAGAAAGTCTATTTAAAATTAAGTTTAATATTATATCATGACCAGAAACTAAGCGTGTCTTCCGCTTCGCTGCAATGTTTACATCTCTCGACAACGTGTATATAAACACACATATGTATATATAGTAACCATGTCCGGTCCCAATTCATAGCTATTTGAAGAGTTTATGTCAACATATGTTATTCTACGAGAACTGCTTGTGAATCAGTTGGCCAACTTATCTTTTTCGAAAAGAGTAGAAATTGAAAGGATACGATGTCTATGACAAGACTATTGTTGGCTAGACGGTATCGTTACGCTTATAAGATCGGATGGGTGGGAGGTTGTTTTTAGATAACACAAACACACACACACATGCCTTCGAACATTATAAATATGTAGTTAAATTATGGATATATGGTCACGGGACAGAATTTTTGTGAAGATTTATGAAAAATAAGCACATTAGATGAAATGAATGTAAGGCCTACGATTTTTTTTGAAATGTTTTGTCTTTAATTTTAAATTTATTATAAAAGAAGGTCCTAAAAAATACTTCGCAATAAGTATGAAATCGAGTAGTTTTAATTTACTGGAGCAAAAATGCAACCACAAACTAAACAAATAATAATATTATACAGATAGAGACAGTCACATAAGTTTATTATTTGCTTAAAATAAAAATAATAATTTTATTATTGGCCAATATTAAAAACAAATTCTTCTTCCAAAACTCATACAATAATCAGTAATATTCTTCAGATTTAATCATTTTGACTCCATATTTTATAATAATTCACAAGAACTCAAAGAGTAAAGTCAAAACATAAAATTATAAGCCAGTATGTATAAATTTTTTGAGTTTATCTCGAGAGGATTGGGATTCTATCCCGTGACCATATATCCATAATTTACCAATATGTATTCATATTATTAATTGCAGGAAAAATTGGACATTGACATAACAACATATGATGTGAAAAAAGTAGAATTTTTTAATGGTTGACTTTGTCAGGGCCAGGAAGGGTATCTTTATAACATATATACTTAAGAGGCAGGATCCTCAAAATATTTCGAAGGGTTTAATTTAAATTATTGTAGTTGTTAAAACTAGACACCATTATATAAAATTCGACGTTGAACGTGTGTCCCAACATGGAGGTCCGTCTTTCTTTGCCGGCATACCGCGAGGCCTGTCGCCTTTCTTTGCCACTTCCTCCTAAACTCGCCTCACTCGTTTGTCGTCTGAACTCGGTCCACTCGCTGCCCCCGTGACTCGCATGCCAATTGGCTACTGCTGGAATTAATTCTTCGTTCAGTGACTGTGCAACTTTTCGTCGGACTTCGAAGATTTATAAAAATAAACTCAAGATCGCATTCTTTGTACAGATTGCATTCGACAAAGCGATTGTCAAAGGTTCAAATAAAATATAGCGTTTTATAAAATAATGACCATTACCTCACTGACCTGACGTCAATAATTTCAAAATGCACATAAGCCGGTGAAAAAAAAACACTATTATAGTCTAAACACTGGACTTAACTATTCTTTCCCTGTATTCATCGATACCTTTGCAGCTGTCTGGGCTAAGGATACAAAATTATGAATCTATTTTAAATACCACTTTTATGTTACGTTAAGTGGCACATGTTTCGTTTATGTGTAATCCAGGTATATTAAATACTTCTTGGAATTCATTTTAATTGTATTAAATTTTTTATCGTTTGAATTTTGTACTTTTCAATGAGTTTTTTCGCTAACGGCCCTGGTTTCGCCTTTGACCATTACCTTGAGCAAGGTGAACAATTTATAGAATATTATCGGCATATTTGCAGAAGATGTCTTCGGATTTAATTAGAAAAAATATATTTCTGACGATGGCGTGATGCTGAAATAGCCGCTAAGAATATATAAGTCATAATGTGTGCCCGTAGTGCATTGACAATACATAAATATCTTTTAAGTTATTATCATTGATACATTATTATTTTATAGTTTTGCCTATGTAGTTATAGTCGCAACTCTCGCACGGGTTGGGCACTTTAGTATGCGAAACTTTAAGGAGCATTGGAATCTTCTTTGCTTGTGTATAATGCAAGTTATTGGCCTGACTTACGCAACCGCATTCAACTTGCAGTGAATACAAAGTGACAATATTAACGACCGGTTTTATCGTTTCACTTTTTATTCGAGTACAATCAAAAGTAAGTTAGATGTTGCCTTTATCTTCAACACCATCGACATTATATCCGATCTTGTTAATAAATACTACAAATATCTTGAGCGATAAACCAATCATTATTATGGAGAGCAACATTGCGTTTGTCCATCAATAATTTAGAGACAATTTAATTAAATCCTTTGCATGTTCACGTGCACGTTTTTATGCAATAAATCATTTCTATCTTTAGAGACTGTCTGAAAATGCAATCAATCAATTATGTCTGTCCTTGTTTCATTTTTTTTACGTCAGTGATCTTCTTATTAAGAGATCTTCTGTAATAAAATCATCCCAGTGCGGACAGTTTCATAAATATATTTTTCAATCTCACTATGTTCGATGGCATGGGTGTCTAAATTTACCTCCCATCCACCCGATCCTAAAAACGGGTCGTAGTGAAATCAATCAGCTATCTACTTGTTCTGTCGTATCCACATCCGTTATCCCTATTCTCTTCGAAAAAAGAGATTGAGTAACTGGGTAGCAAGCAGCTTTGGCCGAAAAGCTCTATTACAAACGAGGACTCGTTAAAAAAATACTTATACTTTACTGTAATAACGACAAATACATTCGACACCCCTATATCTTAGTGATTGAGACTGCGTTATGGAGGATTAGGATTTTGAGGTTAGGTTCTTTAAATTGTATATAATGAATTTATATATAACATGATCGCATGATAGATAGTACGGTAAGCAGAGTCAAGGGACAAATAACTAGTCACAAATATTTTTACAATACACTCAAAATGAATGTATGAAAAATCTAATTTGACAGAGAAGAAAAACTACACGAGATAGAGGACTGGACGCTATAGAAAAATTTGCAAAACGAGGGTTTTCTGTTCATTTCTTAAAAATACAACATTTGTGATTGAATTGGCATTTACTATAGCAGGGGTTGCCAGACTTTTTTGCCCGCGATCGACTTTCGTTTGAAATTATTGGCGGCGATCGACCAACATTAAAAGTAGTAATTTAAAGCCTTTATTAATCTAATTGCCAACCCTTGTTTGATCCGGGTTTTAGAAAGAGATTTTCGTCGATATTCGGCTAACTTCGAGAATTTAGCGTGCTGTCCTTGCACGCTCCTTGGGACGGGCACCAGAGATTTGTACAGATCAGACACGCGATCGACGCTTTGGCCACCCCTGTACTATAGTGATGACAATGCCTCCATTATCAACAGCTGTTGATATAATATTTCTGTCGTGAATCTGAAATATCTGTCAAACGTCGTGAACAACTAAATAATTTTCTTCTTTTAATTGAAAAAAAACCAATTTGTTAATTTTATCCATTACTCCTTGAGTTGATATTATTGACATCATTAACAGGCTAGGCCATCGCGGTTTAGTTTGAACAGCAAATCGTCTCGCGAGCTTTCAAGTGTAGCCATCTTTGATTTAAAACGATGAAGCAATTAACACTAATAATTAAACGGGCGCCACTTCAACACCTTATTTTGAAAAGGTTCTAACTGCTGTTGGTCCTGTTTTGAGACATAAGCGTTTAAAGTTTGGAATGATCATACTATCTAATTATTCTAATTCAAAAGATAAAAATCACTTGTAATTATGAGCAAGAAAAAATGTTTCAAATTAATTATTTTGAGCATATTTTTTTTATAGCACAAACCATTCTACTGAGAAATAATTATCTTAATGATGGAAATAATGATCACAATCTTTAAAATTTATCAAATAAATTTAGTAAAAAAAGTGCGCAGCTGAACTCCAGAATTCAATAATATATGATTTAGAAGTTGTCTTATATGCTAGAATACGGTTAATACAAACTTTTCCCACCAAAATGTCAGTTAGAACATTCTCAAAGTAAAGAAACGACTTGTTGGGCGATTTCATCCGCTGTGACAATGTATCCGAAATTACAGTCATTTTAATGCATGTCGCCATTACCACTTGCACGATATCATTTACATTACAGCAGTAATTGTCTTATAATTAAACTGGTCAATTTAGGCTATGGCCTAAGTGGTTCAAGACGTTGGTAATATCATTCGACTGAACCAGGACAGAGGCATACTTCGATTGAGAGAAGCAACTCCCGCGAAGACTTATTATTTACTAGTATTGCTACCCGGCGTCGCTCGGACTAAGCGACTAATAATTATTTAATGTTATATCATTCGACATAATTATATCACAAAATCTAACATCCAAAATAGAGTTAAAATAAAATCACAACTTTATTTAATTTGATGACAGCCCCGCCCCATTCTCGCCCATTAAAATGTCCAAATTCAAGGAAAAAATCTAGTTTGCTGTCAAATAAAATGTCAAATAATACCTTCACGTAAATAATAAACATTATTATCAATAATAAAAGCCGGGAAAAGTTTAGTAGAAGACTAATTTATTACATTTTGACTAAATGTCTTCGCCGATAAAAATTCAAACATATTTTCCTTTCATATTCGTTTTTATGGCAACTTAATGACCAACAATGCAAAAGAGAATTACAGACCCACAGACATACATACGGCGTTTCGGTTTTATATATAAGATTTTGTCCCGTAACTTACAAAGTTGTTTTGAATATTCCTACTTTTTAGCATTTTACAAGTCACATTTTCTCTATATATTATGATCGAACACAATCCTCTTTGTATTGCTGCATGTATACATAATGTATTTATAGACTGGTATATTATATAGCGTTTGACAGTGCCATTTGTAATTTTTCTACCATGCGCAGATATGTAGTGAGAGAGAGAGTGTATCCAATGTTGAGATAACCGCTAAACAGAGCCAAATAAATATACATTGCAATTAACAAACCACACTTATTTTGTACTACTTCCATTCATATGTTATGAAGATCAGTTTCGCTCAGCGTGAGCATTTTCAACATTGATAAAATATAAAAAAGAAACAGACTTAAATGTAATTAATTCATTTCCACAAAGAATTGACAAGTCAACACTTTTGCTTCGTGTTGTTTTAGGAATAGTAACATAACGGTAACAGCAAATACAAATTAAGTTTAAACATAGTTATGTTGATGGCGTGAAGCTGGAATAGCTATAAACTAACTAATTTAAATATTGTGAAACTTTATATTTTTATAATTTTCCCTAATTATTCATTAGCAGATAAATATGTACGTACATGTGTGTTAAATTTACCTAGTACCCTTGTCCATTCGCAGATTATCGCCTGTTTCGTATATGAAATTATATATTCCCAGTAAATTAGTTTACCTGCTTCATGTCTTCAACCCTTCCTATCTACCCAGTGGCGTCCTTCGCAGTTAAAGGCAAGGATAGTAGTTACAATAAACCTCTCCCCGTTTCTTTCTAGTCAGTTAGACAGGTCATACTAGATCCTTTGTGTTCCTTTCTACTGCATTTTTTATCACGGACAAACTGTATGCAAACATTTCATCCATACTTTTATTATTACACGGTAACTATATTTGTAAATGTGCTATCAAATATTCACGTACTGTTACTCGGTTTTATTGACATAATCAACTATAAATATACATATTTCTCTTACTATTAAATTAAAATGTATTCTATATTGAATCCTTGCTATAATTGATGTGAAAGAAAATATATCATTTTGAAGGTGTTAACTGTGAGTTCTTGGTGGAAACACCTTTTTATGTACAGCTTTCACATATATTTCGTAAAAATTATTTTATTTGATATTGAAACCATTTAATGTATGATCTCATAAAACTAAAGCGTCCCTGAATTCTCCATTTTATTTGGGTTAACTTCCTTTACTGATTTTGTAACATGAACAAATAAACGAATTACTTCGAACAATGTTAATCGGTGGGATATATTTAGCTATATCATATAAAATTTAATTGATCACTTCGTTATTACACGTATTTTTTTACAATAAGTGACACGTGTTTCGAATCTTTGAGAAGTATCTTATGACTTACTGTAGTAAATATATCTAAGATTTACCGATTTGGCGTTTACTTGGTAGAACTCCATTATAATACGTTGAAAAAAATAACAATGGATTTTAATTCTTCAGAAATTATTTTATATATTTGTTGATTTTTCACCGTATTAATCATACGATGGTTAGTTCAAAGATGCTTCTGGAAAAAACGAAACAATAGTCACTACGACTTTTAATAAATACGTGGAATAACAAAGTTATCTATTTAAATTGGAAGTAGGTGAATCATTCTGACATGTTGCCGGATTTGTAAAAAAATATAGTGTTAAATAATTCTTTACTGTAATGCATTTTTTTTTTCTTAATTTATGTCACCTCATCTAAGTCCTTATTTAGATAAAATAATATTTCTCAAATCGCCGACGACGAAATGTGGACGATGAGGCCGTACTCGTGTACCTCATCCAACGCACGTATGCCAGTCTCTTGGTATTCTTTTGTACGATTCTCTCCCTTCTTCTTTGGTAAGAATAAAAAATGTTTACCCCGCAACAAATAGTGTAGTGTGGCACTGGCTTGGTATTCTATTGTCTGTGTGGATGTATGTATCCGTTAGTAAATTTAAATACATATATACATTTTAAATATTTACTCAAGTAAAACGTTCTTCTTAATAATTATGCAATATGAAATTTGAAACGACGCGTAGTTTAAATGTGTTGGGCTTAACGGGACTCTTTTAAGTAATGTACAATTGCTCTCTCTTTAATGTTTTCATAGCTATGAGCCATGGAGGCATCTATTCATTGGCACTATTTTCCCATATCTATTAACGTGTGGAGTATGTTATATTTACCAATATAATATTCTTTTGAGTGGTCTGGAAACAATGGCGGCAGATTTCACAATCCTAAAATGTTTAGTCTCACCTTACATAATATAATTTACATTGGTTTTGAAATATAAATATAAACATTTTTACAATAAAAACTTAATCCATCATCCGTCTCCCACTGTGCAATAAACAGCCGTCAAAGTTTTGTACAAAACTACAAACCTACTGTGAAAATTATACACTATGAAAGAAAATAGATTTTAATTTTTCACAAAAGTGCCTTTTTTGTTTTAAATTTGACTTGAGAAATTGCCAAGATGAAATATTTAACTCACTGGTCGTCTCCCTGGTTCGTACCGCCCATTAGTGGGCGGTAAAGGCTTCCGTGGTTGGCTTTGGGCGATTTTTGATTTTACCCCAAATTTTTTCACCCGTATACTGGATTAAAATATATCGGCGGTAAGGACATTTTACCATGAAAAATTAGCAAAATTTGGCAGTAGGCATAAAAAGTTTGATAAGCCCTGAACTAACTGAACAACTTTTAAGGTGTTGACACTGATAACTGTCTTTTTCGCCTGAAAGGCATTATTTATATGAATAAAACACATTCTATGGTACCTACTACGTCCACATACATATATCCACCGGTTAAATTTAATCGCAAGTATTGTCGTCACTCACCTTCATTGTATTCAGAGCCCTCATTCAATGTTATTTTGTCTAGAATGTGTTCGTATCTTCGTACTCTGTATGGTTCCTAACAAATCCGTAATGGTAAATCAAATAGTTCTGACGAAGGTGTAAGCCGAAATAGCTATCAACAAATATATAAAATAATTTATCTAGATCTAAAATACATTGTTATTTTTCTTACCGTATTCGGTCTAATTTATATTGTTACCCTCCATTGACGGCTGTTTCTTCATCCTATTCTAGCCATTTTCACTTTTCTCAGGCTTTATCCACACAATCGATCCAAATCATCCCTGGTTTATGCCTAAACTTCGTTAGCCCCAGATTAACCTGTTGACCATTCTTTTACCTACCAGCAATCGATTTAATTTATTTTTAATGTATTACAATTCACTCGCAATAATTAGTTATTCCCTCAATAATTCCAACTTCATCGTTGGCATTTATTTGGTAGAACTCCATTATAATACTGTGATAAAAATAACAATGTATTTTAATTCTACAGACATTATTTTATATATTTGTTGATAGCTATTTCGGCTTACGCCATGTTTAAATCTGCATTTACTATCATTTATATACCGTTGTAGACAGGTTACGCAATACATCTTCTTCTCTGTTTTACCATCCTAGTTGTATATGGTATTAATGAGTTTTTAAATGTGACATATTGATTTGACGTATTTCTCCTAACTTTCTACTTCACTTTAAATATTATATCAGCGGTATGCTTACATCGGCCACGTATACATCGTCGACATTCTTCCGCGTAGTGGAACAATTTATTGCGATCGGCATTCGGAATGCATCTATTGCAATATGCAACGGTGCACATTGCTTTGATCGTCGAAATATTTGCATTGAATAGGGTTAATTATGAGCAGAGAGTTGAAAGGATTTAATCGACATACTGATACTATAAATATTATCATTCGGAGAAGGTCTTTGAACATTCTAAATGTCCACTTTTAGTTCATTTTTGACAATGTATTCGTAATAATTCTTGGGCTTAATCGAACGGAAGATACAGGGATTTTATTTATGTTACTGATGAAAGATTTGGATGCAAAAATTATTTTATACACCTAATCCTTTTTTACAATGCAAAATTGCACATACGAAAGAAAGTCGTGTAAAAAGGCACATTAAAATAAGCTAGGGTGCCACAGCCACTTTTTTGACTTGTAACAAAATTTTCAAGTAAATAAATATATTAAAAATACGGTTTTTATAAAAATAAGAAAATAAAATCTAGAATTTAAACGTGAAGAAATACCACCCCTCTTTCTTGTGTTTTCAGTGCCAAACGTTCACTCTTGCATCAAGTGTATGATATTTGTTATTTTTTTGTATTTTTATCATCAAATGTACATGAAGTGGTTACAGTTTTTATAAAAATGAAATTGCTCGTTTTTTTTAATGGTTAAAATTTGAAACTTGTTTTATCTTCGGATGGATATGAAAAAAAAATATGTAAGAAATGACCGACCTGGTACTTATTCATTTACCACTACACCACTGGTAAGCTCATATCCACGTTTTAATCTATCATAAACTTTCTGTATGCATTAATTTTGCATTTCAGCTAACTCCCAGGTCTTTCCCTCTGATATTAATTTGTTAATATGGTAATGTTATCTTCACAAAAACATTTCCTTCCTTTACCAAAAAAAAACGTCATTGGATTAAATAATTTTGCGGTTAAATTGTTTTTTATCGCATAATAATTATTTTACGTTGCGGTTTTTCTTTGTGTGGCGTTTACCCTATTTTCTTTATTAGAATTGAATTAAACACAATAACAAGTGTGTTCCGTTTATCAGTTTAAAATGCTCACCATCTGACAAAAACCGGTTCAGTTCAAACAGATTTTGAATATACTTTCGATTGATTCGGCGGTAACTTTGTGGAAGTTGTGTCCTAGTCCTCGTATACTTTCCATCCCTACCCTCTTCGAAAAAGGGAGGTTGAGCAACTGAGTAGTGTTGAGATAAACTCCGCATGGTTAGAAAAAACATTTTTTTGACAGCATCATAGAACATGAATTGTCACAATATGATTCTGACTTCGTTTTTTGTTTTTAATAAATAGTATTTTATGTAATAAGTATTTAAAAAATGTATATATGACAGTGTTTTACATAAATGAACTAAGTAAGTGCACACAATAAACTTATTATTTTTTAATACATTTTTGATTGATCGGTACCCAGCTTTAAAATTGGGGGAGATGTACTAGTTTGGCCCTTGGGTCTACGTAGTACACGAATAGGGTGCAACCTCGGTGGTTCGAATTCCCCTAAATAAATTGCTCGATAACTACCCCAATGAGTTTAGCAATGTGATATAACTTTAACCGGATTAAACTTTCAAATTTACACTGGAGCGATTGGCTTATATCACAGACCCTTTCTCAGATTATTATGTCAAAATCTTTTTTTCTACGCGTTTTTCTTGCGTCCAATGAAAAATATTTGGATTCTTATTTTATTTACTAATTTAATGACAATTAAAACCACTCGTTTCTTTTAATGTGTCCATTGTCAATACTTGGTGGTAAGGCAATAATTGGAACATTTTGTGCACTTATTGCACAGTACAATTTTTAATAGAGTATTTTCAACTGATAAGAACTTAAACAGAGTTATGTTATTTAAGATTTCGTCTGAATGTTCTGGATGGTATTGCAATATCAAATTAGAATATTTGTTATTTTGTACTTTTCCATTATTTTTGTCGCTAACGACCCGGGTTTCGCCATACGGCATCTTCAGGCATTTCAAATACACGAATGAACTTTTGTACTAAGTACAAAATTAAAACAATTTAATGTGACAGAGTTGTGTATACAAAACAATGCAAGACTAATTATAATAATGGTGAAGTGAAACAGGTACTAATCTCAGTAAATTAATTGTGAAATAAGTACTAAAAATGTTTTATTATTTAAATAAGATCCTGATTTCGCTCAGTTTGTTCAAGTTGATAATATGTATAATTAAAATTGTAAAAAAATAATTGTTTTCGACGTAGGTATACTGAATATAAATATATCGTCGTATTTTCTATTTTTAGGAGAATCGAGTGATTTTTTAAATTTGCATTACGCAAATTAAAAAAAATCTAAATGCATTGGTCTATCTGAGTGTTTATTATTGTAAGCAGTATCGATATTATCACTATCGAACACAATTGAGTTTGACGTAAGTTTAGATAGTTATTTTTGCAAGAAATATTTCAAATTCACTGCCAGTAAAAATATTCCAAATCATCTCCTAAATGAGTTGTATGAATATCGTCAAACTAAAATTACAATTAAAATGAAATCGGGAACCATGTCACACAGGTGAACCAATCATTAACGCGACGGTGACTCATCACAAGACGGTCAGTGCACCACTGAGAATCAGGGACCTTCAAAGGTCCAATACTTCCGAATTTTTTGGTACCTGAGAGTTAATATCCTCACGGGGTAGGGTTTTGAGAGACCGTTCGGGATCCGGTCAACGCACTTGCTTAACCGCACAAGGTTACCAAAGCCATGTAATTAAATTTACCTTTGTTCAGAGAATATTCACTTCTAAAAAAATATATATATTTGAACATTGAACGATGATATTACATCTTCGAAATAAATATTCATCGTTCGAAATTTAAAACTTTTAATACGATGAGCAATCCAATTGAATCAATCGATTCATACGATTCCCATGGATCAAATCGAATCTTATTCAAAAAGTGAAGCCTCAATAAAAGCGACTGTCGGTTAAAAACACAGATTTTAATCGGGAAAATTGACGGAAGCGTGGTTAATGCGGAAAGATAAAAAATAAAGATTCTGAAACATTTTATACAGTCATGTTCACATACAGAACAAAGTTAAATATGTGGGACCAAGAAGTGCCTATATCAAATACATCAATTATAGTATAGGCAATTGTTTGATACTGAAAATATTTTGGCATTGTTGTTTCTGAAAGTTTATTGAGATTTATGGTATCTATGTAGCCTAGTACCATCGTGGTTAACTGAACTATAAGTGTACATATACAATTCTTACATACACTAATAAATCTCAAAGTCTGATAATCTACCATAGAAATTTCTTGGTGCAACGTATGCTGCAACATTATTTTGGCGTAGAAATTAGCTGTTCTTATATTTCATTCATTTTTAATCGAATGACAGGGATTTTTGTACGGTGCAGTGGTTACTTTTGTACACTGGAAAAGTTATGAAACTCGATATTCTGAGTCTTACTTATATTTTTGATAATAACTGTGGAAGCTTTTGCTATAAGAAAGTACAAAAACGAAACCAAAAAAGTTCCTTCAATGCAATAAGAGTGTGGGACATTCGTGTTTTTTTTTTATATCCGCTCCCTATTCGGAGCATATGGCGGCCACACGGTGCCTCCAAGATTCTCTATCTCCCACAAACTTCCTCGCATCTTCCCAGGTCATCCCGGCGTCCTGTAGCTCCCCTGAGTACATCCTATGGATGGTCACCAAAAGCCTTCCGGGGCGTTGGATCCATCGGGTTGATAGAAGAGGCAGGCAGGATTCAGTCTCCCCTCCGGCATCCGCAGCACATGTCAAAGACAAGTCCATCGGCCCCTTTTTTATTTTGGACGTAATACGGGGCTGGTTTTTCCGCTCTCTTTTACTGAAACAAAAAGAAATTTATTGTGTGAATAATTTTGACCGATAATAATGTATCCGGAAGTTGTATTGATAAAGAAGCAAGGACCTGAGTGGATCTATAATTAAATGGACGAAATTAAAACTAAAATAATCCATTTCAAAGTCCTTGCTATATAAAATTTGAAGTGCAATGTTAAAACTATTTGTTATATTGTACCAAGTTAATACTATATAATCTCAAGTGCAATTATATGAACCTACCTGTTAACAAAGGGACGGGACCGACATGGTCAGATTATTTTTTTATATTAGAGTTATTCAGTCTTTGTTTTTGCTTTTCGTTTTACTTTATCCAATATTTATTACGGCCGGTTTCCCTGTGCCATGGGATTGGCTAAATCTCGCCGTCCGAGTCCAAAGTCGGGTGCGTCGATAAGAATAATCATGTCGATGTTTTATCAGTTGACGTCGACTGACTGCATGTTACAAAATGCGTGTGTGCATCGTAGAAGTGATCGATAGAAGTAGTAGTCAAACGTGTTTTAAGGTTTGACCCCCTTTTGGTTACAGCTGATCATTTATCCATACTATTTCAGATGCTCAACACCACGGCGCCGACACCTTGGCGTCCGCTAAAACGGTTATTATAGATAAGAAAAGAACACTTTTATTTAATTGTTACGCACAGTCAGTATTCGTAAGGGAGTTTTTTTTCAATAGGTTTTTTCTTTCCTAATTCTTTGTAGGTCTTTATAAATACGATACTTAGTTAGAATAAATTCTGATAAAAAAATAGAAAGTCAATTTTTTTTAATGAAATATAAATAGGCACTGAGCGACCGAGAGCCTGTTTTGCAGGATTCACATACTTTCAGTAGCGTTAACTTTGAAAGAGTATAGACGTACTTTTGGTTCAAACAGTAGAATGAATTAAATTCAATATAAAATAACTTCGAGTATTCCACGTATTGTGTTAACTAATTGTCACATGTGTTACGCCTCTTTCAAATGCATCTTACAATAGCATAGTGTAATTGTAATAAAGCAAGATTATGTTGAATTCCATTCAGTATAGATTTATTCACTCCTTTAAAGTCTTAGATATATAAAGAATAAACGGCTGTCTATAAATGCATTTTTTTATGTTTGGACAGACAGACAATATCAGAAAATAGCGTAAAGCAAATTAATCTACGCGTGTAATTCGTAACCATTTTGACAAGCTTTTCCCCTATTTAATTGTCTATGGCTTGTGATATGGACGTTAATGATTTAAAGTCCGTTCCTATCTGAAACTTTAGCACATGTACATATAAATGAAATCACTGAAATAAATTTATAAAAACATGTTTTTTAGTTCTAGAAAATTTATATTATATGTACTAAAAATTTTAATACACCATTTGAATCGTTACATATGGTTTCATCTTTATTTCACTGTAAGATAGTAACTTTGGTCTTGTAAGTAATTGGTCGCGCTTTTCCGAGGGTAGATTGTGTTTTTGACGGCTTTAAAAGCATGAAATAATTTTTCCATTTTCTTAAAATTTTATCAATGATATATTTATGAGGAAATACACATTTAAAAAATTACTTTTTGCTTAAAATAGGGACCTTTTATGACGATTGCTTGCCGGCGCTCTGGAATGCCCCATGGAGAATACGATAGATTTTTGGCAAGGTATGAGACGGGTTAAAAATCACAACTCGAATATTATATTGGGTTCATTCATATTAATATACTATAAATGGACTTAAAAGACGCTGGCATTGCAATAGTAATAATAAAAAAAGCATCCTTCGTTTCTTACTTCAAACGATCGGCACTGTCGCCGATTCAGTAAAATTACCAAAAGCTTTTGTCAGTTACCCCCAAATTTCCACTGCAAAACCATTTTTTTGTGTCAAAAAAAAAGTGAGTTTTCATAAGAAGTAGCGCTTTTAAATAAAACTCTGCCCTCCGGGGAAACCGACTATTAATGTTGATAAAAAAAATCCCTACGCCGTAGGTTCTGGTAGGCTAGGATTAGGTTATGGGCGTGGCGACGAGACTTCTTGCAGGGGGGCTTGAAGGTAGTTTGGGGGGGGGGGACCGGGGAACCGAACCATTGTCTCGTCGCCGACCCATCAGCTGTTATTATTACCTGAGTTTTTTTCGACGAGACCCGTCTGGTGAATCGGAGCATTGCCTGCGAGGTGAATTCATCGGCGTCGTCACGTAGATTCTAGTTTCTAGATTTACTAAAAGCTAGTCAACGATGAAAAAATCTTCCTGTCGGGTTAGTTTTTAAGCTCAACATATTCGATCATTGGACACTGAAGCCCTTTTGTCATATCTCTCTTAACTGTTCATTAATTTTACATAACCATGAGGTAAATTTCAATTCTGGTCAAATGCATTTGATGACAAACTGAGAAAGTGAGATATTTTCATTACTTTTTCCTCATAAGTTTGTGTTTACTGGCAATATTTTAAAAATATATTTTAAATTAAAGAATTACAGATAATGTGTAAAAATGCAAACATTTTCATGTGAAGAAAAATTGTCTCAAAAGCTTAATCGAAAATTGGCAGTTAAATAAATAATTTAGGAATTGATCAGTTTTGAAAATTATCGGCTTTTTAGAGACAGAAACTTAACTTATTTTTCTCTACTTTCCAGTAGAGCCAAAAACCAGGTTTCACCAGTAATTAATTTAACCTATTTTTTAACAGATACAATTTTTTACAATTCTTTATAGGCGATGCTTTGGCTTTCTGATTATCTTCCTTAATGTAACATAATAAGCAGAAAGCTGTGCTGTTTTAAGGTTTAGTGAAGCTATGAACAAGAAAGTGATTTTAATAAAAACTGTCTTCGTGTTCACTTCTATCGATATGTATCTTTGAATGTGTCTAACGTAACATACTATTTTGTATCTAGTGTCATTCACACCTCAAAAATCGAGATACATTTCTTTTACACTTAGTGGCCGAAATAAACACTTTACCATTAAATAACCTTTTTTTACGATACTGACTCTTTTCTCAAAACATATGACATCCACAAGTCAGCACTCCAGTTTATCCCAGCGTTCCTCCCTTGCTCCGCCAAGTACATCTTATGGATGGTTATCAGCGAACTTCAAATTTTAAGTCCATCGTCGTTTTTTTTAAATGAATATTTTTGACGTGATTAAAGAAGCGTTCTCGTCCGCCGAATACCTGGAAAATCAAACCGTAATCGTCAACTTTGAGATATTCGATAAATTTCCAAAATCATATTGGAAACGCGATATTCTCGATTCCCTTTTAGATTAAACGCGAAGTACATTTAACTCAACCACCACGGCGGATTCTCAGTATACAGATACTTAATATCACTCAAACTAAGTGGTTGATCAAGTCACTTTTTATTTGTTCCCCTTTCAATGATTCTTTTATTGAAGAAAAGCATTTCCATGTCATTAGCTGGTAATAAAATTTAACGATCGTATTTAAAATATCTGAAAATTGTAATTTACCTTACTGACGATTACTTATCTGATTCATTGAAATTCATTAACATTAAAACATTCGCTTATCAATCCTGATTGCGATAGTAAAACAATAAGCGATACAACTGTTAATAACGTGTTAGCACAAGTTTATTTGTGCACATGGAATACCTGAAGATGACGAAATGTGAAAAACTCATGGAAAAGTGCAAAATTCAAATTTGGTTTCAAAATTTCATCAACCACGTCCAGCCGAAATTCTCAATGATAGTGCACTACATACTTAAATCTTTTTTTCTTTACAAGCTAGGTACAAACTTGTATCAAATTTGAATGGAAATCGACTAAACGTCATTCTTTTGATTTCGGATGGGTTAGAAATGCATTTTTTTAACCCACATCTAGTTATAATAGTTGGTATTTTTTGTCAATAATATTGGAAAATGATTAATAAATAGCGATGCGGCATTCTTCCTCTGTTTGTACTTATTATCAAACATAATCAACTTACTCCTAATTAGCCGGATGTAATTTCTTTTGTCGTAAATGTATTGTGTTTATTATAACTCTCGTTAGCTGTCTGCCTTTGGATAACTGGTTTAACTTATCGTCTAGCGAAACTCGATTTAGGAACACTAGATTGTTGAATCGGAGATTGCATCTGTGAACATGGCATCCTGTCCTTTTGTAGCAAAACATCTGCCGTCGGCTGTTTTTTTTTCTTCCATTCCACAATATTTACAGCTTTTTAAAGATATCTGATATTGTATGCATGCTTCGTAATAAATCATCGCCTTCCACGAAAAACAATATTCGAGTATTTGTGTCAATGTCGTTTGCATTGTTTAATGTATGGATATTGAGTACATTTGCGATATCTATGTATGTAGGTTTGACTTATCAGTGTTGGCCTATTAAAAATACTGGAATTAATCAGTGAATCATAGAGTAAAAATATACACCGTATTAGCACTATTATGTCCACTTCTAATGCAGAGTCCATAGACTTTCAAGTCTATATCAACAGAGTATATTCTTGAAAAATTCACATGCTCTCAAGCTACTCTATTCGCGATCTATAATTCTATTGTCATAACAACGCAAACTATTTTGAAGTCTGTTGTTTGCCGTTGTAATGACAACTCAAAATAAACAATAAGTATGCTTATTGCCGTAATAATAGGCAATTTTGATGGGAAAACGTGTTGGTATTTATTTTTATATAATACTAGTATTGCTACCCGGCTTCGCTCGGACTAAGCTACCAATAATTATTTAATGTTATATCATTCGACATAATTATATCTCAAAATCTAACATCCAAAATAGAGTTAAAATAAAATCACAAACTTTATTTAATTTGATGACAGAAAAAATCTAATTTGCTGTCAAAGAAATATCAAATAATACCTTCACGTAAATAATAAACATTATTATTAATAATAAAAGCCGGGAAAAGTTCAGTAGAAGACTAATTTATTACATTTTGACTAAATGACTTCGCCGATAAAAATTCAAACATATTTTCTTTCATATTCGTTTTTATGGCAACTTAATGACCAAAAATGCAAAAGGGAAATACAGACCCACAGACATACATACGCCGTTTCGGTTTTATATATAAGATCTCAGATTTCATGGAATTTTAAATGTTTACGTAGTCTAAATGATAACTTATTTTGCTTGGCAATAAAGAAACGTCGGATCATATTATGTAGTGAGTTGTTTTGTTAACTGAATGTCAACGACATTGATTTTTGATAAATTTTATCAGTTATTATATGATAAAGAATGTCAAGTGACAGCAACGCAAACTTGCACCCATTTACAGTGCATCAGAAATGTCGGTTGATATATTTTAAAAATATACTACTATATAAGTATTTTTAAATGTAGATAGAATTTAAGAAAATCGCAGGGCTAATTCTATGATGGTTTGATCACATGATTCCAATGTAATTCATTACATTGATTATCATATAGCCGTCTTCACCATAGGTATATATTACTATATCGTATTCTGAATCGACTCCTGTCAAGTTGTATTTACTAACTGTATAAGCGGGGATTTCCGGCCAATTTATATTAATAATTTGTTTATGCATTATTTCACCGTTATGCAGGGAGTGTTCACCTCAAGTCGCTATAAAACACAATGCATCTTTGACCCAGCTATAATTATAATGAATTACATTTTTAATCCTTGTTAGATGAAAAAAGAACTTATTAATGATACATATCTGTTTGAGAAGTTCATTCATAGCTTGTCTTTATCAACAAATTATAAAGCAAAAGGCAAATTATAAAGCAACAAATTATATGGAAAAAGTACTAAAAATGCGTTATTATTTTTATTATAATGCCTTTCCACCAAGTATTGACAGTGAACACCTTAAAAGTGAAATTATAAAGCAGTAAAGGATTCTGTATACATATACGAAACAAAGTTAAAAAATAATTCTATAATTTGTATTCTTAATTTTATCTTTTTGCGCAGATTTATCGTTTCCTTATGGAGCATCTTAACAGTTAATAGTTTTATGGGGACAAGTCTTTCAACCTCTGGCGAGGATACGGAATACATTTTAGAATATAACGAGCTTGTATAACATAACTTTGTTTAACCATGTTGCTACAGCGATTAGATAACCAAAAATCCTGTCCTAGCCCTATCCTTCACTACTGCATTAAAAACATAGGTAAATCAACTGAATATTATTTATACCAAAAAATTGTCATTTTTTCAGTTCCCTATTTATAACCATTTCCACTCCCAACTTGGAGTATATATTTTTAACTGTTAAAATTAGAAAATTAGTAACTGCTCGTTACTCAGTTGCCCAACCTCTCCTTTTCGAAGAGATTAAGGACTGAAAGGATACGATGACTAGGACAGGACAAGTAGTTAGCTAATCGTTCTCGCTATGCACCTCTTTTTTGGGATCCGAAACGTGGGAAAGGATTTTTAACAACACAAACAAACACCCATTGCCTTCGAATAGAATCGATTTATCGACTGAAATCGGCTGAATAAATCTAAAAAAAAACAATCGAACCGGAGCGGTCCGTCACGCAAGCCAACGACGTAGACACCACGCACCGGGCTAGTCCCTATTCCCTATTTTATTCCTTATTTTTTCGTGTCCCGGCTCACGTGTTGAATGTAACAAGCCTATACAATTACAGCGGGTTGTGAGTAATTATTTTATTTTACTCGACTGTGGCTAAGCTACATTTTTATGATTGAGTTGTAGCCTCGTTGCCTTGCTGGGGTTTTTAACAGGGCTGTGGAGTCGGTAAAAAAGTCCGACTTATAAACCAGCATTTACCAAAACCACGACTCCGACATTGACCCAATAAATAAATCCGATTAAAAAAAGTTTAATATCGTCACTTTTTTCCCCTAATTTTTCTATTTATGTGTATTCAATTAAATATCAACCCTATCAATGCGTTGCCCTGGGGTTTTTAAAGGGCTGTTTGACTCCATATTACCAAAAAATGCAAAAATAAAAAGTTTAAACTTTTCAAATTTTCCGACTCAAAGTACCGACTCCGGCCACAACGCCGTACCGACTCCGTTTCCGGCTAAAAAGTTCCGACTCCACGACTCCTACTCCAAGTCCGACTCCACAGCCCTGGTTTTTAATGTCAGATTTCCCTTTGTGCATACTTTGCATTGATTATAATTTACAACGACACCTGTATAACAGATATTTCTTTACCCTGTATTTGCATAACACTGTTCCGTAATTAATTTATTTGCATTATAATTGTAAGGACTTGTGAGAAACAAGTTGTCATAAAGTATATGTATTCAATAAATATATTCTTTTGCTCGGTATTTTTAATTCTTTTTTTTTTTTAACTATGTCCGCTCCCAACTTGGAGCATATGGACTCCACACGGAGTTTATCTCAACATATGTTTTTTTTTATACGAGAACTGCTTGTTACTCAGTTGCTCAACCTCTCTTTTTCGAATAGAGTAGGGATGTAGAGGATACGAGGTCTAGGACAGGACTAGTGATTTGCTAATCGCTGTCACTATGCGTAGCTCTTTGGGATCGGGAAGTTGAGAAGAGATTAACAACACAAACACCCATGCCTTTGAACAGATTTGTCGACTGAAAAAATCCGTTCGTACCGGGAATCAAACCCGGGCGGTCTGGCACGCAAGCCAACACTGCGCCACACTGCGCCACGGACCGGACTTATATACTCAGACTTATATAATCAAATAATATTGCATTTTCAAAATTTCCGACTCCGAGTACGACTCAGGCCAAAACGCCGCGACGACTCTAACTCCGACTCCGGCCAAAAACCTCTGACTCCACTACTCCGACTCCACAGCCCTGGTTATAACAGATGCATCTGCATCTACCAATAAACAGGACTTCACCTTTACATAATTTATAAAAATCGGTTTTCAACAATTATGAAAAAGTTTTCTATATTCAATGTCCAAAAAATCCTGCCATTACTTGCCAATAAACATTCATTTTACTAGGTATCCCGTCGATGTTTCTTTTGTCATGTACCTTTTTTTCAATATCACGACAACATGCTTTGTAATTATTGAAACTCATATATGTACTTTCTTTTATCACATTTAAGTTGTTCAGTGTCAATACTAGGCGGAATGGCTTTATAATCAAAATAATAACACTTTTTATTACTTATTCCACATTGGATTTATTGAGATCAGGACCGGTTTCTCGCTTCGCGATCACTATGAATGGTTGAACAAAGTGAGTAAGAAGCATTCTGAAATTATCCAAATGGAAAAAAAATATTATGTATCTTTTATAACACATCCAACTTATAGGCCTGTTTTATAATTTAAAAGTAAAATTCAAATAATGTCTAATGTGAAACTAATATTCTTTTTTCTTTTTTACAGGTATGTACATCCTACTCGGTGACTTTTCTGATTACTTTTTTTAACGGGAGCTGGGAGCTTTTAAACACTTACATGCTAAGTAAGTAATACCACAGTTATTTAAAATTATTTAAATTACTTGAAGTGCCTGAAGATGCCAAAAAGCGAAACCCGACTCGTCAACGACCAAACTCATTGAAATGTACAAAATACAAACTTCAGATTTTTTTATTATTATTATATTTGATTTGTATATGTTACAGTGAACATATAAATCAGTAGTATCACTCACCTACCGCAAATTATTGTACAATGCAACTCGAGTTACCGGTTTATTCCACCGGCCGTGTGTGCAATTTGAAATACGACAACGAAGCTCCGGGCGTAAAACACTCCGTAAACATTGCGCTCGAACGGGCTAAACAAAAAGTGGTGAGATGCAAATTTAGGCGTGGGATGATGAACTGTTAATCGAATGAAACTCAAAAGCGATCATCTATGATTGCTCAACTCGAGAACGTTTTTTTTTGCTCATAGATTTTACTGAACAGATAGAATTTGCGTGATACGAATTTTTATAAAATCTTCCTCAGGCATTGTGCAGACTTGATATTAAATTTATACTTGTATGTATATATTGGGGAACACATACACACGGTGGATGCGTCGTATTTTCTTTAGAACGCGCACTTTTTTCAAAATGAGCGAAACCAGCCCTGATCTTTACATTACATGTGTGGAAGAAGTACACCCAAATCTCTTTTTGTGCGATTTTTTCAATGCCTTTTGTCACTATTTCAACGTACATGTGTAACAACTTAATAATCAGCGCGTTTTTCACATACTGTACGTGCAAACTCCAGTGTTTCACGTGTTTATTATAGTGTGACCTTGAACGTGAGTCCTTCCCGCAAAAAAAAAGGCAGAGGTGTACTCAAAAGCTGTGTTTTATTTACTTAAATATAAGTACCTTTCCGCCTATATCTGTCATTTTATTAATACCATAAAAGTGAACAACTTATTAAATCGATAAAGTATTAATAATAATAAAGATATTTAAATCTCTATGAGAAACATTACGATAACTGGCAATACTTTACTCAACTGGAGTTTTATCTATTGAATGGGCACTAACCCAATGCTTTACGCCCTTACGGAGTGCATACAAATATGAATGTTTGCTGATTGGCCATCAAATGCTAATTTCCAAAGTGATTAAAAGGGCCTGCAAATTAACAGTTCAATTCATGTTGGACTGGCGTTTTTTTTCATACGCGTATATTTTATAGACACCAAGGTCGGTTTTGTTCATAACAATCATTGATCAGTTTAAATTGCTCGCGATGAGCTAAAGCGGTATTGATCTTTACAATGTATGTGTGTAAATTGTAAAAAAATATGTTTTGTTGATTTTAATCCTATTTGTTCAAAAGTAATGGTTTCACTAAAAACGTTACAGTCATATCGCGGACGCCGCTCGAATTCGCACTTGTGTTTAGTTGTAGTTACCAGTAGAGACTCCAATTGCTCGAGTAGTTTCAGATGTACCAATTTTCTTTTATTAATTCAAATGTGTGTATTTAAATGAATTATTAATAAATAAATAAGCGTAATCAATTGATTATGCCACAGCTGCATCCATAGTCGGCGAATCAAAAGATTATTTTTCAATATTTAATTTTGTCTCTTGTCATCATAATCGTTGAATAATCTAAGATAAGTCAGCAGGACCCAATGCAAAAATAACAAAAGAAATTCTAGCACAGCACTGTCAACGGCAAAACAATTACAAATAAATATTACCTGACAGTAAAACCACGCGTATGACTCAGTTAAACGGAACGGTTAAAAATTATATGTATATACGTTTTAAACAAGTAAATAAAATTTGGAAATATGTCTTCATTTATAAATTACGAGTATTATTCGAGTATTTTTCAAAATACTCGAGTATCGAGTACTCGATACTCGAATTGGAGTCTCTAGTTACCAGGGTTGGGGAGTCGCTGGAAAAAACACGACTCCGACTCCAGCATTGACCAAAAACACGACTCCAACTCCAACTAGATAAGTTTAATTTTTTCACGTCTTTCTCATACCTTTCCTATTTATGGGTATTGAATTAAATATCAACGAAACAATCATACCTATGTCCAAATGTTATACCATAGGCTCCAAACCTTTTTCGGGTGGCGACCCTTTTTTATAAAAGCCATGTGACCCGCGACCCCAATGCATTTGAAAAAGGCATTTTTAATAAGGTTATTAATAAAAGCAACGAGAATGCATCATAGTGAATAAGTTCCTACTCCGACTACGAGTCCGGCCAAAACATCGCGACGACTTCAACTCCGGTAATAAAACCATGATCCTTTACTCCGACTCAGACTCCACAGCCCTGGTAGTTACGGAGATACTGAAAAAGGCACGCAACGGTGCACACTGGACGGCTCGCACTGCCTGTTTCATACATTGACTGGTCCCCGCTTCGTTATTCATTATGGTAATTAAAACGGCGGACGAAGCGCACACAGCCGCCTCTGGTGTTTTTATTGGGCAATCATTTCCCTTTATTCGCTGTTCATATTCACTTTTTTTTATTACTTATAAATGCGGTGATGTAAAACTTCGATAACAATCCGTCGTTTTCGCACCATTTACTTCCGACACGGTCCGCTTGAGCCATTAGTGAGTAATTCGCTACAAGTTTTTTTTTACTTGATACGTTGATTTTTTCGTACGCGATGTGTGGGCGGGGCGAATTCATTGTTTGTTGATGATCCATAGCACAACAGGTGCAATGCTCTTTAATTATTTTAACGAACAAACTGGCGGGTCGGGATATTTTTGACCACTTCAGTACCGTAAGGCCAGTAGTGGCCGCAGCGTACGGACGTCGCGAATAAAGTCGCAAATATTGCAAAATATATAAAAACATCTTTCTGTAAGAATTACTTTCTGTGATATTTTTCTTTTCAAACCTAGTGATATCTATACACTGTCTCTAGAAAAAAATGGTTCTTCGGTCAATCTTGTCCTGAAAAAAATGTTTTTTAGAATTCGGGCGGTAGTTGTGATCAATGCGACCATTTTTCTCCGCACTGAAGCGGTTAATAGATCAAGTCTTGTTTTATAATGCCACATCTTCTCCATTCAACCATCATATATTGATAATAAAAAAAATATATTTGGCATTACAGCTTACGCCAATGCGCCAAATATTCTTAATTGTGAAAGTCATACGAGATTAACTCGATGATAAGTAATAAATCAGTTGTGCACAAAATCAACGATAAATAACATACACCCAGCCCAAGATCTATTTTTTTTTTTCAATTGAAAACCATTTTACGCTTAGCTGCATTTTTGAAAATCTTTATCCGCTTCCGATGTGTAGTATATGGTTTCCTTATGGAGGGAGGTGTCTGTACATTTGTTTCATGTGAAAAACAGAACTGTTTGTTACTCATTCGCTCAACTCTCTCAACGCTCTCTTTACAGTCGATTAGAGTAGGATAGAAAGGACAAGGCAAAGGCAGTAATTTGTTATACTGTACTCCATTTTCGTTTTAACCATGTCCGCCCCAACTTCAAGCATATGGACTACTCATGGAGTTTATCTCAACATATATTTTTTATACGAGAACTGCTCAGTTGTTCATCCTCTCTTTTTCTATGTAACTGAGAAATCTGAACATGACAATTCAGAATATTTTCAGCTTTTTTTATTGCCCAATAAATTTAGTAAATTACTTATAAACTCCACGCAATCACCTGATAATGATATATGTATATTTTTTTTTGTGCCAGCCCTACGAATAAATTTTAAAATGCCGCAGGCGAACTACTATAGCTAGTAAACATTTATTGTAATTTCGGCGATCTCGGAAATGCAAATATTATCTTGTTGTGGCAACCCTATTCATAATTGGTAAATTGTTTATAATCAAATATGTATGTGAAAACCCAATATTATAGAGCGAGCGCGCTCGGACGGTGTCAAGGCGCCAGATTCAGGCGTCCGTAGGTAGGCCGATTGTCATGGAACCCTTTTTCTAAGAGAGTAGACATGGAAAGGATTCGAGGACTAGGACAGGACTAGTAATTAACTAATCGCTGTCACTATGCGTCGCTCTTTGTGATCGGAAAGGTGGGATGGGATTTTCAACAATACCCATGCCCTTGAACAGATTTATCGATTGAAACAATCTGCTCGTGTCGGGAATCGAACCCGGGTGGTCCGACACGCAGGCCAACACCGTTGACAGTGCGCAACGGACTGGACCGTACCGGACGGGTCTACTCTATAGTAAATTATAAAATTTACAGATATATTAAGAATACCGTTAAAAAGGATCCGAATGTGGCGTGACTAAATGTAAATAGTAATAGAAGTAAATGACAATTTTTAATGTAAACCCTCTTGAAATATCATTAACTGCTGGTAAAATAGAACTTTTTCCATTGCGTCTTAAAAAATATAATGCACAATTTTTATTCGAATTTATGTAGGGCGATCTCAAGATATTGCATTCGCATAATCTACGATACTTTGTGGCAGAGTGCAAGATAAATTATTCCCAAGTAATAGTACACGCAATGCTCTTGGAAGTCCCGGAATTATACCACGGAATAATCAAAGAATTATAATTTGTATGCAAATATTTAGATTCCAGCCGAAAAGTCAGTCGGGAAGAGTTCGCATAAATCGCTCCAATTTGCATTCTAATTTTATTTACCGACCCCCTCCCTCCGAGGCACACACACATCGCTACCTTATGTTAATGCAACAAATCCATGATAAGCCAGATTGCAGCCTGGAACATTACTCCTACTAAATTTCGTGAATATCTTAATTCGACTATATTTTAAACTTGCTAGATCGACTTTAATGAACTGTCAAAAGAACGAAAAAGTCATTATTAAATCTTATATAAATGTTCTCTGCCCAGCTCGTATCAGTCTTGTAACTTTAACTTATTACAAAAACTCCTTTTATTAGCTTTTTTTCTACGATTTTTATATTCAATACTATTGCTTGAATTTGATCGAATTTCTAGATTCATTATCCAACACATATTTGGTAATCCATATCCGCTTCCCAGGTGGAACAAATGGTATCCTTATGGTTGTATCTAGTCATTTTTTCCACGAGAACTGGTTGCAACTCGCTCAACCTGTCAAGTTACATGAGGGTTAAGCTGGTGGTTTCTAGACATCATTTGGTCTGATAACCTAACCTCCACGAGTATATTTAACACAAACACTGATGAATTAATTTTTGAAATCTTAGAATATTCGTATCTCGGGACGTTTGAAGTGAAGTGGCCTGAGAGTCGAGAAGAGTGCTATTCAAGACAACTTATGTGTCTTAAAAGTATTCGTGATTTGGCAGCATCGAAAAGAAAAGCTAGCTTTAAGCAGAAATCGATAATTGTTTTTTTTACCTTAAAGAAATAAAAATGAGTTATACTGAATATACTATCTTTTCCTGTCAATTATGATTTTTTCGATTATCCGGATTTGTCCTTATCCTGACTATCTTCATCCCCAATTAGTCCGGATAATCGAGGTTCTACTGTACTCGTATTTTTTCAGTGTGGAGTCTTTTTAGTTTTCGCATGACAGCCTGCATTACTTATGCAATTTCTTTTAGCATCAACCTCGTTTTATGGCGCTGATCAGTTCTCGCTCGATAGCTTTTAGCAAATTGTTTTCGGTGTACCCGGAGGCACTTCATGCGACGCCGCGGGCCGGCCGGGCGGGGGCGCCGCGACGCTGCAAGGGTAGGAAGGGTCTCGGCGTTAGCAGGTTATTTCAATGGGCTTTGTTGTTTTGAGCGCTTTAAGTCCGCGGCGAACTTGCACCGCCTGGCCCACCCGAAATGTAAAAGCTTTAATGTAGGTACAACCTAAGCGCGTACTAATGGAAAGACTGGCAATGTTTTTGCTTTATTTCTAACCTTTCTGTTAGCATGCGCATGTCTTTATTTTTAGTTTCATATTTCAACGACTATATTATCAATTCATCATCGCGCATTTCTGTATTATTATTATCCTTTAGTAAATAAAGAAACCCTTATTTATAATTATTTGAATAACAAAGATAGAGTCGCACAATTAAAACGGCTAGATTTGTTTACATTAAAACAAATAAATCAATGGTAAGTTGTATTTTAGCGTAGTATTAGTTTCTCTAGTTCAGCGTTGTCCTACAGAAATCGTTTGGTGGGCCAAATAAAATATTACCGGTAAATGGTGAGCCGCATAAAAAAACAAAACAAACGTAATAAAAACAATTTATTAATTAATAATTACATGCCGACTGTCATGAAGACAATTGGATGTCATGTCATACACAAAATGCTGATATAAATTCACGCCCCTGCTTTGTTTTGTTTGATTTATGAATAACAAAATGTATAATATATTTGTATAAGGCTGCCAACTCCAATAGAGCGGCAGAAAATATTAAATTGGGCCGCTGAAAATCTTAAATTGGGCCGCATGCGACCCGTGGGCCGCGTGTTGGACAACGCTGATCTAGTTTATACCCGCCGAACCTCCAGTAAAATTTTCTGTCATTATATCAAGTATCAAATAGATAGTAAAATATTTTTCACTGTTTATATTACAAGTTGATTGACCATTCCCTGTTATGACATATTCATATTAATCTTAACATAGTTGGTACTTTTTAACTACTGCACATTCCGCGCAGCAGTTTGAAAACATCCGCGCACTGATTTCAGGTTGGCGCGCACTTGATTAATGAAACGACCTGATTTATAAATACTGCTTAAATTATCTGAAAGATCCACGACGTACAGAAGCGTAAATTGATGAAATATTTTGATCACATTTATTTTTTCGTCCATGCCCGCTCTTTAAGCGTGTGGTCTAATGAAGTATTAAGTAGCATGAAGCACAGAAGTTGCTCGATATTCTAATCTTCGATATTCTTTTAATAACCTCTCAGCTCAGAGGTAACATTGTTTGTATGTAGGTCTTCCACACCCAACATCCACAGTTCAAATAATATAAGATCAAACTTGGCTGTTATGTCTGCTTTCGTGTATATATTATATATATATATCTGTCTTTTAATCCCAGAGCTTCCTCTTGGCTGGGGAATAATTCCGGAGCGCAGGAAGCGCCGGGTAGGAAGATACTTTGGGAAACGACGATCCGGTGCACACTTACGGCATAAGCCACAGGTTCCTCAATCGCAACAATTTCAGGAAATATGTCGAGAAGTAAAATATCAATTCTTTCGTTGGATTCGGCGTTAACTTTGGAAGTTCATTTTGATATAAAATTTAAAATAACTATGATTATTCCAGATATTGTGCTACTAATTGGGACACGTGTTTCGCCTCTTTCTATCACCCCCTTTTTGCTTCCAGTATTTTTTTTTATTATAATGACATGCTACATAAAGATTGAATTTTACTAAAACAAAAAAAGATCAGTATTATTCAATGAATAACTTGATTGAATTTGCATTTAATTTGACAAACAATCACTTCTGTATGACGATGATAATAACTTCCTCATTTAATAAACTCGCTGGCAATAGGTATTTGTAACAAAAAATAGCATTTTGATAAGGAAGTTACATTACTCGTTGAACACGAGTTTCTCTGCCTAAACACCCAAAGTATTTAGTAGGTATCGTTTTAATTGGCATTTACTTGGTAGAACTACATCATAACATGGTGTATTTAAGTTCTACTAAAAAACAACAATTTATACTTTCTATAGATTCGGCGGTAACTATTTTTGAAAACTATTTCGGCTCAGAATTTCTATGCGATAAGGCGTTTTTTTAACGATTCATATATTTGATTTTTGGTTGATCACGCTGAACCGTGGTAGAAGCGCTGGCATTACGCCCCGTTTCACCCTCCTTGCACCCTCGTCAAATTGAGCGTAAAGATTTGGCGGGCAAGGGAGGGACGACATTTCGCTCCCCGTAACACCCTCATGACGTACTCGGTCGCAGCATGCTTTGCTCGGTTCAGTGGAATCCGACCCTGTTATAACCAAGATCTGATGTAGTCCATGCCTGCATAAGTTTTAACACTTCATTTCAGGGAAAAGATGAATTTAAAAATTAAAAATGCACTCCACTGAAAAACTTTTCAATCAGTTGACACAATTTGATTGTTTTTGCGTGTAGCTATCAATAATCACTACGTTTAGATTTGTTTAGATATACATATGTTTAGATAGCAAAAGTGTTAATAACACCATAATTATTAAAACGTATATGTTTCCAAGCAGAATAGCATAGATTACTATAGTAAAGGAGGTGATTGATGAAATTTGAATCGTTTAAGTTATGTATATTTACATGAGTTTGATCTGTCGCTAACAACCCGGGCTTCGCATTTAGATTAAAAGTGCACACATGCTCTTGTACTGACAGCAGTGGTTAATTATAGTTCATTCGTGCACTTGAAACGCCTAAAGATGTCGAAAGACGAAACTTGGGTCTTCAGGTATTTCAAGTGCACGAATTAACTTGAACTGACTGAACTTATGTAAAAGTACAAAATCCATACGATCCAAATTTTATATTTAAATTCCACCAAGCACCTTCAGCTGAAATCCAAACTTATAGGCGTCAGAATAATTTATTATAAAATATTAATAATGTTGATAAAATTACCACTTTTTTTTTAAATGTGCCACAATGTTTGAATTTTTATTTATATTTTATAACGGCCAGGACCGGTTTCGCTGTTCGCTCGCATTGCAAATTTACGAAAAATAAATACAAGCATGGATATGTCAGCAGTTTGCACGCTCGCGATTTACAAAACCGTTCGTGATCATTGTATTATACACAGTGGCGGCTGGCGACAGAGTATTAGGGAGTACAAAAAAAGATTCAACTATTTTTCCGTACTACGGACAGCCAAAAATTCTTAAGACTGGCACTCCATTGGTATTGCGAACATCTGAATTGATAGTCCATGTTATAGAGGTGTTTTAAAATCCAATAAATAGGAAAGAACTCTTGCAAAAATAGTTGAATCTTTTTTTGTACTCCCTAATACTCTGTCACCAGCCGCCACTGATTATACAATATAATATGTGGAATTTATACTAAAAAAATGTTTTATTTATGAACATCTATGAAAAAATATATTGCATCTCCGGCAAAACTGTATATATATATTTATTCATCCTACTCAAATTGGTATAATGAAGTAGGTTTTTTTTTTGTATAAAAGAAATTAGCTATTTTTAATTTATCTTTATATTGAAGACTTTTCTTATAATTGTACCTAAATTTCACGCTACAAGAGAACATTGTATTTCAAAAGCCCCGCATGCACAATGGCATTGTTTCGTCCTTATTATTTATAACACGTTAAATAACGAAGGCTTTTTCTATACATTTTTTTTTTGTATGACACAACACAACGGCAGGGGGGTTAATTAAAGCATTTTTTATATTAATTTGTGTGTCATTGTATTTAAATAAACATTGTGCTATCGGTCACATTTTCCTTCGACACCCTTTCCGAGTCACGTGGTATCCTCGGCTTTCCCCCTTTTTTATTATTTTCTTCATCCCTCAGACATCTGTTAGGGATGCTTAATTCTTTACTCTAAAATTAAGGTTATACATATATTTATTATTTATGGTGTTAGCTTTTCTGATGGAAAGACAAAATTTATATCAATAAAACACATTTTCATTGCACTACTGCCACATTTATGTTGTTATGATCAGGACTGGTTTCGCTCGTTGTAATAATTTTAAACTGAGTCCAGTCAAAGTCCTCAATTATATGTGGAAGTTCCACTATATACAGTATCTTATTCATTATATAATGCCTTTCCATCAAGAAATGACATTTAAATTGACAAAATTGTTTGGTTTGTTCATTTATTTATACATATATTATTTTTAATACAAGAATTCAACGAATTTAGGGGGAGACATCTTAGGGAGTTTATTGAATGATATTATAGTATCTTGTGTCAATTATTTTTAAAAAGAACATACTTGCACACTTTTTTTAAACTGTGTCAAAGCTAAAAAATCTGTATAAAAAATAATCGCTACATTTTTAAAACCGTGCAAAAATAGGAACGGAACAGTAATTATTGTGCCGATATATTTCATAAAAATTATATGAGGAACAGAGCATCCACTTAATAATTTCGCTCTCGAGTACTGGTACCCGGGTACTCGTTACTGTCACTGACATCTCTTTCGCCGCCCTCCCCTCGCCTTGAATTAATTCGCACGTTTTCCCCTGCTGCCCATGCATTTAGCTCGTCGGCTGTAATTAATTCAACACGTTTCTTGGATTTTTTTGAAACGTTGTTACAGCATGCAACATGGGTTTATTATTTTTCGAAACTCACTTAACGTAATCAAAGTTCTGCGTAATTTTTGACGTCTTCGGATAGCTGAAATTCTCAGATATGATTACCATACGTAGTACGTATCTTCCATCCTATCATATACCCTCTCAACGGTGTGTATGTAGACTCAATAGAACATTTCATCAAAGGTTATTCAAACGAAGACTTGTTTGTATCGATTCGTTTAATGGGAAGTAAGGACTAAAAGTTATCGCGTCGCCTCGTTTTTGAGGATTTTTGGGGAGAAATTTTTACATCACTGACGTCTTATGCCACTGAACAAAAAATCTGTAAAACGATTGAAAAATCGAGTAATTTCATTTTTAACAGAGCACTATATCCCGTGGATCAAATTTATTTTTAATAACTTAGAATATTCACGTATTGTGTGACTTTTAAGGTATTCACTGTCAATACTTGGTGGAAAGGCATTATAATAAAAATAATAATACATTTTTAGTACTTTTTCCACATAAAATTTATTTGATCAGGACCGGTTTCGCTTATGGCGAGCATTATCAACTGATAAGAAATACAACGACACAGATATATTGATACAAAAGTTAAGCCATAATTACAAGGTATGACAAACAATTGGTATTACAACTAAGCAAATAAATTGAAGAAAATTAGCGATGCGAAATGATGCATGAGCGAAACCGGTCCTGATCAAATAAATTTTATGTGAAAAAAGTACTAAAAATGTACTATTATTTTTATTGTGTGACTATTCGTGACACGTGTTTCGCCTCCTTCAGATACATTAGACTTACTATCGCACAATTGCTTAAGTATTTACTATACTTAAGTTATTTTCAATTTTCTATAGAAATTAACTTATTACCATTAAATTCCCGGTAAATTTGTAGAATTTCATTTTAATATAGAATAACTTCCATATTATTATTCCACGTATTGTGTTACTAATTGTGACACGTGTTTCGTTTCTTTCAGAGGTATATTTAGACTTACTATCGCAAAGTAATAAAGCAAGATTGATTCTAATATTTAAAAATGTTTTATTAAAAAATGGAGTAAGGGAATTTATCCTTTTTACGGGAAGCAAGGAAGGGTAATGCAATACGTGAAACAATTTTAAGTTATTTTAAATTTTATATTTATTTGTTATTTTAAATAATCCTCCTTTTTTCTGCCAAAATGTGAAAGTTAATACTGATACCGCCCTAAATGGTAGGTCTTCAGAACTCTCGAACGATCTATTTTCCACCTCAGTCTATGAGTTTAAGTCGATATCAGTAAATAAATTCATTCTAATAATACTCTATATTGAAATCTATAGCGACTCAATATAGAGTAATTTTAAATTTGTAAAAGAGACATTTATGCGGACGTCTCGCTCTAAATGTCTCTTGACTCTTTCACGCCCTGAGTGCATGAGAATGCATGGTATTTCATGCAATGTTCGATGGGCCATAAATAATGCCTTATCGGACGCACGTGTTAACGATTTTTTTTGTAACGGTTTGCTACCTAATGGAACCGCTTTCTTTCATACAGTCGCAGTTAGAGATTGAAGTGCATTGAAATTGCACGTGCCTGCCAGATAAGTCTTACAGTCGTGGTTGAGGGATTCTCCCAACTGTATGCCCTGGAAGTAGCCTGCAAGCTCCTTATCCTCTCCCTAAGGATAAATTCTAGTAAATTCCTGATATCGCCTTCGCAATTATAATAGTCGTGTGTTATGTATTGTAGAACGTACCGTGTATTTTTAATCTATCTGTGTTAAATCCGTGTGTAAAGTCTGTGAAAATTCGTAACAATTAAATAATGGGTGCTAACCGCACCCACATAACGCTTTAAGATCGTGTTTTGTTTATAAGAGCACCATGTTTCTCCTACTCCGTTCCCAAAATTCCTCTCCCTCAGTATCGGATAGGAGGCTCCTTCTCGATTTACGAGGGAGCCGAATCAAGGTCTTCTCAATACCTTATCAATACCTTCTATAAGTGTTATCCAAAATACACCATTTCAATAATTTTGTTAAGTTAATGTTCGACAAGAATAATGATCGAACTCAAGATTTTTAAAAATATCCTTGCATCCATCGTTGATTGAGTTAATAATTAAATATTCACCTCATCAAAACGAAATCAACCAATTGTGCATTTCGGTGAGTAATGTTGATTATTTCCATTTCTCCGAGCCAAAAATACTTTAATGACCAAACTTTCCCGCTGGGGTACCTATCTAACAATATTTTGTCACGCTATCCGTATTTTTTTTTGCTTCATTACTTTTTGTGTCCTTCGGCTCTATGCCGGTTTTGCATTGTTGGCTACTGGCGGCTCGCATGCCGGCATACAGAATTCGCTGGCCAGGAAGCAATCCATTAGTTGACCTGTCTGGCCGTTCAGGGGTGGCGAAAGAAGTAACGGAATAGGGCTCGTGTTAACTATTAAAAGAATATTCCGCTGTACGTTAATGGAATTTGCATCGTTATCGATATCCCCCTGCTGATACTGCATAGATAAATTATTCAATTGTAAGCCGAACTGATTTTAATCAATGTTTGTTTTAAAAAAAAAGGACGCATAATACATAACATGTCGGTCCCTGTGGTCTAGTGGCAAGAGCTTTGTCCTAGCGATCAGGGGACCCGAGTTCAATTCTCGGCAAGGTTGGATTTTTTCAATTGAAAGAAGAGATCTTGGGCTGGGTGTATGTTATTTATCGTTGATTTTGTGCACAACTGATTTATTATTTATCATCGAGTTGTTAATCTCGTATGACTTTCACAATTAAAAATATTTGGCGCATTGGCGTAAGCTGTAATGCCAAATATTTTTTAAAAAAAAATGGAAATATAATATAATACATATTCCAAGAGACGTCAATTTATATATTTTTTTTAAATGTGTACTACAGCTTATGCCAAAGCGTCGAAATATTTTTTAAATATATGAAATTCTATAACCCCCTCCTTGCTTCCTGTAAAAAGGAAAAATCCCAAACTCCATTTTGTAATTTTATCATTTTTAAATATTATAATTTAAGCAAACTTTGCGATAGTAAGTCCGAAGATGCCTCTGCCTAAAGAGGCGAAACGCGTGTCACAATTAGTTACACAATTCGTGGAATAATCAAAGTTATTTTGAATTTTTTATCATGTGAAAGTTTTTTGAGATCAACTCCATGCCGTTCAATATTTTTTTTCAATTGAAAAATCTGAGACCCACCTGATCGCTAAGTCAAAGCTTTTGCGACCAGACCAAAGACACCGAGGATTCTTTGTGTAGCCTCGAAATGAATCACCAACTTTATGTTTCCATGAATATTTTAGATTTTGTAGATACATAATTTTGCAATGGGAATGACGATGTTATAATAAAACATTTTTTATCGAATACATATAATCAATTGATCCCATTCGTTACGAGCGAGACCGGTCCTGATCTTCGTAAGATATATCGAATTAGTAAAAACAAATGTGTTTTGCTATTATAATACAAATATTTCAACTGTTAATGTAATCTACCTAAAGAGAGGAGAGTTTATTTGAAAAAAAAAATCTGATGAATTGCGCTATCATGATTACCGCTGTTTAAAATATTTACAATCGATTGTGTTTCAGCCGTCCAATATTTGACTAAACCCCACGATTGATTGGTAATGCATGTTCCATGTCAACGGTGCCAATTTGGGCATGGCATCACAACTCCATATTAGTATTTATTCATTCATTTTTTTTTTATTAAAATGGCGATGGCACTACGTTCTCTTCCTGTCAGAAAAAAATAATATCTCTCAGGTTTGATGACCCCCCTTCCCCTTTCGCGTATGATGTGACATGCATTCTAATTCAGTACATTGGATTACGCTCGTGAATAAAGGCAGGTAGATTTACATCACTTATATTATCAAGACATAGTCGTATTTTTTTTCTTTTGAAAGAAACCTTACTGCGATATTTATATATATATAGTATAATACAATAATGGCTCAAGATTTCTTCATAAATCAATAGCCAGTACCAAGCAAGCGTTGCAATGCCACTCAAAGAAAGAATGTGTTCGTGTTTATTGAAGCTGCCAATAGCCAAATTTGATATATTATACATACAGTGAAACCCCAATTCTACGTTTTTCAAGGGACCGTATAAAACAAACGATTAATGCGGGAAACGATGAATGCGGGAAAGTTTTAAATATGAACTTAATGCCGGGACTATAGAAAATGAACGCACCACACGGGAAAACGTAAAATCGAGGTTCCACTGTATATTTAAATAAAAAGTTCAAACTTTTCAAAATTTACAAAAAAGACTCCGGGTACGACTCCGGCCAAAACGCCGCGACTACTCCGACTCCGGCCAAAAAACTCAGACTCCACGACTTCGACTCCTACTCCATAACCCTGATAGTTTCTCTTACTTATTAAACCTGAAATGAATTTAATAGCTTCATTTGCTTTCTGGCAATGTCATTACAAGTAGGATTAGCGGTAAATAATATCAAACGTCGATTTACAATGCGTATATTGTATTGTTGAATTAAGTCAAAAGTCATGTTGTCTGACTTTAAAACTGCATATTTTATACGCGCCGTACAAATTAAAGTGCGAATATATTATTATTGCCAACGTGTTAATGACACTCGATACAATGGGGCACTATTGTTATGCCATATGCACGAATCGTGTGCATTTTTACGGTGAACTGCAGGGGGCTATTAATCCGCGAGGTTGCGAGCATTCAAATTCATACTCAGATGCCGGCGTGTGGTGTCTTTTTTGTGTCCTTTGTCGTTGTGATCATAGCTCATAGTCATCGCCAGGACTTCCAATCCCGTCCCAAAATGTTAATCTCGGGATTTAAATAAGAGATCCCGGGACTGGTCAAGCGATTTGGAATTTTTTTCTTCGATGATTTTCATCCGACCGATGCGTCAATGATTTTCATCGATCCGATTTCACGTCGATGATTTTCATATTTATTAAATAAAGCCATGTTAATTTATAATACTCTCGATGGATTCGGCGGTAATTTTGTGGACGTTCATTTTAATATAAAATTAAAAATAACTTTGATTATTCCACGTATTGTGCTACTAACTGAGACATCTTCGGATTTATCGGACTATCGCAAAGTTTGCTTGTAATGAATTACTCAAGCAAACTTTGCGATAGTAAGTCTAAAGATGCCTCTGAAAGAGGCGAAACACGTGTCACAGTTAGTAGAACAATACGTGGAATAATCAAAGTGATTATAAATTTTATATGTTAATTTATCATTAAAAATTGTTCAAAATAATTGACACTATTTTTCGGTTGTTTATCCATCATTGAAGAGCGAAAATATGTTATTGAAATATAAATGAACATTTTTTTATGATTTCACATTGTTAAAATAAAAACACATTAATGGAAATTATAAACGTTTACATTGATGACAAACCCATTACCATCCTGTATGTAAGGATCATTTTGTTTGTATTTGTAATTCATTAAAACATTATTTATCACCATTTGTTCCAGTTTTGTAACTTGATATGTTTCGTCCTCTAAATTCATTTCAAAAAAATATTTTATATTCGATGCTGTCATCAATGCATAGCGCAAATAATTTATTATCTACGAGCATTCGGTGATACACGGATGACAGGTGCAAGTACACGTAATAATACGATTGTTTTAATAATTAATCTTGTATGCTTGATAAATAAATCAATCCAACCAAAGATTATTTTTTCTAATCCGGGATTCATCAGGTATTGAAAATCTAATATTGGAAACCCTAGTCATCGTGAGGTGGACACTAACTTGATGCGATTCTCGAATACCTTCTTAGCTATCGGAAGCATCATGGATTCAACACAATAAGCATTTATTCGTATGTCTATTTTTTATAAAAATGATGGACGCGACAAAGACTTAGCATTTCTGACTACTCGGTCCGGTTAAATAGTTTCGTTATGTATTCAACTGACGCTCTTTGCCACGTTTTATACTGTTTTTTATTACCGTTTAATTTTCTCACTTATAGGCCGCGGGTTGTGCATCACTTATAATGATACCTCGGATACGATTTTACCCGGGCTGTTAGAGCAGTGGCTCTCACGTAAAATTGTACTATGGCCGCATCGCAAACAAAAGCGGTCCTACGAAAATGTCTGGTGGCCGAACCAAATTTTTATTTTAAGTCTCTGAGTTTTATCAAATGGGCATTTACATGTCTGAAAATTTACTATTGGTAATTGCATGCGAAATGTTTCATTTTTAGGTTATTTGTTAATAAATTAACTTGTAAAACCACATTGTTTTCAATATCAATATTTTCTAAGAAACTGTTGGTGGCCGCAGCCAAGTCCTCTGGTGACCTAAAAAACGACCCCAACTACAACATTGACCAAAAACACGACTCCGACTAAAAGAAGTTTAGTTTTGTCTCGTTTTTTCCTTCCTGTCCTATTTACGTGTATTAAATTAAATATCAACCAACCAATCTAAGCCAAATTTTTCATATTTTAGATCATACATGGGCAACCAACGGCCCGGCCCGCCCGCCAAGCTATTTTGTCCGGCCCAGATTCATATCGGCGAAGTAATAAAGAAAGAAATTAATTTCAAATCAGCAAATTTATAGATCAGTGCTAAAATCACAATTTAACAACATTTGACGGATTTTTATAAATTATATTTGGTGGAAGAAGAATAAAATTGTCTTTTTGGCGGCACATATACGTGTGAATGGTTTTTTTCTAGGATGAAACACACTAAATCGAAAATTCGAACGCGGATAACAGATGAAAATCTCTAAAATTCTATGCGGTTATCCGCTTTATCAACGCCAATATTGGTAGTGTCGTAATTTAAATATAAGGCCAATCAGAATATAATATTAATGTTATTTCATTCATTATATAAATATATAAGAAGTAGCTACGTGTTTTATTGAATTAAATATTATGTTTAATAATTTGGTCCGGCCCTTGACTTAGAGACAGAATGATAATTTGGCCCCAGACCTAGAAAAGGTTGCCCATGCCTGTTTTAGATGTTATATACATACAAAATAGTTAAAGTTTTCCACGACTCCTACTCCGAATCCGGTCAAAACACTACGACTCCCACTCCGGCCCCACAGTCTTAAAAGTTATAGTAAATACTAAACTGGTTAAATGTAATATTGAGTTGATGATTGTTGGATTAAAACTCGGTGCATGAAAATAAATTCGAATGAATGCCAACTAATGTGCAGTAGATTGCATTTTACAGCACCATAACTGCAATATTGCATTGCAGGTATGCCAATGTCATTAAATGCACTATTAATGTATATATTCTAATATCAGCATGTAGCTTAGGTTGCGTAGGTTGAATGATAATTATAGCACGAACATGTAGAGCAGTTGTCGTCAACCTTGTTTTGCCTGCCGCCCACTTTTGTTAATTTTTCACGGTCAATTTTCGCTATATTTCATTCCAGTATGTGTGTAAAAAACTATCTCTATGGAATTTGGAAGATTTGAAAAAAAATATTTTATTACAACTAAAAAAGGATACGTGTTGAAATTTTTAATCAAATTCAACAATTCATGAGAATCTTAAACCTGATACTGCGAGACTAAATATTTTTTATTTGTTTCAATTTTCGTTAAAAACAAACGAAGGTCTCCTCTTTCAGTGATTTTTAGACAACTTTTTTGTTTTGTCATGATTTTGGGGTAAACGAAAAAATTGTCCAGCGCCCACCACGGAAACTTTAATCGCCCACTAGTGGTCGATACGGCCCAGGTTGACGACCCGTGATATAGAGGTTTACTCTTTAAAATAAAATGTTATATTAATACTTTCGATGGTATCGGCGGTAACTTTGTGGAAGTTCATTTTAATGTAAAATTTAAAATAACTTTAATTATTCCACGTATGTATTGTGCTACTAACTGTGACACGTGTTTCGCCTTTAAACTCATTTGACTCACCTTATTTGGTGAGGTATTTCTAATTTTATCATTATATCTACTGTTAAGTTAATTCATGTAATATTATGTGGTGTTGAACCTTTCATTTTGATCCTTTCCAATCCCATCTAAATTGTAATAATTAATAAATATTCCGGCCAAGAAGGCGGATTATCATAATACAGAATTATGTTTTCAATGTTGACAGCGGGAATTCTGTAAAACAGAATTGTCAAACACGTTCCGCGAACGGTGTTATCTCAGCGTGGATGGCGTAGGTTAGTCACGGACTGGTTTTTTTTTTTTAAATATTCATAGTAATATGTTATTATTTTTTTTTATTTAATTACTTGTAACAAAATATAATAGATCTTATACATCTATGTTTTTGCAGTCATTTGGAAAAAGTGTTTGGGAAAGATTAATATACTGTCACATTGGCACAATGTTATGACGTAACAAGCGCATAATCATCTCTGTTAACACTTTGAAAACGGCTTGTTAATTCAAATGCAATTGTTTTATGATATTCTTGTGTTGCCATTCACATGTTAAATATATTTTTTTACAGAACACATTTTTAATTACTATGGCTTATTTTGGCTGCAAAGTAAAATCCAGGGCTGTGGAGTCGGACTCGTCGCGGCGCTTTGGACAGAGTCTTACTCGGAATCAGAAATTTGAAAAAGTTTGAACATTTTATGTTTGCATATATGAAAAAGATTACCCCACGGCTAGAAACGATATTTTTTAGGATTGCATTTTGACCAAATTAAAATTACAATCGTTCGTAATTTCAAGGGTGTGACGAAGAGTGAAAATACGATATTATATAATAGTACCAAAATGCGTACGCATAAATAATGGAAAAGGTCGACTAAGCTTACCCCACGGCTTTACACAATATTTTTTTTATGATGGGATTTTCACCAATATAAACTTACAGTGGCTCACAGTTTCAAGGGTGACATACGACGTAGATGGAGTGTAATGACGATATAACGTTTTTTTTACCTTCCAAAAACTAAATTACAAATTTACGGTGTAAGCCAATCAAAAAAGAAAGACAATTATAAAATTTGACAATTTTAATTAATTTAGAAAGTTACAGCTAAAATTCCCGGCCGCCGAAGGGTTAAACATGCGGTCACACTGTCTACTCTTGGCTTGTCTCTCGGGGTGTTTGAAGTTTTGCCGCTTCACTCGTGAGTTCCAAAAGTGGTTCTGCAGCGTGTGGTCACTCACCCTACCCCCCTAACCCTCCCACCCGGCCGCCTCCATGCTCGCTCGCCATACGCTATCTTCAGGATAATAATAAACGAATAATGAAATTCCACATTACGATAACTGGCTACTAGGGATTCCAATTCGGATAGTCGAATATTCGATATCCTGATGTATTCGGCCCCTTTTTTAACTATTCGTTATTCGGATATTTTTTGGAAAATATCCGGATAGTATTCGGATTCGAGGAAAGATCCCATCACAATTTCTCCGCATTTAAAAAATCATTATGAATATATTTTTGCTTCGCCCAACTCGGGCGCTATCAATATCTTATCGTAATACTTTATTTTAACGAACCGGCTTAGGACTCGAGTCTAAAAAAAAACCTTTATTGCCGTAATTTCATTTATTATGCAGCTGCAAATTTAAAATATTGTAATTCAGTAGAACGGTATTGAAATGTGTATTTATGTTTTGTATCTATCTAAGATTTTACAAAGGTTGGAAAAGATTTTAGTCACGTATATAAGTGAGCGAGGAAACATTGATCGTGCAACATTTATATTTGCGTGCGAATATTTATTAAAAACTTAAAAACCGACACCCCTTTCGGCTTGCAAAAGCAACTGGCAATAAAAATATCCGTATATCCGAATATATCCGGATAGCTTAAGTTTTACTATTCAATATCCGAATAGTTGACTTTGACGAATAGCTGGAATCCCTACTGGCTACGTATTATGTATGCCTCGTATGTTCGGATTGTATTTATTTTTTTTGGTCTAGGAATTTGACCACGAACTGCTCGAGTTAATCATTCGTCTTTCCGACAAACCAGATTAAAGATTGCGAATGATATGTTAATCTTTCAAATTATGGTCATTCATTTTTTTTTTTTTTTGATCCACTTTTTTTGAAGCAAATATAAATTGATAGGGACTGTTTCAGTGGATTCGGCGATCAACTTTTGTAAATTATTTCATTGATAATCGGTTTTTTCACACGACACGCAAATATCTCCATCACATATTCTTTTCTGTGCTTTTTTTCTCTTCATTGAAACGACTCTGTAGGGAATAATAATTGGCATGAACCGTTGAAAATATTTATTTACTTTTAAGGTGTTATTGTTATTGCGGAAATATGTTATTTTAAATATATATTCTGACAATGATCGTGACCGGTTTCGCTCAACGCGAGTATCCGTTGGCAATGCCGGCGGCGAGCGATACCAGTGCATACATAGTACAATCTGATAATATTTATTTTTTCAAATGTCGAATGTAAATTTTAATGTTTTTTTTTTCTTTTTTTTTCAGGTGAGTTATAAAACTGCGTGATGTGATCATTAACATTAATGTGAATATTGTTAACGTCCATACTTCAGGTATTGGAGAATTAATTATCGAATTTCAACAAGAGTAAGTTTCTGTACATTTTTATACAAAATCTTTTTATGTAAAAGCTATTTTTTTGTTCAATACGATATTGTCGATCATAACTGTTTTTTTCTGTGCTTTATACATTAATTCACACTTATGGTATGGCTTCTTCAACTATTTAATACATAGGTTCCCAACCTTTTTCGGGTGGCGGCCCGTTTTTATAAAAGCCATGTGACCCGTAACCCCCATGCAATTTAAAAAGGCATTTTTAATAAGGTACAAAAATAACGAAAATTCATTATAGTGAATATTTTTTTTAGTTGACGTGATAAGCTGGCGACTCTCTTAGGGGTCGCGCCCTTGGGTTGTAAATCCGTGATTTAATACACGCTTTGCTACCTAGACAATTCAGTGACGGCTGGTGACGGGGTGTTGGGGGGTGCAAAGGAAGATTCAACCATTTTTGCAAGAGTTCTTTCCTATTTATGGGATTTTAAAACACTTCTATAGCATGGACTTTCGATTCAGATGTTCACAATACCAACTGTTTCTCTTCCGTAGTACGGAAAAATAGTTGAATCTTCCTTTTGCACCCCCCAGCACCCCGTTACCAGCCGTCACTGCTAGAAATGATTCATAATTGTATCCTTTATTCTTACACTTTTCAATACGTTACTACTTTTATGGTTTGTATTATCGTTTTGATACATTCTTAATCATGATTTATCCTAGATCTTTTTAGTTAAAAATTTGAAAACTTAAACATTGGTGGAAGTGGTAACTTTTAATTCATACTAACCGTTTGTTATGATTAATTTAAATATAATAACTGTTATATTTTGTTCATTGATCATAACTTGTGGAAAGAATTTCAAATTATCAAATTCAAATCTGGTTATGAGCCGCTCCATGCAGTTTTATCTAACCTCATTGGTATTCAAATCAGAATGCTTCCTTCGCATGCAGGCCCATTGTAAAATGTTACAGAAAAAGTTTGCATACGAATAGCTGTTCGTTCATATTATATATATATATATATATAAAAAAATCTAAAAAATATTCCGCTTTGTCCACTCGACTATAGTAATATTTTTATGTTCGGTTATTTTAGCTTTCCACGGTCAAAAAATTGGATCTGTAAATATCTTACTTTTTTTTTTTATTGAATTGGCATTTACTAGAACTCCACTATAAGACGGTTAAAAATTAGCAATGTATTTTAATCAGGGCTGTGTCGTTAAAAAAACACGACTCCGACCAAAAAAAGTTTAGTTTCGTCACTTTTATTTCTGACCTCCTTCTTATTTGTGTATTCAATTATATATCAACCGACCAATCCGGCCAATAGCCAAATTTTACATATTATATGCAAAACTAAAAAGTTCAAACTTTAAAAAACTTCTGACTCCGAGTACGACTCCGGCCAAAACCCCGCTTCGACTGCGACCCCGAATCGACAGCCCTGATTTAAATGCTATAAAATATAGTTGATAGCTATTTTGGCTCCCGCCATTGTCTGAATTTCTTTTTACTTGTCTGATACATATGCCTAACGTGAACCGTCATGTCACGATCGTTTTTATCGTTAAACTCTGAGAAATAAGTTTATACTAACCTATATATTTACATGAATTATAGTTGACCAAGGGAGAAATCCTGATCGCTCCAGCTCTGAGGTGGTTCAGTTTTCTGCTAGAATTATCAGATTCGTATTTATCGATTAATTCGTAATGTCAAACATCGTAACATCGTAATGTCAAACAAGAGTGCCGATTAACGTGTTACTGTTACCAGTATTAAAAACAAAACCGGTTTCGGAAATTATTTATTAGTGCAAACTATTCATATCAATGTGCGAACGATTATTAATATTTGTTGCAATCTGATTCATAAGATTGATGTATTAGAACTTTCGTGGATTTAACTGTCGATAAGTTCGCAAACCGCGTAATGTGTCCCCCATGAATGATAAAACAACATCATTTTGTTAATTGAATAACTTTCTTCATTAGTATTTATTATTACATAGAAGGAGATTTGATAAGTGACTAGTCGTTGCCTTACTTTGAAAAGGTTTTAATTGCTCTTGAACCTGCTTTGAGATATGAGCGTTTAAAGTTCGAATTGATCATATTATTTAATTCAAAACGTATAATTCACTTGTAACAATGAGCAAGTATAAATGCTACAAATTACATGATTTAAGCATGTTTTTTCATATATCGAACAATTCTACTGAGAAATAATGATCTCATTGTTCTAATGATGGAAATAATTATGTCAATCTGAGAAGTGTCAATTTAGTAAAAAAGTGTGCAAATTCAGTCCGGAATTCTTCCAACTCCGTAATTCAATAATATATGATTATAAAGTTATCCATACATGCTAGAATACAGTTAATACAAACTTTTTCCACCACAAGGTAATTTTTTTGCCAAAATGTCTGTTAGAACCTTTTCAAAGTAAGCAAACGTTATGTTCTTTCAACTTTCATCGGTTAAATAATACTGACTGGCGAGTTATTTTTTTCGCGGCCAGACGAAAGGTCGTAGGTGCGATCTCGGGTCCGGTCAAGGATTTTTTTTTTACAACAACTTGCTTCAAAATTTATTGCCGTGTGACTAATTTCGCGAGAGGGAAATTAAATATTAATTTCGTGAATTGCATTTATTAATCGTGACGCCATGAATCACAATTTAATATTTATGCGATTCGTTAAGAAAATAGTATTCAATTGACAATTTTATCTTGTAAAATAATAAAATATTTTTATAGTTATTCCACAATAAATCTAATAAAATCAGGACTGGTTTCGCTCATCGCGAGTATTTTCAATGATTGGCGATGAGCGAAACCGGTCCTGATATGAATATTTAACAACACCCATTGACTGAACAAATATGCTCGAATCTGGGCGGTCCGTCACGGAAGCCAACGGCATTTACCACTACACCACGGTCTGGGATATTATTGTATTCGTTATAATATTTATTTCCGGTTTATAAGATACATATAATTGGAAAGCTTTCGGGGCTGGATGACAGGGCAACGACCTTTTCGGTACGTTTCGAAATGTCAATATTTTGCATCGCTTCCTTCACACTATATATTCTAATAAAATGCGTGCAGCGAATCAAACGCTGTGTGAAATTTAACAAAAGGCCCTTCACAGTCGACGGATCAAAGGAGTTCGGCTGACCGTGCGCGGGCGGAGGTGGGGAGGCGCGGGGGAGCTGATGCCCTGTGAAGAGTCCTCCACCGAGGACTCGGTGTGATGAAGTGGATTATAGTGGATTATTTCGCCAGTACCTTTTCTATTGTTAATTTCGAGATAAACCCCTTTCGCACACAGCGTCTTGCCTTTGGTGTGTGCATTCGATTTTGATTAGAGTTCACTTGACGTTTTTGTGTGCGGCGATTTTACTTGAACATCATATTTTCTAGTCAAAGTATAATGAACTTTATTTTGATGTTTTACAATCGTTTGCGCAATTCTTTATTCCTTTTAAAACGTTGCCCGGTTGGACATTGCGTATCAACATTTACTTATTTTATCTCTTAATTAGTATTTGAATATGTAGTTTGAATTTTGTACCTTCCTTGAGTTTTGTCGCTAACGACCCAGCTTCCATCTTCCGGCATCTTCAGGCAATTAAAGTGCACACATGAATTGACTCAAATTCGATATTGAAATTATATCAAGCACCTTCACTCTAAACCTTCGATTATCTTAATTCATAATTCAGTTTGTTGATGGTGAGAAAAAATCAAAAGGAAAAATAATTGTGTAATTTTATCATTTAAAAATATTAGAAAAATATCAACATGCTTTATTACTTAAGCAAACTTTGCGATAGTTAGTCCGAAGATGCCTCTGAAAGAAGCGAAACACGTGTCACAATACGTGGAATAATCAAAGTTATTTAAAAAAAAATATATGATAACGAACTTCCACAAAGCTACCGCCGAATCCATCGAAAGTATGTTTGACTTGGTAATCACATTAATTACCAAGATTTCATTTTTCATTTATCATATTAGAATCACTCTTACTTTATTAGTAAAGCAACCGTGCGATACTAAGCCTAACGATGTATCTGAAAGTGAGGAAACACGTGACACTAATTGTCGCACAATTTTGATTAAATATTTAAATCATTGAATCTCGCTCGTTCTTACAATCTTCACCCTTGAAAACATTCGTGGTGGTTTTTATCACCGTAAGTAACGGTTTGATTATAGGAAGTCTGATGATGCATTTAAAAGTGACGAAATACGTGTCACTAACTGTCGAAAAAAAATGTTTAAAATTTGATATCTTTGAATCTTGGTCGTTCATACAATCTTCATAAAGAAAACATTGGGGTTGGTTTTTATCGCCGTACTTAACGGTTTGATTACTTTACTGATTATACCGACAAAGTAACCGTGTCCTAAGAGGTCTGCACGGGCCAAAATTTAAAAATTCCACCCAGCCCGAGTCCGGAAATCTTGACCCGGACCGAGCCCGACAGCTTTATCCACTTTTCAACAAAATTTTAATCAACATTAAAATAATTTAATATCAACTCAATCAAATTATAAGATAATAAAAATAATAATACATTTTTAGTACTTTTCCACATAATTTTTTTTTGATCAGGTCCGGTTTCGCTCATGGCGAGCATTGTCAACTGATCCTCGCCATTCTGCTTTTATTTTTTTTATTTTAATGCCTTTTCACCAAGTATTGACAGTGAACACCTTAAAAGTGAAATTATAATATGTTTGTAATTTAGATACACTATAATAGTGAGTGTATACATCCGGAATAATCGGATTTATTTTTGTGTACTCAGACCCGAGGCCGGCCCGGGCCCGAATCGAAACCTTCGTTACCCCGGGTCGGGCTCGGGCGCTCGGGCTTACCCGAGCCCGTGCAGACTTCTACCGTGTACACATCATTAGGTTAAAATTATCGATACAAAAAAAAAAGTGTACGGCCCGCCAGCACGACATGCCCTCCGCCACTTCGTGTCGAGTCGGGTTAAATCGGGTCACGTCGGGTCGTGTTCGTCACGCGAGCCGCCGTACGTACAGCGCACTATATTGCCTATATGCGACGAGACGAAAACAAAATCGGCACTGTGAGATATTCGGCCATGTGCATGTGTGCGCGAAGAGTCAACGAACTACCTTGGATAATCAGCGGTGACATGAGTGGCCAGTCCGTACGCTGCAGACTTTCCTGTATACTTAACCAAAATAAATATATTGCACATCAATTCAACAGCGCTGTCACGATTTTTTTGACCGACATGCCGAATTGTAAATTTCACTGCGTAATCTTTGAAACCACCTCAACTTTATCTCAGAACGAAAAATAAAAGGATCGTTATTTATACTTTCGATGGATTTGGCGGTAACTTTGTGGAAGTCTATTTTAATATTTATTTTGTTACCATGTCCGCTCCCAACTTGGAGCATATGGACCCCTCACAGAGTTTATGTCAACATATGTTTTTCTATGAGAACTGCTTGTTGCTCAACCTCTCTTTCGAAGAGAGTAGGGATGGAAAGAATACAAGGACTAGTGTTTATTTAATCGCTTCACTCGAACGCGGGTGGTCCGACACGGTAGCCAACGACGTTGTCCACTGCACCACGGACCGGGCATTTTCTTATAAAATTAAAAATAACTTAGATTGTGACACGTGTTTTGTCTCTTTCAAATGCATCTTCGGACTTAATCGGAGAAATAAATGCAAGTAACATTAAATAATATTCTTAAAAGGACACGTTGCTCGCCACTGCTTACATTATTTCCAATGATGGGATTTACCCTTCCATATTGATTGCATCTCAGTAGGAAAAAAAAATGATGCTAACATCATGTTTGTTTTGCCTTGTTTCTATAACCCCCTCCTCGATTTACCAAAATACTGTTCAAACAAAATTTTGATAGTTTTATTGCTCGGTAAAACTTACGAGTGGACAATTTATTTGGAAACCTTTTTTATCATTTAATACATTTTAGTAACGGGTTACGAATTAATACTTATTAAACCTATCTGATTGATAGCATCTCATTAGTTAATATTTTGTAATGCTAACGTCATTAGTAGTATAATTATTTGTTTGCTTTGTTTTGATTCTATAACCCCCTCCTCGCTTCCCGTAGAAAGGAAAAATACCAAGCTCCATTTTGTAATTTTATCATTTTAAAATATTAGAATCAACTTGCTTTATTACTTAATCAAACTTTGCGATAGTTAGTCCGAAGATGCATCTGAAAGAGGTGAAACACGTGTCACAATACGTGGAATAATCATCAATAAGTTATTTTAAATTTTATATTATTATTTATATTCCTCATTTTCCGGTGCCACAAACTTTTTTTTACTATGTGTAATAAAATTTGGCACGTTAATTATATAGATAAGTGTTATTATATAATTCTACTCATAATTACACCACGGGCGGAAATTTTAAATAGTAAAAACGTTCCGCCAAAATTGACAGATTTTATGACCATTTTTGGTAAGAACTGTTTTCCGTTTGAGTTATTTTAGAATTTATTCGGTTTCTTTTGTCGTTAACTATTGCTAACTGCCCATCTCGTAAAAATACTATCCATTATTTCAAGTCGTAAAATTTAAAACGCAAATTTTGAAATATAAAAAATCATTATTGCATTCACATCATATAATGATGTACCATCGTCACTTGACCTCCGCCGAATTCGGAACTAAGATTGTCCCTATAGCATAGGCGGATCCACGGGGGGGGGCATGGCCCCCCCCTGAGGAGAATTTATTCCATTCAAAATACTATAACATTCATTTTCAAATGATTTTTATTTAAATAAATGTTGTAGTTCTCTTTTTTATCCAGACCCTTAACAACTACAGTTACGGCAAAAGAAATCCTTGCACCCTTCACAATTACATTCATTTGCAAATATTTCCTCTAAATCTTTACCGATTTCGATTTTTGTTTGTTCCGATTGTAAAGAAAACTACTAGCCATATTTTGAAGAACAATCGGTTGACGCCTTTCACTAACCTTAAGATGGCCTGGCTGCTTACCGCGTCTTGTCCTCATGAGTTTAAATTTAAATCATCAGAGTATATGACTCGTCTCCAATCATCCAAAGTCAGAAATTTTTGTGCACCTTCGTCCATTCTTACCTCCATTTTTACATTTTTACAGTGGGAACTATTTTTTTAGGCGTCAAGCGGGAAATTCTATTGCGGCTATTACGGACATTTCGCATCAATCATGTGAAATCACTAGTCGACTAAAGCTCAGCATGGAAAACTGTAGCAGTTTTGAAGGGTTTTTGAAAAACTATACTCATTATATGAAGGTCGTCCCGGTCGGTTGTTAAGCGCTCTCTGCCAGTTCAAACATACTCTTTCAGAGCGCCAGTTTCACGAAATATATTTAAAAAAACCCACATTATACTTTTTTCACAGCGAAATTTTTCTACTTGGTAAGTTTTCCCCAGAAAACTTATTCAATTTGGGCATTTATCGCGATAATGTTTTTTTGCGGCTATCCATAATTTTGACAGATGCTAACGCGACTAGATCTGGATCAGTACTGTTGAAGCTTTCAAACCTTGATTATTTTCCAAAATATAGTTATTGTTTTTTTTTACAATCGAATGAAAAAATAAAATGTTAATCGGTAAAGATTTCGAGGAAATATTCGCTAAGGAATCGAATTATGAAGAGTGCGCGGATTTCTTTCGCCGCAACTGTATATATACGACATGTGATAGGTTAATAATTATGTCGTAATTGTGAGGCTTTTTTACGAATTTTACTAAGTTTGACAATCAGCGTTGCCTCCGCTGAATTACAACGCATGAAAACCTGGCTAAGGAATCGTATGAGTACGTAAAGACTATAAATGGTCTGGCTTTGCAACACATCCTCTGGAAAATGAATATTTTTGGGCCTATTTGCAACGTCAAAAAAAGAAAATTCGACTTAATTTTATAATGTTTGCGATTTTTCTCTGGTATTGAACAATATTATGTTTTTTAATGTTTGCATTTTTTCGGTGTCATCACTTCTTTAAACGCAAGGTCATAATTTATTCCGTAAAAAAAATCGAAAAATAAAATCGTGTAAAAAAAAGTAGCGGTGACGTTCAAAAAATCGCGTAAAAGGGGGACTGGGTCTGTATATTTTTTAATATATCATGTTTTTTTCAAAATGGCCACCCCCTGGAACAATTCCTGGATCCGCCAGTGCCCTATAGAGTAGATGTCTTCAAAGGCCATTTCAGTTGTATTGTTTTAATCAGGGCATTGTGGAGTCGTTAAACAAAACAAGACTCCGACTCCAGCATTGACCAAAAACACGACTGCAACTACCTTACCTACCTTACCTATATAATATATGTATATTAAATTAATATCAACCAACTAATCCGGCCAATGTCCAAATTTTACATTTCATATACATTAATTAAAATTTTCAAAGTTTTCACGATTCCGACTCCGTTCATAACACTGCTACGACTCCGACTATGGCCCACAATATACGACTCCGACTCGGACTCCACAGCCCTGGATTTAATTGAAGTATATGACGATTTTTTTCAATCATACCTTGCAAATAAAAATGTCAGTAAATAAACTATTTTAGTTGAGTATTGCACATCATTCACATGATGATGGCGCCCTCGCTAACGGTTACGGTATCATAGTATATTTATAGAAGCTTTTACTAATTAAATTATCGCTATTTTTAGTAAATATTAATTTGAAACTTTTATCATTTTATTTTGTCCTTGCATCGTTCGTGAAAAGTTCTCAAGAAAAAAAGTTTTACAGGTTTATTGATGATTTTTTTAAATTCCAAAATAAATGTTTTTATAAAAGTACACACACGGTAAGAAACCTGCAATGCTCTACAAATAATATATAACATTCAGTCGATAGCTATTTCGGCTTACGCCTTCTGTATCAGGTCTACCAAGTAAATGCCAAATCAATAAGTACAAAATAGGTTTGTACCATGATATAACATTTTTTCTTCACGTTGAGATATGTAACTATGCCAAGTTCAGCTAAATAATTGCCGCGTTATATCATTACGATAATAATGATAGTAGAGGTCCGGTTTTACATTCCTGGTTTGGAATGCGATGACGTCACGCGCTTTTGGAAGAAGAATTCCTAGTGTGAGGAAGGAGGTGTACGCTCGGCTACAATTTTATTCCCCCACCCCCCGAAAAGAGGGACGGGAGATTAACGATAAGTAATGGGTGGCAGGTATTTATTGTTATGAAAAAATTTCAAACCGGTCGAGGGAAAGAATGCTGGGACGATTTCGTTCGAGCTGAATTTTTCAAGTAAATTTTAATTAAACACAGCCCGTTTCGTTTGAATTAGAAATGCAACGCTGTTCTTTTTTTTACTCGGATATGTGGAGACCATGGTTTTCAATCCGGGACAAAAATTTTGATCCCGGGATTGCAAATTTTTTTTTTTACTATATCCGCCTGGGCTGTGGAGTCGAAGTCGGCGCGGCGTTTTGGTCGGAGTCGAAAATTTTGAAAAGATTGAACTTTTTATTTTTACATATAATATGTCAAATTTGGCTATTGGCAGGAGTGGTTAGTTGATATATATGTAATTGAATACACACACATGTGGTAGGTAGAAAAAAAACGTGACGAAATTAAACTTTTTTTAGCCGAGTCGTGCTTTTGGTCAATGTTGAAGTCGGAGTCGTAATTTTTTACCGACTCCACAGCCTTGATATCCGCTCCCAACTTGAAGCATATGGACTCCTCACTGTGTTTATCTCAACATATATATTTTTCACTTTTAAGGTGTTCACTGTCAATAAATTGTCAACTGATGACAATGCTCGCCATGAGCGAAACCGGTCCTGATCAAATAAATTCTATGTGGGAAAAGTACTAAAAATATATTATTATTTTTATATTTTTTTTTCCAACGTTTGTTTCTCAACCTATCTTTTTCGGAAAGAGTAGAGATGGAAAGGATACGAGGACTAGTGGATAGCTAATCGCTGTAACTCATTGCGTCGCTCTTTAGGATCGGAAAGGTGGACACGGATTTAGCGACTCAAACACCCATTGCCTCCGAGCACAATCGATTCTGGACCGAAAAATTCTGCTCGTACCGGGAATCGAACATGGGCAGTCCGTCACGGTAGCCAACGACGTTTACCACTGCATCACGAACTGTGCTATTTTTTCATGTATTATAAAAAAAAATTGAGATGTTAGTTTAATCATCAAAAATATGAAATGCCATTGCCTTTTTTATGAATATTATATTTCAGTTGTTTATCCATTATTTAAGGCAGACTCATTTTACAGCAAGTGCTATGTGTAATTTTAAAAAATAACAAATAAAAAAATTGTGCCTCTTATTTGCTATGTATGATCATACATATGTTTAATATATCATATTATATAACATTCGAACGAGACCGATACTCTTTTACATTATATTTCAATCGAATATTTTCACTCTTCAGTAATAAATAAATAACCGAAATATAATATTCATAAAAAGATTGCGGCATCAATTATTCGTCACTATTTTGAATGCTACATAAACATGGCTATAATTTTATAAATAAGAAAATTATCTGCCATTAAAGAAATATTCCAAATCCCGGTATCGACTTATGGCAATCCCGACATCCCGGGATTAAAATTTTGGCCCGGTTTTGAAAACCCTAGTCTTTACTGATGACATGTTATTGGAAAATGACTTTTTATATCAAATCGAGAAAGGCTAGACAAGGTGTAAGAAAAATGATAAGGATGTATTAAATTTCATGTAGCGGATATTCGGATATGTATAAAAAGTAAATTGATAATTTATTCATAATTCTTATGTTTTCTAAATATACATATTGATATTCGTTTGTGAGTTGTTTTTAATCACGCCGCTCGAGGCATCAGTTTTGTATATATTAATAATTTTACATAATTATATCATGTCGAGCATTTGTTGCGACCGTTGGCTATTTTGGAGGACGAGTTATTAGTCAACATTCGAAACAAACGGATTGCTGTTTTATCACCGTGTCGTTGATACTGGCTGAAGAGGGAAGATGTTATTTATGACAGTAATTGCAGAATCTTTTTGTCAGAATGGCCAGCTTATCAATTTTCGGAATGTTTGAGGGCCGCATGGGTAAAACTGATCAAATTATCGATTTTTATAGTGTTTATTAAATTGAAAATTAAAATATTTTACATTGTTCTTCCATCGTTCGTGAAAAGTTATGAAGAAAAAAAGTGATTGATAGTTATCACAGTGGGCCGCACATAATGTCATTTCGGGTCATCACGATCATATTATGACATTTTGAACAGTTGTAAGTTTATTTTGGTAAACATGCCACCCTTAAAATTATCGTGTTAAGCCGTGGGGTAGCCTTATTCGACACCTTTAATTTGTCATTATTCAAGCCTATTTAACCATTTGTATCGCAAACAATTTTAGAAAGTACTCGTGAAAAATCCACAAAAAACGGTATTCTTTATACTTTTATTTATCTCAACTAATATTAACCTATCAGTGTTAATTGTTTTGCAATGCCTTTTAATGATGTATAGTTAAATGAGTAATGGCTTTATATATGTTATAAAACATGCAAATTAACAAAAAAACTAATACCGTTAATGCGAGTTAAAAAAAACTGGGACTATTATTGGATCGGCACCGTGAGATTTAAAGGGTCAAGATGCGAAAAAATAAAGTAACTAAGTAACCTCTATTTTTGCGACTTTTTTGTGCGATTTCAAAACTAAGCTTTTTTTCATGCAATTGTTTATTTTTTAAACATATTTTTGGGTAAAGATCGTAAAAGTGTAATAGCTTAATTAACAGCGCTTTGTTCACATACTATACGCGTGCAAAAAGTTTCACCTGTTTATTACAATGTGACCTTGACACTTGCGTCCTTGTACATGGTATGTTCCCAATTCCCATATTAAGTCAGCCTTTTTCAGTCCGATTTTCGGCGGAACGCATCTACCACACAACAAAAGAGGTTTATGTGTATTATGTTCGGAGACATAAACATGGTAATAAATAAAATGTGGAAGACCTCTTAGCAATGCAAACTATTATGGTAATATTTGTATCATTTACATCTAATTAACAACTAATTAACCCTACTTCATGGCTAAGCAAATACTCAATAAGTTTTATTTGAATTAATCGAACGATCAAAATTAATTTCCACTTTCCGTTTGTCTATCCATAATATGGCCGGTCAAGTGTTCATATCCGCCCGTTTCACTAATCACTAGTTTGACCCGTTGATAGACGAGCGAACACTCGATGGACAGCATGACGGACGGTGACGCATTTATGAACAGATAACTGCTTTTAGTTCATCAACACATTTTGAGATGAATTTTTAATGAAGAAAAAAATGCGTATACCTTTTGCATAGCAACCCACTTTCGGTACGATGTGTACATGCAGTTTTACGTTTGTTTACATTTTATATATACCAAACAGTACTTCAAAACGGAGATAGGCCAGTGGTTCTCACGTGAAATTTGGCTGTGGCCGCATCAGAAACATCAGCGGTTGTACGGATATGTCTGGTGGCCGCACCAAATTTTTGTGTCGAGTCCTTTTTGCCCAAAAAGACCTAAAAATGTATGTGTTGAGTTTTTGCTGACAAGCTATTCTTGATGGCACAATGCAATGCATACAAAACATTTTATTTTCAGTGTCTTTGTTGACAAATTTACTTAAAAAAAATCATTTTTTATTAAATATCAATATTAACTATGAATCTGTTAGTGGCCGCAGCAGAATCCTCTGGTGGCCGCACATGAGAACCACTGAAATAGGCTACATATTATAGAAATAAAGATTTCCAAACTTAATTTTAATTATTATTTTTTTATTATTTACCCATTGTAATTTCGCTGAATCAAGAAACTTTAATTACTCCCGCCAAATTATTTTTGTGTGAAACGAATTATCTACATATGTTCACTGTTTATAATTGTTTTATAGGTTGCGGATAAAAAAAAAACTTTCTGGGCGTGGACCGTAACAAAGTAGCGATTGACGGGAGTGTCTTAGGAGCAGTTGATAAATTATGCTGAAATAACGATTATTGGATGATTTGGTATATTTGATGTTGGAACGTATTTGAATAATCAGTCAGCACTATTTTCATATATTTTTTCAATGTTTCATTTAAAAACCTGGCTTTGAATCCCAGTCGTGACAGCTTCGAATATTTTCGAAGACGTATTTGTGTGTTGTCAAAAACCGGAAACAACAAGAGCTGTTGGCTAACATCTAGTCTTACCTTTGCATCCCGTCTCTCTTTGAAAAAAGAGAGACTGAGCAACTGAGTAACATGCGTAGAAATTTTATATTGTGCCTAGCTAGATCAACTCCTACATCTCTATGTAACTATAGGTAACGCGCAACTCATATGTCGAGTCCTGCTCGACATAGTTAAACTTAGTTGGAAGATTATTTTTTTGTTAATTTTTAGATTGTGTGCTTTACTTAGTTAATGTTAGTAGCATGTCATAATGTGGTATATTTTTCGGTATTTCATTTTACTATGCTAATAAATACGCAATCCCTGTGATCAGTGGCGGCTGGCGACAGAGTATTAGGGAGTACAAAACAAAATTCAACTATTTTTCCGTACTACGGACAGCCAATAATTCATAAGACTGGCACTCCGTTGGTATTGCGAACATCTGAATTGATAGTCCATGTTATAGAGGTGTTTTAAAATCCAATGAATAGGAAAGAACTCTTGCAAAAATAGTTGAATCTTTTTTTGTACTCCCTAATACTGCACCTAATACGCCACTGCCTGTGATAATAATCAGTTTTTCAAATCTATAGAGGTGTGCAAAAGGTAAAGTGCCCATATGCTCCACATCGACAGCGGACATGGCTTGAGAATACTTTCTTTTAGTTCTAGTAAAGTAGATTTACCATATATATGCAGGTATAATGTCGATTGCAATAATCTGCTTTACGTTTCGATATAATGTTCGATGCAGTCTGCCAGCGCTTTATAGATAGACCATAGACGTACGTGACGGCCCCACTCCTACTTCGTTGTCTATTATTAACCATTTCCGCTCTATCATTATTTCATCCATTACGCTGGGAACGCTTCCCAAAGTGTCCGTCCGCCATTGTGCGGCGAAACAGGAAATGGACCTGTCATCGAAGGGACGCACAATTTGGGAACTTAGATTTTTTCGCCGGGTATTGTGCCAACAAGAGAAATTTATTACTTTCGATGTATTCGGCGGTAACTTTGTGGTAGTTCATTTTGATATAAAAATTTTAATAACTTTAAATGATAAATTCAAAAATTCGTGGGATTTTTCTTTTTATGCGGGAAGCAAGGAGAGGAAGAAAAAAACAAATCAAACAGTAATTATACCACATACTAATGACGTTTACATTACCAAAATATTAACTAGTAAGATGCAATCAATTAAAACGATTTGCGATAGTAAGTACGAAGATGCATCTGAAAGACGCGAACCACATGTCACAATTACTAACACAATACGTGGAATAATCATAGTTATTTTATATGAGAAATCTATTATGACGCTTGAATTAAGTTTTCCTACCATTTGGTTGTATTTTTGTAACTACATATTTTAATTTCGTGGAGGACCGTCTCCCAAGTCGTCATTCTGCGTTTCGGTTCGCGTGTTATATTACTTTTCAACGAACAAAATTTTTATTACATTTTTTAAAGATCAACGCGCATCGTTAGTATTGTCAAATGAAGCTTTTTTTAAAAATATTATGATGCCTATAATTTGGCAGTCAACAACGTAAAACTGATATTTTTTCTTTTGTTTACTGTTTTCTGTGTCGTCTGCATGACGAAAATAATTTAGACCGCTATGGTAAGAGTGGTAAATAATGCTCTATGTTTATATGGCAATAGTTTCCGAATAGAGATTTCGATAGATTTCCCGATTATTTGCACCCAAAGACGATCAATATTCGCGATATTATGGAATAGGTTTAAAATATGTTTAGAAGCGCTGGTTTAGAATTGTAATCCGGTGCATAAGTTAAAAGGCTGCAGAGGGAAGGTTGACATTTTTTTTCTATCGATCAAGTAAATTATAAATTAAAGCTATATGGATCGATATAATCTAAACAGTAAAATCTGTTTTATTCTGTTCGCGAGGAGCATTTACTAGTCAGTGGGCGAATGACGAAAATAGTTTGTGATTTTTAACTACCTAACCATATTATACGCATAGATGTCATCTTAAATTTCAATGTCAAATGTTGAAAAAACTCTTTCGCTCGGTATTCAAATCTTTCATACAAAATATGACAACATAATCATAACTTTTTCATGGTTTTCCATAGTAGTATTAACCACCTGACCCCAAAAGAATGTTTTCATTTGGCATCTACGACACCCTCACAAGTCGCACCTCTCGTTCTACGCAACCTGAGAATCCTCTCCTCATCCTTCTCTCTTTGGTTTTGACTCGATAACCCATTGCTTCGGTTTATCCCCGCTGACGGCGCTACGGTCGCTTCCAATTGTTGTTCTTCCTTCTCTGGCTGGCGATAGATTTCTAAAATATCGTATTTTCAACCTACGAAATCATTTTTTAAGCGATTGCTACAATTGATTTATTTTCATCTTATTTACCCTCGATACGTTCCCTAATATTTTCATTCTAATTCCACGTTATATTTGTAATGCTTTCTCTCTCTTATTATCAACCCCCGTTGTGTGAAATGGTAATCTTTAAAATATAGCCTAGCTCTTTCTGCCTTACGTGAATTTTTCACTACGTTATGAAACAGCACTACAGTCTTTCTTCTCCGTCTTGAAGCGAAACGATGAAATCATTGATACGTAACTGAAAGATTAAGTACATCATAATGGCAAAATATTTAAATTGTTGGTGGCCACATAAGGATATATTCTAAAATGTCACTAAGTATTGCCGATTTTATATTTAAAGATCAAGCAATTTATTATCATGATTTTTTTTAATGGTTAGATTCTCGTCCGCCTACTATCCTATTATTTTTTTCGTCTTGTAAGGACATAATTATTACAATAAGCATTTCCATATGATTCTGTCATATTATGTTGGATATAGTAATATATTCGATATTATGACTTAAATATTGTACCATGTTATTATTTTTCTTTCGAACTTAAACGAGAGTCGACCTTCTTTCAGGTCAATGATATTTGATAATCATTGTTCAGCTGTGTATGCAAGTTTTGTTCGTCCTGTTTTCACTATTTCACATCTTAATGTTGACGCCAAATACTGTAATTATACATTTCTAAAAGATCTTTTTTTGTAGTGAAGAACACACTTCAAATTAACACAGTTGTAACAATTGTTTATCTCGAACCTTTGCTCGGCAATCACTGCACGTCTGGCATCTGCTTTGGTGTTTGTGATGTTGGGCGTAAGTGCATCCTGCTCTTGCACTTTACCCTCGTCTCCTTTCGTCTCTCTTGCGCCCCCCCTTTCTAAAGTGTGGTGCGTTTACCTCGTGGCTGCAATGCGTTCAAGGTTCGCGCACCGCCTATTTCACTATTTCAGTCGGGCGGCAAACGCTGCTACGGACGGTCGTGTCGCGTGTTACCGTATTTCTGAATTACGTATTGATATTGTTTGTGATGTTACACGAACCTCACAAAATGTCCATCGTTTATGTTGAAAATGTTTGACTTTTTTCGAGCAGATGTCCCCAGTATAAGATGTTTCGATCTCTTTATATAGGTTGTTATAATTACTATTTTTGAATGATGGTATCGGAAATCGACATGAGTTTTTTTAAAATGGTTTTTACATAGTTTTACGAATATTGGATACTATTCATGGATTGTTAACAACGAACTGTATGTGTTATCTGAATCATGTAATAATATATGTACTGGCTGTATTTTTACGAATCATTATTTTATGAACTGAGATTAAAATTAAAAAGAATTAATGTTTAATATTTGTTTACTTACTAATAGTTAAAGTATTTATTTTTACACACAAATAAAAGTTTACAAATTCTGTGAAACACTCAGATGATTGTTTATAGAAGAAACAATGTAAAATCGAAATCAAGATTTATTTATCCATTCTTTCTCATCTAATATTTTTTTGAGTTACCAATTGTGGTATATTGTCTTATTCTTGATAAGTTTGATGGAGATGTTGGTTTAAAATTTTAAGACACTTCTCTGGCTTCTAAGCTTCTTATTCACGGTGCAAGTGATAAGAAGCCATATTAAATTGGTGCTAATTTGACAATATATTTTGCAATTCGCGATTGCCTACTGAATTTGTACATGTTTGGTTCCTCGTAAATTTTTCAGCTGAAGATGAAGTTAAGACAATAAAAATTTCTTTTCTCTCTTTCCAGTGGAGTCGCCGTGCTGAGCTGCACAGAATCGAGCGGCAGTGACATCACAGAGCCCGGATCGCCCTACAGCCCCGCATCGAGCGGCTCCGGACTGTCGGAGGAGCGCGCCCCCGCGGGAAATCCTCGCCCCCGCCTCCGCCCGGCGGCCGTCTGGCCCTGGGCGCCGCCCGCCAAGCGCCCCAGGACATCGGAGCCCCCGCAGGGGAGGAATGCCGGCGGCCGCGCCCCGACCGCCGCCAAAGCGCAGCCGCCCCGCCGCAGGACGGCTGCCGTCGCGGACATGCCCTCCGAGAAGAACCCTCCCGATTCCCGCCTCCGGACCGAAGGCTCGCTGCCGCTGCTGCCCGCCGACCGAAAGCCTTCGGACCCGCCCTCGCGCCCCGACGACTCCGAGCAGCTCAAGATTCAGCAGGGAAGGATCACCGAATACTTCAAGTCTCAGATGAAGCCCGGCAATAATGGCTTGAAGCGGGAGATCGCCGCGTGGATCGACAGGGCGGTCGACGGCAAGGCGCGCAACGACGCCACCGAAAACCTCGAAAAGTGCATCTCCTACTTGTCGCGGACGATCGCTCCTAAAGTACCCCTCGAGAGAGACAAACGGGAAAGGAAGCCGCCCGAGCCGACGAAAGCCATCGCCCCCCAGTCCGTCGAAGACGCCCGGACGCCGCCGCTGCCCGCTCTCGTCCCCCCCGTCACCGAAAAGACCGATTCGGACGCTTTTCCGTCGCCGCAGAAGCCAGCAAAAGAAAGACGAGTCAATAAGAAACCTGCCGAGAAAAGGGTCAGGATGACCGAAGGCAAGAAAGCCACTGGCGCCAAAGTGCGAATATCGCAAGCAAAAGATAATCTCCCACCGAAAATGAATTGCGCAGTTCCTGTCGCGTTTCCGGCACCGACGGAATCCAACGACGGAAGCAATCGCTTTTCTACCATACACCATCACATGAGAGAGATGTTCATGAAGGCGCTGACTCCTCCAAAGGAAACTGCCAAAATTGAAACACGCGATCGCCGCCCGCCTGTCGCAAGGAAAAAACGAACCCCAAAAATGATCACAAAGCCCTTAGAACTGGCGACAGTGGAACCGCAAAAAGTGCTCTGTACTCCTCAGAACACGCTTCCTACAGTACCTGCGGCTGTTCCACAAAATGGTTTAATGCTTGCTGCAATCACCATTCCTGGCCAAAACATGTCACAGCAGCAGCAACAGAATTGTCAAAAACCTATGGTCAATGCTTCAAATCTTCAATCTAAGATGGACGGACAGTTCATGATAATGCAGAACATAAATGCTCTCGTTCCGATCCCCAATTTGCTGAGGAAGATGGGCCAGCCGACAATGCAACCTCTCAATCCGCAGAACGTGTTACAGAGGCCGACCGGCACTTTAAATTCAATGTTTTTTAACGGCGCCCTGGTAAAGATCAACACTCCCGTGCCGCAAGATCTGTCTAGTCTCCTCGCAAAGCAGATAATGGCGAACTCGAACAGACAAGGATATCCTGTCACGCCCAAGAATATGGCGACTGGTGTGCCGACCGTGGTCGTTTCGAAACCAAACTTCGCCGTCAACCTGAATCGTCAGGTTTTCGTTTCCTCGTCAGGGTTCATATTGAATCCTGTTCCGAACGTTGTGACGACTCAGACCAACCCGAGTCTCTCTCACATGCAGCAAGCTTTTGGGGGTAATGTCGTATTCACGACCCCCATGAATCACAACGTTCATATCAACCCGCAGATGAACGGTGGCATTCCTAATCTGACCTTCCAACAGGGGACCATTCCGGTGTCGCCGTTAAAATTGGCCGACCATAACAGATTATTTCTGACTCCTGTTCAACAACAACAGCTTGTCAACAATTTGAACATGAGCATGAACAATGGTATGAATGTAAACAACAACATGAATATAAACAGTATAAATGTAAACAATAATATGAACATGAACGGTACAATGAATATGAACAATGGGATGAACATGAATGGCCATTTAAATATGGCAAGTAACATGAGTAATTTAAATATGGGCACCAATTCAAATGTGAATGTGTCGACAATGACTGAACAAATAGTCAATACGACCATATCAAATACCAACTTTACAATTAACACTTCCACCGCATCCATGGAATGTATAAATACATCAAAAATACAAACCTTTGTCATGAATACATCCATGAATTCGATGCAACCCCAGATGGAATTGATACCAAATTCAAGTCTAGTTATAAATCAACCAGAACTACCGATGTCTATTCCTCCCACGATAAACTATCATCCTGCGCTGCCAATTTGTGATCCGGTGGAGACTATAGAACTCGAAAGTCCTATAGAAAAAGCTCCGTCACCCATATCTTCAGCGTTTAATGAAATATCTACAGATTCAATAGGGGCCGACATAGATTTGAGCAAAATAGATAACATTTCGTTAGATTCAATAGTATCGGAGACAAAGTCAAGCTCCGACTCTGTTAGTCTAGATCTCAATATCACCTTCGACACACCTTCTCCCGTCGAAGAGTTCAGCAAAGAAATTGACGATTTGACAGTTAATGTCAGTGCCGTCGAACAGGCGGTTGATTGCCAGAAAAGTCCAATTCTGTCGCAGCCGAAGACTATCAGGTTTCCCGTGAAGAAAAATCACGGGGAGGCAAGGAATCGAATCAGTGCGAGATCTAGCGCATCGGAGATCAGGATTTGTCGGTGGAGCGAGTGCAGTCAACGTTTTGATGATGGTGCTGATTTGATGGAGCATATGCAGGTAAATATTATTTTTTTATTCACTGCCCCTTAAGTAAATATATAAATTAACAAGTATGCTCAAGAATTAAAAAATATCTTCGATTCTTTCCGTGGATTCGCCCATAACTTACTAACTTATAAAAGTAATATGGATAGAAACAAAGTTGGACCCATTGTAATAATGTAAAAAACTACATGTTTTGCAAGAATATTCTTGTTAGATTTCTCATATTTGATCATAATAACTATTCAAAAAACAGTGACGCACTGTGCTTAAATAGCTATCAACACAGTTGACTTTGATTACGGAGGAATTGGGTTCCAATCCTAGTTCGGGCAGTTTCATTTTATCAAATTATTGATTTTAGTTCGGAGACATAGATTGTCTGTGTTGTCCAAAATTCCTGCCCAAACTCATCGGATCCCAAATTTAGAACGTTGAAAGAGTTACTAGCCAATCCCTATTCCTATTGTCCTAGTCCTATCCTTTCTATCCCTAGAGCATTTGCGTAACAGTCAGTTATTTATTCTGGTATAGCAAAATTTTATGTTACCTTGTCTTGCGTAATGAATGATATTTTTATGTTTTCTTTGCAGAATTGCCATGTGAATTCTCAAGCCGGTCGAGAGCGGTATACCTGTCTTTGGTTGGGTTGCAAGGTCTACAATCGACCGTCATGCTCGAGGTGCTGGCTCGAAGGGCACGTCCTGTCTCACGGGGGCAGTAAACTCTTCAGATGTATCGTTGATGGATGCGGTCGCAGATTTAACAGCCAGGTGAGTGAGCTATCAATGTTCCTGGAAATATAACCAATTAAACATCATAAGGTTATCATGAAGTTATATTTTGTCATGAAGATATTTGATTATGACAATATTGTCATATACACATTTTTTTTGAATAACAAAGTAAGAGCACTCAATTATAATAAACAATTATGAAACTAATCTATGGTGCAAATGTAATGCTTGTTTATTATTTAATTAATAATAATATGTTAACCATAATCAATGGATAAGCATTGCCATCTAGTGATTGTTGATAAATAAATTATAATATTATTATCAGAGATTCAAACCTCTGTTATGTTTATTGTTTTGACAAGGCACTTATCATAATAAAGATGTCTCTGTTTTCTAAAAATGTCAGTTACAAAGTTGATTGGTTAGCTCTTACAAAATAATTGCTCGAATAGTAACCAACCAATGAGGAGTGTTCTCTGTTAATATTTCAGTCTATCTCTGAAAGCTTGTGGGTAACAATTACAATGTTTCACTGCTCATTTTGGCAACTGACTATTATTCAACAAGAATAACAAATAAATAAATAAAAGCATTCAAAATTTTTCTAAGTGGTGATTAGAATAAACAAATTAATTGATGTGTATTTTTTGACCATTAAGTTTCTGTCAAAACATTAAGGTTTGTTTGAAATTAAACTATTTTTGTGTAAATCATGTCCAACTGATAAATACACTTCTCTTTTCTATACTTGGTGACATTTGCCTCACAAATAGCTTTATTTATTTACTAGACTGATTTTATTGAATGAATAAGGTAAATATTACTCATTGTTTGCAGTATTTTTTGTGTGAAAACATTTAGTAATTTATAAAGATTATCAATTGGATATTTTTAGAGTCTGCTTTCACCAACTGTCTATTTACAGGTGGATAGCATACCTTCCAATTAAGTCTCTTAAAATATTAAACATGGACTTACTATAAATATAATTATCAGAAGGCTATTTTCAAACTGTTATTTCTCGAACGAAATCGTGCTTTGTTAAATAACGTATGTTAATTAATGATTTCTTTTACATGGATTTTTCAAATCCCAAATGAGCGGATCAGTCAAAATTTTCACACTTTTGACACATAATCCAAGATGGCCGCCGACAATTTGATGATACCAAAATAATTTTTCATTATTTATTTAAATTATTGTTAGGTTGCTGATACCAAAATAATTTGTCATTAATTATTTATATTATCATACTAAAATAGTCATTATTTATTAGGTTAGGTTGGGTCAGGTTAGGTAAAAATATACATAGAATAAACGTAGAAATATACATCAGCAATTAATTAATAGGGAACATTTTATCGGCGGCCATCTTGGATTATGTGTCAAAAGTGTGAAAATTGAACCGCTCATTTGGGATTTTACCCATTCATGTATGTGTTGTTCTCTCTTCATAAAAGAAAGATTGAACAACTGAGTAATAACAATTTCTCGAAGAACATATTGAGATAAACTAATAGGACTGTATGTTCTCCACATTTGGAACAGACATTCTAATATATTTCGTAACTCGTCACTCAAAGGGTTAATAAAGTTTAACCATGGAAATAAAGAATGTTTTTCCTCAATTTTTTCAGCTGGCGCTCCAACGGCATATAAATAATCATTTCTCCGAACAAGGAAGTAGTGTGACTCCTGCGAAGAAATCCCTCGACAGCAGTGGACCAAAGCTAATTCGGAGGAATGGTAAAAAACTGCGCTACAGAAGACAGCCATGGTCAGGTAAGCTATCATGGTGCCGTCCTCTCCATAATATATTACAAAATGAAGAAAGAAAACATGAATTTTAGAATATTGTAAACCTTTTCAAATTTGAATCGTTAGAATTTCCATGAGTTTTGTCGCAAACTACCAGGGTTTCGCCTTTCGGCATCTTCAGGCATTTCAAGTGCATGGATGTACTTGAACTGACGCGTAGTAAACAGTTTGTATCGTTTATATACAAAAATAGAAGTAGATCACTAAGATAAATTGCTATTAACGTAGTCAATATGAATTAGCAAAAATTTTATACAAAAGAGTTACAATGAATTAAGTGAATTTGTTTATAATTATTGTGATTTTTGAATGTAGTATTGCAAATACTAATTACCAGATAATAACAGCAAAATCTATAAATAAGCCTAGGGTTTTATCCAACCTATTATTATTGAATTGGTTGATTTCCAGTGTTTGAATTAATAATTAATGATAATGAGTGTTTGAATTGTTAATTAATGATAATTATTTAAAGGGGTATTTATAACAATGGCGAGTTTGGAAGATTAAGTTGTTCGTTTAAAATTGGCAAACTATTAAGCTTAGCCCTATTTATCTCTAATATTTCTGAGTAAACCTTTTCTATGAGAATTCTTTTCTATGCTTAATATAAATTGGATATAAGAATAACTGAAATGGATTACCATATAAAAAAATCACTCTTTGATCTTGTAATTATTAGTTTGTTAATTGATATGAGAGCCACTGTTATCAATAAACAAAATGAAATGGCAACAAGTCGTGTTTATCACTTCTGTTTCATATAATCATTGGTCATGTTTAGTGATCCAGTGGTATCCGAGGGGTATCATTGGACCGCATAGCCGGCATAGGTTTTGCGCTCCGCAGAAGTATGTGGGGGCGCAAGCGTCTCCGAGACGTGGAACTCTTCATGCGACGGCGGTTCGTAAGTAGTTGATGATGAATCAATGTAATTAAAGAGAAAGATATATTTAGATTTAGAAGATATACAAATATTTTCTACATTTCACACCTCCGATAAAACAAGAGTAAAGTAATATACTGCCATATTGTTATGACTATACTCTCTTTCATAGCACAACGTTTAAACAGAGATGCTGGTTAAATTTCAACATTTTGCAGTGGTCAACATTATTGGCTTCTGTGACGGACCGTCCGGGTTCGATTCCTATCAGTCAACTAATCGATTCTGTCCAAAAGGCAATAGGTGTTTGTATTGTTAAAAATCCCCTCTCAAAAAGCGACGCATAGCGAGAGCGATTAGCTAACCACTAGTCCTCGTATCCTTTCAATCCCTACTCTCTTTGAACAAGAGAGTTTTAGCAACTGAGCAACAAGCAGTGATCGTATAAAAAAACACGTTGAGATGAAATCCGCGAAAAGTCCATAAGCTCCATGCTGGGAGCGGACGTAGTTAACCAAAAAATATAAATAATACATTATTCTGACGTTCAACTATGTTTTATATTTATTGTCAACACTTATTTGTCTCCCGCAAACAAAAACAAAAGTGAGTGTTGACAAAAATTATTTTATTCTTTTGTCAAGATGTTACAAAGCTAAAGATATAAATATATTTTTGCCACTTGCAATGCAATTTAATGCGATTATTTTATTGGAAGTGTGACATAAAAGTAGTAGATATTATTATGTAGCCATTTTTCATCAGTGGCTTTAGCTCAAATGATCGATGGCTATAATATCTATTCTAAATACCACGCTTCATGTTTCCAGCTCGCATGTTTGATTTCTTCGACGCTGGCATCATGGAAGGTCTGCAGTATAGGGTGGTCCAGTCGGCGGCATGGCGCAGGGGCGAAGCGCCCGGCTCGGCGAGCGGAACGAATCTATACGCTTCGGAGCGGACTCCGCATTGTGTGACGATGCGAGCTGCCATTCTCGCACGAAGAATCAATTCTGAAACCGAAGAGAGAGAATGCATGGTCAGGTGGACGCCGCCTTACGTGTAAGTTACTGTTTTATTAATTTCATGCTTCTGAATATTCTATTTTATGAACATTGATTTTGTGATGTTTTTTATCTTCCATGTCACAACTGCTATATCGGATCAAATAACATATTAATTGCTGAAACCAGTGCAAGGGTCATCTTTTGAAATTTTAACCATGCTGTTTGAATGATTGATATGACAATGTCAACCTTCCTGCTGCCGGTGTGACGACAAATGGTCCCTAAACAAAATGCTTATTAACAATTTTTTTTATTTTTAAATGTGATAAAAACCCAAACCTTAGCTAATCTTATACGAACCTAACCTAACTAGGGTTGGGTAAGGTTAGGTTGTTTTTAGGTTCGGGTTCGGTAAAATTAAGTTTGGGTTTGGTTAGTCGGGCTTGTGTTAGGTTATAATCAAACATTTATAAAAAAAAAAATTGCCAGTAGGCGTTTTGTTGGGGGACATTTTGTTGCGTAGACTTTTGTCCGGGAAATTTTGTCGTAGATCCCCTGCTATCCACATAAATACACTCACTATATAAATAATATTAAATTATATTATCTTTTCATTTTATTAATGTAAAATAATTTTTTTCTAATGTTATCACTGCCTGATAATCACATCCAGTGCGGTGGCTGCCACATTCTTGAAAATGTTAAATTGAATGTTCCTGATAATTTTTTGAGGAATCGTGAGCATGAGTTGTTTTTTCTTCCAAGGGGTAGAACCAGTCTGCCAATGGGAATGCCTCTGGGAAGAGTTTTAACAATTTTAAACGGCATTGCTTCGGATGTCGACATATTTCATATTGACGTGAGTGAGTTCAGACGAATACTATATTTTATGAATAAAAGTTGATTTTGTCAGAACTCACTCGGTTGACATCTTTGAAAATTTGAAAATTTCTAATATGATTTTATAAATTTTTTCTCTCAGTTTTTATGACTACAATGTTTTCATCTTGTTTTTAATTAATTAGTGATTTATATTATGTATTTACATGTATGTATATATATAAATACATGTATTTATATTTGTCAAATACATGGCGCATTGGCATCAGCTGTAATGCCATGATTTGCTTTTTTCTTAAATAAATAAATAAATAAATAAATAATTGATGATTAATATAAATCAACGTTTTAAAATTTCAGGTTAGAGGATGAGTGGATACCAGAAAAAGATTACGCACAAACCAAGGACATCCCCATCTCTAGTTTGGATTCCGCGGCACGGGCTGAATTATATTCAGGATTTTGCGCGTCATACAGACCGACCGCGGCCCCCCCTGCCCCTGTGAAAATCCCACCGAGCATTAAGAGCGAAATAACCGATGCGCAGCTCATGAAGCCACCTAACGGCTTCTGCAAACCGTTCAACGGAATGAAATTCGACTCGAACCACGACAGTCATAATAATAATTCAAAGACTGATAGTTTAAATTCAATCACTGCCAATAATAATAAAGAGTGTTCCTCGATACCGAACGGAAGAGTCTCGAAGAGAACTGCCGAATGTGGAGCCGACGAAGCGAGCAGCCGCAAAGCGACGGGCGCAGCCAAAAGAAAACAAGGAAGGATGTATATTGGCAATCCCGCTTACAGATTGCAGAGCGCGTGAAGGGAGTGCGAAGTGTCGTCTCCGTTGTCTTCTCCACCGCAAGGGCCTTTTAAAACGTTTAGCGATAATATCAATACCAGTCTGCCTATGCTGTATGTTTTAATGTTATTCAAACTTTAGCCTTCCGAGTCCCCGCGGCGCCGAGAGTTTTAAAACGTATTTTTTCACATCGGAATTAATTTAGTTTCACCTTTTCGAAAAAAACGTTCATAGTCATAATTGTTGACTGTTACACTTAAGTGAAATCGCGTTTCTCTAACAGACTTATATAAGACTGAAAATTAATGTATTATATGAAATCGAAAATAGGGCGTCGTTGTTGCTATCAATTTACTAACAAATTCTCAAAAGACTCGAAATTCATTGAGTTACGTTTAGTTTTTAATCTACGGTATAAAATTAATATTCCAATTGTGAGAGCGTAGGAAATACGCCGAATGAACGTTTTCGGTTAGCCGTTCCGCTTGATTACGGCCAAATATAGTTTGTATTATAGAATGAAAATAGTAGAAAGATTGAATCGTTCGAGGATGATTCGATTCGTGTGTATATAAAAGATTGTACAGAATTGTATAGCAATAGTGAAATAGAAAATGGTCAGTTATCGTGATTATTTCGGATGTTCAATTATACGCCGGACTTTCGATTGTTTGTTAGGTATTTTAAAAAACGATTATCTTTTATACTCTGCGCTCTTTTAGCGCGCCGTTTTGAAGGGATGCCGCCATTCGATAGACGCGTGTGTATGGTAGTTTTAAATTTAGAGGCGATTTTATATATGAATCATGCCGGCTAGTTTGTGGATAACGGATTCTTTTGTAAATTATTAACGTCGTCGAGTGCTTTAGCTATTTTAAACGATAAGTTTGTGTAATATTAACGGATGGTTCATCTGGACAGTTGTTAATCCTATAGAATTTATGTACAGCGGGAAGGAACTGCGATATGACCAGCTAATGCACACCACACTGCCAATCGTGTAAAAGCTCGGAGTCTTATCATTAGATTATTTCGTATATCATGATGAGTTAGCGTTAGGCGCCATGTCGCTCGTAGCGGCATGCTATTTTTAAATATGATATTTAAAGTGTTTCACAAGCCAAGACTAACATTGCGGAGATACTCATTTCAGGCCACCACTAAATGTGAAATATCCAATATTTGTAACACCACTACTCTTCTATTCTTTACAAATGACAAGTAATGTTGTTTTTGTAAAACTGTTTTTGTTCAGTATTTGTCTCTAAGTAAACACTACATTCATTTGTTTTTTTTCTTTAAATTTATTTGAATCTGACAAATAAAGAATATCTAACCACAACCAATCAGAGACTATGCATCTGAGGACAGCCAATCAGACATGAATTACTCACATCTGTCAAATTCACTATGCATTACTTCAAGGACATATAGCTACCATTGTTGTTGAATCTTCTCAGTCCATGCTATTATTTCATAACTCTGGAAATATTCTATAGAAAGTATTTGTGATCATTTCATATTCAGCTGAGTACTGAGTATCTTTTCTGATTTACATATAAATCTAACATGGTTACAACATAAATTACTTTGTTTTTTCCAAATTTAAAAATGTACCTCTTGTTCATGAAAGTAACAACTTTTCATCAGTCAACTGTTTTATTTGAATTGTCATAATGATACATTCATGCAAAGTACCGTTCGGCACGTAATCGGTGGTTTGGTGGTTAGCCATTGAGTATTCTCCCGCTAATAATAACTTATATTGATCTCGGATGTATATTGTTATAGAGTTTTAGAAATCTTAAAAATAATGACTTGTCTCATAATGAACAAGTTGATTATTACGATGTGGACCGCAAATACATAATTATTAAGTAGACGATGTAGAAATATTTTTAAAAGTGACTATCAATATTCAAGAAGGTATTGTTGAAAAGCGAATATTTATTTAATTACTGTGTAAATAAGTATAGGTTTTTTTTTTTTTTGATAGGATCGATCAAAAAATTTATTGTTAGCGTGTGAGCATTTATTTAGACTTAATACCTTGTCTTTTTTAGCTATCCTACGTTTAACGAAGCTAATATTCTTTATAATTTTTTTTATTTAAGAATTTTAGTTTAATTTTCATTCGACTCGCGTTCGGGAAACGTCAATACTAATACGAATTATTTTACGCATTTTCCATATGTAAACGAAGTGTCTATGGATTTATTAATTATTCATAATTTTCATTGATCTAGGTTTGTTTTGATTAAATAACCCTACCTGACTGATATAAATCTATGATAGTCATTAACTTTTTTTTTTAAATTTAATTCTTATTGAAATACAGTCAATATTTTTCCAGACAATTATCATTACCAATTTCACCGGATCAATTTTTAATTAACCTTTAAACGCCCGTGCATTTTTTGTGAAATATCCACGCAACCCGTAGCTCTTATAAAAATAATTATATCTCTAAAACAAGTCAGCCTATGTGGGTAAAATAAAAAGCATTAGCATAATAAAAGATTGCTTATAATTTACGAAAAAAGACCAGCACCACAACTTGTACGCTTTCTAATTCTCTAGGTAAAAAAATAAACGAATCCATTTTAGCTACAGCTATCTTGAAAAAAGAATCATTCACCCCAAAGGATAAATTTCTAGGTATGTAAAAAAAAGCTGTATCCCTTTTGAAATATATTGTATGGTGTGAATAAAACTGATTTATTACGGTCCACCGGATATAACACAACGCATATCCCAAGAGTCAACCTTGTAACGCAGATTTATATATTCCTCATGACAAAATATTTAATTATGGATCGGTATCTCAAAGACATTATTTATGAAAGCTTTTATTCATATGTTGAAAAATATTATCATATATCAGTGTAATCTGATAGCGAAATGCATCATAATCACTGTTCCCATACTGGGCCGTAGGGCCTTAAAAGGTTAACACCCATTCTATTCATCCGCTTTCATTAATGAGAATTCAACTCATACTTTGGCTCTTTATTTTTCTGTGCCATATGACATTTTTAATAAAGTAATTAGTTAATTTTCTCTGCCTATTCAAAGTCTTTGTCACCACATGATGTCTTCAAAATTTGTCGTTCCCCGCCAGTGTCTTTGTGTTATCTCCAAAGTTATCCCGGTGTCCTGTTACTTCGCCAAGTAAATCATACGAGTGGCCAGGATTCAAGCTCCCTTCGGACATCTGTGGCATAAGTCAATGCCAGGTGTATTGTCGTTTGGGTTTTACAAGAGACTGATAAATCCTTTCTCTTGCATCTCAATTTCTGATACCGTATTCGTCGTGTTTCTAATACTCGATTTACTATTATCCTGAGCAAAAATTGTATGCTATATATTTTATATTTCTGCTTATAAACAAAATTTTCTTGTGTCCTTTATTTCATCTCATTTCTGGACTTGGCTGTTCCACAAAGTCTTTTTTGTTTAATTTTAAAGCAGGGCTGTGGAGTCGTTATAGAAAATTATAACCCTGACTCCTACTACAGAATTTACCATAAACACGACTCCGACTCTAGCAGTACAATATTTTCACACAAATAAAAAAATCATTACCGATTAACAGCAGATGGCTACAACTTCTTAAGAGTGCCATAAATAAATAATTGCATAAATTTTGAGTTACGGAAACACAGCAGCAATTTAATTCTCCATAAAAAAAATTAGTAATGATTTTAATAACTTAAGACTATAAAAACGATTGAATTTTTGAATAATACTTTAACACCAAACGGGGGACACCATTATGTAAAATAACATTTTAGTTTATACTAAACTACAAAACAGAATCAAAACATTTTTAGGGATATTTTGTCTATTTCTAAGATGTTAATGTTAGCTGAAAACGGAATACTGATAATTTTACACCAATTTGTTATAATAAGTGAAAAATTTGCTCAAAATCTGCATTAGAATACTGTGTACTTCAATTATTTCATACCCTATCTCACAATTCATCTCGAATTCTTTTTCTAATGTAAAATTAAACTGTCCTTGTCTTTTACATTTCTCAAAACACCATTTAATAGCGAATGAGTCATTAAATAATTAAAACTATTTTTTTTCCACCGTTACTGATTTAAAAAATGCACTGCTAATGGTTTGTCTTAAATATTGTGTAAGCATAATGGTTTTATGATATTAATTAAATAAAAACACTAAGTCATTTGTTGGAATCATTTTACCTATATAAAAAACAATGACAGTAATTTGTAAGCAATATTTTGAACTGGATAGCCTGCAGCTTTGTTTACAACACTTAAAGACAAGATTAAGTCATTTCCAATAAATAAGAGCAGTACTTGATAATTTCAGTAAAGCCACAAAAATTAAAAGAATAAATATACATAAAACTATGCCATTTATTTGTGTTGAAATTAATAATCATTAAAAAGCCATCAATATTTTTCTTTTTAGTTTGACTCTATTGATATTTATGGCAAATCAATAATACATTTTTACTCATTAGACTCTTGTGGTATCTTTGTTATTGTATTTTTTTTGAGAAAGAATTCACTTCATATAACCTCGCCATCATACTCGACACCCAAAACCGACACAACTGACTAGTTCAAATTTTTTCACGAGGCAAAGACGTGTCCAGTCGCCGTGCCGTCTCGAATTTTGCTAAGTTACATTTTGATAGACTGATTTTTTTTTACGGCGAATAATAATTATTTGTTAGTATGTAATCATGAAATAAATCGTTCGGGAATTCACATAATGTAATATTAAACTATTATTTAATAATTGCATATTTCAATAAATCCTGTGCTCAGAATGAAAAGGCAAAAAAAATTGAAAATATAATTGTGATTTAGAAATTTTAACAAAAACTTCAGATTTGTTGAAAAAACTGAATGGATGATACTTATTCAAAACAGTGATGCACAACCTTCTTGGGAACTGAATAAATTATCGATATTTTTAGTGGATATGAAACTTTTATATTGTTCTTGCATTGTCATTAAAAAGTTCTGAAAAAAAAGGTGATTGATATTTGTCATTAAGGGCTGCATGCAGGCCGTAGGTTGTGCATCACTGATTTAAAATATAAATACTGTCATAATATTTGTAAATCCATAATATAATGCATAATAAATGCCTTATATTGTTATTTATAATAATTAAGTTTGATTTAAAAAAAACAGACTTTTTTAGTTCTAATTTAAATTTAGTGTTTCTGTAGGTAATGCATTTAAATTTGAATTCAGTTGTCAAGGTAATTTTCAGTATTTTTTAAAGTAATAAATGCATAATATCGTTCTTTATAATAATTAAGTCTTTTTTAAAAAGACTTTTTTAAATTCCGTGTTTCAGTATGTAATGCGTTATCATTCTGTAGCACAGAAAATTTGTTTTCGTTTACATGACAAGGTAGTAGAAATTATTAGTTTGTACGTTTTGTTTTCGGGTTTGCTTTTCTGACAAAGTGTTCCATGAACACTTTTGTGAATAACCAAAACTTGCTAAGTAAGTATATTGTTAAAAAAATTACATTTACGGTCACTCTGTAGTACGTGATGTTTATGGTTAAGAGACGTAAGAATTAAATTAAGAACTCTATACCATCATAAGTAGTAAAATATTTTTATTAAGATGTTTAGAGCTATGCATTATTTTCTAAATATACATTGGAATAATATTGAGGGAAAAACTAATTCGAAATTTAGTTTTCAAACGATCATTTTCCTGACCAAATCACAAAAAATATTTTATATGCTTAAAAATGATTGTAAAATTATTGTACGATGACTGAATAGCGTAAATTATTTGTATGCTGTCAATAATAAAAAAAAAAAAATATTCTAAAGGCGAATCCACCTTTATGTTTTTTTTTCTCTTACGTATTTAAATTTCGAAACGTGATAATAATTTGAAAAATAAATTATTTCACTTCAGTCATTTTTTCCTATGCTTAAATTATACACAAAAATGTACTGCCTTTTTTCCACAATCGTTAGACTGGGTATGTGTAACATATATATTTTTTATTATTATTTAACGTGCAATTGACGGTTTTTTTATTTTTTTATTTCAAGTATCCACGGTAGTCAATAAAAATAAATGTTCATCTGTGTAAATAAAGAGCTTCCTCTGTTTTTGATTGTTCATTGTGATGAATTTCTTTGAACGTGTATTTATATCATAATATAAAGACTGGACCTAAATAAGAAATTTAAATTAAACATGAATGATTTGTTTATTGAGTCCACCGTAAGAAAATAATATTGAGTTGAGTGCTGTCGGCGTAATAACCGACTGCTGCCAGTTTGTAGAGCTCTTCTATAGAACAAAGATGTTTGTGTACAGTCATAAAAATATATGTAAATCGATTATTTTTATGTGTACGAATAGCTTGTCATGTGAAAATAGTGCCCTCTGTAGAAAGTCACTTAAAGTCACAATATATACAGAATGTTTTATAGTATCTCGCTTTGACGTGTAAATCAGTTCTTCAAATCGTAGTCGCACGTAGTAGAATGGTGAATTTCGAAGGGAGCCTGATGTGTTTTGGATGATTTATTGTTCGTAGAATATATTGTGATGTTAAATTTTTTTACTCTATAAAATGTGTATTGAATACATATTGAATTCAGAGCTACGTATAGGGTTATTCATGACTTATTTGAGATGCAACAAATTGAGTTTTGTTAAAAATAGACACTTGATTGCAATGTTATATGGCCACACTTCAGGCACAACTGCGTGTTGTGTATTTCTGGCAACCCTTTTTTTACATGTCCCGAGCCTTTTTTTACACAATACGTGGAATAATCAAAGTTATTTTAAAATTCATATTAAAATTATCTTCCCCAATGTTACTGCCAAATCCATCAAAATAGTATTGTATTTATTTTCTTTATAGATAAATAAACAAAAATGTCGACACAGCTGCTAACAAGTAAAATTAATTCTTTGAGATCTATATTTTTCATTTAAACACTCCCTATGTTTTACTATTTTGACAGTGGAGACAATGGTGACAATGGTTAACTTCAGTGAAAGATAAGAGTATATGTTATATTTTATGATAATACAATACCACATTGCAGTCGAGTCTAGGTATCATATAAAAAGTGATGTATTATTTATCTATGAATTAAATATACTCAATTTCTGTAATTGTTGTTTCAAATATGGATAACCCTTATATGTTAACAACTATAAAAATGTATTTGTGTCAACTGAATGAACCTCATTTTGACTTTTTGTATAAAACAAGAAAATAGTTTGATAACAACAATGATTAAAATTTTTACATCTGTAACTTGTAAGTCAAAAAGCTCATGTGAGATGTTCACGGTGGAGTTCTTCTAAAATATGGTATTTACATCTACGAACTTAATATGTTTACATGACAATATGCTCTAATGTACTTTATGAAAAAACATATGTATTTGTTGGTACAATAATAATAAGCACAAATAATCCAATTTTATTTAAATGTTTAAAATAACAGCTGACAACTGACAACCATTATAAAGAATTTAAATATCTTCACTGTAATGTAAAAAGGTTTGTTTTTTTTTTATCATTGAATGCAAATAAGAATCATAAGTTACATTATTTCTTGTATATTATTATTTTAAATTCAAAAACAGCTGAACTGGAGTTGTTTTATCAAAGAAATATATATGTATGTTTAAAATTTTTGTCAACTTACATGCAGTGCCATCTTTTGGCACAATTTAATAGAGTTATCTGTCAAAAACAGGATTTTTGTAAAATGGCTATTGTATGGTTCTATTATGTGTTTATCATTGATTGAGTGATTTATATGAAGGAGTTTGTGTTAAAACATTCTTCAATGATCAGTTGTCGGCTGTAAATGTTTTTTTAGTTAAAATTACTCCTGAATTCACCATAATACCTACTAGTGCAGCTTACCCCAATGCAATTGTAAATTTTAATGTGTGCCCTGTGTAAGTTGATAATGTTGTGAATGTTTCCGAGATTAGTAGACCCACATACTCGCAAGAGGGCACTGATGATTTAGATAATTTATATTTCTCGTTGCTAAGAAAACGTTTGGAGTGTGAAGTTTATAATAAATGGAGCCAAGCGCGGGTGGGAGAGTGACCGGATAGTAACTTAGAAAATTCTTCGTCTAGATCAGTTGTGCACTAGTTATCACAATAAAAAACCCTTTTCGATGACTAGCCGTTGTTCATTATTGAAAGGTATAATTATTTAAGTTGCAAAGAGTCATAACCTTGGTCAAAAAGATTAAACGTCGGTCGCTATTGATACAGTTAAATATTTAACCTCTAGTCAACCAAGTTCAGACCTTGAACAATAAAAAAAACATTATTCCATCGATTGGCATGGATTACAGTATTTATTAGTGATAGTTTCACTAAAACTTGCCTTTTGATGCTAAACCTTACTGATTTAATTGGCATTTAGAACTCCATTATAGCACAGTGAAAAAATAGTATCCTGTATAACAAGGGTGGCCAAACTTTTGGCGGTGATCGACTGACATAATAAATTGAATTTATTATCATTGAAATAAAAGAAGAATCAGTGATGTGTACATCAGTACGCCAGATAGGCGGGCGACTTGGAATAGCTACAAGCGGAAATAGCTATCGACTATATAATTTAATTTTGTAGAACTAAATACACATTTATTTTTTCACTGTGTAATTAAATTGTATTTCATTTAAAAAATTGCATAATATAATTTTTTTTTCTCCTGGACAATTTAATGCTTATCGCTAATTCAGTGTTGAATTCCAAATTCAAATGTCTTATTATGGGATGAATTGAAAAAATATTCAGAGATGTCAGTGCAGATTTTTGCAGGAGCATAATTTGTGTATTAAAACACATTAACATTAAAAAAAGTCTTTTAAATTAAGTCGTATTTCGTGAATTTTATTGAATGATTTTTCATTGATTAATTTACTAACGAGGTAATATGTGTGCACAACTCTTCTATACTTCGATAAACGACTGTTTGGCTTCGTATCGGAAGCCATTTTGCTCTCACACCCGGGATCTCGTGGTATCTAAAAATGTGTTAGCTTAAAGTAGGCAATCGAAAAGGGATTTACATGAATGTTCTGTTTATTATCAATGTTTTTAAAAAATATATTATATATATATGATATATTTAGAACTTTCGTTGCATCAGAATCGGGTCTCTGCGAAGGGGCCTTTAAGAATTCGAAATAAACAATTCCATATTATTAACACGCCCCTCGATCAATCTGTAGATATTTTAGTTAAAATGAATACTTTGATATATATGTATATTTTAAATGAATTTTTGTGTTATAATCAAATGATTTCAGATTGTGTATGTGTGTATATCTTTTTTTTTTTTCCTTTTATTTTTGTTTCATTTGCAATAATTTCCATTTCTGCCAGTGGCAATCTTATCATGATGCGGTTTGTTTTGACTGCGTTTTAGTAACTTTGTGACAGCCTCCTGCCTTTTTGGGATAAATAGAAATTATAGTCCGTCTGAACGGAAATATGAAAATCTACCTCAATTAATTTATCACACCTCTTTGGGCATAGAAAAAAATGATTGTAAGGATTACAAATTGTTGTTTTGTTCACTGCGACTACCATTATTGATTTTGTTTAATTTTTATTCTTGTGTATCTTATATTTTCAATTTTCTACCTATCACATTTTATTGTATCTTATAAAATATCAAAATAAATACAATTATATTATGAAACGTGCATTTTTTTATTTTATCTTTTATTGTATAATTATATTAACAGATCTCATATCTCACTTTTAAGGTGTTCACTGTCAATACTAGGTAGAATGGCATTATAATAAAACATTTTTAGTACTTATTCCACATAAAATTTATTGGATTAGGACCGGTTTCGCTCATGGCGAGCATTGTCAACTGATAAGAAATACAACGAAACTGTGATATTTATACAAAAGTTAAGTAAGAAATAAAAGGTATGACAAACAATTGGTATTACAACTAAGCAAATAAATCGAAGCAAAGTTAAAATGTCTGTAAACTATAATTAGATGTGGAAAATCCAGGATCTCATATCTATTTTTTGGCAACACATCACTGACAGAGAAGCCGACACTTTACTTTGAAAGGGTTCTAACTGCTCTTGACCCTCTTAAGATATGAACGTTTGATATTTGGATTGATCATACTATTCAATTCACTTGTAACAATGAGCAAGTAAAAATGTTTCAAATAACTTATATAAAGCATATTTTTCACAACTCAAACCATTCTTCTGAGAAATAATGATCCTAATTATATAATGCAGGGGTCACCAGACTTTTTGAGAAACGGGCCGGATAGAAATTTTTAAAAACAGGGCGGGCTGGATGTCAAATAAATTCGTATTGGAATCAAATTAGAATATTAAGTTCTAATATAATTACATATATACATAATGTAAACAAATGTAATTTTGAATAGAAAATATTTATTATATTTTATGGGTTCATACGTTGTCGTATCTTATAGGTACCAATTGGAGAATCGAAATAAATAGTGAATTCACAACCAAATCATAAAATTAAAAAAAAAAAAAATCTTTATTGAATAATTTCTTTTCAAAAATTAAGAATTTTTGGAGGGCCAGATGAAAATCATTGGAGGGCCGTAGTTTGGTGACCGTTAATCTGATGATAGAAATAATGATGACAACCTGAGAACTATCACATACATTTAGTATAATAAGTGGGCAGATGAATTCCAGAATTCTGCACTTCATTATTCAATAATATATATGATTCTGAAGTTATCATAAATGTTAGAATACGGTTAGTTCAATTTTTTTCGACCAAAGATTAGTTTTTGTCAAAAAGTCAGTTAGAACATTTTCAAAGTAAGATAACGATTATGTGATTAATAATACAACATAATATATTACTTTGTCTCAATTCTTGGCATGTGGTAAGAATAAATATTCAATGTTTTATCGTGTCCAGTAAAACAATAGCCTTATCTTGAAACTTAACTCCAGAGGTTTGAAATTTCAATTAGTGAAACACTATATGAAAATGAGTTCATAATGATGCATAAAAACATTGGGCATTGGAATCTTATATTTTATGTTAGGGACAGGAAAAATCATGGAGATATTCCTTTGCATCTAGGTATAATTAACTGATTTAAAATAAACATTAAAAATACTTTTTATTATTGATTTCACAATTTTCAACTTGGAGCATATGGACCCCTTACGGAGTTTATCATGATATATTTTTTCTACGAGAACTATTTGCTCAACTAGTGGTTAGCTTATTGCATTTTGGGAACGGAAAGGTGAGAATGTTTAATATTGAAGGAATGTTTAACAATGTAAACATACATTGCCAAAAATCTGCTCGTACCGGGAATCAAACCGGTGACGTCCGTCACGGAATCCAACGTCGTTGAAGACTGCACAACGGATCCCACAAACTGATATTCATTGCAATTAATAAAATTACTAAAAAAATAATGGCAAGGTGGTTTTTAACGAAGACCAGATGTGGAGTGAGGAAGGAACCAACACTAGCGTAAGTAATACATATCGACGGCTTAAAGAGTAATTTTGTTAACTCCACTTTTGGCTGAACAATGCCATTTTGTTGTATCATGCAATGTGCACGTCCCGTAATTTTTTTATGACTAAAACTTATGTAAGTGCATCCGAAAAACGTTTTAAGAAAATTTGATATCTCCATTGTCGTTCTAAAACCTACACTGCTAATTATCCAACTCCGCCATTTTGTATTGTCACCTGTCATTTATTCGTTGTTTTTCAGCGGTGGTACAAATAAATCGTTTGAAAGTCCTATTTGAAATTTTCCCGATCGGTTTGAAAATACCAAAATAGTCAGTTTTTACCTTCTCCTGCACAATTGACAAAAACGGAGATAGCAAATTTACTCTTTAAGCTATCGATATGAGACAATCATAAGGGAAAGTAATCTTTGTATTGAAAGATTATTTGCTTTTTTTCTAAACCTTCATTGTTAATAAAAAAAAAAGTGTAGAAATAATTTATGCACAACCCTATACGTGCTAAGACTGTTTTCATTGGTCAGTCATTTTTTGCAAGTGTTCAAAACAATTCCCACGGGAGTTGACAATATTTAAAATAAATTATTAGTCCTTTTGCTCTGACGATCATAAGACGTCACAAATGTTTGAACATTGTTAATTCGGGAAATTGTATTGCAGTGAAGTTAGTGAAGTGAAATGTGATAATTTGATCAGTCACTGAACTGTAAGTTTACTATTTACCTTATTTTATCGGTATATGTAGCTTAGCGGCAAAGGTACGCTTAGTGATCAGATGTTTCCACAATCAATCAAATCCTGGATTGGTTGAATGCGTGCGCCATCGTTAGAGTCAACATAAGATAGTTCTTTCAATAATAGCGTGAAATCGAAACAGCTATCTACTAACTATGACGATTATTGTGGAGCTAAAAACTCAGATATTTTTACTCTATGTTAATCGAGTTCTGTCATGTAAAATCAAATTCTCGTAAGGGGTTTTTCTTAAGTGTTTTTCCCACTCAAAGCCATCAGCTGACAGAAGTTTTTAGAAAGTCAATACTTAGCGTGCTTACATGCGGGAAAGGGGAAGCTTAGTCTGTACCACCTAGCAACAAAAATAGTGGAGCTAAAGCGGACTCATATATTTTTTCAGTAGTTAAGTAAAGGTAGGGAAAAAAAAAAAAAAAAATGTAAATTCAAATCAATCAATTAATAAAACACCTTTTCAATTTTACATTTGGTATATTGTTTTTTTCGGTGCGACGGATCACAATGAATAACAAGCAGTTCTCGTAGAAAAAAACATCTGTTGTCCATATGCTCCACGTTGGGAACGGAAATAGTTTTTAAAGTTATATTTTCAATTGTACTATTATTCGTGGTGATATTTTTGTGCATTTTTCCTACTCTCTTTTTCGTTAATCTATGTAAATTTCAATAAAAATCAATGGAAAATCTTCATTTATATTACAAAAAAGTCATTGATATGCGTTATGTCAGCTTACTCGTCGCGAACTAACAACTTGTGAGATATGATAATGAAATGCTGGAAACCTGTTTTTGATTCGTAAGTATTTTTAGTATTGAAGCTTATCCAGAGATGGCAACGCGTATATCTTACGTCAGTGGCATCTAAAGGGTTATGTGAAAATGCAGTCAGTTACGTGAAAAATTTAAGATTTTAATTTTTGAGATTAGGGCCAGATAATAAACTCTCAGATAGTTTGAGGGCCGCGTGGGTAAAAGTGATTATATTATCGATATCTTTAGTGTACATATATAAAATTTATAATGTTATTATTTTATATTGTTTTTCCATCGTCCCTAAAAAGTTCTGAAGGTGACATTTGTCACACAGGGCATCACTGCCATAGGCCCTCCTGTATGTAATTTGAAATGATACGGTAAGAAAAATAACAATGTATTTTAGTTCTACATAAATTATTTTATATAATTGTTGATAGCTATTTCGGCTTACGCCTTCGTCATAGTTCTAGAAATAGCTATCAACAAATATATAAAATAATTTATGTAGAACTAAAATACATTGTTATTTTTCTTACCGTATTATAATGGAGTTCTACCAAGTAAATGCCTACTCAATCAATAATTTGAAATGGTTCACTGTTTAATATAAATTCCGTGCAGCTCTACATTGGACCGACAAGATAACACATTTTTCGTTGTTGATTGTATAGCGTTATGGAAGGCTCCCATATGAAACGCATCACATGTAGTGGTGGTGGGACAACTAATTTTAATAACTTCATACTTTGAAGATTTTGACTGACTGAAGGTGCTTGATGAAATTTCAATATCAAAATTGAATCGTTTGAATTTTATACGTTTTTTATGAGTTTTCGCCTTTCAGCATCTTCAGGCATTTCAAGTGCACAGTTCACCCAGTTCACCCAGAGAGAGACAGTTCACCCGCACAATAAAATTCAAACGATTCAAATTTAGTATCTTTCTTCGATTGCACAGCGTTATGGAAGGCGGCCGAAAAACAGCAGCCGCATACACACACCACGGGCGGTGGTGGGACATCCGACTTGTGTAGAATGATACCAGCTCTATTAGGAATAGATGTTTTGGGGAGTCACCTGCTATGTTTTATTACCATGTGATGCCCAAAACAATCTGTTTCTTTTAGACTATCCACCAGCTAAAAAAGTGTAATGAGTCATTCTGAAGGTGAGCAAATTTCGATTAAGGAATACACTCAAACCTCTTTTTGTGCGATTTCAAAGTTATGCGGTTTTATTTTTAATATTTTTGGGACTTTATAAACGCACATATGTAATAACGTAATTAACCACTTCAGTACCGTAAGGCCACTGGTGGCCGCCGCGTACGGACGTCGTGAATAAAGTCACAAATATTGCAAAATATATTTTTAAAATCTTCCTGTAAGAATTCTTATGATATTTTTCTATTCATGTGATAAAATTCAGTGACATCTATACACTGTCTCTAGAAACAAATTTGTTCTTCTGTCATCAATCAATCTTGTTGAAAAAAGGATTTTTTAGAAGTTGGGATGGGAGGTAGATGTGATAATTGTGATACATTATATATATATATATACTTATATACATATGTACTTATGACTACAATTTGTGATTTTTATTATGTATATACAGGTATGTATGTATGTACATATATATAAATAAATGTATTTAACTTTGTCAAATGAATGGCGCATTGGCGTCAGCTGTAATGCTATGATTTGTATTTTTTTGAATAAATTAATAAATAAATCATTGCGACCATTTTGTTCGGTAATGAAGCGGTTAACAGCGCGTCGTTCACATACTGCACGTGTAAAATCCAGTGTTTCACCTGTTTATTACAATGTGACCTAGACACGTGCGTCCTTGTACATGTTATGTTCCCATTTTAAGTCATAGCTTTATTTGTACGATTTTCAGCGGACCGCACAAAAAAAGATTTAGGTGTACCGGGTGAATGCTATAAAACAGGGGTGGCCAAAGCGTCGTTCGCGTAGCTATTCCAAGTCGTTCGCCTGTCTGGCGTACTGATGTACACATCTCTGAATCCTCTTTTATTTCAATGATAATACATTCACGAATCGATCACAAAAATTTCAAAAAATGTCGCCCGCAATGGTTAAAGCTTGGCCACCCCTACTATAAAAGAATATATAAGATTTCAGGCTTCAAGAAATCTGGATGAACCCCTTGGATGCGGAATCAATGACTCTCGTTATGATTTGGCATAGTTTGTCCTATCATGTTTATTTGGCTCATGAAAGGTTAACTCTGCCAGCTTGTCACGGGAGTAACTGTCATCTTCCACCAGTTCATAATAAACACAAATTACGGTCCGGGAAAATTCAAGCATCAAGATGTAATTAGGGTTGCCAACCGTCCCGGATTGCCCGGGATTGTCCCGGAAATAGTGTCGTAGTCCTGGTTGAATGTCAAAAAATATCTAACTGTCTGCGATAAACCAATATCACCTACGCTCAAAAAAATTTAATCGCTCAGAAAAAGATGGCAACCCGAGATTTTATGTTTCAATTCTTATTTCGATAGTTGAAGTTAAAAAAAACACTGTTTTACCCCATGAACAAACAAATCTTCGCAATTGAACCAACTATTGCGTTGAATATACTATTTGTAACATGATGAATGCATAATTAAGTATTTCGACTGAGGGTGCTTGATGGAATTTCAATATCAAATTAGAAATTTTTGAATTTTGGTTTCATGAGTTTTGTCGCTAACGACCCGGGTTTGTAACATCTTCAGGCATTCCAAGTGCACGTATGTACTTGGAATGACCGTTGTAGTGCGAAACCCGGGTCGTTTGACAAAATGGAAAAGTACAATTCCAAAAAATTCTAATTTGATGATGAATGCAGTTTTATTGATTTGTAATGTTTGTAAAAACTCTTTGTGTTAAGCAGCTATGTATTTCGTTGAATATTCCATTTGTAACAAATTGCATGCCACTTTTATACGGTAGGAAAATAACAATGTATTTTAGTTCTACATAAATTATTTTATATATTTGTTGATAGCTATTTCGGCTTACGCCTTCGTCAGAACTAGTTCTGAACTAGTATAGTTCTGACGAAGGCGTAAGCCGAAATAGCTATCAACAAATATATAAAATAATTTATGTAGAACTAAAATACATTGTTATTTTCCTACCGTATTATAATGGAGTTCTACCAAGTAAATGCCTACTCAATCAATGCATGCCATTTAATTGATTGAATTAACATTCAATTCTTTCGATGATTTCTGTGGTAATTTTATGGATGATCATTTAAATATGAAATTAAATTGATAACTTTGTTATTACACCCTTTGTGTAACACGTGTTTCGTCTCTACAGATATAAGCATCCTCAGACTAAATATCGTAAGGAAATGGATAAACGTATAAATTTAATAATATATCGTATTGCCATTACATTGGTAGATTTAGAACAGTGGTTCTCACGGAAAATTGCTCTGTGGCCTAATGGTCCTAAGGAAATGTCTGGTGGCCGCACCAAATTTTTGCTTTGAGTTAATTGTGTGGGAGGTATGTCAAATGGTTTGTCACTTTTCTATTGGCATTAATTGCGTCTGAAATATTTAATATTTAGGGTCTTTGTTGTCAAATTAACTTGAAAAACCACATTTTTCTCATTATCAATATTTTCTAAGAAGCCGTCGGTGGCCGCAGTCAAGTCCTCTGGTGGCTGCACATGAGATCCACTGATCTAGAAGGTAAAAATGATAAAGTATTTAGTCTGAACTAAATTTGTACGATGGCGCTAAGCTTAAACAGCTGTTTAACAATTCATGTTATATATATTTGGCTAAATACTTGATGAAATTTTTATCTTATTGTGTCGAACGTCATTGGAAAGTCGATGCTTTCCATCACAATATTGGGTTTTTGTCCTGATAGTTTGAGTATGTATGTTATAACTTGTCAAAGATGCACCAAAAAAAGTTATTACATGTAAAAGTTCATGATTTTATTAGCTTTATGACCTTGGTATCATATTGTTAAATCTATCGAAGAGCCAATACAAGATGGTTCTACCACCACCCTTCCGTTATGTGTGTGCAGCCGTTTTTTCAGCCGAGAATCCGTGGAGTTTAATCTACTTCGCGTTGAATCTGAAGAGGAATCAAGATTATCCCGTTCCCCATATGATGTTGCAAATTTATCGAATGCCTCAAAATTGGCCTTGGTTGAGATCAAGTCAGCGTGGCATATTGGGCCCGTATGAGGACGGGCCGCAGCAAACAGCTCAGCTCGTTCGGCATTCATCTCGGGGCAGTCCCACAGTACGTGATTAGCGTCCTGGTAGTCGTGTCCACAAGTGCAATCCGGCCTTTCGACCAACTTGCCCAACCCAAATAGTTTGCCGTTGAACTTGCCATGTCCCGAAGAGCCAAAACTGACAACTGAACATATGTAGTTCAAAATATTGTAACAGAAGTTTGAACTGTTCAATAATAAGCAGATGTTGATAATAAGCCATGGCCAATTTGAACTCATTATTCATAAGAGGGTTATTATGTAAAACCCTAACTGTATTATTGTCCATTTGCGGTGCGGCAGGTTAGAAAGTTCACCTGGTAATTTGTATCCGAGCACGTAATAACTTAAAACAGGCAGTGCCCGGAGGCCGGGACTCATAATTCATCGGCTCAACTTCGCGAGCGCGCGGCATCCATTTTGTGATGACGTCGCCATCTTATTGTTCGTTAAATGAAAAGGCGGGAATTCGACGAAAAATATTTATAACCGTTTAAATGCGCCGCGGGGAACGATGATTGGATAAGCTCTCAGCTGAGATGCTCTAGTAAGATGGCCACTGATGATTGTTAACGGCAGCTGATGTCCACCAACTGCTGATGAAGGCCCACACAGGTTATATCGCAATCTGCCATGGGTTTTCATCTGACGAAAAAATAAGCAAAAAGTATAATTTTTTTAATTTATATAACGGTGTTTTTTTTGTCTAAATTATAAATCAAACGTAGAAAAGAAATGTACACATTGTAACACAGTTAAAAAAATAGCAATGCTTTTTAGTTCTAAACAAATTATTAGATATTTGGCTGATAAATATTTCGGCATACGCCATCGCGAGAACATATTTATACTGGTGTAGAAGAGGTACACAATACATCTTCTATTCTGTCATAACATCATAATTTTTTACTATAATAATAAATTATTAAATGTGACAAATTGATTTTGTTTATTTCTCGAAGTTAAAACTAATTTGGATTTTTATCTGGTCTTGTTTTAATGGAGTTCTACCAAGTAAATGCCAATTCAATCAATAAATTATTTTGTTTTTCAACTGTGAAGAACGGTTGCGATCGCTGCATTGGTAGGCCCTGCATTATAGTATAGGAATTGGAAAAATCATCAGAAAGAAGCGGAAATAAAACGTGAATATTTATTTACCGCGAGGCAAATCGATTAGAATCTCATCTAAGAAAAAAAGCAGATTCTTATCTTGCAGATTAAATTCGTGCCGTTATCCAATACACATATTGTTTAAATATATAATTCCAGTTGAAGTACATATTTTTAAAGATAATTTAACTATTAGGTAAACATGAACAGTTACCGGTTGAAAAGGTATGAAAATGCAGAACATATTATGTAGTGAGCAAGATTTTTTATAAGCTTGAAATAGAACACGTCACAGAATCCGATTTTCGTCTAGACATCAATTTGGACGAGAAATACCTTCATTCTAGGAAAAGCCAACCAGGTCAAGGGTGAACGTCCCTTATCATATTACCCAATTTATACATTTTTTCAACCCTTGATAATAAAAGCTATAATCGAACAAAACCTATTTGTAATGTTGACAATGATTTACATATTTTCTTTTGCGATTCACATTACTCAATAAATATGTTTTTTTAATCTTCAGTTCACATAAGTCTGATTTAAAAAAAATCAGGGCTGTGGACTTGTTAAAAATAATACGACTTCGACTCCAGCATTTACCAAAAACATGACTCGACTCCGACTCCGACATTGACCAAAAACACGACTCCGACAAAAAAAAGTTTAATTTTGTCACTTTTTTTTCTTAATTTTCCTGTTTATGTGTATTCAATTAACCAACTGTATTAATATCAACAATATCAATATTATACGCAAAAATAAAAAGTTCAAGCATTTCAAAATTTCCGTCTCCGAGTACCTACGACTCCGGCCAAAACGCCGCGACGACTCTGATTTCGACTCCCCGACCAAAAAACCCCGAATCCACTACTCCGACTCCACAGCCCTGGTCACCACGTATGTAACATTACGTGTAGCTATCTTATTACATATATAATTATGAAGAAAACTTTGACTATCAGGAATACTGACATACTGTCAATTCAAGTCCACTCATGCGCTACAAATGCATGAAGATGCCTTAAGGCGAAACCAGGGTCGTTAACGACAAAACTCATGGAAAAGTACAAAATTCAAACGATTCAAATTTGATATTGAAAATACATCAAGACAAAATTCTCAATTATTATCATGTAAGTATTAATGTAGATATTTTTCTATCTTTTTCACACAGTCTTACTTGTGTGTGAGCAAGTAAGATAAAATAGCAGACGCCAGCTGTCTTTAAAGATAATGAAAACAAAAATTGCATCCGTTAACAAATAGGTAAAATTGATTTCTGGTGATCCCTGTTTTAACTCTCCTTAAAAGTAAAGAAAAATGAGTTAGGTGTCTATGACTCCAAAGGCAGAATTAACACATTCAAATACTATTGATTGAGTTGGCATTTACTTGGTAGATCTCCATTATAATACAGTGAAAAAAATAGCAATGTATTTTAATTCTACAGAAATTATTTTATATATTTGTCGATATCTATTTCGGCTTACGCCATCGTCAGAACTATTAGAACTATACGACAAATTTCGATTTAAAACGTATCACATGCAAATACGTTTTAAATTGAAATTTATCATTTCATAATATTAAAAATGATATCACGATTTTAACTCTAAGAGTAGTATTGTTAACGATGCCAATTGTCCGAAGATCGTCTCAAATTTATGATCAAACCAATGCTATTATAATTAATGGTACTATTAAATACTTATTTTATACTATCACCGTCTAGTCGCGAGTATCTTTCAAGTTCACTGACTAAACTAAATACCAATAATTGTGAGCGAATTCAAGCAGTAACTGATGATAGTCACGAATTTGTTACGGTTATTGAGCTCCTTATTCATAGGATCGTTACCGAATCTTTTTACTAATAAAACAAAGTTCGGTGTATTTAATTCGTTTCTGATTGGCTGTTGTTCAATATCTTTTTTCAAAAGATTCAAATTTCGAAAAAACAAACGAATGTAGTTTTATTTGGAATTCTTTTATTTTTTCGTTCCTAGAACTGTCATTATATTAGATATTATTAATATCTAGCGACACCAGGTGGACGCACTAGTATTCAATACATATAATAATATATATTGTTATAGCGTATATGGCACAAACCATATGTTTATAATGTGTCAATGTTACAATGAAATGTTAAGTATTGTGAATAATTCTGGAGAGTCATTACAGATACTAAAACGATATGCCAGTTATTTTAAAGTAGTGATGCACAACCTTTTTGGGAAAAGTTCTAGATAATCAATTCTGAGATAGTTCGAGGGCCGCATGGGTAAAACTGATTAGATTATCGATATTTTTAGTGTACATGAAATTGAAAATTGTATTGTTTTATATAGTTCTTCCATCGTCCGTAAAAAGCTATGAAGAAAAAAGATTATTTAAGGTTGTCATTGCGGTCCGCATGAAATGTCATTGAGGGCCGCAGGTTGTTACCTTGACCATGTCGAGTCCTACTCTACATCTGGTATATTTTTCGGTATTTCGTTTTACCATGCTAATAAATACACACACCCTGTGATATCAATCAATTTATCAAATCTATGGAGGAGTGCAAATGGTTAATCGTCCGGTCCGTGGCGCAGTGGCAACGTTGTTGGCTTGCGTGCCGGACCGCCAGAGTTCGATACCCGCTACGAGCGGATTTTTTCAGTCGATAAATCTGTTCCAAGGCATGGGTGTTTGTGTTGTTGAAAATCCTTTCCCACCTTTCCGATCCCAAAGAGCGACGCATAGTGACAGTGATTATCTAATCACCAGTCCTGTCCTAATCCTCGTACCCTTTCCATCCCTACTTTCTTTGAAAAATAGAGGTAAAATTGAATAACACGCAGTTTTCGTAGATAAACACATGTTGAGATAAACTCCGTGAGGAGTCCATATGCTCCAAGTTGGGAGCGGACATGGTTTAAAAAAATGGTTAATCGTGCCATATTGAAATAGTTCCGTTTTTACAGTTAATAGGCAAAATATATTAAACTATTCTGACAGTCTGTATTCACTACTCTATGATTTTCTTTAGATTTCAATTGTCCATACTAAATTAAGGCATACCTTTTATGTAAAGTTTTTTTGGCTGTCAGTTTTAATTTGTCTTTTAAGATTTGAAAGGTGATAAAGAATAATCATATTATTTAGTTCAGTGGCAACATTTCAATGGTTTGAGTGGCATCCATGATTTAACATTTTTTGGAGAAACCACATTCTGCGAGAATAGTTACCACTGAAGACAACCTTGCATTTGGTACCCTTTACATCAGTTGGATCGTTTGCAGTTAATGGCGTATTATGCACGCGAGTGTCTTAGGAGAAACCGAAAAATACATATATTTATATTTCCTGACATTGCATGATTAAGATTAACGAATAATATTTATTGATTGAGTAGGCATTTACTTGGTAGAACTCCATTATAATACGGTAAGAAAAATAACAATGTGTTTTTAATTCTACATAAATTATTTTATATATTTATTGATTCTAGCTATTTCGGCTTACGCCCTCATTCAATTAAAATACATTATTATTTTTATTACAGTATAATAATATTTATCTTAATGGTCATCGCGAAGACGATTAGAAGATGCCGGGAGGCGAAATCTGGATCGAAAAAATATACATGACAGTACAAAATGTATCATTCCATGTGATTAAAAAAAAAGGTTTTATATAATGCACGGTCAACACCATATGCAATTTGTTCAACACTTGCCTTCTAATCGTGCTGCTTTACAGTAGTGAATCATGGCATCTGCCAAGTATTCAAAAAACACGCTTCACCGTAATTCGAGGATAGATAAAGTAATATTACACAACCCATGCTTGATAAATTATTGAAAATGAGCAAAACCGATGACAAAATATTATTAATTTTTTTAAAAAACTTGGTCATTAGACTAATTATCGTAAGTCACTTCTTCGTATGGTCGCTTTATGGCATGCTCTGGTAATTATTACTGAAGCAATCGTGCGAAGTAAGTCTGATGATGCCTCTAAATTAGGCGAAACACGTGCAACTATTAGTCACACAATACGTGAAATAAACTAAGCTGTTTAAAATTTAAATCAAAATTAAAATCCACAATTTTACCGCCGAATTCATTGTAAGGAACAAAATACTATGTTTGTCCACTTTTAAGGTATCACTGTGAATACTTGGTCGAATGGTAATATCTCAGTTAAAAATGCGACGAGCGAAATCGGTTCCGATCTAAATACATATATATATTTGGAATTAAGTAAAAATATATATTTTAAATTGTTAATACCAGGGCTGTGGAGTCGGAGTCGGAGTCGTGGAGTCGGAGCTTTTTGGCCGGAGTCGGAGTCGGCGCGGCGTTTTGGCCGAAGTCGTACTCGGAGTCGGAAATTTTTTAAGTTTGAACTTTTTATTTTTGCATTTAATATGTCATATTTGGCTTTTGGCCGCATTGATATTGTTGATATTTAATTGAATACACATAAATAGGAAAATTAGGGGAAAAAAGTGACGATATTAAACTTTTTTTAGTCGGAGTCGGAGTCGTGGTTTTGGTAAATGCTGGAGTCGGAGTCGGACTTTTTTTCACCGCCTCCACAGCCCTGGTTTATACTATAATACGATAAGAAAAATAACAATGTATTTTAATTCTACATATGTATGTAGTACGTAATTTATGTAGAATTAAAATACATTTTTATTTTTCTTACCGTATTATAATGGAGTTTTACCAAGTAAATGTAATCAATCAATAATATGTTATTACTATGTTTGCGTGTGAGAGAGACAGACGCTTAAATATCTACGAATGTATGATATATGTTTTTCCCGTTATTATTTCATTCGGCTCTAAATTATAATATGAAATTTGAAATGAATAGCATGTGTTTATTTCTAGAATTATGCATATCTAATTACTTATTAACTGAATTCATTTTATTGTATCCAAGAAAACAAAATATAAAATGACAGTCTCAAGTCAGAATACGACACCATTGTTGTTTTTTATTTATGAAGAGTGTGAGAAAATTTACAAATTAACTGATTTCTATATTATAGCTTTGAACAAGAATATAATATTCAATATTGCAGTGACTGCACAAAACATTAACATTTGTACTACATGTAAAATCAATAAAATTGAGGCACTATCTGTTATTTATAAAAAAAGAAGAGAACTATTAAAATGGATCGGTTTTTTGTGGGCATAAGTGAAGTTCATCAAAAATTACCACAGATCTGATATTCTGAGTAATGAATCATAAAATATGGTCTAAAATTAAACATAAATTCATTTGCCATAATGTTCACCGCTTGTGTCCATTAGTTTTTTATTAAAACTTTTGTCAGACCAGGGTTTCCTATATGTTTATTTCCTTTTATTTTCAAGCTGTTTTTTATCATATTTATGAACAATATTTACTAACTCGACGTTGTTCTGTCAATCTTGGCAACTGTCGTTTAACTGACAATACTGACATGCGGTCAGGTAAAAATAATATATTCCATCTCTTTCATGCGCACGGTGTGAGACAAGATGATCCTCGGCCTGTAAATGGTTACTTGACGTCATTAAAATCGGTGAAGATTGATCATCACAAGTATTAATTAATAGACCAATGATAATTAAGGATGACCCTGCAACAATTCTTAGGCCATTTTCAATTATTATCTAGATTTAAATCTTTGTTTTACTTTAGAGGTGGGAAAGGAAAAGTGTGACCTCTTGTCAGAGTACATTTTTTAATAGACTACTAATTATTTGGTCAGTTTCTAATTCGATAAATGGTCAGTTATACATACTTAAAACGGTCAGTTAAAAATAATAAATGGTCAGTTAAAATAATAAATGGTCAGTTAAAATAAAAAAAAACATGTCATAAATTTGCCTATTACGACCATATTTGATAAAATTCACAAGCTGTCAAACTAAAACTTATCATTTTTTAAAAATAGCTGACTATTTAAATTAAATAAATACTAACCATTTTTAATAAATAACTAACCATTAAAATATATTACTGACCGTTTTATTTAATAACTGACCACATTCACACTGATACAATGACAACTGACCGTTTATAATATTAACTGACCATTTTGATTTTTAACTGACCATTTATTTATTTAACTGACCAAAACTTGAATTAGTTACAGACCCATAAAATACATGCCTTTTTAATATCAAAGTTGTTATTAATTTGCAAAATACTTAAACTTCTGAATTCTTTTCAATGCAGCCTTGTTAGATAACGGATAATTGAAAGCGGACTTCCAAAAATAAAATTTCCTCCCCCTGCCCTGGTTTATTCAACCCGATGGTCTGTCTGTGTTATGTAATCGACTTCTGATTTAAACAATGAATTTTTCGATATGATTCAGCTGCGCTTGTCATTTTTGATCAACTTGTTTGATAATAAATATCTGGGCTTAATTTATTTCATTAAAAATAAATATAATAAAATAAAATTACAAAGATAATTATTATTTTAAGTGACAGTTGTCAATTTTCTTTTCGTCGCCATTGTACGAAGTTTAAATGCACAGATAAAATCTAGATGTCGTTGTCAGTACTGTTATTGATGATTTATAACATAAATGTACATTAATTTGTATTTATGTATCTAAATAAAAAATGCAAAAGATAATAAAACTAGTGCGATGTTTTTTTACAAAGCTTTGTTAAATTAGTTTTAAAACACATCCCGGGATTAGAAAACATAATTCGGAAATTTTCGGGATTGATCTGCCTTGATTGATGTCCATTAATGTATCCTCATTTTAACAATATTTTTTTTTAAATGTACGTTACTAGACATAGTTTTAATTCCAATTAGTTATCAGATCGCATTCGAACGAGATCGATACTCTCGTACATTATATTTCAATCGAATATAATATTCATAAAAAGATAGTGACATCAATTATTCCTAATTATTTTTCATGATACTTTAACATGGCTAGTATTTAATGAATATGAAAATTATCGACCATTAAAACAATATTCACAAGTCCCGGGATGGACTTATCGCAATCCCGAATTCCAGGGATCAAAATTTTGGTCCGGGATTGGAAACCCTAGTCATAGCTATGCGGCATAGCAATACTATATTTATTTGTTACTTAGTCTGTAGCGAATAAAAAAAACACTTACATGTAGGTCATTACTTTTAATTGTATCCAGTTACTATCAATTTAGTTCAGATTTTCATAATAGTTTGCCTGTCTTTATGATCAAAATGTAAGTACATTTCCGTATTGGCTACAAACAAAAAATAGTGAAATTGCTTCAAGGAAATGAAACGCATTTTACAAACAAACAATTATTGTTATTGATTGAATGATTCTCAATTAAAATTGAATGACTAATGATAATTTAATGTTGTGAAAAGTATTTTATTTCATTTAAGGAAGTAAATATAATTATTTTAAAATACCATCGAAGAGTGTTACGTCATTGTAAATAATGCTTTTCATAAAATTTATTATTAAAACAAAAAACTTTTGAGAAGAAGTTTTGAACATTTGGCATCTGAAAACCATCAGTTGAAAATACTAGCGACGAGCGAAACCGTTCCTCATTTCGGTTTCTTAATGTATTAAGTGGAAGGGTGAACTCTAACTAATTTTAATGCCTGAAGATGCCTAATGATAAATCTCGGATCCATAGTGAGAAAAATTATGGAAGTGTCCAAAATTAAAAGGATTACTAGTGGTTCCACCTGGCTTTGATCGTTTTTTGAAATATGTATCAACCACTTGTTTACGGACCCTATTAATTACTTAGGTAATTAGCATGTTATTTCGCATTTTATATACAGCTAGCAAACGGACACTTGTGCACTCTGTAAGCACCGTGTTAATAAAATCACAGTTATACGTAGGCAGATTCAAAAATTATTGAAAAAGAATTCAAAATTATTCCAACGTGATGTACGCAAACTATATTCGTTTTTTTAAAGATCATAAATTTATTTAAATTACACAAACAAAATTAACAACAGCCAATCACAAATGAATGATACACATATGTAGTTCTCTGTTTTATAAATAAAGATTTACGCAATGTATTGTTTGGTCGTTTTACTGATATAGAATTGCTAAAACTTAAAAGAAGGGTGGGAACAGTGATACCACCATTTGATTGAAACATATGTATCATCAATTGAGGCATATTACGAGAAAGATTTTTTTTGAATAATTCAACAGTTTTGGGTGATTATTGCAAAGTTCTGATGTGTGCTTGGTGGAATTTCAATACCAAACTAAATACGTTTGAATTTTGTACTTTTCCATGAGTCAGTTCAAATTTATTCGTGCACTTGAAATGCCTGAAGATGCCGAAAGGCGAAGCACGGGGCGTTAGCGACAAAAGTCATGATTTAAATTTAGTCGGTATTAAAAAAAAACCCTGCTTGTTACTCAGTTGCTCAACCTCTCTCTTCGGAGAGAGTAGAGATTTAACGGATACGAGGACTAGGACAGGACTTTTGGTTAGCTTACGGTTCGTCTTAGCTGGGCGAAGCTGGGCGAGGCGATCCGGCGCAGCTTTGAAAGCGGCAGAGTTTTAAAATATCAAACGGTCCTCGCCCATGCAAGTGTCATATGTGGGCGAAGCGATCCGGTCAGGACGGCATATGTCGTAAGTCGACTCAAGTTCCTGACTCATGGCGCGCACGAATCGCTTGAAAATATCAAACGGTCCAAGCTCACCAGAGCGTTAATTGCGTCTGGCCGAGCGATGGCACATAAGACCTTTGATCAACTACGTTTTAAATTGACTGGATTCGCCTAAATTCGCTTGCCGGTTCGCGTCGCTTACCTAAGACACGGGGTTATTCCTCACGCTACTCGCCGCTTTTTAAGATAGGAAAGGTGGGAAAGAATTTTTAGCAACACAAACACCCATTGCCTTCGGACAGAATCAACTTATCGTCTCAGGGACTCGAGCCCGGGAGGTTGGTCAAACGAGGTCGTCACGGAAACCAACGACGTTGGCCACTGGTCTACATTAGAGTATTAGAAACAAAGCTCCAAAGTGTTCTCAGATTAAATATATTTTTTAAAAAAGCTACCTTCATATTCTTGATAATTACAAATCGAGTATGTCTGATTGCTTAGGTGGTTCCAATACTTGAGACAGGATTTCATTCTTCGTAGCATATCACGCGTCGAAGTAATCTCGAATAAAAAAATAAAATTTTGCAATGTTAAGACATGTATAAATTAAATAAATGGATCGCGTCAATGACTCGACATTAATCATGAATGAGGCAGCCTTGAAAATGTACTTTCAATCTCAATATGATTTTAGCATCACAGGGGAACTTAAATATACTGAATTTGGAGAGATTTCAAACGTTATTATCTTCTAATGTTCATATAAAATTTATCAGTTGACAATGCTCGCCATGAGCGAAACCGGTCCTGATCAATTAAATTTAATGTGAAAAAAGTACTAAAATTATATTATTATTTTTTATTATAATGCCTTTCCACCAAGTATCGACAGTGAACACCTTAAAAGTGATACATATAAAAATCAATGTTTGTTATTTGTTTGTTCGTATTTTATGCGTTGCCATACCGGTCATGCAATTGCAATTAAACTTTGTCAACTTATAGCTTGCACTTGCGCGAAGGTTATAGGCTTAAGTAAAATCACCTTACAGTAGGTCCTTCAAAATCAATGTTTTTTCATATTTTATGCGCTGCCATACCGTTAATTGTGATAACTTATTGTTGCACTTGCGCAAAGGTTATGGGAATAGTACAATTATCTTCCAGTAAGTGGCGCGTGTGTAGTACCATAGACAATCGACAAAAGATAAACAGCAAACGTCAAACGGAAAATGTCATCGATACCGATCGATTAAATCAAAATTATTTACTTAAAATATTGTGCATCCGAAAGCACTTCAATAAGCGCAAGCACTTTCTTTTTTTTGAGTGGCATTGCAACGCTTGCCGGGTACCGTCTAGTGATACTATAAAAAGAAAAGGGAGGAAAGATAGGAAAGCTCTTAAACCCTATGCTTATTGTACAATAGAATACCTTACTATGGGATCCTTCAGGAGAGACGCTAAAATTGGTTAGGCTATAGCAGCCATGTTGTTAAAGTGAAATCAGTGAAATTTGCTGTCAATTATTTAGTAGGGTACGGAAAATCACCATGGATGGTTGTAGCGTTGAAAAACGTGTGCAAATCAACAATTTTTATTATCAAACTGGTACGTTCGAGAAACGTTCCACGCAATTCGTCATCTTTTGCGACCAGGCCTTTTTGTATGAATGGATATGTGAACGAGAAAAATATTCGGATTTGCGACGATTCCGATCCGAACGAGATACACCAGCATCAAAGGCATCCCTAGAGAGTCACTAATTTGGTCTGGCGGAATCATCGGACCGTGCTTCTTTCACTACAAATTCATAAATTCTGTTCATTTATGTCGTTAGCTTCCAAATAATGTAAAAAAGTTAAGATAGTTTCACAAAAAACAAAGTGAAAAAGTAAATGCATCAAATAGAACAGTTTCAGAATTTTTAGCAGGGAGTCGGAGTCGGAGTCGTCGCGGCGTTTTGGCCGGAGTCGTACCCGGAATTGGAAATTTTGAAAAGTTTGATCTTTTTATTTTTGCATATAACATGTCAAGTTTGGCTATTGGCCGGATTTGTTGGTTGATATTTAATTGAATACACATACATGGGAAAATTAGGGAAAAAATGTGACGAAATTAAACTTTATTTTGCCGCTTCGGAGTCGTGTTTTTGGTCAATGTTGGAGTCAGAGTCGTTCTTTTTTTAACGACTCCACAGCCCTGATTTTTAGACTTGGCTCACTTCTCCTCTCGAGGACTCATATGCTCTAAATTGGGGGCTGTAATGGTTAAAAAACTGTAAAGTACAATGTTGACATTCCCTGTCAAATGAGTATGTTAAGTGAGCTCAGGAAATTCAAGCACTTGTCCGCGTGGGCGCAGAATTATGACGCTATCTTTTATGTCAATATATTTAAAACATGCCATCAGTTATCCGCTCTAGCAGTGGTACAATTATGCGAATTTGCCACCAGTTTTATACCACATATTTTTTTTACAATTATATAATACCATTTAGTTGTCTATGACTCTATGGCATGCATCCGATCTGGCAATAAATCAGTCATGCCTAATTGGTGCGTCTGGCTTGAGCCGTAAGATGGCGCTCTGTTCCTGCATAAATCAACCGTATAACAAAATACTCTTTATTTCTTCAAATGGAGACGGATTCATTCATACATTTTAATTCTTCAGACTACTACGTAAGACCTTGACATGTCGTACTTTTAAAACCCCTCTAGACAAAGTATATTGAAGTTAATTTAGAACACGGAAGCTTATAAAAGAACTATTTTATTTAAACCACAAGTTATGCGAAATTAAAAAGCCACCTGGTAATTTTTTTTAACTCTGAATACGGCTCAATAATATAAAGAGCGTATGGAAGAGATTTTATATTACTATTTACGAATCATTTCGCATCTTTTTTTTTAACCATGTCCGCTCCCAACTTGGAGCATATGGACTCCTCACGGAGTTGATCTCAACATATGTTTTCCTACGAGAACTGCTTGTTACTCAGTTGCTCAACCTCTCTTTTTCGAAGAGAGTAGGGATGGAAGGGATACGAGGACTAGGACAGGACTAGTGATTAGATAATCGCTCTCACTATGCGTCGCTCTTTGGGATCGGAAAGGTGGGGAGGGATTTTCAACAACACAAACACCCATGCCTTTGAACAGATTTATCGACTGAAAAAATTCGCTCGTACCGGGAATCGAACCCGGGTGGTCCGGCACGCAAGTCAAAGCCGTTGCCACTGTGCCACAGACCGAACATTCTCATCTTTACTATTCTAAAATCAAGATTTATTTTGATCTTAGTGAATTTGATACGAACATTTTCTTGATTTTAATAAATAATAATAATACGTAAATAAAACATATTTCATAAGACTATGGCCACAGCGACAGGCGAACATTTTGGCGTAGTGTGGCGAGAATTGCTTCATAATCAAAAGTTGCCGCAATGGCTTTAAAGATGGCACCGTCTGAGAAATCAAAACGACGAAAAAATGGTACGCCGAAGCAAACGCTGTTAAATTTCAAACTTATTTGGCTTTGGAATTTACGTTGCGCTTCGACTTCTCAAACGGCGCTATCGTTAAGGCCATTGTGGCAACCTTTGTTTATACGTAAGTTTCGTTACACTACGCCAAAATTTACGCTTGTCACTATGGCCATAGCCTTAGATCCCATCGAGACTAGACATGGCGAGTATTACAAAAAAAATACTACTCCGTATCCCAAAATGTGTTTTTATTTTCAAATAAACTTGACGATAAAAATAAGATTAGCATAAGAGAACCCCAATGTATTGTTGATTATAATAAGTATCAATCGATAGCACAAAAATAACTTTGATTTATATATTCTTGTATTGCTTATAAAGGTCATCCCAAAACTGCATTCGGAGATGATCAGGATCCTTGGAAAGCTTCATGTCCTCAGATATCTCCAAATAGTTCACATCTGTTGTGGTGATGGGGTTCCATTTTACACTTAAAAGGTTCGAGAGTTCCGGAGTTGGATTCCTTAAAAACAAATACAAAAAAAAATATTTCAGTTAAGGGTTTCAAGCTGCAACAATTTTAATTAATTTAATGGCGAGCTTCTACAAAATGCCACATGGGTTTCAGCGACTTCAGAGATATTGGATCTTCTTTGAAGGCAATCTAGACTTCATGTTAATAAGTAGGTTTGGATGAATTTTTCTTAAATTTTGCGTTAGAGCCGTCAATACTTTCTTACCAAGCCTCGAGTATTTTAAGTAATATTGATCACTTTTAAGGTGTTCACTGTCAATGCTTGGTGGAATGGCACAATAATAAAAATAATAAAACATTTTTGCTAAATATTACACATAAAATTCATTGAATCCGGACCGGTTTTACTCATGGCGAGCATTGTCAACTGATAAGAAATACAACGAAACAGTGATATTTATACAAAAGTTAAAAGCAATTTGACAAAACTGTTTGTCATACCTTGTAATTCTTACTTAACTTTTGTATAAATATCACTGTTTCGTTGTATTTATTATCAGTTGACGATGCTCGCCACGAGCGAAACCGGTCCTGATCCAATAAATTTTATGTGGAATAAGTACTAAAAATGATTTATTATTTTTATTATGTAACATTATTGACGTTCCAAATTGAATTGAAATTCTTTTGGCAATCAAGTTCAAAAAAGCAATGAAGAGCTGGTGGTCATCAATTAGATATCTGTCCCATTTCATAATACAATATTAAAATGAAGAAAAAATCACAAGTTCTTAGATTAAAGTAAGGTTAAGTGATGTAATATTTTATTTTCTTACCCAAGCTTGGCAAAATTTGTCCACATCTTAACCATTTGATTTCTGATTTTATCCGACGGGCTGCCGTTGGTTGTATTCAACTCAACTATGGTCGGCTTAAAGAGATATCCCAATTCATCTTCATGCGACGATCCTTTTGTGGTCAGTGATCGGAGCTTTTTGAAAAAGTTCAAGTCTCCGTCATGTGAGAATCTATATAAGTACAGAGGGGACTTTTGAGTGGCAGCATACAATTTGCTGCCGGTAACTATTTTGTAGGTAAACGCAAAATCTGTCATCAAATCAAAATATTTATCAATAGAATTGAGAGACAATTCTTCGCCGGCGAAATAAAAGTCCTGAATCTTTCCAGCGATTTCAATCGACTTTGGAAGAGTTCATGGGGTAACCGAAGTCCATTGGAACAAAATATTGGAAATTGTTACCGTAACTGTTGAAATAATCTTTATCTACGAGTGCAGCAATCTCCCAAATTATACTTTCTTTGTCAGTATATCCAGTCATGAATGGGACATCACTAATATTTCCACTTTGAAACAAATCAATTGGGAACGATGTAAGAAAATGTTCTTGTCCTGATATGGGTTTTTCAACAACTGGTGCAAAAGAAAACCCAGAATCACGCCTCCTTTCTTCAAATGTTGGAATTAGTTGTGAAAGCTTTACTAGTCTTTCAACAGTTTCATTTCTGAGTTGTTCAAGAATTTTTAAAGGGTCTGTTTGTTTGTTGCCAAGAAGCTCTGTTAGTTTGACTGCATTTTCAATTGTTTTGTTATTATCAGCAAGATATGCCCATTGATTTAAACAAGATCCAGATTGTGCTATGGCTTTGTGAAATAGTCCCTTTGCCATTGGCGATATCATCAAAAACTGCACTGCTGCCCCTCCAGCGCTCTGGCCGAATATTGTCACATTGCTTGGGTTCCCTCCAAAACTCTCTATGTTATCTTTTACCCATTTTAAAGCCATGACTTGATCTTTTAATCCAGCATTTCCTGGAACTTCTGCTGTCTCCAAGCAAAGGAATCCTAAAACACCAAGTCTATAGTTTACAGTGACGACAATCACATCTTGGTCAACGAGATACTCTGGACCGTAAACATCTGAATTTCCTGAGCCAGAAAAAAATCCTCCTCCATGAATCCAAACCATAACTGGCAATAAAGCAAGTGCTCTTGATGTCACATTAGGAGAGTACACATTTAAGAACAAACAATCTTCTTCTCCAAGAAACATTTTTTGTTGGATGAATAAATCTGATTGTGGACAAGAGTTTCCTTCTTTTGTAGCATCTCTAACACCTGACCAAGGCGTCATAGGCTGAGGGTCCTAAAATAAAAATTAAACACATTTTTTAAATTTATAAAAACAAATTATCGTTGCTTTTCATTGCGAAGATTTATGAAGCGATGGCAATTTTTTCTATGACTAATACTGTCATAGAATTTTGATTTCTTCAAATAAACATTAAGTTAAAGGGAATCGCGATGAATATTTACTACTTGCGAAAATAATTAATTATTCATTTGATGCTGCACAAAATTAATATTGACTTTTATGGCAATCATAACATACTAATCAATGACTTATATATTCCACTATATGTGACGTGTAGTGCTTATTAAACAAGCATGTTCACACTAAGTCGATCGTATGTTTTTCATTTACAAATTATATATCAGAAACATTGATTCTAGATCTTAATTTACACATGAACAATACATAAATAGTGAGATTTACTATGTTGTCTTCTTTACACGGAGAGGAAAATTTATGAGGAATAATTTTAATAGCGCGCAGAAAGTCGTCGTTATAGTTTTATTAATTTCCAAGAACTCTAAGCTACTCATTTTAATTGCTTTAATATTTACTCGATGGAGTATTTTTATAGCACTATTTTCATAAAACTTTTGATAATTCTTTGGACAATTTAAATAGTATAAATATCACTCGCCATGCAGAAACCTTTAATTTTTGTTTACCTTAAAACGCAAGGGTCCTACTGGTGGACTTGCGTAAGGGATCCCTTGAAAGCTCAAGTAGTCTAATCCTGAGAGGGTCGTCAGGAGCTGGCCGCTCACTACTCCTAGACCAGTTTGCACAACCAGGGGATTCGCCATTGTGCAAAAAAACACCCTGAAATAAAATAGTACATTAAGCCGGAAAATGGTGTGAAGGATCTGTAAGTTTTTGTAATATTCTTTTTAGTAATTAATTAATGTGTACTGTCATGAGTATTACTCAGTATGATATCAATAATATACAATTTTAAATAACTAAGCCTCTTCCACGTATTACGTCACAAAAGGTTACCCGTGTTTCGCGTCTTTAAGAAGGTTCAACATACCTACTATCGCCAGGCTATTTTGGTGGGTATTTTGAATATAGTATCGCAAATACTAATAACCAGATAATAACATAGAAATGTCAATAAATAAATCGTAGGTTTTATCCGACTTATTATTATTGAATTGATTGATTTCAAGTGTTTGTGTTTATAATTTATGATATTTAGGGGCAAAACAGTGATGAGTTTGGAAGATTAAGTTGTTCATTTAAAATTGGCAACCAATTAAACTGAGCCCTATTTACTTTTTAATTATTCTAAGGAAATAGTGCAACCTAGTTAAAACTACAAACTAGAACATATGTATATATTTATAAATAACCTATTTGTCTGTATTTGTCTTCGGAAAGCATGGACTCGTTCAGATTGATAAGAATATTTATAAAAGATAAATAAAAACAATAAAAAATATAAAAGATATTTTCTAAGTTTACCTTTCTATGCGATGTTTGTTTATGGCACCGTCGTAGTTTTTCTAGCGAAGGTTATTGACATTTAAGTACCGTTTTAGATTAGTAATGTTTTTTTTATGCTTTGGTTATATAAAGGGTCTTTTTATAAGGTCATCTATAGATGTCATATTTCCAATATTTATTTTTTCACATTTAATTTATTTTGATCAGAACCGGTTTCGCTCATCGCGAGCATTATCAACTGCTAAGAAATGCGATGTTACAGCGATATTTATACAAAATATAAGCAAGACTCACAAGGTATTACAAACAATTGATATTAAAACTAAGCAAATAAATCGAAGCAAAATAAAAACAAAATATTTACACTATAATTAAAATGTTGAAGACCTCTTAGCAATACAAGCTATTGCATCAAAAATCAATAAAGTACGAATGATCGATCATTAACAATGTAAAAACCACAAGTAAAGGGTCTTTTTATAAGGACGCTTAGTTTTGAAATGTAAATAAAACAAGTTGTTTGTGAGATTTCGACTAAATTTTAATTTCATTTGTAAGTATATTTTACGGCATTAAATATGGAATATAGCATCAAATGTCTGCCAATATCCATTCATTATAAAATGGGCCATGTCGCTAAAGTTGACTTTTTTGACAAATTTGGGTAAACTTCCAACTGCTCCAGAACCCAATCAGGCGTTGTCTGAGGCCGTTTACCTGAAGTTCTTTGGTTAGTTGGATTTTATACGGGTGCAGACATAAGGCTCGATTCAAAATTCGCCAAGTTGAAGTCGCAGAAAAGCCAAGTTCTTGTGAACAACGAGAAATAAGCTGCCTTGGGTTTTCCTGTACACTTTCACCCACAGCAGCAATGTTTTCACCAGATATTGTATTTTGATGACGTACAAGTAGGTGTTGGCCGATTATTTACCAAACTGGTTGACTCAAATTTGGCCACTAAACAATGAACAATATACTCAGTATATATATATTTGGGTGAACAAGTTGGTTGTCCCACCACCCATCCGTTATGTGTGTGCAGCCGTTTTTCACAGCCGCCTTCCATAACGCTATACGATCAAGAAAAGAAACGAATTTACTTCCTCACTTACTTGGCCCGAGACAGAGCTGCACAGGAATGATCTTTTAACCATGCACTAAGGTGCTTAAAGAGAAGAAAAATAGAAAGAGAATAAAAGAGAAAATGTGACTTGCTCAGCCACTTTGTTAGAGTGATATTAAGTATCTTATGTATCTGTATACTGAGAATCCGTGGAGTTTAATCTACTTCGCGTTGAATCTGAAGAGGAATCAAGATTATCCCGTTCCCCATATGATGTTGCAAATTTATCGAATGCCTCAAAATTGGCCTTGGTTGAGATCAAGTCAGCGTGGCATATTGGGCCCGTATGAGGACGGACCGCAGCAAACAGCTCAGCTCGTTCGGCATTCATCTCCGGACAGTCCCACAGTACGTGATTAGCGTCCTGGTAGTCGTGTCCACAAGTGCAATCCGGCCTTTGGACCAACTTGCCCAACCCAAATAGTTTGCCGTTGAATTTGCCATGTCCAGTTATAAACTGGGAACTCCAGTGTCCAGGCGCTAGACTCTTCACCTTGAGCCTCCAGGTCACGTCATAGTAATTATATTCACATATTTAAAATACTCACTAATTAGTTTAAAATGTTTTAATAATGAATTTGGAATATCTGCTAAAATAGGCCAGATTGAACGGACAAAAGTTCGTGCCGTAATCGACACCTTACTTCGTAAAGATTCGTACTGCTCTTCAAACTGTTTTGAGATATGAGCGTTTGAAGTTTCGATTGATTAAAATTCACTTGTAACAATGAGCAAGTAAAAATTTTCAAATTACTTATTTTTTCACAACTCTCGCTGAGAAATAATGATCTTAAAGATCTAATGATGGGAATATTGATGACTATCTTAGAACTTAGTCAAAAAAATTGGTAAAAAAGTGTGCAGATGCAGTGCAATTCCGGAATTCTGCCAACTCTGTTATTCAACCATAGATAATTCTGAAATTCATAGACATATATGATAAATAGAATGCGGTAAATACAAGCTTTTCAGACCAAAAGGTCAATTACAAAATGTTAATGGTATACAGGGCTTTTTTTTGAAAGGTGCCGGAACTCACTTCATGTCAAGCCTTTTACTAAATAAAATTGTATTCAAATATCATTTAAGTAAAATTACGTCTAATTGATTTTAAGATCTGTGAAAAAAGGTGCCGGAACGCCGTTCCACCGCGTTAAATGGAAAAAAAGCCTTGATGGTATATAATACAAGAGTCTATTCTTTTTTTAAATATATAGTTGGTTGATAATCATCACTAATAGAACTGACGTCACACGACATAATGTATTACTTCTACTCTATATTTGACGATGTCTGTGTGTTGAAGATCTATCTTAAAGCGAAACATTCACGTGTAATTCGAGACAGTTAGTCACGTAAAACCGATCACGTGTAAATCGTCAGTAATTCAACATATTTTAATTCGATGAGCGTTGGGATATAGTTTCCCAGGACTTGTCTTTTGGCTAAATTCAACAATTTATTTTTCTACGAGAACTGCTTGTTAGTCAGTAGGTCAACATATTTTAATTCTATGAGCGTTGGGATAGGGTTTTGCAGGACGCAGGGTTGGCTAAATTATATATATTATTATACGAGAAGGTAAGGTAAGGACAAATAGTGCAAGGCTAGGACGGGACTAGTGGTTAGCTAGTCTCTCTTTTACGATCGGATAGAACACCAATGCCTTCGAACAGAATTGTTAAATCGACTGAAAAAATGCTGTTCGTACTGGGACTCGAACCCGACATCAAAAATATTTTGATTAAAAATATCTAGAATTTACTCTGCCATGTAGTTGGTTCAATGATTTGCAAAAATTCTTAAGCGTTATTTACACTATTTAATAAGTAGTACTTGTGTCATACGAAAAAAGTTGTTGAGTTAAATTAAAATTCAAACAAAACAGGTTTGAAGTTACAAATGGACCAAAAAATAATTCTATGCATCGATTACAATACTATAATAGATTTATGAGAAATTGCACCTTATTCATAAATTATATTCCAATAATTATGTCAAATAACGTTATGCTGGAAATACTAGTTTCAATTAAATAAATGTAAATTGTAGATTAATCGCATGTATTGGTAAAAAAAAATGAAATCATATTATATGATCTCTTTAAATGACTGTGTTCACTATCATTTTCAGCTGATTGGTTGAAAATGCTCGCAATGAGCGGAACCGGTCCTGATCATAATAAATCTTATGTAGAATAATTTAAAAAAATGTCCCATTATTTTTCAGTAAAAATATAATTTTAGAGGAGTTGAATGTCAATAAAATGATACAAATATCATCAATTCAACATCAGTTCATAATGTTCGCCATGAGCGCAACCGGTCCTGATCTTATATATTTAAAGTGATAAGAAACAAAAGTTAAGCAAGAAATAAAAGGCGTGATAAACATTGGTATTACAACTAAGCATCCATTAAATATTATGTGAAAAAAGGGCTAAAAATATGTTATTATTTTTATTATAATGTCATTCCACCTAGTATTGACAGTGAACACCTTAAAAGTAATCTGTATCTAGTTAATAAAAAAGAGAACGGTACCTAACGTTGTTAAAAATTTGTTGCGATCTCATTTAGTGTTTGCCTTATTGTAATATAATATAAAAAAATGTGAAAAGAATCCGATTCATTCATTTCATTCCAACAAGTTTATATGAAAAAAATACAATGAAATATGTAACACTGAATGTTTATATATGAAAAAATCTTACCTTCGTTCTGCTTTTACAATAGAATGTTGAATTATATAAATTTTAAGGTTGCCCGATGACAAACGAAACTAGTATAGCCGAGTACTTGTTGTTCGTAGCACTGCGTTGCTGTGAGTTGATTGTACCCAACTTCGTGTCTGTTTTTTTATTGCTAAATCCGTTGCGAAAGATACGATTGGTCCACTTTGGCGGGAATTAATTTCATTGGTCGTTAAGATGTCAGAAACTGTAAATATTTATATTATTATTATTTAAATCGGATTGCTTCGATACACGTTGAACACACGTTACGGGCCAACTGGAGTTTTGAGACGGATTTTGGTGGAAAGGGAATGAAGATTTGTCAGTCAAAGTTAGTCTGCATACAAAAATTTCACAGGAAAGCATACATATATATTTAGGTGAATAAATTGGCTGTTCCACCATCTCCCGTTATGTGGATGCATCCGTTTAACACAGACGCCTTCAATAACACTAGGGCTGTGGAGCCATTACGAATTAAAATTTAAAAAATTACGACTCTAACCCCCGACTAAGAAAAGTTTTGTGACGCCCTTTTTCCTACCTTTATTATTTATGTGTATTCAATTATATATCAACCAACCAATCCGGCCATTATCCAAATTTGACATATCTTACGGCGTATGTATGGGTCTGTAATTCCCTTTTGCATTGTTGGTCATTAAGTTGCCATAAAAACGAATATGAAAGAAAATATGTTTGAATTTTTATCGGCGAAGACATTTAGTCAAAATGTAATAAATTAGTCTTCTACTGAACTTTTCCCGGCTTTTATTAATATAATAATATTTATTATTTACGTGAAGGTATTATTTGACATTACTTTGACAGCAAATTATATTTTTTCCTTGAATTTGGACATTTTAATGGGCGAGAATGGGGCTGTCAATATATGAAAGCGGCTGTGAAATGTCAATGCCAGCCTGAAATGTTAATTTTAATTCCATTTTAATTGACTTAGACTTTTGAATTTTGAAAAAAGTTGTTTCAACTTGGCTCGTCTGAATTAACGCGCCGAGGTGAACATAACCCTAAACTGGTCCGAGCGAAGCCGGGTAGCAATACTAGTTATATATATGCAAAAATAAAAAGTTGAAACTTTTAAAAGATTCCGACTCCGACCAAAAAACTCTGATCCCACGACTCCGACTCCGACCCCACAGCCCTGCATAACACTATACGATCAAGAAAAGAAGCGAGTTTACTCCTCACTTACTTGGCTCGATACGGAGCTGCACAGTAAAGATCTTTTAACCATGCACTACGTGATTAAAGAAAAGAGACAAGAAAATGTCACTTGCTCATCTATTTTGTTAAAGTGATATTAAGTATCCTATGTATCCGTATACTGAGAATTTAGCGTGGCGATAGAGTTCATGTCTGCTCCCAATGTAGACCATATGCACTCCTTATGGCAGCGGTTTCCAACAGGGAGACGCCAAAAAATATATATATCAAAAAAATCATGTATGTTAATAATTTATGAAGTCGTGAATTATTTTTCAAGGTATGTAGGTGTAATAGTTTAAAGCTTGGAATTTTTTCTACATGAGTTTTGTCATCAGCTCTGGTTTTGCCTTTTGGCATTTTCAGGCATTACAAGTGAACAAATGAACTTCAACTGATCGGTGTGGAAAAATACAAAATTCAAACGATTCAAATTTGATATTGAAATTTTATCCTCAAGTCCTTATTGTCTTTTTAACACTGACCTGTTATCTTTTTATTTGTTATGTCTGCTCCCAATGTGGAGAATATGGACTCCCAATTAAGTTTATCTCTAGATAAGTTCTCTACGAGAACTGCTCGTTACTCAGTTGCTCAACCTCCAAAAGAGAGTATGGATGCAAAGGATAGAACTAGTGGTTAGCCAATCAGGTGTGGGAGTAAATTCTAGACAACACTGAGATCCAGGTATCCGAGCAGAAACCAATAATTCGAATGAAAAATGAAAAAGCCCCGACAATTATTCGAGCCCGTAAGCTCCGCAACCAAAGTCAACGACGGTGACACTCGACCACTTCCCGAAAATCACTCCAAATATTGATAATGTCGATTTGATGGAGTATCTCAAGTTATTCTACGAGAAATGAGACGTAAACTGTAGCAATTATGGATTCAAATATGCATGTATATTCATTGAAATCTAACATTCGAATATCGAATATTAAAACATTATAGTGTTCGAATATTGAATAGAAGAATTTTATTTAAATTATAATAATTTTCTTTGTTTTTTTAAAAATATATTTCTTACGATATTAATTTGGTACATTATTTATCATGGTCTATAAATACAGATTAAAATATCAAGATAAACGCAGAGCGACTTTTTATTATCAGCTTTGCGGTTTAATTAGTAAACATCGAAACTGAGAACGAAACATATTCGAAAATTTAAAAAATATTCGAACATCAAAAAAAAAAAAATGGTTGTCTGTAAAGTCGGTTTACGGACGATAGTTTAACGTGACAACGTCATAAGAAAACATTGATGAAATGATTGCATACTTTTATGAATAAAATGGAATAATTTTTATTGAATTATCATTATTTTGTATGGATACGAAGAAGGAGTGAAATGAAATCTACAATTTTTTATTGATATATTTTATTCGCACTCATTAATTCAAGGATTAATTACCTTTATTGCCGCAATTGTTGTTGTAATATAAACAATGAAAACCACATTAACATTTCACTTCACTTTATAAACAGTTGTAAACAGATCACGTGTAGGTACTGTAGGTGTATAAGTTGTGTGCTGCCGCTGTCTCTTTTTTACTCAGACGCATCGACCAATCGAGTGGAAGAGAGATAGATGCGGCACAATCCGAACGGTAGGCCGATCGTGCCTCTCTATCGCTTATCCGCGCTCTCGCTCGCACGCTTGCCTTCGGCGTAACGCGACAAACGGGACAATGAGTCATGTTTTTTCGTGCGTGCAGCGGGCGTTCATCGATTTATAAGACGTTGTCACGTCAAAAAATCGAACATGTTCGAATATTCGATTGCAATCCCGAGTTTCGAATAATGCAAAATTTTTCGGCGATTCAAAGTAATTGCTTTCAATTATTAACCGATTTTTATTAAATTAAGTACTACAATATTAAAGTTACAATACAAATTATTCACGCTCACTTATCGTATATTTTAGCTGCGATAAAAATAATCTTATAAGTTGAACATGTTTATGTTAATATCTCTAACACATTTTATAATTAATGTTATTTGATATTTTTGGCCTTTGATACGTGCAATTATTCTGAATAATTTTTAACATAATACAAATTAGGTGTTAAATAATTTAACACTTACCTATGTTGCGTGTGATAGATAAAAATCAACAGTAAAGATTTTATTAATAATTTATCAGCGTTTATTTTATGTCTTTTTTTATCAGTTTGAATTATTTCTCAAGCAAATTTAACTTTTCCTTCCCGTTGGGTGAGACGGATGACCCATATTGCCACTTTATCTTAAATATCTATCTAAATATTATTGATAAAATGTGTAAACTTTTGGTATTCTTAAATCATTGTTTTTTTACATCTTTTGCAGAAAAAAAAATGATTTTAATCGACTAGTTTCGTAAAAATTAAATAACAGGGAAAATAAGTCAGATTATTATTGGCTAAAAACTTTTTATAACGTCGCTACAAATTGCCAGGATTCAAACTTCACTGCCCATACTACCAAATAGATGCTTTTTAAATCAAAAGGCGTAGATAAGCGCTCACTCAAACAGTTTTGATTTCACCAGTCTGTCATGAATATAAATACGTTGAAGCATAATATAACATTTTTCTAATGCAATCTATGCCGATAAAGCCATAACACTGGGTAATTTTTTCCCCCCTTCGGATCACAAGTTATTTTTCAGGGACTGTCTTTCGAGGGTTAAATAGAATAAATTGCCGAGAGCATTTTATGGGTAGTATAAATATCTAAATTATTATATGTTGTAAATTATGATAATGTGCTAAGTCACAATGCATGTGAGCGTCGACGGTTTCCGCATTGCAAAATTTTATTAACGTAAGTTTTATATTATATTTTTGCAACGAATAGATAATACATTAATTCTCCGATGCCCGCTTTTTTATATTAAAGTCATCTTGCCGCCATGTAAAATGTTTTTAATGAATTCGAGTCATTTAAATATTACTTTCTCAATACTTCTAGAACAATAGGTTATCATGTAAAATTGTACTGTGAAATTGTCAATATATTAACGCTGGAGAAAAGCTTAAATTAGCAATAAATAACAAAAGTACAAAAATAGCGTGAATAAACCGAAAAAAGATATTAACAATATTATTCAGAGAGAAATGTCATATTTGAAGCTCGAAAAAAATCGTGGTAAATATTTGATCATTGCATTTGAACATTTGATGACTTGCCGACCAACTAGCAGCATTGAATCAGAACGAGCGTTTTCATCTGCAGGACAAATATGTACAAAATTTAGGTCAAGTCTAAAAGACGAAAGTATTGATATGATTTGTTTCATGAAAGCACATCTTAATTCTAAAAAATCAACTTTTTTTTAATAACTCTATAAACCAATAAATTGTTATATTATAATTAAGAATTTATATTAGTAGGTGTTTGTATACAAAGTATGCATACATACATCTAATGTATGAATTACATATGTACATACATCAATAAGTTAATGGCTAAATTAAAAGTTAAGCTTATAAATTTCTCACAGACAGGTAAACCAAATATTACACAGTCGTAATTTAACTTAACCAAGCTTTATGTGGCAAATAAAAGATTATCCGATCTCCCATTCCCATATCTCAGTTAAACAAAAAGGACAAGCATATAAGTGCATTTCATGACATTGTTATTTTCATGAAACGTATTTTAAATTCTTTACGTTGATGGATACCGTTTTTAGTAAAAGTAGCCACAAATTGTTATTTTATTTATTTTTTATCTATTTTGTTTCATTTATCGGTAATGGGTGAAATTATTTACCGTTTACCAATTATTGGAATTTGACGGTAAATTGCAAGCCCTAGTTATAATACCAATTGTTTGTCATACCTTGTAACTATTACTTAAACTTTGTATAAATATCACTGTTTTTTTGTATTTCTTATCAGTTGACAATGCCTACCATGAGCGAAACCGGTCCTGATCCAATAAATTTTATGTGGAAAAAGTACTTAAATGTTTTGTTATTTTTACTAGAATTATATATTGGTAAAAGCATGCAGAGTTGATGCTTACCAGACAATACAACCATTACGAACATATCTCGATGACCATTGTCTGATTCCTTCTCTAATCCTCAAATACTCCAGAGTGTCAAACCAACTAGCCTCTAATATCTAACGCAAAAATCTTAACTATAAATTGTTGCTATTTTATCAACAGTAGGTGAAATGAGAATCCAATTATTTATTTTTTTGTTACGCAGTGATACGACTCCAATGAAAGAATCATGGCGGGCAATCGATTCGTGGTTAAGTCACTTATTTTCCTTGTATATAACGTGTCGTGCCGTTGGCATTTGTTTAAAGGTAACCAACTACACATGAGATGGTAGATAAATATTTTCTTATTTCGTGTGATCTCATAAACGGATATTTTTTACGCACAATTTAAGTTTGTAATCACACGCTTGGGCTTCTCTCTGTCATCAGTGGTTTCAAAACTTTGTTGGTGTTGATCTAATAATAAAGGTTGGTTTATTTTTACATGGGTTTGTTCTACATATAACTGCATAGCTTGAAACATATTTTGAATTACATTTACACATTTTATTTTGTCATTTATGAAAATTTCAATCGACATTTCCCATCATTCTATATTCGAAAATTTCACAGAAGAACTGTGCATCCATTTAATATGTGGTCCACATGCTCCACATTGGGTCCAGGCCTGTTTTGTCCATATCTTTTTACAATATATTTTTTAGTATGTATAAAGTATATATATAAGTATGTCAAAATAACAAATATTATCTGCAATAATTATATTTTCACTCAATTATCCAGCTAAAGAGAGTGCTTATTTGTAAATATTTCACAACGCTTGTTTTTATTGTATTCTAATTTTTAAATATTCATCTGATCTGTCCGTCCTATAAATAATTGTAAAAAAATGGAGTATTAAGTACAACATGCTTTGTATAGGCATAATTATGTTATTCTTATGAATGGAATAGCATAATTATATTTCTTCATATCTTTAACACACGGAAAAGAGATTATACTTTACATTTTGAGAAACGCTATTTTCTAAGAGTGGCTGTTTGAAAGTAACACGCGATCCTAAGTTACGTTTCACATAAACATATATTTTCTTTAATTATATAATTATATTAACCTAATGATATAATAGTAGATTCATTATAAAATACAAAACTCGTAATTCTTCAAATAACACAATATGATTTTTCTAGTCTTAACAATATAATTTACGTTTTAAAAAAAGCTTTCCAGACATCTTAACTTTTTTTTTCTAAAAATAACTGCTCGTAAATCAATAGTATAAGGAAGATGGCTAGTGATTAGCTATTTTTTCTCGCTACGAATGGAATTAGCAAACCAAGAAATCCATGATTATGAGTAATAATTCTAAAATTGATTGTAAAACCATTTAAAAGACGTTTCGCACTGGGATTTGCATCGGGTCGTAAACGACCAAACTCATGGAAAAGTACAAAATTCAATCGATTCAAATTCGATATTGAAATTCCATCAAGCTTCTTCATTCGATATCCTCAACGATTCCAATAGGATTAATCAATGTAATATTTGTAGCATAAGGCTTGAGGTTTTGCTGATGAACAATTAATACAATGACTCTACAGGGCACTGAAATAATTGATTTTGAAGATCTGTAAACCTTTTGAAATCGTAAACTTCTTAAAGATAACAGCGTGTACTTTCAACCTTAAAAATCCCCACGGCCCCGTATGGCACCACTGATTATGGTGCACTTCGCTATCGGATTACACTAATTTATGATAATAGTTTTCAACATATGAATATTAGCTTTCGTAAATAATGTCTTTGAGATACCGAATCATTTATTTTCAGTTTCGATAAATATTTTTCATAATCATAATGAGGAATATAAACAACTGCGTTACAAAGTTAACTCTTGGGATATGTGTTGTTTTATATCCGGCGGACCGTTATAAATCAGCTTTATTCACACCATACAATATGTTTCAATGCGGATACAGATTTTGTATCTTTGATATCTGTAGCTAAAATGGATTCGTTTATTTTTTTGCCTAAAGAATTAGTACAAGTTGCGGTACTGGTCTTTGTTCGTAAATTATAAAAAATCTTTTATTTTGCTGTTTTTTTATTTTACTCACATAGGCTGACTTGTTTTAGAGATGTAATTATTTTTATAAGAGATATGGGTTGCGTGGATATTTCACAAAAAATTCATCGGCGTTAAAAGGTTAATTACAAATTAATGTGATAATCCGGTGAAATTGATAATGATAATTGTCTGGCAAAATGATGACTGTATTTAGATAAGAATTAAATTTAAAAGAAAAAAGCTTATGACTATCATAGATTTATATCAGTCAGGTAGCGTTATTTAATCAAAACATGCCTAGATCAATGAAAATTATGAATAATTAATAAAACCATAGACACTTCGTTTACATACGGAAAATGCGTAAAAAAAATCGTATTAGTATTGACGTTTACCAAACACGAGTCGAAAAAAAATTAAGAGCTATACTGTCGCGTGGATGCTCGGGCTCTTAAAGGTTAATATTCTTTTTTATTTATTTCTTTCATAATATGTTAATAAGATCACAAAAAAGTACAATTTAATTGCAGTTTTATTAGATACTATCCTAATGGCATAATAGGTCTTTATGACTCACCTTAATATTCTAATCTAGAGTAATAAAATTATAACGGTCGTGTAATTGTAAAATCGGTCTACAGGAAGCAGCAAAGTTGTAATAACCTTCTGTGGGTCAAAAATAATGATCGTGGTAGATGTAGGAATGTGGCTTTTAGCAGTAATATGATTTGTATGATAATCATTACTGCAAAATACAGGATTCGAAATGCACCAGCGGAGTAGTCATGAAACGTACCTCGATCGAACTTTTTGTAACCTCCCGACAGTGATATCCCGTTTAAATATTGATACTTTTACAAGCTCGATGAAGGAGGAAGTTTTCAACTGGTTTTTCTGAATTGCTTAATTGAAAGGCTTCCATCATTGTTTTTCACCAGTTAATTGTAATTCCTGAATACTGTCAACTTATTCATAATAATTTTTCGATTGACTATTGAGATTTTTTATTTGATTAGTGCAGTCTCTCACTAAAGTGAAATAAAACATCGATTACATCAATATAAACACCCTTACACCAATTTGTATGTACATCCAATCCTCTTTTTGCACGGTATTAAAAAAGGTACTGACTGTTTTTTATTATATGTTAACACTGAATATTTTGCTTTACCACTGCTTAAAAACCATACACTGTAAAATACAAAAAAACGGGCACGTTTAATATGAAGAAGCGACGGTGATTTAAATTGAAAACTCTGTAAATTTATTAATTGCATAACTTACAAATAAATTCGGTTTTGATTTGATTTTAAATAATGGAACCCGTCAAACATTTTTGTATGGGCACGTTATTTTTTTTACTTATCTCGCACAAAAAGTGGATAGGGTGTAATTAAATGACATATTTCAACGGCATGTATTTAATGGGTCAGTAACTAATTCAAGTTTTGGTCAGTTAAATAAATAAATGGTCAGTTAAAAATCAAAATGGTCAGTTAATATTATAAACGGTCAGTTGTCATTGTATCAGTGTGAATGTGGTCAGTTATTAAATAAAACGGTCAGTAATATATTTTAATGGTTAGTTATTTATAAAAATGGTTAGTATTAAATTTGAATAGACAGCTTGTGAATTTTATCAAATATGGTCGTAATAGGCAAATTTATGTCATGTCATTTTTATTTAACTAAACATTTATTATTTAAACTGATCATTTTTTTTTTTAACTGACCGTTTTAAGTATTTATTACTGACCGTTTTACGTATTTATAACTGACCATTTATCGAATTAAAAACTGACCAAATATTTAGTAATCTATTTCAACCTAAAATCCAATGAGTTCTTTCGATGGATTCGGTGGATTCGGTGGTTACTTTGTGGAAGTTCATTTTATTATAAAATTCTAAATAAATCATTAACTAAGCATACATTAGAATAAATGTTTCCATATATCTTCCCTTTATAAGAAGCTTGGCAGTCTCCCACAGGAGAGGCGATATTTACCACTACAATGATTCTACGCCATCTTTACTGTTTCATAAGATTTTATGTACATTTTTATCGGCATATGACGCAATTATAAGTCTGATGATGCCTCTGAAACATACGAAACACGTGTCAGCCAGTTTTTCAATCTAAATCATCAGAGACTGTGGATGAAAGGATTAAGGAATGATAAGCGTTCTCCTTACGCTCTGTTTTAAAGTTTAAAAGCTAAGAGAAGGTTATTGTGTTGAAAAACGGAATAAACATGTATGCTTTTGAAGACAAATCAATGCAAAAAGGTTTCTAGAATATTTTAGAGTCGTGTAGTTCAAAATATATTACAAATACTGTTATTACGTCAGTTGATGATTTCTTTTTTAATTTAAGATCAACGTTTTATTTCGTTAATATAAACAGCGAGTATTAGAGAATAACGCCTTGTCAAATCCACCTGACAGCTGAAAATGTATGCAAGAAAAATGAAAATGTTTTTCTTACTTTAAATTTTGTTGGCGCATTGAATTGAGATTCTTTTGCATTTTCTGCGCGGTGCACCGCCCTGACGGAACATACTAATTCCCAGGTAAGTGGTATACTCGTAGCTGGTTGGGTAATATCATTGCCTGTATAACACTTAGACGCGATTTGCAACATGCACCATTTCTTTGGGTACGTGCTTTCCTGTTACTCGGATCAGTTACGGCTTCACCTTCGCACGTAAACACCAATAAAAAGAGAAAACAAGATGAAATAACGTAACGGAATTTGCAGTTTGTTTGTTTGGTATCAAGTTAGATTCTACCCACTTGATTGATTTTGAACAAACTTTTCACAATCACTCTCTGCTTTTGTAAATTTCAACAAATCGATTGCTTAATTGACGTATTTAATAATTTCGAAATTACCCTCCGTCCAAGTTCTTTGATTTACACGGTCGTTTGGCTGTTCAAAACGTGTATAGTCGCGTAATTCAAATCTTGGTAAATTGATTCTGCTATAATGAAGACAATATTGGAAGATAGACACTTGGTATGTCTATTATAAAAACAGTAAACTTTTCTAGTCACGCCAATATTACTAGCAATCCCTGGAAAGAATTGAACCTTTTGCTAACGGTTTTAAGTCAATCATTCTCATAAGGGTTTTCCTAATTATTTTCTCTACACAAAGTCTTAGGTGACAAAATATTGTAGATAGTCAAATATCATCTAGCTTATATGCAGGAAAGGGAATTAAAGATATAGTCTATCACCCACGATAGCAAGAAACGTAGCCAGAAAATATGAGACCGCTTCTATCTATAGTTTTACTTAGAAAGTAAAGGAAGAACAAACTAATCGTTACTAGAGTAGTGTTTTTAAAAATATGCTAGTAAAATTAAACGTTTGTTAGATTTATTTGTGTATGTTGTGTAACTTGTATACCATCAAGCTTAAAGAGAAGCATTCGGCATCATCACAGAAAAAAAATGTGCTTTTTTTGTAAATAAAGGGTCTTTTTATAAGGACGCTTAGTTTTGAAATGTAAATAAAAAAAGTTGTTTGTGAGATTTCGACTAAATTTTAATTTAATTTGTAAGTATATTTTACGGCATTAAATATGGAATATAGCATCAAATGTCTGCCAATATCCATCTATTATAAAATGGGCCATGTCGCTAAAGTTGACTTTTTTGACAAATTTGGGTAAACTTCCAACTGCTCCAGAACCCAATCAGGCGTTGTCTGTGGTCGTTTACCTGAAGTTCCTTGGTTAGTTGGATTTTATACGGGTGCAGACATAAGGCCCGATTCAAAATTCGCCAAGTTGAAGTCGCAGAAAAGCCAAGTTCTTGTGAACAACGAGAAATAAGCTGCCTTGGGTTTTCCTGTACACTTTCACACACAGCAGCAATGTTTTCACCAGATATTGTATTTCGATGACGTACAGGTAGGTGTTGGCCGATTATTTACCAAACGGGTTCACTCAAATTAGGCCACTAAACAATGAATAATCTACTCAGCAGGACAAAGTAACATATTTTGAGCGTCCCTATTGAAATACCCTGTATAATTGTAAACACTTGCAATATATACTCGTTATAATTTACGTCTTAAGCACTGATTATAATCAAGTAGCCTTGCTGTTCCATACATATATAGAAGCACTGTTATATTTTGTCGCACCTTCGCAATTATTTAGAGAAAAGGTGACATAATTTAATCATTTGCAATTGTGCTAAAGCACAAAACCTTCTTACGTGATAGTGTTACAAAATTTTACGTATGCACGTTTTGAAACCAATATTTCAAAGTAATTAACGGCTTAATTGAATAACAACTAAATCCAATGTTTATTCTGTCTCATGAGAGTACCTTACATACTGAATTAATATCTTATATATAAAACCGAAACGGTGTATGTATGTATGTGGGTCTGTAATTCCCTTTTGCATTGTTGGTCATTAAGTTGCCATAAAAACGAATATGAAAGAAAATATGTTTGAATTTTTATCGGCGAGGACATTTAGTCAAAATGTAATAAATTAGTCTTCTACTGAACTTTTCCCGGCTTTTATTATTAATAATAATGTTAATTATTTACGTGAAGGTATTATTTGACATTTCTTTGACAGCAAATTAGATTTTTTCCTTGAATTTGGACATTTTAATGGGCGAGAATGGGGCTGTCATCAAATTAAATAAAGTTTGTGATTTTATTTTAACTCTATTTTGGATGTTAGATTTTGTGATATAATTATATCGAATGATATAACATTAAATAATTATTGGTCGCTTAGTCCAAGCGACGCCGGGTAGCAATACTAGTTATTTATAAGAAGTCATTTCAGGGAAAATTGTTTAAAAATATATATATAATATCGCTCGCCTTTCGTTGATCAACATTGTATCAATACGCAATTGTGAATTCTTATTGCACCTCCGGTGAGCAAAACTAACTTTGCATCTAATTATTAAAGACTTCAGTATTATTTTGCCTCATTTACAACTCCTATATAGAAACCAGGTATTTTCCTCCAGACTGATGTATAATTATTTCAACAGGAAAGTTTTACCGGTTTTTAAAATATTGATTCGTTTGAAAGATAACCTGATTTATTTAAATTGAATAAAATGAATATTACATGTAAAGTATTTATAGCAAATTTGCTAGAACCAATCAAATAAAATAACAGAATTCATGTAAATATATTTCAAATTAACAACAGGCGAATATGTGTTCTTCATTAGAGTTTGAAAAGCCAGGCAGTCCTTGCAACTGTCATATTATATATCATTGTTTCTCGCACACTACATCCTATGTGACGATTTTGATCAAAAATGAGTTATTTACTACATCGGATTCCGACTTTTTTTCTCTCCATGTGACACAGTATTTTTATAAGATTAAATACACTGTTAACCTATAAATCTTATTGCAACGCAAAATATCCTATGTGACAACGAAAGACCATAGAGGTTATTTTTTATGAGCAGGGTATTATAGGCTTTATCTATCTAGTAAACAGGACGAACAATAAATCTTATCTGCAAAATTCAACGAAAAATAATCTGTTTTAATGGAAATTTTGTATGACTACTAATTATTTGGTCAGTTTCTAATTCGATAAATGGTCAGTTAGAATTTCTTAAAACGGTCAGTAATAAATACTTAAAACGGTCAATTAAAAATAATAAATGGTCAGTTAAAATAAAAAGAACATGTCATAAATTTGCCTATTACGACCATATTTGGCAAATAACTAACCATTAAAATATATTACTGACCGTTTTATTTAATAACTGACCACATTCACACTGATACAATGACAACTGACCGTTTATAATATTAACTGACCATTCTGATTTTTAACTGACCATTTATTTAACTGACCAAAACTTGAATTAGTTACTGACCCATTAAATACATGCCATTTTGTATTAATTAAACTTTTCTATTTCTGCTATTAATAACAATAGTAAAACGATAAAAACGTACGTTTCGAACAGTTTTTATTGATTATCTTCTTCTGTGCTTTTTAACACATAAGATATAGTGTGTGAGAAAAAATGATATAAATTTAATATAGCATTTTAAATAATTGACTTAGAAACCTTTGAGATAGTTAGTATGAAGATGCAACTGATAGAGGCAAAACGCTTATCACGATTTTTAGCACAATACGTAGAAAAATCTAAGTAATTTTATTTTTTATTATTATAATAAACTTCTACAAAGTATACAATTTTAAATAACTTTGATTATTCCACGTATTGTGCTACTAACTGTGACGCGTGTTTCGCCACTTTCAGAGACATCTTCGGAGTTACTATCGCAAAGCTTGCTTAAGTAATGAAGCAAACATGATTCTAATATTATTATTTTTTTTAACCATGTCCGCTCCCAACTTGGAGCATATGGACTCCTCACGGAGTTTATCTCAACATAGAATTTTCTACGAGAACTGCTTGTTACTCAGTTGCTCAACCCCTCTTTTCTTTAAGAGAGTAGGGGTGGAAAGGATACGAGGACTAGGACAGGTCACTATGCGTCGCTCTTTGGGATCGGAAAGGTGGGAAGGGATCTTCGACAACACAAACACCCATGCCTTTGAACAGATTTATCGACAGAAAAAATCCGCGCGTACCGGGAATCGAACCCGGGCGATCCGGTACGCAAGCCAACGGCGTTGACACTGCGCCACGGACCGTCTAATATTTTAAAATGATAAAATTACAAAATAAAGTTTGGGATTTTTCCTTTTTACGGGAAGCAACGAGAGGGTTTTAGAATTAAAGTAAATAACTATACTACTAATGGCGTTAGCATTACAAACTAATGAGACGAAATCAATCAGATAGGGGCTGGGTTAAACCCTTTAATTGGAAATAATGTAAGCAGTGGCAAGCAATCTGACCTACTTCTTTTTTGTTATTTCTAACTTTACTTCTACAAAGTTACCGCTGAATCCATCAAAAGTATTAAGTATATATTTATTGAACTTGAGTGTTATTTACGGAAAAATTATAATACATTGAATCTATAAATTTATAAATAAAACAAACTAAATAATGTCGCGTCTCTCTTTGAATTATTTACAATGCAATCACAAATTTCATCTATGGGTTGTGACAGCATGCAAATGTCAACTGACAGGTGAATGCGAACAAACACGTCGCCTTTGTAAAATGTTGACATGTCAGATTGACAGAGTAAAATATTTGTGACATGCCACTGAACGCTGTCGGCGAATTAAAACAAATATTCCGCATTCGGTGAGGACGTAAGGGTACTATTATTTTTATTTATTTAAACCAGGGCTGTAGAGTCGGTAAAAAAAATTACGAATCCGACTCCAACATTGACCAAAAACACGACTCCGACTCCGACTAAAAAAGTTTAATTTCGTCACGTTTTTTTCTACTTATCATATTTATGTGTATTCAGTTATATGTCAACCAACTTATCCTGCCAAAAGCTAAATTTGACATATTATATGTAAAAATAAAATGTTCAATCTTTTCAAAATTTCCGACTTCGACTCCGACCAAAACGCCGCGACGACTCCGACTCCAACTCCACAGCCCTGATTTAAACAGATTAAGATATTTAAAAGATTGTTTTTAAATAAGCAAGGATAATAAAAAGAAGAAAATAAACAATTGGTGGAAAGGCATTGTATTTGAATAAAGAATACAAATTTGTTTTTACTATTTCCAAATAATTTTTGTAAAGATAGAACCGCCAGTTAAAAATCCTTGCGATGATTGAAACCAGCCCAGATCTTTACAATATTGGTGTGTGAGAAAGGAAAATAAGTTTCCATGTCCTGTACTAATAATGGAGGTATCTCAACGATTTTTTTCTACTTTAGCTGTTGCAGCTTTTACTCAGTTGCCCATCCTTTCATTAATCCGATTAGAGTAGTAAGGATAGAAAAGATTAGGCTAGTGGTCAGCTAGTTAGCCTCGCTTAAAGCATTGGATGGGTGGAGAGGAATTTTATGACTACACATATACCCATACCTTCAAATAGAATCGATAAATTGACTGAAAAAAATGCTGCTTGTTCTGGGTATCAAACCCGTGAAGTCCTTCACGCAAACTAGCTACATTGACCATTGCACCGCGAACCTGAAATATTAACATACAAAATATATCGGACATTAAAGCTAACAGAAAAGGGGCCAGATATATATTTTTTAAATCATATGAGATCAATAATATATTTATTTACAAACCTTTATATATGTTACAGTGAAAATGTATCAAGTAATAGATTTGTATGACAACATAATTTCACTGGTCATGATCGTTGTAATTATTGGCCCAAGTCGTTGATTTACCGGCCTAAAATTTTGGTTTCCTTCAATAAAACAAAATCAGCAAGTAATTTTCATAAAAAGAGTACCAATCGAAAAACACAGACAAACATTGGGGCTGAAGATAGGGCGGTCAATTTTGATTTCAATGACAGCTTGGAGAAGAATATATTTTCACTGAGAATACAGTTTCACTCTAACATATATACTAAGTCAGTAGAACAGTGGTCAACGTCGTTGGCTTACATGTTGGTCCGCCCGGGCTCGATTCCCTGTACGAGCAGATTTTTTCTGGGATCCTCAAAAAGTGTGGCAAGTGATTATCTTACCACTACTGTCTTATTCCTCCGGTCCTATAAATTATCAAGCAGCAAACTAGCAGGTAGTTCTCGTAGGAAAAAACACATGCTGAGATAAACTTTGAGTGCTTGAGAAGAATATATTTTCACCGAGAATACAGTTTCACTGTAATATACATATATCAAAATTGAATCATTTAAATTTTGTACTTTTGCATGATTTTTTCGGTTACGACCCGGGTTTCGACTTTCAGCTTCTCAAATGCACGAATGAATTTGAACTGACAAAGTGCAAAATGGTATTAATAGAAAAGTACACAATTCAAACGATTCAAATTTGATAATGTTATTCCATCAATCACCTTCAGCTCGAAATTCTAAATTATACTTTTTATATCATACTTGCATTTAAACCTAATATAAGACTTTATCCTCGTTTTCCAATTAAACATATTTTCTTAATATTTCGATAGGGATTGTAAGATTTCAAGATTTGAAAATATAAAATATCATAAATTGTCATTTCTCTCACTCTTCGACATTAAATACAATTCTATATTACTATATTGTATACACAAGATAGTTTCATAGTTTTCAAAACAACTTGTTTTCTGCCTCGAATATGATACCCATCGCATGTTGCTTCTTTATTAATATTTGAAACAATGTAAGCGGTAAGTTGTATTTATTTGTATAATATTCTAGAGACAGCAAAATATCATCTCACTTTAAATGCAAATGCGGTATTTTTATGCGCAAGTTCCAAACCAATTCACCTGGAGGTGCAGTGCAAACTTTCAAATGCATCCTTGCATTTGTTAGTGGCTCGCCATACAAACATGGAAGACAGTCAAAACGATAGAAGCTCAGCCAGCCAATACAACTTTTGTATAAATATTTGACAGACAAAGCAAAAGAAGGAATAACTGTTAAATTACAATTTTTTTTGTACAAATTCAATAAATTTTATAACTACTTTCGCGAATCTCGATTATGTGCTGATGACGTATAAAAAACAAGCTAACGACAAATTTTATCAAACAATTTGTACAAATAATATGAATTTGAATTTACAGATACCTCAAACCTCTTTTTGTGCGCTTTTAAAGTTATGCGGCTTGTTTTAAAGCATTTTATATATTTTTAGGGACTATATAAACGTGCATATGAAAAACGTAATTAACAGCGCGTTGTTCACATACTGTAGGTGAAAAATTCAGTGTTATTAAAATAGGTCCATAGCGTTGACAGTCGAAGTAGAATCCAATACCAACACAGATATGCATATACAGATTTGCCACTAATATATTCATATGCATTCCTTCCACACATACGAAAAAGCGTACACAAATACCATCCCGTTCCTCATATTTCAATGCAAAATTTTGCTCGTATCTCAAATATCTTGTTACGGCGCTCGTATCTCGAGGTACCATTTTATAAGGAAAAAGCCAGACAATTGAACGTTTTCCGTGGAAAATTTAATAAAATGATCTGTTTCAAGATATTTCCGTAGAATTTTCCTTTTTACATAAATTATTTCTAGTCGAAGTCACGTATTTTTCATGTTAAGTCGACAATATGATTATCGAAAAATATTTTTTTATTTCTCATAAATATATGATCCTTAAATATAAGGCTTAGAATAATATTATTAAACAAATAGCACAGGATGGAGGACGCGTTACAGGCGCCTGGTTTTCCTCTTTGACTATTATTACAATTTCAAATTCTGAAACGTGATTTGAATTTTAAACAGAGCACCAGATGAAAAATTCTCCCCAGAGAATAAATTCTCTTCTCTTTCATTCAATAACCCATCCAAACCATCGAAATAAGCGGGCGTTTTCAAAGAAAAAAAAACTCCCTCATATTTTAAGCAAATCTACTTTAAATTTTATTTTATATACGAGAATTTTTCCTGAATAAATCTTTGTTATTCAAATTTAGAAATCATATTGTTCAAAAAATATTAATTTTGTTAAATATCTTACAAGTTCCACTTCGGTGGGTTAATTGAAATGCTTCATTTAACTTATTTATAAATTGAAAAATTACAAAACATTGATTGTTGTTATTTCACATAAGATTGATTAGGATAAGTACGAATGTTCCATCTAATTTTCCGCAAAAAGCCTTGGCTGTAAGGAAATAAAAAAAAATATGGCCCACATTATGATATTTAGACCTATTAAACGAAACGGTTAATTTTTAATAATGACAACAATTATCAACACTATTTCAATCAGTGTTAGGAACTCATTCTAATACCCTTACATCTTATCGCTGGTGTAACTTTTGTGCGCTCTGTTGTAATGTGTGCGCGCGCACAGTTTAGAGGAAACACTGATCAGGACCAGTTTCGTTCATCACGTGCATTATCAACGATAATGATAATGATAGTGATGACTCAATTAATAATGCTCGCGTTGAGCGAAACTGGTCCTGATCGTAATAAATCTAATGAGGAATAAGTGTATATGCAGTGTATGTCATATTGAGTCGCATGGAATGTCATACTAGGCCGCAAGTTGTGCATCACTGTTTTTGATCATACATATAAAAGCTTGCATAACTAACCAATGGTAATAAATCCACAAACTAGTAAAAATATTTTGCATCGTCAACACACGCCATAGAGATCGTTTGCTATTGTTTTATGTGACGTTTTAAAATACGGTAAAGGTGTATTTATCGACCCGTCAATATGGATATATTGTTACTGGCAATAATAAATTGCTTTTCCAGCATACGTGAGCATTATAACGGTTATTCTAGTAGAAATATTTATTATTGAAATATCTATGATATTTTTTCCAGTGTTTGCAGTTACAGCCGAAAGCAGCTTTGACATTATATTTTTTTAATCCTTGTCTGCTCTCAATGTGGAGGAAATGGCCTCAAAGGGGGGGGGGGGGTTATAAGATCAAAGAAAACAAATAATTATACTTCTAATGATGTTAGCAATTACTAAATATTAATAATGAGATGAAATCTATTAGAAAAAGGTTAATAGTGTAAGCAGTGGCTCTTGATTTTTTCTTCTCTGCTATTTTTCCTCTTTGATTCCTTAGAAATAATACAAATCCACTGTTTTAAATGTTTTCGGTTTTCGCTCAACAAAACACGTAGCGTAAATGAAAAATAAAACTACAATATCCCCTTAAACAATGAATACTTTGCCGCAGCACGAAATGAATGAAGGCTAAAAGTAAAAACAATTTTCTCAAATAGAAACATGGTGAAAAGGGAGTATTCTAAAATACACACAACCTTCAGACTACCAGACGGTATAGTATAGTGCTTAAAAAGCTCCCAGCTTCAAGCGAATATCTTTCTCAAGGAGAAAACAATTAAGCTCGACGAGTGACACTGTATTGAAAATTCAAATTTTTAATTAGTAAAAGCATTTTGATTATTTTTTCGCGTATTATTTTTGTTTCTTGAATTAATTGAATGATACATGATATGTTTTAGTATTACTAATTTTTTTCGAATCTATCCTATTGTGGCTACGATGATGCACTACAATTGGTAGTCCCACCACCACCTGATATTTGTATGCAGATGCTGCTTTCCGTACCGCCATATGGCCAAAAAATAACTCATTTAATCAGTACGTTATTGTCGCGATACAGATCAGCACGGGGCTTATCTTGTAGCCAACCATGCACCACTATTCGCGAGTTCGTTCGTGAATCCTCTAAAAAGTTTCACAATGCAGTGGGTCATCACTGTAACCCAACGATTTCTTGCCTGCAGAATTATGACAAGTAGGCATCATATCGTTATAGACCAGTGGTTCTCACGTAAAAGTTGGCTATGGCCGCATTAGGAACATCAGCGGGCCCACGAAAATGTCTGGTTTGTCAAAAATACCTAAACATGTATGCATTTGAGTTTTTGCGAACTGAAAATTCTTTATGCACAATACAATGCATCCAAAATATTAAATTTTCAGTGTCATTGTTGATAAATCAACATGTAAAAACACATTTTCTATCAAACTATTAAGCTGTTGGTGGCCGCAGCAAATTCCTCTGGTGGCCGCATGCGGCCACCGTCGCCACACATTTGAACCACTGTTATAGACCGTGCGCCATTCTTCTCGATGACCCTCAATGGTAAAAAAAGGGATAGCTGACCTCTTGAACTGCAGCGATCGCGTACTCTTGTCAGCAGCGCTGGGAAAGGAATGCAACTTGAATATAAACATTAAACCTAGAGACGAAAGAGACGGGAAGAAATTTGATGCCAACGCGAGTTAGGACTTGAATCTCCATTAAAAAGATATAAAACATAACAGTGTAAAAAAAGAGTGTTTACTCATATTTTGAATGCCCAATTTTATTTCGCATATATTATAAATAATAGCGATTTAAACTGCGAAGTTTAACTGGATGGTAAAATACTTTTTTCTTTATTATAATTACGATGGAAAGCGTGAAATGCAAAAAGGCTATTTACATATTTTTTTGCATTATAGTAATATTCTCAATTGACCACTTTCTTAATAATATTTTCTCAAGTTATAAACCCGCCTTACATACCCAATATACATTATTTTTTTTAATTCATGACGTAATAAAACTCTCAAAGAAATTCACGTTTAAATCTTTTATTAACTGTAAATGAAAATCATATAGAGTTTTTTCTTGGAGTTCTATGAAAGAAATATTTTCCATGGAAAGTAACCGGAAAAAAGGTGACCCTATCGGTTCACGTTTTTTTCGTTACTCCTTTAAAGTGGGATGCTCGCTCTGACGGTACGTTTCAAAGAGAATTCCCACAAAGGAAATTTCATACCGTAAAACTCTTTGCTTAAACTATTCCAGAAAAGTGACACTATCTACTCGGTTCAAAGAAAATTTATACCGTTGATTGTATATGTGCAGTAACGGATTTCAATAAAAACGTTTTTTACATTCTATCTTATATCTATGTAGCTTCAATTCCGATTTCTTTGTTTCTGGTTTATGGAAGAATAAAACAGCTTACCTACCATTCCCATGTGAAGGTTTAAAACCTTCTTAAGCTGTTCATTCTTCAGCGTATCTAAGTTTTGTGTAATAGAATTCAACGGACGCTTAGAATCTACCGAAATACTAGTAAAGAAAGAGGTATTAATTCTTACATTCTACCCTTACCTCTGACTTTTTAATTGTTGTAAAAATATATTCTAAATTTGGTCTGTGTCCGTGGTCGAAAGACAGTGTCATTGGCTCAGGCCGCCGTTCATTTTTGTTCGAAGGCATAAATGTCCGTGTTGGATAGGCAGTGACGGCTGGTGACGGGGTGTTGGGGGGTGCAAAGGAAGATTCAACCATTTTTGCAAGAGTTCTTTCCTATTCATTGGATTTTAAAACACTTATTAAGTTAAAAAACTTAATAGCTTGGACTTTCAATTCAGATGTTCGCAATACCAACTGTTTCTCTTACGTAGTACGGAAAAAGAGTTGAATCTTCCTTTTGCACCCCCCAGCACCCGTCACCAGCCGTCACTGTGGATAGGTATTCCTTTTGATACCCATACGCTCCCAAAACAAGCCGTAATGTGAACGATTAACTAACTTATAGTCCTGCTCTAGCCATATCGTAAAACTCCCAATGTCTCGATAAAAAGAGTCTATGAGTAACTGAGTAATAAGCAATACTCAAACTGAGAAATAGAAAATGTTCTGTTGAGATAATAAAAACAATAAAACATTTTTAGTACTTATTAAATTTATAAGATAAGGACCAGTATCACTCATGGCCAGCATTTCAGTTTACATTATTTATATTATACAGTTTACGTTATTTTTTATTATAGTGCCGCCATTCCACCAATTATTGACAGTTAGCACTGTGACTGTTAAGATAAGTATATTGCAGGTCCACATTGTCCACTAAAATTACTAGTGGTTTAAACGACTTCACTCTTTGAAAAACAGCATACCACTGCTTGACTCTGACTTCACAAACCCTGTTCCGACAATAATTAATACCTTAATTATTAAGTAAACTTTTCAGATCTCTTCAATTTATTGTATATATGATATTGAGTTGTCTACATTTAAACACATTGTATTCGACAATCGCGCACATGCTTGTTTCTGGAATGTAAAAAAAAACTCTATAGCAGTCACGACACAATACTGGAAGTAAAAAGATAGTAGGAAGTTTATTATTGCCACGTCCCTATCGGGTGTCCCATAAAAGTCGTTTGTCATTTTTATCGCAAAGATTTTCATTGGCAATCTGTTCGATCTATTATAAAACTGTTATTCTATTCAAAGGCACGCCAACTAGCCGATTTCTAGGTACACTGAGACAATGTATGGCAGAGGTTGTTAACAAGGGCTTTTTATCAAACGATTTTCTATATATAAAAAGCATGATATTGCGCTGTTCGAAGCAATGAAAAAGATTTATATTAAAATTGGTTTAACCCTCGCTGCACGATGATATGTATTTACTACAACTCGACTCTAATAATGAGAATATTTCTATTAAATATAATAGATACTGATCTGAGAATTTTTGTGTTCCTCAGTAATGTTATTAAGTATTAAATAAAATTACAGTTATGTATGGTTATTCATTTGCAGCGATGGAAATAAATAATTAGTGGAAGAATCGGGCAAAGAATCACCCATACACACAAACGTGTGCACGAGTCGCAGTAAGTACTCTTGCAGATGTTCAGCCCCGGCGCGAAAGCGCATGCGTAGAAGTGATGGACTTCGAACTAGGCAAACATTTCGTCAGTACGAATTCGACTGCCGACGGGTGAACACGTCGGAGCGGCAGCTAATTGCGATGTTTTTTTCTTCTTTTTAGACACTTAGATTACAAAAATTGTTATATTTCAACTTCAACCATAGTCAATCAAAGCAATGTTTAGAAATATTCACATTTTTCCGGTTTTTAAATAACTTTTTCATATGGTGTAGTAAATACATATCACCGGAGCTCGCGGAAGTTTTTAGCACAGTATGGGGAGGGTTAAGCCTGCACCTGTAGATAATTATTTTAAAATTAAAATTGTTGACCACATTTTACAAATTTGCCGGCACTGTTTTAGAATGGTGCAGCGACCGAAGCGCGCCGACTGAAGCGCGCCGACATAAGCGCGCAATTTATTATTTTTTAAATACATATATTGATTTATTACATTCATAAATTATATTTAATTATTATAAAAACTGTTAAAAAGATTGAATAAAAACACAAAATATACAGAAGTACAAATAACAAAAAATTATAATTTACTATCATTCACACATACAATATATACAATAATACAAATAACATACATAATTATAAAAAAACATACATATTTATATTGTTAGGTTAGGTTAGGTTAGAAACTAGCAGTCAAGTAACATATAAATACAACAGATTTGTTTTTTTTATTTAACATACGGGAATTTCCCATTTTCACAAGAATAATATATTTGGCGCGCTAATGTCGGCGCGCTTCAGTCCCTGCGCGCTAATGTCGGGGTTGTATTGCGCGCGCGCTTGTGTCAGCGCGCTTATGTCGGCGCGCTTCAGTCGGCGTGCCGTTTTAGAATATATGGATTATTAATTTACTTTATTTTTAGATTACTAATATAATTATGATTTTGCTGTCTATTGTTATGCAAAGCACAGCACATCACAGCACACACACACACTCTCTCTCTCTCTCTGCATATTGTGATCACCAAGGGCGTCGAAGGAAGTTAACAAGTGATACAGCCACCCGGCTGAGTGTGTGTGTGTATTTTAATTATGCTCCCATTGTGGAGCATATGGAATCCTTATGGAGGTTATATCATCATACGTTTTCTACGAGAACTGTTTTGTTACTCGGTGGCTCAATTTATATTATTTTGTAGTGATTAGGGGTAGGACAAGGACAGGACAAGTAGCTAGGTAATCGTTCTCGCTACGTGTCCCTAATTTATCGAAAGGCATGAGTGAAAATTTTACACATACTTCCATATCTTTGTACGGATACCAATAACTCGATGGAAAAATGTAAGTGCCTGGACTAGGGCTAGAGCCCATCATCTCCACAACTGAAGTCAGCGACGTTAAAACTCAATCATGGGCCCGGCCCGAGGCTAAAGCTATCGTAAATTACTTGATTGTAAATATTATTAAAGCATGTTTTTGCAATTTTAGTGGGAGAATAATAACAAAGCCATGAAAAAAAGGATTTTCCATATCTTGTTATTGAATAACTGTATTTTCTTTGTAGAAAGCTATTATTTAAATAAATAAAACACATAATATAGTACTGTAGAAGTATATGTTCAGTTGAATATTATTACGTTGAGCGAAATCGTTTCTGATCTTAATGAGAATACATCTGGAAATAATACTACACAATGTGATTTAGTTAATTAGATATTAATTTAAAATTGTTTCATTAATTTGACATCACCAATTTTGTTTGATTTCGGTCTTTGGGCTTTACTCTATTTTTTGTTAAACCATATCCGCTCCCAACTTGGTCTCCTCACGGAGTTTATCTCAACATATATTTTTTTCTACGAGAACTGCATGTTATTCAGTTACTCAACCTCTCTTTGTCGAAGAGAGTAGGGATGGAAAGGATACGAGCACTAGGGCAGGACTAGTGTTGAGCAAATCACTGTCACTATGCGTCGCTCTTTGGGATCGGAAAGGTGGGAAGGGATTTTCAACAACACAAACACCCATGCCTTTGAACAGATGTATCAACTGAAAAATCCGTTCATACCGGGAATCGAACCCGGGTGGTACGGCACGCAAGCCAACAACGTTGACACTGCGCCACCGACCAGACTGAATTTTAATAGAGTAAATTTTTATGTTTAATAATTTATATAATTAATTTTATAGAAAAAAAAAATGTTTTTTAGCAGGTTGTCGATGGCTTCTCCAAGGGGTCATAGCGATAAGCTAAACAATGGAATTGTAGAAACACAATACAACGAATTCCGATGGACCAATGCCCTGATCAATTTTATTTTACCGGGCCTTTAACGTTTTGAAATAATATTATTTATTATACAATGATGTGCCAACTGATGAGATCATATTATTACTTTTTTGTTAGTATGTACATGCTTACTGACTTAAAATTGATTAAAAGATGATATCTTGCTTACTAATATTAACCTTTACCACACGGGATTTAAATTCAATTATTTGAATAATCTCTGGTTTAATTTATCTCATTTTCAACGTTATTTTAAATTTTATATGAAAATGAACTTCTATAAAGTTACCGCCAAATCCATCGAAAGTATATTACAAATAGGGTGTTTTTTTTATTTGAATGTAAAAAATTAACGTCAACAATTGACAGATCAACATCTTACTTTCACAAGGTTTTAACTGTTCTTGACACAGTTTTAAGATATGAGCGTTTGAAGTATCGATTGAGTGAAAAGTAAAAAAATTTCAAATCACTTATTTTAAGCATATTTTTTCACAACTCTTGCTGAGAAATAATGATCTTAAAGATCTAATGATGGAAATAATGATGACACTCTTAGAACTATGTCAAATTAATTTAGTAAAAAAAGTGTGTAGTTGCAGTGCATTCAACCATAGATAATTCTGAAATTCATATATGTATGATAGAATGCGGTAAACACAAGATTTTCCGACTAAAATGTCATTTTAGGCAAAAATGTCAATTAGAACCTTTTCAAAGTAAGACGGCAAAAAGTTGTAATGACAATATCCTTCGAAAGCGTCAACTCTATTCTATTTTTGAATATTATGGAGTTTACAGTTGAAAGCACTTTTGAGACAACTTGTGTTTATTACGAACTGTGTAATACATTGTATGACATTTATATAAGAGATACAAATAACGGAAAATTTTGGAATTCATTAAGTTTTATACTAATAATAATAATAATCCATATCCGCTCCCTATCCGGAGCATATGGCCGCCACACGGTGCCTCCAAGATTCTCTGTCTCCCGCCAACCTCCTCGCATCTTCCCAGGTCATCCCGGCGTCCCTTAGCTCCCCTGAGTACACCCTATGGATGGTCATCAGGGGCCTTCCACGGCGTCGGGATCCATCAGGTTGATAGAAGAGGCAGGCAGGATTCAGGCTCCCCTGGGGCATCCGCAGCACATGTCCAAGCCAGGTCCATCGTCGCCTTTTAATTTTAGACGTAATAAGGGGCTGGTTTGTCCGCTCTCTTACCTCCGTATTCCTGACAAAGTCAAACCACTGTACCCCTAGTATTCGCCGCAGGCATCTGTTTTCTATATACTACATAGAACATAAATGTATGTTGTTTTATTTATATGTATGACTCGCAATGGTATAACGCTGAAATACTGTATCGCGTATTACAACCAATTTATGTTATGGCATTCAAAATATAGCTTAAGACCAGAATTAAAGCTCGAAATATAAAATGATTTATGGAAAAATAACCATATTTGTGTTCAAATTTTAATCGTTTGAGTGTTGTTCTTTTCCATGAGTTTTGTCGTTAACGACACCAGCTCAATTTTATTCGTGCATTTGAAATGCCTGTCGATGCTGAAGGGAGAGACCCCGGTTCGTATACGACAAGTTCTTTCAAGAACCTTGAGTTGAAATATTTGTTATTCTGTATTCTTCTTTTTTTAGTGGTATTATTCAACTTCTTTCGAAAGAAAGTGTTTGTACAAGGGTTAATATTGAGAATACCTTTAGTCCGGCTCCCTCGTAATCGAGAAGGAGCCTCCTATCCGACACTCAGGAAGAGGGATTTTGGGGACGGAGTAGGAGAAACATGGAACTCTTTAAAACAAAACACGATCTCAAAGCGTTATGTGGGTGCGTTAGCACCCATTTTGTTTATGGTTTACACAGACGTTATACAACACACAAATATTACGATAGCGAAGAAGATATCAGGAATTTGACGCGAATTTAATTCTGATGGAGAGGATTAGGCGCGTGAATTCTCAATGCAGTCCAATCTCTCACTGCTGTATGAAAACAACGTGTTACTTTAGAAAGAAGAAACAATGGCCGTTTCAAAAATCATTAACACGTGCGCCCGCCAATAAGGGATGATTTATCGCCTAATGAACTTTTTATGAAGCTCATGCAGTCGGGCGTCAAGCGATAAGAGAAATTGAAATAACTCTACATTGCATCGCTATAGATTGCAATATAGATTATTATAAGAATGAATTTATTTCCTGATATCGACTTAAACTCATAGACTGAGGTGAAAAATAGATCGTTCGAGAGAGTTCCGATGACCCACCACATAAGGCGGTGTCAATATATAAAAACTGCTTCTTTCGGTATTGAATTATGACACATTAGGAAGACAAAGCAAAACTTTATACTGACCGTCAAGAATAGATGTGGCTTAAATATTTGTGTACCATGTCCGCGTCCAACGTAAAACATATGGACTCCTCGCAAAGTTTATCTCAGCATGTGTTTTTTTCTACGAGAACTACCTGCTAGTTTGCTGCTTGGATAATTTATAGGACCGGAGGAATAGGACAGGAGTAGTGGTCAGATAATCACTCTCGCTACGCTTTTTTAGGAAACCAAGGGTGGAAAGAGATTTTTAAAAACACAAACAACCACTGCCTCCGAGCAGAATCGATAAATCGACTGAAAAAATCTGCTCGTACAAGGAATCGAACCCGGGCGGACCGACATGTAAGCCAACGACGTTGACCACTGTTCTACTGACTTAGTATATATGTTAGAGTAAAACTGTATTCTCAGTGAAAATATATTCTTCTCCAAGCTTTCATTGAAATCAAATTTGACCGCCCTATCTTCAGCCCTATGTTTGTCTGTGTTTTTCTTTGGTTCTCTTTTTATGAAAGGGAATACTTGCTGAATTTGTTTCATTGAAGCAAACCAAAATTTCAGGCTGGCATATCATCGACTTGGGCCAGTAATTTCAATGATCGTGACCAGTGAAATCATGATGTCATACAAATCTATTACTTGATACATTTTCACTGAGAATACAGCTTCACTGTAACATATAAAGGGTATTTCAATAGGGACACTCAAAATATGTTACTTTGTCCTGCTGAGTAGATTATTCATTGTTTAGTGGCCAAATTTGAGTCAACCAGTTTGGTAAATAATCGGCCAACACCTACCTGTACGTCATCAAAATACAATATCTGGTGAAAACATTGCTGCTGTGTGTGAAAGTGTACAGGAAAACCCAAGGCAGCTTATTTCTCGTTGTTCACAAGAACTTGGCTTTTCTGCGACTTCAACTTGGCGAATTTTGAATCGGGCCTTATGTCTGCACCCGTATAAAATCCAACTAACCAAGGAACTTCAGGTAAACGACCACAGACAACGCCTGATTGGGTTCTGGAGCAGTTGGAAGTCTACCCAAATTTGTCAAAAAAGTCAACTTTAGCGACATGGACAATTTTATAATGAATGGATATTGGCAGACATTTGATGCTATATTCCATATTTAATGCCGTAAAATATACTTACAAATGAAATTAAAATTTAGTCGAAATCTCACAAACAACTTGTTTTATTTACATTTCAAAACTAAGCGTCCTTATAAAAAGACCTTTATAATGTAGTGAAATTAATTGCACATTGTCTGCTGTATTATTTCTGCGAGCAAAGCAATTCTGATGTTCTTATTATCTAAAGATTGTTAAATACGGAAGTCTTATCGATTTTGCAAATATCACGACGAAAGAATAACAATGGAATGGACACTGGACATATTTGCAGAATAGCGGATATAATAATGCAGTTATTTTATCATTGCTTATGTTATTTATTCAATACTAATATATTGTATATCATAGTTAACTTCATCTAGATTCTGAAGCAATATGTTGGAAAGAAGGGTGTTATGAAGAGACAGAATATTCGAGCACCCATAGTGTTGCTATAAAGAATAATTAGACTTTCGATGGTTTCGGCGGTAACTTTAAATCGGTCATTTTGATATAAAATTTAACATAACTTTGATTATTCCACGTATTGTGCTACTAATTGTGACACGTGTTTCGTTTCAGAGGCTTCTTCAGACTTACTATCGCAAAGTTTGCTTAAGTAATGAATCAAGATTTATTCTAAGATTTTAAATTATGAAATTACAAAATGGATTTCGGGTTTTTTTCCTTCTAAAGGAAACAAGGAATGGGTGATAGAATCAAAACAATGCAATCAGATAATGATACTAATGAGGTGCAATCAATCAGATTGGGATTTTTCCCTTATAACGGAAGCAAGAGAGGGGGTTATAGAATCGAAACAAAGCAAACAAATAAACATATTTCTAATGACGTTAAACATTACAAACTATTAAACTATAAACTAATGAGAATGTAATCAATCAGATAGGTTAGTGATTTCTATATTAATTGGAAACAATGTGAGTAATGGCGAGCAACCTGTCCTATTAAGAATATTATTTAATAATATTTCTTTTTTATTAAGAGTTTTATTTATTTCTAAAAATTCTAGACTATTCATCTTTAAGCCTTTTTTATTTACTCGGTGGAGTATTTCTAAATTACTAGTCAGATTAAAATTATGATCATTTTCTATAAAATGATTGGTTGATCATTACTTAAGCAAACTTTGCGATAGTAAGTCTAAAGATGCCTCTGAAAGAAGCGAAACACGTGTCACAGTTAGTAGCACAATACGTGGAATAATAAAAAGTTATTTTAAATTTGTTTTACAGATAATGTTTATTTCATCACCAAAAAATCCTCTACTAAATTTCCAGTATATGATATTACTAACCACTTTTAAGGTGTTCACTGTCAATACTTGGTGGAATGGCATTATAATATAAATAATAAAACATTTTTAGAACTCATTCCACATTAAATTTATTAGATATTCTAATTTATATAATTTATCAGCTCAGTTGATAATGCTTGCCATGAACGAAACCGGTCCTGATCTAGTAAATTTAATGTGGAATAAGTACAAAATAAAATGTTTTATTATTTGTATATTACAGTATATATTTTATAGTATATATTTTTAAAATGATATTTGGCATTACAGCTTACGCCAATGTGAAAAAATCTGACCTGCAGATTCTATTCTTCAGGTATCATCATTATAAAATATAAATGAGCCATTTAAAGGTGAAGTGAAGGTGGTATTTTTGAAAGAATGTGTTAAAAATACCACTAAAAAATAGTATTTTTTCATTAAATAAAAGTATGGTCTGGCTAATACAAAAGTTTCATCATTTTGCTACTTGGATGACTTCACTTCTCAAGGGCTCAAATGATATCTTATCGATGAACTAATATAACCTATATACCACACTATTTCTCTGAAATACCCTTATCTGTTCATTTATGTAGTAAGCTTCCACGTACTGTTAACATTTTACAAATAAATGAACTTAAAATTAAAAGTCCAATAGAAAAGCTGCACCATTTTTAGATTTGGCTCACTTCAACTCTCAAGGGATCAAATGTACTCGATTTTGAATTAAATCAAAGCATTGGACCCTATCTACCATTTTTGTATCAATTTTGGGTACCTTAATTTTTTTTTACACGTTTTTTTTTTGTTGCACGGTAGTCTTTGGAACGTATCCTCCGTTCAAAACGAGGTTCGGGTGTATGTTTATCACTGCAATAGCGTATGTTGTAAGCAAACTGAAAATTACACTCAGTAAGCATTGAGAGAATAAACAAACCGTGGACACGTTTATTTCGAACCCGAAGTGCACTAAAAGTTGTAGATTCAGTCGCTAGGGTCACATGTGGCGCTGGAAGTGTCAGCCGGACGCTTCGTTTCCCGCCAAGTTACGTTCCCTCGTGCGCCAATTCCGCCTCCATAAAGAAGAGATGAACTTTTAAAATGGCTCTGTTTTACGGATCATCACAGCTTGAATATAAATTGGATTTTGTAAATGTAATGAAGTAATTATTATCATCTATACTCTTATTTTAAATTAGCATGTTAATATTTTCAAAGCGGAAATGAACAATTAACCACTTCAGTACCGAGCAAAATGGTTGCATTGACACATCTACCACCCGACTTCTAAAAAATTCCATTTTCAAAAAGATTGACTGATGAAAGAAGAACCATTCTTTTTCTACAGACAAATGTCACTAGCTATAAAAAGGAAGAAATCATAAGAAAGATTTTTTAAATATATTTTGCGATATTTGTGAATTGGCGGGTACCAGTGGCCGTACGGTACTGAAGTGGTTTAAAGAGAATTACACAAGTTAGTTCGTTCGTAACATTCGTTGGACCGGTAAGCCACACTCGCTCTCAATGTTGCTTTTTAATTATTCTTGTTGATTGACAACAGTATTATTTTTTGGGTCAGTTTTTCCGAATCCTTCTGCATTTTTTTAAAACTGTTTTTTTATGTGGACTTATAATAGAGTTTATTTCAACATAAGTTTTCCACTAGATCTGCTTTTATCTAGTTCCTCAACGTCTCTTTTTCGAAGAAAGTAGAGATTGAAAGGATACCAAAGGATACCAGGACGAGGGCTTGTGATTTCGCTCTTGCTGACGCGCAACAACTTTTCGTACAGGGGATCAGGAGGTTGGAAACGGAAGCCAACCAACACCAAGCACCTTCGAGCAGGATCGAAAATCGACTGGCAAAATTTGCTCGTACAGGGAATCGAGCTTGTGAGTTCCGCCACGGAAGCCAACGACGATCACCACAGCACCACGGAGAGAGAAATGGATTGTAATGGAAGTCAATCGAGTAAATTTTGACAAAATAAACTTAAAATTTTCAACAATAGAAGGACAGTTTTTCTCTGAACTCAATCACGTCCTCACCAATACGGTTAAGCATTCTGAAAAGTCTTCCATTTGACATATGATGATGTGATATAATTCGTTACAATCGGAGCTTTGGAGTCGGAGTCGTGAAAATCTTTTGAACTTTTTATAGATGAAGATGCTTGATGGAATTTCCATATCAAATTCGAATCGTTTTTATTTTGTACTTTTCCATTCGTTTTTATTTCGCCTTTTGCCGTCTTCAGGCACGAACCGGGGATCTCCTTTTGACGCGTAGTTCAGTTTGTATCATATGTACATACACGAATATACTTGGACTGAAAAAAGTAAATCAGCAAATTTAATTATTATAATGTTAAACGTAATGTATATGAATTAGCGAAAATTGGAGTCGAGAAAAATTTGTGAACTTTTTATTGATGCATATTTTGATTTGAGGTTTGGTTGGATGATATTTAATTTAATACACATAAGTAGGATAGATAGGAAATAAAACATGATTTTTTTTAGTTGGAGCCGTAGTCGTGTTTTTGATCAATGCTGGAGTCGGAGTTGTGTTTTTTAAAGACTCCAGGACATTGCTTATAATACTTGATGAATTTAATAAGCGATTAATTTATCAACGAGCATACATTACTCAATCATTAAAGACGTTACAAATTATGCAAATCAACAGACAGCGCCATCTGTCGCCAGTGTTTGCAATCAATACAAATGCCACTCGCGTATATCTAACAATATGTAAATGACATGTCATCTGCGAGCGCGACATTCTCAATTAGATACCAGACACACGTCTCAATGTCTCATGCGAATTCAAAGGAGAAGGAAAATCCCTTTGAAATAAACACTCCTTAGAACATACATGGCCAACCACCGGCGCGCGGGCTGGATCCGGCCCGGCGAGTTATGTATTTAGTACGGTCCCGATTAATTTCGGCAAAGTAATAGAGAAAGAAATTAATGGTTCCAGGGAAGGATTCAATTTGTTTTAAAACGATTTCCTAGTCTATCAGCTCATACAAACATCACATATAATTCTTATGGAGATGAACTAAAGGCACTTATAGAGCAATTTGATACGAGGTTTGCTGAATTCCAAAAAAAGACTCAAAATTCGCTATATTTAGCTCGTCCGATGGATGCAGATGTAAATAATGTGCCAGCAAATTTACAGATGGAACTTATTGACCTTCAGGGGAGATTAAGTCCTAAAACCACAATTTAACAACATTGCTTTGATGGATTTTTATAAATTATATTTGGTGGAAGAAAAATATACAAATTTATGCGCATTTGCGAGAAAAATCATTTGTCTTTTTGGCAGCACACACACGTGTGAACAGTTTTTTTCGAGGATGAAAGACACCAAATCAAAAATTCGAACGAGGATAACAGATGAAAATCTCAAAAATTCTATTCGATTATCCTTAAGCAATATCAACGCCAATATTGATAGTCTCGTAATTCAAGTACAAGGCCAATCTTACTCCCACACTCGGCCACACAAAATTTTGTAATCAGTATATAATATTAATATTATTTCGTTCATTTTATAAATAAAAAAATATATTCTACATAGCAGCGTGTTTTATTGGATTAAATATTACTTTATTTTGTTTAGTAATGGTCCGGCCATTGACTGATGAGACGGAATGATAATTTGGCCACAGACCTAGGAAAGGTTGCCCATGTCTGCCTTAGAAGATCAATTACCCTGTGTGCGCATAAGCTGCTGGCAGGCCACCTCGCCGGTGATATTTGTCATTGATTTCTACACGTAATAAATAATTTGCAAGCGATGCGCAACGCGGTAAACAAACTTCTGACAGGTATATTGAATTCAGTAATCTTGCTTACATGATAGTTGTATCAATTATACAAAATAAAGTACCAATAATTACACTTCGGCTGTCATTTACAAAAGTCGTCTATATCGATCCCTGGGGGTCTACGTCAGTAAAAAAATAATTGGGGGTCTACGAGATGTAAATGGGGGTCCGCGATAGATTAAGTCTGACGAAATAGAAACCAAATATTAAAATTTTGCTGTCAAAGCATCAGGCTTATCCCTGCCATTTTAAATTGTTTAAATGTATAACTATAAAACATAACATATTTTTTTATCTTAAAACATTCTACGGCCCGTGCCCGAAAATATCCGGTCCGAACACTAGACTCATTCCCGAATACCTTACCCCAACCCGAGCCCGATAGTTTTTTTCAACCTTTAACAATATTATTTATTATTTTTATAAGCAAAACACGATGCTAAGTGGGTTGAAAATTATCGAGATGGCCAAAACTGTTCCTGAACTCTCCATAATTTTTAACCATGTCCGCTTTAAACTTGTTGCATATGGACTCCTCACGAAGTTTATCTTAACATATGTTTTTTCTATGAGAACTGTTTGTTTCTCAGTTGCTCAACCTCTCCTATGACAATAGAGTAGGGATGGAAAGGATGCGATGACTAGGACAGGACTAGTGGCTAGCTAATCGCTGTCACGCTGGTTGGGGTCGGAAAAGTAGGAAGGGATTTTTAACAACACAAACACCCATTGCCTCTGAGCAGAATCGGTTAATCCACTCCTACCGGGAATCGAGCTAGGGCGATCCGACACGGTAGCCAACGACGTTGACCACTGCACCACAGACCGGGCAAGTACATATGTACATATTATATACCAGGGCTGTGGACTCGTAGTTGGAGTCGTCGCGGCGATTTGGTCGGAGTCGGAAATTTTGAAAAGTTTTTATTTTCGCATATAATATGTAAAAATTTGGCTATTGGCCGGATTGGTAGGGTTGATATTTAATTGAATACACATAAATAGGAAAATTAGGCAAAAAAAAGTGACGAAACTGTATTCTCAGTGAAAATGTATCAAGTAATAGATTTGTATGACAACATAATTTCACTGGTCACGATCGTTGTAATTATTGGCCCAAGTCGATGATTTGCCGGCCTAAAATGTTGGTTTGCTTCAATAAAACAAAATCAGCAAGTAATCCTTTTAATGAAAAGAGAACCAATGAAAAACACAGACAAACATTGAATGACGATAGGGCGGTCAAATTTAATTTCAATGACACCTTGGAGAAGCATATATTTTCACTGAGAATACAGTTTCACTGTAACATATACACATACATATATATCTACACATATATTAATAAATAAATAAAAGTATTACACCAATATTGTTAAGTGTTTCTTACATTTAATCATTATAATTTGTAACAAGTTTTCTAAGTACCATTCCCTCAGGCCTGGAAGATAGTAAATGCTTGAGTAAATATGTTATAATGTTCCCATGTACTCAGATGTAAATTCCATCCTTACCTTGTGCACTCTTGCTCTTAGAGTTATTTGCATTACATCTTCTTTTAACAGTAAGACAAGGCGATAGCCATTTCTGCAGCCATTTATATTTTTCAAGTACTGCCCAGTACACCCAACCAAAAGGGATGTCACCTGCTATTATAATATATTATCAGAATATGAAATTTGAAATAACCTCCACGTACTTTTAGCAGGGGTGGCCAGACTTTTTTGTCCGCGATCGACTTTCGCTAGAAATTATTGGCGGCGATCGACCAACATTAAAAGGTAGTATTTTGAAGCTTATTTCAATCTAATTGCCAACCCTTGTTTGACCCGGGTTTTATGAAAGAGATTTTCGTCGATAATCGGCTAACTTCGAGATTTTTAGCGTGCTGTGCCTGTCACACAACTTGTCTCGCACGCTTCTTGGGACGGGCATCAGAGATTTGTACAGATCCGATATGCGATCGACGCTTTGGCCATCCCTGCTATTAGTGACACTGCTATTAGAGGCATGACTTACTATCGCAAAGGTTACTTAACTAATGAAGGAATTTTTAATGTTAGCGTCATTGGTAGTTTAGTTTTTCACTTTTAAGGTGTTCACTGTCAATACTCGGTGGAATGGATTTATAAGAAAAATAATATAACAAATTTGGTACTTATTCCACATACAATTTAATGAATCAGGACCGGTTTTGCTCATGGCGAGCATTGTCAACTGATAAGAAATACAACGAAACGGTGATATTGAAACGGCACATTTCACTTCCCAAAGGCTCAAATAATATGTTATCGGTGAACTTATATCACCCATTTTTAAAACTATTTAAATCATTATTTCTCTTCAATACTCTTTTCTGTTCATTTACGCAATAAGCTTCTACGTAATAATAATTAAGATTGTCCCAAAAAAACTGAGCAAAAACGTGATTGAATTTAAAAGTATAAAATAGAAAAGTTTCTCCGTTTTTAGAATTGGCTCACTTAACTTCTCAAGGGTTCATATATAAAGATATATACTATATGTCCGCGTTTAAGCCTGAAACGTATTGACTTTTTTGTCTTTTAAACTTTTTATTATTGATTTTGATCCTTGCCATTTCCGAATATCACTTTTACTGTCAATACTCGGTGAAATGGCATTATAATAAAAATAATAATACACTGCTAGTACTTATTCCGCGTAAAATTTATTTGATCAGGACCGGTAATATTATTTCTGAGTATAACATATTAATATTTAATATTCACGTGTGTTATTTCATATTGATTTAAATCATTCAACGAGTCAACAGTTTGTCGAACTGTCCGTAAACTTGGGGCATTTATGTTTAAATTTTCCAACAAATATGTCTGCGCAAGAGTAATGGAGTGCTGCAATGTTGCGGTTTAATTCAATTTGCGTTCGGAATTAACGTTTGTTTTAATGTGAACCACTCTCGCCAGACGCTATCCGCTCCTTAAGACTTGCTGCATCATTTTCACTTTTGTTTTACCTGCTTTTGTATAGGGCCGCGACGTCGTTTTAAAACAGTACAATGTCACTCGGTCTGCTTTATGAAAATATTATATTCAATCAATAATGGAGGATGGAGCCCATTAAAATGAAGGAAAAAATTAATATGCTGTTTTTACCTTCCGCATTTTAACTAAATGTCTTCGCCGATAAAAATTCAAACAATATTTAATTAATTAAATATTACTTTCAAATTATAATCTAGAAGAATTTACGTCCAACTTGGGTCTGGATCTTTATTGCATTCATCTGTCAACATGTTGTCCTCTATTGACAGTGATTACAGGAAGCGTATCGAACTGAAGTGGATTATTACACTCAATAATTTAAGGCCACAGATTTCTTACCAAATATTAACCTTTTTATAAAACCCCAAAAATATAATGAAAATAATGTGACTACCAAAAATCACTGATTGATTATAGATGACAACATACTACCGCCGTACCGATACGGCGATACTGCTTAAAGGGTAAATGAAAGCTTCATATTCAATATTTCATATTTTCTTGCAGCGAATAAACGCCCACAAATTAATAATAAAACTGACAACTTTTTTACCCTCGTAAACATTAAATGTTGAGTTTGATTCTATTCCGCTGCGTCGAAAATAAATTAATATCTTTTATATATTATACAAATTGCACCTCAAGGATAATTCACTTTTTCAATTCTCTCTTGTCATCAGCATCCATCAAACCACTGGCCCGATTAAGCCTTAACCCCTTGCACTCCTTATTATGTTTTTGTTTTCCTTCCAGCAACTTCTCAATAGATTTGAGATTAATTAATATCACAGAGTTTTCGTTAATATTAGCATGGTAACACAAAATACCGAAAAATATACCACATTATATCTAAAGCACACCCATCCAAACTTTACGGTTTTTGAAATAAGGATAATTTAAAATTAATAAAAAATATTTTGCCATCCACGATGTACAATGTTGAGCAGGACTCGACATAGGAATTGCGCTCTACCTACGGTAACTGGACAAAACAGAACATGACTTTTCAGAATCTGATAAAACAGGTTACGTTAGGTAAGGTTTTTTGTCATGTTCTGTTTTATCATATTCTGAAATGTCGTTTTCTGTTTTGTCATGTTCTGAAAAGTCACGATCTGTTTTGTCATATTCTGTTTTGTCATCTTCTGTTTTGTCATGTACTGTTTTGTCATGGAACCATACCTACACGGTGTCGAGTTAGACTCGAAGTAGGAGTTCGAGGAGTTAAGGATGTTTGTATTATATATAAAAGTATATACATACAGATATATTTTGCTTATTGAATTGCCATTTACCTGGTTGAACTTATAACATTATAACAAGGTGAAAAAACATAATTGCAATTTGGTTTTAAAACTTTGGACATGGTTGATTGTGACGTCATTTTCGTAATGAAGAGTGATTTTAAATTATTTTTTTCCATATCCGCTCCCTATACGGAGCATATGGCCGCCACACGGTGCCTCCAAGATTCTCTGTCTCCCGCCAACCTCCTCGCATCTTCCCAGGTCATCTCGACGTCCCTTAGCTCCCCTGAGTACATCATATGGATGGTCATCAGAGGCCTTCCGCGGCGTCGGGATCCATCAGGTTGATAGAAGAGGCAGGCAGGATTCAAGCTCCCCTGGGGCATCCGCAGCACTTGGTTCTGACCGAGTACAACCGTGAGTCCCAGACTTTCCGCATTGAATTAAATGTTGCTCCAGCTATCCCTAATCGGATCGCGAGCTCATTACGCGGGTTGCCATCTCCCGTGAATCACGGGCCGTGATGTGTACTCCCAAGTACCTAAAACCATTGACTCTCTCGATTTCTTGCCCCGCACTCATTCATGATTTTAAATTTACAAATTAAATATTTGGCGCATTGCCAATTGTTGCCTATTATTTTCTCTTCTTCTTCTTATTCTTTTAAAAACGATTGTGATACATCCCAATTTAGTATCAACAAAAATAACTTTTTTTATGCAATTTTTCTATATACACACTTTTGATATCTATCACAATTTGATTCATTTTGTTATTAACCAACGTGTTTAGGTCGATAACTTTTTGTGCTTAGCTCCGTGAGTCTTGTACTATATTGTAATTCATAGAACAATAGAATTGTATGCAAGATAAATATAATTCAAAGTGAGTGAGTGGTTTGTCTCTCTGATTGAAATATAAAAGTTCCCATTCTTTTTATTTTTATGTATTATAATTTTGATATCAAAGTAGATATTTCCACAATTTTCATTACTGTCGAGATTTTTCTTTCGATCTGTGTGGCGTATTTTTGATTGTTCTTCACATTTTTAAATAATTCGACCAAAGTCACAAAAGCTTAATTTTTAAATTATAAAATTCTTTCACAAATTATATATTCTTTTAATCCATGTAGATCAGATGGGCTTCTAATGGAGTTAATCTCAATACATTTTTTTTCTACGAGAACTGCTAGTTACTTAGTTGCTTAACCTTTCTTTTTTGAAGAAAGTAGGGTTTGAAAGGATACGATAACCATGACAGGAATAGTGGTTAGCGAACGTTCTTAATATGCACTGATTTTAGGATCGGGATGGTAGGAGGGGTTTTAACTACACAAACACCCATTGTCTTCGGACAGAATCGATACATCGAAATAATATGCTTGTATAAGGATTCGAACCCTGGCTGTCCGTCACGGAAGCCAACGACGTTGAATATTGCACCACGGACCGGGCATTACCGGGTAGCTATATTATACAATTGAAATAAGCTGGGCTGTGGAGTCAGAGTCGTGGAGTCGGGGCTTTTGCATATAAAGGGTATTTCAATAGGGACGCTCAAAATATGTTACTTTGTCCTGCTGAGTAGATTATTCATTGTTTAGTGGCCAAATTTGTGTCAACCAGTTTGGTAAATAATCGGCCAACACCTACCTGTGCGTCATCAAAATACAATATCTGGTGCAAACATTGCTGCTGTGTGTGAAAGTGTACAGGAAAACCCAAGGCAGCTTATTTCTCGTTGTTCACAAGAACTTGGCTTTTCTGCGACTTCAACTTGGCGAATTTTGAATCAGGCCTTGTGGATTTTATACGGGTGCAGACCCGTATAAAATCCAACTATCCAAGGAACTTCAGGTAAACGACCACAGACAACGCCTGATTGGATTCTGGAGCAGTTGGAAGTTTACCCAAATTTGTCAAAAAAGTCAACTTTAGCGACATGGCCCATTTTATAATGAATGGATATTAGCAGACATTTGATGCTATATTCCATATTTAATGCCGTAAAATATACTTACAAATGAAATTAAAATTTAGTCCAAATCTCACAAACAACTTGTTTTATTTACATTTCAAAACTAAGCGTCCTTATAAAAAGACCCTTTAATATGTCAAATTTAGCTATTGGCCGGATTGGTTGGTTGATATATAATTAAATACACATAAATAGGAAAATAAGGAAAAAAAGTGACGATATTAAACTATTTTTAGTCGGAGTCGGAGTCGTGTTTTTGGTCAATGTTGGAGTCGGAGACGAACTTTTTTTGACGACTCTACAGCCCTGGAAATAAGCGATAATTGTGTTCCAATTCAATAAATCTACCTAGGTGGATTCAATACGGAAGACAAAAGCCATTCAATTATTCCATTCAAGTGTTCATTGATCATCTTTTTTGAATTACCATCCACTGCGATCAACGATGTAATATTTTTTATCTAACCAACACGTGGAAGTCTATCTGTTCTCACAAGTCATTACCGAGTCCATAATTTATATTTCTCATATGAGTAGAGAGAGAGTTAGATTTACATTTTATAACACAACGCTTTATTTTACCATGACAGGAATTATTACAATAATCTCAGCTTGCCCGATTCACAAACACCACTGTGTGGTAGAAAGAGATATGCGATACCATACTGCTTATGCGAGAATTATATCAAAACAATGTTGAATTTATAGTTGAATCAACGAATAGTGGTACTAGATTTATTTAAAGAAAACAAAATTATTTTTCAATTAAGATTTGAAAGGATTGTTCCCATAATGCCATTCCACTAATAATTCGTGGGTGTAGGGACATACGGGCGAAACTACAAAAATTACTGTTTTGAATTAAATATGGCATTGTCACGCTCAAATGCAGTTCTATAGACATAAAAATATGAAACTTGTACGAAAACGGTTTACCAGATATTGCTCGGCTTTCTTGCAAATCCGTAAAAACAAAGTTTAACATTGAAAACTGTCTTGAAACACTTAAGCGTAAATTTAAGATTCTAAGATGTGCGTTGATTATTTTTTCATGGACATAATTTTTCATTTAAAATGATCTTTACTTTAAACGGGTTCGGTAAAGTGGTACAGTGGTCAACGTCGTTGGCTTCCGTGACGGACTTCACGAGTTTTTCAGTCGATTTATCAATTCTGTTCGAAAGCATGGGTTTTTTTGCTATCTAAATATTGCTTCCCACTCACCCGATTCTAAAAAGCGAAAGCGATTGGCGAAACACTAGCTCTGTCCTAACATTATCTTTTCTATCCCAACTCTCATCGAACTGGAGAAAGGTTGAACGACTGAGTAACAAACAGTTAACGTAGAAAAAGTATGTATGTTTAGACACATTCATTATTATGACACATGCTCTTCATTGAAAGCGGGTATGGATAACATTTAAATATATTTAAATATACTTTCCACGAAGATTTTTTGTTAATATGACCATATTAGTGAATTGAAAATGTCGAAGTGAATTTGGAGATTAGAGACACAAATGCTAGTAATATGAATGATAATTAAGGATCAGTATTTTATCAGGAATATAGCGACCGAATTGAAAATATATTTTTAAAGTGAGTTCCAGAATAAAATATAATATTATGTGGTGTATAACCGTGAATTAATATTGACTGTATGATTGTTTAAATTATTCCATTTAATCTTGAAATATTGTATTCAATTGGTTGATTTAGATATTACTCATTTAGATTTAGAACGTGAAGCAGAATAAATATAAAAATATAAACAGCTCGAATGCCATGTCATATTGTCACAACTATACAATTTAATGATACATTGAAAAATGATTTTCGTATGAAATTCGATTCTCTTTAGTCTACACGTTTGAAAACTTGCAATGCAGTTATATGATTTATTATTGTAACATATTGAAGGTTCTTGATGAAACGCAATTTTCAAGCGATTTATTGCTAGCAGATTACTAAAAGCTCATAAAAGCTTCGTGGGTTATTTACGTGCACTTATAAGGTAACTGTCAAATTCGATTTACCTATTTATAAGTCTAGCAAAAAGGCATAGTAATTATTTTTTGTTTAGGATTTCGACCGAAGTTTGAATTTTGTTATTAGCTGTTAGTTAGTTATTTGGTTTATTGTAGTATGTTATAAGATAGTAATTAGTTCTTACGATACTACATTTAAAATACCTGATAATTATAACTTGTCGACACAATTCATTAAAAGTCATTTACATTAAGTTTACGCTTTTTCATCTTGAATCTAGAGTCTAGATTATAGACGGATCAACTTTTAATAAAAATAATAATACATTTTTAGTACCTTTTCCACATAAAATTTATTTGATCAGGACCGGTTTCGCTCATGGCGAGCATTGCCAACTGATAAGAAATACAACGAAACGGTGATATTGAAATGGCACAATTCACAAGGGCTCAAATAATATGTTATCGGTGAACTTATATATATATATATTAAAACTATTTAAATCATTATTTCACTTCAATACTATTTTATGTTCATTTATGCAATAAGCTTCCACGAAATATTAAGATTGTCCCAAAAAAACTGAGCAAAAACGTGATTGAATTTAAAAGTCAAATTGAAAAGTTTCTCCGTTTTTATAATTGGCTCACTTAACTGATAAGGAATACAATAAAAAAAGTGATATTTATATAAAAGTCAAGTAAGAAAAACAAGGTAAGACAAGCATTTGGTAAAACAACTAAGCAAATAGATTGAATTTATTGATTGTTTAGGCATTTACTTGGTAGAATGTATTTTAGTTCTACATAAATTTTTATATTTATGTAGAACTAAAATACATTGTTATTTTTCTTACCGTATTAAATAGATTGAAGCAAATGACAAGAAAAATAGACTATAAATAAAATGTTGAAGACCTGTTAGCAATGCAAACTAATACATCAAAAATCAATTAAGTATGAATTATCATTATCAAAGTAAAAGTCCAAAAAAATGAGTGCATTTAATAAAATAAATAAATCTGCATTTCTGTCAACCATAAATAGATGGAAATCCCGGTAATGAGTTCAATCGAGCCAGCGAAATTGTTTCCTGTGAACAGAATAAAATCCATACCAATTCTTACAATTAAAAAAAATTACAGAAATAAATGTATACAAGGAAGAAATACAAGTACAGGTGATTAGTAATCACTGATAACTGATTACTAAGCGTCAGTTCAACTTCATCTGTGTACTTTAAATGCTCCAAGATTCCAAAAACGAAACTCGGGTCGTTAGCGAAAAAACTTATGGAAGAGTAAAATATTCAATCAATTCAAATTTCATAATAAATACTGCTCATTCATTCGGCTATTCGATCGGAAAGAAAAAAGAATTTTCAATTTAATGCATTTCAACGTTTGGTTATCATCAGAACATGCATGCACAAGCCTTGGCCCGTGGGTCGCATATGGATACAATTGAAGGGTTTGTGTGGCCCTTTCAGGGTTTTTAACTTTATATAGTTAATCTTTCTGATTTTCTGCTACTTTCTGTTTCAAAGATTAATTACAGAAATTTAAAACCATTAGCAATTTGCACAATCACATATCGATGCGAGTCATTTTTGTCATAATAAAAAATTGTAAAATCGAGTTGTCGAAACAGATTGACTGATGAAAATTGAACTAATCAACAGCGATGTGAAACATCCAAATTACCGGTCGACATTTAATAAAGACATATATATTTTTTTTATGCAAGCTGTTTATTAATATAACAAATATCATATTATTTTGGCTTAACCTTTTGCCCTCCTCAATAGATTTGAGAAATTTTTTTATATCACAGGGTTTGCATATTTATAGATGGTGATAAAATCAAAACAATAATGTATTGTTTTGATTCTTTTTTTTTTTAGAAGGAAAAAACCCGTAATCCATTTTGTAATTTCATAATTTAAAATGTTAAAATGTTAGAATTTATCTTGCTTCATTACTTAAGCAAACTTTGCGATAGTAAGTCTGAAGATGCCTCTGAAAGAGGCGAAACACGTGTCACAATTAGTTACACAATACGTGGAATAATCAAAGTTATTTTAAATTTTATATTAACATACACCCAGCCCAAGATCTCTTTTTTCAAATTGAAAAAATCCAACCTTGCCGAGAATTGAACTCGGGTCCCCAGATCGCTAGGACAAAGCTCTTGCCACTAGACCACAGGGACCGACAATTATGACATGCTACCAACATTAACTAAGGCCCAATCCAATAAATACGGATTTTGAAATAAGGATAATTAAAAAATAAGTGTTACACTTCGTTTTAGGATTCGACAAAGGTATTGTAGGAGATAAAATTTTTATGTATGGCCCACCAAATGGTTTCAGTTGGGCTTCCCTGCATTGCACAAATCCAAAGAATAAAACACAATTTTTAAGATTCGCTTTAAGATGCGAATAAAATTTTCCTTCGAGCGATCATTAAGCTCGAAAGAGCTTTTACGTAAGAAAGATGACGATAATGATGATTCGCATATTAAATCTAAGTTATAAACCATTTGCGGCTCACCTTCGCACAAAGAACGACTAATTGCCCGAAAATAATCAATTCCATACTTATATATATATCTCAATTTCTCATCTAACATCCGAAGCGAATGATATCTATAATTCCAGATGGTAATTTCCTTCGTATTTAAACCCTTACCTTACTTTGAAAAGGTTATGTTTGACATTTTTGCCTAAAATGACCTTTTGGACGGAAAAGCTTATATTTACCGCATTCTATCATATGTACATATGAATTTCAGAATTATCTATGGTTGAATAAGGAAGCACTGCATCTGCACACTTTGTTTACTAAATATATTTGACAAAGTTATAAGATTGTCATCATTATTTCCATCGTTAGATCTTTAAGATCACTATTTCTCAGCAAGAGTTGTCAAAAAATATGCTTAAAATAAGTAAACATTAAAAAACATTTTTATTACTTTTTCCACATGAACTGATGAATCAGTTGACAATGCTCGCCATGAGCGAAGCCGGTCCTGATCCAATAAATTTTATGTGGAAAAAGTACTAACCATATTTTATTATAATGCCATTCCACCAAGTGAACACCTTAAAAGTGATTAATATAAGCAATTTGAAACATTTTTACTTGCTCATTGTTACAAGAGAATTATAATCAATCGAAACTTCAAACGCTCATATCTCAAAACAGTGTCAAGAGCAGTTAGAACCTTTTCAAATTAAGGTGTCGAAATGATATTCAACATTAGCATATTATGGGTTTTATTTAATATCACTAACTTACGTGTTTGCGGGTTTTTTTCATCGTTTAAAAAAATACATTTAAAGAAAAAACAGCCGTTTTTAAGGTTATTAGTGGTATGAATACTATCGCATTTGACGTAGGTATCTCGGTGCAAATGATACCTACATCAAATGTAAAATGATAATGCATGAATCATGATCTGTACCTTGTCTAACGTTAAATGTGATTGACGTCCCTGGCAATGACGAAATTCACCACAGCGATTCAAACGCAAGTGCTATGATTGCTTTCAAATTTGAGAAACACACCTATGTTGTATCAGTGCTTCTCAAAACTGTATAAAAAGAATCCCTCAGAGAAAAAGTGCGTGTTTTTTTTAAGCCAACTTTTTTTTAACAATAAAGATGTCGACTACGGAGTCGAGTGTCGTTGGCTTTGGTTGCCTATCTGACGGGTTCGAATTCCAGTAATTTTTTTTAATCGGATAAATGGATGTCTGTGTTGTCTGAAATTCCCTACCACGCACGATTCGATTTTATACAAGGGACGTAGCGACAGTGATTAGTCCAACACTATTCCTTTTCCATCCTACTCTACTCGATAAAGATAGGTCGCAGGTAGAGACTCCAATTACTCGACTTTTCAACTACTCGAGTATCGAGTAGTAAAATTTCAAAATACTCGAGTACTCGAGTATACTCGAGTTTCAAATGTACGAAAATATATATTTTTAATTCGAATTTGTGTATATTTATAAATGACAAATAATTAAAGAAACTTATTGAATATTACTAATACATTTATTTCCATTTATGCAACATATATTTCAACAATAATAGAGAATTAAGCGACCCAAATTTTAAATTGGTTTGATGTTTTTCTTTATAATTCTCGCAGTAGCATCCTCGACGATTATTACTAAAACGAGTATTATTCGAGTATTTTTCAAAATACTCGAGTATCGAGTACTTGAAAAATGGACGAGTATACTCGAGTATCGAGTACTCGATACTCGAATTGGAGTCTCTAGTCGCAGGCAAATTTATAGTCAGATTATAGGCAACTTTATAATCAGTTATTATCAATTATTGCCACACTATTGTTGTTTTGTTATTTCAACAATCATTTATTGCAGAAAGCTTCTGTTGAATAAACTCAATTAGAAGTGAATATGATCCATATTAGGAGCGGTATCAGCAGACATGACAGTTTTTACTTTTTTTTTAACATGTCCGCTCTCAATTTGGAGCATATGGACCCCTCACGGAGTATCTCAACATGTTTTTTTCTACGAAGACTGCTTTTTAATTCAGTTTCTCAACCTCTCTTTTTTCGAAGAGAGTAGGATTTAAAGGATACAAGGGCTACGAAAGGAATAGTGGTTATCTAATCTCTCTCACTACGCGCCGCTTTTTGCGATCGGAAATTTGGGTTGAGATTTTGAACAACAAAAACACTGAACAGAATCGATTTATTGACTGAAATAATCTGCTCGTACCGGGAATCGAACCCGGGCAGTCCGTCACGGAAGCCAACGACTCTGACCACTGCAACACAGACCGGGTTTGTAAATTTTAAATGAACCAAAGGCCACATGTCACACAGTTTATGAAGCACCACACGGTTATTATCAATTATTATTGCAGGTATACATTCTTAACTATTGTTGTTTTTGTTTGATATTAAACTCAACAATCAATTTTGTTTTTTATACATAACGATTGTTTTTTTAAGTTGCATTGTGATATTGGTTTATAAATGAAACTAATTAAACGAAACTTGTCCAGTTTTTTTATAAATAGATAACAATTTTTTTTTAAATAAATTCATGACCTGTAGCCGAATGGTCAATGTCGCTGTTAATAGACACGGTGCTCGCGTGTTTGAATTCTAGTTTTATAGTTTGTGGTGGAAGGTATGAATATATAAAGTTTAAATTATATGACGGTTACTTGATCTTAGCACTAATCATGTATAAGCCTGGTTATTATTTTACTAGTAACAGTGAAACGAACAGTTCTCATAGAATTTCAATCGTTTCAATTTTGGAGCTAACTAGCCGGGTTTCGCCTTTCGACATCGTCAGGCATTTCAAGTGCACGAGTGAACTTGAACAGACGCGTAGTAAATATTTTACATCGCTTATATATAAGAATTAAAGTAGATCACTAAGTTTGATTTTTATTATTGACAGCATGGAAATTTCTACTTATTTAATTGGTGGGTTTTATCCGACGTATTATTAAAAAATTGTTTTATATCGACCGTTTGAATTTATAATAAATGATATTTATTTATTTAAAATGACACAACGACAGTAAGATTAAGTTCCTAATTTAAAATTGGAAAACCTATTGGTCGTAATTCCTGGTAAAATAATTAATGATCACCCGTGTCTTGATATAAAATTTAACCCCCTTCATCCTTGTTGAATAAGTTATAACAACTTTCTTTTAGGGATGCACGATTATAAGTAAAAATCCTCCACATTGGGACCAGATATTGCTTCGATACATTTTTCAGAAAAATAAGTGTTTCTCGGATTTTTGTGCAGAAATTGATTACACAATGGTTGTTCAACAACTTGTGTGGTAAACTTATAGATTTCCTACAAATGTTACAAAAAGCGATTACGTTGAACCTACGCTGTATGATTGATATAGTATGACTTGCGTCAAGAAATGCCGGAATTGAAACCATTTATTATAGTAATTAATTAGCTCTCATGCATTCAAGAATTTACCTCAGAGATAGTTTTGATATGCATTGAATATTCTAGAATGTTATATATTAAATATTATATATCATCCAATTTTTTTAAATCCATAGCCAGTGACGGCTAGTTAAGGTGCAAAGGAAGATTCAATCATTTTGCAATAGTTCTTTCCTATTCATTGATTTTAAAACACTTCTATAGCATGGACTTTCAATTCAGATGTTCGTACCAACTGTATCTCTTCCGTAGTACGGAAAAATAGTTGAATCTTCCTTTTGATCATAGCAATCAAGCCGTCACTGTCAGCTAATAATGCGGAGATAATGGTCTCCTAATGTAGATATCTAAATTTTTTAAGGTAGTATTCTGATCACGAGGCTGAAATTTTAGGTGTTTTTGCAAGTGCTATAGAAAAAAAAGAAATAATAATTTTAGCGTTTTTACCATATAATATTTTAAAAATATACAAAAAGATATTCAAACCAAAAAACTAAAAACCTAAAAAGATACAGGCTGGTAAAGTAAGAGGACTCAAAAAAATGACTCGTAATCAATAAAGATGCAATTCTGGTATATACTAGAACAAAGTATAAAAAAATATTTTTTCGCCAAAATGGCGGAGGTTTGAAAAAAAAGATCTTTTTTTCCCCGGTTTTTTTGATTTTTCCAAATTTTTAAAAATTTTAAAAAGTGTATTTTTTAAATCCTAGTACATATATACCATAAAAGAATGTATGAAAAAAATTACATCAAATTTCATTTAAATCTGTTAAGTAGACCTTGAGATATCATGGCAACTATTTTTAAAAAAATCCTAAAGAAAAAATCCGAGAAAAACGTGTTTAAAGTTTCCGGAAAATTTAAAAACCGCCCAGATTGGTGAGATTCCACGGCACTAAAGTAGCTATATCTCTAAGAATAATTAGAACTTAAACAAAAATCTTAAAAGCACATATATTCAAATGTTTGAACTTTAAAAATATGCAATAAAATTTTTTTTTTTTCAGAATCCTAGACCGGAATTAGAGACTCCAAAAACTCGACTTTTCAATTACTCGAGTATCGAATAGTAAAATTTCAAAATACTCGAGTACTCGAGTACTAGTTTCAAATGTACGAAAATATATATTTTTAATTCGAATTTGTGTATATTTATAAATGACAAATAATTAAAGAAACTTATTGAATATTACTAATACATTTCCATTTATGCAACATATATTTCAACAATAATAGAGAATTAAGCGACCCAAATTTTTAATTGGTTTGATGTTTTTCTTTATATTCGCAGTAGAAAAAACTGACGATTATTAAAAACGAGTATTACTCGAGTATTTTTCAAAATACTCGAGTATCAAGTACTTGAAAAATGGACGAGTATACTCGAGTATCGAGTACTCGATACTCGAATTGGAGTCTCTAACCGGAATACTGCCTTAATACATATTATTGGATGAAAATCATCATTAATAGAACTGGATTAGCACTCAGCATTGTTTTCCCCTACCTTTACTTTACTGCTGAAACTATATGTGGAGTCCGCTAGGCAAGCTCCTAGGTTCCTGGCTATTTTTCTTGCTAGGGTGGATACAGACTAAGTCGTTGTTTCTCTTTCCTGTAAGCTAGCTAAATATTAACTTTCTGTCGATTGAAGAGATTCTGTGAGCTACGGGCTTTGTGTGGGGAAAACTTTTAATAAAATCACTCAAGAGAATGACGATGACGCATTGTATTGCTTCTACTTTATATTTAACATTTATCTATCGAAGAACAGTCTTAAAACGAAGCATTCGCGTGTAATTCAAAAGAGTTGTAAACCTGAACACGCGTAAATCGAAGAGGAAGTCTTTATCATATATTTTATCTAATCTATTTTCGCTCCCAGTATGGATCTAATGTCTCTTCTAATGGAAATATCTCGTCATATTTCGCTATGCCCCGCTTATTGGATCAGATGTCTGGGAAGGAATTTTTAGACAATAAAAACATCCATGCCTTTAAACGGAATCGATAAGTCCACTGAGTAAATGGGATTCAAACCCGTGATGTCCGCCACGGAAGCCGACGACGTTGACCATTGCATCACGGACCTGACATACATATATTCAAAATTATATTAAATTGAATCTTGGAAAGTATACAAATTATTTACTATAAAACTAGTATGCAGTTCCAATTGATAATCGTATCTTATATATAAAACCGAAACGGGGGATGTATGTCTGTAATTCCCTTTTGCATTGTTGTTGCAAGTTCAAACAAACGAATTGATTTCGCTCGCGAAATTTTCGACGGTAAATTTGTTTCGTTATCAATGTGTGTGTAGAGACTCCAATTACTCGAGTATCGAGTAGTACATATATAAAACCGAAACGGCGTATGTATGTATGTGGGTCTGTAATTCCCTTTTGCATCGTTGGTCATTAAGTTGCCATAAAAACGAATATATGTTTGATTTTTTTATCGGCAAAGACATTTAGTCAAAATGTAATAAATTAGTCTTCTACTGAACTTTGCCCGGCTTTTATTAATATAATAATGATTTTATTTTCGTGAAGGTATTATTTGACATTTCTTTGACAGCAAATTAGATTTTTTCCTTGAATTTGGACATTTTAATGGGCGAGAATGGGGCTGTCAATATATGAAAGGGGCTGTGAAATGTCAATGCCAGTCTGAAATGTTCATTTTAATTCCATTTTAATTGACCTAGACTTTTGAATTTTGAAAAAAGTTCTTTCAACTTGGCCCGTCTGAATTTACGCGCCGAGCTGAACATAACCCCAAACTGGTCCGAGCGAAGCCGGGTTCGAATACTAGTAGATACATTATACACAAAATAGTGAAGCCAGCAACTAGGCTACTCCAAATGATATTGGGTATCCATTAGTGCTTCTATCATACTCGGTATCGAGGTCGAGCAGCTTAATCCAAAAATTGAAACTGACATTTTTAGTTGTTTGATAGTCAAATTGATTTATGTACTTATTCAAAATATAAAGAAATACAATCTTAAAAGCGGGATGTAGGGAAAGTGATTTGCTTCCCAACTGACTTTTCATTAATCCATGATTTGAACTCGTGTGACTCATCATCAATCAGATGTCAACAGCAAAAAACACCTCTTTTTAAATTGATCTATCATACTCCGTTTTGAGAGCGGACGCGTTCAAATATGTGAGATTTTTATGCATACCAATACTATGAAGAGTAATATATCTTCTTAAAACTCCTCGTATGAACATGCTTCTATATCAGTGGTTCTCATGTGCGGCCACCAGAGGATTTTGCTGCGGCCACCAACAGCTTTCTTATTAATATTGATACTTAATAAAAATTTGTTTAACAAGTTAATTTGTCAAAACAAAGACACTGAAAATTTTATATTTTGTTTGTATTGAAATGTGCATCAAGAATTTTTAGCCAGAAAGAACCCAAACACATACATGTTTAGGTGTTTTTGACAAAAAAGACTCAACACAAAACTTTGGTGGGGCCACCAGACATTTTCGTAGGACCGCTGGTGCTCATAATGCGGCCACGGCCAAATTTTACGTGAGAACCACTGTTCTATATGATCATATCCTTTAAATAAGGAAGAGTTTTGGTCGACATAACAATTAAAACGGAAAAACCTCGATATACGGATTTCATTTAAGTGTACATAAATGTTATTGTCATCCATGATTAAATGAATGAATGCAAATGTTTTAACAAGTTTTGGCCGACGAGTTGAGGTTTTCGAAGCCATTTTCTTTTTATATTTTTAGTACATTTATGTAAAATAATCCTGTCATTTATACGAATATATACAGCGCCGATTTATCAATAAATCAATACGAATTAGGGAACCTGCTATATTAGGCACGTTTAAGAAAAAACGCATAAGTAAAAATTTTGTAAAAAGTCACATATCTAATTTTCAAAACCTGACAAGAACACACGGAAAGATACGTGTTAACCTCATTACACGAACAAAACCGATAAATTATATTTCAATATGTCCAATTTATTAAAAGTTTTATAGTAGTTGACTGGCTTACAAGAAAATGATTTTATTTGGAAATACAATTAAATGGCAAAAAAACTATCAATTACTAATAATTTTAACACAATCATAAATGTGTGAAACACAATGTGTAAATATCGGTTTTTGCTTCTTAGCGCCTCAAATATACGACAGACTTTCGCATTTATCGTACACTCCTTGGCCGTATTAGTCCGTTTTACCGAGTTGCAGTTAAACTATAAAAAGAGACACTAAGTTAGGTAGCTAAATTGAATCAGTTCAATTAATAATCGTCTTGCTTTTTTTGACACTGATTCTTCAAAATCATTAGGCACTTGTCGAGAAAATTACAATTCACCACACAAAGTGCGTCATTTTTTACCTTGAGAAATGTACAATTTACTGTGAAAATGAATAAGAGAAACATTTTTAATGGTAGAATCGAGATACGTACTAAAATAATTGGTCTAATTACCTCAATATCACCTGTGGCTGTGAATAATACGAGAATTGTTATATCTCATAATAATATATGAAGTCATCTTTTGAAGTATATTATACACTCCTCAATGCGCCATTTAGAGATGTCACAGAAAACCAACAAGCGGTTCCCTAAAATATGAGTCAGGAATTACGGATCAACACTTGAGCCCTTAAAAATATGCGATTCAAGTAATTAGAATTTTCGATTTAAAAATCGTATTTAACCCGTTATATCCCGGTAGGTATAAGAACAGCCGTGCATCAAAAACCGCTATTTTCTATAAAAAAATAGCGATAGAGCTCTCTTTAAATTCGATATTACATTGATTATGATATAGAATATCTCAAATGTAAGTATAGGAGTGTGATTCTAAGAGATGTCGCAATGTGTATACAATGTTAAAATTAAGTGGACCGTACATTTACGAGCATTTTCTATATCCGGCACTGTGCTAACGGAGTTGTCGACCGTATATATACATTTCTGGCATACAGCCGGTTAAGAAGAATTAATTTCATGAGAAATTTAGCCACTTTTGCTCCTAGTGTAAAACATGCGAACTCACAATTTAGCAGATCCTAAAGCCAATTGTTCTTCGAGAAAATCTTGCTACTCAGTTGATTACCCTCTCGTTTTCAAAGTGAAGGAAGAAATAAGGAACGAGCTAGGTCAGAGGTCACATATGGTCAATGGGATGCTAATAATTGTTAAATCAGCGCATTGAATGTATTTTTTCAAATACTGAAATGAAGATCCTTGTTTACGGTCACATTACTTTAAAATTAAAAAAAAACTGTTTACTTACCTATGACTTAAACAGGTATTTAAATGAGTAAGTTTATTTATGATATGAGTAAATTCGTCAGTAAATAGCAGGGCTGTGGAGTCGGTAAAAAAAAGTCCAACTCTGACTCCAGCATTTACCAAAACCCCGACTCCGACATTGACCAAAAACACGACTCCGACTAAAAAAAGATTAATATCGTCACTTTTTTTCTCTAAATTTCCTATTTATGTGTATTCAATTCAATATCAACCCTATCAATGCGGCCAAAAGCAAAATTTGACATATTAAATGCAAAAATAAAAAGTTCAAACTTTTCAAGATTTCCGACTCCGAGTACGACTCCGGCCAAAACGCCGCTCCGACTCCAGCTAAAAAGCTCCGACTCCACGAATCCGACCCTAACTCCAACTCCGACTCCACAGCCCTGGTAAATAGTAAGTTTGCCGGATTCATGGTGCAGTGGTCAACGTCGTTGGCTTCCGTGCCGCTACATTTTTTCAGCCGATTAACCAATTCTGTTTAAAAGCATGGGTGTTTGTGTGTCTTAAAATTCAACCAAACCCATCCGATCCTATAAGCAGGGCGTAACAAAAGCGATGAGGCTACCACTAGCCGTGTCTCAGTCCTTTGATACTTGAAGTCCCGACGACTACGTTGAGATAAACTCCGCAAGGCGTCCATATGCTCCACATTGGAAGCAGACATGGTTAAAAAATACCTTTAGATGTCAATCCACAACTTAGAAAAAAACCGTCATCAGATAATGATAAGTATAGAAAATACGTGGATATAGTACATTTTTTTGTTGTAGTATTTATTCAAATATAATATGTAATGCTTTCCCCACAATAATCAACTCTCAACTTTTTAAGCCGTGTTGTTTCTATACAAATTCAAAAACTGTGAACACCCAATGGGATCGTTCGTAGTAAGCCTTTCTATAAAGCTTTTTTCATGCTGAAAACTTAGAGGGAAATGACACCACAATTGAAAATCACAAGCGTTCATAAATTGGTGTCTTCGATCTTAACAACCGGCTCGAGGAATTCGTTTCGAGTATTCTGTACGTGGCGCCTCTAAACTTTGCCGAGAAATTATTATTCTACAAATTGAGACATTGACATGAATAATTTTAAGGCGAGCACGCTGGTATTTTATTTAAAATTACTCAGAAAATAAACTGTACAATGTGTGTCTTTAATCGACTTAGAGAAAATTGAGAACATGCTTCATATTATTTGAAGAAATAATTATTGTTTGGTTGCTACTAATTATTATTCATGACGCTTCTTTGATAATACAACACACATATACAGTATATTATATACAGTGAAACCTCCATCTATCGTTTTTAATGGACCTACAATATAAATAAACTATGGATGCGGGAAAACAAAGAATGCAGGCATATAGAAAAAACATATATATGTACATATTCTAAAAATGATACATATGTATGTATTTCAGGTATAAATCAATTTGTTTAAAAAATATACTTTTTATTGTATACAATAATCTTTCATCGTCATTTGCTGTTTGGCTGCGAAATTTAAACGATTAATGCGGTTATTCGAAGAATGATATACATATGTACATATAGAGCAGGGGGGCAAACTTTTCGTATGGAGGGCCAATTTGAGAAGCGGGTCGCAAGTAAAATATCATTTTTAGATATACACCCGATCGTTTTTTACGTGATACATTGGTTTCAAAAAGTGACGCATTTAAAAAAATCGCGGAAAAAAGTATCCAAAATACAAGAAAAAACAAAAATTGTTTTTCAAATTCGACCTAAACAAAATTTTTTGCATTAAAATATTCCCATTTTCATTCAAAAATATTATTTCTATATTCAGTTCGTATTAATTATTGTACATTTAAAATATTTAGACGTCTGAAGTGCATTTATTTGACATAGTAACTCTCTGTGATAAAATTTACGACCGGGAAACGTGCTATTCAACGATTTTTTAAATGCATTGTGCTTAAATAAGTTTCAGAGCAGAGTCACCAATGATATCGCATGAGTTTGCGCACCATTTTGTCTGTTAAAATAAAAATCTCGTACCTACGAATAAATCACGGTGCCGTCCAAAAAATCTTGTTGTACGCCAGAAAGTTTCTCGGGTGAAATCTATTTATTATCAGGAAAAATATTTTTTCAAAAATTTGAGAAGAATGAAACTGTTTTAAAAAATAATTCGATATCATTTTTTGGGGGATGGGGTTGTTTTAAAAAAAATGGTTCACATTTTTGGCAAAATCTTTTGGGAGGCGTCATGGGGGGGGTAATTTGCCAGAAACCTTGCGAAGGAGTTGAACTCAAAAAATTCGTAAAGTTTAAAAAAAAAATCTTTGGAAAGGTTGGGAGGAGGTTCATAACAGGTGGTTAATAGAATTTCGCGGGGCACTCGATAAAGAGTAAATTCAACGATCGGTCGTGCGGTTTAGTAGTCTCTGCAAGGACATACATACAGACATTCATTTCCAAAAAATATTATAATAGTTTTACATAGATCGGTCCTTTTTTTTAGATAGAACATATATACAGACACAAAGGATTAACAAAAAAAAGTAAAATTAGGATTTAATGTAATGCCTGGCTAAAGGTCTTGATCGAAATAAATTTAATATGGAATAAATACTGAACATATTTTATTCATTTTATTATAAAGCCACATTCCAGTGAAAGGATTCAAAAAGTAGTATTTTAATGTACTTTAAAAGATCGAAATAAATTTAATGTGGATTAAATACTGAACATATTTTATTAATTATATTATAAAGCCATTCCACCAAGTATTGACAGTGAACACTTTAAAAGTAATGTTCTTCTCCATTGCTTTATTCACTTCAATGGTTCAATTGACTATAGTCCCTGAATGTCTAAGCAAGTGTTAATAGTCTCGGATCGGAAAACAACAACCGCGATAGCAACCCATAGTGCCAAGATTAAACCACTGATAAAATATTCATCAAACGCCCTTATGGCGCAAAGTAAACGCGTGCGTTGTCACTTTGGCGTGTGTAAATATAAACATTTGCAAATTAGGGCCAAACTCCACGCTGCTATAATAATTTCTAATCCGCGTAATCACAAAAACAACACGACCCGCGTTAACGATGGAAAGTTTGAATAAGCACATTTTCCCCTCCCGGCTGGCTCCCGCTATAAAAAATGCAAGCCCGTGCCAGAAAATTTCTCTGCTTCTCTTTCTGGTCTCCTGATCTCGCCGCCTACTCCCCACGTTTCCGCCCTTGCTTTTCGTCCGCCATTCAGACGCCTGTGGTGGTATATGCATAGACTGACGAAATAATATATTTATGGGTTAGTAAGCGGTATTATTTTATAGCGAAGAAGTGAGCTAATTAATCCAACTGTTTAATTTACAAACATGTTATTTTCAATGACGTAATTATTATGAATGCTGGATAGAGTGGTTTAAAAATTAAGGTATCCAAAAAAGAGGTAATTTAGGTCATCTATTCCGATCGGGATTGTGAGTATATAATTGAATAGAAGTTATTATTTAGTTAATTTAAGTTGTTAATAGCAAATATATAAAATTCGATAGCTGTTCTATTTTTCGGTAATCTGCTTCTGATGACTTGATGATGATTATCTGAAAAAAATATATTTTAAGGATTGATTTGTCTGATTAAATGTATACAAGGAGTGAAAAACATGTCACTTTGTTAATATCGTCTTCCAATGTGAAGCATTTCAATTTTTAATGTGCACATTCAAAGAAGCTGCTAAATCTTAAATGCACTTTAAGATAAAATTGAAGAAGTTAAGTTTTGATTTGATTACTGAATTAAAAGCACTTCTACGTTAGATAAAAAATAATTGGAAAATTAATGTGCGTATTCATTAAAAGATTCGAGCTTTGAACACGGTAACTATGTTGGAAAGCGACCCACTTCACTCCTTTTGTAATAGTCGACTGTTTTAAGTTGGCCGTTTGTCGATGGCGCTAGTAGCACGTGAGAAATGTTTCCATACGACTTTGCCTGTCAAGTCCGCTACGCAATCTGCTGAATTATTGCTGGAAATGATCAATTATTTTCGTCTTAACAGAATTGACAAACTATCAGCATGGTATTCCATAAGATTTGCTTACAGTATTTAAATTTCGTTTAGTTCCAAATTCAGCCGCCCGCCACAATATAATGGTGTGTACTTGTCATTCCAAATTAAAAAATTGTATTCTTCTTAGATTATTTTGAATCAAATATTTAACATCCTTAACGTTTGTTTAAGAAATTTATACTACGTTCTCAGGTAAAATTCACGACGTTTTAAGCGAATAATGTTGCTGAAGAATTTAATTATATCGCTAGCATTGAATAAAACACATAAAGAACGCAATTACGGAGCTGAGACTAGTCGACTACCCTCTGCAGACTGCGATGGAGGGATGGGGATGCTTAAAGACGGTAAGGGATATAATGGTGGGATGAGGGGCTAGCGCGGTTGCCTTGGCAAAATAGACGTACTAAAATAAAATCGGATACAAAGTAAATTTACGAAATAAATTGATATTCTACAAGCTGAGATTTACTTCGGTAATTGAAATGAGTTAAAAAAAATTACATTTTGTAATAGAAAACTTAAGATTGTAGCAGTGGAAAATACAAACCCAACAATGTTATTTTGCTGTTTATCAAAAGATGTATAAAAAAAAAATATTATTTTTCAAACAGCTAAAATTCTTTATTGATTGAGTAGGCATTTACTTGGTAGAACTCCATTATAATACGGAAAGAAAAATAACAATGTATTTTAATTCTACATAAATTATTTTATATATTTGTTGATAGCTATTTCGGCTTACGCCTTCGTCAGAGTCCTAGTTCTGACGAAGGCGTAAGCCGAAATAGCTATCAACAAATATATAAAATAATTTATGTAGAATTAAAATACATTGTTATTTTTCTTTCCGTAGCTAAAATTCTTCTAGATTTATCTGTGAGAAATTGAATTGATTGATAAAGATAGAAAAAGCTTATAATGGACTCATTTTATAATTACATTTTTAAAACAAAACAAAAGTTAAGTGTATTATTAAATTATGATGTCATTATACATAATACTGTAAGAAAAATAACAATGTATTTTAATTCTACATAAATTATTTTAGATATATGTTGATAGCTATTTCGGCTTACGCCCTCGTCAGAACTATTTTAAACTACTCCACAGACAGCCCTGGTTAAAACATATCAAAAGAGCAGCATCTATCATTGATATTGATAGATGGAAGCAAATTATGACATATATATATTGATTGAGTAGGCATTTACTTGGTAGAACTCCATTATAATACGGTAAGAAAAATAACAATGTATTTTAGTTCTACATACATTTTATATATTTGTTGATAGTTATTTCGGCTTACGCCTTCGTCAGAATATGTAGTTCTGACGAAGGCGTAAGCCGATATAGCTATCAACAAATATATAAAATTTATGTAGAATTAAAATACATTGTTATTTTTCTTAACGTATGAAAAATTTAAGCTTCTACCATCTGGTTGCAGACGATTTATAAGAAGTTATTGCGCTTAAGATTTGAGATCACATTAAAGAAAAGCTTTCACCAGCCGGAAAATGCAATCACTGCGGCGTCACCTTTCGTCCAAACAAGATGGCGACGGAAGCAATTTTCAATTTCCTATCGAATAACTGCACTCAACGGACAACCATTGATGCACAGCATCTGTAGCATCTGTACTATTTCCCCTGGCCGGCTGTGTAAGACGCCTGAAGCTATTTCGACACTTTAATTTGAAAAGGTTCTAACTTCTCTTGACTCTGTTTTGAGATATGAGCGATTGAAGTTTCCATTGCATAAAATTCACCTGTAACACTGAGCAAGTAAAAATATTTCAAATAACTTATTTTAAGAATATTTTTTCACAACTTTTGCTGAGAAATAATGATCTTAAAGATCTAATGATAAAAATAATGATGACAATCTTATAACTTTGTCAAATAAATTTAGTAAAAAAAGTGTGCAGACGCAGTGCAACTCTGGAATTCTGCTAACTCCGTTATTCAACGATAGATAAATCTGACATTCATATATATAAAAGAATGCGGTAAATACAACGTTTTCCGACCAAAATGTCATTTTAGGCAATAATGACAATTAGAACCTTTTCAGAGTAAGGTAACGATTTGTAAATTGAAGCATTTTCGGATGGAGAAAGTAATTTGTTTTCATTTTAACCCCGCGCAGACGACACTGATGATTTCAATACCATTATGGCCCCTTGTAAGGATCATTATTGATCTCTATGTTGAGCATATGGAGCCACCACGTGATGCCTCCATGATTATATGTGTTCCACAAATTGCTTTGTATATAACATAACTTGTACAAGGACGCACGTGTCAAGGTCACATTGTAATAAACAGGTGAAACACTGAATTTTGCACGTACAGTATGTGAATAACGCGCTTTTAATTACGTTATAACATATCCCAGTCCCAAAAATATGTTTAAAAAAATGCATTTAAAAAAAACTGCATAACTTTTAAATCGCAGAAAAAAAAGTAGCATAAAAAGAGGTATGGGTAGAGATATATACCCGACGGTTGTCTAATAAATAATTGACTTAAGAAAATTTTAATAATTTACATTACATATGTACATTATTCAAATTTTCAATAATTACCTAAAATTTTTATGGTTCAAAATTCAAATCAGAAAGAAATCTAAAAAAAAACACACATGTTCTGAATATGCTTTCCTCTATAGGCAATGCATTTGTGAGTCTATTTTTGTCCTAACTTCAATCTCTGCAGAGAGAGATTGACAGAAAGATTAAAATATTTTATAGTTATATAAATAGTTATAAAAATTCACATACAGACATCGCTTTTCAAATAGATTTGCTCTTAGTTTCCCGGTACTGCACTTCCCTCACAGAGTGTTCATCCAATTTCCTATTTTCTGAAGTTGATTTTCCTTCATTATCTCTGCAAACTGAATTTTCCGGCTATGAAGTAATTATTGGTTTTGAAACACAATTTCCATATCTGCCGACATACTCTCGCCTGGTTTGCGACAGACTTGTTTGTCTATTTTTCTCTAACCTAATTTAGTAACATTGCTTTGTGGATTTGCCAATCAGTTTCTTTATTCAAATTTTCACACCGCAGACGGTTTTTATTGAACGCAATATTATTGTTTCATAAAAAGGGAGAGCTATACGCTAAACAACATACATATATCAAGAACTTTGTACTTTTCTATGCGTTTTGTTGCTAAGGACCTGGGTTTTTCTATTCGGCAATTTCACGTTTTAAATACTCGAGTAGTTTCAGATGGACTAACATATATATTAAAAAATTAAATTTGTGTTTATAATTCGATGTTACATACATAAATAAGCTTATTGAATTACTTTGATACATTTATTTCAATTTATAAACCGTATACTTTAGTATGAGTTTAGTATAATACGAGTATTGAGTTCTTGAAAAATCTGATTGAGTATTCGATAATCGATATGAGTCTCTTGTCAAGAGCCACTCAACGAAGAATAACACCCATGTCCAAGATATATTTTTCAATTGGAAAAATTTTACCAAACAAACAGACTTTTACGACCGAAATGATATCAGGTTATATGTGAGAGCAGAACTAAAAAATGTGTTTTATTTATTTAAAATAATGTCTTTCCACCAAGAAGTGACAGCTTAGTCATTGAACTTAATAAATATTACTGTACAGCAGTGATGCACAACCTTTTTAGGAGAAAGGCCAGATAATCAAATCAATTCTCAGATAGTTTAAAGGCCGCATGGCTAAAAGTGATTAAACTATCGATGTTTTGCTGTATATAAAACATTTTTTTTTGTTATTTTGTATTGTTTTTCCATCGTCTATAAAAAGTTATGAAGAAAAAAGGTGTCTGATATATGTCACATTGGGCCGCATTAAATGTCATTGCGGGCCGCAGGTTGCCCATCACTACTGTAAAGTATATTTTAAAATTATTTCTTTTCTTTCTTCAAAATAAACAAATATTCACTGTGATTTTTTTTTGAATCGTTTGAATTTTGTACTTTTCCGTGAGTTTTGTGCTAACGTCCCAAATTATTAGATTATTTTTTAATTCAAATGAGATACGTTCTCAAACTTATTCATGTGATTTCAGCAACGTTTTACGTTCAAACGTATAAAACATTTAATCAATCCAAAGTATTCAGACTATGTTAACTTTCCACCGAGGGTGTAGTCTGAACTATGCGAGAGGTATCCAAAGTTTTCCCAGCAGCTTGGCATCTCCACCTTTCCTTTCTCCACCGTCTTTGTGGCTATTTTGAATGTTTAAAATCCAATTTAAACTACGTCCCTGCTGAGGAAATTGTTTTCAGTCGGTACAATATCACGTATAAAGGTGAATTCTATGGAACGTTTTCAAACTAATTCCACATAACGTAGTCATTTAAAAATGACTGGATTATTGTCTATTATGTGAAGGGTACACAATTAAATGAATGATAAAAATACTTTCACTGGCTCACTTTTAAAATTGCATACTATTTTTAAGCCGACTGCGGCGTACGTTCATATATGGTATGAGCTTTTTCTATATATTTTTAAATATAGTTTATAAAAATTCAATAATAATCTTATATATAAAACCGAAACGGCTTATGTATGTATGTGGTCTGTAATTCCCTTTTGCATTGTTGTTGCAAGTTGCCATAAAAACGAATATGAAAGAAAATATGTTTGAATTTTTATCGGCGAAGACATCTAGTCAAAATGTAATAAATTAGTCTTCTACTGAACTTTTCCCGGCTTTTATTATCAATATTAATGTTTTTATTTACGTGAAGGTATTATTTGACATTTCTTTGACAGCAAATTAGATTTTTTCCTTGAATTTGGACATATTAATGGGCAAGAATGGGGCTGTCATCAAATTAAATAAAGTTTGTGATTTTATTTTAACTCTATTTTGGATCAATGTTAAGGTGTTCACTGTCAATACTTGGTGGAAATTATGTCGAATGATATAACATTAAATAACGTTATTGGTCGCTTAGTCCCGAGCGACGCCGCCATGAGCGCAATACTAGTCTTATATAAAACTGATAGATTAAAAAGTTGATAACATTCATTTTGATGCGATTTTGTGATATAATTATGTCGAATGATATGTTTATTTCTGCTTAGTCCGGACGACCCGGGTAGTTCAAGACTAGTCTTATATAAAACTGATAGATTATTGATAACATTCATTGTCCGGTCCGAAGTGCAGCAGTCAACGTCGTTTACTTCTGTGTCGGACCACCCGGGGTTCAAGACCCGATGCGAACAGATTTTTTCTTTTCTGATCGAACGCAATGAAATGTTTGTGTTTTTTTTTACCAAATCCGTTCTTAACTTGTTTTCGGAGTTAATCTCAACACAAGTTTTTTTCTACGAGAACTGCTTGTTACTCAGTTGCTCAACTTCACTTTTTCGAAGAGAGTATGGATGAAAACGAAACGAAGACTAGTGGTTGGATAATCGCTGGTTCTATGCGTCGCTCTTTGAGATCGGAAAGTTGGGAAGTGATTCCATCTCTCCGATCCCAAAAGACCCAAGAGCGAGTCGTTTCTCCTTTCAATCCCCTACTCTCTTCGGAAAAAAGAGAGGTTGAGTAACCAGCAGTTTTCGTGAAAAAAATATGTTGAGATAAATTCCGTGAGGAGTTCATATGCTCCAGGTTGGGAACGGATATGGTAAAATAAAATGTTAGATAACAATAGTTACTTTCATGCTTGAACGAAATGTATATTTTTACTAGAAAAAATGCAATGTTAATTTTGAAAACCACCTTTGCAGATCGATTCAAACTTGTTCGCAAAGAAAACTCCCTGTTTTTTTTATAACAGAGTAACTATTATTCAATTTTTGTATGACCTTATAGAATACTTATTCTTAGGTTAAACTTATAAATTTGAATTCTTAAAAGCTTTCATCACCAAATAAGCTTACATAATTATGTAAAACCTTCGACTGGCGTATATTTTAAAATCATAACATCGCACTAATAGTAAAATAATGTTGTAACTTTAAAATTGATAAAATGCACATAAACTAAAATCAATTATTCTTCTTGCAGTGATTGCAAATGTAAGTCAATTATTGTATTGCGATGATAATATATACCCGTGAATGGATGAATCTAGCGATAGATTTTATCAAAAACGGTCAACCTGGATAGAACTAGCAAGGTTTCCCTGAATTGATCATAATATATATCGAGTGTATGTTGGATAATATCAACGAAGGCATTCGAAAATAAAGTAAAAAGATAAAGTTCAAAGATATTAGTTCTGAAGAAGGCGTAAGCCGAAATAGCTATCAACAAATTTTAAAATAATTTATGTAGAACTAAAATACATTGTTATTTTTCTTACCGTATTAAAAAGATAAACATGAAAAATTAACTAATTCTTAGTGTTTTGATCAAAAGTGTTTTGTCGACCATGCTAAAAACATTAATAATTTTTTTGATCCCTATTATTTATTTTCTGTAAGTTGAAATATTCATTTTAACTGTCTTTACTGGATAAACTGATTTAGAAGATGTTAGAATTTAGGACTCTTACTAAATACACATGGGCCTAGTATAACACGGTTATATAAAAAGAAAATTGTTTTGATACCGCCTGATATAGTAAGTCATCAGGGACCTCGAACGATCTTATTATCACCTCAATCAATGAAAATAAGACCAATACGATTAAATTTAACGCGAATGAATTATCGACAAAGTTTTAAAATCTTGTAACCGACTTCTAGAAACGACGTCTCTCGTTCAGTTCTGGAGCCGCCGTTTCACGTCGGAAGAGCTGCTCGCACACTAAAATCCTAAGGGTATAAATACGCCTGTTTAAAGCCAAATAAGTTAGTTTTGTCGGTCATCGAAAGTCAACAGTAGTGTCGCTCCTGCCTCTCGGAAAGGCAGGAAGCAGTAATATAATCGTTTTGATCCTACGCTTTAAAATGTGTTTTGTAATCGACAATGTAATTTGAGAAAATAAACTAGCCGACTCTCAGATAGAGTACGGTCATGAGAATACCGATTGAAATCTTTGCTTAGAGATACCTGTCTTCCCATCCAGTCCCTAAGTTCCGTCACCGAACGCCATGGAGGATGCTGTCTGTTGCTATCAGATTGAGAAGAACGCAAACCCTTATTTTGTCTCAATACAAAATAAGGGTTTGCGTTCCAACAAAAATAACGAAGATGTTTTACTATATTTTTTTAAATAAACAAATACACATTTACTGAAGAAACTTTAATTACATCATTTAACATTGATTCATCATCGCTATCACTTAGAATTTTTTATTTTTTACTCTTTTTTGAGATTTGTTGTGAGTTTTCATCATTCGAGGACTCTGGATTTTTTGTGGTTTCAGCCTGAAAAAATTCGGTAATAAACGATTTTCTGCTTTTATCGTATACCCCCCTGAATTTCGAACTTCTTTTCTTTATATGATCATTTTCAATATAAAAATATTTAATTTAATACCCAGTGTATTACGTTTCAAAGATACTCCAGTATTTTGCTGATGGTGCGATATGTGGAATTTAATCTTGTAAACGGTATTTATAATAAAATAAATCTAGACTTTTTAACAAGAAGATGTATGTAAATGTAAAGTTAGAATATTAAAGAATTATAGTAAGGCTTCCTTAGTTTTTGTATGACTTGTATGAATATTTATTATCCAAAGCGTTTCCTTATGTTTTGACCTAAATAGTTTTAAATAGGATCGCATGGAACGTGATGAAATTTGTGTCAGACTTATCGCGCGATTATAAAATTAAATGATATATTTAGGTTGTAGAAGGAAATGCAATTTAAAATATATAACATCACTGCTTTGATATAGTATATTGCTTCAATTTTAATCTATTGTTGTAAGCAGGGCTGTGGAGTCTGAGTCGGAGTCGTCGCGGCGTTTTGGCCGGAGTCGTACTCGGAGTCGGAAATTTTGAAAAGTTTGTACTTTTTATTTTTGCATTTAAAATGTCAAATTTTACTTTTGGCCGCATCGATAGGGTTGATATTTGATTGAATACACATAAATAAGAAAATTAGCGAAAAAAAGACGATATTAACCATTTTTTAGTCGGAGTCGGAGTCGTATTTTTGGTCAATTTCGGAGTCGGATTCGTGGTTTTGGTAAATGCTGGAGTCGGACTATTTTAGACCGACCGTTGTAAGAGTATACTTCTTAACTGAGAAAAGAAAGAACAATTAGGACTTAGATATTAAAAAATATACCTCCCATGCAATACGGAGCATGAACTCCTAACCAAACATATATCAACAAAAGTTTGTCTTAAATAAAAAAAATTAAACATTTTTAGTACTTTTCCCACATTAAATTTATTAGATCAGGACCGGTTTCGCTCATGGCGTGCATTATACACTGATGTGAGCCATGCAACTCGCCATGAGCGAAACCGGTCCTGATCTAATAAATTTTATGTGGAAAAAGTACTAAAAATGTTTTATTATTTTTATTATAATGCCATTCCACTAAGTATTGACAGTGAACACCTTAAAAGTGATTAATGGTTTGTCTATTCGAATTCCTCAGTTGCTCAACCTCTCTACTTTGAAAAAGCTGGGAGAAAAGGAAGGAAACTAAAGGCAGGACTACTCCAAGACTAATCGTTTTCATTTTTTTCTTGGTGTCAGTATTAACCTTCGTAGGACTATCCTTGAAAAATGACTCTCAAACCGAAGGGGTGGTAAAAAAAGACTCCAGTTTTTTGGCCTTATTGGCATAGACTGCAATAAAAAAATGATTGATTATGCTTTGACGTATATTTATACATCTTTCTGAAAAAAAAATCATACAAAAATCCCTATTTTTCCTATAATTGTTCATATTTAAGTCGCGCATGAAAACGATGACGTTTCCACTCCAACGGCTATGGCGGACTAACAAGTCAATAACCGTGCACGAAGTCACATTACCTTATCTCTTATTTTATCGCTTATCGCCTTTTATTGTTGCCAGATATGAAACACTCGGTCCATGTTATCTATGACTCACTATGGTCACGTTCTCTTATTATTAAATGTCTCTTTTACAAATTTGAAATTACTCTATATTGAATCGCTATAGATTTCAATATAGAGTATTATTAGAATGAATTTATTTCCTGATATCGACTTAATAGATCGTTCGAGAGAGTTATGATGACCTACCATATAAGGCGGTATCAATGTGTACAAAAAACTCCCTGGAACATTTCAGGCTGAAATCATTTACGAAAACACGTAGCGATATTTACGTAATCCATTTGAGCTTTTGTGCCCAAGTGAAAATCTTGCTCCGAAATACAAACACACCGATAGAAAAATGTCAAAATAATTGATTAAAGTTTTTGAAATGCGCAGGTTCAAACCAATCGGTCAAGTGCTCGAATCTGAAATCCTCACAAAACACCCGGCGACGTTTAATCAAATCATGTTGTATAACTTTACTTAAGCGGGGAAGCTACACAACTTTCACGTGTCGTTGTAAAGTTTCCCACATAGTCATCGATTCCATATATTATACACTGGAAGCTTTGGAATTACTTTTGAGTGTAGAAAATAAAAGCATTACACGCTATTTCTGAAATTTATATTTTCCTGTGAGTGATATTTAGAGACTAAAATTACTCGACATCTCAACTTCTCTAGTATTTAGTAGTATTTTTTTTTAAATACTTGAGTACTCGAGTATACTCGAGAAGTTTCAGTCAGACATCTATACGCTGTCTCTAGAAAAAATGGTCCTTCTGTCATCAGCCAATCTTGTTGAAAAAATGATTTTTAGAAGTCGGGTGGTATATATGAATAATGCGACCACGACCCTTCGGTACTGAAGTGGCATCAATATTAAAGCTATGCATTTTTTTCCTTGAGCTAAACACTTTCTAATTGGAAACATATTAGAATGCATAAGACTCGCACCCGTACAGACACCACACTGCTGGATAGATAGTGCCAAGTTAGCTTGCTTCTGCGAACTCCGCTCTTTCGCCCATTCGAGTATATTCTATCGAAAACAGTACTGCTAAAAATCATAAAGGTCCGTCACTATCTGAAAATTAGTACTGCGGTGTATTTAAACTGTATTCTCAGTGAAAATATATTCTTCTCCAAGCTGTCATTGAAATTAAATTTGACCGCCCTATCTTCGGCCCTATGTTTGTCTGTGTTTTTCTTTGGTTCTATATTTATGAAAGGGACTACTTGCTGATTTTTGTTTCATTGAAGCAAACCAAAATTTTAGGCCGGTATCATCGACTTGGGCCAATAATTTCAATAATCGTGACCAGTGAAATCATGTTGTTATACAAATCTATTACTTGATACATTTTCACTGAGAATACAGTTTCACTGCAACATATATAATTAATTAAAATTTCTGATTATTATTAAGATTATTTTTCAATACTGTATTTTGTCTGTTGTCATCATTGACTCTTGTTATCATAAACTTATCATTGATAAGAAAAGTCAGCAGGGCTCAAAGCAAAAATAACAAAATAAATAACAAACATAGTCAACAGCAAAAACATTTGAAGAAAATATATTTCCTGACAGTAAAATCTACGTGTTAGACTTAGTTAAACGCAACGGTTAAACATTATTTATATATTTTTAAATCAGTAAATTAATCTTTATTTATAAATTACGAGTATTCAAATAATGGACGAGTATTCTCGAGTATCGAGTAGTCGATAATTGAGTTGGAGTTTCGAGACTGTTCGTATATTTCATCGAGAGTTCTGGAAGTTAAGCGCCCTTATTTTTTTTTTTGGTTATATTGGACATTAGTTATGCGAGAATTACGTGTAATCTATTGTTATGGGGTACAAGTTAGAGTATTTTAGTTCTAGAAGAACTATATTATATAGATTTTGAATTAAGAAATTCAACTTTAGTTAAATAATAATAAAACAGTATCTTTACATATTCCACAAGTAATTGATTAAGACCAGGACCGGTTTCGCAAATGGTTATCATTTTCAACTGATTTTAAAATATTGTTAATATAATACATTTAAATATAAAATTCAAAAAATCTTTGATTTTTACACGTTTTGAGCTACTTATTGTGATATGTGGAATAATCAAAGGTATTTTTAATTTTATATCAAAATCAACATCAACAAAGTTACCGCCGAATCCATCGAAAGTATTAATAATGCCTTTTATTAACAGTGAGTACCTTAGAAGTTATCAACTTTAGTCATAATTTTTCCATTTGAATAACTAACTGTTTTTTTTATCACTTAACTTTTGACAAAATTAACTTCAATACATGATGACATTTTTTAAAAACATAAAACATATTGATCGAAAAAAACCATTATTTAAAAATATGTTTGTAGAAAAGCTATGACACTATCAAAAGCTTTTCCTGCCTATGGCACCTATTAATGTTATAAGCATTGGTAAATAGCTAGATTTAATAAAACGTTGAATCCGAGTCTTTTCATATTTTAAACAGTTTTAAAATCTCAAGGAAGTCATCCGTTTGCCAGATTAAAAATTCAAACCACCTTTAAAAGTTCACTCACGCAATGCATAAGTTTACTTTAAAGAGTTTTCCTTAATTAAAAAAAAAAGATTTCCGAGATTGAAAAACTTTTCCTGCGAGTGTTTGGGATTTTTAATTGCTACGCTTTTGAGTTATGGCCATGGAGTGGTAGTAAATGAACGTTCACTTTTCAGGATTTTTTTTTTAAATGAAAATAAATTGCACTTCACTCATAACTAAAGAACCTGATTATATTGAAGACAAAGATAGAAAAGGTTAATCAAGGAAGCAGTGTTGATATTAATCATATATAATATTTGTGTCAATTTAATTTCTAGATTGATCGTGCTTGCTGTACTGTGTAATGTGCATGTGATGAATGCAAAAGATCCATTAAAAGTATATTGATTGAATTGCAATTTACTTGGCAGAACTGCATTAGAACATCGTGAAAAAATAGCACTGTATTTCAAAAGTCCTACAGAAATTATATTCAACCAAGTATTCACAGTGGACACATTAAAAGTGATTTTGTTGGTTGATAGCTATTTTGGATTTCGCCATCGTCAGAACTATGTTTAAAGATACATTTACTTATATATGTAAACTGGTGTAGACAGGGTACACAATACATATTTTATTATGTTTCTTATATATCATTAATATTAATAAAACTATAGGATCTATCTAAAGTTTGATTTCAATTGTCTGAATATTTGTGAAGTTTTGATTCCTTCTTACAACAACTTATGATGAAAAATATGCATAGCTATTGCGAAAAGTTGAGACGTATAAAAGCAAACACCGATTTTTCGTTTTACGCTTAAATTTTTTAACAAACCAGTCAACCATAATTTGTAGTTTATTATTAGCATTATAAGCGAATTAAAACAGAATTAAATTAATCGGTTTCCGCGTGTGACTGCCATAACATGCGGAATAATGAAAACATTGTGTATTATATAAAATAGCTTATCGTCAGCACATTTAGAAAAGGTACATTTGGGAAATTAAATTTATTTTAATGATTCTTTCCATGAGAAATTACTATAGTATACGTTAAAATACAACAGTATACCATCGACTGTAGAACGATGTTTCTTAACCTTTTTACATCCGTGGACCAGAAACAAAATAAAAAATATTTTGCCGACCGACAACATTGAAATAAAATAATAAATAATTATATTTTTTTTTCACTTTCAATACTTGGTAGAATGGCATTATAATAAGTAGAATATGTACTAAAAATGTGTTATTATTTTTATAAAATATTTATATAGTTGCTTTTTTATTTAAAGCAAATAATTTTGCTTCACAACATGCTGATATAACACTATTAAAGTGTATTACAACAGTCAGTAACACAAAAATATAGCCTACTGGATTACCGGTTAAGAAACCATGCTGTTGAAAAAGTAGGTATTTTTTTCTTAAAAATTTTCAAAAAAATATGCTCCTGCTTTTAGGCAACTTAAGGGGGGTCAACTCATGTGATATGAATATGCTGGTAATGTGATTTTACAATATTTGAAATTAAATTGTTTTAAGTTTTAAAATAGATGCACTTAGAAATTGCAGATTTTAAGTGGTTTCACACGATCCAATAACCCAAAAATACCCAAATTATTGTTTCCCACCATTACTTTAGACCAATAAATCAAACTTATTTAAATTCTTTCATGTGACGTAGGTATGGTTTCAACAGAAAGAGATTATGTAGGAGGCACCCTGTCTAGCAAAGGGTATATAAGCTATCTCTAATACACCCCAAGTCATCATCCCGGAAGATGTTAAAATCGTTGAGCCGGTTGAGATTGAGAAACTTATCAAAACACTCGTCGTTAAAAAAGCGCCCGGTAGAGATAACATCAACAACACTATCTTGAAACGCCTCCCGCAAAAAGGTATCATTTTCTTAGCAAAAAATATATACTGCGTGTTTTCTACGTGGCTACTTTCCAGTAACGTGGAAAACGGCACACGTCGTCGCGATTCCAAAACCTAAAAAAGACCACTCATTAGCTGTCAACTACAGACCAATCAGTTTACTTGATTGCCTCAGCAAACTGCTCGAGAAAGTGATCCTAGAACGCTTTCTCCCCGTTCATAACCCTATTCTACCTGAATCTCAATACGGTTTCAGAAAAGGCCTCTCCACCACCCTTCAGCTATCCCGCATCACGGGTCAGATCACCGAAGACTTTTACAGGGGAAGAACCACCGGAATGGTACTGCTTGATCTGGAAAAGGCATTTGATACAGTTTGGCACGACGGACTTGTTCACAAGCTCGTTGAGACAAACACTCCCCACACATTATTAAAATCATCCAAAATTATCTGAATGACCGATCCCTCTATGCAGCGGTTAAGAAGGAAAAATCTTCTCTCCGCTCAGCCTCCGCTGGGGTACCCCAGGGTAGTCTCCTGGGACCTAGGCTATTTAACCACTTCATTTACGACCTCCCAAATCCCAAAAACTGCTCTGTCGCTCTTTATGCGGACGACACGGCCATCACCTCCACGCACAGGGACCGGGACGTAGCTATACGTCGCCTTGAGTCTGGCACAGCCCAGCTGATCGACTATTTCAGTCGCTGGAGACTCAAAGTAAACGGCGCGAAAACAGAGGCGATCCTCTTCACGCGTAAACGTAATAACAAAATTATAACGGGAAATCACCGTCTGTGGTATCCCTTGCTGTTTCAGCCCAGCTGTCAAATACCTCGGGGTATTTCTGGATTGCTCCCCTCACCTGGTCTACGCACATTGCAGAAGCCAGGCGGAAAGCTCACGTTGCAATTGGCGCGTTGTACCCAATATTCAATGCTAGAAGCTACCTCAGCATGGCTAATAAGAAGGCACTATACAACATGGTAATTAAGCCAACCATGCTGTACGCCTCTCCCATATGGTCTGTAGACATCCCCGACAGCAAACTTCTTCTCCCTTCAGAGGGTCGAAAATAAATGCCTACGCATAATCACAGGCTTGAAGAAGAACGCCAGCACCCGATACCTCCGGGCGTGGTATAAAGGCCCTGACATTAAAGAGACCCTACGCCTCCACCGTGCCAGTTTCGTGGAAAGCTTGAAGCAGGGTCCCCACCTCGCTCCAACTCTCCGAGCTGTGAAAATATCCAACTTTAAAACCAACTAAAGGCCTCTAAGAACCTCGTCAGGACGATGTCTCAAACCTTATGCTCCACCCACCTTTCTCCTACAGCAATTTCTTCAACAGTGGAGGCGTGGAAGAAGCCAGCAGCACTGCCAGCTTCTATACTAACGCCCTAAGAGATACATTTTAAGCTACGAGCTAGGCTCGTCGATTTAGTAACAGTTAGGGACTGGGCATGTCTACTATAAGAACAAGTAAACTCCTCAAGTTTACGTAAACATTACGAGCAATTCCTAGTAAGAATTGAAAATTTTTAATGATTCCAAGACAATCATTCTCGTAAGGGGTTTTTCTTAAGTGTTTTCCCACACAAAGCCCTCAGCTGACAGAATCTTTTAGAAAGTCAATACTTAGCTAGCTTACATGCGGGAAAGGGAAACAAAGACTTAGTCTGTATCCACCCCTAGCAACAAAATATTAGAAACTAGGAGCCCGCCTAGCGGACTCCACATATAGTTTCAGTAGGAAAGTAAAGGTAGGAAAAAAAAAAAAAAAAACCATCAACAAATATATAAAATAATTTATGTAGAATTAAAATACATTGTTATTTTTCTTTCCGTATTAATAAGTTTCGTCAAAGAAAAATCCCAAAAAAGCTAAAAAAAACCGGCCGTCACATGGGGGGAACCCCTTAATCAAAAACTACTCCTGTCTTTACTTTATCCTTCTATACTTTACATACGAAAATGGAGATTAAGTAGTTGACTAACAGTTGCTCAAGGCAAATCATTTTAAGCACTACATTAGTCTATCGTCAACAAAACGGTCCATGCTAAGATCGAAAAGGGTTGAAAAAGCTCTTGCCAAAGTAATCTGTGCTTTTGGGTATGCACGTAACTGACGCAAGAGATCATGTGATAGAATACTGGTTGGAATGAGTTAAAATATTCGCGTCACGTGTTAACCCGCTGAAGTATAAAATCGTTTTCAGGACCGAGACTAAAAACTAAATTCATGTCGCGTCGCGCTTTTTCTTCTAACAACATTCACCGTTTTTAAGTTACATAGATATGAAGCGTCTTAAAGCAAAATCCGATATGTCCACTTTACAATGCTAGTGATGATCGACGTTTTGTGTTCACGATTAAATAATCAATTTTATTTTACTATCGTATTGTATTAACGATTATGAACAACAAAGCAGTAATAAAAATAATAATACATTTTTAGTACTTTTTCCACATAAAATTTATTTGATCAGGACCGGTTTCGCTAATGGCGAACATTGTCAACTGATAAGAAATACAATACAATACAACAGTGATATTTATATGATTGAGTGGCACTCATTTTTGGGCTTTTACTTTGTTAATGATAATTCATATTTAATTGATTTATGATGTATTAGTTTGCATTGCTAAGAGGTCTTCAACCTTTTATTTGTAGTCTATTTTTCTGGTAATTTGCTTAGTTGTTCTACCAATTGTTTTTCATATCTTGTTTTGCAAACTTAACTTTTGTATAAATATCACTGTTGTATTGTATTTATTATCAGTTGACAATGCTCGCCATGAGCGAAACTGGTCCTGATCAAATAAATTTTATGTGGGAAAAGTACTAAAAATGTATTATTATTTTTATTATAATGCCTTTCCACCAAGTATTGACAGTGAACACCTTAAAAGCAGTATTTTAAACAAAGTTAATTGCAATTAACACTAGCGGAATAAAATTGGTCGTATGTATTATACGTAAAAAATTTCGGTATAAACCTAAACGCATAAGAGTGTGAATTCCGTAAACTGTGTTTTATCGGGGTTTGAATGTTCTATTTTATGACAAATAATATGAAATGGTTTCAAGTACATGTATGTAATTTATCGGTTTTTTGCTAATCGAGGTTCTACTGTATTTAAATATCAATTCTTTCCAATAATAATTGTCAGTCACACCTTAAGCTTCATAAATATTTACATTGATGATCAGAAAACGCACTAATAATTAACGAAGTATAAGAGTTATATCTTCATCACAGAAGTGATCAGTTTAATGTGCCATCTTCATTACCAATTAACAAGTCTTGTTCGCTGTAAAGAACTTTTAATGTGGATTATAAATCTAGACAGGGGTGTACGGATGCTGAAAAGATGTCTTTAATTTAGTAGGAAGGGTGAAAACTTAACTTTGCACCATAGATACACGAAACTTGTAAGATAATTTCTCACCAACTATGAAGCGAATATCGTCACAGTACAAGCCAAAGTTGGAAAGTAACAGAATCTTCAAAAATTAGTAGGTAGTGCAAATTGACATTTTGGATTCTTTGACTGGAATAATGCAGTGGGTGCCATTTCTGCAAAAAGTTGCAATATACTTTTATGGCATGTATATTAATGCAGATGTATTGTCACTTTCTATTAATGCTATTTTTTTGTGCCAGATCAGTATGCATTCATTCAAAGTTTGGTATTATACTACTTTAAGTTACATTCAATATCAAGGATACAGACTTTATCCTGAACGCTAGAATTCAGATTTGACCTTGATTTAAAACTATCGATTTGTCAATAGCAATGAACTTACGATCTGTTGCCTGCAGAAGTATGACGAGAAGGCATCCGAGAACCATTCTTATCGATGAACCTCCACAGGATAAAAGATAAATAAACTGACATCTTGAACTGTAGCGATCGCGCCCTCCTGTCAGCAGCGATGGGAAGGGAATGAAGCTTGAAAAAAACACGAAACTGAGAGACGAAGGAGACTAGAAGAACTTTGACGCTAACACGTCTTAGAACTTAAAGCTCCATCAAAAATATTAGAATTAGGATGTTAGAATAGTTGAGAAGATGTATTGTGTACCTCTTCTACGCCAGGACGTATAAAAACCTTTTTAGGTGTACACTGTACTCAATACTTTCATCAACTATATAATATATTTTTTTTATCTTGTTAAATTGGAGTTCTACCAAGTTAACATATTGCCTTCGGGGAACGCGAAATATGGATCGTTTTTCTACGCGTTTTGATTTCCCCGTAGCCAATGTGTTAATAACGATTCGATCAATATATATATGAAATATGTTGAGCTGCAACATTAGATCACTCATTTGATTGAATAAGTAAACGTTTTCATCTATTTTCAGTGGATATGTTTCAAAAGTTAATGAATAGTGTTTCCACAAATTCTTAGCACACGTAAATTTTAAGCAAACTTTTCCACTATACCATGCAAATGAGTTATAATACACTCGAAGAAGAGTCTATTACCCTCTTTGTCTTGAAAGTGTACCCCCTGTTTTGCACGTTCGACCCCATTTTTTATCGCCTCACTTAGCGCTCGTGACTTGTGAGGGTGCTCTCGGAGCATGCTACGCGCACACGACTCTCCGGATAGTGCTCTCCCTACACCATATCTGAAAACTAAAAAGATACGTACTTCGCAAGGAAAGAACGTAGACAAAATGCAAGACTCTCCGCTCGATAATGCATCGCCGCATCTTCCGTCTGGCTAGCTTCCATATTATACTGCCGGAATGTGTTACCTTTCGTTGCGAGAAGATTGGTGTATTAAATCAGTCCAGAGAACACTTAACCCTTTTAATACCCTATATTTTTTCATAAGTTTTTCAAAAATACCCTGGAAATTATCTGTTTTTTTGTGTTTTCGTAAATTCATAAAAAGTGTTAAAAATAAAGACATTTTCGTAAAATATTTTATATTTTATGGAGAAACAACATTACAGACTGATACTAAGTTTAAAAAAAATGCTAAAATGAGAATTAGATAAAAAAAAAATAAGCTTAAAAAACCATTTTCAAAATATTATTTGCATATTTAAAAAATTATAAATGTTTTCCATTTTATTTTACATAAAAAAAATGTTGTTTATTTATTTATTTTAGCAAATTTAATTCAAAAAAGATAAAAAGAACAATACATGCATTTAAAAAACAAAAACGCTTTGTGAGGGAGTATTCTATAACTGGGATCTGTAAGTGGCTCGGATCTCAAAGGTTAGGTCCCCTTAGTTTGTTATGAAACTTCTCATTTTATCTTCAAAATATGTTACATACAAAAAAATATATGTAACATTTAGAAAAGCCGATATATCGGCTCAGGGTATTTTTTGGCGATCATATGAAAGCCGATATATCAGCTCCAGGGTACTAAGAGGGTTAAGATAGAGAAACTGCTGTTTTACGAATACTTTAAGATAGAAATCCTTTCAAAATTGTACTTGGTAAAAATACCATAAATATATATTTTAGCCATGTGGTTGGCAAGCAGAGTTCTCATTTGCAGGGCTGTGGAGTCGGAGTCGGAGTCAGAGTCGTCGCGGGGCTTTGGCCAGAGTCGTACTCGGAGTCGGTTTTATTTTTGCATATAATATGTCAAATTTGGCTATAGGCCAGATTGGCAGGGTTGATATTTAATTGAATACACATAATTAGGAAAATTAGGGAAAGAAGTGACGATATTAATTTTTTTTTAGTCGGAGTCGAACTTTTTTTTACCGACTCCACAGCCCTGCTCATTTGAATAGACAAAATTATGATAAATTTTTATCATTATTTTTCAGCCAATTTACAATGAAAAGAATGAAGAAGATTTGGAATGCATGATTGTGTAAGACTTCTCAAAGCAAACACAGATATGCACACTTCAGTATTATACAAAGAATTTGTATTTTTATTTTATTTTCCATATAACTGTATCTCCAAATACTAGCAGTTGCTTATTTGAATTACCCAATCAATCACGTATTGTAAAATATTATAAGCTTACTAAAGTTAGGCATATCGGGACATTAAGCAACTCAATTTATCAGATTATGTTTAAACATTTTGACGTATGGTTTTGTCGGGTTCTGCAAGTTTTCTGTTATTACATATTTTGCGAAATGACTAAAAGTTCACATGTAGGATTTTTATTTTAAGCGCTAATTCAATTGAAAGTTTTCTGTAAAAATATATATTGGTGAAATATTCCGATATCATAGTTTATTTTCGATTTTGTTTTATCATACATATGTATGTATATGTTTTTTAAAAAAAATTGTGTGTGTGTTTTTACTTGTGTGTGTGATTACAAAAAAAACTTACCTTATTATCAAATTTGATCATCTTAAATACATATGTACAAAAGGCTTATGAAATAATTTTAAAACGATTTGCCGTAAAATATTATCGTGAAATACTGGCGATTATTTACATTTTGTATATATATAATACATTTTGTAAATATAATGATCTACTGAATAATCTAGACCAGCGTTGTCCAACACGCGGCCCACGGGCCGCATGCGGCCTAATTTAAGATTTTCAGCGGCCCAGTTTGTTTATGACATCCAATCAAACATCGAGTTAAAATGCATGTTTGAAGGAAATAAACATGAGTTTTATCAGAAATATATTCTCGAGGATAAATTTCCAAAATTAAAAAAGCTGGCAATATACATTACAGCTGCATTTGGAACCACATATCGCTGCGAGTCGTTCTTTTCAAAATTGAAAATAGTAAAAAAAAAATGTCGCAACAGGTTGGCCGATGATAACTTGATCAATCAACTGCGATGTGCATCGAATCAATTACCAGTCGATATCAAAAGAAAATATTAAGTTTGTAGTATAAAAAACAAGTGTAACATTAATTATTGAGTAAATAAAATGTTTTAATTAGTTTTTTGGTTGTTTTTAAATAAAAAAGTGTCAGTTTTTTTATGCGGCTCACCATTTACCGGTAATATTTTATTTGGCCCACCAAACGATTTCTGTTGGACAACGCTGATCTTGACTATACTTGATGTTATAAATAAGAAAATCAGGTATCTTATGGGCTACAATTTAAAAAAAAACAACCACAATTTAACAAGCTGTGACCTGGACAGATACAAAGGCCATTTTGCTTCCGGTAAGATGCCGAAACACAACAGAGAATCTGAAATATGTGCAATAAAAAATATTTCTTTTGTGACGTGTTCAAGAATCTCATTTCACTTTTCCCAGTAGCCCACCTCGTCAATTTCAACCCTCACCCCCCTCACAGCCGAAATAAAAAGATAATATTCTGTTGAGGGCAAATATTTACACTGGCAAGAGGGTGACTTAATGAAAAGGGATCTATTTTCCGCCAAGGGGATGGAAACAGAAAATATACAATATTTGAGTATCATAATTTTTCAGCAAACTGATTAAGGGTTTAATTAAAAATTATGTGAAATATTACTGAAGGTAACGAAACCCTTTTCAAATCAATGACAATTTTGTGTAATGTTGTTTCAAGCATTTAAGTAGTACATAATTTTATCTAATATATAAAAATCAATATTTGTTTGTTTCCTTGTTTGTTCGCACCCTCTGCCCTGCCAAACCGTTCATCCGACAGCAATTAAACTTTGACAAAATTTTTGCTTGCACTTGTGCGGAGGTTTTTGACATGGTAAAATTAGCTTACAGTAGGTATTTTATATAAAAATAAATGTTTTTTCTTATATACACAATCGGCAAACGTCAAGCGGCAAAGTTAATCGATACCGATCAACTTTTTTTTTTACGAGAAATGATTTTTACTCAGTTGATCAGCCTCACTTTATTGAAGAGAGTAGGAATTAAAAGAAACGAGGACTCGAACAGAACTAATAGTTAGGTAATAGCTCTCGCTTCGCGCAGTTATTTTAGGATCAGAAGGGTGGGATGGGATTTTTAACAATAAAAACACCTATTGCATTTTTTCAACGAAAGCTTTTGCAACAACCTCTATTTAGATCGATGAGGGTAAATATAGAAAAGAAAAAGCTAGGTCAAGACCAGTGGTTAGCTAGTCGCTTTCACTACGTCTTTTCATAGGATTGGATGGATGGAAAGGAATTTTAAGGCAACCCATGCCTTCGAACAGAATCAATAAATCGACAGAATAAAATCTACTCGTTCAGGGACTCGGGCCCGGGAGGTCCATCACGGAAGCCAACGACGTTGACAACTGAACCACGAACCCGGCAATAAGTAATCATTATACATAATATAATATGTGGTAATTTATAATTCTATTATGAACATTGAAAAAAAGAATCTTGCAGCTATACATCATTTCTCGAGCATTCTCAGACGAACATTAATTTGTCTAATCTTATCATTTTCACGTGGCTCTCAAGTAATATAATAAAGTTGCTCAAGTACTAATACTTTGGGTGAACTTTTTGAAACAAGGTTTGGTGCTTAAAATATTTGCTTAGGCAACAAAGTTATTCAATTTGTCACACACTTGGTTATATTAAAATAACAATTGCTCTGCTCTGCTCTACATGACAGCTTAGTAGAAAACATTATTAATATCTGAGAATGAATTTTCGGGTGGTATTTTTCTAACGAGTTATTTTCGATCTTTCTCCTTATTACAGAACGTAATCTTTTCAACAACTTGGTGCGTGTATTATGATTAAAAGTTTTCCTTTATATAAAACTAGTATTGCTACCCGGCTTCGCTCGGACTAAGCGACCAATAATAATTTAATGTTATATCATTCCCAAAGAATTACAGACCCATAGACATACATACATACGCCATTTCGGTATTTATAGTATTGCTACCCGGCTTCGCTCGGACTAAGCGACCAATAATTATTTAATGTTATATAATTCCAAAAGAATTACAGACCCACAGACATACATACATACGCCGTTTCGGTTTTATATGTAAGATTAATTCAATATGTCAATACATTACACGGAAAATCTTGGGCTACATAATAAACCACTTTTAAGGTGTTCACTGTCAATACTTGGTCGAAAGGTGATGTTTTTGAGATAGGTGAAGAAAATTTTCCGTACTTTTTCCACCATTAATATATTAATATCAGGACCAGTTTCATTCACCACGAGCATTTTGGAACGTCGTCAGTTTAAAATGCTGGAAATAAGCTAAACCGGTCCTGAACTTGCTACATTAATTATTTCTTTTAAATACATAATTGACTGAAACTAGATTCTTGTTGATTCATTTTCCCTAGCATGCGATCTCAAGTATTTACTATAGAATTCTTATTTATAATTGTAATGCTTTTTTGATTTATAAACCGGAACCTCTATGCAGTTAACCGGTTCTCTGCCGCAAGTGAGTTTAATCGCTCTAAAATTCTGTGTATGTGGGGCCGGCCATACAAAATGCGCGAGTTAATACGCTCTACTTGATACTTGATTTCATTGTTCCCAGTACCTCTTTTAAATATTTAGATTTGTCATGCATACAGTGACATCTTTTAACATCATGTTATAATACTTGAACTGGAAAGATATTGTATATTATCCTATAATACATCGATTTTCCGAAATCGATGAATTATTTTGAAAGAAAATAGCGGCCCTCCATGTACGGCCATACTAATTCTTCGAGGCATAGAATCGGTTAAAATTAACAATTAGAAAAAAGGCGATCAGTTTGAGGCTTTCAATAGACACATTTTCCAAGGCGTAAATCGTTTCGTCTAGAGTCATCTAAGAACTGTGGACATCAACGAGAGTTAAAAAGCTCTAACCTTACCTTAATAAAAAGAGTATTATTTTTCCGAAAACTAGGTCCACAAAATATCTCTATGCTGCCGCGTAGAGACTTCAATTACTCGACATACCAACTACTCGAGAATCGAGTAATACCATTTTAAAATACTCGAGTACTTGAGTATACTCGAGTAGTTTCAGCTGCACCAAAATATGATGAATTCAAATTTGTTTGCATTATTTATTTTATTTAGATTATTTTTCAATATTTTATTTTTTCTCTTGTCATCATCAACATGTCATCGATAAGAAAAGTCAGAAGGACCCAAAGCAAAAGTAACAAAAGAAATTCTCGCATAGCATAGTGAACGACAAAAACATTTGAAAAAAAATATTTCCTGACAGTAAAATCCACGTGTAAGACTCAGTTAAACGCAACTGTATAGCATTATTTATAAATAAGTAAATAAAATCATCTGTTAAAAGTGTCCGGTCCGTGGCGCAGTGTCAACGTTGTTGGCTTGCGTGCCGGACCGCCCGAATTCGATTCCCGGTACGAGCGAATTTTTTCAGTCGATAAATCTGTTCAAAGTCATGGGTTGTTGAAAATCCCTAAGAAAAAGATAGCTATTAGCCAATCACTAGTCCTGTCCTATTTCTCGTTTCCTTTCCATCCCCAATCTCTAAAAAAAGAGGTTGAGCAAACGGAATAACAAGCAGTTCTCGTAGAAAAATATGTGTTGAGATAAACTCCGTGAGGAGTCATATGCACCAAGTTGAGCGCGGACATGGTTTAAAAAAAAATTGGAACTAAATCTTCATTTATAAATTACGAGTATTTTTCAAAATACTCAAGTAAATGAAAAATGGACGAGTTTACTCGAGTGTCGAGTATTCGATACTCGAATTGGAGTCTCTACTGCCGAGCCACTGTTGTTAAGTCAGCTAAGTTTATTTGACAGCATTAAAAGTATTTTCCGCATCTTTTATAATCCTAGTCACGGACAAAGAACAAACAAAAAAGGCAAAACACCCCAGATCGTAACTTTAAGGATGTAAACTACACTCTGGGCTTTCTTTATTACACCATTTCCGTGGTGCATTTGGTTATACCCCTTTCACCCATTATTATGGAAAACTGAATGCATTACTGGCATTATAAAATTTAATTATGATTTAATGTGTGCAATGAATAAAGCGTACTTTTGTAGCAAGATTAACATAGATTATATTTTGTGTTTACTTACTATATCTACTGCCCGGGGCTGTGGAGTCTGAGTCGGAATCGAAGTCGTGGAGTCGGCGCTTTTTGGCCGGAGTCGGTGTCGTCGCCGCGTTTTGGCCTGAGTCGTACTAGGAGAAGGAAATTTTGAAAAGTTTGATCTTTTTATTTTTGCATATAATATTTTAAATTTGGCTATTGGCCGGATTGGTAGGGTTGATATATAATTGAATACACATAAATAGTAAAATTAGAGAAAAGGTGACGATTTTAAACTTTTTTAGTCGGAGTCGGAGAGGTGTTTTTGGTCAATGTCGGAGTCGGAGACGGACTCCACAACCCTGACTACTGCCTCATTTGGTAGATTCATTGGCTTCATTGCGGTTCATATATAAAAGAATAATCAAATAATTTTAACTGGCCTCTGCTTGGTTGATAACCACATTCAAAGATTATTGATTGAATTAGCATTTACTTAGTAGAACTCCATTAAGCACGGTGAAAAAAAAGTAATGAATTTTAGTTCTACAAAAATTATATTATATATTTTTTCGGTCCCTGTGGTCTAGTGGCAAGAGTTTTGTCCTATCGATCAGGTGGGCCAGGGTTCAATTCCCGGCAAGGTCAGATTTTTTCAATCGAAAAAGAGGTCTTGGGTTGGGTGTATGTAATTTATCGTTGAGCTGTTCACGACTGATTCATTATTTATCATTGAGTTAATCTCGTATGACTTTCAAAATAAAACATTTTTGGCGCATTGGCATTATTACCTGTAATGCCATTTTTTTTTACAATCAAAAATATTAAAATAAAGTAAATAAATATATATATGGTTGATAGCTGTGTCAGATTACGACATCGTCAGAACTATGTTTAAACTTACATTTACTTATCATTGTATGTATATATACTGGTGTAGACAGAGTACACAATATATCTTGTCTTCTGTTCAAGCACCCTAATTTTATACTGTAATAAATTATTAAATGTGACAAATTGAGTTTAAGTTTTTCTTGAAGTGAAAGCTAATCTGGATTTTAATTGAGTGGGAATAATCGTAAATTAGTATTGTATTAAGTACAATTGCATTGAACTTTCGTAATGGATTGAAATGTATAATCTAATTGCAATGATTAAAATTAAAATTTTAAATTAAGCCAGGGCTGAGAAGTCGTAAAAAAAATTTGACTCCCTCTAAAAAAAGTTTAATTACGAAACGTACATTTTTTCTACCTTTCCTATTTATGTGTATTTAATTATATATCAATCAAACGATCTGACCAAGAGCCAATTTTGACAAATTATATGCAAAAATAAAAAGTTTGATCCTTTCAAAATTTCCCACTCCGGCCAAAACGCCGCGACGACTCCGACTCCGACTCCACAGCTCTGTATGAAACAAATTCATCCTTTTCGCTGGATAAAAAAACACGTTATGTGACTAAATTCTATATTGGAGAGGATAGTTTGTAACTAAAGCAAGTAAAATAATGTATTGTTGGTGTGTGGTGATTACTTCATGTAATAAAAATGTCCAACTGAAGCAAAACAATTTTGTCAGCGCTTTTCGCTACGAAAGTCTGTCTAAGATGAATTATTTCTAAGCAAAGCTTTGCACTTTATTTGATATATGGCGTAACGACAGATCTTATCAAATCTGAGCTTTCTGAACAGGCTTTAGACAACGGCATAGGGATCACAATCCCGGACCAAAATTTTGATCCCGGTTTTTTGGGATTGAAATAAGTCGATTCAAGGATCCCGGGACTGGGCCTGGGATTTGGAATATTTTGGTGCTTGTCTATAATTGTCTCAATTATTACATATAAGCCTACATATTGACACCGCCCTATATGGTAGGTCATCAGAACTCTCTCGAACGATCTATTACTCCGTTCCCAAAATTCCCATTTTCACGCCCTGAGTGCATGCGAGTGCATGGTATTTCATGCAAAGTTCCATGGGTCATAAAAAATGGCTTATCGCGCGGACGTTTAACGATATTTTGTTGTAACGGTTTGCTACCTAAAGGAACCGCTTTTTTTTCATACGATCAGTGAGAGATTGGAGTGCATTGAGAATGCACGTGCTTGCCAGATAAGTCTTACAGTCGTGGTTGAGGGGCTTCTCCCAACTGTATGCCCTGGAAGTAGCCTGCAAGCTCCTTATCTTCTCCCTAAGGATTAAGTCTAGTTAATTCCTGATATCGCCTTTGCAATTATAATAGTCGTGTATTATGTATTGTAGAACGTAACGTGTATTGTAAATCTATCTTTGTTAAATCCGTGTGTAAAGTCTGTGAAAATTCGTAACAATTAAATAATGGGTGCTAACCGCACCCACATAACGCTTTGAGATAGTTTTTTGTTTATAGGAGCACCATTTTTCTCCTACTCCGTTCCCTAAATTCCTCTTCCTGAATGTCGGATCGGAGGCTTCCTGACGATTTACGAAGGAGCCGAATCAAGGTCGTTCTCAATATTATATTTCGGTTGTTTATCCATTGTTGAAGAGCGAAAATATTGTATTGAAATATAATGTACGAGAGTATCGGTCTCATTCGAATGCAATCTGAAAACTAGCGATATTTAAAATATGTCTGATAATTCACATAGCATAACGAGGAGCATTTTTTTAAATCATATTTTTAAAATGAGGACACATTAATGGAAATTTAACTTTTATGTTGATGAAAAATCCATAACCATCCAGGAAGTAAGGATCAATTTAAGAAATGTATCTATTTGCACTGATTAAAACATTATTTATCACCATTAATAAGCACCAGTTTTGGTACATGATATTTTTGTACCTCTAAATTCATTTCAAAACAATATTTTATATTCGATGCTGTCATCAATGCATAACGCAAATAATTCATTTGCAACGAGCATCCGGTGTTCCAAAAATGACACATGCAACGGAATAAATGATAAATAAATCAATCATTCATTAGGGATTCATTAGGTATTCAAAATCCTTGGGAAATCGGGATTTTGAGATCCGGTATCCCGGGATTGGAAACCCTACTCACGCATCATGTCGTGCGTGTGCGATATAAAGCCTGTCTTCCAATGACACTCCAACTTACGTTGTTAATAGTTTTTTCTCACGTCATGTCAATTAAAGCGAAATCTTTTTTTGTCATTGCAAATGGAAAAGCGGCTCGAAAAGAACTTCAAACTGGTATATTCTAAATTTGAAATTTTCTGCTGAAGTGACAAATAAAAGTAGGAATATCAATAACGCGCTTTTACTAGAAATTGTTTTTTTATAGGTTCACATAATATTATGCGTGGCTTAATACCACACATGATGTAGAAGTGATTAATTTTGCATTATTTTTAGTGGATATGAAATTGAAAATTTTACTACTTTATATTGTTCTTCCATCGTCCGTAAAAGTTTTGAATAAATAATGGTGATTGTTATATATCAGGGTTGGCCAAAGCGTCGATCGCCTATCTGATCTGTACAAATCTCTGGTGCCCGTCCCAAGAAGCGTGCGAGGCAAGTCGTGTGACAGAAACAGCACGCTAAAATCTCGAAGTTAGCCGATTATCGACGAAAATCTCTTTCTAAAACCCGGGTCAAACAAGGGTTGGCAATTAGGTTAATATATACTTAAAATTGCTACTTTTAATGCTAAGGTCAATCGCCGCCAATAATTTCAAACGAAAGTGGATCGCGGGCAAAAAAAGTCTGGCCACCCCTGTTATATATCATATATGGTCGCATTTAATGTCACACAGGATCGCAGGTTGTGCATCACTGACTTAAATGTTACGTATTGATTGATAGATTTTATCTCGCATTTCACAATCGATGTTTTGCCAACCCACGAAACGTGAAAGATATCGTAAATCATCAAAGATTTTCTTTGCGAAATCGATACTCATTGTTGTTGATCGGAGCTTTATCGCTTTTCATTGTTTCGTGGAAGGCAGTCATGGCGAACGTTCGGCTCGTGATAAACAATAGTCAAACGGAGCAACGCGAGCCGCTTTCAAGCAATTTCGATACAGTTTTCAAATATAATTTAGTTTATAGTATACACAGGATATTGAATATCATTTAAGCCATGTTGCTGAGCAAATAACATTTTTTTTTCTTCTTTTTTCAATGATCAATCCCGTGCAGCTCTGTATCGGGCAAAGTAAATAAGTAGTAAAAAAATCATCCTGTCCTGTTCAAGTCGCTGTATCCTTTCAATCCCAATATCTTCGCAACAGAGAGGTTGATCAACTGAGTAACAAGCAGTTCTCGTAGAAAAACATGTGTTGAGATAAAATCCGTGATAAACTCCATATGCTCCATGTTGGGAGCGGACATGGTTAAAAAAATTGTCCTCTCTTGATCGTATAGCGTTATGAAACAGGGGATTCATACACATAGCGGGAGGTGGTGGGGCAACCAACTAATTGTCTCATTCATTGGAGCCGGTGTATAAAATTGAAAAACTAAGTTATCAAATTTAATTCAACATAGAGATGTGTATAACATTGGTTTTCCATTTATTGATTATATTTGCATTTACTAGGTAGAATTCCATTATAACACGGTGAAAAAAATAGCAATCCATTTTAGTGATACAGAAATCTACTTTCAAACAAAATACATTGCAATACGGAAAGAAAAATAACAATGTATTTTAATTCTACATAAATTATTTTATATATTTGTTGATAGCTATTTCGGCTTACGCCTTCGTCAGACGCCTTAGTTCTGACGAAGGCGTAAGCCGAAATAGCTATCAACAAATATATAAAATAATTTATATAGAATTAAAATACATTGTTATTTTTCTTTCCGTAATATAATGGAGTTCTACCAAGTAAATGCCTACTCAATCAATAAAATACATTGCATTTTTTTTCATCGGGTTTTTCATTCATTTTTGCGAAACTTTTTTCCCGCAAAAGAAGAGCAACAGTGGTTACCAAATTGCAAATGGGCTATAGAATAATACACTGAACATCATAAAACAGTATTTTATATGTTCGGTATAATATATATCAAACAAACCAACAAAAAAAATACAATGCGATGAAGACAAAATTCACCAAACAATATTTTTAGCGCTATTAAAAAAAATCAGTGCTTTTTTACTGCTTCACGTACTACCATATTGGTCATCTTCTTTTGATATTTATAGCGAAACAATCGTTGAACAGCGAATAGGCCCGATCTAGAATCGTGATATAAATAATTGAGGCGCTTCCGAGCTAAACTGCGAAACGATAAATTACAGACGCGAGACTATATACAATGTACTGCCACATGGAAGGAAGGATATTGCTTTTCAGGTAAGCCGTGAAGTGGATTTTTCTTAAATAAGAAGACAAAAAAACCCTCCATACAAATTTTGATTGACCAGTGTTTTTTACTTATTGAATTCGGAATATTGTACGGTAATTTTTCTTCCCTTATATAGCTGTAATCCAGGGCGTAGGCCACGCTTGATTGCTGAGAAATGACTTAAGACGTCATAAGTCAGTGTTTTTTTTTAAACTTTATATAAACGATCACTCTTATGATCACTATTTATAACATTACAATTATTGAATGCTTCCTCCACTAAATATCAGTTAAGTTATAGGCTCCCAACCTTTTTCAGGTGGCGACCCCTTTTAATAAAAGCCATGTGACCCGCGACCCCCATGCAATTCAAAAAGGTATTTTTAATTAAATAGTGAATATTTTTTTTACTTGAATGTATAAGTTGATGAACCGACAGAAACCCCCGTGACTTCAGTAATACTTTCGATGGATTCGGCGGTAACTTTGTGGAAGTTCGTTTTAATATAACCTCTCCCGGCGATCTGTAAAAAGGAAAAATCCTAACCTTCATTTTGTAATTTTTAATGGACGAATATATTTTTACCATATCCGCTCCCGAAGTAGAGAATATCTCAAAATATTTTATTTTTATTTGAGAACTGCTTGTTACTTATGCAGTTGATCTACCTCTAATTTCCCCCTCAGACCCGCCAAGAATATTATAATCAGTATTAACATTATAACTAGAGCAGCCGAAACACGTGTCACTACTTGTCACACAAGACCTGGAATAAAAATAAGTTATTTTTAATTTGACATTTCCACTTCAGTTATTATATATATCGTACTCCGGATTATCTACAAATTAAATAAATAATTTAAAAAAAAATCCATTATGGTAAAGGATTTATATAATATACAATCATAATGCAACTGTTGCCAGCGATATCGTTAGTTATATTTGATGCAGTAAAACTCGGATACACTTTCGCAAAAAAATTAACACAAGCGTCGCACAAAGCAAAAAAGCCGCCGGGATTTACTTATGTAATTCATGCAAAAGTTTCTTCTGAAACCATAATGCACGACGCCTATGACCCTGTGTCCCTGAAAAGTGTATATTTTCACTTAACTGAAAATTTTAATCTTCCTGTTTTTATGTCATACTGTCTCGTGAAAGCAGTAGTTAAAATGATTTTTTATCATTTATGCCAAATCATACGTTTAAATGAAATACAAATATTCTAACATCTGAATTCTGTAAGAGGATTGACATACAATATTTTAATAAAAATAATAAAACATTTTTAGTACTTTTTCCACATAAAATTTATTGGATCAGGAACGGTTTCGCTCATGGCGAAAGTTATCAACTGAGCATTATAATCAGTTGATAATGCTCGCCATGACCGAAACCGGTCCAGATCCAATAAATTTTATGTGGAATAAATACTAAAAATGTTTTATTATTTTTATTATAATGCCTTTCCACCAAGTATTGACAGTGAACACTTTAAAAGTGATGCAATATTTTAACAGAGTATTCTATTATAATACTAATTTAATGAGACGAACACATATTATTTTCGAATGGTAAACATATGATCTATATTTTTATAGACACGGTACTAGAGACTCCAATTCAAGTATCGAGTACTCGATACTCGAGTATACTCGTCCATTTTTGAATTACTCGATACTCGAGTATTTTGAAAATTACTCGAGTAATACTCGTTTTAGTAATAATCGTCGAAGTTTTTTCTACTGCAAGAATTATAAAGAAAAATATCAAACCAATTTAAAATTTGAGTCGTTTAATTCTCTATTATTGTTGAAATATATCTTGTATAAATGGAAAAAAATGTATTAGTAATATTCAAGTTTCCTCAATTATTTGTCATTTATAAATATACAAAAATTCGAATCAAAAATATATATTTTGGTACATCTGAACTGAGTATACTCAATTAGAGTATTTTGAAATTTTACTACTCGATGCTCGAGTAGTTGATAAGTCTAGTAATTGGAGTCTCTACACGGTACCTACTGTATTCCTATTTTCTTTATTGTTCACTGGCAGGAATACCAATGCAAGTAAAGTAAAGTGGTCAGTTATTTTGCAAAATTGCCATACCGTATACACTCGTATAAGCCCTTCCATTACTTATCCTGATATCTGACTATTGATCATAATAATGTAAACCATCTTTCCCCTTGAAATATTCCATAGCTTACGATGAATACCATACTAAAATTCTGGAACTCTGCTGGAAGTTTCCATCCAGTTTCGTTCAAGTAACGAATTTAAATAAAATAATAAGTACATCCAATGTAATACAATTATGTCGAAGCTGCTTTCGTTAACTGCTCTTAGAGCAAACCTTTTTCTACATGTAAAAATAGCTATTATATTCTGAAATTTTCTTTCAATATAAATGATGGATAGTATACTAACCACGGTCTTACGGTCACGAGTAGGGTTTCCAATTCCGGGCCAAAATTTTGATTCCGGGATTCCATGATTGTAATTAGTCGATCCTGGGATTTGGATATTTGTATAGGTCGATACTTTTCATATTTCAGGAGCTAGTTTTCAAAAGTGGCCATTGAGAATGTGAGATATTTTCATTATTTTTTCCTCATAAATTTAAATTGAAGAATTACGGATAATTTGTAACAGTCAAAACTTTTTCATGTGAGAAAAAAAGGTTTTAAAACTAAAAACTGGCAGTTGAAAAAAATATTTTGGAATTGACCACTTTTGAAAATTACCTCCTGTTATATATAATACTAGTAGTGCTACCCGGCGTCGCTCGGACTAAGCGACCAATTATTATTTAATGTTATATCATTCGACATAATTATATCACAAAATCTAACATCCAAAATAGAGTTAAAATAAAATCACAAACTTTATTTAATTTGACCCACAGACATACATACGCCGTTTCGGTTTTATATATTTGATTATCCATTTTAATTTATAATTAAAAATAGTTAAAAATAATCGATGTCGCCATCTTTAATATAAATATTATATTAAATTTCTTTGTCCTTTATTGTACAGCGAACATATTTTATTGAAATGTACAAGAGTGTCGGTCGCGTTCAAATGACAACTAATTGAAATTAAAAATATGTCTGGTTATGCACATAGCATAAAGGGGAGCATTTTTTTTAACATTTCACATTGTTAAAATAAGGACACATTAATAGAAATAAATATATAACGTTTTTTTATGACAAATCCATTACCATCCATGATGTTGGGATCAATTTAGGAATTATATTTGGCAATAATTTAAACATTATTTATCGCCATTAATGAGCTCCAGTTTTGTTACTTGATATTTGTCAGAAGTACACTTTATATTACGGTTTCTGTCATATTAACTTGTTTATGCTTGATAAATAAATCAATCCCGATAATTTCGTGATTAGGTTTTCTTATCCCGGGATTCATCAGGTATCAAAAATTCTCGGGATCCCGGTATTGGAAACCCTAGTCACGAGCTAGTATAAATAAAAAAACAGAATTTAAAATCAGGGAAATCTAAGACACAACATTATGGTAATTTTCTTCGACAATTTTATAATATAAGCGATTTTCAATCACGAGATTATGTATAAATTATCAGATTTTTTTACGAACCTCGTTATGGATTTTACGATGGAAAATATAGAATATATGACGCATATACTACTGGAATCGTAATCAGAAACCGATATATCCAATTTTATTGCGCTCACATTTATTGGAATGAGTGGTTCGTAAAAAAGTTTATTTTTCTTTATTGAAAATACAATAGAGAAAAACTGTCTTTCAATAAAACTAACTATAAAGGGTGGAATAAGAAAATTTCATTTAACACTAACATTACCAAGTGAACGTATGAGTTTGTGCTGCTGGACGCCTCGTAACTGATTTTCAATACTAACTTGGGATTTAAGGAGTTTTGGAGATTCATATATTTTGAAACATTGCATACAAAAGGTATCTAACGACTTAGAAATGTAAGAAAAAACGTGGCAAAATTAATATTCTTTTTGTCGGAGTCGTGTTTTTGGTAAATTTTGGAGTTGGAGTCGTGTTTTTGGTCAATGCTGGAGTTGTGTTATTTTAACGACTCCACAACCCGGACTTTTTGTTAATGCGATTATTGAATAAATAAACGTTAATGTACTCTGTATGAAGTCTCTTAAATTTATCAGATTTGAATTGAATTGTTCAAGAATATATAAACTTATTATAGTAATATAATATTTATTACTTATCCAATGAGAATGAAAGTTTATATTTAGCAATACATTTTTATTAAAGTCGTTCTTATTTATGGAACGGCTTACTAAACTTTCCAGAGGCAGAGCAGAGCTTTCAAATAAAAGCAACCCATTCTCGTTACCGAGGAGGCTGTATTTTATTTCCAAATCTATTTTGAACATTTGCCAATTTTTTTTGCCGATTTCAATCTATTCGGGTGAAAATAAGTTAGTGAACTTTTTGTGGTGAATTCGGAAATCGGAAAAATTCGTCCGATAACTCTTGATACACGAAAATTTCAGCAGTATTTTCTATTGTGCTATCTATGATTGTGGCGAGAATATTATTGATCTCACTCATGAATATCGTGAGATATATTTGTGTTGATTTTTTCGATGAAAGTGGAAGTTATACAAAAAGTAATATTTAACAAATACAGTGCCAATGTTTTTTTAAACGAGATACACAAAACAGAATGATGGCTTGAGCATGCCCCTGTTTGATCAATACAAATGTATTCAGATTTAAATAACACAAAATTATTATGTAAAAACAAATTTATAATATCCCATAGTGAAAAATGTCATGTCTGTCATGATAGATTGCAGAACTCAAAAGTAGCAATGTATTTAAGTTCTAGAACAATTATATAATATATTGTTGATAGCTATTTGGCTTACGCTTCCGAAATAATAATTTTGTAAGAACTAATCATTCAGTAAATTATTAAAAGTAAATTATTCGTGGCGCAGTGGCAACGGATTTGTTTTGCGTGCCGGACCGCCCGGGTTCGATTCCCGGTACGAGCGGATTTTTTCAGTCGTTAAATTTGTTCAAAGGCATGGGTATTTGTGTTGTTGAAAATCCCTTCCAACCTTTCCGATCCCAAAGAGCGACACATAGTGACAGCGATTAGTCCTGTCCTAGTACTCGTATCCTTTCCATCCCTACTCTCGTCGAAAAAGAGAGGTTGAGCAACTGAGTAACAAGCAGTTCTCGTAGAAAAACATATGTTGAGATAAACTCCACGTGCTCCAAGGAGCGGACATGGTCAAAAAAATTATACATATTAACACCGCTAGCTTACTCAATCTCCACTCAGATGAAAGATGTTTTTGTAGTAAATTTCAAATATGAAAACAATGAAAGATGAAAAAAAATGAAACAATGAGAAATTAGCAAGAAAATAAACGTATTTACAAATACATACTTTAATAAGATGACCGGTATATATATTATGTCAGGAATAGATCTGATTAGAAAACTGGAAAAGTTACAGTTAATTGCGATCAGTATACACACACGAATATACCAGTTACTATATGTAGAGTTGGCGGAGCAGGCTCCTAGTTTCTTGCTAGAGTGGTTACAGACAAGGCCTTTATTTTCCGTTCCCGAATGTAAGCTAGCTAATCATTGACAATGTATAAGTTTCTATCAGCTGAATGCTTTGTATGGAGAACACATTTAAGAAAAACCCTTACGAGATCATTAAAAAGGTTCAATTCTTACCAAGAATTGCTTGAAATGTTGGCGTAAACTTGAAGAGTCATCTATTCTTATAATATACATGCCCAGTCCCTAAGTCCTCCTCGTAGGGCTGTTTCTACATTTGCCTACGCTAATGGAAACAATGATGTCAAATAAGGGTGGGTGGAGGATAAGGTTATGGTCAACGTCCTGACAAAGTTCTCGGAGTTTGTTTTTAAAATTTAAAGATTTTCACAGCTCGCAGAATGAACGAGATACTGTTTGTATCGATACAAAGAGCAAGGCGAACAAAGCATAGTGACGTAAGCTGGCTGGGCGATATTTTATGATGCTGCATCGCCGCCTACTTTTGGTGAAAGATATTGTGACGCGGCTTACTACCGGCATGTCTTAGCCGCCCATACTGAACCCGCCCACGCAGAAGGACACCCATTGACAACCTCTTGGTGCAAATCCAAACAGTGTTACTGTCAAGAATTATTCAACAGTATTGATTAAATAAACTATTAGTTACTTTTAAGGTTACTGTCAATACTTGGTGGAATGGTATTATAATAAAAATAATAAAACATTTTTAGTACTTATTTAACATAAATTTTATTGGATCAGAACCGGTTTCGCTCATGGCGAGAAATGTCAACTGATAAGAAATACAACGAAACAGTGATATTTATACAAAAGTTAAGTAAGAATTACAAGGTATGACAAACAATTGGTATTCCAACTGAGCAAATAAATTTAAGCAAAATACAAAAGGTCTGGGGCCGGATTGTCGACCAAATAACTATGTACACATAAGTTATATTTAATTCAATAAAACACGTTGCTACATCTTATATATTTTTTATTTATATAATGAACGACATAATAATATTACTGATTACAAATTTAAATGTTGGTTGAGTGTGGAAGTAAGATTGGCCTTGTACTTGAATTACAAGACTCTCCATATTGGCGATGATATTGCTTAAGGATAATCGCACAGAATTTTCGAGATTTTCATTTGTTATCCTCGTTCAAATTTTTGATCTAGTGTGTTTCATCCTCGAAAAAAACTGATCGCTCGTATACATATGTGCTGCCGAAAATACAAATGATTTTTCATGCAAATGTGCGTACATTTGTATATTTTTCATCCACCAAATATTTATAAAAATCCGTCAAAGCAGTGGTTTTAGCAATAAATCCCCCGCTTAATAAGTTCCATCTGCAAATTTCGTAGAAAGATTTCGAGGAAATTTTCGCAAATGAATAAATTAGAATTAACGACTGTATATTTGTATGAGCTGATAGACTAGGAAAATAGTTTTAAAAAAAAAAATGAACTAAATTATTTTTTCAATTAGATGTAAAAGGGCCGGACAAAATAGCCCGGTGGGCCGGATCCTATTGAATATTATTAATAGATTTATTTCCATGTATGCAAAATATATTTCAACAATAATAGAGAATTAAACGACTCAAATTTTCAATGGGTTTGATGTTTTTTTTTATAATTCTCGCAGTAGAAAAAACCTTAGACGATTATTACTAAAACGAGTATTACTCGAGTGTTTTTCAAAATACTCGAGTATCGTGTACTTGGAAAATGGACGAGTATACTCGAGTATCGAGTACTCGATACTCAATTGGAGTCTCTACCTCTTAGCAATGCAAGCTATTACATCAAAAAATCAATTACAATGAATTATCATTAACACCTTTTATATTCTTATTAAGTTATAATATATGTAGTAGCGTATATTTTTATAAGGTCTGTTCTTGTCAGTTCAAGTACATCGGTCCACAATAAATGCCTGAAGATGCCGAAAGGCGAAACCCGCGTCGTAAGCGACAAAACTCATGGAAAAGTACAAAATTCAAACGGTTCAAATGTATATATGCGTTATTTAAGTAAATAAAATTATTCGCCAACTTGGAGCATATGGTATCCTTTCGGAGTATATCTCAAAATACAAGGACTAGTGGTTAAGTTCATCGCTTTCGCTACATGCCCCGCTTTGTTTGGGATCGCAAAGGTGGGAAGAAATTTTTAACACATTGCCTTCGAACAGAGTCGATGGTATCTACTGAAAAAATCTGCTCGTGTCGGGAATCGAACCCCTAACTAAGTTGACTTCTGCACCATGGACCGAACTATCGCATTATAAATAAAGTATTTGTTCTCTTATAAGTCTTTCCTATAATTTTTTTTGCTATCGAATAACCTTTAAAAATTTTTAACCGAGCTTCAAACGATGTTATGTTGAAAAACTATTATACTAACCGTACCCTGCGCGCGTTTACGCCAAACGATGTTATGTTGATATCAAGGGGGTTGTTTGGCGGGGTTGGGGTTTCTTTTATGCCAAAATTACTCGAAAAATTCTAGGGGTTGGTATTTGCAATAAATTTGTAAAGTTTCACATCGATCGAGCGGTTTAGTAGTCCATCGATGCTCGGACTAAGTAAACGACCAATAATTATTTAATGTTATATCATTCGACATAATTATATCACAAAATCTAACATCCAAAATAGAGTTAAAATAAAATCACAAACTTTATTTAATTTGATGACAACCCCATTCTCGCCTATTAAAATGTCCAAATTCAAGGAAAAAATCTAATTTGCTGTCAAAGAAATGTCAAATAATACCTTCACGTAAATAATAAACATTATTATATTAATAAAAGCCGGGAAAAAGTTGGTAGAAGACTAATTTATTACATTTTGACTAAATGTCTTCGCCGATAAAAATTCAAACAAATTTTCTTTCATATTCGTTTTTATGGCAACTTGCAACCACAATTCAAAAGGGAATTACAGACATACATACATACGCCGTTTCGGTTTTATATATAAGATTATAGAACGCATCATGTAATCAATGAATTGATTCGACCTGTTTGCAATCATTGCATTTCATTAATGATTAATGAAGAGTGGCGCCAGCGAAGAATAGTTGTTTAGACGGTGATATCATGAATATGAAGAGCTTTTTAAAGTTAACATGATTAAAAGCTCTCATCGAATCTGTATTTCCAACACGTCTCTTTCCCTAATGAAATCGATCGCTGTGGAAAAAATGCCTCTTCTATTCAGGGCTGGTGAAGTATTTGCAACGTATTTTAAATATATAAAGGGTATTTAACACAAACACCCATTGTCTTCGGACAGAATCGATACATCGAAATAATCTGCTTGTATAAGGATTCGCTGGCTGCACCTCGGACTGGGCATTACCGGGTATACAATTGAAATAAGCTGGGCTGTGTACGAGTCAGAGTATTTTTTTGCATATAAATGGTATTTCAATAGGGACGCTCAAAATATCTTACTTTGTCCTGCTGAGTAGATTATTCATTGTTTAGTGGCCAAATTTGAGTCAACCAGTTTGGTAAATAATCGGCCAACACCTACCTGTACGTCATCAAAATACAATATCTGGTGAAAACATTGCTGCTGTGTGTGAAAGTGTACAGGAAAACCCAAGGCAGCTTATTTCTCGTTGTTCACAAGAACTTGGCTTTTCTGCGACTTTCAACTTGGCGAATTTTGAATCGGGCCTTATGTCTGCACCCGTATAAAATCCAACTAACCAAGGAACTTCAGGTAAACGACCACAGAAAACGCCTGATTGGGTTCTGGAGCAGTTGGAAGTTTACCCAAATTTGTCAAAAAAGTCAACTTTAGCGACATGGCCCATTTTATAATGAATGGATATTGGCAGAAATTTAATGCCGTAAAATATACTTACAAATGAAATTAAAATTTAGTCGAAATCTCACAAACAACTTGTTTTATTTACATTTCAAAACTAAGCGTCCTTATAAAAAGACCCTTTATTTTCGTTCTATTACAGAAGTAAGTACACGCAAGTGATTCGCATCTCATGAAGTAGTTTTAACTTAAGGGGGTCACCCCATGTGATATTTTGAAAAAATGCTTTTTTTTGCATAAGTTGATTCCTAAACACGTATAGAATATGCTGGTAAAGTGAATTTTCAATATTCGAAGTGACTGGAAAGATACTGCAGTTAGACGACACTTGTTTGGGGGCGAGGCACCGGGCCTTTTGTGACGCTTCGGTTTATTACATGAGGCCTTTCGATACACATGTAATTTCAATTCATGAAACAAGCCAACATTAAAGCAAGATCATAGCAAGAAGCTTCAAAGACTTAAAACAGGAAGAAGAAAGAATTCTTTATGGACCAAGCACAGCAGATTGATGGGGGATAAAGATTTCATAGTTTAAATCGTATTTGAACTTTTAAACGCGTTTTTCTCAAAACTGTGTTTTTATAACTGGTCTCCACGATATCTCAAGAATGGCTTAACCGTTTGCTTTGAAATTTCAATGGTAGATTAAACACATGTATTTTTATCGTTTGAACTAGGACAATGAAACAATTCTGAGCAAAAATGGTGTACCGTGCACTTGGAATGCCTGAAGATGCCGAAAGGCGAAACCCGGGTCGTTATCGACAAAACTCATGGAAAAGTACAAAATTCAAAAAATTCTAATCTCTTTAAAGATTCATTGGAATTTCTTTTTCCTGTATTTAGATTTTAGAATACATGTAAGTTCATATGTATTTTTTTCATTATTTTTTCTGCAATCAATCTGCAAAATGATTATCTTTTGAAGCTGATAGCTGAAGCACAACATATTAAATGAATTTTGAGATTCTATAGATTCCCGACCGCGATGCGTTATTTGTTGAGACGGGACGTTTGTAAAAGCATATAGATATGTATGTACTCTGTAAATTTATTCCGGACGTGTGATGTTTCAAACATGAATCAAAAAAATCACATACCTAGGAATAGCGGCTCTTCTTTCTGATATAAGAATGCTTGAAAGTGAGTTTTATTTGCGAAATTTCTTACCTGTTCTTCAATAAGAGGTAAACTATAAGTTTATTGATGAAATAACAGTGCTATTTTAACATAAACATCCGCTAATTATACTCACAGACACCCGAATATTTACATATTATGTAGTTGATACGAGACACAGAACTGACATTAAGAGTATTGGCGTTTGCTTACTAAAAACATCTTTAGACTGTCCAGAATAGTCAAAATAAGTCAAAGTGCCTGTGGTCCAGTGGCAAGAGCTTTGCCAAAGCGATCAGGTGGGCCCGGGTTCAATTCCCGGCATCGTCAGATTTTTTCAATTACAAAAGAGATCTTGGACTTGGTATGTGTAATTTTTCGCTGAGTTGTTTTCGACTGATTCATTCTTTATCATCGAGCTTATCTCGTATGAATTGCACAATTGAAAATATTTGGCGCATTGGCATTAGCTTTAATCCCAAATATTTTTTTATTTCTACAAAAAAGATTACAAATTAATAAAAAAAGTGAATTACAGCAAATTTTTGATGCTGCATGGTACGTGCGTACACAGAGATTTAACTGCACACAATATTCGCGAGTTCGTTCGTGAAAACTCTCAAATGTTTCACAAAGGCAGTGGGCTATCATTGTAGCCTAACGATCTCTTACCTGCATAATTATGACGAGAAATCATCCGAGTATAGCTTAAAACCAAAGTATCATTCTTCTCGATGGTAAAAAGATAAAGAAGCTGACCTCTTGAACTGACTTCACTAGGGATTGTTCCTCACTACAGCGATCAAGAGAATTCAATTTGAATTTGAAAACTAAATTTTGAGACGAAGGAAACGGGAAGAACTTGGACGCTTATGCGCGCCAGAACTTAAAGCGCTATAAAATAGATAGCCGATATATTACTTACCCTCGTTCAATAACAACTGCATAAAGAATATTTAAAGCCTTTTCCTTAACTGGGAGTGTCTTTAAAGCAACTGCACAAGCCGTAATCGTTCAAAAAATGAATACCTCTAGGTAATCAATTTTCAAAGTTATTCAATTTTTAAAAGAGTTAGAAACCAAGACATTGGTATTTTATTTCAGTATTCTTATGCTTATCAACTCAAAGAGCTTAATTTGCTTTCCATATGATGCCGTGAATTTTTTGAATGCCTTGTAATTTATTCGAGATGCTGTCAAGTTGACATGACCGACTGATTCGACTGATGATCGTATCGTCTTGAGCGATATTTTTCGTACGTTGTGATCAAGATGTTGGACTTTCACCTAATCAGCCAAGATGGAAGAGCTTGGTAGCGTTAGGTTCGCGGTTAGCTACAAATTAACTGGCTCTGAAATCAGAAATCAACGACGAACTTGGGAGAATTTATTATGAGGCTGAAGAAGCGCATTGTAGTATGGTCGCTGCGTGATATGTAAGAGGAATTTCGCGAATTCAATCAGCCAAACGTTTTTCGTTTATTGTAGGCAATTTTATTGTCGGCCGCGGTCAATAGACTAAAGCGGTCGCGTGCACCTCACGTCGTGCAATTCATTGGTTCGTTTTCCCGCCATACCATCAATTACGGGAAGTCCCCGAGGCGTCCAGGACGCTGGTCACAGAATCTTATATATATATATATAAGCACATGACACCCGCGAAAGAAATGTTAGATAAATAATCTATTTCTAAACTGGCGGTTTCTTGAAAAAACTCCATTTTATATAGTAAATGATTTCAGTTTCACAAGAATTAATCAAATGAATCATTTTTTTCTGTGCCAATTCCACAGACAGAGGTATCTCGAGATACGACTGCCCTAACATACGAGATATTTGAGATACGAGCCGTCGAGCGAGCTAAGTTTTGCTTTGAAATACACGTTATACGATGAAGGGGTGCATCTGAATGTATTGGTGGCAAATCCGTATATGTATATCGGTGTTGGTATTGGATTCTACTTCGACTGTCAAACGCAATGGACCCACTATAAAAAAACATACTTCGCTCCATCTCTTTCGCACAATCGACAAATCCCATACGTAAGACATATGATGGCGTTCTACAACTGCTCCACAACGCCACATTTTGGGGGCTGGAACGGATTAATGGCATTTCAATTAATTTCAACGGGAAAAATTGCTTTGAGATACGAGCAAGGTTACGGAATGAATTAAACTCGTATCTCGAGGTACCACTGTATTTAATGATCGCAAGTGTTATTAAATGATGAAATATAAATAAAAAAAATGGTTTTAATATAATTAATGAAAAGGTTTATCAAATAATTAGTATAAAAAAGAATCACAGGAATTTACAAATAATCATACCAATTAGGCACAAATGAAAATCGATTATCTAAAGCTAAATTTCAACATCTTTCTCCACGTAATCAATCACTTTAGAGAACATGAAAAAGTAAGCAAAAATAGTTCATAAATCATCAATACGAAAAATGTGAGAATTTTATTGAAACGAAACTGAAAACCAATTAATAAAAACAATTTAAGAACCAAAGTTATTCTACACGACACTGAATTTAGTGGGAAAGAAGATTATTTTTCCAACTCATAAACCAGTAAAAATATTATTATTATTTCTTTCACGCTTTTCACCACAGCTATAAAATAAAATTGATAGCTATTTTTCCACTACGCCATCGTCGAAGCTATTAAATTATTTTTTAAATGAGGTTTACCTTCGATGTAAATCAGTTTAAATATTAATAATAAGGCGTTTTAAGAGAGCTTTAAGCTTTAACCTCTAAAAGCCCTACGGTCCCGTACGGGACCAGTGATTATGGTGCACTTCGCTATCGGACTACACTGATTTATGATAATAGTTTTCAACATATGAATATAAGCTTTCATAAATAATGTCTTTGAAATACCGATTCATATTTTTATTTTCGGTTTCGTTAAATATTTTTGTCATTATGAGGAATATAAACATCTGTGTTACAAGGTTGACTCTTGGGATATGCGTTATGTTATATCGGGTGGACATTGATAAATCAGCTTTATTCACACTATACTATATATTTCAATGGTAATACAGATTTTTTTCGATACGTAGAAATTGATATTTGAGGCTGACCGATTCTTTTTTCAAGATAGCTATAGCTAAAATGAATTCTGTGGAACATGAAGCAATTTCACATAAAATTTGTAATGCCAATTATGTTGAGAATTTTCTGTTAATGTTATCTGCTAGGAGACCATGTGTTTTTCGTCTGGCAGTAGATATTGTTTGAGAAGGGAATTCGATCCCGGGATCCAGAAGTTTTTCAATACCTGGGACTAGAAAACTTTATCTCGAATTTTTTTGGATTGATTTTTTTGTTAATTACAAACGAATTATTATGAATAAAATCGTTATATTTTGTGTACTTGCACTTGTCGTTTTTGGAACTTCGGATGCTCGTGGATAGTAAATTATTTGCTGCGTTATGCATATTTGACAGTTCGAATATAAAAAAATCATAACAATCAAAAAATCAACTAGAAGTCAGTTATGGTGATAAAAATGTTTGAATGAGTGCCAATTAAATTAGATTCTAAAATTGATCCCAAACTGTTTCGTTCACTTTTAAAGGTGTTCACTGTCAATACTTGGTGGAATGGCATTGTAATAAAAATAATAAAAAAATTTTAGTACTTATTCCACATACAATTTATTGGATCAGGACCGGTTTCGTTCATGGCGAGAATTATAAACTGAACCGAGCACTATCATGTGTGTAACTGTTTTCATAATTTTTATTGTGCTCTCATTTCAAATCCCGGTATCTTTTTATTGCAGTCCCGAGATCTCGGAATAAAACTTTTGTCCTGGGATTGGAATCCCTACCTTGTAGTAATAATATTAACCTTTTTATATTTTACCCCATGCTGAGTAAATTAATTGCTAATTGAAATGTTTTATAAAACCCAATTGACTTTAAATGTAATATAAATTTTCCAATGCTATCAGGGTGGCAGTTTCAACAAGATGCGGGCCTATCGAAGCGGGTAATTTAATTGTTCCAAATTTAAATTGAACCGATGATTTGAAATGAGCTTTTGGCATTTTGGGATGGCGGTGTCATTTGAGCGGGAAAAATATAATTATTATTTTAATGCACTAGTTATGGTAAGAAAGGTTATTTGTTTTTTATTCCAATTCGATAATGGATATTAACATCAGAAAAATTACGTGAAACAAATATCAATCTCAGTCAATTCTTGGTGGAAATGCATTATATTTAATAAAACGTCTCTATCTCATATATTTGATCAGGACCTATTATTTTTATCATCTATTAAGTCAAGCCTTGCCGATTATTTATTTTAAGCCTATAATTTAGAAATAAAACATTTATATATAACTAAAGTCAGGGCCGTATCTAGGGGCAGACGAATAAGGCGGTCGCCCTGGGCGCCGAAGTGATAGGGGCGCCAAAATGATGCCAGGATGAAAATTTAAAATTCAGACATTTGGTATTGAAACTGAAGCAAAATTGAAATGTTAACATGGATGATGTTTGATTTAATGCAATCAGTTGCACGTACCGATATTGTTCTTGAAAACACATTTTTTTTGAAATTCACGCGTTTGTCCTTGGAAGGGTACCATCTATTATAGGGGAGGCGCAAAATCTACTCCTTACCCTAGGCGCTAGAGGGCTAGAGGCTAGAGGTTATTGGTACGGCCCTGATTAAAGTAGTTGTAATCAAGCAAAATTATGTAAATAGTTTACAAGGATCGGTTGTGGGATCAATAATTAAGAAAAGTATTTAATTGCTCATAGCTAATTACGTTTATAAGAGATTTTTATAGATTTCAATCCCAGAAGAAATAGTTTCGTCGACGAAATAGTTATTTTATGTAAAAATGTTCTCAATTTTCATTTTGTGTCGTTTAAATGAATAAATTTATAATTATATAGAAAACTTTTTTATTTTAAAACATTCTACTCCACATTAAACCATATAAAAGTGAGTTGCTCTGTAGATTCAAAACACATTTAAAGTTGACGGAATTTTAATATAAATTTTGAATCGTTTGAATTTTGTACTTTTCCATGGGTTTTGTCACTTACGACCCGGGTTGCGCCTTTCGGCATCATCAAGCATTTCAAGTGCACGGATGTACTTGACTTAACTGACAGCACAGAGTAGCACAGCAACAAAACTCATGGAAAAGTACCGATTCAAAAAAATACTAGGAGGTCTACCGAAAACGGAAAAAAATCAGCAAGCGGTCTAAGAGACAAAAGAGTTTGGGGACCTCTGAATTAAATTTTAAAATAAAATTTATATTTTTGCTGTAAAATAATTATAGTTTGATTGTTGAGTGAAACCTGATCTTAATCCCTTTGGAGTAATATAGATTCAAATTAAATCCAGCTAGTAAAATAGTTCAATTAAAATTTAACAGTACTCAATTTCTGTTACAGGAAAAGTACTTATCGAATTTATTACGATTACGAGAGTTAAAACAATTTTCGATTTCGTTACTGATTTACAGCTCAAACATCGTTAAAGATTTAAAAGCCTTTTTATTGTTTTAGCACAGAAAGGTTTAGTTTGGGTCATAAGTTACAACTAAAATACGTAATATATTTTTATGCGAAACTCTAAGGGTGTGGCCACAGTGACAGGCGTATCTTCTTGCGTGGCGTATGTATAGTATTTTTATTTAACGGGGACTTGGGCGGTAAGCCTAATCCCTTCCATCTTTGTGAGTAATTACATTTCAGTTTCTTAATTATAATAGCAATTGATTTTAAATAACAATTCATTTTTTACAATTTGAAAGCAGGAAACGTGGCGTATCGTCACTTGCTTCATTATCAAAGGATGCCGTTAACGATGGCGCCGTCTGAGAAGTCGAAGCGCAGCGTAAATTCCGAAGTCAAACCAGTTTGAAATTTAGCAGCGCTCGCTTTAAACAGGTCGCTATGTGTCCCGTTTTTTTTGGGATCGGAAAGGCGGGAAGGGATTTTTAACAATACAAACACCCATTGCCTTATCGATTTTTTTTAACCATGTCCGCTCCCAACTTGGAGTAAATGGACTCCTCACGGAGTTTATCTCAATATATGTTTTTCTACGAGAACTGCTTGTTACTCAGTTGCTAAACCTCTCTTTTTCGAAGAAAGTAGTGATGGAAAGGATACGAGGACTAGGACAGTGATAGTGATTAGCTAATCGCTGTCACTATGCGTCACTCTTTGGGATCGGAACGGTGGGAAGGGATTTTCAACAACACAAACACCCATGCCTTTGAACAGATTTATCGACTGAAAAACTTTGCTAGTGCCAGGAATCGAACCCGGGCGGTCACGGAAGCCAACGATTTTGACAAAAATAGACTTTTACTTCAATTTATTTGCTTAATTGTATTACCAATTGTTTGTCATACCTTTTGATTCTTTCTTTTCTTTTGTATTAATACAATACTATTCGTTGTATTTCATAGAAATTGATAATGCTCGTCATGAGCGAAACCGGTCCTATTCCAATCAATTTTATGTGGAAAAAGTACTAAAAATGTTTTATTATTAAAGTATTTTGTATTTAGGCAATAATCTAGATGCGTTTCTTTTATCCTGAGAACTGAAACCGGTCCTAATTTTATAAATTTTCTGTGGAATAAGTACTGAAAATGTTTATTCCATAAAGTATCAAGAGTGAACACCGTAAAAGTGATGTTGAATAAATATGTACGATGCTATCCCGCCATGGGCACGGGATTTTTTCTAGGCTGGCGGAAGTGTATTAGGTTGCCAGGTCTTGCGACGGCGTTAGTATCGCGTGCACGATCGCCGCATCTTCAGCCTATCTTGAGGGTCCGGGCTTCTAAACACAGCCCGCCGGGTTGATAGGTCGTGCAGTCTCTAATCGACAAGCTGCTTCGCTCCTGGCTCGCTCACGGAAAATTGCCAACGAGGAATGTATCTCAGATAGATGTGGGCTAAAATATATACCACGGATAATCACTGTAGAATATTGATATCTAGCATTAGCAGTATTTTGGTTTTATAGCTGTAATCATAGACTTAATAAAAAATGTTCAGCTTAGTTACTTTTCAATTGTTAGTATCATATTTTTTAGCTTTGCTATCAATTCAGCCATTCAAGATAAAAGAAACACACCTAGATTCTTGCCAGTTTTGATTTATGAATGCCACTAAATTCAAAATCTTATATATAAAACCGAAACCGGGGATGTATGTCTGTAATTCCCTTTTGCATTGTTGTTGCAAGTTCAAACAAACGAATTGATTCGCTCGCGAAAGTTTCGACGGTAAATTTGTTTCGTTATCAATGTGTGTGTAGAGACTCCAATTACTCGAGTATAGAGTAGTACATTTTACAAAATACTCGAGTACTCGAGTAGTTTCATATGAACCAAAATATCTTATATATAAAACCGAAACGGCGTATGTATGTCTGTGGGTCTGTAATTCCCTTTTGCATTGTTGGTCATTAAGTTGCCAGTTGTTTCAACTTGGCCCGTCTGAATTTACGCGCTGAGGTGAACATAACCCCAAATTGGTCCGAGCGAAGCCGGGTTCGAATACTAGTACTATTATAAAATATATTAAATGCACTTATTGTGGTTTTTACATTGTTAATGTTATAGCCTGGACTGCTAAGAGGTCTTCAATATTTAATTATAGTCTATTTTGCTTCAATTTATTTGCTTATTTGTAATACCAAATATTTTTCATACCTTGTAATTCTTGCTTAATTTTTGTACAAATATCACTGTTTCGTTGTATTTCTTATCTGTTGATAATGCTCGCCATGAGTGAAACTGGACCTGATCCAATAAATTTTATGTGGAAAAAGTACTAAAAATGTTTTATTAATTTTATTATAATTTCATATCACCAGGTATTGACAGTGAACACCTTAAAAGTGATATTCTGTTTAATTATGCGGATATTTAAGCCAATAAATTTTTATGTCAGTAAAGTGTCAGACATATTGGCGTTTTAGTCGGCGTATTATGAATCTACTGATGGCTTTCTTTATCCTGTATTACATAGTATCCCTCGATTAACACGGAAGATAGGTTCTGCTAGATCACCGTGTTAAACGAAACTGTGTTAAGCGAGACTAACAAATGTATGAAAAAGAGGTGATAGGTTCTTTTTTAGAAATATTAAAGAAATTGTTAGATAGGACTGAAAATTTATTGAAACATTATGAACACAGATAAAAGATAATATTTAATGTCACTCTCACTAGAAGATATTAATTACAATGACGAATTTCATTTTTTTTAAATTTCATGATATTTTTCGACTATTTTGTTATGTAAAAACAAAACGGCTAAGAATTTTTCACTGTCCTAGTTCAAACGAAGACAAAACATGATTTTAATCTACCATTAAAATTTTAAAGTTATCGGTCGACCAGTTTTTGAGATATCATGGAGATCAGTTAGGAAAACACAGTTTTGAGAAAAACGCGTTGAAAGTTCAAATACGTTTTAAACTATGAAATCTTTACTCCCCATTATTCTGCTATGCCTGGTCTATAGATAATTCTTTCTTTTTCTAATTTTAAATCTTTTGAATCTGCTTGCTTTGCACTTGCTTAAATTTTGGTTAGTTTCATGAATTGAAATTACATGTATATTGAAAGTTCTCATGTACAAACCGAAGCGGTTTTCCGCCTCCAAACAAGTCGCCTAACTGCAGTAACTTTCCAATGACTTCAAATATTGACAAATCACTTTACCAGCATATTTTACACGTGTTAGTTAAAAAAAGATTGTTTTAAAATATCACATAGGGGCCCCCCTTAAGAAATGTTTGTTCTATTGGTTCTCAAAAATATTTGTTTACCATTGAACAAACAGCAATTTTCTATCCATCATATAAAAGTACAAGTTACTCTATGATTCGAAGCACTTATTCCTGCAATCTTGACCGGGGCTTATTCCTCATGCCCTAGAATAGTCATCAATCTTTATAGATCTGGGGCTATTTGTTGACCGCTCGTTGCCTAGCCTATCAATAGTCAGGCTATCGTAATAATTGTTTGCAATCAAAAGGAAACTGCGCTGAAACAAATCAGGAGAGTGAAACCTTTTAAATAATATTAATAAAATACCTGAAACATTAATATGATGGCTTAAAGAGTAAATTTGCTATCTCCTTTTCTGTCAATTGTGCGCAGAAGTGTGTAAAAGCTGATTATTTTGGTACTTTCAAACCGATCGGGAAAATTTCAAATAGGACTTTCAAACGATTTTCTTGTACCACCGCTGAGAAACAATGAATGCATATTAGGTGACAATAGAAAATGGTGGAGTTGGATAATTAGCAGGGTAGGTTTTAGAACGACAATGGAGTTATCAAATTTTCCTAAACGTTTTAACGATGCACTCAAATAAGTTTTGGTTATAGAAGTTTTACGGGACATGCACATTGCATGATTCATCAAGATGGCATTATTAAGTCATTTTCAGCCAAAAGTGGAGTTAATAAAATTACTCTTTAAGCCATCGATATATCATTTAAGTATTTTATAGTACAGCTCTTACTAAAGTTTTTTATTCGTTACTCAAGTCTTGTATGTATTTTTATTAAATATATTTCTTTCGGCTGATCCGAGGCCAAAATGAAAATTCCACCATTCTTAAAAATGTTAAATTGAATGTTCTTGATAATTTTGTTTAGGAATTGTGAACATGAGTTGTTTGTTCTTCCAAGGGGTGTAACCAGTTTACCAATAAGGATGGCACTAGGAAAAGCTTATAAGATTGTAAGCGGTATGGATTTGGATGCCAACATATTTCACATGCACGTGAGTGAGTTCAGACGAGTACTATTTTTAGGTATAATGATGATTTTAAAATAAAGGAAGTAAAATCAACATGTTCGCGATGAGCGAAACCGGTCATGACCTTTTATAAAATGGCGGGCTAAGCACAAAGCTTTTCACAAAATTTCGGCCCCCTAGAGACAGAAACCTAGCATATTTTTCTCTACTTTTCAGAAGAGCCAAAAAACGTATCAAAAAAGTAATTAATGTTACCTATTGTTTAGTAAGCACAAATTAACTTTTCATTATATTTAAAGATGCTCTGGCTTTATGATTTTTAATTGTTATAGTCGGAGTCGTGGAGTCGGGGCTTTTTGGCCGGAGTCGGAGTCGTCCCGGCGATTTGGCCGGAATCGTACTCGGAGTCGGAAATTTTGAAAAGGTTGAACTTTTTATTTTTGCATATAATATGTCAAATTTAGCAATTGGTCGGATTATTAGGGTTTATATTTTATTGAATACACATAAATAGGAAAATTAGGCAAAAAAAGTGATGATATTAAACTTTTTTAGTCGGAGTCGGAGTCGTGTTTTTGGTCAATTTTGGAGTCGGAGTCGGAATCGGAGTCGTGGTTTGGTAAATGCTGGAGTCGGCGTCTAACTTTTTTTTACCGACTCCACAGCCCTGGTTATAAGGCTTAGTGGAGCTATGAACTAGAATGTGCTATTAAATTTCAAACTGATTTGTGACTTCGGCATTTACGCTGCGCTTCGGCAAGACTCTCAGGCGGCGCCACTGATGTATCGTTAAATAAATCACAGTTTCTCACGTTGATAAAACAAACATAATCGATGATTTTCACTTAGCTCTCCAACGACGAGTCAAGTCCAAAAGAATTGAAAATAAGTTCACAGGACTGACATTTTTCTGCATAAGTAACAGCAGGAATGTGATTGATGGTTATGCACCACTGCATTGCAACAATGACGGGGAGTGCATTTGAAGGGGCGGACATAGCCTCCTTTGATATGCGAGTGTTGCTGCATTTCCTGATCCAACTTATTCATCTATGTTATTCTATCTGGTGCATCAATGATATAAATTGCAATCATAAACAACCAGATGATTAATACCACTGACAATTGAAGTTAATTTCAATATGATGCACTTACAATTTGTGCTATTCTATGTTTGGTTATTAATGACCCTGGCTTCACATTTTGACATCTTCAGTTCATCAAGTACGCGCATAAAATTCAAACATTCCTCCGACTTATTTTTTTTATTCGACCATATTTATGTGTATTTAATAAAATTTCAACCAATCCGGCCAATAGCTAAATTTTACATGTGATTTGAAAAAGTTTTTCACGACTCCGACTACCACTCCAGCCAAAGCGTCATGTCGACTCCGACTCCACAGCCCTGATTAAAATATATTGTCGAAAAATGTTCCAAGGTTCTTCTTTTATGAGCAATATATTGAAGTTTTTATTTAATTTTTAAAAAAAATGTAATCAAAACTTGTTTAAGTAATCGCTTTACCTGTGTCCGACGAATGCATTGTTTGTTGTCGTGTTTAATTTCTGTATCCGTATACAATTATTGTAAACGCCTTAATTTACTGAATATTTCTATAACAACTGGATATTAATTGACCGGAGCTTTAGAACAGCTTTTAAGTTGTGAAATTTAATGAGTTTTGCGTTTTATGACAATAATAATTGTAAAATTGCAATCAAATATTTGAAAATGCTACGATCTAAGATGTTTTATAGGCAGGCAATTTATCAAAGCAATTAAATAGATTTGCATGTGCCGTTTTGTTTTGCGAATTCCATTCAAATGGATAAAGTCTTTAATTTTAATCTTGAACTTCTTCTTTCTTGGAGCAGGATAACGTCAAGTCTATTCCATGGTAAAGCTGTTTTCGGTGGTAACGTTATAGTCACAACTATTTATTTCGAAAATTGACACACTCTAGATGCAGTTATCCGCAACCCTTTCTCTCCCACGGCACACCAAAGTTTACCCAAGAATTTATCGAAACACCAAAAATAAAAAGAGTATACACAGACAATAAATTATGTTATGCTTTTTTATTGAGTAATAAACATTAAAAAATGATTTTTTTTGTGGACATGTAGTTGTGTTTATTAGGCAAATTATTTGATTTTTCAATGAAGAAACTCGCCGCAGTATGCATTTTAAATATCACTACGTGAATATGATGTCATTTATATGGTTATTTATCTGTCGGGTCTACGGTGCATTGGTCAACGTCGTTGGCATCTGTGTTGGATCTCACGGGTTTGAGTCTTATTACAAGCACCATTTTTGGGTTTTTTTTCTTGGGTTAAAATCTCTACACATCCATTTTATCCTATAAGCGGCACGCAGCGAGAGCGGTTAGCCAATTACTAGTTGTGTCCTTGTCTTATTCTTTATATCCATACTCTCATAGATGAAAAAAAGATGAGCGGCTGAGTAAAAAGCAGCTCTCGTAGAAAAAAAGTAAGTTCACTTACCTCTGGGATGTAATATACCCTACATTGACAGCGGGCATGAATTTGAAAATGTCGTAAAGTAAAGTGTAGTGTAAAAGTCCTAACACGTGTTTTACCACTTTGAGGAGCATTTTCAGACTTTATATTGTAAGGTGCACAATACATGGAATGACAAAGTTTTCAATTTAATATTGAAAAGAGCTTTCTCAAAGGGACCGCCGAATCCATCGAAAATAGTTGTATGGTGTTCCCAGGTTCGACTGCCAATGCTGATAGTTTTAACGGAAGTCTGGGGAGCAGCGAGAAGGATAGGCTTACAATTAGTCCTGTACAAGATTTATCTTTCTTCTTTAGCAACTGAGTATCAAACGTTTTTTATAGTAAAACATATCGAAAAATTTATTGGGAATTTCGCTATATTTTACTTTTAGAATTTAATTTTAGAAGCTCTTCAGTCTTCTGTTTATAGTATAGACTTAATTCTGTATTCCAACACTTTGCGCTTCAATGTAAGGGTTTAATAATTAAGTTATATTCTCAGTAAAATAACAGTGCTACAAACCCGAGCATTATGCTCCAATTAAAGAGGAAACTGGCAAAGTAAATAATGTGTATATTTTAATCAAAACGTTTTCATTAATCACTCAATAATTATTATAAACGGTAGCTGGGAAATTATTAACACTGGTAGTTAGTTGTTACGCCGTTGACGATAATAATTAATATGTGCCCATAGACTTCTAGCTTAAACCGGTCTTGGGCAAGCCCATACATATTATACCAGTTCAGATAATAGCCTGGTCAAAGGAAGCCAGATTACGCATTACAATAATATCATTATTCAATAAAATATGAAAACCGTTTACAAATTATCCGTATTAATAATTAAGATACAGTACGGTTTTTGAATTTATTTCCGAGGATTTTTTTTCAATTTTTAAATAATGAATATCGGTCTCTTTGATCTATTGTTTAGGTTTAGACCTTTGTCTTAGCGATCAGGTGGGTCTGGGCTTAAGTCACTGAAAGGTCATATTTTTTCAATTGAAAAAGAGATCTTGGACATGGGTGAATGTCATTTTTCGTCGAGTTGTTCTCGACTGACACATAACATTTCTCATCGAGTTTATCTCGTATGATTTTTATGTTAAAAATATTTGGCGCATTGTCATAAGCTGTAATGCCATATATTTTTTGTATCCGTTATACAAACATATGAAAAAACATAAATAAATTTACTTATATATCCTAATATATTTGTCATAAGACTATTGTGAATACATGAATCGCTCGGACGGTATTCAAGTAGTCAACGTTTTTGGCTTCGGTTGTGGTTCACGGGTTTGAATCCTTACATTATACTTAAAACAACACAAATAGAATTTCATTGGTAACTTTGATTTTTAAATTCCCGCTCACTTATTAGCTAACCCCTCCCCTGTACAGGCCATAACCTAACTATCCCTACTATTTTTGAAAAAGAAAGAATGAACAACTGGACAACAATTATTTCTAGTACACACTTGGTTTAAACTTAATTGAGAGTACATATACTCTAAATCGGGAGCGGACATGGCAAAAAAATCTAAGATTTCTTCATGATTCATGATTGAAGTTAGTAAAGATAACAAAGAACTTTTCATAAAAATCATAGGGTTGGTGATATGATTTTACTATCGATGTTCACTTTTTTTTAATTTCAATATTTGACAGTTCTGTTGTTTAACCTATTTAATGTGTTGATTATTTTCCTAAAGATGTTAAACATGTAATTTCATCAGCGCAGAAAAAAAGATAGGAAATAAAATATTATATTTACAAAATATTCTCCGAATTTTCCGATTTTTAAAAGATTCTTCAGTTACTGTGGAATTAGTTATTTTAAATGTGGAATCAAAATCTGTTTGTGAAAAGAATTTTATATATAAAACCGAAACGGCGTATGTATGTATGTGGGTCTGTAATTCCCTTTTGCATTGTTGTTGCAAGTTGCCATAAAAACGAATATGAAAGAAAATATGTTTGAATTTTTATCGGCGAAGACATTTAGTCAAAATGTAATAAATTAGTCTTCTACCAACTTTTTCCCGGCTTTTATTAATACAATAATGTTTATTATTTACGTGTAGGTATTATTTGACATTTCTTTGACAACAAATTAGATTTTTTCCTTGAATTTGGACATTTTAATGGGCGAGAATGGGGCGGGGCTGTCATCAAATTAAATAAAGTTTGTGATTTTATTTTAACTATATTTTGGATGTTAGATTTTGTAATATAATTATGTCGAATGATATAACATTAAATAATTATTGGTCGCTTAGTCCGAGCGACGCCGGGTAGCAATACTAGTTTTTTTCATATTTTAACCACTTAATCAGTTTCTCGGGAGCTTAATTGATAGCCATAGTTGTATTTCTTTAGCTTCGCTTGCATTTTATAAATAAATAATAAATGTTTAACACATCAAAGCTATTTTCAATTATTAATCAACCTGCATTATTAATCAAGTACATGCATACATTTAGCCATTAAATGATGATTATTTAAAATTATATACTTACTTTTTATTTTTAATACACCCGTTTATGCGAGACATGAAGCCGCGGGCCTCAGTTGACGACACTTGCTCTCGTGATGTGGTAAAACATTACTTCCTGTAGAGATATTTCTGTCTAGATATTCCTGACAAGATATTGAGCGACAGCGATAGTGAACTAACGGTGTTTGGTTAGAGTCGTGTATCGTGACAACGAATGTAGCATTTTTTATATGTAACTAACTCACTGTACTTCGGGATCACCTGGCAACACCATGAACAGATGCATAGATATCAGCAGTTGAATTATGGTTTTCTTAACTGTTATTAAATCATAGTCAATCTGTGACCTGTCGCCTTTGCAATTGGACTCTTAGCTCACAATTATTTAAATAAAATAATTCTGTGTATCAATAACCTTACATAACACTTTCCGTAAACTAAGATATATTAAATTCACGGGGGTTTAGTAACCTTTCTCCTTTTCACAGAAGTAATTTGCTAACGGGATATAAAAGCATGCTGTCGTTAACTCAATCATCAATCCGTTCACTCTCTTGGAAGAATAATGGTTGAGCGACTGACAATCAGTTACCGTAGAAAAATATCAGTAGCGAAAAGTTCAGTAGTCAATATGCTCCACACCAAGAACGAACACGATTAAAATAATCTTCATTATTTTAGTATATTCTCTTTATTTAAATTATTTTATATGAAATCACAATAACCATAGTAATTCACCCTATGGGTGGGAGCTTTTAGGATTCAAAGGCTTCACGATTAAATTAAATAATTCATTCCATTGAATTGATAATATTTACACACGCATTTTATTTAATAATATGTTTATTACAATTTTGTATTTTATTATTTCCGACACATTACGCCATGTTGCAAAGTGTGATAGTTTCCAGATCCGAATTAGGAATTTCTCCACCACAAAAAAACAATTGAATGCCTACTGTAATTAAGATTCTAATTGTTATTGTTAAATTTATTAATAATAAAACAGAATATGCTTATATTTTTTACTTAGATTTTAAAATTTCTTAAATTTCATTATAAATGCTTTGCAAAAGATATTTTTTTACCATATTCGATTCCGATGTCGGGCATATGAACTTTTCATCTCAGCAGACATTTTTCAACAAAATCAAATTGTTATTAAATTTTTTTTTTTTCCATATCCGCTCCCTATTCGGAGCATATGGCCGCAACACGGTGCCTCCAAGATTCTCTGTCTCCCGCCAACCTCCTCGCATCTTCCCAGGTCATCCCGGCGTCCCTTAGCTCTCCTGAGTACATCCTATGGATGGTCATCAGAGGCCTTCCGCGGCATCGGGATCCATCAGGTTGATAAAAGAGGCAGGCAGGATTCAGACTCCCCTGGGGCATCCGCAGCACATGTCCAAGCCAGGTCCATCGTGGCCTTTTAATTTTGGACGTAATAAGGGGCTGGTTTGTCCGCTCTCTCGCCCCGAACTAAAATGCATTGATATGTTGAAAAAATAAAGTGTCGATACTGGTATTCGAGCCTTTGATCATTATAACCGAAGCCAACGTCCATGGCAATTCTGCTTAAGGGCTGGCAAACATATATAATTACAATAAAATAACCTGAATCAACAAATAAGTTTTTTATGTGTTTAATGTAATGAGATTTTTTGCGAATACTCGTTGAAGTTAAAGTTTCGTTTTGCAATAAAAACAAGATAAAAATATTTTGCTGATAGAATGGATATGCAAAATAATCGCTCTCGCCATACTTTCGAACAGAATCGAGTGACAAAAATCTGCTGGTACAGGAACTGGAACCCACGAGGTCCCTCATGAATGTCAACGACGTTGACCACTGCACCACGGAACCCACATAAATAGTACGGTAAGAAAAATAACGATGTATTTTAGTTCTACATAAATTATTTTATATATTTTTTGATAGCTATTTCGGCTTACGCCTTCGTCAGAACTATGTTTTATTAAATATTTAATAAAACACTCTTATTTCAATATTTATTCAATTTAATTATTACAGAAAAAAACATGACACAATAATTATGATGTGGTATTTATATATTGATTGAGTTGGCATTTACTTGGTAGAACTCCATTATATATATTACGGTGAGAAAAATAACAAATGTATTTTAATTCTACAGAAATTATTTTATACATTTGTTTATAGCTATTTCGGCTTACGCCCTCGTCAGAACTATGTTTTAAGCGTGCATTAATGAAAGCGAAAGCTAATCTGGGATTTTGCTAAGTGGGAATAAACGTAAAAACGGGAACTAAGCGGGTACTTGTTATTTTTCTCACCGTATTATAATGGAGTTCTACCAAGTAAATGCCTACTCAATCAATGAATACACATAAATAGTATTCTTTGTTATTTATTTAACTTTTAAAAAAGATGGTTATTTTTTAAATTATTATTACTTTTGTTATATTATGTTACTTACTTATATTTGTTGAATGCACCCACGAATTATATTTATCGGCATTTTCATGTTATTATCTTGCAATTAGTATCTGCGATACTACATTGAAAATACCCGATAATTATAATCAACCCACGTAATTCATTGAACCTCACTCACATCAAAGTTTTCGCTAATTCATATAGATTACGTTAATAACAATTAAACTTAGATTTACTTTTATTTTTGTATATAAACTGAACTGAAAGGTGAATCCCTGGTATTTAGCGAAAAAACTCTAAAACGAAATTTAAATGACTAAAATTTTGCCAGTATTTGCTTTTAGGCGAATAGTATTGTGTTAAATTAAAATAGCTGTAATTGATCGGAATTCATTTAAATTTCCACCTCTAAATAACTAAAAGCTTCATGGCATTATTGATATGTACAAATGGTTAGCTTCGCTTCAGCCCTGTCGAGCTTGTGCTTTTCACACGGCGTCAGCGAACGCGTAGAATCAGAGAAGCTCCTCGATTGCAAGTTGCAAGTTGCAAGTTACAGTGTGCGCGCTTAATTATGATGCATATATGAGTTAATTATGAACCTGAAGTGTCTGGTCGATGGTGAAATTCCAGCATGGTCAATTAGCGATGGTGTATGAATTTTATCTCAGCTATTAACTTACCCTTTGTATGCCTTAACGTCATGTATTTGCTATACATTATTGCCAGTGTGAAGAGAATTTATATACAAGGATGGAACTAACCATACGTTCAGTTTTGATATCGAGGACATACATACAAGTTCGTTTTTTTCCACCACCACCCGTTGTGTATATGCAGTCAATTTTTCATGGTCACCTTTCACAACGTTATCGACTTAGAAAAAAGAATTTACCCCTCACTTTCATGGCCCGAGCAGACCTGCACGGGACTGATTTAGAACCATGCACTAGTGTGCTTTAAAATAGAAAATAAAATAAAAATAAATTGGAGTTACTAGCTCAGCCACTGAAATCAGTTTAATACAGATTATCTTGTGTATAATCCGTATACTGATAGCCCGTCGTGTTAGACGAGTATATTAACTCTAGTGGAGAATCGAAATTATGTCGATCCCCGAATAAATTTACAAATTTTTCAAATGCAATGAAGTTAGCCCTAGTTGCAATCAAGTCAGCTTTGCCTATTGGGCCCGTGTGAGGACGGACCACTGCGAACAGTTCTGCTCGTTCGGAATTCATTTGGGGGCAGTCCCATAGGATGTGATAAGCGTCTTGGTGGGCTTGCCCACAAGAACAGTAATTTAAAACAGTTTTAAGTGAGTTACTTTTAAAGAATAAAAATTTAATTCTTGTATATCAAGTACCTACTAATTAGCCGTTCTAAAAAAATATTTTAAAAACAGGCTGATTAGTTTTTTTTTTTCGTGAATATTATAATTGTTTATTAATATATTGTATGTAGTTACTAGACAACTCAAATTAATCAACATATTCATTTAAAATACCTGTTTATTTATAAAAAAAAACATTAGCATTGTTTGCGCAAAAATAAAGTTTTATGATTTACATATGTATTTATTTAACGACCAAAATTCTGATTCTGAAAAAAACAGCATTGAATAATGATTTTTTTACATGGTGTCTTTCCACCAAGTATTGACAGTGAACACCTTGAAAGATATTTTAGTTCAACAAATTATATGTCACTCTTAAGGTTTAAACTGTCTATAATTATAATAAATATTTTTAGTCATTATTTATAGAATTTATTGAGATTAAGACCGGTTTCGCTCTTCGCGAGTATTATCAACTGGTTGGATTTTATTGTAATGCCATTCCACCAAGCATTGACAGTAAATACCAGTTATAAATATATTATTCGTATATTAAAGCATATACGTACAAATTGACCGTTATTGATATATAAAAGTAAGGATTGTCCCTGTGTAAATTAATAAAATTATGGTGAACCTATTAATGAAACTATTACTTTGTAATTATTACTCGCGGGTCGATGGCTGAATGTTTGAACAGGTTTAGCAATCATTTCATACATCAAATATTTAACGATACAGGATATACTTTCCGGATTAATTATTTGATACAAATTATCGTCCCGGATTTAAAGATAAAATATTTAAAAGCAAAGCACAAATTTTAAGACTTTATGTTGCAATTATGATTGGTTTTGAAAATTTTTACTGGTTTTCTTCGGCTGGATTAATGCACCCAGCACCAATTTCGTTCAAACCGAGAACATTAAAACAAAATAAAACACGTGTTTCGCTTCTTTCAGAGGCATCTACGGACTTACTATCGCAAAGTTTGCTTAAGTAAGTCTGAAAGAGGCGATACACGTGTCACAGTACGGTTAGTAGCACAGTACGTGGAATAATCAAAGTTATTTTAAATTGTAAACTAGGTACTACTATTGCAAAGTTTGCTTAAATTATGAAGCAATATTGATTCTAATATTTTAAAATGATAAAATTACAAAATGGAGTTTGGGATTTTTCCTTTTTACGGGAAGCAATGATCGAAACAAAGCAAACAAATAATTATACTAATAATGACGTTAGCAGTACAAAATATTAACTAATAAGCTGAAATCAATCAGATAGGGGTTTAACCTAATTGTAACCATAGTTCTACTATGTTAATGCCAATTCAATCAATATATAGTTTTTAAAGTAACGATGTATTATTAAATGGTATTCTAATTAGATAAGGTTACTCTCCACTGCTAAATTTATTTCCAATCGGTTAAACCTTTCCCAATCGATTGCATCTCACTATTTAATAATTTTGTGATGTTATCGTCATTAGAAGTATTAATATAAAATTTAAAATAACTTTGATTATTCCACGTATTGTGTAACTAACTCAGACACGTGTTTCGCCTCTTTCAGATGCATCTTCAGACTTACTATCGCAAAGTTTGCTTGAGTAATGAAGCAAGATAAATTCTAACATTTTAACATTTTAAATTATGAAATTACAAAATGGATTACGGGGTTTTTTCCTTCTAAAAGAAACAACGAAGGGGGTGATAGAATCAAAATAATGCAATAACATAATGATACTAATAAGGTGCAATCAATCATTCAATTAGATTGGGATTTTTCCTTTTTAAGGGACGCAAGAGAGGGTTATAGAATCGAAACAAAGCAAACAAATATATTTCTAATGACGTTAAACATTACAAACTAATAAACTATAAACTAATGAGCTGCAATCAATCAGTTAGGTTGGGTGATTACTCTATTGATTGGGAATAATGTTAAATTGAATAATGTTAACTTAAGCAAACTTTGCAATAGTAAGTCTGAAGATGCCTCTGAAAGAGCCGAAACACGTGTCACAGTAAGTTACACAATACGTGGAATAATCAAAGTTATTTTAAATTTTATATTAAAATGAACTTCCACAAAGTTACCGCCGAAACCATCGAAAAGAATTAGAAGTATTGTTTGTTTTGTTTCTATCCTCCCCTCTTTGCTTCCTATACAAAGGAAAAACCCCAAACATCTTCCATTATAGAAGTGTTTGAAATAAGACCAATTTAAGCTCCGATATCATAGATTATAGAGAACATGGGTTAAAAAGGGTTTGATGATTTTGAATGGTTGAATAGAGTTCACAATTGGCTTTTGAATAAGTTGAAGTTTTCTTTATAATAATTTTGGTATAAATTTAGAGCGACAAAGATTTTCAAAAAAGTTTTCCGAAAATCGTTCAAAGGAGAAAAACGGAAATGGCGTTATGGTAATAATGTTTGAGGCCGCCACTTTCTTCTGAGGCAAAGTTCTATTTGATGGATGGATCGAAATGTAATTCAGCACGCCCTTCATACCATGGGTCTCCAACGTTTTGACTTTCAGAAGAGCCACATTGAAGATTAATTACAAAAGCGACCATAAAATCTTCCATATAAATAAACCAGATTTGTATTTTAGGGTTTTTTTTATTTAACCGGTTGTATGCCAGAAACGTATACGGTCTACAATTCCGTGAGCGCAGTGCCAGCCATAGAAAATACTGGACAAAGTCGAAGATTTTATAATTCAAACATATGATACACATAGCGACATCTCTTAGAACCACAGTCTTATACTTACAGTTGACATATTTCGTATTATAATTACTGTAATATCGATTTTAAAAAGAGCTTCTTTGTATCCGTCGCTATTTTTTCAAAGATCATGGCCCTGGGTGCACGACCGTTCTTACACCTACCGGCATATAACGGGTTAAATCAAACACTCTGAATGTCTGTTTCGATTGAAATGGTTGCAATTATTAGCTTATTATTGATTTTTTCAACAGAATTCAAAATTTGCCGAAAAATTTCCGCTCGCAACTTGGAGTTTATCCCAACAATTTTTTTCTTCAAGAATTGCTTGTTACTCAGTTGCTCAACCTCAAGAGAGTAGGGATTGAAAAGATACGAGGACTAAGACTGGACTAGAGGTTGGCTATTCGCTCTCGCTATACGCTGCTTTTTTGAGATAGGTAGTGTGGAAAGGGATTTTTGAAGAGAGAACATAAACACCATTGCCTATGAACCGAATCGATAAATCGACTGCAAAAACTGTTCGTACAGGGACTCCAACCCAGATTGTCCGTCACGGAAGCCAACGACTTTGACCACTGAGCCACGGACCGGGCTCTACTAAAATTAGTAGCAAGATATTTTGTGTGTGGTTGTAGTTGGCATTTAACTGGTTAAATGTAAAAAATAAGCACTACTCATATATTTTTGTGATTATGGTATGCCTTTTGACAAACTCAATACAGACAAAAGCAAATGTGTATATCTTTGAGTTCATTGACACGTATTATATTTTCCAGTGTTAAGAAAAGTTGGCCACGCCTGCTTCATACTATCTGTTCTATTTTTTCTCCCTGTCTTTATCATCAGTTTGTAAAATATACGAAACATCCACGAAAAATAGCGGCCGCCTCATAAAAGTTTTGCGCGTAAAAAAAGATTTATTGTTCAAGTTTTTCTCATAAAAATTGTTATGGTAGATTGAGATTGCAAAATAAATAATACAAATAAACCACGTGAAGTATTTGTTCAATCAAAGTTTTACTTGAAACACCTTTCATTTTTTACAAACTAATTATTAAGTTGGTAAACTGGCTGTCTATCAAAATTGAATTCCAATTTAAAAAAATCTCCGAACAAAAATAATGGAATATGAAAAATACATTTGAAATTGGAACTCAATTCTTCTAAGAAGGTCATTGTCAATTCTTTTTTTATTTAATTAATATACAAATATGTGAAACTATATTTAGGCAAACTTATTATTGCGTTTTAGTGTGCTTAGTGCGTGTTAGTTGGAATGGCATAATATAAAAAAAATGATACTGTACCTTTTTCCTCAAAATGATTTTTTCAAGATCAGGACCGGTTTCGCACATCGCGAGCATAATGACTGGTAAATGGAGATATTAGAAGTGCAAAAGATTTCGAAATAAAATAACTACACAGTATGAGAGTGGTAAAAAAGTGAAAGACATTAAATTCGTACGTCCGGTCCGTGGTGCATTGGTCAACGTCGTGAGCTACCGTGTCGGAACGCCCGGGATCGATTTCCAGTACGAGCAGATTTTTTCAGTAGATATATCGATTATGCTCAGAGGCAGTGGGTGTTTGTGTTGTTAAAAATCCCTTCCCACCTTTCCGATCCCAAAGAGCGACGCATAGTGACAGCGATTAATTAATCATTAGTCCTGGCCTAGTCCTCGTATCCTTTCCATCGCTACTCTCTTCGAAAAAAGAGGGCTCCAAGTTGGGAGCGGACATGGTTAGAAAATAAAAATGATTGCAGCTCATTAGCTAATATTTTGTAATTGCAAACTTCATTAGTAGTATAATTATTTGTTTGAGTTGATGTGATACAGAAAAGTGAAACAGATTTAGAAATAAAATAACTCAACAGTTTGAGGGTGGAAAAAATATGAAGGTCATTAAATGCGAACATTAATTCTTATTATATGTATCGGAATCGGAGTCGTGGAGTCGGAGCTTTTTGGCCGGAGTCGGCGCGGCTTTGTGGCCGGAGTCGTACTCGGAGTCGGAAATTTTGAAAAGTTTGAACTTTTTATTTTTGCATTTAATATGTCAAATTTGGCTTTTGGCCGCATTGATAGGTTTGATATTTAATTGAATACACATAAATAGGAAAATTAGGGGAAAAAGTGACGATATTAACCTTTTTTTAGTCGGAGTCGGAGTCAGAGTCGTGGTTTTGGTAAATGCTGGAGTCGGAGTCGGAATTCTTTTTACCGACTCCACAGCCCTGGTATAATATAAATAAGTGTCGAAAGTTCAAGGACGCAATTATTTTTATTAAAAATAACCTTAAGTCGAAGACTAAATTCAGAGGAAATTTCCGTATGTAAATTCTCAATGTTCCTTTGTTCCACATTAAAAAATTCAAAATTTAAAATAAAATATAATTTTCATATTTCATTTTTGTTTATGTCAAAATCTGTGTATCTTTTCACTGACCTTACTAGTTAGTGATTATCATGTGTATTTTTACTATAATATATTATTCACGCCATCATTACTGCATTCATTCACCGTTCAACGTGCATCCGTGCAGACAAAAAATGCAAAAGAATAAATTAGACACATACTGACGTCATTCATTGAAATGCGTCCTGCGTGAAGTTCAGTGCAAAAAAAAATACACACAAGCTGCATCTACAATGCAATCAGCCGGCAGCGTTTCCTTAAAAGTGGACGTATTTGCATCGGGTGCATCGTTATTCTGCGATGCAATAATACTTGTGAATCCACTGTTGCATTCAGTAAAATGAAAGGGAAAAATAGTGTAAATAATTTACAGCCAGATACTTTAAAATTGAAATTTACCACTTTTACTGATATTAAGCACGACCTTTTCTATTGTTATTTAGTTCGTTCCATTTTCATTTTCAATAAAATGTTATAAAAAAAAGAGTTGAAAATTGGTTTATATTATTTATGAATTTACAAACACGTGCCCAAAAAACCGATAAAGACTTTGCAAACAAATTGTTAATATCAAATTTAAATCATTAAGGATTTCGACTGATGGTGCTTGATGGAAATTCAATGTAAAATTTGAATTCTATGAATTTTGTACCTTTCCATGAGTTTTATCGTTAACGGCCCGGGTTTCGCCTTTCGGCATCGTCAGGCGTTTCAAGTGCACGGATGTACTTGAACTGACGCGCAGTAAACAGTATGTATCGTTTATATAAAAAAATAGATCTACTTCTACTTTCTCATCTTTTAAATATTATATGCAAAAAAAAAAAGTTCAAACTTTACAAAATTTCTGTATCTGAGTATGAAACGCCGCGACGTCTCCGACTCCTGCCAAAAAACCCCGACTCCACGACTCCGACACCAGCTCCACCGCCCTGCTTTCCAGCTCACTTGTATGGAACGCAGATATTGCGATTTGTTTGACAGCGGTTATAATGCGGATGCGAACACATTATATCTTGAATGCAAAAATATCTGATGGCAAGATCCTATTTCATAGAATGCTAATAATTTATCCGCGCAAGGAAGCAGTTTTGTTCGGAGAGCGCGATTTGTCTGATAAAAGCAATAGCCGATCCTCAATAATATTTAGCCATCTTCGCAATAATTGTACCAATGAGCCACTGGCTAATGGCGCAACCAGCGTGAGTCGATAAGAATTCCTGTTTTATTTCCGACTTTACAGAGCATTGCGATCAGTGACGTTGCTTTTGAATATTATATTCTACGTAAATTTTAATGAAACAGTTATTATACCAATAATAACTGAGACGAAAAAAGGATTTAAGAGTGAAAAAATAACAATGTATTGTAATTCAACAGAAATTATATTAAACTACATGACAAGCGTTGGAATGCCACTCAAAGAAAGACAGTGTTTGTCTTTTACTTGTGTTTATTGAAGTGCTTTTTTTAACCATATCCACTCCCAGCTTGGAGCATATGGACTCCTCACGGAGTTTATCTCAACATATGTTTTTTCTGGGAGGACTGCTGTTACTCAGTTGTTCAACCTCCCTTTTTCGATGAGAGTAGGGATGGAAAGGATACAAGGACTAGGACAGAACTAGTGATTAGCTATTCGCTGTCACTATGCGTCGCTTATTGGGATCGGAAAGGTGGGAGGGGATTTCCGGTAAAAACCGGTAAATTTTCCAATATACCGGTAATTACCGATGGTTTATTTTGGCCTATTTACCGGTAAACCGGTTAACCGGTAATGCAAGCCCTAGTTCCAAGTGAATACGTCCGACTAGATCCGCTAGAACTGCTTGATACTCAACTGCTCAAGCTAGGGATATAATAATAGGATGTATTGATTTCATCAAATACATCATTTACTTCGAAATTTTTTTGTAATTCAAGGTTATTGACACCACAACTGTGAATTATGATTCTGGCCATTCGGCTCCGAGCCCGCCTTTTAAACTTGAATATTTGTATGTCAGTATCCTTGTGGCACGCCACTCCGGAAAGCAATAAGCTCCGAAGGAATTCTGTTCCTTCGCCCGTGGCAATAGTTGTGCAAGCTTCAATTGGATATCGGACATACGAATAGAATAAGTTCTCGTAAATAGTCGCTTAAAGCTAGAAATGGCATAGTTTATTTCCAATGTTAAAAACTCGTTAAATTCCCGAGAACAACAATCGAACCGTTCCGGGTATAAGTGGTGTATAAGTGTTGTATGGAATTCATACTTTATGTTGATCATAACAATGAGATTGGTGAAATTCTGTGTTCAATTATTGTGCGGGAACAATTTTAATCTGACAACTATATTTACGATTTTTATCGCGGTAATTCGATATGTGCTTTAAAGCTGTTTTCCGGAATCGCCGACTGCAAACACCGAACAATTGAATTTCCTCATGAACCATATGAATATCAATAATTTATGCTTGAAGCAAACTTTCCCTAGAGGGTAAACTTCTCCAATATACAGCAATAACTAGCAAAAATATCTACGTTCTATACAAGAGGTATGAAAAGTTTTAAAAATACAGTTGGTATTGTATTATTTAACCACTTTGATGCTATACTTCGATGGTATTAATGTTGATTTCAGGGTGCTTACAGTATATTCATTGTGGCTATCAACTCCAAAATTTACCCTTAAAAGTAAGCTTGGAATTAGCAACTAGATAATCATATTACTCACCACAACTCTAAAGCTTTAAGGAGGGTTTTTGGGAAACGCTGCTCTTATTGAAACATGCTTTCAGACTAGCAAGCAATGCTCATAAATTTACCTTTGAGGTGCAAAGAGTATTAGAACATTATTCTTGGTGAGACTCATAGAATATTTATATAGCGGCAAAAAACAGTTCTTTCAAAGCAAAAATTTCCTTACATTTTTTTCAGTATTATGGAAGCTTTAAACCAGTGGCGCACAACCTCAGGTTGTTCGAGGACCGCTTGGGTAAAAGTAATTAAATCATCGATATGTTTTGTGTATTTTATAGACAAACATTGAAAATTATATTGTTCTACCATCGTCCGTAAAAAGTTCTTAAGAAAAAAGGTGATTGATATTTGTCGTTATGGGTCACATGAAATTTTATTACCGACGCAGGTTGTGCATCACTGCTTTAAATTTGTTTCGAAAAAATAAAACCAATATAGTTATATTTCGAACCTTTTGATTCTAGTCAATGTGATTTCAATGTTCAATATATTATCAGATACCTATAATATTATTTTAATTTGTGTGTATTATACAGAAGCTAATAATTCAAATTTTCATTGTGAAAATACTCCATGTGGAATGCGGATAAATATTTTCTATATTGAATTACAATGAGCAGCAATGATAATTATTATTCAAAAATACTATTGTCAACAATTCGTTCATGAATAAGCTTCCAGAGTTATTAAAATAAAATATGCATGTCTACTTTAAAATGTTTTGTAGTGAACGACGTTCACGGGTTTCAGATTGAACTATCAATATTGATTGTATTGATGGTCACTTTATCCATCGTATTTTATTTTCCAATCGAGAACAATACCGACGGCTTAATTCTTAAATCGTCTAAGTCAGTTTACCCTCAGTGTTCAGGAGACAATATTTCAACTTACAGAAAAAAAATCTTCCATACGCATATATTTCTAGATAGGGTGATTGCTATAGTTATTTATACTGGACACTTTACTTTGAATCATCCAAATTAAGAATTCCTTACAATTCCTGTTGGTGTGGAGTAGAGACTCCATTTCGAGTATCGAATGTTCGGTATTCGAGAATATTCGTCCATTTTTTAAGTACTCGATATTCGAGTATTTTTTAAAATACTCGTAATTTATAAATGAAGATTTATTCTCAAATTTTACTTAATTTATATATATACATAATGTTTAACATTTTCGTTTAACTGAGTCTTATGCGTAGATTTAACTGCCAGGTAATAAATATTTTTGGGTTTCCGTTGACTATGCTATGTGAAAATTTCTTTTGTTACTTTTGGTTTGGGTCTTGCTGACTTATCTTATCAAGGACAAATGTATGTTGAGTATATAGAGGAAATAAAATATTCCATACTTATATCTATACACACAAATTTATATATTTTGGTACATCTGAAACTACTGAGTATTTTAAAATGTAACTACTCAATACTCGAGTAGTTATTTTTCTCAATATTTGAGTCAAAAATTGCTTAATTTAAGTAAACTGATCTAAAGACATTACTGAACCTTCTAATTTTGAAAATAATGTAAATTACATAAGTCTGGACTTTAATTATAGAATTGAGTTCGGATAAAAAAATCTTTTGTTTTATTATCAAATATATAACTAACAATTTTGTCCATTTAATATATTCATTTTTACGACATTTATTTTTATTTTCCCACATGTTCCACTGAAAATGCGCCGCGTACCAACGATAAATCAATGACTTTTTTAATCGACAACATTCTTGGATATCCATCAATTATCTCTCTCTCAAACAAGCACTGGACTTAAAATGTGTCGCCTTAATTCAATAATACCAATTTTGTTAGGACAATAAATTAATGGATACATTAACATACCGGTTTCAATGCTGTATGGCTAAATGACAATGATATTTATTTGGCATCTGAACAAGAGATTGCATGCTAGCAACTGTTGAATTGCAAAATGAATAACTGCATATTATTACATGGAATGTATTATAGCCGTATCAGATTGTATGTTTAGAATTCTACAAGTCTTATTAAAACCGTTGATAGATTGATTTTTTGATTTACTAACTGCATTCATAATAGTATTTTGTAATCTTATATATAAAACCGAAACGGGGGATGTATGTCTGTAATTCCCTTTTACATTGTTGTTGCAAGTCAAACAAACGAATTGATTTCGCTCGCGAAAGTTTCGACGGTAAATTTGTTTCGTTATCAATGTGTGTGTAGAGACTCCAATTACTCGAGTATCGAGTAGTACATATATAAAACCGAAACGGCGTATGTATGTCTGTGGGTCTGTAATTCCCTTTTGCATTGTTGGTCATTAAGTTGCCATAAAAACGAATATGAAAGAAAATATGTTTGATTTTTTTATCGGCGAAGACATTTAGTCAAAATGTAATAAATTTGTCTTCTACTGAACTTTTCCCGGCTTTTATTAATATAATAATGTTTTTATTTACGTGAAGGTATTATTTGACATTTCTTTGACAGCAAATTAAATTTTTTCCTTGAATTTGGACATTTTAATGGGCGAGAATGGGGCTGTCAATATATTAAAGGGGCTGTGAAATGTCAATGCCAGTCTGAAATGTTCATTTTAATTCCATTTTAATTGACGTAGACTTTTGAATTTTGAAAAAAGTTGTTTCAACTTGGCCCGTCTGAATTAACGCGCCGAGCTGAACATAACCCCAAACTGGTCCGAGCGAAGCCGGGTTCGAACACTAGTATAATATAATAATATGCCCATAAGCAAAATTCTGCATTTTCTTTTTAGAGGGATACTTTCCCCAAGCGATCATTTATATTAGCGAGCAACCCCTAAGTAGAGGCAGAAATTATTATTTTGTCAAGCGATGTGAGGTATTGCGAACGCATGGGGATGGAAAAGGAAATTTTACCCTATAAAATGAAATTGTGGGGAAATTTTTCCTCGTCTTTGGCGATAAGCGACAATATGGATGGCTTGGAGAAAACTTGTCAATGAATAATGACGGAGTAAGATGTGTATTTTTTGTAAGAAATTTATAAAAAAACACTGCATCCAAAAGATGTTTTTTACTCTTAAGCTGTTCACTGAAAATACTTGGTGGAATGGCATTATGTTAAAAAATAATAAGTATTTTTATAAGACAATTTTTTTAAAGATTATTTATAAAAAATGTATCTAAAGAACTCGCGATCCGATAAGGGATAGCTGGAGCAATTTCAATGCGGAAAGTCTGGGACTCCAAGTGCTAATTATTCAACGCATGCATACTGACTGTTCCGCTTTGCGGTTGCGAGTCATGGCACATTACAAAAGCAAATGGTAACCGTATACTGTGCTTCGAAAACAGATGCCTGCGGCGAATATTAGGAGTTCAGTGGTTTGTTTTTGTCTGGAACACGGAGGTAAGAGAGCGGACAACCCAGCCCCTTATTACGTCCAAAATAAAAAGGTGACGATGGCCTGGCTTAGACATATGCTGCGGATGCTCCAGAGGGGCCTGAATCCTGCCAGTCTCTTCAATAATCCTGATGGATCATGACGTCCTAGAAGGACTTTGGTGACCATCTATTGGATGTACTCAGGGGAGCTACGGTACGCCGGGATGACCTGGGAAGAAGCGAAGAAGTTGACGGGTGAATAAGCTACATTTTTAGTACTACTTCCACGTATGATTTGATTAAGTTCGGAGGAAGTTTGGCTCATCAATAAATGTGTATCAACATGGCCCCGAAAGAAGAGGAAAATTTTTCACTATTGAAAGTGATCTTCGAGCTCCAAAAGAGTGAAACGAAAGCATTTCTAAAAGAAACTGAATATCACAAGGAAAATTATCATTGAAATAATATTATAATATGGCAGAAATTTCTTATTTACTGGCCACAATTGAGACTTTTCATATAGACTTCAAATAAATAATCCATATTCAAGCTTATTTAAAACTAAAGAATCGTAAAAAGAACGACAGACAGTAGGGTTTTTATACATACATAAATATCTTAAACGAAATTCTAAATTCGGATTCGAAAATTGGTTTTATTTTAATTAAGATTCAATTTATAATATTGTATAAATTCTTTGAAATTAAAATATTCGCACGATATTATCAGAAATTCTTTGTCAAGTTTATCGTAGCTTTTACTTTGAATCAACCCCCTGCAGTTGTAGCCTGAGCTTGTACTACCCTACACAATATCAACCCTCTACTCAAGCGATGACTACTATGAAAAACTTGTTTGTTTGTCGTTTCATTTCCACGATATCATAGAGCTTTGCTATATTTACTAAAGCGCAAAATATTTTTCTTTCTTAGAGGACTTATTTTTGTGTTAATTTATGTATACATTAGAAGTTGTCCTTTAGGTGAAATACATACATATATTTTATGAGACTTTTTTGTGCTAATTTTCTATATATATATAAATGTATGTCTGTCTGTTTGTTTATCCCGTATGCATTCCTTTACCGTTCATCCGATTGCGTTAAATCTTTGGCAATTTGTTGTGTGGACGCCCGTGAATAAAACAAAATTAATATATATTATTAAATTCACTTGAATTGACAGGTATGCCTCCATGCGCTTAAGCATTGAAAGTTGGCGAATAATTCTTCTCTGAAATATAAATCCACCACGACTTTAGAACGGTACAAGGCTTTCAGTGAAAAAGATAGTTAGCAATATAATTGAAGCTACAATTTTAAATAGAAAATGTAAAGGAGAAGATGTTCTGTTGCCACGCATCCCAATGATTCTGACAGATATGCCAATCAACTTGAAACGTTTGTAGTTTTTGATGCGACTCTCATTTGAAATGGCCATCAACAAAGTACAGGGACAATCGCTACGGCTGCGTGGACTAAATTAGGAAAATATCAAATTTGTTTACGTACCAGACAGAAAAAAGTGTGTTTACAAAATCACTTTAAGCACATTTATTTGCGTGCCATTGCATCGCATGACGGTTACTCACTAGTTATTAGACAATTACATGAAATGGGCAAAATTTTGATTAATTCGTGAAAACGAGCCCAATTATCTGTTTATTATTATATGCCGAGTGCGTGAAATCGACAGTATTTTTTCTGCATGAACACGCATTGGACAACAGAGATAGTGGCGCTCCGGTGGTGTTTTTTGCAACTAAACCAAATGTGTCAAATATCATTGATTATATGAAAATATAACAGTCAATAACTACAATGAAGTTCATGATGAATTACATCGTTTGGGATAGTATGAAAATCTATGATATTTACATTCTGTCTCATACTCAGATAAAATATACAAGAAGCTGATTTGGAAATGTCAATATAATCAAAATGGAAAATTATTTTCAAACGCAAATTAACCTGTCAGTATTCGAAGGCGGAATAAACAAATCCGCTATACAAAATCGATCCTTTTCATTTCCCCTATTTTCTCACAGCATCGTATAAGGTCGGTATACCTCAGTATAACATGCTCGATTGGTACGTGTACACGCATTTGAGCTTTTCATCCCCTATTCAGAGGATTCTACTCTACGCAGCCTGCGAGGGTAGCTTTGTCCCTTCTATTTGTAGCACTTTGTGTATCACTTTTACAGGGTTTTTATAAAAAGTATGAGATACCTCAAATTCTATTAAAAAATCGATAATTTGAAATAGCGGCTATAGATTACAAAGTTTAAGTAAACTAGTGACACGAGAATCAAATTCTGGATGGGCCAGTGGTATAATTTCACCATTTTGTCATGTATTTAACAAAATCGTTCCCACAAAATGATTGATTGATTGACAATCTCTTGTACTAAAATGAAAATTGTTTAATTGTTTGCCTGACCACCACCTCTTTAGAATATTCACGATAAAACTATTGAATTTAGATATTTAATCTTTATTAAATATCTTATCACAATAGATTATTTTCAATAACTTCAATACTATAGAGTTGGTAAATAATCAATTTACCCTTTTGTACAATGTGTTAAATTTAATTTAAGATTTCTGTTTCATGATGCAGTGGTCAACGTAGCTGGCTTCCGTGGTGGACTTCATGGGTTCGAGTTCCAGTACGAGCAGCATTTATTCAGTCGATTCATCGATTCCGTTCGAAGCATGGGTGCTTGTATTGTCTAAAAATTGCCTCCCACCCAACCAATTCTACAAGCGGGGCGTAACGAGAGCGACTAGCTAATCATTTGCCCTTATCCTTTATATCCCTACTCAAAAGTAAAGAAGTTGAGAAACTGCGTAACAGGCTGTTTTTGTAGAAAAATATGGCTAGATACATCTATTAGAACCAGGGCTGTGGTGTCGGTAAAAAAAGTACGACTCTGACTCCAGCATTTACCAAAACCACGACACCGACTTACAAAAAGTTAAATATCGTCACTTTTTTTCCCTAATTTTCCTAATTATGTGTATGTATTCAATTCAATATCAACCCTACCAATCCGGCCAATAGCCAAATTTTACATATTATATGCAAAAATAAAAAGTTCAAACTTTTTCAAACAAAATTTCCAACTCCGAGTACGACTCCAACTCCGGTCAAAAACCTTCGACTCCATGACTCCAACTCCGACTCCACAGCCCTGATTAGAACATCATAAGTTCCAAATTGGGAGTGGATTAAGATTAAAAAATAATCAATTTATTTATCTCCAACTAGCCGGTACCCAACAAGCGTTGCAATGCCACTCAAAGAAAGAAAATGTTAGTGTTTATCGAAGTGCTTTCGGATTCACAATATTTTAGATAAATAATTTCGATTTAATTTCACTAAAATTGATCGGTATCGATTTGACGTTTGCTGTTTATCTTTTGCCGATTGTCTATGGTACGACACACGCGCCACCTACTGAAAGTTAATGTACTATGTATTTAACCTTTGCGCAAGTGCAACAATAAGTTGTCAAAATGGACGGTATAGCAGCGCATAAAATATGGAAAACATTGATTTTTAGATTTAAAAAAAACCTACTTTAAGCTAATTTTACTACGCCAAAAACTTTCGCGCAATTGCAAGTGCAAGCAAAAGGTTTTCAAAGTGTCATTGCGATCGGATGAACGGTATGGTAGGGAATAGGTTGCGAACAAACAAAAAAAAACAAATATTGATTTATATTTATTAGATATAACCCTTACGATTTCAATGTGTATTATAAGAAAGTTCTTTTTAGTCAGACTGTTGGTGTACTCGTACCAAAGGGGTGGTAGTACCAAATTGGGGTACGTGCTTTTCTCGGAGGCTGCGTGCACGTGCATAGTAATTATTGTTGAATAACTTCAAGTATTTACTTACGAGGGTCATCGGCAGGCATGTAGGTGTATTTCCCTCGGATAAATTAATTAATTTGACTTTTCTTAATGGTATGTGATGTGGGCATTGTCATAAGTATGTCTGAAGAGTAACGGGGCCCTTAATTTACTTACATGGTTCGGTCGACGTTGGAAATATCCGTGTTTAAAAATTTTGCATATTTTGCAAGCGGGGGTGTCTTAATATATTTATAAACTAAGGGTGACATCAATGAGGATCTCTAGGCAACCTGTTAATAATGTATGACCGAAAGAGAGGTTTTTAATACGTGAAAAATGTTTTCAATAATTTTAAACATTATTTGATTAGCATGTTATTATCTATGCGTATACACATATATCGTCAGTATTCGTGGTGTCATTAATGGTGCTCGTGGGCTTGAATCCCAATCATTCATTCTTTGATCGAAAAATTATTGATTTCTGTTCGAAAACATGCACGTATGTGTGTGAGAGTTGGTTATCTCACTACCACCTGTTATGTGTATTCAGTGGCTGTTTCACGACGATATACGAGCAAGAAAAGAAACGAATATAAAAACCACAACCTATAGATGTGCCATTGTAACATGACCACTTGTGAGGGCGCCACCATCACGTAAACACTGTGCAATACTCAATCAAATTTGTTTATTTACTAACAAATTTTTATATGCAAGCTATAAATGAAACAAAATCGTCATGAAAATATATTTTTACCAAAACAATATAACTTCGAAGACTTTTAAATGTATCTACTATATGGGGACAGTTTTAGTTTATAATTTGAACGGCGGTCAAATTATGATGGTACATCTATAGTATGATCAATTTTCATGGCGTATATTAACTCAAGACACCATCGGCGGAGCAGCCTTAATAATACCATGTTATAAATTATGTTAATATCAACGATCTAAAAGAGATTAAAATAATATATATATTTCCAGTGTTTTATTCAATACTGAGTGTACGGCCTGAGTGTCAGCGTTTTTTTAAACAGCGAAGCATGTAGCGCAGCGGAAAAACACATGCAACACAAATGCGAGTGGCCTCAAAAAGGTACGATGTAAAAACCTCTGCTCAGGCCGTACACTTCGGAAGAATGGCATTTGTAAATGTTTTGTTTCTGACTTCACTCATCACCTAATATTTTTTTTATTCGATTATTTTCAGCTTCGCACCAGATCCACTTCAATTTATGACGGAGTTTTATTTATTTATGTAAATATGAACGACTTTATTGTTCAATAAATTCTAATTAAATCTACCCTAATCGTATAAACAAAATGGAAATATTCAGTCACCCCTATCGTAAGACAAACATGAATAAACTATACGCATCTGATGATGCAGCAGTGGTTGATTGCATTATTCCACTGCATTCTACAGGGTTGGTTCAATCGATTCCCGCATTGTTATCGAAATGATTATCTCATTTAACTTCGCAATCAACATTATATTATCATACAATCATATGAATAAAACGATCAAATAATTAAACTACTAATAAAATTCCAAAATTATTACTTAATGAGATGCAATCAATTGGCAATGCATTTGCCAATTGGCACTACCAACTTGCCCTTACCGGTAAACAACATTGGTAATAAATTTAGCAGTGGCGAGCAACCTGTCCTATTGTGGATATTATTTAACAATTTATTTATTTCAAAAAACATTTAAAAACAAAAAAATGATTATTCATTTTTAAACCCTTTTTATTTACTCGGTGGAGTTTTTCTACATAATTACTCTGATTATAATAATGATGGTTTTCTATTACATGGTTGGTGGATTCGGAAATGTGTTTTTTTATTCTAATATTAAAGTTTCTAGCGGTCTGCCCATCATAAAAAGCTTGGCAGTCAACACAGGAGAAGCAGTAGACACCACTCTGTGACGATGATTCTACGCGATCTTTTCTGCTTAATACAATTTTACCTACATTATTTATGGTATAAAACGTAGGTTCTATACTGTCTGAAAATCTTCAATGATTTCATTGTTTTTTCTTCTCCTTGAAAAATACTGTATATTATTCGTTTTTTAACTCGCTTTCGCACAAGCAAGCTAATTTACGTCGGTGCTGTAACCCTTATTTACCTATATTAGTTTAATGATGCTTAACTCTAATTTTCCAATTTGAAATGGGCGGTATAACTGATGATAATACTCGTGAAGTTTATGTCACCATAGCGATAAAAGTGCGGCGCGTGGTGAAGGGTCATTCAACTATCATGCAATTTTGCGAAAATATTCTGGGGAAATTACTAACGATCATAAACAGCCCGAAAAATGCTAAGATATATACGCGCATAGATTTATGCTGAGGCATGCTGGCGAAAACGCAAATAGGTACCCACTCTCCCCAACGCTCAGAGGGGATGTTTTTGAAGTATTGCCACTATACATAACTGTCATCGCAGGATTCCGAAGGACTTTGCTGTGCTGCGGAATTGAATGTACGACTGATTTGATCCCTTTCGCTTTTACTGTTTTTCCTGCGCGCGAATATATTGTTGAGGGAGCCACCATTTTCATTTTGGATTTGATATATTTGCAGGGTTATTTCAGATTGGTGTTATACTGTTTGTAGGAACACTTTGTGTTCATATTAGCCCATATGAATAATTTAATACAATTCGGAATAGATATGTATTTAGATACTTGTTGGGCCTTAAGAATTAACCATTTGAACAGGCCTGACCATGGAACATTTCAAACATCCCAAAATTTAAAAAAAAAAAACGTATTTAATACTGTGAAAAAATAACAATGTATTCTAATTCTACAGACATTATTTTATATATTTGTTGATAGCTATTTCGGCTTACGCAATCGTCAAAACTATGTTTAAGCCTGCATTTATTATCTATATACATATACCGTTGTAGGAAGGGTACTCAATACATATTCAATAGATATATTCATCCGGTACTGCAATTCTTACTCAAAACCATTGAACGGAGAGGGTTTTGATTGAATTGGAATTAACTAGGTAGAACTCCATTATATACGGTGAAGAAAATAATAATTTATTTTTATAAAAGCTATTAAAAATATATAAAATAATTTCTATAGAATAACAATAATTTCATAATTCATATTTTTATATAAATAACTATGTATAATATATAATAATAATGAATTTAAAATAAATATTTGTTGTATTACATTACTTTTGTGGTTCGTCATAAACATATTTAAATATCCATTTGGTAGAGCTATCAACATTCAATCTCCAAAAAATGTATGTATTGTGTAATAGTTATCCATTATTCAGAAGAAATGTTTTAACTCCCATACAGTTATTTCTCAATGTAGAATGAACAGATGAGTCAATAAATAGAATTTATATCCTCGAAGTAATAACAAATTCCAAATAAATTATTAGTGATCTGTCAGTTTTCGCCTACTAGGAAAAAATATTAAATGTAACATCTTTTCCTTATTATCATCTTTGTTGTAGGCATAAATTCGTACATTTTTTTCGCTGAAACCATTATGAAAATATTTACCCGTTCTTTGTTTCTGACAGCGCAGAATATATTTTTATTTCAGTATTTACCTGTTATAATTCCTGATACAATATCTAGTGAGATCACTTTTAAGGTGTTAACTGTCAATACTTGATGGAATGGCATTATAATAAAAATAATAACATATTTTTAGTACTTATTTCGCATGAAATTTATTGTGACACGATCGGTTTCACTCATGGTAAGCATTTTCAACTGATGTTGATAATGTTCAACATAAACAAAACTGGTCCTGATCCAATAAATTGTATGTGAAATAAGTACTAAAGATGTGTTACTATTTTTATTATCTGGTAAGAAATAAAAAAAAAAACGGATTTTCAGTCAATTCAGTCAATTTTGCGATCCTTTTAGAAGGCATGGGTGTTTGCGCTGTTAAAATCCCTTCCTATCCTTGCGACACCAAAATGCGGTGCGCGGCGAGAGTGATTGGCTAACCACTAATCCTGTTCTAGTCCTCGTATCCTTTCAATCTCTACACGCTTCGAAAAAGAGAGGCTGAGTAACAAGCATTTCTCGAAAGAAAAACAAATATGTTGAAATAAACTCCGCTCCTCGTTGAGAGCGGACATGGATAAAAAAAAATCCCTGAGGAGAAAGCATCTTGTGTTCCATGGTTTCTTTCACACAAAAAAAAGAAACATCGAAAGATTTAATATGTTGATTTGTGAGTACTATTTTTTTTCTACCAATCATGTAGCCGAGTGCTCAACACACTCGAGCGTCCGAAGTTTATATCCTCACACAAACAATTTCATTTCAATTGATTTAAGGGAATTGTGTTTAAAGTCATAAATTTCTGCAGTGCTTACAATTTATTCAATGCATGCTTTTTATATCAAAAATATAATGCAAAGAAAATAATGTCAATCTAGTAAAAAAATGAATAAACCTAATTATAAATCATCTTTTTTCCACCAAAAAGGTAACGAAAAATTTCGATTGACAAATCAGTAAATATTATTTTATAACTAAAAATATGAAAGTGGAATTCAATTTCGAAATTATATTAAATAACGTTTAGTTAGCAATTACAAAAGACTATTATTTATTTAAGTAGTTATCCATATCTCATGAAAAAAGATTCTTATGATTATTATAAAGTAGCCCACGTTGTTAATTAATACTTAGTTTTTTCATGTATCACCGACTTTTCTACTATTACGATAACATAAGACATTAAATTAAGAAGCAATAACCATAATAAAAATTTGTGATGGTATTCGCTGCGTTCCATGAAGCAATACTTAAAGATATTATGTCCAATTAAAACTAATGATAATATCTGGTTATATATTGCTTCCTGATTAGACCCTTCATATGAAAGATCAGTGGGAAAAGATTATATAAACTCAATATTTACAACACTATATATCCACAGTTATAATATAAATATTTTATTATGTTTAAGTGTTACTATAACATCACATTTAACTATACTTTACATCACTAATCAGAATTCCAATCAAAGAATAACGTGAATGGTATTTTTGGGACTGCTTTCTTAATTTTGTGCATGCTTGTGTTTTTGCAATTATATAGTTTTAAAATTAGTTAGAAGTTTAATGTAACTGGTAACTATTTGCAATATCCAAATTTTGTCAAAACCTTTCAAAACGTGTGTTTACTTTAAGCCATTTTGCGTAATATAATACTTGTGATATGTAATTAAGTTAATGTATGTGTTAGAGTCCAGTCTGTCGTGCAGTCGTCAAAGTCGTTGGCTTCCGTGTTGTACTGCCCGGGCTCGAGTCCCGGTACGAAAAGATTCTGTTTGAAGTCAATGGATGCTTGAAAAAAATTCTTTTCTACATTTCCGATCCCAAAAAATGACGAGTAGCGAGAGCGATTGGCTGAAAAAATATAGATTGAGTAAATGCTCCAAGCTGGGAGCGGTACTCGAGCGGACATGGTAAAAGATGTGTAAACATAGTTCTGAAAAGAGTAAAGGCAGTCGAACTTACAATAATAAATTTTCTTCTCACTCGCTTCCAGAGACGGCTCATGTCATATAGTGAGTGCATCGGTTCCACTGATCCTCCGCATATATTCAAGCAATAATCAATTTCAAAATAAAAAGTATGTTTTCAAAAACCAAGAATTCGGATGATGGGTTTATTTTGTTTGAATAAGTTTTTTTAAGCACTCCCTAATATTATTGTCACCAGCCGCCACTGCTCGCTTCAGTTAAAAGGTAAAGTTTTAACAACACGTATTCCCATTTTAAAGGAATAGGAACAGATAAATGAAATTTCATTAATAAGATTAACTCTTTCTATATTAGTAATATTCAATATTCGTTAAGCCCTCAGGAAAAGGTTAATGAAGAATATAAAGGATCCTCTGTACTTGATGTATAATATTTCCTGTCTCTCAAAAACAAATACAATAAAACAAGTATTGCTCCTCTTTAAGCCCATAGGGCCTTTGCGCCCTCGGCTTAGCCACGAAGTTTACTGTCCAGTAGCCCTTACTAAATAATTCAAATAGGTAATATTACCTCCCTACCTATGTAGTGTGAAGGGTAAAGCGAGCACGGGAAATGTTTGAATAGGGATGAGCAGCGTTGCCACTTTGCTTTGACTCCTCCTTGATCTGTTTTGGGAAATTAATTCACATCTAGTCATTAAATATTATAGATTGTTTAATTTTAATTATTATTTCATTGATTTACTTGAAATAATTCGCCAAGTCGTCTGGGAACATTCATTGCATTTTTTTTATTTGCTCTTTTTATTGTAATATTGAGTTCTGTTTTAAAATTTTGTCCTGCCGAAAAATCTGATCCTTAAAAACGGGATCTAGGAGAGCGAATAACTAGGCTTGATTTTTCCAAACTATGTTGCGTCGAACCTGAATAGGTGCTTCGTGACAATTTGGATAGATTTTATACACTGCAACACATTTGTGATCTTTTACTTGAAATTGAAGGTGAGATCAATCTCCACTGATTTTTATTTCGTCAAGTATCTAGCTACAGATGTAGGATCATCTTTTATTACACCGTGCGCATGAGATGCGGCTTGTCAGTTTAACGACAGTTGCCAAGATTGGCAGAAAGCTTAGCCACACAAATAAATATTTTTCATAAATTAAAAAAAAAAACAGCTTGAAAATATGACCAAATATAATATAAATGAATTATCCAACATAAAAAAGCTAAGTGTTAAAATCAGGGCTGTGGAGTCGGTAAAAAAAAGTTTGACTCCGACTCCAACTCCAGCATTTACCAAAACCACGACTTCGACTCCGACATTGACGAAAAACCAGGGCTGTGGAGTCGGAATCGGAGTCGTCGCGGCGATTTGGCCGGAGTCGTACTCGGAGTCGGAAATTTTGAAAAGTTTGAACTTTTTATTTTTGCATTTTATATGTCAAATTTGGCTTTTGGTCGCATTGATAGGGTTGATATTTAATTGAATACATATAAATTAGGGGAAAAAAGTGACGATATTGAACTTTTTTTGGTCTGAGTCGGAGTCAGAGTCGTGTTTTTGGTAAATGCTGGTGTCGGAGTCGGAGTCGAAGTCGAAGTCGGACTTTTTTTCACCGACTCCACAGCTCTGCTAAAAACACGACTCCGACTCGAAAAGTTGAATATCGTCACTTTTTTTGCCTAATTTTCCTATTGATATGTATTCAATTAAATATCAACCCTACCATTCCGACCAATAGACAAATTTGACATATTATATGCAAAAATAAAAAGTTCAATCTTTAAAAAATTTCCGAATCCGGCCAAATCGCCGTGACGACTACGACTCCGACTCCACAGCCCTGGTTAAAGTTGTAAACCAGCCATTAGTCCCGTAGTAGTCCTAGAATTTATATTCCTTTCTTAAAAACGCTGTAAAATGAAAGCACTACATATGTATGTATGTGTACAAATCTTTTGTATTTATTATGACTGCAATGAATTGACGAAAAAATCGTTTATTTATAAAACATTCAAAATATTTATATTTTCTTTCACCAGTCTAGACATTCGTATCGAAAATATAATTTCCGCAGAAACATTCCGCAAATATGTTTTCACAATAAACTATCAACATCCTTACATATTTTTCCACTATCAATTTCTCGTCAAATATACTTGTGAACTCGCATAAGATTTGAGTATATCTTTTCACATATTGAATGTTTCATCGAGACATCGGCGACAAAAAAATACTCCTACACAAACGTGATATTGCTGACAGCTTCTATTTTCATGAGATGTTATTTAATATGGCAAGAAGGGGATGTTTAATAAAAGTGTGTAAATCGCAATCGAGGGAGAATTATATTGCCAAAAATATAATAATATCGGGTTCATAATAAGTGGAGCTTTATTCGATTGGACGGTGTTTTTAAGGTTTACTAATACTTAAAGCCTTCAGCATTTCAGCTTTTCTACACTTTGTCAATGCTATTATTAGAAAAAATATAATACATGGAATAGACGCCAATGCGCCATGCATTTTAAAAATATAATAAAGGTAGAACATAATATGTATATAACAATTATAAAACATTTTTAGTACTTATTCCACATAAAATGTATTGGATCAGGATCGGTTTCGCTCATGGCGAGCATTGTCAACTGATAAGTTGACAATGCACGTCATGAGCGTGTATCAGCTGACAATGTTTCCAATGAGCGAAACTGTCCTGATCTAACATAACAAGACGTTATAATTATTACATATATTAAACAGAGGACGGCATAAAAAATATTAAAAAAATGAAAAACAAAACAACACAAGTTCACGACTTTAAATGTCCACCTCAATTGGCAGGGCATTGGTCAGCGAAATAGCTCTTGTAACTGGTGACTAAAATGACCTACGTGAAATGTTCTGATAAAAAAAATGTTTGGCTTTAAAAGGAGGTTTTTGGAGGTAAAAATTGGGAGCATGCAAATTTAGCATAGATAAGTCTAGAGAATGTTAGGATTAGGATTTTTAATTCTCGAGTTAAAAGGCTTAGAATTTGTGATAAGTTTTGGTATTCAAGCAACTTCTTGAAAGAATTGAAAGAGTATTATTTGTCAAGTTTCCATTTACTTCTGCTTATGCACAATATAATATAATATAATAAAAGCTTTCTTTGTCTATATATTTCAGTAAGCCTAAATATCACAATTTATTTCTGCAATTGCAATTTAATAAATACAAATGTGACCCATCTCAATTGAATATAATATTAGTTTTTTAAGCTTCTAAAAGCCATTATGAATCTTACCTTACAAACTTACAAAACAAATCTAAGCTCACAATTCTCCTAGTAACTTACTAGCCAAATTAGTTTTCCGCCTCGGCGATAAATGTTCTTCCCAAAAATCTTTCATTTTCTTTTAATGCCATCTTTATGACATGCCATATTTTTTTCTCAATCGATATAAGTAATCAATCATTCAAGATGGAGTGAGATTGGTCATTTTGGGCAATATGGCTTCAGTACTTCATTGAATTTTTAGCGTCAAGCTATTTTTAGGAGTCCACGTGTCACAATATAAAAAATGGCATGTATTTAATGGGTCAGTAACTAATTCAAGTTTTGGTCAGTTAAATAAATAAATGGTCAGTTGTCATTGTATCAGTGTGAATGTGGTCAGATATTAAATAAAACGGTCAGTAATATATTTTAATGGTTGGTTATTTATTAAAAATGGTTAGTATTTAATTTAAAATAGTCAGCTTTTTTTAAAAAATGATTAGTTTTAGAATGACAGCTTGTGAATTTTATCAAATATGGTCTTAATAGGATAATTTATGAATTGTTCTTTTTATTTTAAATGACCATTTATTATTTTAACTGACCATTTATTATTTTTAACTGACCGTTTTAAGTATTTATAACTGACCATTTATCGAATTAGAAACTGACCAAATAATTAGTAGTCATAAAAAATTACAATATAATTCCTCATCAACATATATTAATTTTAAATTCCAGGAACTCCTCAGTAGATTTAAAATATTCATTGATATCACAGGGTTTGCGTATTTATTAGCATGTTAAAACGAAATAATTTTAACTAAGGCAGACAATCCAATAAATACGGTTTTTGAAATAAGGATAATTTCAAATCAATAACAAATAATTTTCCAATCAAGTTGTACAATGCAGGACTCGAAATAGGAGATGCGCGTTACCTATACCATGCCGAGCTACACTCGACATAGGAGTTGTAGAAGTTACATCTGGTAAAAGCTCGCTACCCTAGTCCATAGGTTGCAGGATACTGGTGGTATTATTTTACTTTTCAAAATTGTAGAGATTTAATGATATAGCAACTGAGTAGATTTAGGAGTAGTCCAATTAATTGACATCTCAAATACTCCAGTAACGAGTAGTACATTTTTGAAATACTCGTGTACTCTCTGTTGCTGTGGACGTCGGATTAAAAGTTAACAATCAATTAAATAGTGCTATCTAGTTTTTCTGTCCACTGTTTAAAACACAAATGGAAATAAATCTTCATTTATGTATTACGAGTATTACTAGAGTTATTTGACAAATAAAATGTAGAGTTTTTCTTTTCACGGGAAGCAAGGAGGGGGCTATAGAATCGAAGCAAAGCAAACAAATAGTTATACTACTAATGACGTTAGCATTACAAGATATTAACTAATGAGATGCAATCTATCTGGTAGGGTTAAAGCCTTCAATTGGAAAAAATGTAAGCAGTGGCGAGCAAAAATTTAAGTTTATTTTTAATTTTACTGCACGATGTACGTTTGCACAAGTGTCAAATCATACCATCAATTATTCATGGAAGATAACAGTTTAGTAAAAAAAAAAAACTCATAAATTTACCCCTTAATAAATAGCGGTGAAGATAAAATGCATTAAGTATATACTCATTTATCCGCCTACTTATTTTTGGAAGAATGTTTCGCCTAACAACAGTAAAGCCGCAGAATTTTTGTAAAAAAAAATCGACTCAGAAGGGTAAATAAATGTATCAAAAGATGTATCCTTTTCATACAAAAAAAAAGTGCTAAAAATGGTAAACACTTTCACAGACGTGTTCTTGATTGCTCTTATGTAATAAACATTTGAAATTTGTGCAGTAAATTGGGAAATAATATCAGTATTTGGTGCTAGGAAAATCATAAAAAATAGATTTTTAGTTTTAGTGACGAATCTAAGCGGTAAGCTTTTTTTTAAGTTGATGGAAATAATACTATGACTGAATTAGAATATGACACATATCAATCACCTTATTTTCTTCAGAACTTCTCACGGACGATGGAAGAACAATATATTTTGATATACACTAAACAACGAAAATTGAAAAACTTTTACGCATGAGGCACTCGAACAATCTGAAAACTGACGAGCTGGCCTTTATGTCAAAAAGGTTGTGCATTACTGCTTTAAATTCTCGTATGATTCAATATTTGGCAAGTAGATGAATTGCTAAGTGCTTATGGATTTTATTTTTATGTTATCATGACCAAATTGATTCTTGAAATGTGAATGATAGTGAGATGACAGATGATGTTTTGCAGCTGGGCAGAGGTAGGGTTGAGTTACGTTATTTTTCGATGTTTCCATCTTTTTATTTGTTGCCATATACATACCTATCCATTTTTGTGATTAATACGAAATTTTCATTGAGGACAAGATAAAAAAATTTCAATATTTTTCTTAAGCTGAGCTTTTACGCAATTTTACGCTGTAATTGATTGGCTTCCTGTTTTTCAATTACAAAAATTTACATGCTTATACATATTATCTGTAGATAAAAAATTCTAAGCACATATATTCTTTTCAATAGTTTGCGGTATGTAATATTGCGATCTTCTGCGCCTAACTTGATGTCTGATTTTCCTCGCGAGACGTGGGTATGAAGGAAGGGGTAGGTTATGGTGAGCGGGTGGCGGGCGGGAAAGGCGCTGTTTTGGTCCGGGGGTAGTATCGATTTAGGGCGGTTACCGTCGGGCGTCTGCCGCCGTCGCCAGGCAACGGACGCTGCAACAGAGCCGGGAGGAGGATGATTTCAGAGGGATGGTGCAAAAAGGTTATGCCGCGACATGTGATTGCGGGAATTTTGCCAACCTTTACTTTTTTGCTAATTTTGCTTGCTTTTCAGAAGCAGATTACTTTGCAAATGTTTTCGCATTAGTTGGATGTGCTTTATAGAAGCTAAACGTGATTTATCCAAGTAGGTAAATACAATTGTCAATTTAGATTAATAAAGGATTTCGACTGAAGGTGCTTGATATAATTTCAATATCAAATTTGAATTGTTTGAAATTTGTACTTTTACATGAGTTTTGTCGCTGACGACCCGGGTTTCACCTTTCGGCATCTTCAGGCATTTCAAGTGCACGGATGTTCTTAAACTGACGCGTAGTAAACAGTTTGTATCGTTTATATACAAAAATAGAAGTAGATCAGTAAGTTCCATAATAGCAATTGATCACGCGATAAATGTATTTAGATCAGGACCGGTTTCGCTCATCGCGAGCAGTTTCAACTGATCAATTTTAAATTCAGTGCAAAGAAGATTCAGTTGAAACATCTTGTCTTATCAGCGTTTAATTTATATAACTGTAAAACATTGTCATTTTTATGCGATTTTTTAGTTAGGACGTTTTTCTTGTTTGAGTAGATCACTCGTCGTGGTTTGGGCTGCAAGGCAAGCGCTAGGGTTAAAGACTCTTGGTATAGAAATACACAACGCTTAATTTTTTCTACTATACATCACTTTGTCACGAAACCTTGTTGAAATTCTAAACAACAGACAACCTGTTAAAATATGATTTAAATAATGCTAGTATATCACCAGTGAATTGTGTGAAAAAAGAAGTAAAATTTTTTGAATCACCCATAACAGCTTTTAAATGTCTTAATAAAGTTTCTATCAGCTGAAAGCTTTGCACGGGAATAATAGTAATTGAGAAATCCTCTTTACGAATACTGACCGTTTGTGTTTTGTTCAGTAAAATATAAAATTGTTTCTAAGAAATATTCTTATTCCAAATTATTTATTTACTATAAATTTAAATATTAACATTTCAGCTATTTCACACACACAAATAACCAAGGTAATATATTTATATTAGTTACGTGTTTTTTTATTATTTTTTTTGTTTCATTAACATAAAATAAGCTGTTTTTATCAGGGCTGTGGAGTCGGTAAAAAAAAGTCCGACTGCGACTCCGACATTGACCAAAAACTCGACTCCGATTCCGACTAAAAATGTGACGATATTCAACTTTTCGAGTCGGAGTCGGAGTCGTGTTTTTAGAAGGGCAGTGGAGTCGGTGAAAAAAAGTCCGACTTCGACTCCGACTCCAACATTGACCAAAAACACGACTCCGACCAAAAAAAGTTCAATATCGTCACTTTTTTCCCCTAATTTTCCTATTTGTGTGTATTCAATTAAATATCAACCCTATCAATACGGCCAAAAGCCAAATTTGACATATTAAATGCAAAAATAAAAAGTTCAAACTTTTCAAAATTTCCGACTCCGAGTACGACTCCGGCCAAAACGCCGCGCCGATGCCGACTCCGACTCCAGCCAAAAAGCTCCGACTCCACGACTCGGACTCCGACTCCACAGCAATGGTTTTTATGCTTCCATATTTTTTTTTAGAAAAGATGGTGATTTATTGCATATATGAGGTATTATTTATTTATTTACAAAAAGCACAAATTATAAGTTTATTGTTTTTGCAATGTGAAAATACATAAAAAATAGTACTCGTCTGAACTTACTCACGTCAATGTGAAATATGTCGACATTCAAAGCAAAGCCAACTAAAATCGTTGAAGCTCTTCCTGGTGGCATCTCCATTTGCAGACTGGTTCTACCCATTGGAAGAACAAACAACTCATGTTCACGATTCCTGAAAATAATATCAGTAACATTCGATTTAAAATTCTCAATTATGATGGAATTCTCATTTTGGCATCGGATAAACCGAAAGAAATGCTAAAAACAACTCAAATTAACAATTTAAAAAGCCATCATTTTTTTTGATGAATAGGTTACGAATTTAAAGCTATTACAATTTTTAGGTTTGATTTAATTTGTTTTCAAAATAAAATGTTCACTTAAATCATTTGACATTCTATCAAACGAAAAAAATAGCTTGGACAAAAGGTTTTTTATGAATCGTTTACCAAAATCCGTATAAGCCTTGGTATGAATGAATATTCTTCCATTATACATACAAAGCTATTAGGTTAAAACAGATAAATTTAATGAAATAATTTTTCGTTTGGCTCTTTTAGGATTACGTTGAGTTTTATAGATTTGTATCACATACATATGGATATATTCAATGAAAAAGATGAAACAGCAAGTATTTTTTTTTAAAAAAATATTGAGTTAATTTAAATTAGTATTATAATTTTCATGAATCAGAATATTTATTGTTCACTAAAAATGGCTTAATTTAAAATGGAGGAATATTTAACGTGTAATCAAATATTTGAAAAAAGAATAAGCGTTTGACGTATTATAAAAAAAATGTGACTTAAATTATAATTGCGTTTGTTTATTTTCTACGGATATTTTAATCCTCATATTATTTCTGTTATTTAATAATTTTAAACATTTTTCGCATCGATTTTAAATTGAAGTATGAATTACATTTATAAAATTATATTTTCATCATTACGTATTGTCAAATAAGCTGAAGGAAGTGTTCGATAAAGCAAAAAATATATATTGAAAGCAGGGCTGTGGAGTCGGAGTCGGAGTCGTCGCGGAGATTTGGCCGGAGTCGTACTCGGAGTCGGAAATTTTGAAAAGTTTTAACGTTTTATTTTTGTATTTTATATGTCAAATTTGGCTTTTGGTCGCATGGATAGGGTTGATATTTATTTGAATACACATAAATAGGAAAATTAGGGGAAAAAAATGACGATATTGAATTTTTTTGGTCGGAGTCGTGTTTTTGCTCAATGTTGGTGTCGGAGTCGGAGTCGGAGTTTTTTTCACCTACTCCACAGTCCTGATTGAAAGATATTTTAATTATAAGCAGTTATATTTTTGACCGCCTGGCCAACGTCGTTAGCTCCCGTGACGAACCGCACGGGATCGAGTCAATGTACGAGTAAATTTTTTCGGTCGATTTATCGATCCTGTTCGAAGGCAATTGGTGTTTGTGTTGTTCTCAAAATCCCTTCCCACCCTTCCGATCTCAAAAAGCGGTGCGTATCGATTAGCTAACCACTAGTCCTGTCCTAGTCTTCATATATCCTTACTCTCTTCGAAAAAAAGAGGTTGAGTAACTAAGTAACAAGCAGTTCTTGTAGCAAAAAATATTTTGAGTTAAGTTCCGTAAGGAGTCCATATGCTCCAAGATGGGAGCTGACATAGTAAAAAAATATTTCGTTTTTGAATAATTTTCTGATTCCAATGTATTTCTTATGGAGCTTTTCTTCATTTTAACTGTTTTACGATTTTAACTGATTGTTAGCCAGTCGCTCAGTTCAAACAAAATTATTCAGAGAGAAAATTTTGAATTAACGATAAGTGTAAGACAAGGCAAATAAATTCACCATCGATCTGCCTACATTCCATTTTCAGAATCGGATAAATCGAAAGAAATTTAAAAATCGCTGCAATTCAAATTTTCAAACCAAAATTCATAAGCCAACGAGCACAAGAAAAGTATTTAGATGCCAGTTTTATTTTACAACCTATGATCTAGATCAGTGATACACAACATGCGGCCCTAAATGACATTTCATGAGACCCACAATGACAAATATCAATTCTTTTTTCTTCAGAACTTTTAATGGGCGATGAAAAACAATAAAATTTCCAAAATAAGGTAAAAAAAAATGATCGATAGTCAGTTTCACCCATGCGGCCCTCGAACAATCTAAGAATTGATTATCTAACATTTTTCAGAAAAGGTTATGCATCACTTATGTAAATAGATATGTTGCATATAAAAAAAATGATTGCATTAAAGATTATCCATTACGGAATTCCAGGGGGATAGCGTTCCCAAATTCGATCAGCGAATAAATTTCGCCAGTGTTGCAATACTGTTAAATTAAATTTCCTTGCATCATGTAGGGATAAATCAGGAAAGAAAATTGCGCCCCCACATTTGTGTGCGGAAATAATCTCATCGCGTATGGGTAGAGCGCAAAAAAGGTTGTGTGTGAAAAAGGAAAATTAAACAACCCCTTAGGGGAAATTTCATAGTCCGTTCGATAATAGTGAGATCCTATAAATGAAAAAGTATACGAACCATTTCATTACTTTCGTACGCACGTGTAAATTAGATTTTCTTTTGAACGGGTACACTAGCACTTTTTTTATCGAGTATCGTTAGCGGAACTGATTGACAAGATAAATGAAAAAGTGTTATATTGACAAGCTTTTAACAAGCCAGTGAGCTTTGTCAACTAATAATGAAACGAGAATTAAAATAAAAAAAAAACGGTGACCATTATTGAGCACAGAAAAACGAGAAAAGAGTTTTTTATACGTGGAAAAAACTAAATAAAACGAAAAAATGCATTTTTAATGATAGTAACATTGAATAGCCGATGGGTCATTAATTAAAGTTTGCGAACACGCTAGTTAATCACTAATCATTCTGAATTGCGTCTAGAGAACTGCGGGGAATACCGTACATTATTCAAGTGAGACTCTCGATTACGAAAATCAGTAGTTTATCCGATTGTTTTTAACGTAGTCTAATCTTTGATTAGCAACTAATAAACAAGCATATCACGAGGATTTTTTGTGATAAGCTCTTTTGGAGTCCATATCTTCCAAATAAAAAGTAGACGTGATTATTCAATTAAATAAATATTTTCAAGATCATTCATATTATTGATTGAGTTAATTTATATGTCCGCTGCTTAAAAGAATGTTTAACTCCATTTATGAGGGCATATAGAGAACTGAAAATAATACGGTGAGAAAAATAAGATAGAAATATACAAATGCATTTAGCCGAGCGAAACAGTCGTAAAATGTTATGAGTTAGACAGAGAGTGCAATGCACATTGTTCTTACATGCTACAAACTTTTAAAAGCTTATTCGTTAGTTCCTGTTTTTACGTTTATTCCCACTTAGCAAAAACCCAGATTAGCTTTCGTTTTCACTAATGCACGCCTAAAACATAGTTCTGACGAGGGCGTAAGCCGAAATAGCTATAAACAAATGTATAAAATAATTTCTGTAGAATGAAAATACATTGTTATTTTTCTCACCGTAATATAATGGAGTTCTACCAAGTAAATGCCAACTCAATCAATATATGAATACCACATCATAAGTTATAATTGAATTGAATAAATATTGAAATAAGAGTGTTTTATAAAATATTTAATATAAAGGGTCTTTTTATAAGGACGCTTAGTTTTGAAATGTAAATAAAACAAGTTGTTTGTGAGATTTCGACTAAATTTTAATTTCATTTGTAAGTATATTTTACGGCATTAAATATGGAATAGCATCAAATGTCTGCCAATATCCATTCATTATAAAATGGGCCATATCGCTAAAGTTGACTTTTTTGACAAATTTACGGGGTAAATGTCTGCCAACCATTCTTCCAACTCCAACTGCTCCAGAACCCAATCAGGCGTTTTCTGTGGTCGTTTACCTGAAGTTCCTTGGTTAGTTGGATTTTATACGGGTGCAGACATAAGGCCCGATTCCAAATTCGTCAAGTTGAAGTCGCAGAAAAGCCAAGTACTTGTGAACAACGAGAAATAAGCTGCCTTGGGTTTTCCTGTACACTTTCACACACAGCAGCAATGTTTTCACCAGATATGGTATTTTGATGACGTACAGGTAGGTGTTGGCCGATTATTTACCAAACTGGTTGACTCAAATTTGGCCACTAAACAATGAATAATCTACTCAGCAGGACAAAGTAACATATTTTGAGCGTCCCTATTGAAATACCCTTTATAAGATAAATAAAAACAAAACCTTGCCTTGGCTAAAATGTTCTCAGTTATTATTAGAGTCGGTTCGTGTATGTACGATAATGAAATTTATTACGTAATTTATCAAACATAGTTCTGACGAGGGCGTACGCCGAAATAGCTATCAACAAATGTATAAAATAATTTCTGTAGAATTAAAATTCATTGTTATTTTTCTCACCGTATTACCATTCATTTTCAAACGGGATTTGCGAGTTTAACATGTTTGCATGTCGATATGCTTCCACTTTGAATGAACTGTGGAGCTTAAAGTTCGCAGAGGTCAACCGTCGCTAATGCGTGCGCGCGCAGCCTTCCTTGTGCACCCACAATGTCATTGTCTATGACTGTCAAACTTGTGGGGGATGGTATTCATATTTGATGCAAAGTGGATTATAATTTTATGAAAAGCTTTCAAAACCACTTAAGATACTGAGCGAATTATGTCGCCCTGTTCTAAAAGACAGCATTGTATATTTGATAAAATTATTTCATGATTTAGATGAAAAGTATAAACCTGCTAGTGTTTCTTATTTTCATATTCAAAATTCATCTACATTATTTAAACACTTTTTACTATACATATATTGATTGAGTAGGCATTTACTTGGTAGAACTCCATTATAATACGGTAAGAAAAATTTCACACGATAAAAATAACCCAAAAATACCCAGATTATTTTTTCTCACCATTACTTTAGACCAATAAATTAAACTTATTTAAATTCTTCCATGTAACGTTGGTATGGTTTCAACAGAAAGATAGGATGTACGGGGCACCCTGTCTAGCAAAAGTATATAAGCTATCTCTAATACACGTTTAAAGCATAGTTCTGGCGAAGGCGTAAGCCGAAATAATTTATGTAGAACTAAAATACATTGTTATTTTTCTGACCATATTACTTTTTACTATCATTTGCGACTATTTGCGAAATCATTTTATACCATATGTTAATCAGAAGTTGAAGACCTCTTGGCAATACAAACTATTACTTTTAAGGTGTTCACTGTCAATACTTGGTGGAATGGAAATATAATGAAAATGTGTACAAGCTATTACATCAAAAATCATACGGATTACGGACATCAAGATATGTTATCTATTTATTAAATGCGCTTATTGTGGTTTATACATTGTTAATGTTTAAGCTTGTATTGCTAAAAGGTCTTTATAATTATAGTCTATTTTGCTTCAATTTATTTTGCTTAGTGGTAATACCAATTGTTTGTCATACCTTGTAATTCTTGCTTAGCTTTTGTATAAATATAACTGTTTCGTTGATAATGTGCACAATGAGCGAAACCGGTAATGATCCAATAAATGTTATGTGGAATAATTTCTAAAACTTTGTAATTATCTTTATTATAGTGAAATTTCACCAAGTATTGACAGTAAACATCTTAAATGTGATATTATGTTTAACTAGTATTGCTACCCGTCGTCGCTCGGACTAAGCGACCAATAATTATTTAATGTTATATCATTCGACATAATTATATCACAAGATCTAACAACAAAATAGAGTTAAAATAAAATCACAAACTTTATTTAATTTGATGACAGCCCCATTCTCGCCCATTAAAATGTCCAAATTCAAGGAAAAAATCTAATTTGCTGTCAAAGAAATGTCAAATAATACCTTCACGTAAATAATAAACATTATTATTAATAACAAAAGCCGGGAAAAGTTAAGTGGAAGACTAATTTATTACATTTTGACTAAATGTATTCGTTTTTATGGCAACTTAATGACCAACAATGCAAAAGGGAATTACAGACCCACATACATACATACGCCGTTTCGGTTTTATATATAAGATTATGCGGACATTTAAACCAATAAATTTTTATTTGCGTTTTCTAATCCTAGAAAAAGTTTCAGACATATTTGCGTTTTAGTCAGAGTAATTTAAATCTACTAATAGATTTCTTTATCCTGTTTTATATACTTAATTCCTACCACTTTCAACGTGTAAAACAGATTTAACGTAATTTTAATTTTAATTGAACAGTCAGCCGGTTTTGGTATATTTTATTAAAATAAGACACGGTATACAAAAGATTAAGACAATTATAAATTAGGTCAAGATATACAAGTTATCGTTATAAAAAGTCACAGAATATATAATTATTTACAGGGCTGTGGAGTCGGTAAAAAAAGTCCGACTCCGACTCCATCAAATACCAAATCCACGACTCCGATTCCGACTCCGACATTGACTAAAAACACGACTCCGACTCGTTTATATTGTCACTTTTTTGCCTTAATTTTCCTATGTATGTGTATTCAATTAAATATCAACCCTATCAATGCGGCCAACAGCCATATTTGACATATTAAATGCAAAAATTAAAAGTTCAAACTTTTCAAGATTTCCGACTCCGAGTACGACTCCGGCCAAAACGCCGCGACGACTCAGACTCTACAGCCCTGATTATTTCACAATGAAAAACGATAAAAATTCGATGCTAGAATATTGAATTACAGTTATTGAACCAAAATTGTCGCTATAACATTTTTGAATGACTTTACAAGAGTCTCGTCTCGAAAGTTATCCAATAACACCAAGTGTGTCATAGCGCGATTGAAAGATGTTTAATTGTTCAATGTCCGCTACCAATGTGACACAGATGGACTCCTAATGGTGAAGATCATCAGAAAATATTTTATGAGAAACGGTTGATATTTAATAGTATCATTTTTTTACCATGTCCGCTCCCAACGTGGAGTATATATTATTATTATGGATATCTCACCGAGTTTATATCAACATATTTTAGTTTTATACAATAACTGCTTGTTACTCAGTTGCTTAACCTCTCTTTTTCAAAGATAACTAATAACAAGACTTGTGGTTAGATAATCGATCTCGATACGCGCCGCTTTTGAGATCTCCCAATGGACAAACACCCATGCCTTCGAACATGTACGATAAATCTACTCGTACAGGGAATCGAGCCCGTGAGGTCAGTCACAAAAGCCGACGACATTGATCGCTTCACCACGGACCCGCCGACGTATATTACTATATCCGAAAAAAATATTCATACTTATTCATGGTTTACTGTTTTTCGTACGCCCCTGACACCACTTGCCTGGGCGAATGATTAAATGCCCAGTCAAAAGTGCATTGTGCAATATATATTTTATAATACTGGCTCAGTTATTATGTGGTCCGGGGGCTCGAACCCGTGATGTCTTTCACGGAAGCCAACGACTTTGACCGCTGCACCACGGATCCGGCATATCATATACCGTTACCAAAATAATCTATGTATTTCAAAATCAACACAGTTGAATCGGGGAAATAAAATTTGATTCTCTATTATTTCCTTTTCCGTTTATTTTTTTCTGTTATTTTCAACGTTACCAATTCAAAGTTACGCCGATAAAAATGAATGGTGCGACCTGCAATCAAGGCTTTGTAATAATAACGATTGAGAATCGTTATGTCTGGTAACGGCAACGTTAGTAACGATGCGTTGCCGGCGGCAGTTGCTGTTGCACCCCCTACCCGTTCCAACCCCGGCTAATTGTATTAACGACTAATTACTCGAACGTATGCAGTGTTGATTCTTGTGACATCATGCACGGCATCAGCTCAATACTATTCTGTGTTGCATGAACAATACGGGCACTTAGTGACAAAGAAACCTTGCTCATTTTTATATAATTTTCAGGAGAGCCAAAAACAGGTATCACCGGTAGTCAATCTCAAAAGTTTTTTCCAGGCTGTGGAGTCGGTAAAAAAAAGTTCAACTCCGACATTGACTAAAAACACGACTCCGACTAAAAAAGTTGAAAGTGACGATACTTTTTTTGCCTTATTTTTTTTTGATGTGTATTCAATTAAATATCAACCCTATCAATCCGTCCAATAGCCAAATTTGACATATTATGTGCAAAAATAAAAATTTCAAATGTTTAAAAATTTCCGACTCCGAGTACGACTCCGGCCAAATCGCCGCGACGACTCAGACTCCGGCCCAAAAGCCCCGACTCCACGACCATTTTTTTAATTAACTATGTTTCATGGAAAAATAAACATTGAGAAAGGCATAGCGAATAATAAGAACCCCATTCAAATAATAATAGATATATAAAAAAAAAACAAATAACAAATTTTAAGTACTTACTCCACATAAAACCTTTTGGATCAGGACCTGTTTCGCTCTTGGCAAGCATTATCAACTGATGATAAATACAACGAAACAGTGATATTTATGCAAAAGTTAAGTTAGTTGATTATTCTCGCCATGAGCGAAACCGGTCTTTATCCAATAAATTTTATTTGTAATAACTACTAAAAATGTTTTATTATTTTTAATATAATGCCATTCCACCAAGTATTGACAATGAACACCTTAAATAATAGATATCATCATTAATGGATATAAAATATTCCTCACGCTTTATTTCATCGTTCAAATTGTTTATTAATTCGATATTAATTAAAATATAATATTTGGAAAATCACCGCTTCCGAGCTGAATGGAAAAAAATATTTGCATTCTATACATATCAATTATTATTATTTATGCAAAGCTGAAATGAGTTTGATATTTTAACCTGTTTTAACCTACTGAGTTAAACTGATATAATGTTTTAATTTTATGAGAACAAAACAATTAAGATATAGTTACTTTTAATGTGTTAACTGTCAAATCTTGCAGAACAGACATTATTTTTAAATAAAATTCTCATAATTTTTTTATTAATCCCTTATTGATGTTACGTTGTCTTTATCTGATTGATACGATATAAAAAGAAATCTGACCCTTGAACTGGCTTCACTAGGGATTGCTCACCAGTGATCGCACCCTACTGTCAGCAGCGGTGGGAAGGGTATGCAATCTATATATATATAAATGAATGTCTGTATGTATGTCCGCTATGGACTACTAAACCGCTCGACTGATCGATGTGAAACTTTACAAATTTATTGAGTACACTCCCGCAATGGTTTCTGCCCTACCAACCCCTCCCTCCAACCACCTCCCAACCTCCAACCCCAATTTATTTTTTAAACTTTACGAATTTTTCGAGTTCACTCCTTTGAAGGTTTCAGGCATACCCCCACATACGCCCCCCAAACCCCACCCCGCCAAACAACCCCCCTCCCCTCAAAAAATGATATCGATTTTTTACAAATTTCTCGAGTACAATTCCGCGAAACTTTCTGGCGTAGCAACGCGCGCAGGGTACAGCTAGTTTGAATATAAAAACTAAGCTTAGAGACGAAGGAAACGTAAATAACTTTAATGCTAGCGCACCGAGTTTCAAGCTCCATGAAATAGATATCCAAAAAAAACTGTTTGATATAAATAACCTTGAAATTTTTGACTGGAGGTACTTGATCGATTGATTGAGTAGGCATTTACTTGGTAGAACTCCACTATAATACGGTAAGAAAAATAACAATGTATTTTAGTTCTACATGAATTATTTTATATATTTCTTTGATAGCTATTTCGGCTTTCGCCTTCGTCTCATGGAAAAGTACAAAATTCAAAAAATTCAAATTGTTATTTTTCTTACCGCAGTACTTGATGGAGTTTGAATAGTTTGAAATTCGTACTTTTCCATGAGTTTTATCGCTCACGACCCAGGTTTCGCGACCCAGATTACGGCATCTTCAGTTTTCAAGTGCACGAATAAATTTGAGCCGAAAGTTCTCACAGGCTTATCTGAAATGCTGAAAAATGAAACCCGGGCCGTCAGCGACAAAACTCATGGGAAACTATTAAATCCAAAATATCACTTTAGAGGTGTTCACTGTCAATACTTGGTGGAATGGCATTATAGTAAAAATTGGATCAGGACCGGTTTCGCTCATGGCGAACATTGTCAACTGATAAGAAATACAATAAAACAGTGATATTCATACAAAGTTTAAGTAATAATTACAATGTGCGAAATCAATTCTGATCCAATAAATTTTATGTGGAAAAAGTACTAAAAATGTTTTATTATTTTTATAAAAATCCAAGCGATTCAAATTAAAAAATATATGTAATCTTGTTTCTTTTAACATACCATCAGTAGAAAATCCTAATTTATTTAAATATGTTTAGGGTGCTAAAATTTAGAATATTTATTTTATTTAACGTTTAATAAGGCTTGAAGAATTATATATACCACTTTTTCACAATTATTACGAGCTCACAAAATAGTTGTCCAACCATTTTTCAGTGTTATCACTTGCGATTGCACCGACTGCTAAAAAAGCCATGTAATAAATAGCACATTTTTTAAATATCTATATATGTATGTATTCTATTGTGTTATTTAAATTATCACTAGACATCGATCACAAAAAATAATGATTAAGCCACCGACTTTTGGTAATTAAAAAAATGAAGGTCGCTTTAGGGTTAATTGAAATAAATTATTCGTCACAATGAACGTAATGGGCATGGGTGATTTATTTACGCGTATCACTGCTGGAACAGAAAGATTAATTATCCGGTTAAATAAAAAATTACTAATGTATTTACGATAATAATTCTCTTTTTTTTTTACAATTCATCTCAAGGACGTCTTTACCTACACATTAATGATTATTTTATTTCGGCATCATCAATTTAATGCAATGGAAATAACCGTCATTAATTATTTGAATATATTTGAATAAAGTAATTTGTAATAAGAACGTTTTTAATCAAATCTTTTATCAGAAAATTAATTATTTGTACAACTTATCAACAAAGCTGGTTTTTTGTTGTAAATTAATACATTCAAGTTCATAAATACATAATGACCGGAATTTAACGCATTATATGCCTGTAGGTATTAGAACGATCGTACACCGAGGCCCGCGATTTTCTTTGAAGTATGTAATAGCTATGAATTTCGGTATTGCAATGAAGCTCTTTTTAAATTCGATAATAAAAAATATGTCAACTGTAAGTATAGGACAGTGATTCTAAGAGATGTCACTATGTGTATAAAATCTATAAGTGGGTGTTAAGTGGACCATATAATTATATACGCGCATTTTCTATGGCCGGCACTGCGCTCACGGAATACAATTCGCCCGTATTTATACGTTTCTGGCACAAACGGTTAAAATACGTCTTTAAGCTACTCAATCTTACAAACTCATTGCTATACCCCGTCAAATAAATATCATTAACAATTAATTCGAACAGTTGAAATAAATCATTTTTTTAGTGGCAACTTATTATGGGGTCAGTATCTAATTCGATGAAGGGTAAGTAAATATAAAAGTAATACGGAAAGAAAAATAACAATGTATTTTAGTTCTACATAAATTATTTTATATATTTGTTGATAGCTATTTCGGCTTACGCCTTCGTCAGAACTGTAGTTCTGTCGTGATAGTTCTGACGAAGGCGTAAGCCGAAATAGCTATCAACAAATATATAAAATAATTTATGTAGAACTAAAATACATTGTTATTTTTCTTTCCGTATTATAATGGAGTTCTACCAAGTAAATGCCTACTCAATCAATAATATAAAAGTAATGGTTAGTAATAAATCAAAAAACTGTCAAAAAATAATTAATTTTGGTCAGAATATTAAAAAATAATGGTCATTTTCCAATTCAAATTCGGCATCTTCAGGCATTTCAAGTACACGAATAAACTTGAACTGACGCGTAGTAAACAGTTTGTATCGTTTATATACAAAAATAAAAGTAGATCACTAAGTTTGATTGTTATAAACGTAATCTATATAAATTAGCGAAAATTTTGATGTAAATGAGTTTCAATGAATTACGTGGGTAAATTATAATTCATCGGGTATTTTGAATATAGTATCGCAAATAGTAATAGCCGGATAGTAACATGTAAATGTGGATAAATATAATTCGTGGGTTTTATCCGACCTATTTATTATATAGGGTCTTTTTATAAGGACGCTTAGTTTTGAAATGTAAATAAAACAAGTTGTTTGTGAGATTTCGACTAAATTTTAATTTTATTTGTAAGTATATTTTACGGCATTAAATATGGAATATAGCATGAAATGTCTGCCAATATCCATTCATTATAAAATGGGCCATGTCGCTAAAGTTGACTTTTTTGACAAATTTGGGTAAACTTCCAACTGCTCCAGAACCCAATCAGGCGTTGTCTGTGGTCGTTTACCTGAAGTTCCTTGGTTAGTTGGATTTTATACGGGTGCAGACATAAGGCCCGATTCAAAATTCGCCAAGTTGAAGTCGCAGAAAAGCCAAGTTCTTGTGAACAACGAGAAATAAGCTGCCTTGGGTTTTCCTGTACACTTTCACACACAGCAGCAATGTTTTCACCAGATATTGTATTTTGATGACGTACAGGTAGGTGTTGGCCGACTATTTACCAAACTGGTTGACTCAAATTTGGCCACTAAAAAATGAATAATCTACTCAGCAGGACAAAGTAACATATTTTGAGCGTCCCTATTGAAATACCCTTTACATAAAATAATTGATTGAATTCAAGTGATTGAGTTTATAAATAATGATATATATTTTAAGGGGTATAAAAATGTCATAATTCTTAATCATAGAGTTATTGGTTGACAACCACTTATAAAACCTCACATCTGCCGTAATTTTCCAGAAGTTAAATTCGGTAGAAAAAACTTCAAGTAATTCAATTGGTTAATATAAAACAGACAAAAATATCGCTTGTAATATAAAAATAATATATTGCTATTATCACCTCATTTGAATACATTAAAATACCAATAAATTATAGCGGTTAAAACAAAATACAATATTTTTCAACATCAATTAGTGAAAAGTCATTTTTCAAGCCATAAAAACAATAATTACACCAATCACTGCCACAACACCTAATTTATTCTTGATTTAGCAACGCCAATAACAATCAATCCTCGATCATATATCTAAGGTCAAAGTAAAATATTAGGTACGGCGCGCAATTGCCCGCCAGGTATTTCTTTAATGTACACCGCCTGTTGAAACCTACGATATTATGATAAAAACAAATTTTTCAAGATCAAATTGCCATTTACTTGTTAGAATTCAATTAAAAAACGGAACAATATCAATAAAGTTATACTCTTGAATTTCAAAATCATTTTATCGATGGAAACACAGATGTGTATGATTTTTCAGAGTTGAGTTAAAATAACTTTATACTTTTTAGGTATTCGGTGGTAAAATGACTTACTATTTCGTTAAGAAAACACTCCGACTCCAACAGTGAAAAAATACGACTCCGACTATAAAAGGTTTAATTTTGACAAATTTTTCCCTACCTTTACTATATACAATGTGAATTAAATTAAATATTAACCAACCAATCCGACTAACAGCTAAATTGTACATGTTATGTGCATAAATACAAAGTTCAAACTCACGACCCCGGCCAAAAGACCACGACGACACCGACTCCGGCCGCTCCACAGCCCTGCTTACAATCAAGAAGCTCCCTGCCACGCTCCTGGTTTTTCCAAACAGTCGATACACCGCAAACTCTCAAATGATTCACATGAGTGTCATTTCTCGGCAAAGATTTGCAATTAAAATGGCAGTACATAAGAGAAAGATTTTATGCCTAATCGTTCACCCTGTGACACCACAGTTTTATTTATACAATATATATGTTACAGTGAAACTGTTTTCTCAGTGAAAATGTATCAAGTAATAAATTTGTATGACAACATGATTTCACTAGTCACGATCATTGAAACTATTGGCCCAAGTCGATGATTTGCCGACCTAAAATTTTGGTTTGCTTCAATGAAACAAAATCAGCAAGTAGTCCCTTTCATAAAAAGAAAACCAAAGAAAAATACCAACAAACATAGGGCTGAAGATAGGGCGGTCAAATTTAATTTAAATGACAGCTTCGAGAAGAATATATTTTCACTGAGAATACCATACACAGTAACATACAACATAAAATAATACACAGTTTATTGATTTTGCAATGGGGAAAAAGGTTAAAACATAGGAAGAAAAAAATATGTGTCCAAAGAAAATTCCATCGGAAATTTGCAAAGAAGTCAAGCGAGTGAGTTCCGATAAAATCATCTGTAATACATAAAAAAAAATATAGTAATCGTCTGAACTCACTCACGTCCATGTAAAATATGTCGACATCCGAAGCAATACCGCTTAAAGCTCTAAAGCTCTAAAGCTAAACGATATTATTGTATTTAAAACTCTCTGACTTGAGAACTTTTTCAAATTCATATTGTATATCTTCACGAATTCCCAAAGGTATAAAGTATTTAGTTTTCTTACCATATTTACGATCTGTAAACCAGACAAGAGCTTGCCATTGAACTAATTTTATGGTTGCTGTAAATTGTGTACATTGAACAAAACTATACGGAATCAAAATTCATTATAAAAACATATTATATAATACATTTTAGAAACGTCCTTCGTACTGAGTTCGATAAAATGCCGTAAGCCATACGCTCTGTATGTCAAATGTGTACATCAGAGGTTCTAAATCCTATGCTCGTAGACATGTGTGTGACCGCTGAGCTAACACCCTCCACAAAGTATAAAACAACGAAAAAACCCAAATTGTATTTTTAAATCTCAGAAATATTAAAATTTTTAATAATTTTACAAATACAGTGGTACCTGTACCTAACATACGACCCGTCGTGCGAGCGAAGCTTTGCTTCGAAATACGGTAGCTTTTGAGATACGAGGAACGGCCGGGTATCTGTGTGCGCTTTGCGTATGTGTGAAAGGGGTGCAAATGAATGTATTGGTGGCAAATCCGTATATGTATATCTGTGTTAGTATTGGATTCTACTTCGACTTTCAAACGTTATGGACCTAATATGAAAAAACATTCTTCGCTCCATCTCTTTGGCACAACAGACAAATTCCATAAGTAAGGTATAGATGGCGCTATACAACTATCCCACAACCCCACATTTTGGGGGCTGGAACGGATTAATGGCATTTCAATTAATTTCAAAGGGAAAAATTGCTTTGAGATACGAGCAAGGTTATTTAACGAATTAAACACGTATCTCGAGGTACCACTATATTTTATTTTTCCAACGTTTTATATTGCTTATTTTTTTACCTTTTAACTGCATTGTATTTTTTATAATTCTTTTGTAAAGGTATATGAAAACAAAATCTTCCGGCTAGTTATAATTTGTTCATAATATACTGAATGAAAACATTAATGTCAAACTATATTAGGAACAATGATAACATAAATAACTATGTACTACGTAGCATTGTTTTTTTTATCTGGCCTGCGCCCGCCACTTTTCCTAAAAATCGAATGCGCCCTGAGCCGCAATAACTTAAAAAACCCCTGGTGTACATGCTGAATCTATCTGTATACCAAAAAACATAAAAATGCTCCGTCTGTCTGAAGATAAAATCTAACCTTTCGAAAAAAATCCCAGCCTTTGTAGACTCAATCTATCACTTGACCATTTTGATGGATCGTTTTTTTGGTGTCGACGCATAAAATATGCTTCGAATATCCAACGCGAAGGTTGACCACCTGATTTACGTACAATATATTATATTTTGATATATGTTTTGGCTAAGTAATTTACGCTGCGTGTCTGGTATGTAAATTATTATTTCATTTGCTGACTTCCTGTACGAAGTTTTCTCATTATCATGAAATCGAATCGAAATTTTTTGTTCATTAAATTTCGATTTCATTTAAACACATTAAAAATATCAACGAGGGTGACTCCTACTTTCGTTACTGGACACTTCAACTTTAACCCTTGAACCGGGGCTGTGGAGTCAGAGTCGGAGTCGTGGAGTCAGAGCTTTTTGGCCGGAGTCGGAGTCGTCGCGGCGTTCTGGCCGGAGTCGTACTCGGAGTCGGAAATTTTGAAAAGTTTCAACTTTTTATTTTTGCATTTGATATGTCAAATTTGGCTTTTGGTCGCATTGATAGGGTTGATATTCAATCAAATACACATAAATGGGAAAATTAGGGGAAAAAAGTGACGATATTAACCTCTCTTTAGTCGGAGTCGGAGTAGGAGTCGTGTTTTTGGTCAATGTCGACCGTTTTGGTTAACGACTCCACAGTCCTGCTTTGAACTTCGCAATATATTACTGTTTTCCTCCCAGCAACTTCTTAATAGATTTGAGAAATTGATTGACATCACAGGGATTACGTATTGCTTAGCTTGGTAAAACGAAATACCAAAAAATATCCCACATTATTACATAATACAAACATCAACTAAGCCACCCAATCCAATATATACGGGTTTTGAAATAAGGATAATTTAAAATTAATTTTCCAACCAAGTTGTACAATTTTAAGTAGAACTTGACATAAGAATTGCGCGTTACCTATACGGTGTCAAGCTAGCAGTGGCGGCTGGCGACAGAGTATTAGGGAGTACAAAAAAAGATTCAATTATTTTTGGACAGCCAAAAATTCATAATACGGAAAGAAAAATAGCAATGTATTTTAATTCTACATAAATTATTTTATATATTTGTTGATAGCTATTTCGGCTTACGCCTTCGTCAGAACTATGTTTAAAACGTGTATTAGAGATAGCTTATATACTCTTTGCTAGACAGAGTGCCTCCTACATAATCTCTTTCTGTTGAAACCATACCTACGTCACATGAAAGAATTTAAATAAGTTTGATTTATTGGTCTAAAGTAATGGTGGGAAACAATAATTTGGGTATTTTTGGGTTATTGATCGCGTGAAACCACTTAAAATCTGCAATTTCTAAGTGCATCTATTTTAAATTGTTTTAAGTTTATTGTTTGTTAATGGTTTTAACAGAGGTGAGCTATTAATTGTGATCTGATCGTTAAGAATTTCATTGGACTGATTATATCTATTAATTTCAAGCTGTTCCAATGCATTCAGTTTTAGGCCCTTATTGCAGGAATGTAAACGAATCGGGACCGAATTCGGATTATGTGCTAATTCTATAAGGTGATTTGCATATTGTGAATCAGTTTTTCCATTGTTAAAGGATCTAACATGTTCGTTTGTGCGAATGGATATCTTCTACCAGTCTGTCCGACATATACTAAATCACATGTACCGCAAGTCATCTTATATATACCGCTTCTATCAAGTTTATTAATCCTGTCTTTACTATTTTTAAGATGTGTACCTAAGTTATTATTGACTTTAAATGCTACATTTACTGAATTTTTAATCTCGTGGTGAATTTTTTCACTAATACTCCCTAAATAGTTAATTGATTTAAAGAAGCGGTTTTCTTGTATTAAGTTAGGGTAAATAAGTTTTCTAGCTAGTTTTAAACGTTTTTTATATAATAAGTTTGTTATCACCTTTTTCTCATAGCCAATCTCTAATACACGTTTTAAACATAGTTCTGACGAAGGCGTAAGCCGAAATAGCTATCAACAAATATATAAAATAATTTATTTAGAATTAAAATACATTGCTATTTTTCTTTCCGTATTATAATGGAGTTCTACCAAGTAAATGCCTACTCAATCAATAAAAATTCATAAGACTGGCACTCCGTTGGTATTGCGAACATCTGAATTGAAAGTCCATGTTATAAATAGAAGTGTTTTAAAATCCAATGAATAGGAAAGAACTCTTGCAAAAATAGTTGAATCTTTATTTGTACTCCCTAATAGCCGTCCAACTCACTATACTTCCCTTCCAAGGAAGATGACAATAACTCGAAAATATTCTGAATGATAATTGATCTTTCTTTCTTGTTGAAAGTGCCCTATTTTATAACATTACTAGTATTGCTACCCGGCTTCGCTCGGACTAAGCGACCAATAATTATTTAATGTCATATCATTCCCAAAAAATTACAGACCCACAGACATACATACATACGCCGTTTCGGTATTTCTAGTATTGCTACCCGGCTTCGCTCGGACTAAGCGACCAATAATTATTTAATGTTATATCATTCCCAAAGAATTACAGACCCACAGACATACATACATACATACGCCGTTTCGGTTTTATATATAAGATAAAAACGCAAATCCTATGTGAAATAATGGACATCCTCTGAAAGTATATGAATTTATTACCAAGAGAGCGTTTTTTTTTTCAACGAGAGCCACTTTAGTTTTCTTAGCAAAGAGGCGACCAATGCAACAACTTACTGGCTGTTTACAAAGAAATTAGTTAATTTTCGCATCAACCGCTTTTTATAAATTCTAAATACTAAAACTTCAAAAAAAATGTTATTTGTTAGTTTGTCAGGAACTTACAGCTAGAGACTCCAATTACTCGACATCTCAACTACTCGAGTATCGAGTAGTAACATTTCAAAATACTCGAGTATACTACTATACGAGTAGTTTCAGTTGTACCAAAATATATATTATTAATTCTAATTTGTGTACATAAATACATAGATGATAAAAAAAAAAATAAGCTTTATTTTATTCAATTAATAAATTAATTTTAATATTTGAAATATATATCAAAAGTAATTTTGAGAATTAACGTCTCAAATTTTAATTTGGTTCAAAGTTTTGTTTTTTTTTATTTCCGGAGTAGAAAAAACTCTTACTGTTACTGCGGACGTCGGCTTAAAAGTTAGCATTGAATTAAAAAGTGCTATATAGTTTTTCTGTCCACTGCTTAGGAAAAAAAAAATCCGAAATAAATCTTCATTTATAAAGTACGAGTATTACTCGAGTATTTTTCAAATTACTCGAGTAACGAGTACTCAAATTGGAGTCTCTACTTACAGCCTTCTTGTTTGGAACGGCATTTACCATCAATAAAGAATTCCTTTGGGGCGATTTAGCTCGTTGACAGCATCAGTGGCAGTTCCCAATGTATAATAGTGAAGTAATTCACGGTGTGTAATTGAAACTTTTATTGTGCGTACCTATTACTCAGAGGCGTGCGATTTTTTTCACTGTTACAAAACGTTTTCGTTACCTTACTTTGAAAAGGTTTTAATTGACATTTTTGCTCAGAAAAACTTGTATTTATCGCATTCTATCATATAATACATGGAAAAGTTTGAAGTGATACACATTATTCCTAATTCCTTAATTTAAAACATATGTTAAAATTATTATTAAAAATTTATGAGGAAAAAGTAATGAAAATATCTCACATTTTCAGTTTTTCAATAAATGGGTTTATCCACTTTTGAAAATTAGCTCGTCATACATGAATTTCAGATTTATCTATGGTTGATTAACGGTGTTACACTGTATCTGCAGACTTTTTTACTTAATTTATTTGACAAAATTCTAAGATAGTCATTATTAGATCTGTAAGATCATTATTTCTCAGCAAGAGTTGTGAAAAAATATGCTTAAAATAATCAATTCGAAACATTTTTACTTGTTCATTGTTACAAGTGAATTGTAATTAATCGAAACTTCAAACGCTCTTATTTCAAAACAGTGCTAAGAGCAGTTAGAACCAGGACTGTGGAGTCGGTAAAAAAAATTACGACTCCGACTCGAACATTCACCAAAAAAAAGACTCCAACTCCGACTAAAAATGGTTTACTTTGGTCACGTTTCTACTTATCATATTTATGTGTATTCAATTACATATCAACCAACCAATCCTGCTTATAACCAAATTTGACATATTAAATGTAAAAATAAAAAGTTCAATCTCTTAAAAATTTCCGACTCCGGCTAAAAAACTCCGACTCCACGACTCCGACTACGACTCCACAGCCCTAGTTTTTATGTCTAACGTAGTTCCATGGTTAAATAGAATTACAATTAAGTAAGTATTGTATTTATTTGATACGTCTAATTTGACATTTAATATGTACAAATAAAAATTTCAATCTTTTCAAAATTTCCGACTCCGACCAAAAAACCTCGACTCCGACTCCACAGCCCTGGTTAGAACCTTTTCAAAGTAAGGTGTCGTATTGTCGTAAATAGCATACAAGGTATGCGTGGCGTCACAGCGGCAAAAGAAACATTTTTAGCCCGTTCATTTTACAAAACGTTAAGTATGCCCACAAAAGGCACGCGCCTGCTCTATAACACGTCGGTGTAACTAAGTAAAGCGGCGAGGAGAAAACCGCTGCGAGCACGTATCAAATGTTTTGATCTTGACAAAAGATTTTTTGGTCCATTTCTCGGCGCGCGATGCCGATTTGTTACGCAAGCCACTGCTGCTGTTCCGATCCGGTCGATTTTTTCACTACGCCACTGGCAACTTGGACAGGGACTTTGAACCATCGAAATAAATGGGCTCATAAATATATATATTTTGTATGCCTATACAATACAAATGGACATTCAGTCCGGCGGTTTTCGGAGTATCGTTTTCCTACATCTATCACCTTTTTTGTTATGTTTTTCTTGCATTATGTTATTGTTCTCAACGCAGTTTCTCAACTTTATTTTTTTTTAGAAAAGAAAGATTATCGATTGAAAGGATACGAGGACAAGGACAAGACTAGTGGTTAGTTAATAGCTCTCGCTACGCGCCGCATTTTTTGGTTTCGGAACGATGGGAACGGATTTTTTACAGTTTTTTTTTTACCCATTTCTGCCTTTACCAAAAATGCCCATTCAAACAAAATGTCTGCTATTTCAAGGAATCGAATCCAAGCGGTCCGTCACGGAAGCCAATGACGTAGAACATTGCAACACTTACCAGGCAAAATATTAAAGGATGGAAACCAATAACTAGAGATTTTAAAAACAATTTATTTGCTTATTCCGTTTTATCAAAGTACATTATAGTGTACAGCCAACTACATACAGCACCCATTGCCATATAGAGCTTTTTTATTGCGAGTGCTGCTATCTTGAGGCAAATTTTATGTTTCGTAAACGTGTAACATAATTCATTAATATGCGCATTCGAAGAATATTTATCATTAATTGTACGCCTCTTAACTATGGATAAAATAAGTCATAAAAATATCCCTATCTCCGTGCTGTAGAAGGGTTGTATTGAACAGGGCTGAGGAGTCCGAGTCGTCGTGGCGTTTTGGCCGGAGTTGGATTTTTTTAAAGTTTGAACTTTTTATTTTCGCAGATTTAATGTTAAATTTGGTCTATTGGCCGGATTGGTTGGTTGATATATTATATAATTGAATACACATATTAATACGGAAAGAAAAATAACAATGTATTTTAGTTCTACATAAATTATTTTGTATATTTGTTGATAGCTATTTCGGCTTACGCCTACGTCAGAACTATCGATCTATTGTTATTTTACTTTCCGTATTATAATGGAGTTCTACCAAGTAAATGCCTACTCAATCAATAAATACACATATGTAAATAAAAATTGTAAAAAAAAACGTGACGAAATTAAACTTTTTTTAGTCAATGTTTATGTCGTGTTTTTGGTCAATGTTGGAGTCGGCGTTGGAGTCGGACTTATGTTTTTGGTAAATGCTGAAGTCGGAGTCGGAGTAGTATTTTTTTTAACGACTCCACATCCTTGGTATTGAAGTTTCACTGAATCAAATTGTAAAAGTTTGGCAAAACGATTCGTATCCCTGGTATTGAGTAATAATGAAACACCGTGAGGCCGAGTGAGAATGAGACTGGTTTTGTGTTCCTTTGGTCGATTTGGCAGAACCATTCACCCGTTTGTTTTCCTATACATAGGTACACGCGGACACATGTTAGGTACCCACCGACTTCAGACTCGGCTCGAGTGTAAATTCTTCGGCGTTCGGGATTGCCCGATTTATTTATTGCAGTTAATCGATAGCCGATGAAATTTCGCCCACATGGCCGGTAAACTGTTCACACACATTTTAGAAGTATCAAATAAAATAAAATATTTACTTGATTGGAATTCTATTTAACCATGGAACTACGTTTGACATAAAAACCAGGGCTCTGGAGTGGACTCGGAGTGTTTTGGCCGGAGTGGTACTCGGTGTCAAAAATTTTGACAAGTTTTAACTATTTATTTTTGCAAACAATATGTAAATTTTGGCTATTGGCCGGATTGGTTGGTTGATATTTAATTGAATACCTACACATAAATAGAAAAAGGTAGGACAAACACTTGACGAAATTAACTTGTTTAAGTCGGAGCCGTGTTTTTGGGAAATGCTGGAGTCGGAGTAGTAATTTTTTTAACGACTCCACAGCCCTGGTATTTCTGCATTCTGTTTAACCATGGAACTACGCCAGTGACGGCTGGTGACGGGGTGCTGGGGGGTGCAAAAGGAAGATTCAACTATTTTTCCGTACTACGGAAGAGAAACAGTTGGTATTGCGAACATCTGAATTGAAAGTCCATGCATTTATAATCCAATGAATAGGAAAGAACTCTTGCAAAAATGGTTGAATCTTCCTTTGCACCCCCCAACACCCCGTCACCAGCCGTCACTGATACTACGCTATTGATAAAAAATCATTATTATTTTTCACTTTTAAGGTGTTCACTGTCAATACTTGGTGGAATGGCATCGTGATAATAATAATAACAATTTTTTAGTACTTATTCCACATACAATTTATTAGATCAGGACCGGTTTCGCTCATGGCGAGCATTATCAACTGACATAGCTGTAATCTCACTGATTTTTTTTAAAAATATTTAAAACGCTTGTGGCATTGTTGCTTTTTTTGCTTTTAATTTAATTTGAATAGCTGATAAAATATTTTATCGTCTTGTATACAACATCTTTAATGTGGACATAACTATTATCTATCAATTTTATTATCACATATTGAACAGACGTCGTTAAAAAAACCTCATTAATTCAGAACACATTATATGCCTACCTTTGAAAATGTTATTTTTTTTAATATTTAAAAAATATATATCACAGCGATTTATTTTCAAGTGTTCGCTGACACGAAAATCGCAAAACTGTTGACTTAATTTGTTTTTCATCTTTGCCGCCCAACGTTCTGAGATTTAGCTAGAGGCAGAAGGTAGATTTAAGATTCTACGGTAAAAAAAAGAGCTACATGTATTTTAGTTCTACAAAAAATATCTTATATATAAAACCGAAACGGCGTTTGTATGTATGTGGGTCTGTAATTCCCTTTTGCATTGTTGTTGCAAGTTGCCATAAAAACGAATATGAAAGAAAATATGTTTGAATTTTTATCGGCGAAGACATTTAGTCAAAATGTAATAAATTAGTCTTCTACCAACTTTTTCCCGGCTTTTATTAATATAATAATGTTTATTATTTACGTGAAGGTATTATTTGACATTTATTTGACAGCAAATTAGATTTTTTCCTTGAATTTGGACATTTTAATGGGCGAGAATGGGGCTGTCATCAAATTAAATAAAGTTTGTGATTTTATTTTAACTCTATTTTGGATGTTAGATTTTGTGATATAATTATGTCGAATGATATAACATTAAATAATTATTGGTCGCTTAGTCCGAGCGACGCCGGGTAGCAATACTAGTATAATGAAAAGACAATTCAAAAGTACAATAGAGCCGAGTGATTTTGATTCAATAGAATATTGTTTTAAAGCGGCCATCCTTTTCAAAATTGTACAATAAATATGTATAAATACTATATTACGTAATTGAAAGTAATGTGTAAAACATTTACTTAATCATTATAGAAATTTATTTTCTATGATATATCTAGTATAATATAAAGTTGATAACTATTTCGGCTCACTCCCTCGTCAGTGCTTTAGCTCTGATTCTAAACTATATATTATTTAAATTTTGTAGAATTTATGTACAAATAAAAAGTTCAATCTTTTCAAAATTTCCGACTCCGACCAAAAAACCTAGACGTATATATAAATTGCTCTGTGGTGCATTCGTGCAGTGGTCAACGGTGCGGCAATAATATTTTATAAAGGCTTAATTTTTCTAATGAATACCTAAATTGCATTAGTTGCATTGTTAGCTATTTCGGTATAAAGCATCGTCAGAACTACGTAATAAAATAATTTCTGTAGAATTAATATACGTTGTTATTTTTTTCACCGTATGTACAAATTACAAATAGTAATCTTGATTTACTGCTACATATGTATGTATGTATCGCATTATTAATAATCACATACTGACACCACCCTATATGGTAGGTCATCAGAACTCTCTCGAACGATCTATTTTTCACCTCAGTCTAAGAGTTTAAGTCGATATCAGGAAATAAATACATTCTAATAATACTCTATATTGAAAACTATAGCGATTCAATATAGAGTAATTTCAAATTTGTAAAAAAGACACATATGCGGACGTCTCGCTCTAAATGTCTCTTGACTCTTTCACGCCTTGAGTGCACGAGAGTGCATGGTATTTCATGCAAAGTTCGATGGGCCATAAATAATGGCTTATCGGGCGCACGTGTTAACGATTTTTTTTGTAACGGTTTGCTACCTAAAGGAACCGCTAAGTCTTACAGTCGTGGTTGAGGGGCTTCTTCCAACTGTATGCCCTGGAAGTAGCTTGCAAGCTTCTAATCCTCTCTCCAAGGATAAAGTCTAGTAAATTCCTGATATCGCCTTTGCAATTATAATAGTCGTGTATTATGTATTGTAGAACGTAACGTGTATTGTAAATCTATCTGTGTTAAATCCGTTTGTAAAGTCTGTGAAAATTCGTAACAATTAAATAATGGGTGCTGACCGCACCCACATAACGCTTTGAGATCGTCTTTTGTTTATAAGAGCACCATGTTTCTCCTACTCCGTTCCCAAAATTCCTCTTCCTAGGTGTCGGATAGGAGGCTCCTTCTCGATTTACGAGGGAGCCGAATCAATACATATTTTAAAACAAATAATCGGATTACATTTCAAGCATTGAAATACCCCGGATACCTCCCACTCAAGCACTGCTTTTATTTATCAACAGATTATGTATATTGTTTTTGGTATGAGGAATGCATTCTTCTATATGAAGCAATATGCAATACTTTGAAAACAAGATTGTAAATTAAAGAGATGAAAGTGAAACCAGAAACGTCCACGTGCTTTGGTTATCATCATTTACGAAAGAGAAGGTGTGTGCATTATATCGAGGGACATAATATGTAATTCATTACAATGCCTTTTTGAACAATGTTGCATTGTTTATTGTATTTATATTATTTAACATAATGCAAACTATACAATTATCAAACATTCATTTCAAGAAATTTAAAACAATCAAGTAACAATATCTTACTTTCAGAATCTTTCGTACTATAAACTAGGACTGTGGAGTCGGTAAAAAAAAGTCCGACTCCAGCATTTACCAAAGCCACCGACTCCGACTCCAACATTGACCAAAAACAAGACTCTGATTACGACAAAAAAAGTTTAATATCGTCACTTTTTTTGCCTAATTTTCCTATTTATGTGATTTCAATTAAATATCAACCCTAACAATCCAGCTAATAACCAAATTTGACATATTATACGCAAAAATAAAAAGTTCAAACTTTTAAAAATTTTCGAGTACGACTCCGGCCAAATCGCCGCCACGACTCTGACTCCACACCCCTGCAGTATAAACCTTTCGTATTTTTCATGCTTTATTATAAAAACATATTTTAGGTTTCGTGAGTGGTACAAGCTTTCGATAAAATAATAGTTTTTTAAGAACCGGTATTTCGGTATTGGATACACAGCCAAAATACCGGAATACCGGTATTGTAATGCCTAGCTTAGTCAGAGAAGCGGAGTTAAAAACTAAATGTACTGATTCTACATATTTTAAAAATATCAGGACTGGATTTTTCTCTTTACCGAGCGTTATCAAATGATAGATTATAATGTTCGAAATGTATGAAAATATGTGGAAGTACAAAATATGTGTTTTCTTTACTTCGCCAGCATAGACTACATAGAATCTATCAGTAAAAATATGTTAAACAAGCACTGTCACGGTCAAAATGCTTCTTCCTATCCAATTTCGCGAAAATGTGCGACGATCTATGCTAAAGTGGCCTGTCACTACACCATACATTATCAAAAGAAAAATATTCAATCTTTGCAGATTAAAATTCAATGCTAATGAATGAAAAATGAAAACAAATGTCTTATTGAGACGACTTCAATCTCAGCCCTCTCGGAAAAGAGGACGTGCCTCCCTGTCGGTCACTCTCGGGATGAGGAAATTGGACTGGGGGGTGAGAAAGGAGGGGTGCTCTAATTAAGAAAACGATCTCAAAGGGTTACACAGTGCAAATAGCATACGCACTATTTATTTGTCTTCAGAACAGGTTATACAATTACGATTTACATATAGAATTTAATTTAAAGGTTGCAACAATAATGATTCGACCTTCTCGCCTTTACAAAGGCAATATCAGGATTTAAAACGTATTAGAAAGACGATTAGTGGCTTGAAGGGCGAACTGCGGAACTTATTGTGGAGAGTTAAACTCGATCCGTGCATAAGCATTACCCGACAGATGTACAATCAAAGCGCAATCTTCGCTTTCCAATTTTGACTGACTTTCTGAGAGAAATTACGATGTTATCTGCGCCCCAGCGTCCGCTTGTAGCAGGCGTGTCTCCGTTCGTTCGTGAGGCGAACGTTGCAGCATCTGTGCCATTTTTTTGGTACAGCGGAGTCTGCGTGTAATACTACGTATCTCACGCAGCCAGGGCGTAACAGAGACAAGACATTTTAGAGCGGGACGTCCGCAGGTCTCATCCGGAGACGTCGCCCTCAAATGTCGGCTTTACAAATTTAGAAATTACTTTATATTAAAATCGCTTTAGATTCCAATATAGAGTATTATAAGACTGAATTGATATCCTGATATTGTCTTGAACTCATAGACTTAGGTGAAATATAGACCGTTCGAGAGAGTGCTGATGTCCTAAAATACTAGGAGGTGTCATTATTTACTGATATGCTTACGATATTGCTTTTATAGTTTACGCGTCGCGAACTAACGTACGTGGATGTGAAATAATATAGTGAAATTCGGGAGCCCTGATTTGCCTCAAGGGAAATCGCTTTATTTCAGCAACAATTCAAGAAGTATTCGGCAAACCGATGTACATTATTTTTAAGCATATTCAGAAATGGCATTGCTAGTATTTAAATTGAAAACTAAATATTTCATTCAGAGATTCGCTCCAATATGCAGCCCGGCCCCTATAGGGTGAAACCTTTCCATTGAGAATTGAGGGTTGAGACCTCTAAATAAATAGTGTAGTAATGAATGCATGTCCGGTCCGTGGCGCAGTTGCAACGGCTTTGGCTTGCGTGCCGGATCGCTCGGGTTCGATTCCCGGTACGAGCGATTTTTTCAGTCGATAAATCTGTTCAAAGGCATGGGTGTATGTGTTGTTGAAAATCCCTTCCCACCTTTCCGATCCCAAAGAGCGACGCATAGTGACAGCGATTACCTAATCACTAGTCCTCGTATCCTTTCCATCCCTACTCTCTTCGAAAAAGAGAATTTGAGCAACTGAGTAACAAACAGTTCTCGTAGAAAAACATATGTTGAGATAACCACCGTGCATAAGTTAATTGATCAATCATATAATATATTTATGATCTTTTCTATGTACTAGCCTCTTTTTATTCCCAATTCTGATAATGTTTTCAAAATCTCGACTAAAGTTTTCTAGTTGACGACAACCGAGGCTCACATGCTCCGTCACAGTTACATAACACTATCCAATAAATTGAACGTATTTTCAAGATTTCATACACACAGAATTTCAACTTTCATGTAACGGTCAGTAAAAAATGTGCGTGTAAGAACAAGGTGCTTGAGAAAAGTCGACCCAATAAATAACACACGAGACCTATTTTTCTTTTCCAAGAGTTATTCCGAAACGAAGCCAGCGTACAACAGCCGCTGTCTGTCGCAAGATGCCTGATTGATCGATCGATTGTGAAGGACGAAGATTAAATTTTAAGGGATCACTGAACTTCCAAATATATGAGTCACGCTGTTAAATTATAATCCGCTGGTGACAAGTCGATTTAATTTCTTTAAGTAGTCAATTAAATAGGTAGGCACTTATACTTTTTTAGTTCACTATGATACTGGAAATAATTAATTCTATTTCTTGCTTGGCTAGAAGTTTACCACAGAAGGAAAAACTTCGTTGCCACACTGACAGACAATGTTTACTAGAGATACGTTTTGATACTATCCCTATAAAAAAATAGCTTGGTCCGTGGAGCAGTGGTCAACGTCGTTAACTTCCGTGACGGACCGCCCGAGCTCGATTCAGGTACGAGCAGATTTGTCAGATTATCAGCTTCTGTTCGAAGGCAAAGTTTGTTTGTTTTGTTAAAAATACCTTTCTCACTTTTCCGATCCCAAAAAGCGGTGAGTAGCTAACCACAGTCCTTTTCCAGTCCTCGTATCCTTTCAATCCTACTCCTCTCGGAAAACGAGAATTTGAGCAACTGAGTAACAAGCCTTACTCGTAGAAAAAAAAACATTCTAAGATAAATTCCGTGAGGAGTCCATATACTTCAAGTTGTGATAGGACATGGTGGAAAAAATATATTTGGCATTACAGCTTATGCAAATCCGCCAAATATTAGTAAACGTGAAAGTCATATGAGATAAACTCGATGAGACATTGTATGAATCAGTCACCGAAAAGCTATGTACATACACTAATGTCCAGGATCTATTTTTCAATTGAAAAAATCTGTCCTTGCTGGGACTTGAACCCACACCCACCTGATCGCTAGGGCAAGGCTCTTACAACAGTGACTAGACCACAGAGCCCAACAAAATCATTTTTAATAAAAAAAAATATCAGTTATTCCAGTGCTTCTAAATATTTAACGTCTTTTTAATTTTATTAATTGTCTTTTTTATCCGGAATTAAATTAAAAACTACCAACGACGAATCAAGAATGTAATACATTAAAATTCAAGAAACGAGCATTACCATTAACCTTTCACTTGCTTTTATTACATGTATGACTGCTATTATGACCTTAAAAGTATGCAGAACCTACTTAATTTTCCTCGCATACCTCTAAATATAGCTTTTTGACGTTGATTGATATTCAATTATCTTGAAACATTCATTAATCACGTCTTGACTGTCCAATATTGGTTTCCTTATTTCCTATTAAACGCATTACAATAAAATCGCTAATGAGTTCAAAAGCATTGCATACCCAAACAATCTAATTATATTGATTGAGTAGGCATTTACTTGGTAGAACTCCATTATAATACGGTAAGAAAATAACAATGTATTTTAGTTCTACATAAACTATTTTATATATTTGTTGATAGTTTCGGCTTACGCCGACTAAAATACATTGTTATTTTTCTTACCGTAATCTTATAATACTTTTAAGGTGTTCACTGTCAATATTTGGTGGAATGGCATTGTAATAAAAACAATAAAACATTTTTAGTACTTTGTCCACATAAAATTTATTGGATCAGGACCGGCTTCGCTCGTGGCGAGCATTGTCAACTGATAAGAAATACAACAAAACAGTGATATTTATACAAAAGTTAAGTAAGAATTACAAGGTATGAAAAAAAATGGTAATAAGTAACTAAGCAAATAAATTAAAGTAAAATGGAAGAAAAATAGATTTTAATTAAAATGTAGAAGACCTCTTAGCAATGCTATCCATTACATTATCATATCATTCTAATAATACATTTATTTTGTTTGAATAATTAGATTTACTATATTCAAATAGAGAGTAATACACGACATTTTTTTTTTAAAATATTTTAAGCTATGTCTGATCTTAATGTGGAAGATATGCACTTCTGATGTTATTTATCTCAAAGTCTTTTTCTCAATGACCCGCCATAAGTAAAAAGAAAAAGAAACCTCTTGAACTGGCTTCACTAGGGTTGCTCCTGTTAGCAGAGATGGGAAGGGTATGAATCTTGAATATAAAAACCAGGGCTGTAGAGTCGGTAAAAAAAGTTCGATTCCGACTCCAGCAATTACCAAAACCACGACTCCGACTCCGACATTGACCAAAAACACGACTCCTTTTTTTGCCTAATTTTCCTATTGATGTGTATTCAATTAAATATCATCCCTACCAATCCGGCCAATAGCCAAAATTGACATATTATATAAAAAAATAAAAAGTTCAAACTTTTCAAAATTTCCGACTCCGGCCAAATCGCCGCGACGACTCCGACTCCACAGCTCTGATAAAAACTAAATAAATAGACGAAGGAGACGAGAAGAAATTCAACGCTGACGCACCTTATAACTAGAAGCTCCATCAAATAGTATCCAAAAAAAGTAAAAAAACTCACGTGTTCTACAAAAACTTTTTCTTACTAAGTTGCCCAACACCTTTTCATCGGTTTTGGTAGAGATGTAAAGGGTAGAATATGACAGTGTGCGTCCCATTTTAAGTTCGGATAGAGTTGGGAGTTAATTTTGGAAAACACATACATCCATTTCTTTGGATAATTTAGTTTACGAAGCTGCCTGGACTGGGACTCGAACCCGTGCTGTAGCCAACAACGTTGACAATCGACCACGGACTCGACAAAAACAATACATATGAGAAAATCCAATCCTTTTTTTACACGACACATTGGTCCCAGCGTGTATAAAATCATGCAAAAATCATATATAAAATTAAATTTATATTGGTACCACGACATTCATACATCAGGAGGTAGTTTTCAAAAGTGGTCAAATCCATTTGTTGAAAAACTGAGAATGTGAGATATTTTCATTACTTTTTCCTCATAAATTTGTGTTTACTATCAATATTTTTTAAAATATATTTTACATTAAAGAATTACGGATAATGTGTAAAAATTCAAACTTTTCCATGTGAATAAAGAAGGTCTCAAAAGTTTAATCTAAAACTGGCAGTTGAAAAAAAATATTTTTGAATTGACCACTTTTGAAAATTACCCCCTGACATATGTATCCATGCACAATTATTGTATTCCCTTACAAGAGTTTTTCGCTCCTCTCACTGTCGGTTTTCGTCTAATATAACCGTTCGCCATTTTTCTGTAAAAAAAATCGCGTAACGACGAATAAATCGCGTAAAAAAAGAAACGGTGCCGTCCAAAACAATCACGCAAAAAAGGCTCGTAAAAAGATGACTGGGTGTATTGATCTCGAGCTGCTAACAGCACATGAGAACCACTGGGCTGTACAAATATATTACTTAGTGAAGCAAACTATGTCTTTGTTCTTTGTTTCTTTTACACAATTCTACAATAATGTTTTAGGTTATCAGGTACTTAAGTAACATGAAATATTGAGACATATAAAATACTTGGTTGAAGACTTATCGGGTACTCGAGCAATTTTGAGAATAAACTTCTCGTTAATAAATTGCTTTTTTATCAATATTTGTATGATGGTTATTCAAGCAAGCTCCTCACGCTATACCAAGATTAAGACATATCCAAAAACGCCCTCGGCTGCGTGATGTCTAAACCAAACGTAAGAATTTTGCCATTTTGATAAGAATTGAGTAAACATTGATAATAGCCATAATCTGTCGATTATCTTTTAATGTTATAAAATGAGAATATTACATCGCTTTTTCAAAATTAAATCCAAGCTTGCATTGGTAAGTTGTAACTCATCAAAGTATTTGATCGCACGGAGGTTTGAAATCGTGTATCCAGTATTATCATATACAAGTATGTATTTCGACTGAGGGTGCTTGATGCAATTTCAATATCAAATTTGAATTTGTTTGAAGTTTGTCATGAGTTTTGTCGCTAACGACCCGGGTTTCTTCTTTATTTATTTAAGAAAAAGCAAATCATGGCATTACAGCTGACGCCAATGCACCATGCATTTGACAAATATAAATACATGTATAATACCTACATACATGTAAATACATAATAAAAATCACAAATTAATTAAAAACAAGATGAAAACATTGTAGTCATAAAAGCAGAGAGAAAAATTTTATAAAATCATATTAGAAATTTCAGCATCTTCAGGCTCATGTTATTATCTGGTCATTAGTATCTTCAAAATTCCCTATAATTATAAAAAACTGACTTAATTCATTGAACATTCAATTTTCGCTAATTTACATTTTAATAGCAATTTAACTTAGTGACCAATTTCTATTTTTGTATATAAACGATACGAACTGACGCGTAGTAAACATACAACGCGTCAGTTTAAGTATATTCGTGCACTTGAAATGCCTGAAGATTCCGAAAGGCGAAACCCGGGTCGTTAGCGACAAAATTCATAGAAAAGTATAAAATTCAAGCGATTCAAATGTAATCTTATGTATTTTCGGGTAGAAAAATAATACAATTTATTGCAACTTGACGCACGGGAACAGTGCTAACTTATGATTATTGTTTTTAAGCGCGAGAGGTACGGGTATATACAATATTCCTATATATTCCTGTAGCTCAAACACGTGTCACTCTCGTAGTACTGAGGCCAACCGAGGACAGCCAAAACTGATGTGCCATACGCACACGCAGCCAATTGTGGCTGTGACATGATAACGTTGGTTCATTGACATTTTTTTTTATAGAAATCAGGGCTCTGGAGTCGGTAAACTCAAGTCCGACTCCAGCATTTACCAAAACCACGACTCCGACTCTGACTAAGAAAAGTTCAAATTATCATATTCATTTAATCCTTATCCAAATGTTGTTATAAATTCTTGTTGTGGTTGTACGACAAATGAGTGGTATCCGAAAGTGTTCGAAATTTAAATTCTGATAACATAAATCTTCACATATTTTAATTATTACAACTTGTAATGATGCAGTCAAATCAATGTTTGTTTGTTTGCTCTGCATGCGTTCCAACACCGTTCATCCAATTGCGATAAAACTTTAATGATTTTTTGTGTGAACACCCACCAAGGTTTTTGCATTCCTATATCGTTCATCTGATTGCGATAAAACTTTTCCGATTTGTTGTAGACGCCTATGAAGTTTTTTTAATGATCTATATGTATATATATATATATAATGAATGTTTGCTTGTTGGTTTGTTTGTTTCACTTCAATAAACAGAATTAAAACACAATCACTTTCTTTCTTTGAGTGAAATTGCAACGCATACTGGGTACTCACTAGTATCTTGAACTATAACTGATAAATTTGTTGCTACAACTCCATTTTAATGTAAGTCAAATAAGGTTTAAGAATACTGCAGTTTGAGAATTTCGACTGAAGATGCTTGATGGAATTTCAATAACAAATTTAAAATGTCCGAAGATGCCGAAAGCCAAAACCCGGATCGTTTCATATAAAAGTACAAAATTCAAATGATTCAAATTTGATACTGCAGCTTAAACATATCCCCAAAACAGTTTTCGCCATTTTCTAAAATATACTATTTTTGAAATGTTGTGCTTTCGTTTTTAACTGAAACTTTTGTAGTGTGGTTGCAAAATAAGATGGTAGATAATTAACAGATAAAAAAAATTATACAATATTTATTTCAGTTCTTCAAGAATATATTATAATATTAAGCCCAAAATGAAATCATCTATACATTATTTATCGCTGATTCAATAAAACCTTCAATTCGATCTCAATTACATATTCTCAATGCTATTTTGAAAGATCACGCCCTACAATAAATCCGCATGTTATAAAGGGTATTTCAATAGGGACGCTCAAAATATGTTACTTTGTCCTGCTGAGTAGATTATTCATTGTTTAGTGGCCAAATTTGAGTCAACCAGTTTGGTAAATAATCGGCCAACACCTACCTGTACGTCATCAAAATACAATATCTGGTGAAAACATTGCTGCTGTGTGTGAAAGTGTACAGGAAAACCCAAAGCAGCTTATTTCTCGTTGTTCACAAGAACTTGGCTTTTCTGCGACTTCAACTTGGCGAATTTTGAATCGGGCTTTATGTCTGCACCCGTATAAAATCCAACTAACCAATGAACTTCAGGTAAACGACCACAGACAACGCCTGATTGGGTTCTGGAGCAGTTGGAAGTTTACCCAAATTTGTCAAAAAAGTCAACTTTAGCGACATGGCCCATTTTATAATGAATGGATATTGGCAGACATTTGATGCTATATTCCATATTTAATGCCGTAAAATATACTTACAAATGAAATTAAAATTTAGTCGAAATCTCACAAACAACTTGTTTTATTTACATTTCAAAACTAAGCGTCCTTATAAAAAGACCCTTTATATTAATTCGTTACTTTATGGCGATCTTGACATAAATCGATTCGATTACTCTAGAAATTATCAAGTTATAGCTCATTGTTCATACAAAATTTATTGTCTTAGACGCTTTTTATGCATCAGGTTTACCAGAGTTGTAATTATATTTGACATACAAGTGCCCTAGAAGTTGGGTGATTTATAAAAAAAATTAAGTTATGCATTTCTGACATCGACTTTTGATGTCCGGTCCGTAGCGCAGTGTCAACGGCGTTGGCTTGCGTGTCGGATCGCCCGGGTTCGATTCCCGGTATGAGCGGTTGTTTTCAGTCGAAATCTGTTCAAAGGTATGGGTGTCTGTGTTGTTGATAATCCCTTCCCACCTTTCCGATCCCAAAGAGCGACGCATAGCGACGACAGCGATTAACTAATCACTAGTCCTGTCCTAGTCCTCGTATCCTTTCCATCCCTACTCTCTTCGAAAAAAGAGAGGCTTAACAACTGAGTAACAAGCAGTTCTCGTAGAAAAAACAATATGTTGAGATAAACTCCGTTAGGAGTCCATATGCTCCAAGTTGGGAGCGGACATGGTTAAAAAAAAAAAAAAATCTGTCAAAACTAACGTTAGAATCGATGTTCATATTATGTCATGTAACAATTTTTATATCCAGACCTCAAATCTTCGTGATAAAATTACTAACTTCAGATTTAACTTTTAGTTCAAATCGCATTACAGGCAGTTACATAAGATTCGAATTTTTCCGGTCTGAATTTTAATACAAATTCGGTCTTAATTAACATATCATTGGTGTGAATTTATATGAAATGGTCATAATTTATTATTCGGAAATGTCAGAATACAGATTCTGAAATTGGTCATTTTATACATTTTTTGGTCAGGTTTGTTTTGAAACATCTGACTCAGACAATAGACTCCGACTCCACAGCCCTGCTTGTGTAAATATGAAAGATAGGAAAAAGACAAACAAAATTATTAATTTTTCAGTCGGAGTCGTGTTTTTGATCAATGCCGGAGTCGAAGTCGGTGTCGTTTTTTTGGTGAATGTCGGAGTCGGACTGCTTTGATATAGATATTCTTTTACCACTTCCCCGGCAAGTTATTTTATCAAGAATGTTCCAAAAAAAAACTATTTTTATTTTCTTTTAATTTTATTACTATTTTAAGTCTATTTTTTACATTTTTTTTTTCTTAGAATATTACATGTACATATTATATACATAGTACCATATCATGAAATAATCTCATACAATATCAGAAATCGTGAAATTACATGCGCGAACGCCGAAAATCGAACGACGATTTTAAAATGCTCATTTGGGCGCGCTTCGGGTATCACACGTATTCGTGTGAACGACGGGGAAGCGGTTGATGGAGTTCATCACATAACTAATTTTTTCGAAGAGATCTACTTGTTACTCGGTTGCTTAACTTCTCTTTTTAGGAAATATTGCAGATCTAATGGATAGGACCAGGAAAGGATTAGTTATTTAATCGCTTTCGATACATCCCGTTTTAAATGTAGGATAGGTGTGGGAGATTTTCAGACAACACATACATCCATGTCTCGTATCTTAAATCTTAGCTATAAAACTTGGAGTCATATTTTCGGTCAATGTTGGAATCGGAGTGGTGTTTTTTTGACGTCTCCACAGCCCTGGTTGCAAGAAATATTGTTTACTGGGTAATCTGCCAAGTGACTGATTCTTACTAAATGATATATGATGAAAAAAAATATCACTAAAACCGTTCATACGCCACTATGCGAAACATATTTTCAAGGCAATGTAATTGCTAAAATATCGATATGCTTAGCCGTTTTAATTGTATTTGAAGTTAAGCTAGTATATGTCACTAGGGCTTGCACCTTATTATCGTAAATATACCTGGAAACACTTTTTAAATCTAACATTTATGATATTTTTTTCCACTCTTCTTTGAAAACCAAAAATATGTCGGGTATAAAATGATTTTCCGTATTTGTAAGTGGCATTTTCATGGAATAATCGATGATTGAAAATGGTGGCCTGTAGGAAAAATCCATGGGATTGGATTTGGCGTTTAAAGGGTTAAATCAACAACATTGGAAAACATAATAATTAAAATATTACCAAAAATAAATTAAGCTTTATTTAAAATATTACCATAGTCGAGAATTCAATGCCATTACCATGTCCAGCTTATGCGATCATCCGATTGTAAAGATATAATTTTATGACTCGTAGAATAGACAAAGAACTTATTTAATTTTTCACCTGTCAATACATCCATGTGTGATTAATGTATCTAAATTTTATGTTTGTTGTCTGTGGTAAGAAAAAAAACGCACAATAGATCGCTCCTTAAGTAAAATATCTCGTGAGGTCGTTACGTAAAGCTAGTAAATATCGCACTAAAAACATACGACTGTTACAAATGTACATTAATATTATAAACAAAAGAGATTTAATTTTATTCGAAGAAATTTTAATTGTTTTATTCGCAATTATAAGAAAAAAACGCTGTTTACTGTAGTTTGTAAATATTAGGTTCGGCTTTTAAATCATCGCCAGCATTTTTAATTTTAATGTGGGACTAATTTTGATTTCGATTTTGAGCAGATTTTTTCATTTGATTAATCGATTCTGCTCGAAGGGAATATGGAAGGTGTTTTTGTTGTTAAAAAATCTCTTCCCACACTTCCGATCCCAAAAGCGGCGCTTAGCGAGAGCGATTAGCAAACCACTAGTCCTGTTCTTGTCCTCGTATGCTTTCAATTTCTCCTCTCTTGGAAAAAAAAGGCTGAGCACCTGAGTGTCAAGCAGTTTTCGTAGAAAAAACATATTGAGACAAACTTTGTGAGGAATCCATATGCTCCAAGTTGGGAGCGGACATAGATAAAAAAAATACGAGCATTAAGACAGGACTATTGGTAAGCTAACTGCTTTCACTATGCGTCACTCTTTGGGATCCGAAAGGTGGGGTGGGAAGGGATTTTTAACAACACTAACGCCCATTGCCTCGAGCAGAATCGATTTATCGACGGAAAAAAAATTGCTCGTATCAGGAAACAAGCCCAGGCGGTCCATCACGGTAGTCGACCACGTTGACCACTGCACCACGGACCGGACATTTTGTTTTACCATTGTAATAAATACCTAAATCCTGTGATATAATTTAATTTCTCAAATCTATTGTTGAATTATCAGAACGAAAAAAAATACTGTATTTAGGAGTGTAGAGAGTTAAATAAAAAAAATGTATTTTATAGTAAAATATTTGATACATGAAAAGCAAAAATTTAATTATTTTAATATTGGCGTTGTGTCAGTAACGTGTTCCTTTTGCCATGTGAGTAGTATTCGATTAAAATTGCACGCATAAAAAAGTACATATTGGCGGTCGTAAACTGGCAACACATAAATCACAACTCTCCCACATGACATCGAGCCCGTTGGGAGACCATCGCATTACGGGGATGATGACCTAAAAGCCAATCTGGCAATTTACTTATATAAGTTATGCGTGAGCTCCACGATGACCTTCGGATTTAAGCGATGACATTGGCATTACGTGACTGGTTCTGATAGGTCAGCTGACAGTTTACTTTGGTTAGATAAGGTGAAATTATCGTAGTATATATGTAAAGGGTCTTTTTATAAGGACGCTTAGTTTTGAAATGTAAATAAAACAAGTTGTTTGTGAGATTTCGACTAAATTTTAATTTCATTTGTAAGTATATTTTACGGCATTAAATATGGAATAAAGCATCAAATGTCTGCCAATATCCATTCATTATAAAATGGGCCATGTCGCTAAAGTTGACTTTTTTGACAAATTTGGGTAAACTTCCAACTGCTCCAGAACCCAATCAGGCGTTGTCTGCGGTCGTTTACCTGAAGTTCCTTGGTTAGTTGGATTTTATACGGGTGCAGACATAAGGCCCGATTCAAAATTCGCCAAGTTGAAGTCGCAGAAAAGCCAAGTCCTTGTGAACAACGAGAAATAAGCTGCCTTGGGTTTTCCTGTACACTTTCACACACAGCAGCAATGTTTTCACCAGATATTGTATTTTGATGACGTACAGGTAGGTGTTGGCCGATTATTTACCAAACTGGTTGACTCAAATTTGGCCACTAAACAATGAATAATCTACTCAGCAGGACAAAGTAACATATTTTGAGCGTCCCTATTGAAATACCCTTTAGTTCTATCAGAATAACGTTCCACCTAAACGTTTTTTTGTGCGGTAGATGCGTTCTCCAGAAAATCGCACAAAAATAACTACCCTTCCCACCTTTCCGATCCCAAAGAGCGACGCATACTGACAGGGCTTAGCTAATCTCTAGTCCTGTCCTAGTCCTCGTATTCTTTTCATCCTTTCTCTCTTCGAAAAAGAGAGATTGAGCAACTGATAAACAAGCAGTTTTCGTAGAAAATACATATGTTGAGATAAACTCTGCAAGGAGTCCATATGCTTCAAGTTGGGAGCGGACATGGTAAAAAAAGAAATTACAAATAGCAGTACATAACGGTTACAGCACCGACGTAGTTGTTAACTTGCTTATGCGAAAGCAAATTAACAGGCAAATAATAGATAATATTTTTTCAGGAGAAGAAAAAACAAACGATAGTATAAAGATACGGTGTGAAAAATAACAATGTATTTCAATTCTACAGAAATTATTTTATATATTTGTTGATAGCTAATTCGGCTTACGCCCTCGCCAGAACTATGTGCATTAGAACAAGCTTATATACCTCGGCTAGACGGGGTACACTATACATCTTCTTCTCTGTTCCACGATCTTAATTTGATATAGAAATAAGTTATTGAATGTGACAAATTGATTTGGTGAATTCATGAAGTGAAAGCTAATCTGGGTTTTTTTTACTTGTAAGTGGGAATAATCGTAAAATTAGTAATGTATCAAGTTAATTGATTTATAATTGCATTAGTGTTTATTAATAGCTGAAGAAGTGGTGATACGTTAATTGTGATCTTTTCATTAAAAATGTCATTGGATTGATTATACCTATTAATTTTTAGCTGTTCCAATGCATTTAGCTTAAGGCCCTTATTACAAGAATGTAAACAAATCGGGACTGAATTTAGGTCATGTGAGTCAAATCAATTTGTCACAGTCAATATCTTATTTCCATATAAAATTAAGATGGTGGAACAGAGAAGAAGATGTATATTGTACCCTGGCTAGCCGAGGTATATAAGCTTGTTCTAATGCACGTTTAAAACATAGTTTTGACGAGAGCGTAAGCTGAAATAGCTATCAGCAAGTATATAAAATAATTTCTCACCGTATTATAATGGAGTTCTACCAAGTAAATGCCTACTCAATCAATAAATAGTATAAATAACTTGCGTAAAATTATAAATTTAGGAGACATTTCATTGAAGATTCTCAGACTACATATGTAGAACCTGCGTTTTTTACCATTAATAATTTTATTAATAAGTTGGGAGCGGACATGGTTAAAAAAAAGTCTGCGTGTTGTGCATCACTGTCATTTGGGTAGTCAATTTATTACGCAGCATCATATTTAATATTTTTGTCTCTCGCATGAAACAAATCAAGTTGCCATAATCCGCTAATCAAATCGAAGGCCAGCGAGGTGGAAAAAAAAATCATGCCCGACCAATTTTTATTTCGCCAGCGGTCAAAGTCGCCGGAAATCCAGTTTCGATTTTATTAATCCGTGTACCTACAGTGATGTACCAAATATATATTGAACGTATCGTTACCTTACTTAGAAAAGGTTCTAATTGACATGTTTGTCTGAAATGACCTTTTGGTCGTAGAAGCTTGTATTTACCGCATTTATTTATTTATTCAAGAAAATACAAATCATGGCAATACAGCTGACGCCAATGCGCCATGCATTTGACAAAATTACATACATTTATTTACATATGTATACATACATACCTGTAAATATATAATAATTAAAAACAAGATGAAAACATTGTAGTCAAGAACAGAGAGGAAAAATTAATAAAATCACATTTTCAAAGCAGTCATCAGCATAAAAACAGTACTCGTCTGAACTCAATCATGTCCATGTGAAATATGTCGACAGCAATTTCGTTAAATTCACTAAAGCTCTTCCCAGTAGCATCCCCATTTTCAGACTGGTTCTACTCCTTGGAAGAACAAACAACTCATGTTCACGATTCCTCAAAAAATTATAAGGGAGATTCAATTTAGCATTCTATCAAATATATGAATTTCAGAATTATCTATGATTGAATAACGGAGTTAGCAAGATTCTAGAGTTGCACTGCATTGTAATAAATCGAAACTTCAAACGCTCATATCTCAATACAGTGTCAAGAGCATTTAGAACCTTTTCAAATTAAGGTGTGTTATGTTAATTTATTGTCAGACGGCTGAGCGTGGGCGTATGTGATGGATTCGGTAATTTTTGACCAGGCATGTTTTTTTAATAATAATGGTCGGATTTAATCTGCAAGATTTGGAAAACATAATGGATAAATTTAGACGTTTTTTACTTGTGTTTTAGTTACTCAGATTAAAGCTGATTATGAATAAATTGCAAGTTTAATTCTTGGAAAGGAAGAGTGGTAAGTTAGTCACTTTTGTCTTTACGTCTCGCTATGATCGAATGAGAATGTAGAATATTTTGAATGTACGTTAAATGAATTTATGAATTACTACTTACATTAACTTCATATGTTCGAAGAGAAATGTACCTGGCCATTTATGGCAAAAATGAGAATTCCACCATTCTTGAGAATGTAAAATTAAAAGGAATATAACCAGCTTGGACGAACAAACAACTCATGTTCACGATTCCTCAAAAACTCATCGGAAAAATTCAATTTAATATTTTCAAGAATACAGGAAGGAAGAATACGATAAATTACCATATTATCATGTTGCGTAGTGACCACGGATCACCTGATCGGGTGTGTTTTTTGGGACCGTAAAGAAATGTTATAATTACAAGTACATCACAATTTTTTTATTTATATCACCAAGCCATGCTTTACAATATGACAATTATTATGGAACAATTTTAAAACATAATATTGAGAATAAATTGTAGTTGGTAAAAAACTTACATGAAATAAGCCAAATTACATAATTCAATTTAAAAAATATATAATAGTTTACAGTTAAGCTATTGTCACGCTCATCAATCAAATTGATTACGATATAAAATAATACCATCAAATTCCATTAAGTTGTCATGTAACCGCTCGCTTCTGAAAAAACTCTATAACTCACATTCTCCATTTTTGGTTGTGTACATTTTTCATTGTGCTCCTTATTTGGTGAACTTTCATAATCGGTTGCCTATTGAACTGACCGTTGATGTTTCACAAGTACTATGTGAGAAAATGGAATGTTTTATGCAACCATATTATAAGACGAAACCCAGCGTTGTCTTCGGAGATGATTTTATATATCTTATAGTGAGAAGGAATGTATCTATTGCCTTCATAATCGGAATGACAGATATCATAAAATCAGTCATATTAATATTAATCAGTTTGAAATGAAAATAATAAATAATAGTTTGCATTTTCATTCCAGCGTTCTGTATAAATATATATACGGCAATGGAAATAAAATATCCGCTATACCAGGGCTCTGGAGTCGCAAAGAAAAACAAAACTCCGACTCCAGCATTTACCAAAAACTCCACTCCGACTGCAACATTGACAAAAACACGACTCCGATTCCAACTAAAAAAAGTTTAATATCATTACGTTTTTTTCCTTCCTTTCCTATTTATGTGTATTCAATTAAATAGTAATCAACCAATCTGTCGAAATGCCAAATTTTTCATTTTATATGCGTAAATAAAAATGAGCTCGCGAACCGATTAGGGATAGCTGGAGCAACATTTAATTCAATGCGGAAAGTCTGGGACGCACGGCTGTACTCGGTCAGAACCAAGTGCCACTTATTCAATGCATGCATACTGACTGTGCTGCTTTACGGTTGCGAGTCATGGCACATCACAAAAGCACAGGGAAACCGTATACTGTGCTTCGAAAACAGATATACTACAGAGAATACTAGGAGTACAGTGGTTTGACTTTGTCAGGAATATGTAGGTAAGAGAGCGGACAAGCCAGCCCCTTATTACGTCTAAAATTAAAAGGCGACGATGGACCTGGCTTGGACATGAGCTGCGAATGCCCCAGGGGAGCCTGAATCCTGCCTGCCTCTTCTATCAACCTGATGGATCCCGAAGCCGCGGAAGGCCTCTGATGACCATCCATACCATATACTCAGGAGAGCTAAGGGACGCCGGGATGACCTGGGAAGATGCGAGGAGGTTGGCGAGAGACAGCGCATCTTGGAGGCACCGTGTGGCGGCCATATGCTCCGAATAGGGAGCGGATATGGAAAATAATAATAATTTTCAAACTGTAAAAAACAATCCAACTCCGACTCCACAGCCCTGCGTTTAACCATAAAAAATAACCTAACAGCTCAAGATTTTAATAAAGTGAAAAAATGAATTCATTCGTAAAGATATGATAAACAAACACTTAAATTTCAACGACATCCATCGAACACTGTTGTCAAAAAATAGCCAAGATACATATTCAATGTTCACAGATTAAATATCAATTCAATAAATGATACAAGTAATTTATAATGGAAATAAATGATAAAGTAATCAATATGCGTATCCCGGTCCATGGTGCAGTGGTCATCGTCCCGAGTTCAATTCACGGTACGAGCAGATTTTTTTCAGTCAATAAATCGATTCTGTGTGTTGTTAAAAATCTCTTCCAACCGCTCCGATCCAAAAAAAGTTAGGCACGTAGTGAAAGTACTTAGTTAACCACTAGTCCATTCCTAGTTCTCATATCTTTTCAATCCCTACTCTCTTGAGAAAAGAGAGGTTGAGCGACTGAGTTCTCGTAGAAAAAAAACATGTTGAGATGAACTCGGTACGGAGTCCACATGCTCCAAACTGGGAGCGGACATGATATAATAAACAAATGCGTCAGCTTAAGCGTCGCGAACTAACAAATGTGGTTGAGAGATATTATAATAAAATGCTTGAAGCCTTGATTTTGCCTAAAGAGATATCGCTTTATTCCAGCGATGTTTTTTACAGAAATATTATTGCCAGCATTTATGCAAATTGAAGAAAATATATTTCATTCAGAGAATCGCTCCAAAATGGCAGTGCATATATCGTACGTACATCTTAAATTTATTCCGTTTGATGGTCTAAGCCCGATGCTTTATATTTTTAGGCTATTTGTTTCATGAATCTTTTGCAAGCATTGGTAATGTGAAAATACAAAATTCAATACAACTGCAGCTTAATCTTCAATGATTATGAAGAATATGGTTATTCCAGTGTCCTTCGATTTTATGACACAGTCGTGACGCCGGATTACCCGAGATATTTCGCAATGTCCTTCCTTCTGAGTAAAAATGGCTGAATGGTGCATGCACGTACAGCACACCCAAGAGGTCCCCGGATCTGTTTCATTCGATTGACATGATAATGGAGGCATCTTATTTGCATACAATTGGCCACTAACATAGGCTGCGTTGTTAATTTCCAGAGCCGAATCAGGCGCAGAAATCATTATCATTAGCTTAAAATATATTAAATTTGAATCGCTTAAGTTTTGTTCTTTTCCATAAGTTTTGTCGTTAACAACCCGGGTACGCCTTTCGGCATTTCATTTTCAGGCATCTCAATTGAACGTATTTACTTGCATGAAGATGCCGAATGGTGAAACTCGGGTCCTTAGCGACAAAACTCATGGAAAAGTAAAAAATCAAACGATTCAAATTTGATATTGAAATTCCATCACGCATCTTCAGTCTAAATTCTTAATTAAAACGTATTGCTATAAGAATTGACTAATTTTTAATTTTTCCCAATGGAAACTTGAAAAAATCGCATGTGTGTGTAACGTCATGCAATTTAATGCAAATTTCATATTCATCATAGTGGTTGGTGAAACTACAACCGTTTTAAGCAGTGATATTTTTTAAAACACACTTATATTTTCACCGTGGCATAATGGAGTTCTACCAAGTATTTTTCATTTCAATCAAAAAAAATACAAACAAAATACAACAGACGAATCACTGTGTCGAAATAAGCTTTCAATAATAATTGTGTGCAATTATAATCCCAGTTTGCCTCTGCTTAACAAGTTCCGCCCCTTTACAGAGATAACGCCTGGCGAAAGCTACCCACTGTTTCAAATTAGCATCATTATGAGGTATTTATTTACTAAACACGTCCTCTGAAAGTCGTAACCCGCGCAAGCATGTTCGACTTTTGGACGTAATCCACTGTACTACTGACTATGGGGAACGAAATCTAGCCGTTTCATATAAACTTATGTAATAGTCATTGCTTTAATAGCAGCATTAACTGCGGATATCACACAGTTAATGTCTACTGGTATTGCCTCGTGAGTTTTAAATAGTCATAACCCTCACTAAAATTGTGATAAGATTAACCAACAAATTACGTATTTTTGGATTAATATGAAATTATTTAGAGTATATATTCAATTTATAGCATGAAGATCAGTGATGCACAAACTTTTTGGGAGAAAGGCCAGATGGGTGAATTTGATTTAATTATCGATATTTTTAGTGTGAATATAATTGTTTTTAAGATTTATTTTATAAGTGTTTTAAAATCCAATGAATAGGAAAGAACTCTTGCAAAAATAGTTGAATATTTTTTTGTACTCCCTAATACTCTATCACCAGCCGCCACTGCTGTGGGTTGTTCCAGCGCCTCTTAGGTTGCGATATAGCCCAATTTGAAAAGCAAGGCTGTAAATATGTTTATTAATACTATTCTTTTTGGGAAAAGCTGTTGTAAGAAGTATGCACTAAAATTGATCACATCACATATTGTTATTGGCATTGTCATAAATTGGCGACAAATCTCATTGACATAACTTCCCAATACTGTGATAAGATTACTGCGCAATATGAGTGAAAGCTAGATATATAAGAGTTTGCACCTTTGAAAAATAGCTTACACACTTAACTTCTGTATTCAAGTATAATATATGCCTTCCTACTTGAAACATGACTCGTAATATTTCTGCGAGATTAGCATACTTGAGTAATAAATGAATATTTTGTATTTACAGAGAATATTACAACTAAAAAAAATCGTATTTGCTTAGTAAAATACGATTTTTGACAATAAATCCTAATTGAAATGATAGTCCACAATGCTATAGTAATAAAGTCAGGCATTGAATAAAAAAATCGGACATCAAAGAAAAGATTGCCGTGGAATAAAATATAAATAATTTATGTTTTATTTCTCAGAAGCTTTTTTTTGGTAGGCATGTTATTTTAGTATGATGGCAGTACACCGATATCGGCCTTAAATCAAAATTGTCAAGCCCAAAACACAAGCCTCTTTTTGTGCGATTTTTTAAATGCAATATTTTACTAATTATATTCTTGAAAATATACTATATAAATGTACATGTGGAATAATGTAATCAACTGCGCGTCGTTCACATACTGGACGTGCAAAATCCAGTGTTTCACCTGTTTATTACAATGTGACTTTGATACGTGCATTCTTGTAGATGTTATTTTCCCATATTAAGTCGTAGCTTTTTTGTGCGATTTTGTTTTAAGCGATTTTCCCCGGAACACATCTGCCGCACAAAAAAAAGTTTGGGTGAATTATACTAACACACTCATACAATTTCAATTGTCTGATACAAAGCGGGAAGCTTTTACTATATGGAAGGCCACATTTTCAATCAATAAGGCCGCATATAAGAAACATCCAAGAAAAAGTAGATTTTCCTAAAAATGTGTAAAAACCAATAAATAAAAATGTTGATTTCAGTAAGAAGGCTGTTAAGTAAGATTTTTTTCTCCTGGTTTTATCTCATCAAACTCCTAAAATTAAGACCCTATTTAACCAATAAATTAAGTAGGGTCGTAAGTCTAATTCACTCTAATATAAAATTTTAAATAACTTTGATTATTCCACGTATTGTGTTAATAGCTGTCACACGTGTTTCGCCTCTTTCAGTGGCATCTTCGGACTTACTATCGCAAACTTAAGTAATGAAGCAAGATTGATTCTAACATTTTAAAATGATAAAATTACAAAATGGACCTTGGGATTTTTCCCTTTGACGGGAAGCAAGGAGGGGGTTATAGAATCGAAACAAAGCAAAGAAATAATTACACAGTTAGTAGCACAATACGTGGAATAATCAAAGTTATTTTTAATTTTATATTAAAATGAACGTCCACAAAGGTACCGCCGAAACCATCAAATACCTTAAATAAAAATATTGTTTATCGTTATGGTTCGATTGTTTAATTACTAATTTGCTACGAATTTTCTATCAAACAAGCTTTAGTTGTTGTCCACTATTGATTGCGATCGTAAAGCTTATGTCTGACATAAGGTGCGATTAATATTCTCGATCCGATTAACACTAATGAACCTGGCAAGAAAATTACAGCATCTCTTAAAATTAAAAAATTATTGTTAACAACTAATCGTATATTTGCATATTATCTCTATACCAATAAAATTTCCCAACGCCACTTTGCCGGCCGCTCGACAAAATAATCGGGTTCATAAATTAAGCTTAATCACCAATCATTAGAAGCATTTTTCGCCGCTGTTAACATTTTGATCTTTATCATTAGCGGCCATTCATGAACGGGGAAATTTACATAATGTTTGTGATAGCCCGACATCATCAAAGTTCAAAGAGTTTAAATTAAGAACAACTTCGTGGTCATTTTTTTTCTTCATATTTGCTCTACCTACTATTTCACTTAAACAATGCTTATTGTATATCACCCCCTGAGAAGTGAAGTGAGCCAAGTGGCATTTTAGGAAATAACGTTATAATTTCATTATAATTTTCTTCAGGTCTAAAAGTATCCTACAAGTGAAGTGAGATTATTAAAAACACACTGAAATTGTTTTTTTATTCATGAAATAAAAGTAAGCTCTGAGCTACTAAAAAAGTTTCATTATTATACTACATGGCTCACTGCACTTCTCAAAGGCTCAAATGATATCTTTGTGGCAAACACAAATCATCCCTTTTATAACATTATTTCCCTTAAATATATTTTTCCTGTTCATTTATGTAGTAAGCTTCCACTGTACTTAAATGGCCAATTTAAAAGTTTTGGCTCACTTCAAGGGTTCATATGTAAATAATTTATTAATTTCATGTTAGGTTGCTGTATAGCAACCACATCAATATGTATACATACATATATTGATTTTTATCAAAAAAAATCCGCTCCCGATTCGGAATATAGCACCTAAGCCGTTTTAACTAGTTGAAACTAATTCACTCGTATTTCAGTGAGGACCGAACTTTTTAAAATATAACATGCCTTTTTAAGTTCAGTATTTCAACCAATTAGCAGGGTTGCCTCAGGAGTAATTATTTAACTGTACCCTCTAGCTTAGTTTCTCTGAAACTAATTTAAGCCTGGTTTTCTCATCAAACTCCTTATGTAGTCTAGTGGTAAGGGTTGTTAATACATATAAAAATATACAATTGGTTGTTTCAAGTCCCGACAAAGTCAACAGACTAATTATATATTTGTTTCTATTTCACATTTCAGGTCTTGTACATCTACGTTTGTGGTGCCTTTTCTTCTCGAGTTAATCTTAAATAAGACAGATATTCGCATCGAGATTATCGCAAGTATTTTATATAAAATATCTATTACCTTTATTAAATAATACATATATATTAAAGGTCTGCACGGGCTCGGGTCGGGCCGGGTAACGAAGTTTTTGATTCAGGCCCGGGTTGGACTCGGGCCCAGGCACACAAAAAACATAACAAAAATCGGGCTATTTCCGAATGAGCTCACCATTATCGTAAATCTAAATTTGATATCAATAATAAACTTCACGTACTCGTTACAGTCATCTTTTCGACGCCTTGTTCGTTGTTTAAAAACCTTATTTTCCCTTATGAACACCACTATATTATTTTTTAATGGATAGTCTTCTGTTGAGGAGTTGGTACAATACGCATAATAAATTTCATAATATGATCCCGAATTTAGAATTCCTTAAATGTATTTTGAAAAACTGCACACACGATAATTGGTGAGTCAATTTGTCGAAAAAAAATCGGGTTTTTTTCGGGCAAGGATGAAAAATATCGGGCTCGGGTCGGGTTCGGGTAAGATTTTGGAAATGAGCCTCGGGCTTGGGCCGGGCCGGGTAAAATTCAAAATTACGGCCCGTGCAGACCTCTAATATATATACATTGTCTTTTATTCAATTTCAATATTTCTCTTCGTTTGTCCTATATGCAAACTTAACAAAATGACAAATCATTTTTGCTTTCCTGTTTAGTGATAGAACTGGAACGATTTGGAAACAACTTAAATATATTGGATAGCAAACAATTTATAAGTGTATTAAATAAAACGAAACTTCAATACACTGGTATTAATTTCATAATAAACGTGATGCATTAAGCGGCAGGTAAAAAACTGCATCGCTTCTGCTCCAAATAATCGCTGAAAAGTTCATCTACAATGTTGCAATTTAGCTCAATATTTCGGCCAATGCATTACCAAAATTGCCAATATTATGCAAGGCTAAATGCATAATGAGTATTCAATGTTTTTTTTATTATATAAACAAATTAATATTCTGATCAACGATAACTATTCTACAAGTATATACAAATTGTGATAAAAGCAACAACATAAAAAATTGATTCAACTTCAACGAGCATTTATTTTGGGTTTTTGTTATTATTCAATTTCCAATCTTAATGTGGAACGTATGGCTTCATAATGAAGGTGTCTAAACATTTTTTGCGGCACGCCAAGCAAACTGAGAAAAAGGTAATATTATAATATACATAAATTTATGTAGATATATTATTTTAAAATATCAATATGTTTTCAGCGTGTATTAAGCTAAACCGCTCACCGATACATCCACCAATTCACATACACCGCCTTACTAATATATGTGCAGTACCGTTTTCGATGGAATATGCTTGAGTGGGTGAAAGGAGTGGCGCGGGGAAAGGTTTTCATAGATAAAAGCTTGCTTTGGTACTGTCACTCCAGCAGTATTCCGTCCGTACGGGTGCAAGTTTTTTCTCATTAGAAAGCGTTTTCCTTAACGAAAGAAATGCATAGCTTTAATGATTCATGAAATGCATAATGTATTTAATTTTAATAATTTTGATGTTAATAGTAAAATATAATCCAAATAAATATTTATTTTTTTATTTTTATCACCCAGCACCCTCAGATATCTTATCCGCGCCAGCCGCTAGTGGATAGAACACAATTGCGATCGTGAAAAAATGAGTTTATTTAATTTGAGTAGTTGAAGTAGTGTTTTCATTTAAATCCGGAGTTGCGCTTTTTTTAAACGTGGTGGTTATCTTTTTTATTTAATATTACACTATTATGACTACCACGCTAGATTCCTTCGATTCGGCTATATCTAAAGCCGATGTAAATATTATTTATACAATCGTAACTGATAATAATATGTTTTTGATTGACGATTAGGCAACGATCTATTAAAAAAGATTTCAACTGACAGGTAACACGGAGGAGAAAAAAAGCTTTTGATAAAAAAAAGACGTGATTAATGGCAAGCAAAAATGCTTAGGAAATTAATACGTGCTGATATAGTAAGAATTTGAGTACAAGATTTATTTAGTGCTGAGTAGAAACAGTCTATATAAAAACTAGAGCTTTTTTCTACCACTTCATTATCATTGATATACCACTTTTTATGTGTTCAAATATTCTCTCGATGCTACAAATTTACTCTTTTAATTAAAATGAGCGTATTGCGGTTTTAATGGTGTGTCAATCAGCTATTTTTATATTTTGATAATATCATTATACGACTCTTAGAGTCGGAGGAGTAAACATACCACCCTGGACGATTTCATTTATCTGTTTTTTCGAAGAGTTCTACTGAAATCCGAATGAACAATTGCGTATGCGATGTCAAGTCTTTGTCGATTCTGTGTGGCGGGCATTTTTTTTTTGCATTAGTGTATCCGAGATATTCTGCATTAAAAACAATTTACAATAAATTGGCATTCATTACAAAAAAAGATTGTATGAAATACTTTGTGTGTTTTTGTTGATTATATCTTGAGACAATTATCACTGCATTCCGATTATTTTCACACTAATTTACATTATGATAGGAAAATGAAAATTTCACAAAGAATTAAAGTGGAAGTAACGAAGTGAAGTTAATGTTAAATTCTGATAGTCAATAAATATATATTTATTATCACTTTTAAGGTGTTAACTGTCAATACTTGGTGGAAAGGCATTATAATAAAAATAATAATACATTTTTAGTAGTTGACAATGCTCGCCATGAGCGAAACCGGTCCTGATCGAATAAATTTTATGTGGAAAAAGTACTAAAAATGTATTATTATTTTCATATATTTTTTACATAACAAAATAAAGTGACTTGGAAAACATAGTACGGTGGATCATAAAACTTAAAAAAAGCTCGACTGCTACCTGTCTAGTCTGAAAGCTATCATAAAGAGATTTTATTTTAATTCTCATTTGACAAAACCATGTAGCTCGCTTTGATGTTAGTGAAATATATTGCATGCGTATTGTTTTAAATTAATCTGTTGTGTGTATGTGTATCATAGGGTTAAATGTATTGTGAAATAAATATCCTTGTTTTGAAAAGCTCATTTTAAGTGAAGATAAATTTGATATCAATTCTATTCTTTGACATGTACAATGTATCATGAAAATATATGCACAAGAAATTAGCAATTACTTTTCAGTTTATTGTCAGACATTAATGTTTGAATTAAGTACTTTTCATAGTAAGCTTTTTGGTATCTTAAGGCATCTTTAGTGTTCATTTTCAGTTCTATATTGCGCTTGAAATGTCTGATTGAAATTCCATTAATTCAGTCAAAATTTTAAATTGTATTTAAATTAAAATAATAAATAAATAATGCTTTTAAAATTGCATCTTTATTTAAATTGTTTTAATTGAAAAATTAATATAATAATTTGTATCTATAATAATATAGTATTGAAGTATTATATCAAAAAGTTGATCTATATAAAGGTATTTCAATAGGGACGCTCAAAATATGTTACTTTGCCTGTTGAGTAGATTATTCATTGTTTAGTGGCCAAATTTGAGTCAACCAGTTTGGTAAACACCTACCTGTACGTCATCAAAATACAATATCTGGTGAAAACATTGCTGCTGTGTGTGAAAGTGTACAGGAAAACCCAAGGCAGCTTATTTCTCGTTGTTCACAATAACTTGGCTTTTCTGCGACTTCAACTTGGCGAATTTTGAATCGGGCCTTATGTCTGCACCCGTATAAAATCCAACTAACCGAGGAACTTCAGGTAAACGACCACAGACAACGCCTGATTGGGTTCTGGAGCAGTTGGAAGTTTACCCAAATTTGTCAAAAAAGTCAACTTTAGCGACATGGCCCATTTTATAATGAATGGATATTGGCAGACATTTGATGCTATATTCCATATTTAATGCCGTAAAATATACTTACAAATGAAATTAACATTTAGTCGAAATCTCACAAACAACTTGTTTTATTTACATTTCAAAACTAAGCATCCTTATAAAAAGACCCTTTATAATAACCTATACTTCAACTTCTTAAATTTAATCTCACGACCGATAATTCTAGTTTGGAAGCAATCGTTAACAGTCTTTCGTAAATTACGATCTAAATCAATAAATAGATGATCTATAATAAAACAGCGGAAGAGGTAATAAAATATTGATTGATTTGGCATTTCCTTTTAACATTAAAAGAAGTAATAATATATATATTTTTTTTGTCAATTAAAATATACAAGAATTCTGACATGGTATTGACATATGCTAAGGAATTAAAAGGACGTAAATTGAATATACTCCTTTAAAAAACATCATTTATTATAAACTCAAACACTTGATATCAATCAATTAAATAATAATAGGTCGGATGAAACCCACGAATTATTTATCGAAATTTCTATGTTATTATCTCCTAATTAGTATTTGCGGTACTACATTAAAAATACCCGATAATTAATATTTGCCCACATAATTCATTGAAACTCATTTACATCAATTTTTGGCTTATTTATTATATAGATTACGTTAATAACAATTATACATAGTGATCTACTTTTATTTTTTGAAGAAACGATACAAACTGTTTACTACGCGTCAGTTCAAGTACATTCGTGCACTTGTAAGCCGAAAGGCAAAATCTTGGTCGTCAGCGACAAAACTCATGGAAAAGTACGAAATTCAAACGATTCAATTTTGAATATCACAAGGTTAAGAATAAATTTAACGGCGTGGCAACGAAATTTATAGTGGAATTTAATTATTCCTAAATATTTTTTACTCTAAAATGCCAATACGTGGTGCTGTCATTTGAAAGCGACGTTTTAGCATAACAAAGGCTTAAAAAACAGGCTGTGTATTTTCCATTCTCAATATTATACTTTTTCGCGCCTTTGCTTTCGCCCTGGAAGCTCTATTTTTTCTGCAAAATTTTCTCTTGATAAAGTTTTTGCAAAAGTTATGTGATAAACTTTTCTGCTGATATATTTATTATGACTTTGTGCATGCCCTGTATACTTAATAGTTTTGAATAAGTATATAAGTTTTTAGAAACCCTTTTCTTGGGGCTTCTTTTTTTTGCTATACCGTCGGCCAAAATGCAAATCCATGGTCCAAAACTTTATAGTGACGCGTTAAATCTATAAATTTATTATAATTTAATGTGTGGTAAAATTTTCAAGTAAAGTGTAAGGATCAGAACTTTATCTTACGTTTTAAAAACATAATATCGTTGTCAAACGAATATCTGATACGTGTAAAACCTTTAACTTTGAGATATTGAATAAAAACGTTCTCCTGTGTTCTGGCTGATGCACATAACATATTTTATAGCGACGACAGTTCACCGTATAATGCTAAGGCTATGGCCACAGTGAAAAGCGTAAATTTTGGCGTAGCGTGGCGAGACTTACTTCATAATCAAAGGTTGCCGCAATGGATTTAACGATGGCGCCGTCTGAGAAGTCGATCTTAATAAATTCAACGTGGTATTTTTTTTTTAAGTATTGACAGAGAACACCTTAAAAGACTTTACTACTCGACTACAAGGCTAACATCAAAATATGAAACCTAACGAATTGATTTTTTTATAAAACGTCTTAATTTATTGATATATTTCACGACATTAAAGAGTTGATATGTTAATTCAAAAATATTTTTTTATTTTTGTATGTAGCACAATTCTCAAGGCATAGTAAGTGGAAATAAATCTTAAAAAACTTATAAATAGCTAATTCAAAATATTTATTGAAATATAAATCAAGAAATAGGACTAGAAATAGCCAAAGTTGCGTTATTTACGACTTGAAAAAACGCTATTTATATGTTTAACGTGTGAACTAATATACTTTAACATTATATTATGTAAATTTTATAATAAAATGTATAATATTATATAAAATTCGATAGTTAACTTCTTGTTAGTTAGTAGGCTTTTTATTAATTCCAGGATGCGATGTCAAAATCTGATAATTTATCTTTCTTAATTAAGCACTAAATCAGGCATGCCCAAACCTTGGCCCGCGAGCCACGTGTGGCCTAATCGAATGATTTGTGTGGTCCTTTCGAGGTTTTTCATGTTCTACATATGTTGCGTTATATTATTGTTAAAATGCAACAAAAAAACAATAACTAAATTTGATCGAATTGTATTTTTTTTGAACGAAAATTTTACCTTGCATATATATTTCCGAAATTAAGACAAGTCATTTATCGCAATGTAAAAATCTTAAGATTGAAGTGCCAAGAAGAAACAGGTTGAGTCAACATCAACATCATCAGTTGATTAATATTTAACTAAGGCAACAAAATAAATGGTTAGAATTCAAATGTTGTTTCGGTCAGAATAAAAATGGTTTCCGTGGTCAGAATACAATTCAATATAAGGTCAGAAAAGAAATAGTAACGGTATGAATAACATTAATGATTGTGAGAATAAAATTATTAAACGGTCGGAATAAAATTATTTAGCGGTCTGAATGAAATTATAAAATGATCAGAATTTGTAACAATTTTGGTCTGAAATGGTAAATAAAAACAAAACGTCAGAATAAAATTCGGTAAAGGTTTGGGTTCATATATTTTTTTTAATCCCATTAATAGAGATTGGAAGACAAACTCATAATTGCATGTGCTCTCACCAGAGCACACAGCCATTCCCCTTGGATAGAACTGTCTATCCATATCCGTGGTTCCATGAATAATAACGGGCATCCCTTCCCATACTAATTTATATGTTGCCCAATATGAACATTATTTCTGATTTTTGCATTTTAGCCGATTTATTGAAATTAAAATTCTGAATTATCGGTGAATTTCATCATCAAAATTCTCCTCATTTTGATATTAAATTTCATATGAAGCAACATATGAATCGTCTCCATCGTCTTCAAATGTTTTCGAAGGCCCGTCGGCAAGTATCGAAGGTTGAAAAATATCTATGCTGAGAGCTGTCAAATTAACGTAAATACTAGTGATTTATTCAATGGCCGCGGCGCTAGTAGTATCTCTCGCCCATTGGACCATTTGTCGTATGACATCACTTTGCACCAATAGAAACGCTATACGATCTCCAAAAGAAATTCTGAGAGATGTCAAAATAAATATGTCCAAATAATATTAAATATTACCAATTTCATTTAAATTCTGCCCAATGTTATTTAAATTCTGATGAATTTGTTTAAATACTGACCATTCATAATTTATTCCACCCTCTGTATTCTAACCAACACATTATGACCATTCATTATAAATTCAGACCACTGAAAATACAATTCTGACCATATTAATATAAATTCAGACCAGAACTGTATTACTATTCTGACCGTTAAAATACGAGCCTTTAACTAATCTACTACGAAGCACTACGCCCAAATTACCGCTCGATCTTTATAAAATATCACATAGTTAATTGTAAAAAGCATATAAAAAAACAAGAGAAAAAGCATTGTGAACTCTTTGTTAATTATTAATTTAATAATGTCAATCCAACATTCATGTTTAAAATATTTGTGTGGCCCATCAGAGACATGTATTATTTTATTTGGCCCTCGAAGTGATTTCAGTTGGGAATCCCTGCATTAATTGGTTAATTTTGATCATTCAACAATGTCGGTATATTTCCTTAATATACCTAATAAAAGTTAGTTTTTTAATTTAAATATCATACAATATACCTATTATATAATATATCAAAAAAATGTCCTCAAAAAAAAATCTCAAATTTAATAATGTACGCAATAAAAATTTTCTTGAAGAATAATTTGAATTATAAATATAATCCTAAATATTTTTTTGGTAGATTTATCGCAAATATGGTTTCAATAATTGTGATTAATATGGCAGTATCGATATGTTGACTTTATTTGATATTTATTTATATACATTGCGGATACGCAATACAAATGGTCAACGAAAAATTTCATTATAAGAATATTTATATCCTTCTGATTTTATATTCAAACAATATTGTGGTTGCTATTATAGATAATTAGTGCTTTTTACTTTTTTTTAAATTTTCTTTCACCATAAAAAATCAAAGGCTTCGGGCTTACTAAAAGGGTTAAGGAAAAGTTTTTATATTTTAATCCACGTCCGATTCATACGAGGAGCATATGGTCTCCACGCGAAGTTTATCTCAACGTGTGTTATTCTACGAGAACTGCATGTTATTCACATTTTTCTTTTTCGGAGAGAGTAGGGAATGAATGGATAATAGCTATCGCTATGCGCCGCTTTTGGGATCGGAAGGGGGAGGTATTTTTAATAACAGAAACCCCCATGCCTTCGAACAGGATCAACGAATCGACTGAAAAAATATGCTTCTACAGGGACTCGAACCCGGGAGATCCGTCACGGAAACCAACGACGATGATCATTTCACCAAGGACCTGGATCGTATATAATGTAACATAATCAACATAGGCCTTACTGTAAACAATCTGCAAAGATTTTTTAACCATGCTTGTATTATTATAGAATAAGTTAGATATCATCGAACATAATTCGTTTTTTTAGTATGAAAATGATTATGAAGGCTGGATTTTTTTTTTATATTAGCTACGTTATTGAAGCTTTAAATACAGTATAAATAAAATTTCCAAAACTCTTTGAAATGTTATTTGAGATAAAAACCAATCTCGCTTTAATTTTACCTTTTTCATTTTTCCCTGTTTAAATAAAAAAAAGGTCGCTGAGGTAAAATCTATTTCTTGTTGAAGGATGTCCTTGAATCAATCATTTTTCCTGCTGTGAGCAAAAAAATCCTAAGTGTACGATAAAAGATTGAATATGATGAATTCGTCGATTGTAATATTGTTATATGTATGTTCGAATCATATTCATCGGAATAAAATATGTCGTATAAAAAGGAAATATAATTATGTATTTAGATTCTATATCGAGAAAGAAAATTCTTTGATATTATTCGAATTTTATTTAGATTTTAAATAAAAGCTAAGGGAACATATTTTATCATAATAAAGACGATTATAATACTTTTATTGGATTCGCTGGTAAATTTGGGGAATATTATTGTAATATAATAATTAAAATACCAAAAATAATCATACATTTTTAGTACTTATTCCCAGTGATTTTATCGGATCAAGACAGGTTTCACTAACGGTGATTATTATCAAATGATGATAATACCGGTCACGATCCAAAAAAAAATAATGGGAGTTTTTTTTCTCCATATCCGCTCCCTATTCGGAGCATATGGCCGCCACACTGTGCCTCCAAGATTCTCTATCTACCGCCAACTTCCTCGCATCTTCCCAGGTCATCCCGGCGTCCCGTAGCTCCCCTGAGTACAGAGTACTGAGTGTGTGAAATAAGTACCAAAATTGTGTTATTGTTTTATTTTAATGCCATTCCACCAAGTATTGACAGTGAACACATTAAAAGTGGAATAAAATAACTTTGATTATTCGACGCATTTACGGCTTAACACGGCTTAAAAATGAATTGTTAAGTATTTGTACAAATAAATGACAGTACGGAAGTATTTAATTAATAATATCCTAAGTAGGACAAGTTGCTCGCAACTGCTAAATTTATTCCAGTGGGTTTAACCCTTCCCAATTGATTGCATCCCATTAGTTAATAGTTTTGTTATGTTTACGTCACTAGTAGTACAATTATATGTTTGTTTTGTTTTATCATTCACTCCTTGCATCACGGAAAAAAAGAAAAATCCATCACTTCATTTTTGTTATTTATCATTTTAGAATATTAGAATAAATCTTATCTTAGCTTTATTTTTGGTTTTCTTCGCTTATTCAAAAACGCTTTTTGGTTTCATTGCTTTGGTTTAATATTTAAAGATATATAAAATAGTCACATCTCGAAAACTTTCATTCTTTTGATAGCCTGATCATTCTTAACTCAACTTAATGTTTAAATATTCCAAATTCAAAACGGATATTTTCATCCTGAATTGGCAACACTGCGAAAAATATTCTAATTTTAAAATTTGCAAGTCAGTGATAAAATCACTACATGCGTACACATAACAACCTGTCATTCAAATTTTCATTTAAAAAAATGTTCCGTGTTCACACCGAGTTATACACAAAATGCTTCTACATAATTAAACATTTTTTTCTTTCTAGCACATAATCATAATATCGGTAAGGTCAGAGATATGCTTCCAACATCCCACGGGCGCATTCAGTTTCATTCACACATTTTTTAATCATAATCTACATCATTATTTATAAAGACAATTGTTTTCCGTCGAAAACAAAATAAAAGTATTTTAAAACAAATTGACGTCAAATATGTGGCCTTTCTCCAAATCAAACACACATTTCTAGTGAGGGTTGCGAATTTTTTATATTTCAATTCAGGGCTGTGGAGTCGGAAACGACATGGATTCACGATATTTTGGCTGGAGTCGGAGTCGTGAAAAACTTTCGACAAAATTTGAACTAGTAAAACTTTTAAAAGCGAAAAAACTATGAAGAGTTTAACTCCATTATAAATACATAGACATGGTAAAAAAAGCGACCGAATTTTGGCTGTGGTAATACCGTCGTTGCAAACTCTATACTACGGAAAGAAAAATAACAATGTATTTTAATTCTACATAATGGAGTTCTACCAAGTAAATGCCTACTCAATCAATAAACTCTATACTCCTAACTAAAGACTCCAATTACTCGACATCTCAACTATTCGAGAATCGAGTAGTAAAGTTTTAAAATAATATAAAAATACACTCGAGTAGTTTCAGATGTACCAAAGTATATGTATATAATTAATTCAAATGTGTGCATATAAATAGATGATAAATATACATATAGGTAAGCTTATTTACTTTCATGCTTCATTTATTTCAATTTATAAAACATATGTTTGAAAATAAAAGTATAAAATATTTTGTCTCTTGTCATCATACACTACCGTCATCATAAACTTGTCATTGATAAGATAAATCAGCAGAAAACCCAAAGCAAAAGTAATGAAAGAAATTCTCGCATAGCTTGGTCAACGGCAAAGCCATAGTAAAGAACAAAACGTCTCAAATTTTAAATTGGTTCGAAGTTTGGTTTTGAAATTCACGTGTAAGACTCAGTTAAACGCAACGGTTAAACAATATATATTTTTAAATAAATAAATAAAATTTCGAACTAAATCTTCATATATAAATTGTGAGTATTTTGAAAAATGGACGAGTATTCTCGATACTCGAATTGGATTCTCTATTCCTGATACACAAATTATAAAAAGTTGAACACTAAAAAGCTTTTTTGCATAGTAGCCAAACAAGAATTTCATTGTATTGCTTATCCTAATGGCCGGTACAGAAATTAAGAGTGTTTTTTTACGCTACTATAACGCATTGAAATATCTTATATATAAAACCGAAACGGCGTATGTATGTCGGTGGGTCTGTAATTCCCTTTTGCATTGTTGGTCATTAAGTTGCCATAAAAACGAATATGAAAGAAAATATGTTTGAATTTTTATCGGCGAAGACATTTAGTCAAAATATAATAAATTAGTCTTCTACTGACTTTTCCCGGCTTTTATTATTAATAATAATAATGTTTATTATTTACGTGAAGGTATTATTTGACATTTCTTTGACAGCAAATTAGATTTTTTCCTTGAATTTGGACATTTTAATGGGCGAGAATGGGGCTGTCATCAAATTAAATAAAGTTTGTGATTTTATTTTAACTCTATTTTGGATGTTAGATTTTGTGATATAATTATGTCGAATGATATAACATTAAATAAGTATTGGTCGCTTAGTCCGAGCGACGCCGGGTAGCAATACTAGTTACTTATACAATGAGGACAGAACAAGGTGGGTAGTGGTAGAACCTAATAAGCATTTCATTTTATAAAGGCTTTCTGCCCACCTTATTTGGGTACAGTCTGACCTCACACCCATTCCATTGTTTGTTCTTTTGCGAATGATATCAGTATGTTGAGTGATAATTAAGTATGGTTATTATTGTATTATCAGAGGTTTTTATCCTTATTGTGACTCCGGTGCATTTGAGATTTGTGACGAGAATAATGACGGGCGCAGGCCGGATTTAAGAAAAAAATCTAACCCCCAGAACCAGGGTTGTGGAGTCGGGGTTTTTTGGCCGGAGTCGGAGTCGTCGTGGCGTTTTGGCCGTATTGGTTGGTTGATATATAATTGAATACACATACATATGAATAGTTGGGAAAAAAACGTGAGAAAATTAAACTTTTTTTTGTGGGAGTCGGAGTCGTGTTTTTGGACAATGTCGGAGTCGTAATTTTTTAACGACTCAACAGCCCTGCTAAGAACTCTTATGTCGAGTATATCTCGAAATCATAAAGGAAACGCGAAACTTCTATGCCGAGTTCTGCTCTGGAAAAATACCATTTAATAATTGTAAATAAGCCTTATTTCAAAAACCGAATTCATTGGATAGTGTGCTTTTATTAAAGTTTGTAGCATGTCTAAATGTGGTATATTTTTCGGTATTTCGTTTTACCATTCTTACAAATACGCAAACCCTGTGATATGAATCAATTTCTCAAACCTATTGATGTCACTGAAACACATCGATTTCCCATCAGAACCTTTTCTTTAAATATCTTGGCTCCATATTTTTTTACATTTATATAGAGATATCGTCTAAATGTTCACGGCAATAATTTAAGTAGTGGTGGTAGAGTTTTTTTTATTTGGCAAGACGATGGCGTCGTTAAGATAATGGAAAACGATAAAATGGAATTGTGAATTTTCACAGCGTCAGATCCAAGTGGAAAAGTGAGAAATAAAAAGCCAAACTTCTCGCTTCGTAAATATTTATGGACACTGCGATAACAATTACGCGAGAATATGTTATTTGAAAGAAAAAAATACAAATAACTGTGTATTACTGAACATTATAAAATACTTTTAAAGTGCTAACTGTCACCCCTTGGCGAAAAGACATTCTTTTAAATAAACAAAACATACTTTTTTAGTAAGCATCAGCACCGGGTTCGATTACCGGAAGCGTTTTTAACTATTCTCGCCAGTTAGAATATATTCAGACTTGGTCAGTGAAAATCAAGTAATAAAATTATATGACAATGTAACTTGTTACTGGTCCCGATCAGGGATATAATACTGACCCAAGTTGATTATTTGACGGCCTACAATTTAAGTAGCCCCTTTCATAAAAAGATAACCAAAGAAAATCAGCAAACAAAATATAGTTTCGCTAGTGAAAATATATTTGAATATGCTTTCACTTAAATACCAGTGAGAATATATTTTCACTGATAATATAGTTTCGCTGTAACATATATAATGTAATAAATAAATTCTTCTCCAAGCTGTCATTGAAATTAAATTTGACCGCCCATTTTTTTTCTGTGTTTTTCTTTAGTTCTCTTTTTATGAAAGGGCTGATTTTGTTTCATTGAAGCAAACCAAAATTTTAGGCCGGCAAATCATCGACCTGGGCCAATAATTTCAATGATCGTGACCAGTGAAATCATGATGTCATACAAATCTATTATTTGATAAATTTTCACTGAGAATACAGTTTCACTGTAACATATATATATTTGTCACAGGCGCATTGGCGTCACCTGTAATGCCATACTTTGTATTTTCTTCTATAAAAAAATAAATAAATACCTACTAATATGACTCGAAAATGTGGTTCATGAAATCTTTGGGAAATGATTATTATATAACATCAAAAGCTTCAATAAATAATGACTGTACAATAATAACATGTAGAAAATACAAAAGAAAATAACATTTAACCCGTTAATCATCGGCTACAGATGAAGGCAGTGACATTAATCACGGAGAACATAATAACTGAGTCAGTATTATAAAATAAATGTTGCACAATGCACTTTTGACTGGGTGAATGATTAAATGCAAGTGGTGTCAGTGGCTTACGAAAAATATTAAACCATGCAAAGGGAAGACATAAAGAAGTATGAATACATATAAAATTTAAAATAACTTTGATTATTCCACGTATTGTGTAACTAACTGTGACACGTGTTTCGCCTCTTTCAGAGAAATACTCCAAGGAGAAAATAAAAATGGCTTAAAGATGAATAGTCTAGAATTTTTAGAAATAAATATAACTCTTAATAAAAAAGAAATATTATTAAATAATATTCTTAACAGGACAGGATGCTCGCCTTTATTAACGTTATTTCCAATTAATAGTGTAATCACTAACCCATCTGATTGATTGCAGCTCATTAGTTTATAGTTTAATAGTTTGTAATGTTTAACGTCATTAAAAATATATTTATTTATTTGCTTTGTTTCGATTCTATAACCCCTCTATTGCGTCCCTTATAAAGGAAAAATCCCAATCTGATTGAATGCACCTTATTAGTATCATTATGTTATTGCATTTTTTTGATTCTATCACCCCCTTCCTTGTTTCCTTTAGAAGGAAAAAAACCCGTAATCCATTTTGTAATTTCATAATTTAAAATGTTAGAATCAATCTTGCTTCATTACTCAAGCAAACTTTGCGATAGTAAGTCTGAAGATGCCTCTGAAAGAGGCGAAACACGTGTCGTAGTAAGTTACACAATACGTGGAATAATCAAAGTTATTTTAAATTTTATATTAAAATGAACTTCCACAAAGTTACCGCCGAAACCATCGAAAATATTAAGTATGAATACATTTATTTATTGGATATTTTTTTTATAGTGCAGTCAACCCTTCTACAGACTGACCATGCTACTTATGCACTCGAAACAGTGGCGCTAAGAGAATGTGCTGTATGACACCGAAAAAAAATAGACTGAATGCGGGGGGGGGGCTAAGTCCGTTAGATGGATTCTAATGTCAGAGAAGAGAGAATTTATTTAGTATCAACGGCTGTCGCAAACTCGAGTGAGCTGTTAAAGAAGTCAGAGTGCACATCACCTTCTGCTAGAAAGCATTATTTATAGCGTGTACTGCAGCCTTCAGGCAAATTATATGATTCGTAAATAAGTAATATTATACATATTTATGTGCATTCGAAGAATATTTATCAGTAGCTGTAAGACCCTATACTTAAAATAATATCAAGATAAAATAGTTCATAAAAGAATCTCGATGCTATAGGAGGGTTGACTGTTTTTCATTTTTGAAAAACAACAAACAAAGATATCTTTGTTTCGATTTAAGGACAGTTCTGAAGAAGGAGTATGTTAGCTATCAACTAAATAGTTTATTATTTTTCGCATTCAATCAATTGAAAATGCTCGCGATGAGCAAAACCGGTCCTGATCTAAATAAATTTAGGGTGGGATAGGTACAAAAAAAATCTTATTAGGTGCTTTAATAAAAATAATAAGACATTTTTAGTACTTTTTCCACATGAGATTTATTTCATCAGGACCGGTTTCGCTTGGCGCTCATGGCGAGCGAAACAAGGTCCTGATGAAATAAATCTCATGTGGAAAAAGTACTAAAAATGTGTTATTATTTTTATTATAATGCCTTTCCACCAAGTATTGACAGTGAACACCTTAAAAGTGCTTTAATTTTCTAATCTAATGTTCTTTATAAAGGGAGTCATTTTTGCTAAGAAGCTTAACCTTTTCTTTATGGGCACAATTAACATCCGATCCGGTATCCGTCATCAATCACTACGCTTCATGCAAATGATTTCTTTGATATATACAAATCTACTTATATGATATATACAAGAAATCAACATAAAAACACAATCTTCGAAGTGAAGTGAGTACCAGGGATGTGGAGTCGTTAAACATAATACGACTTTGTCTCCAGCATTGACCAAAAACACGACTCCGACTCAAAAACGATTAATTTCGTCACGTTTTTTTCCTACCTTCAGTATTTATGTGTATTCAATTATATATCAGTCAAAAAATCCGCCCTATAGCCAAATTTGATATATTATATGCAAAAATAAAAAGTTTAAGCTTTTCAAAATCTTCGACTCCGAGTACGACTCCGGCCAAAAAACCCCGACTCCACGACTCCGACTCCGATTCCACAGCCCTGGTATAAATGGAGCCATTATTGATAAGACGCACCTTTCCTTTAGGATCCCAAAAACATCCGGTCCGGCCACTACGCTTTTTGCAAAGATGATGTTTTATTGTCATACTATAATTATACACCGAATTGGATGTGTTATTTTAGGACCGTAAAAGAAAGGGTAAAACCTTAGTACGCCACTGTGGTGTATTCAGCTCTGCAAAGTGCATGGGTGTATGACATGAATTGCCACAATTGCACACCGATTTATTACTATTTATACTATACGCAGATCCTGTCTCTCCAAAACTTTTCATTTCAAACGAGATTGAATGGTTTTATTATGATATCTGATATTTCATTGCACAACAACCTTGGATAGTACAAACCAATTTATTCCGAACATTCATAACATATATGGCTTTAAATAGAGATTATTGTATCGATTTATTTTATTCTCTTATTACAGATAGCTGAATTGATAAAGTGACAAGATTGTATTTGCACACAAGCATTCATTGCACTAGCGTCCTCTACTATTGAAAAATCGACTTTCAGTAATACAATAGAAAAGATACCGTAAAAAAAATACACTAGGATTTCAGATTCATCGGTATTCAGTAATAGAAAAGATACCACGGAGAAAAAAATAGCAATGTATTTTAGTTCTACAGAAATTATTTTACATATTTGTTGATAGCTATTTCGGCTTACTAATAATAAAGATAGAATACGTTATTAAAACGAATCTGGCATTAATAGATTACATTGTAGTGACTGCCAACATATTTCTATATCGGTAAGACTTTCCGAACTTTAAATATAACAGTGGCTGAACACTTGGCCGCTTTTAAGTTAAATTCGAGAATCACGTCTTCGATATAGATGAAGGAAATGAATTGTTACATAAAAACACAGGCGAATATAAATTATTTGATCATGAAATATAAGAAATAAATAGAGCTTTTAGTTTGCCAATTTCAAATGAACAACTTAATCTTACAAACTCATCATTGTTATATCCCTTTCAATAAATATCATTGATTTTAAGTAGGGCTGTGGTGTCGGTAAAAAAAAGTCCGACTCCGACTCCAGCATTTACCAAAACCACGACTCCGACTAAAAAAAGGTTAATATCGTCACCTTTTTCCCCTAAGTTCCCTATTTATGTGTATTCATTAAAATATCAACCCTATCAATGCGGTCAAAAAGCCAAATTTGACATATTAAATGCAAAAATAAAAAGTTCTAACTTTTCAAAATTACTGACTCCGAGTACGACTCCGGACAAAACGCCGCGACGACTCCGACTCCAGCCAAATAGCCCCGACTCCACAGACCTGATTTTAAAACCCAACACTTAAATCTGAAATCAATCAATTCAATAATAATAGATCGGATAAACCCACGAATTATCTATTGACATTTTCAGGTTATTATCTGGTAATCAGTATTTGCGATACCACATTCTTACTATCCGATATTTATAATTTTCCTGCATAATTCATTGAAACTCTTTTACATATGTAAATTCACTCAAATCTGGGAGATAACAATACAAGATATAATATAACAAACTATTTCTTATACGTCAGTTCAACAGTTCAAGTTCATTTGTACACTTAAAATGTCTAAAGATACCGAACAGCGTAACCTGCTAGCTATGAAGCTCATGGAATATTAAAAAGTTCTAACGATTAAAATTGTAGACTGTTGTATTGAAAAATATATATGGGGTCGTTGTATTATAGTTACTGAGAACTTTCCAATCTAAATGGGCATCAATAAAACGAATACGCACCTGGAGTTGAAAGGTCTTGTGATTATTGAATTCCGCATGAAAAAAATCGTTTAATAACCAGCCAACCTATCTTATTAGCAACTGTGATGGCTTTCTCATGCCTTGATCCGAATAACCTATCCATCTTTAACCTTCTGTTATATAAACACATCAAATGATATAATAAGGCTGTAATCGCATAGCAATCTTCCATTCAACATAAATCGTTTACCGATTTTTTAAATAACGTAACTTTTAGTGAACGGTTGAATATTGATTTTGTTTCACAGCATTGTCCTCTAGTTATTGGTTATAATCAATATTTATTTTAAGCGATGAAATTGGAATAAAATTACTTTAAACACTTGTGAAGTACCAATATTGAATATGTTTGTGACGTACCACTATTGAATATGTTTGTGACGTACCACTATTGAATATGAAAGAATTCTTCTTATGAAAAACATAATGGTAGTGTCAAATGTACAAGAGAGAATAATAGATTTATTTGTTCATCTCGAAGAATAATATACCAGGAAGTTCCATTTTTTACTTATTTAGAGTTACGGTAAGAAAAATAACAATGTATGTTATTTATGTAGAATTAAAATACATTGTTATTTTTCTTACCGTATTATAATGGAGTTCTACCAAATAAATGCCTACTTAATCAATTAATTTAAGTTATTCATAAAAATACGTTTTTAAACATAAACTTATTATCACTTTTGTTTCGATGATTTTTTAAATTTTAGTTACATTCAATGGTAATTTGGTAATGTAACGTGTGTTTTACTTCTTCTTTTAAACATCTTGGACCGAATGTATTTGAACAATTATGTATGGCGTATGTTTCGATTCAAACCCTTCCACATAGATATCGTATTTTGCTGTTATAGATATGAAAAAGCAGGAAACACATTCTGATAATGACACATTTCTTTGTTATGAATCAATGAAACCACTGAAGAGTCTACAAATATAGAGCCACTTTATTATATATTTTCATTAAAATTATGGTTATTTTAAAGTAGATGATTTAACTGTTACGAAAAACTGCATCAAATAACTAATGTATTCTTATATTCAGATTGCCAGCGGTCTGTCCTATGTAATACGAGAGACAGTTATTACACGCGAGTAAGACACCGCTATAAATCATCGAAAGACTTTGACTAGTTAAAAACATCGTTAGTAAATTGATACTTTAAGTAGATATAAAGTATGTACATAATATTTGTAGGGCGTAGGTATTGAAATTTAATGTATCTATTGGAGATAATGACACTGGATTACCTTGAGCTTTGATCAAAGATGCTAAGACGATTGATAATTCAATAGTTACATGTGTACTTATATTTTATTTAGTACTTAACTACAAACATATCGTATGCCATTGCCTTTTTACAAAGAGGGAAACGCAGACCGTTAACTTTTAAGCGCCCGAGCATTTTTTACGAAATATCAGCGTGACCCATAGCTCTTATAAAAATAATTATATTCCCTAAATAAGTCAGACTATTTGGGTATAATAAAAAGCATTAGTTATATAAAAGACTGCTACAAACAAAGACCAGTAACCGTAAATTGTACGCTTTCTTATTTTCTAGGTTAACAAATAAACGAATCCATTTTAGCTACAGCTATCTTGAAAAAAGAATCGTTCAGCCCTTAGGATAAATTTCTAGTTATGGAAAAAAATCTATTATTCGCATTGAAATGCATTGTATAGTGTGAATAAATCTGATTTATTACGGTTCGCCGGATAAAGCACAACGCATATCCCAAGAGTCAACATTGTAATGCAGATGTTTATATTCCTCATTATGACAAAAATATTTAACAAAACCGAAAATGAATTTATGGATGGGTATCTAAAAGACATTATTTATGAAAGCAATTCATATGTTGAAAACTATTATTATAAATCAGTGTAATCCGATAGTGAAGTGCACCATAGTCACTGGTCCTTAGGGCTTTTACAGGTTAAATGATAGGTTTGATGTAGTAATTATTATTGACGTGCGTTCATCAATATAATAACACATACAAGACTCAAGTCATTCGAGAAATTAAAGTTTCCTTACAATCAAAGTCCGAGCAACCTACAAGCGGAGATGTAACAAGGTGTATGCAGGTATTTTTTTTATTCTGATCGTAAATCATGATCAATACAACTATGATCTATTGTTCATAAGCGACATGCGTTGAATTCTTGTCAGGTACTGAATGCTTATGGATAATGTTCAAAGATTTTTGTTTAAAAAGTAGCTGTAAATTACAACAATTTAAATTTAAAAATTGACGAATTTGTTATTCGACTGCCATATAAAGTACTAGTAAATTCAAATTCTAACATATATAAAAAGAAAAATAAAACTGCGATTTTCCTTTTTACTGGAAGTTAAAATTTTATGAATTCGTTATTCGACTGGTTGTGTACTAATTGTAACACATGTTTAGTCTCTTTGTGAACCATACACTTTACACACTCGTTCAAATTCAATACATTTAAATAATACAAAAGGAAAAAGGGATTTTCCTTTTTACTAGACACAAACAATAGTGATATTATTTCATTGTTTTTGGAGTATAGGCTCCATGGTAAATAAGTTTAATGGTGGATTTAAGTCGTCTTTAATAGATTATTGTTGATTATTTTTGTATATTATCATTGATTAATCGATAATTTTAATGGCAAAACTTACCTATACTGAGAAAACATTATACAGTTTCGCAATTTATTCTCTCTTTCTGTGACTTTGCATAAAATACCATTAATCTGCATTCACTACCATGGTTTTCATTATCTAGCTAAAGTTAGCTGAGTGTTGCATGTTCATATTGAGACGACCAGAGTTTCTTCCTCAATCTGACAGCAACAGACAGCATCCTTCAAGGCGTTCGGTGACGGAACTTAAGGACAGGATGGGAAGAAAGGTATCTCTTGTAAAGATTTCAATCGGTATTCTCTTGACAAGCGACGGCTGGTGACGGGGTGCTGGGGGGTGCAAAAGGAAGATTTAACTATTTTTTCGTACTACGGAAGAGAAACAATTGGTATTGCGAACATCTGAATTGAAAGTCCATGCTATAGAAGTGTTTTAAAATCCAATGAATATGAAAGAACTCTTGCAAAAATGGTTGAATATTCCTTTGCACCCCCCAACACCCCGTCACCAGCCGTCACTGCTCTTGACCGTACTCTATCTGAGAGTAGGCTAGTTTATTTTCTTCAAATTAGATTGTCGATTACAAAACACAGATACAATTGCAGTTGCGACTACAGAAATACCATTGCAGTTAAAACCACATTTAAAAGCGTAGGACCAAAACGATTATATTGCGACTTCCTGCCGTCCGACCGGCAGGAGGCGACACGACTGTCGGCTTTAGATGAACGATAACAACTGACATAATTCGGCTTTTAACAGGCGTATTTATACAGTACGATTCTAGTGTCGATAAGAGCTCAACCGACGCGAAGCGGTCGCGCCTGAACTGAACGAGAGACGTCGTTTCTAGAAGTCGGTTACAAGATTTTATAACATTTTTGTGAATTTATTCGCGTTATATTAATCGTTTAGGTCTAATTATCATTGATTGAGGTGATAATAAGATCGTACGAGAGAGTTCTGATAACCTACAACATCATGCGGTATCAATATTTATTTGATGAGCAATTCCAGCGATTTATTTTATAAAGAAAACTAACAAAATAATAATATTTTTTTTGTACTTATTGCACGTATTTTTTTTTTGGATCAGTACCGGTTTCGCTCAACCCGACCATTATCAGCTGACAAATGAAATACAAAAATATTTAATTATTTTTTAATATAATGCCATTCCACCAAGTATTGACAGTGAACAACCTTAAGAAAACAACAATGAACAACCTTAAGAAAAGTCAAATGTTTTTATATGGTTGAAAGTATATTATTATTTTTTTGTGAAATTGCCTTTCTTAGTAAAAAGCCTTCGACAATATTTGACAATATGTACTCTGGATACAAGAACTGTTTTGCGCTTTTACCATATTATAATTAATTTTAATATATTTTTTTAAATTTCATGAAAACCCCTTTTGAAGATAGACACCTTCGTATTTTTACGTCAACCTTGCACAATGAACGGATGTACAACACGTCCAGACATACGAATGTTATGCATTCATGTGGCTGGGTGCTTATCAAAATATAAGCATATTTATGCCTGATGCATTCGTTGTATTAGAGGCGACATTATATTTCTAAGAACTGTTAACCGGTTTCAATTATTGTTTAAAATTTATTGCCGATATTGCATATTTAAAAACATATACATATTTAAACATTCTTATATGGGAGTATAAAAAACCAGTGCTGGAGTTGTGAATATGAAGGGGGGTATAAGCAATCACATTTCTGACTCTCGACGGTATACCCTGTTGAGAAATACATGGAAGGAACAGAAGCGTCAATAAAAAATCTATATTTTAATTGTCATATTGTTCGGTGAATATTTTTAATAAAATGCCATTCAATTAGGGTTCTTGTGTATGTTAAAGGTGGCTGATAGATATGTAGTGTGATTTCGCTCTATTTTTGAAGGCAGACAATCAATAATAGGAGACCAAGCAAATGGCTAATAGCAAGTCATTATCATATTGTTAAAATACTTATTTATTGGAGAGCAATGATTTTCTTTACTAAATAAAACTTTAAAGAGAAGTTATTTAAAAAAAAAAAAATCCTTGGCTTGTTTCTTATTTGTAAGAATTGATATGGATTTTATTCTTTTCACGGGAAACAATTTCGCTGGCTCAATTGAATAATTACCGGGATTTCCATCTAATTATGGTTGACAGCAGTGGTGGCTGGTATAAAATAAAATAAATAAATCTGCATGTCTGTCAACCAGTGGCGGCTGGCGATTCAACTATTTTTGCAAGAGTTCTTTCCTATTCATTGGATTTAAAAACACTTCTATAACATGGACTTTCAATTCATATGTTCGCAATACCAACGGAGTGCCAGTCTTATGAATTTTTGGCTGTCTGTAGTACGGAAAAATAGTTGAATCTTTTTTTGTACTCCCTAATACTCTGTCGCCAGCCGCCACTGGTTGACAGACATGCAGATTTATTTATTTTATTTTATTAAATGCACACATTTTTGGGCTTTTACTTTGTTAATGATAATTCATATTTAATTGATTTTTGATATTTTAGTTTGCATTGCTAAGAGGTCTTAAACATTTTATTCATAGTCTATTTTTCTTGTAATTTGCCTCAATTCATTTGCTTAGTCGTTTTACCAATTGTTTGTCATACCTTGTTTCTCATACTTAACTTTTGTATAAATATCACTGTTTTATTGTATTTCTTATCAGTTGACAGTGTTCGCCATGAGCGAAACCGGTCCTGATCAAATAAATTTTATGTGGAAAAAGTACTAAAAATGTATTATTATTTTTATTTAAAGAGAAGCTTAAAAAATATTTAAATAACGCGTTCTTAATGGGAAACAAGCTATTTGCTGTCAGCTGTTCGTCTTGAGTTCGACAATTATAACGTGGCCACCGGCCGTATTTAGAACTATGCTAATAAATATATGATTTGAACTTGTCAAACGTAGGCTCATACTAGGTACCTGAGTGTCATATCAAGTTATTTTGGTTGAAATTAAAAATATTAATAAAGCTGCCCATTGCGATGCAGCCTTCATAGGCAAAGTAGTATGAAAATAATTCTCACGTGACATTAGCGCCATTGCTAAACGGCCAACTTATAAAGGACGACTTTAAGGTAGTATCGTATAAAAACAATTGACGCGATGCCACTCTCGGGGCTGACGATAACGTTAAGTGATTAATTAATTTTAATATCATTTCCGATGCATTCTCAAAATTTTTGACAATAACGTTCTCAAATATTAAAACAGTCTAGTCTAGTAAAAATTATCTATTTTTTTCTTGAAATTGTCATTTAATTTCAGAACTTTTCAAACTTGAGAGAGTAAGCTAATATTTTTTTATGTTTAAATGACAAGTATATATTTTTAGGACCAATTTGGCTGAAAAATTGAGCAGTAAAGTGTGTTCATAGCCAAGCACGACATAAAAAAAGTTAACAACACCTCATCACATCATTTTTTGTTTTAATATTCCATTTTTTTTCTATTTTATGAAAGATTTTATGCCGAAAGGATGTTTACTGAATCTCTAAAAAAATATTTCATAGTTCTGTACCTGGGAGGTAAACTACACTTGTCGAAAATGGCCTTTTTTCGCTTTGGCTGTTTAAAGTCTTTTTATGAAGTGTAGGTTAAAATACAAGTGGTTTTCTACTACTATTTGTTATGATGCGATTGATGATGATGACTACGACATAGTTGAGTATATCACTCGATTGAGCGTCCCGAGTAGAGACACCAATTAGTCGACATCTCAACTACTCGAGTATCGAGTCGTAAAATTTTAAATTACTCGAATACTCAAGTATAGTCAGGTGTACTAAAACATATATTATTAACTCAAATTTGCGTATCGTATCGAGTATTCGATACTCGAATTGAGGGGTGTAAAAGCATAACCGCCTCTATCCATATATTATCATTTTTGAGATAATAATTGATTAATGATTCGGTTTTTACGTTATATGCCCTGCAATCTTCAAACCAACGAAAAATTACCTCTAAGCCATTTAAAATCGACATCGAAAATGACGATCAAATGCATAACCGCCTCTCTCCACCATATGTAAAGTTCAAAATCGCCACAATCTAAATGCACAAATCACGAGCCAGGGAACACTGACCTATCGCCCTCTCGCCATACAAACGTTTTGTGTTCCCTTTGTAAATTACTCTAATATTAATATAAAATTTAAAATAACTTTGATTATTCCACGTATTGTGTAACTAATTGTGACACGTGTTTCGCCTCTTTCAGAGGCATCTTCAGACTTACTATCGCAAAGTTTGCTTAAGTAATGAAGCAAGATAAATTCTAACATTTTAACATTTTAAATTATGAAATTACAAAATGGATTACGGGTTTTTTTCCTTCTAAAGGAAACAAGGAAGGGGTGATAGAATCAAAAAATGCATTAACATAATGATACTAATAAGGTCCAATCACTCAATCAATTAGATTGGGATTTTTCCTTTTTAAGGGACGCAAGAGAGGGTTATAGAATCGAAACAAAGCAAACAAATATATTTCTAATGACGTTAAACATTACAAACTAATAAACTATTTACTAATGAGCTGCAATCAATCAGTTAGGTTGGGTGATCACTCTTTTGAATTGGGAATAATGTCAGCAGAGGTGAGCAACCTGTCCTGTTAAGAATATTATTTAATATTATTTAATATTTACGAATTTAAAATATTTACGAATTTAAAAAAGATATATTATTAAATAATATTCTTAACAGGACAGGTTGCTCACCTCTGCTGACATTATTCCCAATTCAAAAGAGTGATCACCCAACCCAACTGATTGATTGCAGCTCATTAGTAAATAGTTTATTAGTTTGTAATGTTTAACGTCATTAGAAATATATTTGTTTGCTTTGTTTCGATTCTATAACCCCTCTTTGCGTCCCTTTAAAAGGAACCCAATCTAATTGATTGAGTGATTGGACCTTATTAGTATCATTATGTTAATGCATTTTTTTGATTCTATCACCCCCTTCCTTGTTTCCTTTAGAAGGAAAAAAACCCGTAATCCATTTTGTAATTTCATAATTTAAAATGTTAAAATGTTAGAATTTATCTTGCTTCATTACTTAAGCAAACTTTGCGATAGTAAGTCTGAAGATGCCTCTGAAAGAGGCGAAACACGTGTCACAATTAGTTACACAATACGTGGAATAATCAAAGTTATTTTAAATTTTATATTAAAATGAACTTCCACAAAGTTACCGCCGAAACCATCGAAAATACTCTAATATTATACTTGAAGATTAAAATCGTTTTTTTCGTATGCTGAACAATTTGACTTTGTGGAGAGAGGCGGTTTTGCATTTAAACCCCTCAATTGGAGTCTCCAGTCCCGAGGTATAGAATACTATGTCGATTTTTATTTTTTTTTCCAAAAATCGACATATTGTAGTTTACCTCCGAGGTACTGAATTGTACTTACAAAAAACCAATTTATCCATAAATCTTACCGAAAATGGTGACACTTGGCCCTCCACTAACTGATTACTTATAATCAGTACCTTAGCGAAGTTCTCTATCGCCCAAGGTAAGGAGTAACTTTTGCATTCCTGGCTTCATTTTAGCGCCCCTTATGCTCTGCTAGCGCCTCGGGGGCCCAGGGCAGTCGCCTTATTCGCAATCTCCAGTTACGGCTCTGCTTATAATGGTTAATATCTTGAACAGAACGCAAATATTGCGAATGAAAAAGACTGAACCAAGGTTCGGATTTATTTGACTTATGTGTTTTTACATTCTAGTACGTCATAGTTGTTTTTGACATTTATTAATTACATATAATTAATTATAAATAGTTGGAGAGCTTCTGTATTTCAAGTACACAACATTAATCAAAATGTGAACCATTGTTTAAAAAACACTGGACGCTTACAGGTAAAATAAAATATCTAATTGTTAACTCTTGAACTTCGGACAATTTTTCACTTTCACTTGTCATTGTTGGTTTCCGTAATCATTTCTTTCGCTCTAAACTCTCAGACAATCTTTAAGACATTAATGTGTAAAACTTATATAATCATAACAAAATGAAGTAATTATTTACCGTCATATTTCATAAACATGATTACTAACCATTGTCTTCAACGTCTCAATAAATACTACCTGAATTTCCGCTTAATTAAATATTTTGTGTTATTAAGAACAAGTGTTAAACAAAGAGAAAGTTTATGTAAACAAAACTTATAATTACAAGCGTTTGAATTAAAATATCATGTAATTATAAAAGCCCAGATAAATTTCTTCATAATTATACTCTTTGATACTTTACCGTGGTAACTTTTAAGCTGGTATACTGATAGCCAGGGCCGGCTCGCAGGTTTTGGCGCTTGTGCGTGAGGCTAAAGGCGCCTCTCAATACTGAGAAAAGATTGATGAAGAAAACGCGTAAATGCATCATCTGAAATCGGCGCTTTTGTGCCAGCGCCTGTGTAGAAATGTTTCTCAATAATCGGTAGATGTCCAATCTATAAAAGCTTGAGAGCTCTGTAACGGATCAATACGAACATTTATCAGGGCTGTGGAGTCGGTAACAAAAAGTCCGACTCCAAAATTTACCAAAACCACGATTTCGACTCCAACATTGACCAAAAACACGACTCCGACTAAAAACAGTATAATATCGTCACTTTTTTCGCTTATTTTCCTATTTATGTGTATTCAATTAAATATTAACCCTATCAATGCGGCCAAAGGCCAAATTTTACATATTAAATGCAAAAATAAAAACTGCAAGTTTTTCAAAATTTCTGATTCCGAGTACGACTCCGGCCAAAACGTCGCGGTGACTCCGACTCAGACTCCGACTCCACAGCCCTGGTATTTATAGTGAAATAATATTTTCTGAAGTTACTACATAAAATAAACTATAGTAATTATAATTTCTTACATTTAAATAAGATTTAAAATTGGCTATCTTTCAAGCAAGTTCTTCTAGTTCTAAGAGAACAGGCTGGATTTGTGGTTAGCTAATCGCCTTCGCCATAAATTTATAAGACACTGATATTCAAGTATTCTAAAACAAATCAATCAATTTAACTGTCAGAACTATATTTTTGTAATGCTGGAATTGGAGTCGGAGAGTGACAACACAGCTTTGGACTTCAATCGCTGATTTATGCCGAAAATTTGCAATAAAATAAATAAATTGAATATGTTAAACAGGTTCAGCAACCTAATAACATGATACATACAATCAATATTAAGTATGACAAATGTACAATACAAAATAAAAGTCACGGCATTGAAATCCTTATTCAAAATGACATTTTACACGGTCTTAATTGTCGAAACGTTAATTGGCCAGAAAAAGTAGTATATAAACGTCATTTTTTTTCGTTCGATATGCAAATCTTGTTTATCTTATTGCAATCTTTGAAACATAATGTTAATTCCACATCGCTAATTTTTGTCTGCTTAACAAGACGTTACCTTACTTTGGAAAGGTTCTCATTGACATTTTTGCCTAAAATTACCTTTTGATCGGAAAAGTTTGTATTTACCGCATTCTATCATATACATGAATTTCAGAATTATCTATTGCTGAATAACGGAGTTAGAAGAATTCCAGAGTTGAACCGCATCTGCACACTTTTTTTTTTAAATTATTTGACAAAGCTCTAAGATTTTCATCATTATTTTCATCATTAGATCTTAAGATCATTATTTTTTTGCAAGAGTTGTAAGATAATGAAACTTTAAATAAGTAATTTTAAACATTTTTTCTTGCTTATTGTTACAAGTGAATTTTAATCAATCGCAGCAATAAACGCTCATATCTCAAAACAGCGTCAAGAGCAGTTAGAACTTTTTTAAAGTAAGGTGTCAAAGTGTAAAAAAGTCTTCCGCGAAATGATCCATTATGTTTTTATTTCAATGTACAGCCTTCAAATCTATATATATCAGAAGTGGTTGATGAGGTTTTTTTGACGTGACAACGTCTTATAAATCGATGAACGCCCGCTGCACGCACGAAAAAACATGACTCATTGTCCCGTTTGTCGCGTTACGCCGAAGGCAAGCGTGCGAGGGAGAGCGCGGATAAGCGATAGAGAGGCACGATCGGCCTACCGTTCGGATTGTGCCGCATCTATCTCTCTTCCACTCGATTGGTCGATGCGTCTGAGTAGAAAAGAGACAGCGGCAGCACACAACTTATACACCTACAGTACCTACACGTGATCTGTTTACAACTGTTTATAAAGTGAAGTGAAATGTTAATGTGGTTTTCATTGTTTATATTACAACAACAATTGCGGCAATAAAGGTAATTAATCCTTGAATTAATGAGTGCGAATAAAATATATCAATAACAAATTGTAGATTTCATTTCACTCCTACTTCGTATCCATACAAAATAATGATAATTCAATAAAAATGATTCCATTTTATTCATAAAAGTATGCAATCATTTCATCAATGTTTTCTTATGACGTTGTCACGTTAAACTATCGTCCGTAAACCGACTTTATTTTTATACAGAGGACACATTTGTATTGCAGTCGAAAATATTTCACATTGCAAACTGGTAATAAAAATCAAGGCAAGAACACTGTTTTATTGTATTCCTTATCAGTTGATAATGCTCGCCATGAGCGAAACCGGTCCTGATGAAATAAATCTCATGTTGAAAAAGTACTGAAAATGTTTTATTATTATTATAATGCCTTTCCACCAAGTATTGACAGTGAACACCTTAAAAGTGAAAAATCAAGGCGTCAGAACTTTTTAAAATTTGTATTGTATAAATACGATAATTAATGAGCTTACCGTCACTAATTGGTGGAAAACCATTCGATTAAATTAATAAAACACATTTAAGCTCTCCTTCTAGATCAGTCATACTCAACCTTTTTTTCCTCCGGGCCGCATTACGAATTTTGCTTCTCTACGTGGGCCGCAACATATGTATAATAAGCTCTACATATAACACATACTATACTGTTTACATATGTATGTATTATGATGTCAAAATAAAACTATTTTATTTAATGTAAATATATATGTACATTCATGTATTTTTCAATGTAAAAAATAACAATGAATAACAAATAAAAAAACGTAAAAAGTGCACAAAAATACAAATGATCGTAAATCGTTTACTTAAAAATGAGTGTGAATTTTGATATTGAATCATACTTTTAACTATCTTTGTCAAATCAAGTTCCTGATTACTACATGGTACTTTTATTACATCACCATGCTGAGAATCAGTAAGCCGATTTCTGTGTCCGCTCTTTGCATATTTCATTTTAGAATTTGACGATTCACAAAAATACATACATAGATGAGAATAATGTGAGCAGAAGCTGGGCACATTTATGTACAGCTTTTGTTCCGACCGATTGCAACCCAATATTGAAAACATGTTAAAAGCAACACCGACATTATTATTTGGTGACTATAATTATTTTGGGTCGCACATAAGGGCTGATTGGGCCGCATGTAGCCCGCGGGCCGCAGGTTGAGTATTGCTGTTCTAGATCATAGCTTTTTCAGATGGCGACCCCATTTAACTACCTTATGAAAAATGCCTTTTTAGTTAAATTTATAAACGAAAATGAATTAAAGTCTTTATTTTTTTAGTTGACTGGATAAGTTGGAGACCCCTCAGAAAACCCGTCGCGACCCATGGGTTGGGAACCCGTGTTCTAGATATAATTTGAATGAGGTCAGAACCGTTTTCGCTCACCGCAAGCATTATCAAATGAATTAAATCATAATGATCGCGATGAGCAAAGTCGGTTCTGATCTTTATTAAACTATTATTCATGTAGTACTTAAAAATGTGCTTTTTTTATTTGATATAAATACTTTTAAGGTGTCAATACTTGGTGGAATGGATTTATATTAGTCTTGCTTAACTTTTGTCTAAATAACACTGTATACTTGTATATCTTATCAGTTGATAATGCTTGCGATAAGCGAAACTGACTCTGATCTTAATAAATTCAACGTGGAATAAGTACTAAAAATGTTTTGCTATTTTTATTTATATAACGGTAAGATTTTTTTTGTCAATCGAGACCAGCTCGATGAACAAATTTAGCACTCGCCTTTTTACCATGTCCACTCCCAATGCGGAGCATATTGTCTCCTAATAGAGTTATTTTCATTTTTTTTTTAAATTTTTAAAAAAAATATTTGGCATTACAACTTACGCCAATGCGCCAAATATTCTTAATTGTGAAAGTCATACGAGATTAACTCGATGATAAGTAATGAATCAGTTGTGCACAAAATCAACGATAAATAACATACAACCCAGCCCAAGATCTCTATTTTTCAATTGAAAAAAATCTGACCTTGCCGGGAATTGAACCCGGGTCTCTAGATCGCTAGGACAAAGCTCTTGCCACTAGACCACAGGGACCGACATTCCATATACTTATTTCAAGAAAATAAGTATAGAGGACTGCTCCTTATTCAGTTTCCCATCCTCTCTTTTTTAGAAAAGATTAGGAGGGTAGGGCTAGGACACGAGCTAATCGCTCTCGCTACGTTCCGTTTTTATAATCGGATGGGTGTGTGTGAGAATTTTAAAACAAAACATACATCCATGGCTCGAACAAAAATAAATAAAATCGATTGAAAAAATGTGTAGTCAATAAAATTGATTACTTTAAAATGAACCAAAGGAAAATAAATCGGTAATATAAAAATGTTCATTGAAATCGCTTGAATGAAATATAGTTGTAAGTCAACAAGTCGTTAATTTACTTTGGAAAGGTTCTAATTGACATTTTTGCCGAAAATTACATTTTGGTCGGAAAACCTTGTATTTACCGCATTCTATAATATATATAAATTTTAGAATTATCTATAGTTGAAATCCAGAGTTACACTGCATCTGCACACTTTTTTTACTAAATTTATTTGACAAAGTTCTAAGATTGTCATCATTATTTCCATCATTAGATCTTTAAGATCATTATTTCTCAGCAAGAGTTGTGAAAAAATATGCTTAAAATAAGTAATTTGAAACATATTTACATGCTCATTGGTACAATAGAATTTTAATCAATCAAAACTTCAAGCACTCATATCTCAAAACAGTTTCTAGAGCAGTTAGAACCTTTTCAAAGTAAGGTGTTGAAGTGGTGATAATTGAAATTAAGTAGCATGAAAAAAGATAGGCTGAAGATCACAAACGGTTGAACAAAGTATAAACGTCAATATCGACAAAACGTCAACAGAAACGACACGACTTATTCTCTTCGTCTCACACACTTTCATTAGTATGTGATTGAAATTGAGTCATGAAGTATTTATGTATTTCCCGCACGCATGATTGGAATTGTGAATAATTTATTACCGATTTTCGTTAAAATGTTTGCCGTATCCGATGAATGCATATTAATTATATAAGATGTTGTTATTTTATTCAGTACGTTAATGAGGTATACTTAAAATCAGGCATGCATAAAACGGTCAGTAAATAATTCATTTTGGTCAGTATATCATTGAAAATTGATTGTTTTTTTTGTAAAGGGTTAGTAGATATCTATTAACGGTCTGTAATTATTTGTAGTCGGACGATTTAGTTAGGTTAGGTTAGGTTTGGGTTAGTAAATAACCGAACATTTCAAAAAAACGAAAGCTTAAGATTTGGTCATAAATTGGCTTCTTACTACCATATTTTATCAATTTCACAAGCTTTCAAATGAAAACTAGAAATTTATTTAAATGACTGACCTAATTCAAATTTTAAACGTCTTACATAAATTACTGACCGTTTCATTTAATAACTGACCACAATCAAACTGATTCATTGGATACTGACCGTTTATAAAATTAATTGACCATTTATTTCATTTACCCATTAAATACACGTAATACATTGTTATGCAGCAAGCTCCATCACGCGTTGGTTCTTGTAAAAATACCATTTATTGTCGAAATTATTCGAAGATTAAAGTTGTATTTTTTTTCTTATTTTGAATAATTTATTTTATTCTGTATTTGACCCGAGTTGCGAATTGCGACCCCAATAGACATCAATTATTATTATGATTATTGCCTATTGTAATGCCGGTATTGATAATATTCGTTCGGTATTTGGTACAATACCTTTACATAACTCAAAGAATACATTAAAATAAATGACATCCAGGGATATTCAGTCATTCAGTCATTCGTCATGCGCTGATATAAAAGGAACAAAGACATTTGACAGTAGCTTTAAGAAGTTTAAAATGGCGGCTTATCTCGCAAGTCAGATGTTGTCAAAAAATGTATTAAATTTAAGCTCGTATTCTTGAATGCCAAATCAAATCATTTACTTGACAGTTTAAGTCTCAATTTTTAAATTCAGTTTTTAAAGTCGATATTCAGAGTGTTGATTCAGAGGAGTTACAGATTATTATTATACTTTTTTGTAATGCATTAACAACTATACCCCCGGCCCAACTTTGGTGAAACTATCCTGTATGCCCAGCATGTTTTTGCATTCGTTTTTTTTAATAAATAAGTCAAATCGAATGAAACTTGAAATATAAACCCTTTGCACTCCTCAATATATATTTTTTTCCTTCGGGCAATTCCTCAATAGATTTAATAAATTGATAAGCATCACAGGTCACTTTTAAGGTGTTCATTGTCAATACTTGGTGGAATGGCATTAAAGTAAAAATAATAACACAATTCTAGTACTTATTCCACATATTCTTTTTGGATCAGAACCGGTTTCGCTCATGGCGAGCATTATCAACTTATACAAAATACAACCAAACAGTGATATTTATACAAAAGCTAAGAAAGAATTACAATGCATTGAAGACCTCTTAGCAATACAAGCTATTACATCAAAAATCAATTAAAACGAGACAAAGTATAACGAAAATATACCACATTATGACATGTTAGAAACTTTAACTGAGGCACATAATACAATAAATACGATTTTTTAAATTAGGATAATTTCATATTAATGAAAAATATTTTTACAACCAAGTTTTAAAATGTTGAGCAGGAATCGAGATAGGAGTTGCGTATTATCAATACGAAGTCTAGCTAGACTCGACAAAGGAGTTGCAGGAGCTAAATTAATTATATTTTTAATTATATTATTGTTAGTCTTCTCTTTTATGGAAAGCAATATAAAAATGTTTGATCCGTTATGAGCTTAGTGCATACCTTGCAGGTTTAAGAGAACGTGTTTATTTTCTGTCCCTGCTGTTGGTAGTAAAATTATTTTACAGATTTATCCTGACATTCTGCTTGGTCGATGATGCAAGCTTCTAATCAAACACACCTCACGCGTTATGATAGAAAATTACATGAAAACGCGATTCCGGGAGTCAACTTGTTAATTAAATAAAATATGATAATCTAAAATTTCAATTTATATTTGGTTTACATGTTTACAACTAAATATCTAGATTTATAAATATTTTGCCGCTCGAGGAAGCTAAACATTAAAATAATTTTATCAATATAGGGGCTCAAAATTACAAATATATTGTTACGCAATCCAGGTAAATAATATCTATATATATAAAAATGAATGTCTGTGTGTATGTCCGCTATGGACTACTAAACCGCTCGACCGATCGATGTGAAACTTTACAAATTTATTGAGTACACTCCCGCAATGGTTTCTGGCTTACCAACCCCTCCCCCCAACCACCCCCCCAACCATCACCCCCCATTTTTATTTTTTAAACTTTACGAATTTTTCGCGTTCACTCCTTCGAAGGTTTCTAGCATACCCCCCCATACGCCCCCCAAACCCTACCCCGCCAAACAACCCCCCAACCCCCAAAAATTGATATCGAATTGAAACGAAAAGCTGCAATGACAATTTTTTTTCAAAATGAATGAAATCAATAAATTGACTCAAATTGAATTGAATATTTGTGTAATGTCTTTCCTTCAAATTTGTTTTAGTTGCTGGCGTAGCAACGCGCGCAGGGTACAGCTAGTATTATATATAAAAAGATTTTTTCTGACTGGACATAAAAATACCGCAAATATTCGATTACCGTATCTAGCCCTCAAAACGATTTTAGAGTATATAAATCTTTATCAAAGTCTAGGCAGTAATCTTATCTGAACTTAATGAAGCAATAAATAAAGGCAACTGGCTCCATTTTGATTATTTATGCCAATGTTTTACCATAAAAATAACACGAAAACCAAAATGGTGACCGCATTCAATTATTTCTTTAATCGAAAATATTTCGAAACGGTGGTCGGAAACCTTTTATGATTATTAATGTATTGATACATTTTCCGATATCGACTAACGGTGCTTTATATAATTTCGATATCATATTTGAATCTTTCAAACATTGTCCACCTCCATAAGTGTTTTCACGAGTTACTCGGGTTTCGTTTTTCGGCATCTTCAGACCTTTAAATGCAAGCATAAACTCGAACTGACCGTCAGTAAACCGTTTGTATCGTTTATATGTATATGATACGATATAAAAAGAAAACAAGAAATTGAGCAATAAAGCTTCCAGTAAGGAAAGACATAAATTAGAAATCGTAATTGCATTTACATTTTTTCTTACCGATCGACATTTGAGTTGTACCAAATAAAGTCAAAATAAATATTATCAATTACCAAGATAAAATCATACAAATGAACTTAAAATAAATACGTGTTAATAAAACTGCCTCTGAGATTCGCAAATCCGTGGGATTAAAGGGGTTAAGGTTGGGCTTGAATTTTAAACTAGCTAATATCAAATTGAGATCCTTTCAAATTAGGACATGGCTACAAGTGATGACTACTCTCTTGGAGTTGATCCTTGAGTGAATTTACAAATATTGTTATATGAGTATCACTGTTATTAAAATAATCTATGTATCTGATGCCTTTCTGGCTACTAATTATTTTTTAATTTAAAGGATCCTATCAGTTGAGTATTCAAAACTGTTTCAAAATTCTCATTTTGTTCTCGAGGAAGCCGAAAGTAATAATCAATTGAAATTTTCCCGGTCGTATACCAATGCTCTCCAACTGCTTGCTACACAGAAAAAATAAAACGTGATTAAAAATGTATGGATGTCAATTATAAAAAAAGGCCATTACACCTACACGACTGGAATATTACAATTCGGTTGTGCAAATAAATTAATAAAAAATACTAATGTTTTATTAATAATATTATTTGTTCCCTTGATCTTGATTTTGCTCCGTGTTTTTTTTTCAAGGCTCACAGAGCAAAGTTTGTTGACCTGTAATTTTATTGCGGGTAATATTGCAAACATGGAAATTAAAAATCCTAAAGGTAATAATTAAATCGCTAATCAAACATGTTGTATAATAAGATTAAGCGTTTTCGACTTCACAGTACGAAAATAATTATTTAATGGATAGGCGTTAATCTACGATTGAATTATAATACAAGATAATTATATCTAATGAAAACAAATCTGTTACTCTTATTTGAAATTTTAATCAAACATCAGAACAGGTTTCGCATAACGAATGAGCTAAGAGATGCTATTTAAAAATTTACTCATACCGGTGATCGCCAACCTGTGGTCCGTAAGAACATTTTGGTGTTCTGCGGAATTATTTTTGCGTAACGCCATTTGTGCAGGAATCCATAAATTTATTTCAAACCTGCAATGTCAGATATCACATTAAATCCTCTTCAGGTGTCGACTGTCAAAGCGTTATATTTAATTACATAAAACACATCTTTAAAATTCTAGATACATGTACAATTCGTATGATATAATTGGCTGAACTGTAGAATTCGGATAGGTTTTTGAAGTAAGTAAAGCAATTTACCATACGTTATACTCAATATAACACACAGAGCCTTCAGCTGGTAGAAACTTTTAAATAGTCAATGCTAGCTAGCTTAAAGGGAAATAAAGACTCAGTCTGTACTAGGGACTCCAATTACTCGGCATCTCAGTTTCTCGAGTATCGAGTAGTACATTTTTAAAATACTCGAGTACTCGAGTATACTCGAGTAGTTTCAGATATACAAAAAAATATTTTATTAATTCAAATATGTGTTTGTAAATAGATGATAAATAAATAAATATGCTTATTTTATTTCATTTATACATATATTTCAATTTATGAAGTATATATTTCATAAATAATAGAGAATTAAACGTCTCAATTTTTAATTTGGTTCGAGGTTTTGTTTTCTTTATTCCAGCAGAAAAAAACCCCCTTTTGCTGTGGACCTCGGCTTAAAAGTTAACAATCAATTAAACTGTGTAAATCAAGTTTTTCTGTCCGCTGTTTTAAGCAAAATAAAATTTGGAAATAAACCTTCATTTATATGTAACGAGTATTACTCGAGTATTTTTCAAAGTACACGAGTATCGAGTACTTGAAAAACGGACGAGTATACTCGAGTATCGAGTACTCGATACTCGAATTGGAGTCTCTAGTCTGTACCCACCCCAAAAATAAATAAAGCCAGGGAATTAAGTAAGTACCCGCTCCTAGTCTCCACATAAAAAGGGTATTTCAATAGGGACGCTCAAAATATGTTACTTTGTCCTGCTGAGTAGATTATTCATTGTTTAGTGGCCAAATTTGAGTCAACCAGTTTGGTAAATAATCGGCCAACACCTACCTGTACGTCATCAAAATACAATATCTGGTGAAAACATTGCTGCTGTGTGTGAAAGTGTACAGGAAAACCCAAGACAGCTTATTTCTCGTTGTTCACAAGAACTTGGCTTTTCTGCGACTTCAACTAGGCGAATTTTGAATCGGGCCTTATGTCTGCACCCGTATAAAATCCAACTAACCAAGGAACTTCAGGTAAACGACCACAGACAACGCCTGATTGGGTTCCGGAGCAGTTGGAAGTTTACCCAAACTTGTCAAAAAAGTCAACTTTAGCGACATGGCCCATTTTATAATGAATGGATATTGGCAGACATTTGATGCTATATTCCATATTTAATGCCGTAAAATATACTTACAAATGAAATTAAAATTTAGTCGAAATCTCACAAACAACTTGTTTTATTTACATTTCAAAACTAAGCGTCCTTATAAAAAGACCCTTTAGTTTCAGTAGGAAATAGAGATAGAAATTTATTGATTGAGTAGGCATTTACTTGGATAGAAACATAAGAAAACATGATTATTCTTCGATTTCCGAGGGGCTTTTAATTACCACTTCGGTATTCAAATTCGTAAGTCACAGTCGTAAACAAGAACAGAAGCAAAAAAGATTGAAAGTCTGAACCCACTCTATTGGTGGCTATTTTTGAGTGATACATGACACTAAGTTTTTTCGACATGCTTTGAAACTCAACCAAGCGACTTGGTTGACATATTGTAAACATGTTTGCCGATTTTGACACTCGGGCCGCACTGTACTGGCCCAATACTCAAGTCCACACACCTGGCATATCTTGAAGAAGGATTTCAATGACGTGATATTTTTTATAGATTATTTACATATTAAAAATTATTTAGAGACGTAGGTTTGTCAAGTACCGTATGCCCATAAAAGTCTCTGACGTCTATGACATAACAGTCATTAGATTCCGTCAATACACTGTCATATGTTTAATTCGAAAAACAACAAAACGGAAAACTGATTGGATTAATCAAACGTAAGAATCTTTCAATGCGGAAAGTCTGGGACTCACGGCTGTACTCGGTTAGAACCAAGTGCCACTTATTCAACGCATGCATACTGACTGTGCTGCTTTACGGTTGCGAGTCATGGCACATCACAAAAGCACAGGGTAACCGTATACTGTGCTTCGAAAACAGATGCCTGCGGCGAATACTAGGAGTACAGTGGTTTGACTTTGTCAGGAATACAGAGGTAAGAGAGCGGACAAACCAGCCCCTTATTACGTCTAACATTAAAAAGCGACGATGGACCTGGCTTGGACATGTGCTGCGGATGCCCCAGGGGAGCTTGAATCCTGCCTGCCTCTTCTATCAACCTGATGGATCCCGACGCCGCGGAAGGCCTCTGATGACCATCCATAGGGTGTACTCAGGGGAGCTAAGGGACGCCGGGATGACCTGGGAAGATGCGAGGAGGTTGGCGGGAGACAGAGAATCTTGGAGGCACCGTGTGGCGGCCATATGCTCCGGATAGGGAGCGGATATGGGATAAAAAAAAAAGAATTTTATTTATTTTTGTTTTTTATTTCGGTTTATATCAGGGCTGTGGAGTCTTTAAAAAAATTATGTCTCCAACTCCGATTCCAGCATTTACCAAAAGCATGACTCCGACTCCGACTACAACACTGACCAAAAACACGACTCCAACTCCAATTCCGACTAAAAAAAGTTTAATTTTGTCACTTTTTTTTCCTACCTATCCTATTTATGTGAATCCAATTATATTTCAACCAACAAATCTGGCCAATAGCCAAATCTTATATATGAAACCGAAACGGCGTATGTATGTATGTATGTCTGTGGGTCTGTAATTCTTTGGGAATGATATAACATTAAATAATTATTGGTCGCTTAGTCCGAGCGAAGCCGGGTAGCAATAATAGAAATACCGAAACGGCGTATGTATGTATGTATGTCTATGGGTCTGTAATTCTTTGGGAATGATATAACATGACATAATTATTGGTCGCTTAGTCCGAGAGAAGCCGGGTAGCAATACTAGTCTTAAATATTACATGCAAAAATAAAAACTTTTCAAAATTTCCGACTCCGAGTACGACTCCGGCCAAAGCGCCGCTACGACTCCGACTTAGACTCCAGCCAAAAAACCCGACTCCAACTCCGACTCCGATTCCACAGCCCTGGTTTTTATACATCATTTCTGCAGTAAATTACATTCTCCCTTTCGGGATTTTTATCAAATAGTGATTGACAATTTATTTTAATCATTTTCTAAGTGTATTTTTTAACGACTATGTTTACTTTTGGTCCTTATGCATTAACATAAATACACGCGTAAATGTGTGCATGTGTACTGCTTGTATGTACATATATAGATGCTTAGATCTTTTGAGTCGCCAGTTGCAAGGGATGGTTTTTTCTTGAATCTTAAAAAAAAGATTTAATTTAATTGATCTGCCAGGCACGTTGGTAAAACACACTTTTAATACTTCCGAAAGAAGACAGCAAGAACCTTAATTCATGAAACAACATTCTTCTCTTTTTTCCAATCCTTTGTTCACAGAGCACCAGTTTGCTACTGTGACGTCAGATTGAAAACAAGTTCCATTTTAATTATTGAGAAGCGCTTTCGCAAAGCAAAGCTTTGTTTCTTAGAAGGTATTTTTTAGGTTGAGTCAAAATAAGTTGAAATTTTATTCAAAATAATTATTAGAATATGTTTTTACACATATTTACATATAGATAACAAAGAAATATTGACATTGATGCAACGTCGTAAAATATAGACAAATCCTCTTGCATTTCAATTGTCTCAATACTCGTCTCGAGTCTAAAATAAACCGGTGTATCATAGTGATATATTTGGGTGAACAAGTTGGTTGTCCCACCACCCATCCGTTATGTGTGTGCAGCCGTTTTTCACAGCCGCCTTCCATAACGCTATACGATCAAGAAAATAAACGAATTTACTCCTCACTTACTTGGCCCGAGACAGAGCTGCACGGGACTGATCTTTTAGCCATGCACTAAGGTGCTTAAAGAGAAGAGAAATAGAAAGAGAATAAAAAAGAAAATGTGACTTGCTCAGCCACTTTGTTAGAGTGATATTAAGTATCTTATGTATCTGTATACTGAGAATCCGTGGAGTTTAATCTACTTCGCGTTGAATCTGAAGAGGAATCAAGATTATCCCGTTCCCCATATGATGTTGCAAATTTATCGAATGCCTCAAAATTGGCCTTGGTTGAGATCAAGTCAGCGTGGCATATTGGGCCCGTATGAGGACGGACCGCAGCAAACAGCTCAGCTCGTTCGGCATTCATCTCGGGGCAGTCCCACAGTACGTGATTAGCGTCCTGGTAGTCGTGTCCACAAGTGCAATCCGGCCTTTCGACCTACTTGCCCAACCCAAATAGTTTGCCGTTGAATTTGCCATGTCCAGTTATAAACTGGGAAGTCCAGTGTCCAGGCGCTAGACTCTTCACCTTGAGCCTCCAGGTCACGTCTGGGAAGAAAAGATATGTTTGACGCCCTTTGGTGGATGCAGACCACCTAGTTTGCCAAGCTGTTAGAGCCGTTTTGTACGCCAGCTCATATACGAATGAACGGAGAGTATGATTTTCAGGTATATGTTGCGACAAGGGTGGCGTCAGAGGGACGCCTTCAATAATAGTGATAAAGAATCTTTTTAAATCGGATGGCAGCATTAATTTAATTACATAATAAAGCTTGATTTGCTTAAAAAATGGAAAAAGTCAATAGGCCGCATTTGAGGACATAGAAGACCGTAAGCACCCCCCCCCCCTTTCTGGTTGATAATTCTACATATATAGGGTCTTTTTATAAGGACGCTTAGTTTTGAAATGTAAATAAAACAAGTTGTTTGTGAGATTTCGACTAAATTTTAATTTCATTTGTAAGTATATTTTACGGCATTAAATATGGAATATAGCATCAAATGTCTGCCAATATCCATTCATTATAAAATGGGCCATGTCGCTAAAGTTGACTTTTTGACAAATTTGGGTAAACTTCCAACTGCTCCAGAACCCAATCAGGCGTTGTCTGTGGTCGTTTACCTGAAGTTCCTTGGTTAGTTGGATTTTATACGGGTGCAGACATAAGGCCCGATTCAAAATTCGCCAAGTTGAAGTCGCAGAAAAGCCAAGTTCTTGTGAACAACGAGAAATAAGCTGCCTTGGGTTTTCCTGTACACTTTCACACACGGCAGCAATGTTTTCACCATATATTGTATTTTGATGACGTACAGGTAGGTGTTGGCCGATTATTTACCAAACTAGTTGACTCAAATTTGGCCACTAAACAATGAATAATCTACTCAGCAGGACAAAGTAACATATTTTGAGCGTCCCTATTGAAATACCCTTTTTATGTGGAGACTAGGAGCGGGTACTTACTTAATTCCCTGGCTTTATTGAAATACCCTTTATTTAAATAAATGAAGCACAGTTGTTTGTACTTCTTCGACATATATTTTTTAAGGATCAGAACAGGTTTCGCCTATCACGGGAATTTTCATCTGATGGCATATAAATAGAAACAAGTCTGTTTATTTTAATTATATCAAACTGAGAAAAACTTAATTACAGATGAAAAATATGTTTATTTAAATATAATGTCTTTCCACCTAAAATTGACAGTTACCACATCACATATCATAGTTCACTTTCAAGATATTCAGTGTCAATACTTGGTGGAATGGCATTATAATAAAAATCATAAAAAATATTACTTCCATAGCGATCAGTTGATAATGAGCGCAACCAGCCGTGATCTCATAAATTTAATGAGAAATAAGTACTAAAAATGTATGATTATTTTTATTAAATATTTTTTGATTACGTACAAAACTCACAAAATAAAAAATCGACATTATTTTATACATTGAATGTAGGTATGTTATTTAAAGACTATTTGTGATGTTCGAAAGATAAAGAATTCAATTTATAGTACTTTGTTCATTCAATCACTTTTCTTCACCCATTATCGGTCTACATCGACGAAATAAACCTTTCGACTTTTATTTCATTACAGTATCGATAGAAAGTATCGAGCATTGTTTTATGGATCATATAAGTGTGAGGATAGACAATCTATTCTTTAGGTTTTCTTTTAAAATGTCAGACGAGATTTAGTAAGGTTCACGCACTTAACCTGGCGTAGTGGAATTATTTTGGCACTCTATTTACCATTGGAATTGTCCTCGCATTTTACTCAGATAATTTTGTAAGAGTTCTTGCGATGTAAGAATCCGGTTTTTTTACGAATAATAATACCGTTAAAATAAAAATAATAAAACATTTTTTGTACTTATTCCATATAAAAGTTATTGGATCAGGACCGGTTTCGCTCATGGCGAGAATTATCAACAGATAAGAAATACAACGAAACAGTCATATTAATACAAAAGTTAAGTAAGAATTACGAGGCCAAACAATTGGTATTACAACTAAGCGAATAAATTGAAGCAAAATACAAGAAAAATAGACTATAATTAAAATGTTGAAGACTTCTTAGCAATGCAAACTATTGCATCAAAAATCAATCAAGTATGAATAATCATTTACAAAGTAAAAGCCAAAATAAGTGCATTTAATAAATAAATCTCAATGTCTGCAATCCATAATGAGACGTGGAAAGTCCAGGAAGGAGTGCTCAGTCCAACGGAAATATTCTGCGAAAAGATTTAAAGACCTTATCAATTCTTACAAATAAACGCAAACAAATGAAAAGTATAATTATATTGATATAACAAAGGTGATGAAGCAAAAATAATTTTCTCATTTAATAAATCAGAGTTAGGTTAGAATTTATATATATTAATATTACCGTTGATACTAATTCTATTACGGAAAGAAAAATAACAATGTATTTTAGTTCTTCATAAATTATTTTATATATTTGTTGATAACTATTAGTTCTGACGAAGGCGTAAGCCGAAATAGCTTACGCGTGAATTTTACTGTCAGGTAATATATATTTTTGAATTGTTTTGCCGTTGACTATGTATGTATGCTATGCGAAAATTTCTTTTATAACTCCTGATATATCTCTTACCCAACTTATCTTAAGAATAACAAATTTATGATACGACACAAAATAATATATTGAAAAAAAAAAAATCTTTTTGCCTTTTATTTTGTTAAAGTCATAAAGTATCAGTCATTAACCAAAATCTTAATCCCTTAAAAATTATTGTAGGCAAAATAAAAAAAAAAGGTTTCAGAAAGTCATTTAAACACCGGACTAAAATACCAGATGCCCTATTTTAATTCATTGAAAAAGCCGACGTTCAACTGAGATTTTTTTATTCCGTGGGAATTATAAAAAAAAAACTTCGATCCAATTTAAAATTTGAGTCCCTCTATTATTTTTGAAATATATGTTTTATAAATTGAAATAAATGTATTAATGCAATTTAATAACCTTCTTTATTTTTTTATATACACACATTTCAACTATTAATATATATTTAGCTATAGAATAATAAATAATATCTAGCCCGGGATCGATTGCCGGTACGCGATAAATCGTTTTTGCAGAGGCAATGGGTGTTTGTGTTGTTTAAAATACCTTCCCACCTTAGTGACAGCGATTAGCTAACCACTAGTAATATCCTAGTCTTCGTATCCTTTCCAATCCCCTTTCTACGAAGAAGAGAGGTTGAGCAACGGATTAACAATCAATTCTCGTAAAAAAACATGGTATTAAAAAAAATGGTACATCTGTAACTACTCGATTATACTCGAGTACTCGACTATTTCTTAATTTTGCTACTCGATACTCGAGTAGTTGAGATGTCGAGTAATTGGAGTCCCTACTAACAACCATTTAAAAAAAAGAAACAAGTTTAAAATACGAACATAAAAAAGATAGCCATATTCCATATTTTTCACATGCCTATAGATACATCTAATCTCGAGCCAATAACAACAGTGCTGCCATCCTCAACTCACGATTCCAGAGATTAATTATATAAAAAAATTACCCGCCTTAAAAAGATTTGTATTTATTTTTCATTCAACAAAATAATTACCATAGAGATGTCATAATAAAGCAGAAGATGCCCGACAGGCTAATAATATATTTTAAATATTCTATTCCAAATTTGAAATACGATTCGAAAACTTAGCGCAAGAAATCGTTTGACTTAATGTAAGTTAGTAATAGAAACGATTGAATAAAAAAGAAAAATTTTAATTGGTAAAGATAAAACTTATGTCAATATAACGGAAAAAATGATGGTTATGTAATACAACTTGATTACATAAAACTAAGTTCGACATGTGTTTCACATGTATCACGGCATTCAATACTTAATGTATATTTTGTTTTGTTTTTGAATTGCCCGAAATGATCAAGGGACAATCAGCGATTGACAATTATTATTCTTTTACCGCACGCATGCAGTGACGGCTGGCGACGGGGTGTTAGGGGGTGCAAAGGAAGATTCAACCGTTTTTGCAAGACTTCTTTCCTATTTATTGGAATTTAAAAGACTTCTATAGCATGGACTTTCAATTCAGATGTTCGCAATACCAACTGTTTCTCTTCCGTAGTACGGAAAAATAGTTGAATCTTCCTTTTGCACCCCCCAACACCCCGTCACTAGCCGTCACTGCACGCATGTATAACATGTATTTATAGCAGGGCTGTGGATTCGGTAAAAAAATGTTTGACTCCGACTCCGACTCCAGCATTTATCAAAACCACGATTCCGACTCCAACATTGACCAAAAACACGACTCCGACTCCGACTAAAAAAGTTTAATATCGTCAATTTTTTTTGCCTGATTTTCCTATTTATTTGTATTCAATTAAATATCAACCCTGCCAATCCGGCCAATAGCCAAATTTGACATATTATATGCAAAAATAAAAAATAAAACTTTTCAAAATTTCAAAATTTCCGACTCCGGCCAAAAAGCTCCGACTCCACAGCCCTGGTTATAATCAATAGAAAAGTCTTGTGGCAATGCCTAAGCTTTTGATTGTGAAGAAAAATGATAAAAACTTTTTTACTACGTATTCCGGTGTCTAGTTCTTTTCAGGAGTTATTTGTTCATGTGCGATATTACATTTGAAGATTCAACCTTAACCATCTTACAAAAGTCGCATTTTTTCATTCCTTTTTTCAGAATGTTGCATGCACGATGTGTGCTTTAATTTTTCTTAAAGCGTCGGCTAAAGGTCCTGAAGGACCTAAAGCAAGGGTGGCCAACGCGGGGCCCGCGAGTGTCAAACTGTGGCCCGCGGAGCAAATGGACACATTATTTTCTTTTAGTGTACATAAAACCAATTTTCTAAAAAAGGAATTTACTCAAAAATAAGCATGTATCGTCAAACTATGACTAGGCGTGTTGACGACATTAGAAACCATATTGAAGATAATTGGAGAAGATAATCCAAGTTCATATGTTATGTTCTAGCATTGGATGAAAGCACAGTCCTACCAGATACCACCTAAGTGGCGATTTTTATAGAAGAATTAGCGGCAAAGTATCCACTTAAGAACACAACCTGTTCAGGAGATTTGTTACGAGCTTTTACAGAACACGAATCACTGATGAGCATTTGGAAAACTGTTTTCGTGTAGCAACAACATCAATAGTTATGAACATTAATGAACTTAGTTCTGACAAACAAAATCAGACGACTCACTAAAATTTATTATATTTTGATGATTTTTTTTTATTATTTTTTGTATTGCGTAACTCTAATATAATAAATATGTTTGACTCTCATTTTTGTAATATCTTCTTAAAAAAACTATATATTTCCTGTTTGCTATCAATAAAAAAAAATATTTTGTTGTGTGGCCCGGTATGAAATCTCATTTCTAAAATTTGGCCCGGCTGCTGAAAAGGTTGGCCACCCATGACCTAAAGCTTCAACTTTGACGTCTATTTAACCTTTCTTTTACGGTCCCAAAAATACTCATCGATCCGTTGACGTGTAGTCACCACGCTTCAAGCAAAGGTGATGTTTTTATGGTGATTTATTGAAGCCCTGATATATGAAATAAATCATTATAAAGACACCATCTTTGCATGAAGGCAGTGCTTACACACCACCGGATCGGATGTGTTTTTTGGGATGGCAACGGAAAGACTAAAATAGACATCATCACAGATACATCACAAAAAACATGCTTAGTTATTATCTTTTTTGAATCAATAATTTTCTCAGCATTAATTTATTCATTTAATTAATTTATGTGTAGCAGGTGTGCAGGTGAAATTTCTTACGAAAGTTCAATTGTACACCTGCGTTTTTCAACAAATGTGTGGAAAACTCTTGTCTACTCTATTAATATTTAAGTTGTTATATCACACCCAGTGACGGCTGATGACGAGAATATTAGGGAGTGCATACAAAAAAACTGATGTATGCAAGGAATCCATCTCGTAAAAGAGTTGCGATGAGAAAGGTAAAAGCTTCAATAAATGAAACAATATATAAACGGCAAGCTAGTGTATGTTAATTAATGCATTCGCCAATGCTCGTCATAATTTGGCACAACGACGATCATCATTGTCCAGGGATATCCCAGCACCAATTAAACAAAACTTATCTGTACAAATTTTGCGTGTGGCGTAGTAAATATTGGCGTGACGGCACTCAACCTTTGTTTCGCCGGTTCCAACTCTTTTTGGAAAAATAATAAAACTCACCCCCTGCGCACCTCAAAATGCACCTCCTGCGTCACCGGATGACTTTTTAACAAAATTTGATTTCGTCACTTTTTTTCCCAATTTTCCAACGATCAACCAACCTTCGACTTCGGTCAAAAAACCTCGACTCCATGACTCCGACTCCGACTCCACAGCCCTGTTTATTATAATTGCTATATTGACACTATCCGCTAAAAATGTGTGAATCATTGCTTCATTTAACATTTATTTGTATGGGAACACTCTTACTTTAAATGATAATAATAATAGTTTTGCTATATTACTTGAATATAAATGGGGGGATCAGTTCACCATTGCAACACGCCAAGAGCTGTCCCTGATCACAACCATAGAACGACAATTACATGTACTTTTTTAATAAAAATAGTAAAACATTTTTGGTAATTATTCCACATTAAATTTACTAGATCAGGACCGGTTTCGCTCCTGGCGAGCATTATCAACTGATGATCAGTTTGATTTGATAATTTTTCATTATTTTTATGATAATACCATTCCGCCAAGTTTTAATAGTGAACACCTTACAAGTGTTGTATTATTTTGGTACATTATAACAATTTACTAAATATAATAGCATTGGTGTCTGACTATGTTTCTCCTGGGAAAAGTGTGTGTATCGAATCATTACTTTCAGCGGATTAAGAAACAAGAATTATTTCTCATTTGAAACTATCGTACGTGACGCGTTCAAAAGGTTGAAAGTCATTTTGAATTATATCACGGAGAGATATCCTTTACAAAAATGAACTTATAAAAACAGTGTGAAACTGAGCGAGTAAGGAAAATCAAGATGGAATATCTCCTAATATCTCAAAGGCTCAATCAATCAATCAAGTATGATCTTGAAAACAGTGGCGTCGTAAATAAATAGCATAAATAAAATATACTCTTTCAAAGGCATCTTCGTACTTTGGAAACACGTGTCTCACTTAGTAACAAAAAAGGTGGAATAATCAAAGTTATTTTAAATTTTATATTAAATAGAACTTCCAAAAAGTAAACGCCGAATCCATCGAAAGTATTAGCATAAATAAATTTACTATCATCTTTTTTACCAACCCATTTTAAGCGAATTCACATTGTCATCAAAATAAATAAAAACTAAGAATTGCCATATTAATGTGCTACTTTTGACACACTTCAGCAATCCATGTAAAAAAGATAATCCCGTTAGGGTTTAATCCTAGAGTGAGAAAGCCTATGCAATTAACTGTGGGCTTATTTATTTATATAAAGGGTATTTCAATAGGGACGCTCAAAATATGTTACTTTGTCCTGCTGAGTAGATTATTCATTGCTTAGTGGCCAAATTTGAGTCAACCAGTTTGGTAAATAATCGGCCAACACCTACCTGTACGTCATCAAAATACAATATCTGGTGAAAACATTGCTGCTGTGTGTGAAAGTGTACAGGAAAACCCAAAGCAGCTTATTTCTCGTTGTTCACAAGAACTTGGCTTTTCTGCGACTTCAACTTGGCGAATTTTGAATCGGGCCTTATGTCTGCACCTGTATAAAATCCAACTAACCAAGGAACTTCAGATAAACGACCGCAGACAACGCCTGATTGGGTTCTGGAGCAGTTGGAAGTTTACCCAAATTTGTCAAAAAAGTCAACTTTAGCGACATGGCCCATTTTATAATGAATGGATATTGGCAGACATTTGATGCTATATTCCATATTTAATGCCGTAAAATATACTTACAAATGAAATTAAAATTTAGTCGAAATCTTACAAACAACTTGTTTTATTTACATTTCAAAACTAAGCGTCCTTATAAAAAGACCCTTTATATATAATTGTAAATTGCAAAAATTACAAATTATAAGTTTATTGCTTTTGCAATGTGAAAAAAGATGATAACATTGAAAGAAAAAATACTTAGTTTACAGATATAAGAGGGAAAGAAAAAGAAAATGCATCGGAAATTGGTAAAGAAGTCAACCGAGTGAGTTCCGACAAAATCAACCATAATGTATAAAAAATAGTACTCGTCTGAACTCTGTGAACTGTTTCTACTCCATGAATCACTTTATTGAATCTATCACTACTTACGAATTAAACCTTATTACACATTAATAGGTTATATTATTTATATTTGAATAAATAAAGCACTTTTTTTGTACTACGTCCACATTTATTTCTGAATGATCGCAGCCTGTTTCTCTCATCGCTAGCATTTTCAACTGATCGCATGTGCATAGAAAGTTTAACCCTACACTGTAAGATTCCATGCACGCTTATGGCCGGAGGCTTCGTATCGAAACTATAAGTGATGACTTCACTTAAACCTTTTTATTTCATTTTTCGGACGAGGGGAAAAATATTAAAAAGTTTGATGGTAGGCGTTGGAAAGGGTTATAACTTTATACATTATTTATAAAAAAATCTTTAGTAACTACAATATTACATATATTGACACTGCGCAAACTCCACGCTTGCCCACAAATCACTACGCAGAGTGTGACAAAGAAAGAGATTGTGTGTGTGTGATATATATATATATATGTATTTATTAACGGTCCGTGGTGTACTGGACAACGTCGATGGCTACCTTGTCGGACCTACCGGCTTCGATTCACGGTACGAGCAGATGTTTTCACCCGAAAGGTGGTCAAATCCTTTCCCACCTTTCCGATCCCAAAGAGCGACGCATAGTGACAGCGATTAGCTAATGACTTGTCCTGTCTTAGTTCTCGTATCCTTTCCATCCCTAATCTCTTCGAAAAAGAGAGGTTGAGCAACTGAGTAACAAGCAGTTCTCGTAGAAAAAACACATATTGAGATAAACTCCGTAAGAAGTCCATATGCTCCAAGTTGGGAGCGGAAATGGTTAAAAAAAATAATATGTAAACACGTCTGCTCCCAATGTGCAGCATACAGTCTCCTACTAATGTTATCTGAACATATTTTTTCTAATACTGAAAAGTGCTTGTTACTCAGTCGATCTACCTCTTATTAGTTCGATGAAGGAAGGGATAGTAAGAACGATGATACGACAGGACTAGTGAAACCGCTCCACTTATCGGATCGGATGGGTTGGACTGCAAAAAATGCTATTCATACTTGGACCTTAATTAACCCGTGAGGTCCGTCACGGAAGCCAATGACGATGACCACTGTGCCACGTATCCAACAAAGCAACGTCCATGCATATTTTTTAGGGATATCAAGATTTTATTTACGCAATTGAAAACGGTCTTGATCTTAAACATAAATGTGGTAGGTTCCTAGTAATCCATGATAACGATTTCCATCTCAGCACAACTAAAAACCAGGGCTAAAAACTGTGGAGTCGGTAAAAAAGAGTTCGACTCCAGCATTTACCAAAAACACGACTCCGACTCCGGCTATAAAAGTTTAATATCGTCACTTTTTTTGCCTTATTTATGTGCATTCAATTAAATATCAACCCTACCAATCCGGCCAATAGCCAAATTTGACATATTAAATGCAAAATAAAAAGTTCAAACTTTTCAAAATTTCCGACTCCGACTACGACTCCGGTCAAATCGCCGCGACGACTCCGACCAGTGACGGCTGGTGACGGGGTGCTGAGGGGTGCAAAAGGAAGATTCAACTATTTTTCCGTACTACGTAAGAGAAACAGTTGGTATTGCGAACATGTGAATTGAAAGTCCATGCTATAGAAGTGTTTTAAAATCCAATGAATATGAAAGAACTCTTGCAAAAATGGTTGAATCTTCCTTTGCACCCACCAACACCCCGTCACCAGCCGTCACTGACTCCGACTCAGGCCAAAAAGCCCCGACTCCACGACTCACTATAATTAGAAGACTATAATTATAAGACTGTGTTATTACTAGTTTTATAATATTTGCTCTTCCCAACCATTAATAAAAACTTTATATGCGTAATATAGTCACGAAACGTCCGGCTATATTAATGTATAATATAATTTATTACCAGTTACTAGCTTCCTGTGTGTTTTAAGGACTCTACACGATGATGATCACATAATCTTGGAAAACCCCGGAAATGACCAATGAAAAGAAAGAGTCACCCAAGTCATTAAAACACACACAGTTTATTGCATTTAATAGTTTTATGGAGGTTTACATGATTGAGGAATAGATTGGAACATAAAGAAGAGATAAAACATTTAATTGTTATTAAATTGCGTACGAATAAAATGTTCAATCGATTAACTTTTAATGACGTGGTAGATTAACTTCAATTCCTGTCCTAGCCTCATACTTTTATCTTTTAGTTAAAAATATTGACAATCGATTCTCCAAAACGCCCTGTAAATTGTGTGTGAGCTCTAATTGTGACACGTCTCCCCAAAAAAATAGTGTGTCAAACCGTGGGGTAGCCTTTCTCGACCACTTTGAATTGTCATTATTTAAACCTATTTAAAGAACGAAAAAAATGTTTTTATATTTGAATAAATAAATACAGTCCATTGTTTTAATAAACCAATGTTTCCCAAAGTGTGGCAGGCGTACCCTCTGAGAGACGTGAAGAGTCTGGTGTGGGTACGCGCTGCACCTACATTATTTTGTTTATGTCGTAAAAAGGGGGAAAAAACATACTGTTTGTTTGTTGTTAAAGTATATGCGATTCTTTACGAGGGGTTCTCGGTATTACGAAAAGTATTGAAAGGGTACACAGATTTCTAAAGTTTGGGAAACACTGCACTAACTGATCCTGAAAAAAACCGTTCAATAAAATACATCATCTTCCCTGTTCTACCATCCTAAATTTATATGGTAATAATACGTTATTAAATGTGACACATGTATTGTGTACCCTGTCTACGAACGGTATATGTATTTAAGTAAATGCACATTTAAACATATTTCAGACGATGTCGTAAGCCGAAATAGCTTTGAAAAAAAATATTGAATAATTTTTGAAGAATTAAATTATTATTATTAATTAAATTATACATTAAATTAGAATTTTTTGAATTTTGTACTTTTCCATGAGTTTTGTCGCTAACGACCCGGGTTTCGCCTTTCGGCATCTTCAGGCATTCCAAGTGTACGGATGTACTTGAACTGACGCGTAGTAAACATAATTTACATTTTAATAACCTTTTAACTTAGTGACCTACTTATATTTTTGTATATAAACGATACAAACTGTTTACTACGCGTCAGTTCAAGTACATCCGTGCACTTGGAATGCCTGAAGATGCCGAAATGCGAAACCCGGGTCGTTACCGACAAAACTCATGGAAAAGTACAAAATTCAAAAAATTCTAATTTGATGTTGAAATTCCATCAAGCACCCTCAGTCGAAATACTTAATTAAATTATACATTGTTATTTTTTTCACCGTATAGTAATGGAGTTCTACCAATTTATAGATAAACAAAAAATTGTAACAGTCTTTCTATGTAATATCTGATAATATACATAATGTCAAAAGCTGATGCGAATCTTTCGGTCAATTTTTTCCGCATCTTAACCTTGTCAAAGATTATGATTGACTCGATCGCTAGGTTCATTGCACTTGGAAAAAAGGAATCATTTTTTTTCATTCGCTTAACTCGTTCATTGGATGATTTTTTTACGAATTTCTTCACGATGGCTAGACGTTTCAATCGGAACACTAGATTTAGATTACTGACAGATAAAGCACTTACTTAATACATTTAAATTACATCAATTATAACGATTAGTTGATGTTCTTAAATGGTCCGTATTGAATAAAATCACTGTTCTTAATCGTTGCATTTTAATTTTATACATATATATTATTGCGGTGACTATACTTTCTAAATTTAAAAAAATGACAAATACAGTCAATTTTACGTCTTTGTATACGAGATACACGGGATCCAGAAAGTGCATATAAAAATCGCGTAAAAAACCTTTTCTGTTGTATAATTTGATAAATTGATTAAAAAATATCGCGTAAAAAAGTTTTAAAAAATATACGAAAAAAAAAATTGTTCTTCAAATTCGCACAAAAAAAATCTTTTTAGATATAAACATTACAACGAGTATATCACTCAAAATCGCATTAAAATTAGTCTGGGTGTATAATAAAACAAAAGTATCCATGTACGCTCCCAACCTGGAGCATATGAACTATTTTTCTTTTTGGACGTTTTTTTTACGAGCACCCATTGCTTTCGAACAGAATGGATACATCGATTGAAATAATCTGTTGATCGTACAGGGACTCGAAACCGGGTGGTCCGTCACGGAAACCAACGATGTTGTCCACTGCACTACGGACTGGATTCCTAATAAATAATAACAAGAGATACTATCTAGTGCTGAATCGCTGCAAGTTTTGAAAAATTTCAAGAGGCTTGCAAACATCTTGAAGTTCCGTTCTGAAGTATAATTATTATGCATCATCGATGAACTAACCTATAGCAACTGTGCGATAGTAAGTCTAATGATGTCTCTGAAAGAGGTGAAACAAGTGTCACTAAAATTCACACAGCATGTGCAATAAGTTCGTTAAAATTTTCAATAACTCTAAGCGTTTTTTATTGAGTATATAATATATTTATTCTATTAAAAAAAATATGGTCACCCTAAGTATTTAATTTGAAAATAGGTATAATTATAAATCAATTATTAATACTTTGCAGGTGCAGTCAAGTTGCGGTGGAGTGATAATGTTGCTACATTAAATCTATCAAATTAACTACGGAAAAATGATCTCAATGGTATCTCAAAATTAAGTCCACCTAATGGTCTGCAATATAACCAAAAATTCATAATCGAATGCCACGCATCCCAATGATTCTGTAAGATATGCCATTTGAAATAAAACGTTTGCATTTCCCGTCCCGACTCGTTTGCAATGACCATCAACAAAGCACTGGGACAATTGCTGTGTGTCGCTTAAATTTTGAAAATCAATGCATTTCGCATGGAACACTGTTTGTGACCTGCTTACGCGTTGGAAAACGTTCTGATTTATTCGTATACACACCAGACAGGAAAACAAAAAATAGTGTATATCCAAAAGCAAAATAAACCAGAGCTGTGGAGTCGGTAAAAAAAAGTCCGATTTCGACTCCAGCATTTACCAAAACCACGACTCCGACTCCGACATTGACCAAAAACACGACTCCGACTCCCAATTTTCCTATTTATCTGTATTCAATTAAATATCAACCCTATCAATGCGGCCAAAAGACAAATTTGACATATTAAATGCAAAATAAAAAAGTTCAAACTTTTCAAAATTTCCGACTCCGAGTACGACTCCACAGCCCAGCAATAAACAGAACTTAAGGACAAACATTTTCTTTCTTTGAGTGTCATTGCAACGCATGCCGGGCAATACATATAAGGAGGTGTATTATTATATCTTCTCGAATTGGATACTACTCGATTGTGGTACCCATCGTTACCTCAGTCAATATTTACGATCGTAGTTATACTGTTATGTAAGCCCAAGTAGGATACAGTGGAACCTCTCTTAACGAGCACCTAGCATAACGAGTAATTCACATAACGAGCGAAAAAATGTGAAAAAATTGCTCCCTCTACGAGCGACATTTCGCATAACGAGTGACGCAGAAAGGGGAAGTCTCATAACGTATGACACACTTGTGAGCGTGGAAGCATGGGAAACTGTTTCATCGTACATTGAAAACATCATCATAATAAGGAGGTGGCTATGCGTGTTACAAACATATTCAATTTAACGCTGTGTCACATTTTCTCAAAATTTTAAAGAGTCGGCTAAAATTAATGTCTCTAGACAGCTTTCTATTAAAAAAGAATTAATTATTTGTCATAAATTAATAAACAATTTCACTACATACATTAAAACAGTGATATTAATACAAAAGTTAAGTATGAAAAACAAGGTATGACAAACAATTGGTAAACAACTAAGCAAATAAAATGAAGCAAATTATTTTCCTTGTAATTTGCTTAGTTGTTTTACCAATTGTTTGTCATACCTTGTTTTTCATACACAACTTTTGTATAAATATCACTGTTTTATTGTATTCCTTATCGGTTGACAATGCTCGCCATGAGCGAAACCGGTCCTGATCAAATATTTTTTATGTGGAAAAAGTACTAAAAATGTATTATTATTTTTTTATAATAAACAATTTATAATTAAAAAATATTTCGCATGGAACGCATTATCGTTGAGAAAATTAGTTTCGCTTAACGAATGTTTCACATAACGAGCAAGATTCTGGAACGAATTATGCTCGTTATGAGAGGTTCCACTGTATATTAATACCAATGCAAAAATAGGCAAACTCAATTTATTAAGCACTTAAAATGTCGACAGTTAAATTTATATAAATCGTCTTAAATCAAAACCCGATATGTCCACAATGCGATGTTAGCAATAAGCAACGTTTTTGTGTTTCTCCCTTAAATTAGTAGCTTTATCGACGGTATATTTTAACGACGTATTTTATTGCCAATTAAGAACAGTATTCCGATTTTAATAGCAATTTGACTGCTAATTACTATAAATATTAGCGAAATAAAACTGTAAATAGCTACATTGAGTTTATCGGTTACGTTAATTATTTTCATGACATACGAGAAAGCTTCAACATCATTAAATATATTATATATTTTATTAGATTTTGATTAACTATCGGTCTTTTCTTATAATTGCTTTATATAATAATTTTAATTGTGAATTTGATCTTTTTGTTTGGCAGGGTTGAACATGCGATTGAATTCAGGATAACAATAAAACAATTGCAACGGTCACCAAACTACGGGCCGCCAAAGACTTTCACCCGGCCCTCAAAAATAAATTATTCAAATAAGAAAAATTATTATTTTATTAAATTTCATGATTTGGTTATAACTATTTATTTTAATTCATCATTCGGTATCTATACGATACGACAACGTATGAACCCATAGAATATAATACATAATTTTCTGTTATAAATTACATTCGTTTACATTATATAAGAACATATAACTTAACATTCTAATTGGATTTCAATAAGAATTAGTCTGTCATCCGGACCGCCAAGTTTTTAAAAATTTCTATCCGGCACGTATCCCAAAAAGTCTGTTGACTCCTGAACCGAGTACCTTTAAATAAGGACGCTCGATTTTAAAATATGATTTAAAAAACGTTGTTTATGAGATATCCACACATTGCAGACACATCCCCCGTCGCGAAATTCGCCAAGTGGAAGTCACAAAAAGGCCAATAAGAAGCCAGAAGTCACAGATCTGCTTGAACTGGCTTCACTATGGATTACCACTACAGCGACCGTATCCTCCAGTCAGCAACGATGAAACGGGTATGCAAATTCAATTTGAAAAATTAGCTCAGAGATGAAGGAGACGGGAACCTTACCTACCTTTATGAAAATTTTCTAAATTATATTTAACTCACCAAAATGTTACCTACACCTGCCGTTTTTGGCTTGATAGGGACTACAGTCTCCAATTACTTGAGGTCAATTTTAAAAATACAATAAGAGTATACTCGAGTAGTTTCAGAGGAATCAAAATATATATTGTTAATTAAAATTTGTGTATATGAATATAATAAATATATAAGTAGGCTAACTTAATTTCATTACTACATTTATTTCAATTTATAAAACATATATTTCAAAAACAATAGATAATTATATACAATGATAACGTCTCAAATTTTAAATTGGTTGGAAGTTTTGTTTTATAATTCTCGCAGTAGAAAAAACTACATGATAAATAATATATTATGTGAAGTAAAATCCACGCGTAAGACTCAGTTGAACGCAACGGTTAAACATTATATATTTTGAGACTACCTTGATTCGGCTCCCTCGTAAATCAAGAAGGAGCCTCCTATCCGACATTCAATATCGAGTAGGAGAAACATGGAGTTCTTATAAACAAAACAATCTCAAAGCGTTATGGGGTGTGATTAGCACACATTATTTAATCGTTAAGAATTTACACAGACGTTATATTACACTAGTACATTGAATTTAAATACAAGACAAAACACAAATACTGCGATAGCGAAGAAGATATCAGGAATTTGACTCGAATTAATTCTTAGGGAGAGGATTAGGAGCGTGCATTCTCAATGCTGTGCAATCTCTCACTGATCGTATGAAAAAAAAAGCGGTTCCTGTAGGTAGCCAAACCGTTGCAAAACGACCGTTAAACGTCACGCAAGATAAGCCATTATTTATGGCCCATCGAACTTTTTAGGAAGTACCATGCACTCTCGTACACTCAGGGCGTGAAAGAGATAAGATACATTTAGAGCGAGACGTCCGCATAAATATCTCTTTTACAAAATTGAAATTACTCTATATTGAATCGCTACAGATTTCAATATAGAGTATTATAAGAATGAATTTATTTCCTGCTATCGACTTAAACTCATAGACTGAGGTGAAAAATAGATCGTTCGAGAGAATTCTGATGACCTACCACATAAGGCGGTGTCAATTTATTTTTTAAGTAAATAAAATTTGGAAATAAATCTTCATTTATAAATTACTAGTATTCGATACTCGCATTGGCGTCTCTAGGGACCAGTGACGGCTGGTGACGGGGTGCTGGGGGTACAAAAGAAAGATTCAACTATTTTTCCGTACTACGGAAGAGAAACAGTTGGTATTGCGAACATCTGAATTGAAAGTCCATGCTATAGAAGGGTTTTAAAATCCAATGAATAGGAAAGAACTCTTGCAAAAATGGTTGAATCTTCATTTGCACCCCCCAACACCCCGTCACCAGTCGTCACTGCTAGGGACGATATACATATTTGAGACGCTTCCTATATTTTCTACCACAACTGGCTTGTAATCGGTTTGTTTTTCATATTTGAACAAGTCCATATTAAAACAATTGAACTTGACACTCATTATCCATTGCATTTATCGTTTTCCTTGCCGTGCAGCCTTTACCTGTGTGAGCTTTACTGAAAACCACATAAATGCAGTTCATACAAAGTATTGACTTTTCGTTCTCCATTGAAGCCTCTTTTTCATAACACATAGTACTGTGTAGTCTTTTCATGAGCTTTCTGAAAAGGGACCAAACAACTGGTATACAGTCTTTTCATGTGAAATGATTGAAAAGCCACTGATGCACTATGAATAAAGACACATTCACACACGATGTTTCGTTTCATTTCTATAGAACAAGTTTGTTATACTGGTAAATTCCTTACACTACTTAAAGTAACATCCACAGCGACTTACTATGGTTCCGATTTTTTTGGGGGAATTTTTGCCCGTATGTAATGAAGCAATTTTCTTTTAAAATAGAGAAACAACTCACAGTTCGATTGTTGTACATTTTTACTATATATCAGCAGAAGATGTTGAGCATATGGATTCATCATTAAACTAAACTTTGACACATCTAAAATGAGGACGTGTTGTAAGTCCGTAACTAAAGCTCTGTATAAATGAATTCTTAAAAAATTTAAAATATTTTTTTTACTTATTTGACAATTAATTTATTCGGATCATGACCGGTTTTACTCATAGCGAGCATTTTCAACTGATACGAATATACATCAAGATATCTTTTTTACAAAACCTAGCAAGGCTAATAAAGGTGGTAACAGAAATATAAAAATAATTGAGGATTTCGACTGCTTGGTGCTTGAAGGAATTTCAATTTCAAATTTTAATCGTTAGAATTCTATAATTTTCAATGAGTTTTTTCGCAACGATCCGGGTTTCGCTTTTCGACATCTTCAGACATTTCAAGTGCACGAATGAATTCAAAATGTCAGTTCAATGTCTGAAGATGCCGAAATGCGAGATCCGGGTCGTTAGCCACAAAACTAATTATTTTTTTCATATAATGCCTTTCGTGTTAGAAGTATTGACAGTGAACACCTTAAAATGCGTATTGGAAAAAAAAAACCTTTAATGTGAAAAGTAGCAACATTTGAGGGCAAAATTTGTAGAATCAAATCCTTAAACACATAACCGATTGAGATAAAGTGCAGTAGCATTTACAATTCCGATACAGTACTTGTTTTATTATCGACATCACCGATCGGTTCAACTGAAGGCCGAACTGATGCTGCTGAATCAACATTGGGTGGCTGTTTTGGTACAGTTATCAAATATTTGCTTTTAGCGCTGTAATTTAAGGATAGCCATAAACCATAACCAAAAACGCAAAGCACTAAATAATGATTCTAAATTCAATATAGGTGTTTCCAATTCAATGCATAAAATTATCCAGCGACCCGACACATTGGGACGAAAACACAAATTTGAATTTAAAATTTTACCAGCGATAGGTTTAATCGGACACATGAATATTCAAATGGAGTTTTGAAATAGCAAATCAATGAATTCAGCGGTGGAAAGATAAACATATAGAGGAAAATACTGCGAAAGGGTCGAACCATTTTGATTGAAAATTACAATGTTAGTATTAATGTTTCAATATTTAAAAAAATATTAATATATTAAAGTCTTTATCATTCGAATGTTGACATATTTCACATTGAATTGAGTTAGTTCAGTCGAATGTTATTTTTTATGAAAAAAAGTTGATTTTGTCAGAATTCACTCGGTTGACTTCTTTGACAATTTCCAATGTGATTTTATTCATTTTTTTCTCTGTTCTGATGACGACAATGTTTTTTTTTTTTTACATTGCAAAAGCAATCAACTCTTATAATTTATATACAGGTATGTATGTATATTTAAAGTTGTCAAATGCATGTGCGAATTAGCGTCAGCTGTAATGCCATGATTTGTATTTTATTCAATGAATAAATAAATCACTTTTAAGGTGTTTCACAGTCAATACTTGGTGGAAAGGCATTATAATAAAAATAATAATACATTTTTAGTACTTTTTCCACATAAAATTTATTTGATCAGGACCGGTTTCGCTCATGGCGAGCATTGTCAAGTGATAAAGGAATACAATAAAACAGTGATATTTATACAAAAGTTAAGTATGAAAAACAAGGTATGACAAACAATTGGTAAAACAACTAAGCAATAAATTGAAGCAAATTACCAGGAAAATAGACTATTTGTTTATACTTATTTATTTAAAGTCTATTTACCTGCATCTGCATGCTTTTAATGCATGAATGAACTTTAACTTACCCGTTTTAAATAGTTTGTAACACATTTTTTTTTTCTCCATATCCGCTCCCTATTCGGAGCATATGGCCGCCACACGGTGCCTCCAAGATTCTCTGTCTCCCGCCGACCTCCTAGCATCCTCCCAGGTCTTCCCGGCGTCCCTTAGCTCCCCTGAGTACATCCTATGGATGGTCATCAGAGGCCTTCCGCGGCATCGGGATCCATCAGGTTGATAAAAGAGGCAGGCAGGATTCAGGCTCCCCTGGGGCATCCGCAGCACATGTCCAAGCCAGGTCCATCGTCGCCTTTTAATTTTGGACGTAATAAGGGGCTGGTTTGTCCGCTCTCTTACCTCCGTGTTCCTGACAAAGTCAAACCACCGTACTCCTAATGATCGCCGCAGGCATCTGTTTTCGAAGCACAGTATACGGTTACCCTGTGCTTTTTTGATGTGCCATAACTCGCGACCGTAAAGCAGCACAGTCAATATGCATGCGTTGAATAAGTGGCACTTGGTTCTGACCGAGTACAACCGTGAGTCCCAGACTTTCCGGCATTGAATTAAATGTAGCTCCAGCTATCCCTAATCGGATCGCGAGCTCATTACGCGGGTTGCCATCTCCCGTGATGTGTACTCCCAAGTACCTAAAACCATCGACTCTCTCGATTTCTTGCCCCGCACTCATCAGAGAGTAGTCAGGATCTGGACAGGCGCTGTTGCAGAGCACATTGGTTCTACTCGCGTTGACTTTGAGGCCAACGCGATACGAGTTGCTCTGCAGCATATCGATTGTTCCCTGAAAACCCGCAACTTATTTATCACATATATTTAACTTATATTTACGCTAAGTTTAACTGTCACTATCGCTGTCATGAATTAGCCAAAGTTTTGATCATAATGAGATACAATGAATTGTGTGGGTAAATAATAATACTCAGGTTCCTATTTTAAATGTCGTGTGTATCGTAAAAATCAGTTACCAGCCAATACCAAGCATGGAAATGCTAAGTAATAAAATAGGTGGCCAATTTATTTGCGGACCAATTAAATGAAAGTAATTTTTGAGCGATCATGTAAATGCTAAAAGGCTAATTTGTAATCAAATTAGACCTGCCTTAAAACATTGAATTGTTTATTGCGTATTATCGAACAAATCATTTCACAGCGTGGCAAATAAATTCTTAAACCATTTGCAACTTTTAATTAAACGTTGCAGAAATTCAAACGGTTGCTTTGAACCAGGTGCTTTCAATAATAAAAAAACACCCAATTGCTATACCGGTATTAACAAAGCCGGAATTAGTGAAAATAGTGTAACTGATATTTTATCAAACATTAAAAGGTAAGGGAGTGTTTCATTCTCCATGCCTTACTCTCAGTTACGAGTTGTTTATATCTGATTGATTGACCGTTAATATTCTGTTTTTTCACATATTAGTAGATATTTTTTGGTTTTGAAAAAGATTAGTTGATATAAAACAGCCCAAAATAATAAACTGAAAACCAATAATAGTAAGTTATAAATCGAACAAAATTATTTCATATATTATATTTGATGGTTTTGGCAGTATCTTTGAAAGTTCATATAACATCTATAATTAAAAATGATGACTTTGTTTTAACACGTATTTATTGGAATCGTTTGAATTCTGTACTTTTTCATGAGTTTTCTTGTTATCGACCGGGGTTTCGCCTTTTGGCATCTTCATGCATTTCAAGTGTACGAATGTACTTGAACTGACGTTCAAATTTGAACGATTAAAATTTGATGACTAATCAAATTTTATATTGAAATTCCATCAAGCACCCTAGTCGAATTTCTAAATTATGTACACGTATTGCTTGACAATGAGTGAAACGTGTATTGTTTATTTGAGAAGCATCTTCAGACTAACCAGTTACACATTTCTAATTGACAACAAAATATTTTTTGAAATATTTGTAGGTTTTTCTTCTATGAGATTATAAAATGTTTGTAAATACTTATTTTTTAACGATTTTTCGACTTAAAGTCACTTTTGAAGGGTATTATATTCATTGGTTCCTTTTCTTAAGAACATATTCAAAACACCTGTAATTCGATACTTGACCGGTCAAGCCGATATTTTTCGGCAAAAAAGAATCACAACAAACACCTCGGATGATTCGAGAGGCTTAGGGCGGGTGCCTTGACCGCTGTGGGCGGCCATAACCCTGCCCCTGCCACTTGCCCTTCGCCTTTTCAGCCGTCGCTTGGCCACAGTCGCCCCCGCTGTGCCGTGCCGTTTGAGAACGCGCCCGCTCAGACAGGGTTGAACAATTGAATTAGTGCCATCGTGGCAACCATCATCGTAAATAGTGAGTATTACTAATAAGAAGAATTGTGCATATTGCAAGCCTTACATTTAATAATAAACTGAAGCAATATATATTGGCTCGCTGAAATATGAAATATCATCCCATTTTTATGTTGCCATTGTCCTTTCTTCTCCTGTTTCAAACCCTTGTGATGGGTATTCAGTTTGTTATTCTGGATACATAATTATATGACTTTTAAAGTGTTCGATGTCAATACTTAGCGGAAAAGCATTTATATTAAAACATATGTTTTACTTATTCCAAAATTAATTTATCAAGATCAGCACCGGTTTTCCTTATCGCGAGTAGTTTCAACATAATTATATGGCAGTAAGCGAAAACTTGGCCAACGCAATATTTTTTGGAAAGATATATATATGGTTTGTTTAAAATCGTCATCTATTAAATTGTGCCGGCACTAGCATCGTCGTACAGACCGTTGACCTCAGCGTCGTGCATTTTTTTACAGCGAATGAAAAGTTAAATACAATGAATTACAGCTGTGATCAATGCAACATACATTATAATTAAACTGTCGAAAGTACTTTATAAATAAATGCGGAAAAAAAATAGGAAAAGATTTATAATTTATTTAAATTAGAACTCAATCAAGAAAAATAAGTTCGTTATTATAAATATATAAATGAAGGCAATGCACTCACCAGACGAACAGCCCTTGAAACTGGCGTCTCATATGACTGATATATGGTTTCTACAACGTAAATGAAAATGAAGAGCATGTAATATTTAATTTCACTTACTTACTTAGAATTTCAAGATTATAAGCTGGATGCCGGAGAACAGTGGTGGTAGACGGATCAGCAAATCAATTTATACAGTGGAACCCCAATCTTACGTTCTCGCTTTATACGTTTTCCCGCGTGGTGCGTTCATTTTCTATAGTCCCGGCATTTAGTTCACATATAAAACTTTACCGTATTCATAGTTTCCCGCATTAATCGTTTGTTTTATACGGTCCTTTGAAAAACGTAGAATCGGGGTTTCACTGTATATCATTTTTCGAGGGCCGCATGGATAAAACTGATTAAATTATAGCTTTTAGTCTGCGAAGAGTTCTGAATAAAAAATGTGATTGATATTCGCCATATTGGGCCGCAAGAAATGACATTTCCGTGGGCCGCAGGTTGTGCATCACTTTTACTGTAGGCTGTGTCGGATGAACCTGTTGGACGGGTATTAATTTTTATTTCAATAAATTTATCATCGGATTTTAATTAGACTAATTTTAATTTATATATTTTTTCCAGAGAGAATTGTAATGTTTAATGAAGCTAATTTTATACTACGATTTGTTCCACTATTTTTACGGTAATTATCTATGTACAATTAAAAACGTAACGACGTTACGCTTGAGAGTTAAATTAATATTTTGTTCTGTGTTCCAGGTGGAGTTAACCGGATTGGGTAGTCGATATGTATTAATCCAGGGGTCGTCAACCTTTTTATGCCGAACGCCCACTTTTCCAGATTATTCTTGGAAAAATTTCCTTACCGCCCGCCCACCAACATCGTTATATGTTAATTCAATGAATGGGTGCAAAAATGTCTGAAAGGAATTTAGGAGATTTGAAAATACAAGTTTTTTAACAAAAAAAGAATGCGAATATGTCAGGGCTGTGGAGTCGGTGAAAAAAAGTTTGACTCCGACATTGACCAAAAACACGACTCCGACTCCGGCTAAAAAAAGGTTAATATCGTCACTTTTTTCTCCTAAATTTCCTATTTATATCAATTCAATTAAATATCAACCCTATCAATGCGGCTAAAAGCCAAGTTTGACATATTAAATGCAAAAGCTCAAACTTGTCAAAATTTCCGACTCCGAATACGACTCCGGCCAAAACGCCGCGACGACTCCGACTCCGACTCCACAGTGAAAATAGTAAATCCCGGGCATTGGAGTTGGTTAATTTTGAAAAGATGAACTTTTTATTTTTGCTTTTAATATGTCAAATTTGGCTACTGGCCGGATTTGTTAGTTGAAATATAATTGAATTGACATAAATAGGAAAGGTAGTATAAAAACGTGACAAAATTAAACTTTTTTTAGTCGGAGTCGTTACTATTTTTACTGACTCCACAGTCCTGAGTAATCACAAAAATGGTAAAGCAAAATTTTGAATGATTTTGGGGTAAAAGCATAAATCCCCCACCACGGAAGACTTTACCACCATCTAGTGGGCGGTACGGACCAGGTTGACAACCAGTGTATTAAAATCAGACATAACATATATATCTTAACAATTAAAGTTATTCCGGTGATTATTTGGCACACCCCTAGACGTCGCGCATTATTTAATGCTGCATTTTGGGCCTTAGTTCGGGGATTGCGACACGGGATATCGCCAAAGCGGAAAATAATCTCGAAACTTCGTAATTAGCAAATTCTCCCTATATGGTACGGAAAAAACGCCGAGATACCACTGAGTGAATTTAGAGAGAATCAAAAAAATATTTATTTACTTACACCCAAACCTCTTTTTGTGCGATTTCAAAGTTATGCGGCTTTTTTTTTATTTTTTCAAATATATTTTTGGGACTATATAAACGATCATATGTCATAACGTAATAAACAGCGCGTTGTTAACATACTGTACGTGCAAAATCCAGTGTTTCTCCTGTTTAGTACAATGTGACCTTCTACATATTATGTTCCCATATTAAGTCATAGCTTTTTTGTTTTGTGTGATTTTCTGCGGACCGCATCTACCGCACAAAAGAAAGGTTTAAGTGTATACTTTTATAGTATGAATATATTTGACTGGTCCGTGGTGCAATTGTCAACGTCGTTGGCTTTCTTAACGAACCACCCGCGTTCGAGTACCGGTGCGAATAGATTTTTCCAGTCGATAAATCCATTCTGTTCAAATGCAATGGGTGTTTGTGTTGTTAAAAATCACTTTCCACTTTTTCGATACCAAAAAGCGGCGCGTAGCGAAAGCATTTGTCTTACCACTAGTCCTGTCCTAAACCTCGTATCCTTTCAATCCCGCCTAATATCTTCAAAAAAATAGTGGTTGAGCTACTGAGTAACAAGCAGTCCTCCTAGGATAAACACATTGAGAATAGCTCCGTGATGAGTCCACATTATTCACGATGGGAGCAGACATGTATTAAAAAATATTGTATGTATTTGCGTTCCAAATAATTCTAAAATTAGTTCAGGTTTGATTAGTACAAAAACTAAAAAAAAATTCGGGACAGGACTAAGACAGGACTTGTGGTTAGTTAATCACTCCTGCAACATGCTGCTTAATCGGTAGGGGGGAAAGGATTTTTAACAACACAAACACCTATGCCTTCGAACAGGAACAATTATAAATTCTTAACTAGAGTACATATGTTCTATGCAAAATAATTGCGGGCATACTTAGTAGAGATTCCAATTACTCGACATTTCAACTACTCGAGTTTCAAGTTAGTTTCGAAGTTTCAAGTATCGAGTAGTAAAATTTTAAAATACTCGAGTAGTTTCAGATCCACCAAAGATATATGAAAATTAAAATTTGTTTATACTGCTTTCTTTAATGATGATTATTTTTCAATATTTTATTTTGTTTCATGTCATCACAGCCTCTCGTCATCATAAACTTGTAATTGATAAGAAAAGTCAGCAGAACCCAAAGCAAAAGTAACAAAAGAAATTCTTGCATAGCATAATTAACGGCAAAAAAAAAAAATCTTGACAGTAAAACTCAGTTAAGCGCAACGCTAAACATCATTTATATATTTTTTTGAATAAGCACATTAAATTTTTAAATGCATCTTCATTTATAAATTACGAGTATTACTCGAGTATTTTTCAAAATACTCGAATATGGAGTAATTGAAAAATGGACGAGTATTATCGAGTATCGAGTATTCGATACTCGGATTGGAGTCTCTAATACTTAGGAACTAAAGAATATCTAGCTAATCGTATTTCGCTTAACTTGGCGGGTAAGGTTTTTCTAATTAAAATCCTTCACAGTTCCTCGCTTCCACTAATTACTTGGGACGCTGCAGTACGCCCTCCTTGGCAATTTTCTATTTACTGATGTGAAGCCTCCCAACTCCCAATTCATTTCAAAACCTAATCGATGTTTAGCTCAGGTGGGTGTCATAATGAGCCAAATTATTATCCCTATGATTAACTGACAGTGGAGAGGCACTTGATGTATTGAAATAATGTTTTTTCAAACGATATCCGAGATTAAATCCAAATACATTGTCAATGCCGATTGTAAAAAGGAATTCTGTGATCCTGATAATTATATTATACTAGTATTGCTACCGGGCGTCGCTCGGACTAATCGACCAATAATTATTAAATGTTATATCATTCGACATAATTATATCACAAAATCTAACATCCAAAATAGAGTTAAAATAAAATCACAAACTTTATTTAATTTGATGACATTCTCGCCCATTAAAATGTCCAAATTCAAGGAAAAAATCTAATTTGCTGTCAAAGAAATGTCAAATAATACCTTCACGTAAATAATAAACATTATTATATTAATAAAAGCCGGGAAAAGTCAGTAGAAGACTAATTTATTACATTTTGACTAAATTTCTTCGCCGATAAAAATTCAAACATATTTTCTTTCATATTCGTTTTTATGGCAACTTAATGACCAACAATGCAAAAGGGAATTACAGACCCACTGAGACATACATACGCCGTTTCGGTTTTATATATAAGATTTGTGAATGTTTATATTCTTGGATGCAATGCATTGGCAGATCAAGTCTTGCAGCTTAAATCACTTTGGCACCTTACTTTGAAAACTTTCTAACTGCTCTTGACACTGTTTTGAGATATGAGCCTTTGAAGTTTCGATTGATTATAATTCACTTGTAACAATGAGCAAGTATTTTTTTTTCAAATTAAGTACAGTATGAGTAAAAAAGTGTACAGATGCAGTATGCAGTACAACTCCGAAATACTGCTAACTCCGTTATTCAACCATAGATAATTCTGAAATTCATATATCAGGAGGTAATTTTTAAAAGTGGACAAATCCATTTGTTGAAATACTGAGAATGTGATATATTTTCATTACTTTTTCTTCTATTAAATTTTTGTTTACTATCAATAATTTTAAAATATGTTTTAAACTTAAGAATTACGGATAATGTGTAAACATTAAAACTTTTCCATGTGAATAAAAAAGTTCTCAAAAGTTTAATCTAAAACTGGCAGCTGAAAAAAAATATTTTTAAACTGTTCACTTTTGAAAATAACCTCCTGATTATATGATAGAATGCGGTAAATACAAGCTTTTCCGAACAAAAGGTAATTTTAGACAAAAATGTTAATTAGAACCTTTTCAAAGTAAGGTAACGTTATTATAATATACCAGTGTACGCATTTTTGCTCGATTTTAATTAAATGTGGAAATATCGGTATTCGCTTCGAAGCGTCTCATATGTACAAACAATTTGATTGTGTTTTTCGTCATACACACTGATAAAGACTGCAAGGTTTATTGTAAATATATTTGCTTGCATTACCGACACCCACATAATATATTCCTGCCACAATGGCACTGAACATCGAACGAAGTTGGTTAAGTATCCACAATAACTGGGATGTATAAATTTTATTGTATGACAAAAGGTTTCATTCATGAGCGACTTTATTTATTAGATTCTTCTATGATGAGATATGTTGCACAATCAATGAGAATGCAAGGACATATTTTATAAGGGTTAACACTTTGGGTACCGCTGATATTTTGATTTATATTATTAAAAAATCAATCTATCAAAGATCTCAGGAACGCGGTAAAGTGTCAATGTCGTTTGGCATCGGTTGGAAGCTCAAGGATTCGAATGCCAGTTCGGGCAGCAAAAATATAATAATATATATTTCTTTTTACCATGTTCGCTCCCAATTTGAAGCATATGGACTCCTCACGGAGTTTATCTCAACATGTATTTTTTGTACTTATTCCACACTTCATATTTTTATATCACGACCGGTTTCGCTCAATGCCACCAACTCCTAACTGATTGAAAATACTCACGATGGGCTAATCCAGTGATGCACAACCTTTTTGGGAGAAAGGCCAGATAATCAATTCTCAGATAGTTCGAGAGCCGCTTTGGAAAAGTTATAAAATTAAATTGAAAATTTTGATATTAAATATTCCCGGAAGACCTTTTTAAGCTCATTCAAAGCTATTTCACTAACCGGGTCGTCCTCTATGACACCGGAGAATCCGTAATCACGCGTAAAACCAGCATGGGGTGTCCTCAGGGCTCCGTCCTGGGCCCTCTACTCTGGAACGTCTTATTTGATGACCTTCTGTCACTGTTGCTTCCGCAGGGTTGCGGCCTCATTGCCTATGCGGATGACGCCCTACTTATGGTAGAGGCGGACTCCTGCTTGGGCCTTGAAACAGCCGCCAACCAGGCCCTTAAAATCATTGCTGCCTGGGGTACCGAACACAAGCTTACATTTGCACCAAACAAAACCGAGGCTCTCCTCCTCAAGGGGAGCAATTCACTTAACATCCTTGCTAGGCCGCCGAATATCCGTATGGGCACCACCTCGGTTAGGACGGCCGAGATGGTCACCTATCTGGGGATTGTATTAGACAGTAAATTGAGTTTCTCACGGCACGCTCGAGTCTCGGTGTGCAAGGCCAGTCGGGCCTTCCTCCGGATCGGGCGCCTGTCCGGGAGCGACTGGGGTTTGAAAAAACGAGCCTTAAGGATAGCATACGACGCCATTTTTATGGGCATTGCAGGCTACGCGGCTAGTGCGTGGTCTGACAGATGTCGGCTCAACTTTATACGTAGAATCTTAATAACCGGACAACGCACGGCGCTTATCGCAATGACAAAAGCATATCGCACGACTAGCAACGAGGCCCTGCCGGTAATGGCAGGCGTCCTGCCGTTGGACTTGCACATACAGGTTCGGGGCGCTGTGACCCATTTTATGGCGGGAAGATCTGCCATGATCGGAGACCAGATGATGGCTCCCCCGGGGCTTGCAAATATTGACAGGCACCTTCGCCTGGACGCCTTTCGCGCCCATGCAGTGGAGGAAGCGCTTCGGGTCTGGCAGACGCGGTGGGACGCCTCCCTAAAGGGGCGGCAAACTTATAAATTTTTTCCTGCCGTCAAGTGGCGAATGGAAGTCTCAAGAGGACTTTTTGTTAATCATTGGACCAGCCAGTTCATATCTGGCCATGGTGAGTTTCGCTGCCAAGCTCTTCCAGCTTGGCCGGAGGGTAGATGGGCCGACATGCAAATGCGGCGAAATACAGGATGTTGACCACATACTGTGGGATTGTCCATTAATGTCGGGAGAAAGAGAAGAGTTGCTCAAGGTGGTAAGACCTTCTGTCGGACCCACGGGACATGCGGACTTGGTGGCTAGTAAATTGAATTACGCGGCCTTCAGCAAATTTGCGGCGTCGTACGGCAACAGAGCGGACCTATTCGTATAGTCCCCCCGCTTCGCGATCGGAAACTAGAGTCATTTCACTGTTTTGCATTTTTAATATTATAAACTTAAATGATAGAGACAATCAGCACACTTAAGTGCAAGCCTCCAAGTACTTGAGCTTCTGCTCTCGGACAATTCCTGCGATCAAAACTGAACAGATACGCTTCACGTTGTTACGCCACGGGACACGTCTGCTGAAACCAGAACGTACGGCCGTGGCGGGTGGTGGTTGGGAACAACGCATGTCAACGCGCTGGGCAAGTTGGTTTTAAGGCCGGATTGTACTTGTGGGCACGCCCACCAGGACGCTAATCACATCCGATGGGACTGCCCCCAAATGAATTCCGAACGAGCAGAGCTGTTTGCTGTGGTCCGTCCTCACACGGGCCCAATAGGCCACGCTGACTTGATTGCACCTAAGGCTAACTTCATTGCATTTGAAAAATTTGTAAATTTATTCGGGGATCGACATAATTTCGATTCTTCACTAGAGTTAATATACTCGTCTAACACGACGGGCTATCAGTATACGGATTATACACAAGATACTCTGTATCAAAATGATTTCAGTGGCTGAGCAAGTCACTCCAATTTATTTTAGTATTTTATTTTTAAGCACTTTAGTGCATGGTTCAAAATCAGTCCCGTGCAGATCTGATCGGGCCATGAATGTGAGAGGTAAATTCCTTTTTTTAAGTCAGATAGCGTTGTGAAAGGCGGTCATGAAACATTGACTGCATATATGTACACAACGGGTGGTGGTGGGAAAAACCAACTTGTCAAACTACATCAGGAATTTGAAAGCAAAACGTTGGTAAAAAAATTGCAAATGAATTCATTACACCATTTGATGTAAATTAAACGTATCGTACTGCTCTAACAAAGTGCTTTTACGTTACAACAACCTTCCAACAGCCTTGGTCAGCCTTGTATACTATAATATTTAGCCTAAGTATGAAATGAAATATATTTAGATAGATATAAATACGATACGTTTAATAGAACGGAGGGTGTGACCGTCGTTGTTTCAACTTGCATTGTGTTGCAGCGTTCAATTACAGTCGTCTCATACTCACCATGACATCTGGGTGTATATTATTTCCATGACTACGATATCGCTTTGTTTCGAAAATACTTCTCAATGGAATTCAACACAAGCATACACGAGTCGAAAAGTATCAGTTCTACTTTTGTTACTATACGAGTCACAGTCACTCTTAAGATGTTCAATGTCAATACTTGGTGGAATGGCATAATAATAAAAATAATAAAAAAAAAATAGTACTTTTTCCACATAAAATTTATTAGATCAGGGCCGGTTTCGCTCATCGCGAGCATTGTCAACTGATAATAAATACAACAAAACAGTGATATCACCATTTTTTTTAAAAAAATAGAAGTCTTCAACATTTTAATAATAGTCTATTTTTCTTCAATTTATTTGCTTAGTTGTAATACCAATTGTTTGTCATACCTTGTATTTCTTACATAGCTTTTGTATAAATATCACTGTTACTTTGTATTTCTCATCAGTTGACAATGCTCGCCATGAACAAAACCGGCCCTGATCCAATACATTTTATGTGGAATAAGTACTAAAAATGTTTTATTATTTTTATTATAACAGTATTATCTTTTTTGTAATGTGATTTCATGATGTATTGTTTCATGAGTAATTGTTTTATATCGGTTGTAAAAGCATACAAACTAACAACGCATACGCATCCTCGCGCCTTTTTTATATATAATATTGTACAATTTTGAAATCAACGATTTATGTTATCTTTTTCAAAAAAACAAGGAAAACAAATAATGGCAACAGGGTGTCCTTGGGTTATTTGAAAAGAAAATATTCAACTCACTAACGGAATGCTTTATGGCGGGGTACATAATATTTATTTTACATATTAAGTCATAAAAATGGGTACAAGTAATACATTTAAATATAAATAAATTATATACCAATTGAGACACAATAATAAGCACAAGTTTTGTACAAATTAGTTATGAGCGACAACGGGTTAGAAATTAAAATATTGATTATTTTTATATAAATTAGTATTGATTGTTTTATTTTAAATTAATAGTTGAAATGACAGTTTCCATTGCGGTGTATTGCATTCAATTATAAAAGTCTCTCGGTAATCGGAGAAGATGGTGTGAAATAGAACGGATCACTTAGGTGGGACTCGAACACGTCTAGTCGATTACTCTCTCCGAATCGTACTTAATTAATTGTAATTGAATTCTCTTAGAGCGCTTTGTTTTCTTATTCAACTCGCTACCGACAAGGCAATGTCGGTTGAGAGTGATGCTTAACCTTCGAATGACTGTCCTTGATCAAATAACTCGTAGGCCGAAGGGGGGGTCTAAAAAAGACCCCAATGGTATGGCCTTATTGGCATAGACTGCAATAAAAAAATGATTATGCTTTGACGTATCTTAATACATCGTTATATAAAAAAAATATATGAAAATCGATAGTTTTCCTATAATTATTCATATTTTAAGTCACGCACGAATGAGATAACCTGACCGTGTTCTTGTTTATTCTAGAATGGCGATATCAAAACTGTGAATGCGACTTCTTATCTATACCTTTTAATGTCAAAAGCATCTATTTGATTTGGAATGTTCGTTGAAAGAGGCACGTTTGAGATAAGATAACGTTATCTTATCGCGTATGGGCAGTGAAGTTTTAATCCTGGGAATTGCTAGCGACAATATAAATCCCTATGATATAAATCGTCGGTCCCTGTGGTCTAGTGGCAAGAGCTTTGTCCTAGCGATCTGGAGATCCGGGATCAATTCCCGGCAAAGTCAGATTTTTTCAATTGAAAAAAGAGATCTTGGTTTTTTTTTTTTTTTTTTTCCTACCTTTACTTTCCTACTGAAACTATATGTGGAGTCCGCTAGGCGGGCTCCTAGTTTCCTGGCTATTTTGTTGCTAGGGTGGATACAGACTAAGTCTTTTGTTTCCCTTTCCGCATGTAAGCTAGCTAAGTATTGACTTTCTAAAAGATTCTGTCAGCTGAGGGCTTTGTGTGGGGAAAACACTTAAGAAAAAACCCCTTACGAGAATGATTGTCTTGGAATCATTAAAATTTTCAATTCTTACTAGGAATTGCTCGTAATGTTTACGTAAACTTGAGGAGTTTACTTGTTCTTATAGTAGACATGCCCAGTCCCTAACTGTTACTAAATCGACGAGCCTAGCTCGTAGCTTAAAATGTATCTCTTAGGGCGTTAGTATAGAAGCTGGCAGTGCTGCTGGCTTCTTCCACGCTTGCCTCCACTGTTGAAGAAATTGCTGTAGGAGAAAGGTGGGTGGAGCATAAGGTTTGAGACATCGTCCTGACGAGGTTCTTAGAGGCCTTTAGTTGGTTTTTTTAAAGTTGGATATTTTCACAGCTCGGAGAGTTGGAGCGAGGTGGGGACCCTGCTTCAAGCTTTCCACGAAACTGGCACGGTGGAGGCGTAGGGTCTCTTTAATGTCAGGGCCTTTATACCACGCCCGGAGGTATCGGGTGCTGGCGTTCTTCTTCAAGCCTGTGATTATGCGTAGGCATTTATTTTCGACCCTCTGAAGGAGAAGAAGTTTGCTGTCGGGGATGTCTACAGACCATATGGGAGAGGCGTACAGCATGGTTGGCTTAATTACCATGTTGTATAGTGCCTTCTTATTAGCCATGCTGAGGTAGCTTCTAGCATTGAATATTGGGTACAACGCGCCAATTGCAACGTGAGCTTTCCGCCTGGCTTCTGCAATGTGCGTAGACCAGGTGAGGGAGCAATCCAGAAATACCCCGAGGTATTTGACAGCTGGGCTGAAACAGCAAGGGATACCACAGACGGTGATTTTCCCGTTATAATTTTTGTTATTACGTTTACGCGTGAAGAGGATCGCCTCTGTTTTCGCGCCGTTTACTTTGAGTCTCCAGCGACTGAAATAGTCAGTCAGCTGGGCTGTGCCAGACTCAAGGCGACGTATAGCTACGTCCCGGTCCCTGTGCGTGGAGGTGATGGCCGTGTCGTCCGCATAAAGAGCGACAGAGCAGTTTTGGGATTTGGGAGGTCGTAAATGAAGTGGTTAAATAGCCTAGGTCCCAGGAGACTACCCTGGGGTACCCCAGCGGAGGCTGAGCGGAGAGAAGATTTTTCCTTCTTAACCGCTGCATAGAGGGATCGGTCATTCAGATAATTTTGGATGATTTTAATAATGTATGGGGGAGTGTTTGTCTCAACGAGCTTGTGAACAAGTCCGTCGTGCCAAACTGTATCAAATGCCTTTTCCAGATCAAGCAGTACCATTCCGGTGGTTCTTCCCCTGTAAAAGTCTTCGGTGATCTGACCCGTGATGCGGGATAGCTGAAGGGTGGTGGAGAGGCCTTTTCTGAAACCGTATTGAGATTCAGGTAGAATAGGGTTATGAACGGGGAGAAAGCGTTCTAGGATCACTTTCTCGAGCAGTTTGCTGAGGCAATCAAGTAAACTGATTGGTCTGTAGTTGACAGCTAATGAGTGGTCTTTTTAGGTTTTGGAATCGCGACGACGTGTGCCGTTTTCCACGTTACTGGAAAGTAGCCACGTAGAAAACACGCAGTATATATTTTTGCTAAGAAAATGATACCTTTTTGCGGGAGGCGTTTCAAGATAGTGTTGTTGATGTTATCTCTACCGGGCGCTTTTTAACGACGAGTGTTTTGATAAGTTTCTCAATCTCAACCGGCTCAACGATTTTAACATCTTCCGGGATGATGACTTGGGAAGCAAGGGAGTCTATTGACTTTTTCACGAGCGCTTTTGTAGCGGTGTCCGTGTCTGACTGGATTTCAAAGTTTTTGACGAATGCATCGGCGAGTGCGTTAGCTTTTTTCGAGATCGGAGTAGACAAATTTATTGCTTGATGGGTCAGGTCTGAGTGGCTTGATTGCAGACGAAGACGTTTTTATGCGTCTAGAGAGCGCCCAAAGTGAATTTTTGGGGTTGTCGGTGTATATACGGCAGCTAGAGAGAGTGTCTTCCCAAAGAGCAGTTTTGTGACTTTTTTACCGTGGCTTTGATTTTGGTTGTGAGAGAGTTAATCTCGCGTTTGACAAAGTGATCTTCGCGTTTGGTTTTGTTCCATTCTTTGCGCAGTTTGTTACGTTTAAGAATGAGTTCGCGGCTTTCGTCCGTGAGCTCAGCGCGTGCGTGTGAGAGTTTCACTTTTGAACGTATCGGCGGCGGGCCGTGAGGATGGTTTCGGTTAGCTCGGCAGCTGCTGAGTCTATTTCTGCTTCCGTTTTCAGGGTTTTGGGCGTGAGGTGTATGTTTTGCGTGATGTACCTTTTAAATAGATGCCATTTTGCTTTCGCGTAGTCGAACTGCGGGGTTCTTTCTTTTTCATACGCGCCTCCTATCCTCAAAGTAGACAGGAAGATGGTCCGAGTGAAGCGCATTAAGTACCCTTGGCTTTCCGACAGTCGGAGAATTTTGAGCGATCACCAAGTCAATGAAAGATGGGCGAGTTTTACCTTGTATGCGCGTTGGTTCGTCCGTATGGAGAATCGTAAAGTCCGATTTTTCGGAATGTTTGAGGAGCGAGTTGCCGCGGGAGTTGGCTCTGAAGCAATTCCACACGCTGTGGTGGGCGTTTAGGTCACCGGCTAAGACGACCGAGTTTCTGAGCTTGAGCAGCTGATCAAGTTCAGAAGCAAGGAACTTTTCCTTGGCTTTACCATACACCGATATGATAGCGTGAGGCTTCCCATTGATTTCTACTTCTATGGCAGTAGACTCAAACCCGTTTAGAGGAGAGGTCGGGAGATGCGCGTGCTTGAGATCGCGATGAACTAATATCATGACGCCACCGCCCCCTCTCGGGAGAGGGCGGTCCTCACGGTAGCAGTCGTAGCCCTGAGCGGAGAAACGGTGTTTAGGCTTAAGGTATGTCTCTTGGATCAGGACGATATCTATACCAAGCTCTATGAGTAGTTCTTGGAGTTCGGGGCGTTTGTGGGCTGAGACGCTGTTGGCGTTCCACGTTAAGACCTTGAGTGGCCGTCCATTATCTAGCAGGTCTGCGCCTTTTACGGGGAAGCTAGTCCGAATTTGTCAAGTAGTGACTGAGCTCTGTCGAGTCTATCACTAAGAGACATTGTAGGGCTTGCGCGAATGGCGCGGGACATGCGAATACTCTCAATGATGGTGGAGATGTTCATTGGTGACACCATCCTCACCGTCAAGGAAAGAGTTGATGGTGTCGATTAAAGTAGCAGGAATGGGTTGTTTTGTCGCTGCTGGAGTGGGGGGCATGCTCAGTATTGGGAGGCCCTGTAAGCGCGCTCTTGTAAGAGAGAACATCTGGGGCGGCTGCGCGAGCAGCTGATCGGTGGGGGTTTGCCTTAGAGCGGTGGTATGCTCGGCGAGCTTCAATTGATTTGACGTAGGCAATGCGTTTTGGGCATTGCCTGTAGTTTGCGGGTGGTCGCCTCCACAGTTGCAGCACTTGACCCCTGGGGATGAGCCTCCCTTGGGTCGTGTGCATGCTTGGGACTCGTGTTGCTCCAGGCATTTTACGCAACGCGCGTCATGGTTGCAGTTTCGGGCTGAGTGCCCAAAGAGCTGGCACCGGAAGCACTGAGTGCCACTTGCGCTTGCACTCCCTTTAAATTTTTGGAGCGTCACCCTCACATGACAAAGAATTTTGATCTGGGCAGACATGTATGACATGTCTGTTCCTGCTGGCATGGCGACTAGGTAAAAGTAATTACGAGGTGCCGGGGACTTGGATTTTAGAAGCGATACTGATGCGGGTTGAAGCCGTATTCGCTAACTGCGAACGCGACCTCTTCTACAGGCAGGAGGGGCAGTCCAGCGATGACTGCTTTACAGGTCCTATCCTCCTGTAAAGTGAATGAGTGGAATTTCGCATTACCAATTCGAAGACCTTCGGTAAGGCAACGGTGGGCTTCCACTGATTTTTACTTGGACGGCATATGTGCCGTTCTTGAAATTGTATGGAATTTATTTTCTCCCAGTATCCTATTCAGTCTTTTGACGATTGTGCCGTGAGGCTCTGAGTCGTCAACCGAAATTATGACGGGGGAACGCGCGGGTTTTTTTTGGCTTCGCGGGGCCAATGGTAGGGGGGTGCTGAGGGTACAGACGGGAGCGTGACTTCGGGATTTAGACCAATAAATTTGTTTGTCGTCTTAGTTGGCGACGGAGCGGCTAAATGCCGTTTGGGAGCAGACACCTTGGGTCTGGATCCACTGGTCAAACTGGTTGACTGTGGGAGTTGACTCTAAAAAGTGGCACAGGGGATTGAGTATGAGCGCGATAGTCAGCGGGAAGCTGCACCGGTCTCGGGAGTACCGCAGGGGCTGTAGGTGAAGTTGGCATGCTGCCGATTGGCTTGTGATTCAGTGTATCTGGTGAGGGCGTCGGGGAACGGTGCCTCTGGTAGCTTTTGCCGAGCGCAACGTGATCGGGGCCGCGGGGACCCGCTAGGGGACCCGGGCAGCTTCCTCGGAGCGGAGTGGGATTTTTAATTATATTTCAAATTATATAAATAATAATTCAAAATATTGCTGTTCGCGCTTTCGCGCTTTCCGTTCGACCGACTGTACTTTACTTTCGGCTGACTGTATGCTCTGTCAGCCGGACGTACTTAGGACCCACGCGGTCATAAACGCAGGGCTTCCAAGAAGGGAACAGAGCGTTGTCGATGGGACGCTTTTACATGTAGTAATTAAGTGAAACGGTAAAATGTTAAAATATGTATAGGTATAATAAGATACTAAATATAATATGTTTCTTACTCTGTGTCCGTTGTGAATTCCAGAGATTGCTAGAGCAATGCGAGCCTTTTCGCGTAGCGAAGAGGCGAGCTAAATAGGATATTTGCTGAAATCTTGCGAAGCGAGATTTCAGACGACCTTACTCTGAGAGAGCTAAAACGGGAATGTGAAGAGATCTTGGGCTGGGTGTATGTTATTTATACTCGATTTTGTGCCAACTGAATAATTACTTATCATCGAGTTAATCTCGTATGACTTTCACAATTAAGAATATTTGGCGCGTTGGCGTAAGCTGTAATGCCAATTTATTTTTTTTATTTTAAAAAGAGAAAAAAAAATGATTTTCGGCCAGTAATAATCAGACTTATTTTCTTTTTATTTAATTGCGACGAAACTAGTCGATCAAAATCATATATTTGTACTGCAAAAGTTGTAAAAAACAATGATTTAAGAATACCAAAAGCTTACACACTGTTTCACTAATATTCGATATTTAAGATAAAGTAGCAGTGGTGGTCGACTGTTTCACCCTCAGCCTGGAAAAAGTTAAATAGAGCAAATGGAAAGGTACGACGAAAATATTTAATTTTAATATAAAATTAATAATAACTATGGTTATTCCACGTATTGTGTTTCTAATTGTGACACGTGTTTAGCCTCTTTCTGTAGCATCTAAGAACTTAAAGCAAGATTGACTCTAATATCAATGCTTTAAATGAAAATATTGATTCTGCTCAGAGGCAATAGGTGTTTGTATTGTTAATAATCCCTTCCCACCTTTCCAATCCCAAAGAGCGACGCACAGTGACAACGATTAGCCAACCACTGGTCCTATCCTAGGCCTCGTATCTTTTCCATCCCTACTCTCTTCGGACAAGAAAAGTTGAGCAACTGAGCAACAAGAAGTTTTCGTAGCAAAAACATATGTTGAGATAAACGCCGTGAAGAGATAGATAAAAAAAATATAGTTAACATTTGTTAACATTTTTTCGAGAGAAGAACATGTACGGAGCAAATACAAAAATGCAAGTATCGAGCTTTACTGACTGAACTATATTAGTGTCCAGATACTAATTCACCTGAGAATATTACATAAAGCATAAGGAAGTTGTGTTTGTATAACTCCTCGTATACAGAGTCGGATGGCAGGTCAGTTGCAAGGTGTGAAAAAATTACAGTCATCCATGCTTTTGAATACCGTTTTTGAATGAACCTATAGAAATCAACTATAGATGCGGGAAAACAATGAATGCCGGCAAATAGAAAAAACACATTAATAATTTAATGTTTAATATTTACATACATATTCTAATGTTTCAAGTATAGATCAATTTGTTTAAATAAAAAATATCGTAACAAAATAAAAAAAGGAAGTTGCATGGAGACAAAACAAAATATAGTTTATATTGTATAGAAATTTTATCGATTAATGCGGTAAAATGATGCATAGAGAAAAGATTGATGCAATCTATTTTTGCGTGTTTTATATGAAATTAATTCGGGACTGCTCCGTCCTCATACGGGCCCAATAAGCCACGCTGACTTGATATCAACCAAGGGCAATTTTGAGGCATTCGATAAATTTGCAACATCTATGGGGAACGGGATACTCTTGATACCTCTACAGATTCAACGCAAAGTAGATTAAGCTCCACGGATTCTCAGTATACGGATACATAGGATACTTAATATCACTTGATAACAAAGTGGCTGAGCAAGTCACATTTTCTTTTTTTCCTTTCTATTTTTCTTCTCTTTAAGCACCTAAGTGCATGGTGAAAAGATCAATCCCGTGCAGCTCTGTTCCGGGCCATGTAAGTCAAGAGTAAATTCGTTTCTTTTTTTGATCGTATAGTGTTATGGACGGAGGATGTGAAAAACGGCTGCTCACACATAACGGAAGGGTGGTGGGACAAACAGCTTGTTCACGCACATATATGTATATATCTAATTCGGGAATGCAATAAATAACGACACATAGGGGAACAAAAAAGGGAGGTTTCACTGTATATATAAATCCATAAAACGTAAAAAAAGTCATCTACTTATGTATATATGAATGTTTACATTCTTGGATTCAATGCATCGACAGGAAGTCTTGCAGCGTTTACCACTAGCTTACGAGACCGGCAATGATGACTATTAGAAAGTAAAAACACAAAATATGCATCGATAAGTTCGCATTGATATCAATCTTAGAAAAAATAACGAATTATCTTTTTCTTCATCTTCCATTTACCGTTCTAGTCACTACTGGCATTGGCAGTATCGACTGAATAACGATCCAACGAAGTTTAAGGTCTTCCTAAGACGTGTTTTCCTATCAGGCTGTGTTGCTCAGATGCATGAGATAAAAAGAAAACAAACCTCTTCGGTTTGAACCCATCGTGATGGTGAATATTCACGACCACGCCGACTACCAGATCTCGATTTGTTGGAAGAATTCGATTATTTGTTTATTTTTGTCGCCGGAGCAATCGTGCGAATCAAACATGCCAATTGATAAACTTACTTATTTATTAACAAGAGTGGTGTTACTATAAAAAGCGTCGTCTTGTCCAAAATAATGCTTCTTTTGTTTTTGTTGGGTTGCCGGGAAAGTTGCTTTGTTTTTGAGCGAATATTAAAAATCGTAAAAATGAAGCATGCTTATATTTTCTATTTCCGATTTCGACTGTATATGTCTGTCGGTCCCTGTGGTCTAGTGGCAAGAGCTTTGTCCTAGCAATCAGGGGACCCGAGTTCAATTCTCGGCAAGGTTAGATTTTTTCAATTGAAAAAAGAGATCTTGGGCTGGGTGTATGTTATTTATCGTTGATTTTGTGCACAACTGATTCATTATTTATCATCGAGTTAATCTCGTATGACTTTCATAATTAAGAATATTTGGCGCATTGGCGTAAGCTGTAGTGCCAAATATTTTTTTTTTCAAAAATGAAGATTTTTTTTTTTAAATGTCTGTATTGTTTTCAATTCAATTTTCACATGAACAAACGAATGCAAATAATATACAAATAATTTGGACCTAGTTCAAGACCGGTTTCATCCGCACTAAGTATCGTTTTCAGTTTCCCTCAATAAATAACTAGTATTTTTATTTATTCTCTCTTATTGAATATATTTTACTTTTAAGGAACTTACGTTACAAGCAACCATTTGCAAGATCTTAAATTTAACCTAACTATAAGAACTCTGACCTTGACAATACCCTTGCCGGGACTTGAATCCAGACCAATTGTGATATGGTAAAAATATAACCAATGCACCACGGAGACCGACGTATTGAATGGGTATGTTAAAAAACTAGTTTGTAATGTAGCATCACTTTTAAAGTGTTCACTGCCAATTTGTTTTTTAAACATGTCCGCTCCTCTCTTCCGTCCTGTCTCGCAAGTGGAATAATATTGACTCCTCGCGGAGTTTATCTCAACATATATTTACTCTACGAGACCTGCTTGTTACTCAGTTGCTCAACCCCTCTTATTCAAAGAGAGTATAGATGGAAAGGATACGAGGTCTAGGACAGAACTAGTGATTAGCTGATCGCTGTCACTATGCCGTCGCTCTTTGGGATCGGAAAGGTGGGAATGGAATTAACAACACAAAACTCCATGCCTTTAGCAGATTTATCGATCATATTTAAGTAAAACTATTTTGTCCGAGGCTACAATTTATCAAGATGCAAACTTATTCATCACAATTATAATAATATCGATCGGGCATTCGATAGCGCAGTTTATTATTTGCTGGAGCTCCCTTGATCCCTCTTCAGTGACCTGATGTCCTGACATCTGACTACGCGCCGTCTGATGGAGTGCACCTTCAATCACACCAGCGACATCTTAATTATGTTCAGCACTTAGCGTCGTCCCCCAACCTGTTCAAGCACCAGTTCGATCGCGATATTTCACACGTCACGGGAGCAGGGTTGCCGACTATCTTTATTTAATTTATTTTTCTTATCACTTTTAAGGTGTTCACTATCAATACTTGGTGGAATGGTACTATAATAAAAATAATAAAACATTCTTAGTACTTATTCCACATAAAAATTATTGGATCAGGACCGGTTTCGCTCACGGCGAGCATTGTCAACTGATGTTATGTCACCTGACACGGATGTCATCAGTTGTTAGTTGATGTCATCAGATATGTTATGACACTGATGTCATCAGTTGACAATGCTCGCCATGAGCGAAACCTTTTCTGATCCAGTAAATTTTAAGAACTAAAGTTTTTTAACTATTTTTATTTTTACTATGTTAATTAAGCGAAAGGATTACAAAAATATGTAGCATTATATTGAGCAATAGCCATGGCACGAAATAAATTTCACTCATGAGAGCAATTCGATGAGTTTTTTATAAAAGTCACTCGCGATCACCTTGAAAAGGGAAGATCACAAAAAAACTTGTCATGACATCTCTTAAATGTAACTAAAGCAAAAAGGCGGTCGCTCCTTTACATTAATACTTATAATTATCGATTTCAAATAAATACATGTGTAAGCCCAGATTGATTTTAAACATAGGTTCCCAACCTTTTTCGGATGGCGACCCCTTTTTTATGAATTTGACCCGCGACCCCCAAGGCCAAATTGAAAAAGGTATTTTCATATGGTAAATTTGTATGGTTTAAATTTTGTACTTTTCCAAGAGTTTTATCGCTAACGACCCGGTCGCCTTTCAGCATCTTCAGGCATTTCAAGTGGACAGATTTACTTGAACTGACGCGCAGTAAACAGTATGTATCGTTTATATACAACTATTATTAAACTATAAATTTTGGCTCACGCGGTTCATCATTTTGGCGACAAAACTCATGGAAAAGTACAATTTAAATTTGATTTTGGAATTCCATCAAGAACCCCCAGTCGAAATCCTTAATTCATATGGTAGTTAAAGAAACAACGAAAATGCAATATAGAGAATATTTTTTTAGTTGACTGTATAAGCTTTCGATCCCACAGAAAATCCGTCGCGACTAGGGATTCCAATTACTCGAAATCTCAACTACTCGAGTATCGAGTAGTACAATTTTAAAATACTCGACTACTCGAGTATACTCGAGTAGTTTCAGATGTACCAAACTTTATATTATTAATTCAAATTTGTAGTAAATATTCCTGCAGTAGAAAAAGTTCTCTGTTGCTGTGAACGTCGGTTTAAAAGTTAACAATCAATTAAATAGTGCTATCTAATTTTTCTGTCCGCTGTTTAAAACAAATTAAAATTTGGAAATAAATCTTCATTTGTAAATTACGAGTAATACTGGAGTATTTTTCAAATAACTCGAGTATCAAGTACTTGAAAAATGGACGAGTATACTCGAGTATCGAGTACTCGATACTCGAATTGGAGTCTCTAGTCGCGACCCTTTTTGAGGTCGCGACCCATGTATTGGGAACTAGTCGTCTAAGAACTATAATGAAGAATAAAATTCAACGTAATAAAAGCATAATATTTATTCGTTTTTAATCTATTTTATGGCAACCCTTGAATTTACTTTGCACAGACATGGCAGATTTCATTTAATAATCTCTGTTTAATCTTTTAAGACAAATGGCTTTATTCCTCATTGCAAAATATATTATCATGCACTTGCAGTATTATGTAAAGCTATCACATAAAAAGCAACGTTATTATATTGATTAATAGTAATATTACTTCTAGATTATATTTTTATACTGCTAGAGAGATAAACGTAAGGAGTTTAAAGCAGGACTGTGGAGTCGGTCAAAAAAAGTCCGACTCCGACATTGACCAAAAACACGCCTCCGACTCCGACTGAAAAAAGGTTAATATCGTCACTTGTTTCCCCTAATTTTCCTATTTATGTGTATTCAATTAAATATCAACCCTATCAATGTGGTCAAAAGCCAAAATTGACAAGTTATTTTTTATTTTTTTTTAACCATGTCCGCTCCCAACTTGGAGCATATGGACTCCTCACGGAGTTTTTCTCAACATTTTTGTTTTTTTTCTACGAGAACTGCTTGATACTCAGTTGCTCAACCTCTCTTTTTTGAAGAGTTTGGCGATTAAAAGGAAAGGCTACTAGGACAGGACTAGTGGTTAGCTAATCTATCTCGCTACGAACCCCTTTTTGGGATCGGAAAGGAGGGTAGGGATTTTTGACAACGCAAACACCCGTTACCTTTAAACAGAATCTATTTATTTTCTGAAAAAATTTACAAATCTGTTCGTACCGGGACTCGAATCCGGCGGTCCGATACGAAAACCAACGACGTTGACCACTACACCGCAGATCGGGCATAATTTTACCGGTCATTAATGGAAGAGAATTATCAATCGTTGAAAAAAAAACCAATCAAATATAATATAATTAATTTAAGTTTATGATTTATTTAATGAAAACATTGTGTTACGCTTTCTTGCACATTCTGTTTATATCACAATAGTTTACTATAACTTCACTACTAATTTCAAAAAATATTGCTAAATCTTTTATATTTACGTGAAATAATAAACACGTAATAATATTTAATAAAGATATTTATAATTATTTTAATAGTTACCCGTATCAAATTTCTTCTCTTAAAGTAAGTTATTATAATATTAAATATCTCATCGATATATTACGTATTATGTTGTTTTCCATTCAGACAAAGCGATTAACAATAAAACGTTTTTTATTGTTATGTTGTATGTCACACCTTTGTTTAAGCATATCAAATATCGATATCTGTCATCGTAAAAAGCACGCATTCAATTCCATGTTTACACGCATTTACGATGTAAAATATCCGATTTTTATTCTATTGTGATTTGTTAAATTTCACAACGTTTCGATTAATACTGTCGGTCCCTGTGGTCTAGTGGCAAGAGCTTTGACCTAGCAATCTGGAGACCCGGGTTCAATTCCCGGCAAGGTCAGATTGTTTCAATTGAAAAAAAAAGAGATCTTGGGCTGGGTGTATGTTATTTATCGTTGATTTTGTGCACAACTGATTTATTACTTATCATCGAGTTAATCTTGTAGGACTTTCACAATTAAGAATATTTGGCGCATTGGCGTAAGCTGTAATGCCAAATATTTTTTTAAATATAAATATACTAATACTAGCAAGAAAAAACAAAAACCGTATCTTAGAGCGGCGTTTCTATTTATTCAATATTAGCGAGAATACATAGTATGCGTTGCAATGCTACTTAACCCATTAAACGCCAAGCCAATTCCATGGATTTTTTCTGTACGCCACCATTTTCAATCATCAATTTTTCTAATAATAAGTTTGTCAAAGTCAGCCAATGACGTGTTCGAGATGCATTTTCTGCATTGTCTCAAACAGAGTTAGAACAGTAGACAGAAAAAACAATGTGACGTCATACCAGCATTAACCACGCCACACGTATTTTTACTACTGAGAATTTTTGGTCATCAGTGCTGAGATCTCTGGAGAACAAATTGCGTGAACTATGTATGATGAGCGTTGCCGAATGCATGTATTAACTAACACTAGCTTATCGCTTATACATATATTGTCAGTTAGGGTAAAGTCTTCTCCAATGCAGTTCTCAAACAAACGAAGTTGTGTATTTCAATGACATAGATTTCTCTTGAATCGGACGAACACGATCGTCACATCACACTTTGGATTATATCGATAAGCGATCTACCAATAAATGAAGAAATATACTCTTTCTCGCAACTGTCATTTTTACTTATATGCTAGAAATATGGTCTGCTGATGTCGTCAAGGTAACGCAAACATTGTTATGACAACCCAAAATATAATATAAATCAAGGCTGTGCAGTCGTTAAAAAAGTTAGTCTCTGACTACGACTCCAGCATTTACCAAAAACACGACTCCGACTCCAACATTGACCAAAAACACGACTCTGACTCCGAGTAAAAAAAGTTTAATTTTGCAAACCTTTTTATTCTAATTTGAATGTGTGTGTATTGTATGTGTATTCAATTAAATATCAACCAACTTATCCGGCCAAAAGCCAAATTTGGCATATTATACGCAAAAATAAAAAGGTTCAATTTTTTTTAAATTTCCGACACCGACTCCGACTCCACAGCCCTGATAATAAATACCACATCATAATTATTGCGTCATGTCTTTTCCTGGAATAATTGAAATGAATAAATATTAAAAGAAGTGTGTTTTATAATATCTTTAATATACAAGTAAAAATAAACACAAAATTATATCTGGGATAGATTTCTGTGGACTTAAAAATTGCTCACTTATTGTAATTAGAGTTTGTTCGCGTTTGAGATAGTAAATTTATCTAGCATTTCTAAAATAAATCCTTAACTTGCCATTTCTAAGACTTTTCTTTTTACTCAAGTTGGGTCAGTTTACTTGGGTTGCCAAACCCATGTTAAACAACGAAATAAAATTCAATAAGTGAACGAAAATCGACAATTTTCGAACAGTATAAATATTCGACTCTAATGCCAGTATAACAGAATAGATATCAACCCGGAACCAAGAATCGATTGTGTCGAGCGATTGCAATGTTCATTTCATCTGAATATCCATATGTCTACTCTACATTTATAGTGGCCATCTAAGACCGTTATATCCGGGATTTAAATAAATTTTCCAGATATGGTTAAATGTGTGTTCATACACGAAAGGATTTAAAAAGGTTTTTTTATAAACCACTTATAATTCCATATATGTAGATATATATTTAGTAAAGATCAGATGTAAACATTAAATGCCATTTATTTAGTGTATGAATTCTACCAGTGATGATAAATGGTTGTGAATCATGTTTCTGAGATTGAGACTTGACCCAAGAAGCTGTGAACTGAGTTTCGAGAGCAGGCGTTTGCGCCATGTATTGGTGATTTGATAACGTGAAGAATTCGGAGGTTCCAGGCACAGCCCTGCTATGGAGAACTATTTGGACTGGCTGGATCACGTGCTGCCCCTACACTGCATGCATCTTCCAGACATAGCCTACGTCCAGACACTTGGAGAAGAAATTCAGGATCGGAGGGCGATAGAAAAAAGATATCAAGTTTTGATACCCGCACTCTATAAGAGTAGGGGATTTTTTTTCACAGAATTTAAAGTTAAGTTAACAGACATTAATAAGAACACAACATAAACATAATTATTCACTGAAGCTAGGTAAAAGTTAAAGACCATTCGATTACCTTGCGATTGCGACCGATATCAGTTTCAAAAGTGAAGATTGTACTCGAGACTCTTTCCGGGCTTCGTTTGGGATTTCTCAACCAACAAGAAGTCTTAATCGGATATCAAGAGCTCACTCACTGAATTATTAAAAATTCGAGGTTAATATACCCGATATTTCCCGAAAGGAGGTGCGATCGCTGATCTCATATTGGTCTAATCTGAGCAGTTTCCGTGCAAAGATGCGTTCGCTGGACCGTTTTTTTGGTCCAGTGGAGGCTGTGCGCGATACCACGTATCTCGCATCCCCAGTGGATGAACAGGCCAGCTATATTTAGAGCGAGACAGCGGCCCCAGTATCGACCTGGAGACGCCGCTGTAAGATGTCTGAGAAAATGAATTTTAGAAACTCTCTACATTGAATCGCTATAGAGTCTGTTTAGCCTGAATTTACTACTGATATCGATTTTAAGCTCATAGATTGAGGTAAAGATCACTCGAGAGTGTTATGAGTGCCTACAATATAGGGCAGTGAAATCACATTAACGTTTTTGGACTTTCCACTGACTGGGCAAGCTGGAAAAGCTTCGCATTGAAATGACAGTTAGGAGTGGGATGCTCCGGAAATCAGAAAACATCTTATAATGTATGCAAAAAACAACATACGGCAATCGATGCATTCCTATGCAGGGGTATTCACAATCTATCGGTCTCGGGTCGCAGAAACCTCACCGCTGCATTTCGACTTCACACTGTCGTTAGTTGAATGATAAGAGCTGCGATAAGGGCTCGTATTAGACGCATCGCGGACCGCCACAGGGACCGAGAGATGCACCAACGCTCGTGATAACGAAGATAAATGCCATAGATTGTCAAACTGTAAAATATTAGCAACAAAATATCAACACAATTTGTTAAAAAATAATAATACCTTTTTAGGTGTTCACTGTCAATACTCGGTGGCATGGAATTATAATAAAAATAATTGCACACTTTTGGTACTTATTTCATATTATATGTTCGCCATGAGCGAAACCGGTCCTGATCCAATACATTTTATGTGGAATAAGTACTAAAGATGTGTTATTATTTTTACATTTTTTGTACTTGTTCCAAATTAAATATATAGGATCAAGACCGGTTTCGCTCATCGTTTGCATTTGTAACCAGGGCTGTGGAGTCGGAGTTGGAGTCGGAGTCGTCGCGGGGCTTTGGCCGGAGACGTACTCAGAGTCGGAAATTTTGAAAAGTTTGAACTTTTTATTTTTGCAAATATGTCAAATTTGGCTTTTGGCCGGATTGTTAGGGTTGATGTTTAATTGAATACACATAATTAGGAAAATTAGGGAAAAAAAGTGACGATATTAAACTGTTTTTAGTCGGAGTCATGATTTTGGTCAATGTTGGAGTCGGAGTCGTGGTTTTGGGAAATGCTAGAGTCGGAGTCGAACTTTTTTTTACGGATTCCACAGCCCTGTTTATAACTGATGAAAATGTTTCAGCTGCTCGCGATGATCGAAAACGGTCAAAGCCATTCCATTGAAAGTTGAAAGTGATATCGACTCAAATTGAGTCACCCACCAATACAAAAAAATACAGAAAAAAGCATACTCGTAAAAAATTATCATTTTATTAAATTTGCAATCAAGAGAATTGTAGTATAAAATAATATATTATTGACAGCATCGCACAGAACAGTATTTTTTTTTAAATTTATTGATCTTGGTTGAGGAAAAGCCTTTCAGTTTCTGCCTATGCATGTTTTATCATAGATAGCGAGGTATACAGCATCATCCTTTAAGGTTTTGCTTTGCCAGTCGAATCTAATGTTTCTTAAGGACCAGATTTGGAATTATCGACACATTCCCGTAGATAACCCCCCCATAAGATTCTTTTCCATATTTTAACTATATTAAATAGCAACGTTCGAAAAAGGAAAGCTAAAATTAATTTTCCAGTTTAAAGTCAGTGACTTTGGTATGTACGTCATACGTTGTACTTAGGGATTACTGAAACAGTGGGCGGCATACGTGTTCACAAAGTACGGCATTAATGAAGATTGATTACGAGAATGTAAAGTCATGCCAAAGTTTCTTTTTTTAGAACATGAATTTCGAAGTGTTTGTTTAAGCTCAACCAATTTCTTGCGTTTATTAAGCATCTACATATCTTATAATTAAAGTAACAACTTATTTATGATTCTTGGAAATTTGAATACGGTTAGATTTAAAGGATAAAGTTTTAAAATGTGATACCATCGATTTCCAAAAGATACTCACTTTTACACACAAATAGATTTGAGACACTTACTTTGTTATATTAGGAACTTATTAGCCGCTTCAGTACCGTGAAGCCACTAGTGGATACCGCGTACGGACGTCGCGAATACCGTCACAAATATTAAAAAATATATAAAATATCTTCCAGTAAAAATTCTGATAATATTTTTATTTGCATCAGTCAATCGTATTGAGATTTTTCATAACTCGAGCGGCAGATATAACAAGGGTCACCACTTTGCTTGGTACTGAACCGGTTAAGGTCGTATTGGTCTAAAAATAAGCGCAAATAATGTGTCCAAACCTGTCCTAAAGGGACAGCTTATCGGAGAGTCAAAAACTTCAGACACCTCGGTGTACGCATCCCAAAAAAATACAGCACAAAAAAGAGCTGGATATTCGTTTAGGAATAGTTTAATTCACACAAATTTATTTTTCATGAATTCTAAAACTACTGCTTTATGGTAGCGGAACACGGCTTCTGATGAAGATTCATACAAATTTTATACGAAGCATTCTGAATAGATGCCTAAAAAAGAGCAATGGGGTGAGGTGGTTGGATTTCGCGAAGAACTTGGAGATTGACAAACGTACCAGGTAGAGCACTTTTACCTTATGTGTCACAAAGAGACGATGGACCTGGCTGGGTCTCAACTCTACTTAACGACAGTTGGGCACTATACAGAAGATACTGGCATGTCACGGGAGGAAGCAAAGTAATCAATGATGGCAACACGGAATCATATTTATGATACACACTGAGAGAAAACACGGTCCGATAAGAAAGTAATTTTGTAGTGGAAGATATTATAATAAATAAGAAATAAGATAGAAAAAAAACAATAATATTTGGCAAACAGCTGTAATGCTATTGCGCAAAATATTTTCAATAGTGAAATTTATACGAGATAAACTCGATGATACAATCTCATGAATCAGTTGAGAGCTACTCAACGAAAAAGATCTCATTTTCAATTGAAAAAATCTGACATTGCCGGGACCCGGGCCCACCTGATCGCTAGGGCAAAGCTCTTGCCAATAGACCACAGAGACCGAAGTTCATCAAACTGCTTTGTTTTTTCTCCAATTATCCAGGATCACAGTTTGCGAATCTCTTACGCCTCAAGAAACGCGGAAAAGAATTCGAAAAGGTATGAATCAATGGCGAACATGGGATATGATACTTACACAACGAGCCGGTCAAACAAGAAAATCTCGTACTGGTCGATTATATCCATAAGGACCTCGCTAGTAGATTTATCATAGCATTAGTCACTCTTCGTCCGTCACACAAAAGAGAATCACGTTTACCTTAACAGGGGCACTTCGTTCGATAGGTCATTACAATATGATCTTATCACTTTTGATAGCATTGGTGCCAATCGGAAACTGTCAGGTCGTTTTGAAACTGATGTCTATCTCGAGCATGGTTAAGTTTCCTGGCCTGTAGACGAGTGGTGAACGTTAAGAAAGTCTGTTGGCTTTATCCAACAGACTTTCTCTTAGGGATGCTCACTTTCAATAGTTTGAATGCTCGAAGAGAAATTTACTTGGCATTATATTTCTTTCGGCTTATCCGAGGCCAAAATGAGAATTCCACCATTCTTGAAAATGTTAAATTGAATGTTCCTGATAATTTTTTTGAGGAATCGTGAGCATGAGTTGTTTGTTCTTCCAAGGGGTAGAACCAGTCTGCCAATGGGAATGGCTCTGGGAAGAGCTTTAACAATTTTAAGCGGCATTGCTTCGGATGTCGACATATTTCATATTGACGTGAGTGAGTTCAGACGAATACTATATTTGGCTGGTTGACATCTTTGAAAATTTCTAATATGATTTTATAAATTTTTTTCTCTCTGTTTTTATGACTACAATGTTTTCATCTTGTTTTTAATTAATTAGTGATTAATATTATGTATTTACATGTATGTATATATATAAATACACGTATTTATATTTGTCAAATACATGGCGCATTGGCATCAGCTGTAATGCCATGATTTACTTTTTTCTTAAATAAATAAATAAATAAATAAGACAAACTATTTATATGGACTCATAATGTAGATTATCTCAACTAGTTTTCTTCCGTGGGAACTGCTTGTTACTCAGTAACTCAACCTCTATTTTTTGAAGAAAGTAGGGGTGGAAAGGATACAAGGACTCGGACAGGACTAGTGGTTAGCTGATCGCTATCACAATGTGCTACTATTTGGGCATCACCCAAAAATCTATCGTTGAGAGTATGGAAGTATGAGAAAGAAGGCTAGGAATAGACTTGTGATAAACTTGTCTATCTACTATCTATACCCCGTTTTTAGGATCTGACTGGTAAGAGGGAATTTCGGACATTATAGATATGGTTTAAAAAGTTGTTTTTCACACCACCATCCGTTGTGTATATGAATCCAATGTTTCATGCTAGCTTTCACAGCGCTATCGGAAATAGATAATGGATTCTACCCCTCACATGCATGGTCCAAAAAGATTTGTACCGGATTGATTTTAACCGGTTCTCTGCCGCAAGCGAGTTTAATCGCTCTACAATTCTGTGTATGTGGGGCCGGCCATACAAAATGCGCGAGTTAATACGCTCTACTTGATACTTGATTCACTTGTCACCAGTACCTCTTTTAAATATTTAAATTTGTCGTGCATACGGTGACATCTTTTAACATCATGTAATAATACTCGAACTGGAAAGATATTGTATATTATCCTATAAAACATCGATTTTTCGAAATCGATGTATTATTTTGAAAGAAAATCGCGGCCCGCCATGTACGGCCATACTAATTCTTCCAGGCAAAGAATCGGTTAAGCCAATCACTAGTGCGCTTAGTAATAGAAAATAATATATCAAATTAATTAAGAGTTACTAGCTGAACGACTGGATTGATACTGAGTATCCTGTGTATAATCCGTATATTGAGAGCCCGTCGCGTTAGACGAGTTTATTAACTCTAGTAAATAATCTAGAACAGTGGTTCTCATGTGCGGCCACCAACAGCTTCATAGTTAGTATTGGTATTTAACAAAAATGTGTTTTTACAAGTTCATTTGTCAACAAAGACATTGCAAATTAAATATTTCGTGTGTATTCTATTGTGCCCAAGATTTTTTGGTAAATTATGGATATACGGTCACGGGACAGAATTTTTGTAAAGATTTATGAAAAATAAGCACATTAAATGAAATGAATGTAAGGCTTACGATTTTCTTTGAAATGTTTCGTCTTTAATTTTCAAATTTATTATAATAGAAGATCCTAAAAATACTTCGCAATTAGTATGAAATCGAGTTGTTTTAATTTACAGAAGCAAAAATGCAACCACAAAGTTTTTTTTTTTTTGTTTAAAATAAAAAGATTAAACAGATTATATTAAAAAAACAAACAGTCACATAAGTCTATTATTTGTTTAAAATAAAAAGAATAATTTAGTAAAGGCTAATATTAAAAAACAAATTCTTCTTTCAGAACTCATACAATAATCAGTAATATTCTTTAGATTTAATCATTTTGATTCCACATTTTATAATAATCCACAAGAACTCAAAGTCAAAACATAAAATTATACGTGAGAACCACTAATCTAGAATATGTCAATCCCCAAATAAATTAGCAAATTTTTCAAATGCATTGAAGTTAACCTTAATTGCCATCAAGTCAGCGTGGCCTATTAAGACATGGCTTAGCAATAAAACGTTTATGAAAATGCCCGTATTGGAATTGGATCTGCGAGGACCGTAACTGAAACCGACTTATACCGAAGATTTTGCAACTTTCCTTTATTTATATGAACTATTTTCATATATTTATATTTTTGTGATAGCCCTGCATACTGTAGTATGGTCAGATCACCTGCATAAGTAAGTAGCCACAGGAATGAAGGAATTCCGATGTTATCTTTTGCATACACTTCCAGCACAAATGAAAACATCTTCACGTGTGTCATACAACTTATCGAAATCATGTATTTCATTTTAATGAACACCTCTTATAATATACTTTATCAAAACGCCTTGATTCGTAAGAATTTTAGAAGTGTGATTCTAACAATGGAATTTTTTAAGCATTAAGAAAATTGAAAATAGAGATAACAATTTATTCCACTCGTGTAGAGACTAAAATTACTCGGCATCTCAACTACTCTACTACTCGAGTATACTCTTAATTGGAATTTGTGTATATAAATATATGATTGATAAATAAATAAGCTTATTTCAATTAATTAATACATTTATTTCAATTTATGAAACACTAGTATTGCTACCCGGCGTCGCTCGGACTAAGCGACCAATAATTATTTAATGTGATATCATTCGACATAATTATATCACAAAATCTAACATCCAAAATAGAGTTAAAATAAAATCACAAACTTTATTTAATTTGATGACAGCCCCATTCTCGCCCATTAAAATGTCCAAATTCAAGGAAAAAATCCGATTTGCTGTCAAAGAAATGTCAAATAATACCTTCACGTAAATAATAAACATTATTATTAATAATAAAAGCCGGAAAAGTTCCAGTAGAAGACTAATTTATTACATTTTGACTAAATGTCTTCGCCGATAAAAATTCAAACATATTTTCTTTCATATTCGTTTTTATGGCAACTTGCAACAATAATGCAAAAGGGAATTACAGACCCACATACATACATACGCCGTTTCGGTTTTATATATAAGATGTATTTCAAAAATAATAGAGATTAAGCGTCTCAAATTTTAATTTGGTTCGAAGTTCTGTTTTTGATTCCCGCAGTAGGAAAATCCCTCTCTGTTGCTGTGGACGTTGACTTAAAAGTTAACAATAGATTAAATAGTGCCATCTAGTTTTTCTGTCCGCTGTTTAAAAAAATATCATTTGGATAGAAATCTTCATTTATAAATAACGAGTATTTTTCAAATTACTCGAGTATCGAGTACTCAATACACGAATTAGAGTCTCTACACACGTTATTCGCTTCTTTGAGAAGCATTTTCTAGCAAACAATGTCGTAACCATTTTACTATATTTATAGTCTTTGCCTGTCTTTCTGCATCGTATTTAACTGTCTGACCGATATAATAAGCTTGACAGTCTTCAAAAGAGAGACTTCCACTTCGAGACAGTGAGTTCACTCTATCTTTATTATTTGAAAACATTTTACCAAAATTAATAATTGTTCAAAAAGCTGGTATTTTATAATCCGGCCAAAACTTGGAATTTTTTTATGTTGTGTCTCAAAAATAAATGATTTTACGCCAGTTGTTAATTAATGTCTATTAACTGTTTGCTACTTGCCTGTAATGGTGGCCTTAAGTAGCCTAATGAAACGGTTTTTGTTTAAGTAAATTTTTAACTATGTCGGTCGTGAAACTGTTAATTGAAATACTTTAATGAGCTTAACATTTGAATTGTTTGAATTTTGTAATTTTCTATATTTTTTTTTGTCGCTAACGGGTTTCGCCTTCCGGCATCTTCAGGCATTTCAAGTAAATGAATAAACTTGAACTGTAAACAGTTCGTGCCGCACATATAGAGAAATGAAAATAAGTCACCAAGTCTAATTGCTATCATCGCAATCTGGATAAATTAGCAAATGTTGAGATGTGAATGAGTTTCAATGTAAATAAATCTGAAGACTTTTCCATGCTATTAGCAGGTAATTAATCTAACGATATCACATATAAAAATACCTGTACAATTGCTTATCCTATAAATATATTCTTGATACATGAATATGCTGAAAGGCAAAACACGGGTCTATATTGACAGAAATGTTCTATATTCAAACAATTCAAATTTTATAATGAAAAGCCAACAAGAATCTTCAGTCAAAATCCACAGTTTATATCAAATAAGTTTTTCATGTCTTAATTTTTCAGGAATTATAAAGTTCCAAATTAAAATAAATATGATTATCTTATTGGTTTCGATATGATAGCTAAAATTAAATATTTGTCGACGATATAAATTACGTAATTTGTTGTGAATCTTCTCCATTTTTACCTCATTAAAGGTGTGTTTTATATGCCCGATTGACATTGCAATATATCCATAAAATAACTCATCCATTTTCATCGGCAGAAGTTTAGGTTGGCGTTATTAATTATTTTTGTATGCGTGGGCAAAACATATTTAGAAATCAATAAATTACAGATCGTTTAAAGTAAATAAAATAATGAGATGACAGTTAACATATTTTTGAACATTATTAAATCGAATATGATTCTTAATTCAAATATTATATTATTTGAATTTATTTGAAAGTCGTTCTTTTTTATCTTACGCATGTGAGAAATTCAATTTGAGATTCCATTTTTGAATTGACATCAATTTGTTTATTATAGAATTAATTTAAATCATTCTCAAGGTAATGATGATAACATACATATATAGTTAATTTATGAATGGAAATAACCATTTACTATAACGTGCTTGTGAAATCTATCCAAGCATCATCACAAAATAAATTAATATTCATAATTTAAAAACAAACTAATTTCTACAATTTTGAGATTATTTTTATTGTTTTCCTATATTTTATTCCGCAATTATTGTAAAATATAATTTATAACAATTTAGGCACCACTATAGAGCCGACGATGGAAGCAATACCGAAATAACTTATTTGTTCTGATTTTTTAAATAGTCGTTTTGTTTAATTTTTGAGGCACCGGTCACAAGGGCTTTTCGGCTGATCAAGGTGGAAATTTAAAGCATTGAACTTGGTCACTTTTAAGGTGTTCACTGTCAAAAAATTGATGGAATGGCACTATAATAAAATAATAAAACATTTTTAGTACTTATTCCACATTGAAATCATTATATCAGGACGGCTCAGTCGAGCGCTATCAACTGTCAACTGATCAGTTAATAATGCTCGCTCTGAGCGAAACCGATCCTGATCTAATAAATTTTATGTGAAATAAGTGAACTTGCTGTTTTGCTTTTAATTTCAACATTGTGTCTTGTTTGCCATTCTCTGTTGAATGATTTTTATGTTTTGCTATATGCTATGTCCTGTCTTTATTATATTTCTGAAATGCATGGCGCATTGGTGTCAGCTATAAAATATATTATATTTTGTGTTTTTAAAAATAAATCGACATCAAGCTAATTAAGTAAAAACATTTGTATTGAACCAAGAATGACAGTCGATTAATACATATTTGAAATGGTAGATAAATCAAGAAGATTCTCGAACGAAACATGCATGTCGAGACGCAGAACGGTGACGCATACAACTGAATTAACCTTTTAAAGCCCTACGAATCCCGCATGGGACCAGTGATTATGGTGCACTTCACTATCGGATTACACTGATTAATGATAATAGTTTTCAAAATATGAATATTAGCTTTCATAAATAAAGTTTATGATATATTATTTTATTTTCTGTTTCGTTAAATATTTTTGTCATAATGAGGTATATAAACATCTGCGTAACAAGGTTGACTCTCGGGATATGTGTTGTGCTCTATTCGGCGGATCATAATAAATCAGCTTTATTCACAATATATTTCATTGCGGATACAGATTTTATTCCACACCTAGAAATTTATCCTTTGAGTTGAGCGATGGCTGACATGATAGCTGTAGCAAAAAATGGATTCGTTTATTTTTTAAGTTGCGGTGTTGGTATTTGTTCGACAATTATAAGCAATCTTTTATGTTGCTAATGTTTTTTATTTTACCCATATAGGCTGACTTGTTTAAGAGATATAATTATTTTTTTAAGAGCTGTGGGCCACGCGGATATTTCGCAAAACATACTCGGGCGTTAAAAGGTTAATGAGATTTTTTTTAGAAAATTCTGACGAAAATCGTTTAAAATTAAATGGAACTGTAAAAATAGCGGGAAAATGTGTGCTAAGGGGACGGTATTTTGGGTTTACGCAATATATTAAATAAACTACTTAACGTCGCAAAACCTAAATAAATTTATACATAATTGGAACATCAAAGGCAGTTTGTCAAAGGGACTACAGTTTTAGTATGGCTATAGTTCGAAACACGATTCGTTTATAAATGTACGTGATATTATTACGTTGCAAGTTATAACCTATTTGGCACACAGCTTTTGACTAAGTGCAACACACGCTATGAAAAGTGGAAGTCAAAAAAGCTTTTTGCTTTTAAGCAAATTTAATTTTTTAGCCAAAAACAAAAAGCTTTTGTTTTTGAAGTTAAGTTATATGACCAATTAAAATGAATTAATCTTTAATATTTTTACATATTAAAACCAGGGCTGTGGTCGGTAAAAAAAAGTTCGACTCCGACTCCAGCATTTACCAAAACCACGACTCGACTCCTACTCCGACTAAAAAAGTTTAATATCGTCACTTTATTTTGCCTAATTTTCCTATTTATGTCTATTCAATTAAATATCAACCCTACCAATCCAGCCAATTGCCAAATTTGACATATTACAAGCAAAAATAAAAAGTTCAAACTTTTCAAAATTTCCGACTCCGGCCAAAACGCCGCGACGACTCCGACTCCGATTCCACAGCTCTGATTAAAACACTTCGTTGGTTACATTAAATTTAAAAGGCCACTTGAATGCCTGCCCTTACTATGTTATAAAGAAATTGTTTTTTATTCAAACTATCAAAAAGATATATGTAGGTTGATTTGTATGACAAAAATAGTGACATGAAAACAAACCCGTAAACATTGACATAGTTATGATCTGTTAGCGGTTATGGAGTTTAGAGTTTTACATTTTAAGGAGATCCAATGATTCAAACATTTGCAAGAGAAAAGTATCGATGCACCTAATTTGGTTCAAATAGTCCTTTATATTTTGTGTCTGCCAGAAACTTTCGCATCTTTGAAGCGTGTTTTCTCGATAATGAATCTAATTTGGTCGGACGACCAAAGCCGCTTGCTGGTGTCTACCGTACTGTAAATGAGCTGCAGCCACTTTTATGATAAAAGTAAACAATGGTAAAGTTCACTCCAGCATGAAAATAACTGACTTAAATATGTAAAGGTACTTTTCATTAATAATTTTTGGTAGTATTTGTTTCTTTTTACCCCCGACATAAAAAAATCTATGCTCAAATTTTGGGTGCCAAGTCTTCTATTATGAGGGTTTCTATAGCGCGGTCCCTATATGAGGGTTGACTGTAGTATATAGCTACGTTGATAAACTATGCCCGTCTGCGACCTTTCGTTATATTATTTCCTCTTGTTAGCGCAAAACATTCGCGCTGTTTATATCAGTCCTGCCTTGTACCATGTTATCCTGTCCGGCTCTGTCCTGTATTGTGGATTTGCCTGTTCGCAATCGCGTGCGAAAGAGCGCGTGACCATAAATTAACTCGTTTTGTTGTCCTTGACACTTTCTCCTTGCGATAAAGATATTTTCTGGAAAAATAAAATCTTTTCGAACAATATAGAAGCGCACAAAGGGAAAATGCTACTTTAACGAGTCATATTGCAAGCAGGGCTGTGGAGTCGGGGCTTTTTGGCCGGAGTCGGAGTCGTCGCGGTGATTTGGCCGGAGTCGTACTTGGAGTCGGAAATATTGACTTTTTATTTTGGCATATAATATGTAAAATTTGGCTATTGGCCGGATTGGTAGGGTTGATATTTAATTGAATACACATAAATAGGAAAATTAGGCAAAAAAGTGACGATATTAAAAAATTTTAGTCGGAGTCGTGGTTTTGGTAAATGCTGGAGTCGGAGTCAGAGTCGAACTTTTTTTTACCGACTCCTCTGCCCTGATTGCAAGACATCCCTGTTTTAATAGCAATTTTGCACTGACCACGCTACTTATGCACTCGAAAGAGTGGCGCTGTGAGAATATCCTGAATGACGCCTACAAAAAAAAGATTGCCAGAGTTCGAAAAATTTAAATTCCCTCATTTGATATAGACTGATTGCGTTGGCTAGTGCGGCAGGCGGATTCTTAAGTCAGATGGGAGAACATTTATTTAGTATCAACGGCTGCCGCACTTTTCAATTGCCGTAGGAAGCAATTGAAAAGTCAGCGAATCAAAGAAAGTCCTCAAAGGAGTCTACTTTAAGTGAGCGTGAGAAGATTCTTCATACGCGGTACCAGCAGGCGCGAGCTCAAAACATACTAATATTTATATTTTTAAAAAATGTATGTAAAACGTAAAATATATAAGTTTTTTTAAATATTTTACGTTTTTGTTTCATATTTTAAGCTTTCCTGCATATATCGTTTCCTGCATGTATCGAATTTTTGTTCATGGTCCCTTGAAAAACGTAGAATCGAGGTTTCACTGTTAATAATGTTCATTGCTAAATATGCTAACTTCCTTAGGCAATACATTGATCAGTCTCCCATAAATGGTAATAGTAAATCAAATCACTTAAAACCAAAGAGCTACATATATGTATGTAGAAGCAGTATATATAACATAAATACAGACGATGAAAACACTAAAAATAAAATTAAGTTATTATTTATCACGTTCGTTACAAACCAGTATAAAAAAAATCTAAAGCTAAAAAACTGCTTTAAAGGCATCAAATTCATATAACTAATAAATAAAGTTAAAATAACATAACATATATTAAGCCGAAACTCCACATACAGTATTAATAAAAGTAAAATAGTACCGACATAACATAAAACCCGTCAATTCAAAGGATTTTTATGCCATCCATATAAGCAGTGCAGTACATAAACCTTTCGATTTTATGTGTCTATACCAGTGGTTCTCACGTAAAATTTGGCTGTGGCCGCATGAGTCACATCAGTGGGCATACGAAAATGTCTGGTGGCCGCACAAAATTTTTGTGATGAAACATATATGTATTTGCTTGAGTTATTGCTGACTGAAAATTCTTGATGCACAATACAATGCGTACGAAACATTTAATTTTGAGTGTTTTGTTGACAAATTAACTTGTAAAAACAGGGGCTGTGGAGTCGGAGTCGTCGCGGCGTTTTGGCCCGAGTCGTACTCGGAGTCGGAAATTTTGAAAAGTTCAAACTTTTTATTTTTGCATTTAATATGTCAAATTTGACTTTTGGCCGCACTGATAGGGTTGATATTTAATTGAATACACATAAATAGGAAACTTAGGGAAAAAAAGTGACGATATTTACCTTTTTTTAGTCGGAGTTGGAGTCGTGGTTTTGGTAAATGCTGGAGTCGGAGTCGGACTTTTTTTTAGACCGACTCCACAGCCCTGTTAAAAACTCATTTTATTAAATATCAAATAATCTATAAAGCTGTTGGTGGTCTATACAGTATGTCATCTTTATATTGCACATTTTTTACAAGATGGAATCTATTTATGACGTCACATCACTAGGAAAAGGGCAAGTGTCCAATATTATGCAATGATTCGTGACGAACGGGATTACGTATATACAGGTAAAATAGGAGATAAAAATGGTGATATAATCATTGAGTAAAAATAGCTGTGCTTAGTTTCTTGAATACTGTTTCGTCTTACGTCATATTTGTGCTTTCACTAGCAGCATGGAGTTCTACCAACTTAATACATGAAAACAATAAAATTCAAAATGAAATGGGTATAATACTTTTTTTCGATGCTTTTATATTACTCACGCATTCTTCTAAAATCTGTCATGATTTTATACCTACAATACTATCTACCATTACAAAATTCACATTTAACAAGACTTCAAATGTTTGATAGCTAATCTGGCCCTATGCCATCTTCAGAATCGTATTTTGCAGCATATGTTTTAAATCAGATTCAGGCATAGCGTGGAACTTGAAAAAATTTTCACCAATTTTTTTGTACTGCAGTATTGTTCAAGTATTACCTGCTCTTTTATGAACCTACGCCACTGGAAACGTAAAGCGCTTCAAGATCAGATTAACGTCACTAAAAATCTTTACGGCATTGAATAAGTCCACATTAATATATTTGTTACACCAATACACCAATAAACATTGAGATTAATACTCGAAGCCGTACACCTGCAGTAAACTTCACCGTCAATAAAAACAATTAAATACATACTTCACGTGGGATACTTTAGTACATTCAGTAACATGTACACAAGATGAACAACTGTTTGAAGATAATTTCTATCAAAACATCAATAATTGTAATCAGAAATGATTGCATTAGGGCTACCAACCGTCCCGGGTTGACCGGGATCCCGTTCGAATATTAACGAAACTCCCACATTCTAAAGAGATTTTTTTTCCACCACTTACTTACTCGTGATGAAGAAAGTCTCTATAGATTGGAAAAAATTCAACGTATTTATCAATATTCATAGAGTTAACAATTTTCAATCTCACTTTCTTTTTTGCTCAAAAGAATATTTGTGAAACATGAATTGTTAGAATTTTGTACATTTCCATGAGTTTAATTGCACGGATGTGCTTGAAATGCCTGAAGATACCGAAAGGCGAAACCCAGGTCGATAGCGACAACACTCATGGAAATGAACGGAATTCGAACAATTCAAATTTAATATTGAAATTCCATCAAGCACCCTCTGTCGAAATTCTTAATTAAGAATATTTGTGGTTGAATTAATTGTTTTTTAAATGGCTCTCAACTCCTTTGCTTTTTGCTGTTGATGGTATATGTAAAATTTCTAAAACATTCACAATATATAACTTAACACATTTTTAATGTAAGATTTATCTATGGTTCCTGATCAGTATCCATTGCAGTGACGGCTGGTGACGAGGTGTTGGGGGGTGCAAAGGAAGATTCAACCATTTTTGCAAGAGTTCTTTCCTATTCATTGGATTTTAAAACACTTCTATAGCATGGACTTTCAATTCAGATGTTCGCAATACCAACTGTTTCTCTTCCGTAGTACGGAAAAATAGTTGAATCTTCCTTTTGCACCCCCCAGCACCCCGTCACCAGCCGTCACTGATCCATTGACTTGTAAGAAGTCATAACTATTGTAAGTGTATTGTAATAGTGTTCGTATGATAGTAATTGAAGTCGGGTCGGGGTATTTTTAGTGAATATAAACTTGAAAATTTTATTGTTTTCTATTGTTCTTCCATCGTCCTCCAGGTTGTGCATCACTGTTGCAACAATGATAAGTTCACCGCTTAAATTTCCTAGCAATATCATAAGATTTTGCTTTCGTTTTTTATTCATACATCAATGAAAAAAGTACGACATGTTCTAACATGGCCAGCATATTTTTTTAATACCATGATGACTTTTAACAATATCGCCTGTATCTTATTTCTAGAGACTCCAATTACTCGACACCTCAACTACTCGAGTATCGAGTAGTAAAATGTTAAAATACTCGACTAGTTTCAGATGTACCAAAATATGTATTATCAATTCGAATTTGTATTTATTAATCGATGATAAATTAACAAAGAAGCATATTCAATTTGATTAATACATTTACTTAAATTTATTCAACATATATTTCAACAATAATAGAGAATTAAACGTCACAAATTTTTAATTGGTTCGAAGTTTTGTTTTTATAATTCCCGCAGCAGAAAAAACTCTCGCCGATTATTACTAAAACGAGTTTTACTCGAGTATTTTACAAAATACTCGAGTATCGAGTACTTGAAAAATGGACGAGTATACTAGAGTATCGAGTACTCGATACTCGAATTGGAGTCTCTACTTATATCATACTAACTCGCCTTTTTTTCTGGCCGAAGATTCAAAACAATCATAATTCAGTTTTGAATCGTTCGCCCGAGGCGGCCATCTTCTCCATTATTCCAAAATCCAATCAAATATAATTCACCTTGCAACACACTTGCCGGTTTCACCTTTCGAAATCAGCTGATTGAATGCCAACGCTGTGAATCATTGTTCTTATGGTGGAGAGGGTTCAGAAGAAATTTTTGAGAATTCTCTATTTGAGGACATATGGGTACTACCCATGGCTTTATCCAACAGACTTTCTCTTAGGGATGCTCACTTTCAATAGTTTGAATGCTCGAAGAGAAATGTATTTGGCATTATATTTCTTTCGGCTTATCCGAGGCCAAAATGAGAATTCCACCATTCTTGAAAATGTTAAATTGAATGTTCCTGATAATTTTTTGAGGAATCGTGAGCATGAGTTGTTTGTTCTTCCAAGGGGTAGAACCAGTCTGCCAATGGGAATGCCTCTGGGAAGAGCTTTAACAATTTTAAACGGCATTGCTTCGGATGTCGACATATTTCATATTGACGTGAGTGAGTTCAGGCGAATACTATATTTTATGAATAAAAGTTGATTTTGTCAGAACTCACTCGGTTGACATCTTTGAAAATTTCTAATGTGATTTTATAAATTTTTTTCTCTCTGTTTTTATGATTACAATGTTTTCATCTTGTTTTTAATTAATTAATGATTAAAATTATGTATTTACATGTATGTATATATATAAATACATACACGTATTTATATTTGTCAAATACATGGCGCATTGGCATTAGCTGTAATGCCATGATTTTTTTCTTAAATAAATAAATAAATAATAAATAAATAAATAAATAAATAATCATCTAAATATTTACATAACCAACAACACTAGCGCTTGTTTTGATTTTTTGTATAAGAAGGTTTTAAAAATGATTTTTTAGTAAGGAGTATAAGAAGCACGAATAGTTTTGCTTCGCAAAAGCAATTATGTTTTTTTTCTGTGAACGTATTGTTAGAAGTATACCTTGACCCGGTCCGTGGTTCAGTGGTCAACGTCTTTGGCTTCCATAACGGACCGCCAGGGTTTGATTGCCTGATTTTTACAGTTGATAAATCGATTCTGTTCGAAAGCAATGTGTGTTTATCGCTTCCCACCTTCCGATCCTTTAAAGCAGGCATGGGCAACCTTTCCTAGGTCTGGGGCCAAATTATCATTTTTTCTCCGAGTGAAGGGCCGGACCAAATTATTCAACATAAAAAAGTAATATTTAATTCAATAAAACAAAATGTTACTACTTATATATTTTTTTATTTTCCTCCATAAGAATTATATGTGATGTTTGTGTGAGCTGATGGACTAGGAAAATGGTTTTAAAAGATTATTATCCTTCTCTGGAACTATTAATTTATTTCTCCTTTACTTTGCTGAGATGAATTAGGGCCGGATAAAAAAGCTCGGAGGGCCGGTGTTTGCCCATGTATGCTTTAAAGCGACGTATAACGACAGCTTACCAGTAGTCTTTTCCTCGTCCTCGTATTCTTTCAATCCCTCTCTCATCCCTACTCTCTTGAAAAAGAGAGGTTGATCGTAGAAAAACATATGTTGAAAAAAACATTTTCGTTGTTATGTATGAAAAACTATATGAAACTACATATATCTGATATTTTTGTCTAGTTTATCTTATTTGACTGTCAACTTTGCCTGCCTATTCTTCCAACCGATGGTATTCCATCGTCCTAGACCAGAGCTTCTCAGACTTTTTCATGCAACGGCCTCCTAAGTTTGAAAAAAATCCGCGGACCCCTGAACAAAAACATTTCGTGGCCTCCAGCTCTGGAAGCACTGTCCAATACGACCACTGGATACCCTCCATATGATATTCTCGGCGGATCTGAAAGATTCTGGCATGTTATGGGATGAAGCAAAGCAACTAGCGGGTGACAGGGAATTACGCACGTCACGTCATGGCCATAACCCTGCACATATAAGCAGCGAATATTGTCCAAGAAGAAGAAGAAAATCTGCTGAAAAGCACTCTCGTTTTAACAATCAAAACCAGGGCTGTGGAGGCGGAGTCGGAGTCGGGGCTTTTTGGCCGGAGTACTCGTACTCTTAATCGTACTCGGAGTAGGAATTTTTTAAAAGTTTTGGCCGGATTGGTTAGTTGATATTTAATTGTATACACATAAATAGGAAAATTAGGAAAAAATGTGACGAAATATATTTTTTAGTTTGAGTCTGAGTCATGTTTTTTGTCAATGCTGAAGTCAGAATCATATTTTTTTAACGGCTCCACAGCCTTGGTCAAAACAAATCACCGTTTACTCAGAAAGCGTTCCCAATATAAGATATACTCATATTAAAATACTAAACCGTACTTGGTCAGAAAATAAAGTCGGTTTACGGACGATAGTTTAACGTGACAACGTCATAAGAAAACATTGAAGAAATGATTGCATACTTTTATGAATAAAATGGAATCATTTTTATTGAATTATCATTATTTTGTATGGATACGATATTTTGTATATTTGTTATACGTTAATCAGATTTTTAATATGCAAGAATTAATTACCTTTATTGCCGCAATTTTGTTGTAATATAAACAATGAAAACCACATTAACATTTCACTTCACTTTATAAACAGTTGTAAACAGATCACGTGTAGGTACTGTAGGTGTATAAGTTGTGTGCTGCCGCTGTCTCTTTTCTACTCAGACGCATCGACCAATCGAGTGGAAGAGAGATAGATGCGGCACAATCCGAACGGTAGGCCGATCGTGCCTCTCTATCGCTTATCCGCGCTCTCGCTCGCACGCTTGCCTTCGGTGTAACGCGACAAATGGGACAATGAGTCATGTTTTTTCGTGCGTGCAGCGGGCGTTCATCGATTTATAAGACGTTGTCACGTCAAAAAAAAATAATAACCACCCCTTGTCTCGTTTATGCCACACAAAGTATAACATACCTACGATTTCTATTTATCACAGGCTTACAAGGTATTATATAAAAAATCCTCAGAGATATGATATAATAATATCATAAAAGTTATTCATAATACTTCTCGGACATTACAAAAGGCTTGTATATAATATTCTTGTGATATTATCTCCATTATACTCACTCTCACAGTGGGTTGACCTCTTACCTGGAAGATTCATCAGAATTATGACATACACGCTCGGATCTGACCATGCCCTTTAATAAGCGAGAGATTTAATCTTCGGGAGACTGTCCTTGAAAAATAACTCGTAGGCCGAAGGGGGGGTTTAAAAAATACCCCATGGTATGGCTTTATTGGTATAGACTGCAATAAAAAAATGATTGATTATACTTTGACGTATCTTTATTAAGCACCTTAGTGCATGGCTAAAAGATCAGTCCCGTGCAGCTCTGTCTCGGGCCAAGTAAGTGAGGAGTAAATTCGTTTCTTTTCTTGATCGTATAGCGTTATGGAAGGCGGCTGTGAAAAACGGCTGCACACACATAACGGATGGGTGGTGGGACAACCAACTTGTTCACCCAAATATATAAAAATATATCTTTATACATCGTTCTATAAAAAAAATATATGGAAATCGATAATTTTCCTATAATTATTCATATTTTAAGTCGTGCATGAATGAGACAACCTGGTCGTATTCTTGTTTATTCTATAATGGCGATGCGAACTGTGAATGCGACTTCTTATCTATACCTTTTAATGTAAAAAGCATCCTTAGACTTACTATCGCAAAGTTTGCTTAAGTAATGAAAGAGGCGAAACACGTGTCACAGTTAGTTACACAATACGTGGAATAATCAAAGTTATTTTAAATTTTATATTAAAATGAACTTCCACAAAGTTACCGCCGAAACCATCGAAAATATTAAAAATCATCCATTTGATTTGGAATTTTTGTTGAAAGAAGCGCGTTTGAGATAAGATAACGTTATTTTATTCCTGAAGTTTTAATCCTGCCAATTGTTAGACAGTATAATTGTTTTTCGGCCAATAATAATCCGACAAATTTTCTTTTTTATTTAATTGCGACGAAACTAGTCTATTAAAATCATATTTTTTTACTTCAAAAGTGCTGGTAAAAGCTGTTGGTGGTCGCAGCCAAATGGTCTGGTGGCCGCACATGAGAACCACTAGTCTAGGTTGTTGAAAAGTTAATCGCTGGACTACGCGTTAGTAATAATGTTTTTCTCAAAAAAGCAAACCGTCATTGTATGGTGCCTTGCAAAAGCAGACTAAAGAAGATCTCCGTCAAGCAAACTATGGCTATAGGATGACGAGCCTTCTTTTTGATGAGTTTTTTTCGCAACATATTCCGTCATAAGTAGTCAGAGATGGTTAATTTACTTTTTTTACGGGCATAAAAATAGTTCCACACTTACCATTGACGTGATTTAAGAATGCTAGCATATTTAAGTACGTAATAATACAGTATTAAACGATAAATAATAAGTATTGGCAATCTTAGAAAACATAAACTTCAATATATGTAAATGTTACAGTGAAACTGTATTCTAAGTAAATTGACCGCCCCATGCTTGTCTGTGGTTCTCTTTTTATGATTTTGCTTCATTGAAGCAAACCAAAATATTAGGCCGGCAAATCATCGACTTGGGCCAATAATTTCAATGATCGTGACCAGTGTAATCATGTTGTCATACAAATCTAGTACTTGATACATTTTCACTGAGAATACAGTTTCACTGTAACATAAATATATTATCCCGATGTGTAGAATGTAGATCTTCAAAAGAAGTTCTTCGAGGGGATATGCTTATAGCTCAGTTTCTCTACGTCTCTTTTTCTAATACAGTTGTGATATGTATAAAGAAAAGGATAGAACAGGACTAGCAGTCAGCTAACCGTTCTCTTTTTTTTTTTTCGATTGGATGGAGATTCAAGCTCTGAGGCGCGTTAGCTTCAAAGTTCTTCGTTTCTCCTCTGTCTCTAAGTTTAGTTTTTATATTCAATTTGCTTTACTTCCCATCGTTGCTGACCGGAGGGCGCGATCTTCCATATTCTTCTGTACTGACAATCCACAGTGAAGCCAGTTCAAGAAGTCAGCTTACTTTATCTTTATATAGGGTCATCGAGAAGAGTGGTTCTCGGTCTGAAACGATTTTCAGATCCTTTCTTGTCATAATTATGCATTGTCTGAAAGGCGTTATGTTAAAAAATTATAAAACATTGTTTGCACCTATTCCACAGTTAATTTATTAAGATCAGGACCGGGTTTGCTCATCACTGAAACACCAGTTGAAAATGCTCGCGATGAGCGAAAACGGACCTGATGATAATAAATTTACTGTGGAATTATTATTTGTCTACAACAGTAATCGTATTTCATTTATATAGTTAACATAGCCAAATATTATATTTATGCCCATGTCCATGGTCCTCCAACACGATGATTATTGACTTTTGTTTACTTATAACCGATGAAGGTGATTTTCAAACATTGCAAAATGTTTCTTTACAAAAGTCAATAAGGTACAAAATAAAACATATTAATAAATAACGAATTCTAAATGATGAACATCAAAACTAACACTTTCGATGGATTCGGCGGTAACTTTGTGGAAGTTCATTTTAGTATAAAATTTTCAAAATAAATGGTTTAACCCAGCCCCTATCTAATTAATTGCATCTCATTAGTAGTATAATTATTTGTTTGCTTAGTTTTGATTCCCCTCCTTGCTTCCCGCAAAAAGGAAAAATCCCAAACTACATTTTGTAATTCTATCATTTTAAAATATTAGAATCAATCTTTGCGATAGTTAGTCCGAAGCTGCCTCTGAGAGTGGCGAAACACGTGTCACCGTTAGTTTCACAATACGTGGACTAATCAAAGTTATCTTATATCAAACAAACAGTTTTCGTGTCAACGTTTGCCTCAATTAACACTGGTTTTATTAGAACGAGCTTTTGACCAAGCAAACTACTTTGTAATTGAGATCAAATTTCACTTTTACTGTCGTCAAATCTACATATTGTCAATAATTAATTAAAACTAATAATATAACAACACCATTAATAATTTTTAAATAATAATAAATAAACATATTGTATATCATACTAAGTAATGTTATAAGAAACAAATTTGGCACCATAATGAGGCTGATTTGCAAAATGCTTAAGGCTGCTTCATACGGGCAACTTTATCAAATTTTAACACAACAATACATAATGCCTGTTCAATCAATCATACGTTTCGAAAGTGTTATAGGCATTTTTTTAATTGAGGTGTATTTAAATGTTTTTTTCTTCAACTTTGCTTTCAAATAGTTCAGTAGTATGTAATTATAGCTTACTTGATTTCATAACAATTAAATTATGAATGCTTCACTTTTGGATCGTTAGAAAGTCCAATATTACGATAACACCTAAACCTTTGTTTGTGCGGTATATGCATTTGAGAAAAATCGCACAAAAAAAATATGACAGAATATGGGAATATAACATGTAAAGGGTATTTCAATAGGGACGCTCAAAATATGTTACTTTGTCCTGCTGAGTAGATTATTCATTGTTTAGGTCAACCAGTTTGGTAAATAATCAACACCTACCTGTACGTCATCAAAATACAATATCTGGTGAAAACATTGCTGCTGTGTGTGAAAGTGTACAGGAAAACCCAAGGCAGCTTATTTCTCGTTGTTCACAAGAAGTTGGCTTTTCTGCGACTTCAACTTGGCGAATTTTGAATCGAGCCTTATGTCTGCACCCGTATACAATCCAACTAACCAAGGAACTTCAGGTAAACGACCACAGACAACGCCTGATTGGGTTCTGGAACAGTTGGAAGTTTACCCAAATTTGTCAAAAAGTCAACTTTAGCGACATGGCCCATTTTATAATGAATGGATATTGGCAGACATTTGATGCTATATTCCATATTTAATGCCGTAAAATATACTTACAAATGAAATTAACATTTAGTCGAAATCTCCAAACAATTTGTTTTATTTACATTTCAAAACTAAGCGTCCTTATAAAAAGACCCTTTACAAGGATGCAAGTGTCAAGTACAAATAAACAGGTGAAATACTGGAATTTTCACGTGCAGTATGTTAACAACGCGCTGTTTATTACGTTTTCCATAAGTACGTTTACATAGTCCCAAAAAATATTTTAAAAAAATGCAATAAAAAAAACCACATAATTTTGAAATCGTATAAAAAAAGTCGCACAAAAGTAGGATGAGTGTAGTAAAAAATAAAAAAGTTTACAATACGTGGAAAGAAAATGCATGTTAATTAACAACGCGGATGAAGGTAGAAATTATTTTGCTTCAACAAAACCTACTCCCAACCAGTGTTCCCTATAAGCTGCGCGGTTGCGCATTAGTTTTAGAACCCCCACGCACTCGTTCCAGTTGGGGCTCACTCGAATATTTGATAAATTTAACAACCTGACAAATAAATGTAGTTCAAAATATTTAAAAAAGCATAAATTAAATAAACATTTCTTTGGCATTAAGTATATATAATATTAGACTTTACATAAAATTTCGACTGAAGGTGCTTGATGGAATTTCAACATCTAATTTGAATCGTTTGAATGGTGTACTTTTTCATTCCCTGATGGGTAAAAAAATCCACCGGGCTTGCAATCCCTATTCATATAAAACCACTCTATTCATCATGATAAATTTTGTAATATATCATAGTTTTTTTATCAATTTAATTTGAATAATATTCATATATTTGCATAATTTATTCGCATTTTTATCTTACCGTCATTAGTTATTGTTATTATTCATGTCCCGTCGGAAAAAATTGGGAGTCCAGATTTGCGAGAGATGTAATTTGGGATTTTCAAAAATTCGCAGATTGCTGCTAATTTACCATTTTACCAAATTACACCCTGACGATGTCCGAATCTTGTGCTTCTGGTAACATTCCCAGATCTTCGCAATAACTGAGATTATGTTGGAAAAACAGTGGCGTTCTAAAGAATCAAGTGGTTGGTTTTCTACAACGCTTACATTTGTGAAGCATGTTATGAAATATGTTACAATCATTATTAAATATCTGGGCCGAAATACAAGAAGTACATTTGTCAGATTTTGGCCATTATTCAGAAAATTATTTAAAATACTACTTTTATTTATTTTAAATTAATGAAATATAAAGACAGCTAATTTGTATGTCAAAATAATGTTGCAGCATACTCTGCACCAATAAATGTCTATGTTAACATCAATCAGTGATGCACAACCTTTTCGCGTAAGGGCCAGCTTATTAATTTTTAGATTGTTCGACGGCTGCATGCGTAAAAATGATAAAATAATCGCTATTTTTAGTGACATGCGACATTGAAAATTTTATTATTTCTTTTGTTCTTCCATCGTACGTGAAAAATCTGAAAAAAGGTGATTGATATATTGCATATGTGGCACTCTTCAATTGTTATAAATATCTGTTTAAAATTGTGTTTCATTTATTGAAAAACCTATTCACTTTAATATGCGTACACTGCATTTTTATGATAAAAATATTAACACATTTTTGGTACTTTTTCCACATGAGATTTATTTCATCAGGACCGGTTTCGCTCATGGCGAGCATTATCAACTGAGTTGATAATGTTGATAATGCTCCCCATGAGCGAAACCGGTCCTGATGAAATAAATCTCATGTGAAAAAAGTACTAAAAATGTGTTATTATTTTTATTATAATGCCTTTCCACCTAGTATTGACAGTGAACACCTTAAAAGTGAGCATTTTTATGACCTAACTTACGACAATATCAGTTTACACCAACCCTGCAAAATTTCTCGATTTTTGAAAATAAATTATCCAAATAAGATTTTTTTTTAAATTTTTATTTCAATTCATACTACAATGTATAAGCCGCATAAAATATTTAAAAAAAAACATGTTCTATTATAAATTTCAAAGGAAATTACATTTGTGTACATTATAAAATTATATTAGAACATATAAATTAATTATCTTATTGGATTCCAACATGAATTTATTTGTCATCCGGCCCGCCAAGTTTTTAATAGTCAGAACTATGCTGTGTTTCGGTCACAGTTATCAACTATTCAACAAAGTTTTCGCGGATCTAAATGTATACTTATTTTGAAATAACTATCCTTTAAAGAAGTTCATTTTACATTAGGTATGGTATCAAAAACGTTCGACATATTTGCTGACATTTATGTCTATTTTTCATTCTGCACGGACAGCACTGGCAGCGAAGCCTTCCTTCGGGATCAAAGGTATGATTAGCGATCAAAAAGTTTTTTCTTATTCCAAAGGCTGCGGTAATATTTAAATTGGATTCTTTTTCGGAAGCTTGCAAACCAGATACCTTACAATGCGGTGTATATTTATTATTTCCTGGTTTTAAAAATAATAAAGTATACTTAAAACATTCACTACATGGTTTTTTTTGTAAATTATTTATTAAATAAACTCTCTTTTGATCCCAGTATTATACGTTGAATAAATAATTCATTCATAAAAAAAAAAAAACAGTAATTCAATATAAGTGATATTTTTTAAAAACCCTTTGCACAACTCAATATATTATTTTTTTCCTTCCAGCAACTCCTCAATAGATTTGATAAATCAGGGCTGTGGAGTCGGTAAAAAAAAGTCCAACTCCGACTCCAGCATTTACCGAAACCACGACTCCGACTCCGACATTGACCAAAAACACGACTCCGACTAAAAAAAGGTTAATATCGTCGTTTTTTTCCCCTAATTTTCCTATTTATGTGTATTCAATTAAATATCAACCCTATCAATACGGCCAAAAGCCAAATTTGACATATTAAATGCAAAAATAAAAAGTTCAAACTTTTCAAAATTTCCGACTCCGACTCTGACTCCACAGCCCTGTGATAAATAATTAATATCACAGGGTGTGCGTATTTATTCGTATGGTCAAACGAAATACGGGAAAATATACCACATTATGACATTTTACAAACTTTAACCCCGTGTCTTAGGTAAGCGACGCGAACCGGCAAGCGAATTTAGGCGAATCCAGTCAATTTAAAACGTGGTTGATCAAAGGTCTTATGTGCCATCGCTCGGCCAGACGCAATTAACGCTCTGGTGAGCTTGGACCGTTTGATATTTTCAAGCGATTCGCTTGCGCCATGAGGCGACTTACGACATATGCCGTCCTGACCGGATCGCTTCGCCCACATATGACACTTGCATGGGCCAGGACCGTTTGATATTTTAAAACTCTGCCGCTTTCAAAGCGCGCCGGATCGCTTCGCCCACCTAAGATGCAGCGTAACTTAGGCGCACCCATCCAATAAATACGGTTTTCAAAATAAAGATAAATTAAAATTAGTAAAAAATATTTTTCCAACTATGTTGTACAATGTCTAGCAGGACTCGACATAGAAGTTGCACGCTAACTATACGATGTCAAGCTAGACTCGACATAGGAGTTCTAGGAATTAAAGCAAATTGCTTGTGATTTTGTGATGCCAAAAAAACTGTATGTAAAATTATTTAGAACAACATAAGACGCATAATAATACGGATAATAAAAACAGGACAAAATCTTCTTTTAAACAGATATGTATAATAATAATATACAGTAGATATTGAGACGACCAGGGTTTCTTCCTCAATCTGACAGTAACAGACATCATCCTTCCAAGGCGTTCGGTGACGGGACTTAGGGACAGGATGGGAAGAAAGGTATCTCTTGCAAAGATTTCAATCGGTATTCTCTTTGCCGAAACTCTACCTTAGAGTCGGGTAGTTTATTCTACACAAAATTAGATTACATTGTTTATAAACCACAGAAACAATTGCAGTGAAAACTACATTTTATAGCGTAAGAAGACCAAAACGATTATACTGCGACTTCCTACCGTCCGATGGTAGGAGTTTCGGCTTGGGATGAACGATAACGACTGACTTTATTCGACTTGACTTGACTTTTGTAAGGGCAACTATAACGGGGACTTGGGCGTTAGCCTAATCCCTTTCATCTTTCATGGTTTTAGTGTTGTGGAAAATCATTGTAGCCGTTGCGGCATTTGCTTCGGCGGTGAGGTGGTGTCGGTTTCTTGAGGGTGGTCGCCCAGAGCGGTGATGCAATAACCTCGAGTGGAATTTTTTTTGTTTTATAGTTTTTTTTGGGGGCTATGTTATTTATTATGATTTTTTATAGATATTCATGTCAGCTGTGTTATGCAGCTGGACTTTATTCGGCTTACGAAGCCGTATTTATACAGTTCGATTCTAGTGTGCAAAAGAGCTCAACCAATCGAAGCGAAGCGTTTGCGCCTGAGCTTGACCAATCGCGCCTGAGCTTGACGAGAGACGTCGGTTACAAGATTTTGTGAATTTATTCGCGTTATATTAATCGTTTAGGTCTTATTATCATTGATTGAGGTGATAATAAGATCGTTCGAGAGAGTCCTGATGACCTACAATATCAGGCGGTATCAATATGTATTATTATATGTGTACTTTCTTGGATTGATAAGCATGAAACTTCATCACATTTAAGGGGTTATACGCAGTTGAAAGGCTCAAAAAAAACATTTATTTATGATTTTTTAGTTTTTATTTATCAATTACAAGTGATGGTTATTCAAATAGAGCCTACTTTCAAGAATACAATAGCGCATCAATCATGAAAAAATATTAACCCTTCCGGTCCTATGTCGAATCTCATTCGACATCGATTTCTTCCTCGTGGGTCCTATGTCGAATATCATTCGACATTTTTTGTTCTTCATTAGTATTGAGTCAATATGCAAGTTCACATTTTTTTTCACAAGTACCTATTACAACCGTATTTTGAGCAAAGGACCAAATGATTTTTTGACGCTTAGAATATGTAACTGTTTAAACTGTTTACTTGGAAGGGATACAAAAGGGTCGTTTTAGGGGCTGGCACGGCCTGCATGGAGTAATTGCCGCACAGGCGACACAACTTTTTGAAATACCGAACTATTACCGATAAAAACTATTGTTCTAATAATTCTAACTAGCAAAAATGCCTAAAATTTAAAAATATCGCGTTGGCAAAAAATTTGAATCTATAAGATGAAGATTGTATAAATGAACTGGACCATTGAATGGAGTGAATTTGAACTATTTGTTGACAGTGAAAATGAAGACCTTAGCTGTATTTTTTTTAAATATATATATTAATGACATTACTATGTATATTTTGAAAATCAATTTAATTTGTACCAAAAATTTAGTTTTTATTAAAAAAAATAAAAAAATATTAGATTCTCTCAAAATAATGAAAATTTATAGTAGACCCACTGGAACGTTTTTTTTCTTTTTTTGTGGACCGGAAAGGGTTAATGTGCACCGATCTTGTAGAAGGTGTTCCAAACGACCTCTAAAAAAAGGCGCTTGGCGGTGATCTCCATTTCGGCGGCTTGGATTATCTGAAATCAAAAAATATGGTGAATTCTTTTGAAGGATAGATTAATGCAGGTATTGAACGAAGGAATAAGAAAAAATTTGATTTTTGACAAAATGGCGTCTATTTGTAAAAAAAACGATTTTTTGAAAATTCTAACTGCGTATAACTCCTTAAGTGAGGATTTCGACTGAGGGTGCTTGATGGAACTTCAATATCAAATTTGAATGCCGAAGATGCCGAAAAGCAAAACCCGGGTCGTTGGCGACAAAATCTTTTTAAAGATTTTTTGAATTCCCGTTTTTCCAGGACATATTACCAAATAATACACCCTTTTTTTTGTATTTTGCTTCAATTTATTTGCTTAATTGTAATACGAATTGTTTGTCATAGATGTAATTCTTACTTATCTTTTGTATAAATATCACTGTTTCGTTGTATTTCTTATCATTTGACAATGCTCGCCATGAGCGTTACCGGTCCTGATCCAATAAATTTTATGTGGAATAAGTGTTAAAAATGTTTTATTATTTTTATTATAAAGCCATTCCACCAAGTATTGACAGTGAACACCTTAATAGTGGACATTCTTATTAATTTTGACGGTGATTCCCAGACGTCCAACGATTTCAAAATTGGTATTGAATAATTATACTCGAGGAACTAACATTGCTTAATTTATCTCAATATTTTGAAAGCATTATGGCGTTTTTCATGTCTAATTGAAGTCACTTTACGCAAACAAAATTGTTCATTCAAAAATAATTAAATTTTGTAATTTTGACAGTGAAGCCACTTGAGGGATATAAATTTTGATTAAACCTGATTCCCTTGTTGGATATTTCAATTTTAATTAGTTTAAAATAAATATTAATTTGTTTTCTTGTGTAAAAGTCTCTTAGGATAATAAAATATTATTTAATTTTGTATGGTAATTTAAGATAATTAAAAAGCACATTGACTGAGAAGAGACGATTGCAAAGTTTTTGTCCATTATTACCAAAAGTTTTATTCTATTCTTACAAGTTAGGAGCGATATTTCAATACATATCGTTGGCCGAAAAATATACATGATTTAAGTTAAGTTAAGTTACTAAATTTATGAATAGTTTATATAGAAAAACAGTAAATAACATGACATCATTATTACTTGTTCATTTTAAAAACCATACGACGTTAGACTACTTCTCAGTTGGTTCAACTAACTTGTGTTCATCGATATATCATTTAATGTAAGATACAAACATAAAATTGATATAAATATATAGCAAATAATTAATATGGACGGGTTAAATATTTTTCATAACCCTCATAATCGTTAGATTGGAAAAGTATTCTGCTCCACTTTACCCGTAAATCGACTAAATTACTAAAATTCCCCATTTAATATTGTATTTTTTTGAATTTCATTGTTAGTGAACGTTTTTACTACATTGGTTTATATTTTTTTTTTATGGAGTAGCTACTTTTTATAATAGGTCTATTTATTTTGATTTATGTTCTTTAAATTTGTTGCATTTTTCTTTACCGATTGTTTGTCATGCATAGTGTTTGTACACATAACGCTGCATGGTTTTATTACTTATCAGGTAATAATGCTCGCGGTGAGCGAAACCGGTCCTGATCCAAGAAAAATGAATGTGAAGTAAGGCCAAAATATGTCTTAAATATTTTTAATTTAATTTTTTAATTTTAATTTTAATTTTTTTAAAAAATATTTGGCATTACAGCTTGCGCCAATGCGCCAAATATTCTGAGTTGTGAAAGTCACACGAGATTAACTCGATGGTAAATAATGTATCAGTTGTGCACAAAATCAACGAAAAATAACATAACACCCAGCCCAAGATCTTTTTTTTCAATTGAAAAAATCTAACCTTGCCGGGGATTGAACCCGGGCCCCCCGATCGCTAGGACAAAGCTCTTGCCACTAGACCACAGGGACCGACAGTGAACACCTTAAAAGTGATACATATATTATAGTTATATTTTGTAGCATATTTATTATTTATTTACATGTAAATAGTATGTGTTGTATTAATTATATCGCGACTATTTTAAAGAATCAAGTGTTTTACATTTGAGTATCAAATATATAATTAAAGAAGTAAAAAACGCAACTAACGTAGTTTCCGTTTTGCTTCCCAATACTGCTCTGGAACCACATAATTTCAACCTCAGATGTTACAAAAAAGCACAATTTTTCCGTATAATAATACAAACTCGTGTACGTGAGCTTTTATAAAAATATCTCGTTGCGGAATCAGAATGCCTTTCTACGCGTACAGAGCTTTAGCATTTATTTTAAATTCAGGAATGAGTTACAAAATTTTGACGCATGCAAAAAATAATGAGCTTTTTTGAACAATGTTACGCCCACATTTTTTGGTCGCTGACATTGTCTCCTCATCACAATTCTGATTACAGCCGAGTTATTATCATCAGAAAATTAATGATTCTGTTGCCAGTGATGAAATTCTACACAAAGCTTTCTGCATATTCATAATATATACAAACAATTCTTAAGAGTAAATAATGTTGCCTTGTTTATTCATAGTTTTCTTTTCTTCTATGAGTTTTTAATAGGGCTGTGGAGTCGGATTCGGAGTCATGGAGTCGGGTTTTTTTTCCGGAATCGGAAATTTTGAATATTTTTTTTATTTTTGCATATAATATGTAAAATTTGGCTATTGGCCGGATTGGTTGGTTGAAATATAATTGAATATACATAAATAGGAAAGGTAGTAAAAAAAGTGACGAAATTTAACTTTTTTTAGACGGAGTAGGAGTCGTGTTTTCGGGAAATGCTGGAGTCGGAGCCGTATTTTTTTTACGACTCCAAAACCCTAGTTTTTAATTTTCAAAATTTTATTACATAATATTATATAATATATGTTTATTTTTCAAATAAATTAATCATTTTCACGGCAGTTTATCATTTTATATAGATGATTAAGAATAAAACTTTGTTAATGCCAATTCCGTCATATATATTGTTGAGGATAAATACGTATTATGGGATTAAATATCTGAATAAATAATGAAAATTTAAAAATATTTTCATTCTTAAATGTCAAATATAAAGCACTTCGATTTGAATAAGGGTGCCCCTGGAGTGAGTCGAGCACGTCTTGAAAATGCCACCTGAAAGTGGAACACTCCATTCTTTGTGTTTGACAGTGTATTTTAAATATATCCAATTGAGTTGGTTATAAATAGGATCTGGACTCCTTCAAGTCCTTCAACAAGTTCTGCCACTTGGTGTTTTTGTATCTTTTTATAATTTAAAAATATCTGGCACCGGTGTATATTTCAGGGCTGTGGAGTCGGTAAAAAAAAGTCCGACTCCGACTGCAGCATTTACCAAAACCACGACTCCGTTGGAGTCAGCCAACTCGGCCCTGAAGAAGAAGAGAACAATATTTCAATATTGAAAGTGATCTTCGAGCTGTAAGAGGGTGAAACGAAAGGATTCATATTTATTTTTTTGGATCAGGACCGGTCGCAGGGCTGTGGAGTCGGTAAAAAAAAGTCCGACTCCGACTCCAGCATTGACCAAAAACACGACTCCGACTCCGACTAAAAAAAGTTTATTATCGTCATTTTTTTCCTAATTTTCCTATTTATGTGTATTCAATTAAATATCAACCCTACCAATCCGGACAATAGCCAAATTTGACATATTATATGTAAAAATAAAAAGTTCAACCTTTCAAAATTTCCGACTCCGAGTACGACTCTGGCCAAAAAGCTCCGACTCTATGACTCCGGCTCCGACTCCACAGCCCTGGTACATTTATTACAATTTCTAGCATGAAATGATGACCCATCCGTTCTCAATAGTCTCATAAATCTTCGATCTTAAAGTTACGATTACAAAGTAGAAAGTGCTTCTTTCACAACCGTGACAGAATTGAAGATGGATCTTTATTTTTTATGTTGCAAATATTTTGCGATGGGCTTTAAAGGAAAACTTTTACTCCTCACCACAATACCTTCCTGTCACAATTTTATGACGAGGGTCGTGGCGACTCTAAAATGCCAAAGTTTATTTTATTTCCACTTTCATTATGTTTTCGACTTATCAAATTTCAGTGAAAAAGCTTTGGTTTTTCATTCATTGTGTATCAAATCGACTTTTATAATAAAATTACTTTGGTGTGTCATATATTTTTTTCCATCTTAGAAGCATTTTTTACCATATCCGGTCCCAGTAGGGAGGATGTCAAACATTATTGGATTATGTATGGAACATGTATGTAAATATATATTTCAACAACTTTCATTCCCGATATGAAACATAACGATCTTTTCGTAGGAGAATTTAAAAAATACTACGTTAAAAATAAATAATAATAATAAAATCGTTGATTGGCTCGGGTCCATGGTGTAGTGGTTAACTCGTTGACTTCCGTGACGAACTTCACGGGTTTGAGTCCCGGTACGAGCGGCATTTCTTCAGCTGATTCAAATTCTGTTCAAAGTCATGGGTGTTTTGCTGTCTAAATTTTGCTAAAAATTCCCTCCAACCCATCCCATCCAATAATCGAGGCCTAACGAGAACGAAAAGTAAAGCGTTATTCATTTCCTAGCCCTTAACTTTTCTTTCCATACTCCTATCAAATCTTAAGATATTGAGCGACGAAGTAACAACCAGTTTTCGTAAAAAAAACAACTCTAGATACTTCTATGAGGAGGCCATTTAATCCAAATTGGAAGTGGACATTGATTAAAAAAAAATAATCTTGATCTTGGAAAGTATGGCTTTGTAACTTCTCATTTTAAAGATTCCACTGGTTTAATATTTAATATATTGGTAATTATATAAGCAGCAAATTAGAATTTTTTGAATTTTGTACTTTTCTATGAGTTTTGTCGCTAACGACCCGGGTTTCGCCTTTCGGCATCTTCAGGCATTCCAAGTGCACGGATGTACTTGAACTGACGCGTAGTAAACAGTTTGTATCGTTTATATACAAAAATATAAGTAGGTAACTAAAATGTAAATTAGCGAAATTTGAATGAATACAAGTCTCAATGATTTAAGTGTGTTTGTTATAATTACGGGGATTTTTGAAAATATTAATGACCAGATGATAACATAAGAATATTTAAAATAAATCTAGGGTCCTATCCGACCTCTCGTTAATGAGTTGATTGATTTCAAGCCTTTATTATTATATTACATTAATGATAGTAAGTGAATTTATATTTTATAATAGCAAGTGCTTGAATTGTAAATAAATGACAATTATTAATAAATGACAATAAATTAAAAATAACAATTATTTAAAAGGGTACAACAATGGCGAACTAGGCAAATAAAGTTGCTCGTTCAAAATCGCCAGACCGTTGAGCTGAGCTCGATTAATCTCTAAGATTTCTTGATAAAATAGTTTAAACTCACCCCTGTTAGTATGTAACAACTCAATACTAACATTAACAAAACTCATGGAAAAGTACAAAATTCAAAAAATTCTAATTTGATATTGAAATTCCATCAAGCACCCTCAGTCGAAATACTTAATTAAATAAGCAGCGTTGATTTCAAGTGTCATACCAGATTAAAATGAATCATTCGGTTAGAAAAAATCAAATCTTTTTTTTTTCATTTCAAATTTCTGTAACGTTGCGATTATGGCATTTTATTTTATTTCATATAAAAATAATATTCTGTTACACAACGATTAAATTATTGTGAAAGTTTCGCTGATTAGTTATCTCTGTTAGATAGTAAGTTCGTTATAAAATTTCGATAAGGAAACGTATGTCCATTGTGTTAAAAAATGTGATAATCCGTTGTGCTTTTTCGAGCACGAAAAAAAATACACTGAACCCTTTCATAAATAGAAAACGATCGATGGCAAAATTGAGTTCGGGGAAAAAAAGCATGCCTTTATCGCGAGATGATAAAGCAGTCTGTCTTGGCTGATGACCCTAACACCAGGACCGAAGTAAGGAATGTTGTTAAAATTATTAAACTCTGATTAAAATTAGTAGTAATTTAGAAATACTCCACCGTGTAATTAAAAAGGGCTTAAAGATGAATAATGTAGAATTTTTAGAAATAAATAAAACTCTTAACAAAAAAGAAGTATTATCAAATAATATTCTTAATTCCTATGGTTGCTCGCCACTGCTTACATTATAATCAATTAATAGGTTAATCACTTACCTATCTGATGACGAGTTCTATTTTTATGCATTACTAGTATTGCTACCCGACGTAGCTAGGACTAAGCGACCAATAATTATTTAATGTTATATCATTCGACATAATTATATCACAAAATCTAACATCCAAAATAAAGTTAAAATAAAATCACAAACTTTATTTAATTTGATGACAGCAGATTTTATTTTAACTCTATTTTGGATGTTAGATTTTATGATATAATTATGTCGAATGATATAACATTAAATCATTATTAATCGCTTAGTCCGAGCGACGCCGGGTAGTAATACTAGTTTAATATATTTGTTGATAGCTATTTCGGCTATTGTTTATAACTATAGTTCTGACGAAGGCGTAAGCCGAAATAGCTATCAACAAATATATAAAATAATTTATGTAGAACTAAAATACATTGTTATTTTTCTTACTGTATTATTATGGAGTTCTACCAAGTAAATGCCTACTAAATCAATATAATAATAATTATATTCATTGATTATCGATAAGTCGAAAAAATACTTAAAAATTAAATTAAAAATAAAAATCTTTTTTTGTATCTTAGTTCAGCCCTGCTCGATTTAGTGTCTTTTAACAGTCAGCTGTGCGCTCTCATTGTTACGATGTATCAGAATCGGCAGCCATCTTGCTTTACAGATTATTTCACAATACCTCCCATTGTTAAACATACATGAAAGAATTAATAAAATAATTATATGTGCATTACATTTGCCTGTCGAGCCGAGAGATCAACGTCATTGGTTTCGGTGAAGACCCTCACGTGAGTATGAGGACAAACAGTTTCATGAATTGATTTTTGAAACAAATTATCTATTTTTATTTGAAGGCATCATCGATGTCTGTACTGTCTAAAAAACTCCCACCCATCCGATCATTAACCTTTCAGACGCCCGTGGCGAGATACGTTCGCGCTGTGTTTTACTTTAACACGCCCGTGACGTACGATATACGCGGTACCATTTTGGAGCGTTTCTCTGAATGAAATATTTATTTTTACAACATAAATACATACATCGATTAATGAATAAATCGCGAGGATAAAGGGATCCCTTGAGGCAAAATCAGGTTTCCCGAAATTCGTAACATGTTTGATAGTTCGCGACACGCAAGTTGGCGCGATGCATATTGGTTATTTTAAGTAATCATTTACTTAAACTATAAATACGATTTTTTTATTTATAGCTACAAAATTTTTTATACATAAAGATTGAATATATCTTGTCGCTATTTTTTGACAAGGGTGTTGTGACTTTTGAGATTTTTGAGATTTTTGCATATTTTAGCGAAATCGGATAGAAGAAAGTATTTTGATGGGCTTCGATTGATTTCTTTTATATTTTAATGCTTGCTTAACATATTTTTACCAACGGGTTTTATTGTTTAAACATTATTGTAGTCTTGGGCCGTGGGCTTTCAAGCTGGACTATTGAAAAGTTAAAAACGGAACATAGAAGGAGCTGAACTTACCCCTAGTCGTGCATATGTCGACATCCGAAGCAATACTGCTTATTTAAAATCTTAAAAATTCTTCCTAGTGAGATCCCCATTGACAGACTGCTTCTATTCTTTGGATGAACAATAAGCTCATGTGCACAACTTCTCAAAAAAAAATATCAGGATCATTCAATTTAACAATTGGAAGAATGGTAGAATCCTCAATTTGACCCTTTTGGTAATAAATGAATATACAACGTCTCAACTCAGTTTCTTAAATCGGTTTTAACAACAGTAGACTAATTTAACTGCACGATGGTTTAGGGATTTTGAGAACGGCATTTTACCAGTTAAAAACTTATTCGTCTATTTCTGACTCATCTAACGCGAGGTATGAGTATTATACGCTACATTGGTGTGAATAATTTTTTTTTTTTGATCGTGTTGCCCTACAAAAAATTCTCTAGTTCGTGACTGACAATTTTAGACCGAGTCAAAAAAACAAGTGTGGCCGATTTTGCGTTCAATTCTCAACACCTTTTTATGCTCAGGTGGACAGTCTATTGTCATTTTGCTCTCAAAGTTCAATCAACCTCGCACAGTGAGGTGCCTATAGATATAAAACTCTCTTAAAAATAGTACATTAGATTCAAATGTTTCGGACACAAATTTGTCATATATGTACGTATAATCATTATTATATAAAGTGAGAATTCTATTCCAACTCATTTTCAAAGCGAAATCAGTGAAAAAAAACACAATCATTACCCTCGACGCCTCGACTTTTCGGTAAATTATGGATATATGGTCACCGTACAGAATCTTAGTCTTCTCGAGCTAAGCTCAAAAAATTTATACATACTGGCTTATTCAAGTTCATCATAAGTCAGTTCAAGTACATCCGTGAACTTGAAATGCCAGAAGATGCCGAAAGGCGAAACCCGGGTCGTAAGCGACAAAACTCATGGAAAAGTACAAAATTCAAACAATTCCAATTTTATAATTAAAATGACATGACCTTATAACACTAAAATAAGGGAATGTTCTCTATGATATATTAGCTGAATGCGTAGGTTGATTAAGCATACAATTTTCGGTAAATTATGGATATACGGTCACGGGACAGAATCCCTCTCGAGCTAAGCTCAAAAAATTTGTACGTGCTGGCTTATAATTTTATGTTTTGACTTTACTCTTTGAGTTCTTGTGGATTATTATAAAATGTAGAATCAAAATGATTACATCTGAAGAATATTACTGATTATTGTATGAGTTCTGAAAGAAGAATTTGTTTTTTAATATTTGCCTTTACTAAATTATTCTTTTTATTTTAAACAAATAATAAACTTATGTGACTGTCTCTATCTGTATAATATTATTATTTGTCTAGTTAATGGTTGCATTTTTGCTCCTGTAAATTAAAACAAATCGATTTCATACTAATTGCCAAGTATTCTTTAGGATCTTCTATTATAATAAATTTAAAAATTTTAGACGAAACAATTCAAAAAAAAATCGTAAGCCTTACATTCATTTCATTTAATGTGCTTATTTTTCATAAATCTTTACAAAAATTCTGTCCCGTGACCTATCCATAATTTTCCGACTTTTCTACCCCATTTTTTTCAGCAAAGTCACGAATTAGGATTTCAGAATATTTTCTCATTCTATCCTGGAATGAAATGTACTCTTTTTAAGCCATTCATTGTTGGAAAATTAATAGCAACATTTGAATTCCAATAAGGATTTTCATAGAATGATAAAATTGCGGAGTTTCGTTCTGAATGTTTTGAAACCCGATATTCATTTCATTCAATTTCAAATGAAATCCCATGACTTTTGTCGCTATCGACCAGGTTTCGCCTTTCAGTATCTTCAGGCATTTCAAGCCCACGGATGTACTTGAACTAACGCGTAGTAAACAGTTTGCATCGTTTATATACAAAAATAAAAGTAGATCACTAAGTTTAATTTTTATGAACGTAATCCATATGAATTTGAGAAAATTTAATGTAAATGAGTTACAATTAATTATGTGGGTGCTATAACTATAATTCAATTTATTGATTTCAAGTGTTTGAGTTTATAATTGATGATTTTTATTTAAATGGGTATAACAATGGTGAGTTTGAAAGATTTTGTTGTTCGTTTAAAATTGGTAAACTATAAAGCTCAGCTATATTTATCTCTAGTATTTCTTGATAGAACAATTTATATTCGCCCGTATTTTTATGAAGCAAATCAGCTTCTGTATCTGCATCGAACGCGTGATTCTCGTATAGTAAAAGAAAATTCTAATAATATATCCAACAGTCTTCGAACAATTTCTAGTGGACCGTAAATATACTTTTACTCAACCTTAATACCTTCAACTTTTTCATTCATCAGTGATATTGAATTGTCCTATGTCAATATTGTGAACTACCCGTTTACAGAAACAAAACTATATGATAATTTATAAAAAATAGCTCTGATTTATATGCACGCCACTAATGAAACGCTTATGTAATAAATATTATATTATTTAAATACCCATGCATATTTTTATTTCCTTTTTGTACAAAGTTGAAAGTCATTTTAAGATTACAGTTATTTGAAGCAATTTCGCTATTGCCATATCGAAGATCTTCTCTTAGGTAAATTAAGTCATTCTGTCATTTATTTGCTTTTAGATTCTTGACCGTTTATTGCGAAAATTTGTTTTACCAATACGGCAGGTGAATTGAAGCATTATTTAGTCAAACGATAAATAATTTATTTTAAAACAAAACTGTTCAACATTTAATTAACATCAGTCATGAGAAAATATTATTACATGTTATTCTATAAATTTGAATTCATTTAAATTGAAAAATAGTCTTTTTGAAAAGACGTCTCATTTAAAAAGAGTAAAATAATTTACCAAAGGCGATTTATAATAGAAAACACTATTATCTAAAATATATTAACACACCTGCATTTTCAATTGATGAAAATGCTTACGTTGATTAAAACCGATCTTTAAAAAATCTTTTTTACCAAGTCCGCTCCCAACTTGGAGCATATGGACTCATTACGGAGTTTATCGCAACTTGTTTTTTCTACTAGAACTGCTTGTTATTCAGTTGTTCGACCTCTCTTTTTCGAAGAGATAAGGGGATTGAAATGATACGAAGAGGAGGATAGGACTCGTGGTTAGCTCATCGCTCTCGCTACGCATCGCTTTCAGGGATCGGATAGGCGGGAAGGGATTTTTAACAACACAGACACTCATTGCCGTCGAACAGAATCGATTTATCGACTGAAAAAATCTACTCATACCGGGACACGAACCCGCCGATCCGTCATGGAAGCCAATGACGTTGCGACCAGGAAAAAAAATACATGGCATTACAGCTGACGCCAATGCACCATACATTTATAATAAATACAGGATATTATACAAAAAAGCATAAAAATCAATCAACAGAGAATGGCATAAAAAACACAATGTACATAGAAATGAAGAGAGCAAAAACAAAAGAAAAAGGTTCACTGCTAAAAATGTCCATCTCAATAGTTAATTGATCAGCCGAACAGCCCTTGTGGCTGGTGACACAAATGACCTACGCGACAAACAAGTTCTCTCAAAAAAAAAACTTCTGTTTTTGGTTTCGACTTCTTGAATATGTATGTATGGGTTACCAACTCGGCCCTGAAGAAGAAGAGAACAATATTTCAATATGGAAAGTGATCTTCGGGCTGTAAGAAGGTGAAACGAAAACATTCATATTTTTTTTTGGATAATAGTCGCAGGGCTTTGGAGTCGGTAAAAAAAAGTCCGACTCCGACTCCAACATTCACCAAAAACACGACTCCGACTCCTGCTAAAAAAAGTTTAATATCGTCACTTTTTTTCCCTAATTTTACTATTTATGTATGTGTGTGTATTCAATTAAATATCAACCCTATCAATGCGGCCAAAAGCAAAATTTTACATATTAAATGCAAAAATAAAAAGTTCAAACTTTTCAAAATTTCCGACTCCGAGTACGACTCCGGCCAAAACGCCGCGACGACTCCGACTCCACAGCCCTGAATAGTCGTTTAAATTTCTAGACCGTATTTAAAATAGCTTTATTTATCACATACATTATTTTTTAATCTAATATTTGAATCATGTGTCTTTACTTCATAAAACTATTTTCGAAGACTGTCTTGTAGTACACTAACATAAAAAATGATGAAGGCTTAGTTAACATTTTAAATATATTATTACAAGTACATATAATATATACATAGTTGACCGGTACTGTGTTGGCAACTTCTGACTTCTCAGCAGAGTAAACTGTACTTTAAATAGTAATATACGAAATCTTCACAATCTAACAATCGATGTCTCCTTTTTTCGTCATAAAAAAAACGATTCGAATTGAATATTACACCTCATGTAATCGAATTCTTACATTTTCTCGTTAATTGTAAATGGAAATTTTATAGGAATCTTTAATATCCGGAGAGCACTACATAAATTTAAATCGAGGCGTTTAATTGCAAAGAATACCATTAAACCTTCTAACTTTATTATACTTTATATATATTGTAACTGTTTCTTAATTGATCGAGCTATTTTTTGTCAGTACAATACTCTCTTAGAAACGTTTATAAGAATACAGTGAAACCCCGATCTAACGTTCCCCCATTAACCGTTCTCTCGCGTTATTCGTACATTTTCTATAGTCTCGGCAAAACACCCATAAGAACAAGGTTAAAAAAATCCCGCATTATCCATTCCCCGATTTACCGTTTCGTTAAATTTGTCTTAGAAACACATTCGACTCCATCCCATCGGTTCGCAGTGAAGAACCGAAACTGCAAATGTGCTAGTTAGTGAGACATCACCCAAAACATTATGACCATACAATGTAAAAAATTGCACACATGCAGTGCTCAGTAAGTAAGACATACCGGAAACATTATGACCATACAACGTTAACAGTAGCACACTTGCAATTTCGGTTCTTATTTGTGAAGACTAGCGTCTGGTCGCTCAGGACGACCTCGACTTTAATGCGTATGTGCAGTGTGAGAGTCATTATGTGATACTACTAATGAGAGCTGCGAAGAAGAAGATGGCCAAGAATGCAATGATGAACCTGTAATTTTATTTGAAGAAGCGTTATTGGCTTTATATATCAAAAAATAGAAACATATGTCTTCTCCAATGACATAGATGAATCTGCAGTCAGGAAATCACTGTTAAAATTTGTTTTTGAAATGTTTTTATTTCATATTTTAAGCATTCCCGCATTGATCGTTTACCGCAAAACGTAGAATCGAGGTTTCACTGTACCTATCTTATTTATTTTGTCAATTCATTCTTTTATGTTACCCTAAGGAATCGTAAATTTCGTGTCACAAACTTGCCTCTAATAAAATATACTGGACTTATTTTTAATTTCAGCTAGAGTTTTTTGGTTACTTGGAAAATCATTTCCCATTGTTGTTTAAAATTGAACGTATTGGTTACGATATATGTGTTTATCACGTTAGAGGTCTGCAGGGGCCGAAATTTAAAAAATTACCCGGCCCGAACCCGAAGACCTCCGACCCGGCCCGGCCCAGGCCCGAGGATCATTTCCAAAACTCTTACCCGAACCCGACCCGAACCCGACATTTTGCAACCTTGCCCGAAACAAATCCGATTTTTTTTGAAAAGATGACTAATACGAGTACGTGAAGTTCAATATAGTATTAAATTTAGATTTACGATAATGGAAATTCGGAAATAGTCCGATTTTTGTTATATTTTGTTGTATGCTTGCGTCCGAGCCCGGCCCGGGCCCGAATCCAAACCTTCGTTACCCGGCCCGCGGGCCAAACCCGAGCCCGTGCATACCACTATATCACTTGTTCGAACGTGGCGTGTAAATAGGACCCAATCAACCCAACCATTTTGAGTGTAACAAGGATCTATGTGAAAAAACATTTTATAACATTTTACTAAAATCTCATTTGTCATGCCGCGACGTATAATCACTACTGCGATAAGCATCAACTATCAAATTAATTTTAAAATTTGAATCATTTGAATTTTGGACTTTTCCATGATTTTTATCGCTAACGAACCGGATTTCGCATTTCAGTATCTTCAGACATTTCAAGTGCACGGATTTACTTGAACTGAACTGTCAGTTCAAGAACATTCGTGCACTTGAAATATCTGAAGATGTCGTGAGGCGAAACCCGTGTCGTTGGCGAAAAAAATCATGGAAAAGTACAAAATTCAAACGATTCAAATTCAATATCGAAATTCCATCAAGCACCTTCATACACTACATTTACATTTATTTCACTGTGTTATAATAGAACTCTACAAAGTGAATGCCAACGCTATCAATAGTTTAATTCTCATTGTCTATAACGGTCTTAAATTTTAACAGGAACTTCTCTTCGTATGTAATGCATTCTTACTATTATCAGATTCGCCTAAATAATTGAGATTGACGTATCCCTTGGAAATACTAATAATAGCTAAAATTATAATGATGGGAGGTGTAAATTCTTCGACAAGCATAGTTCACCGTAACACGAACAATCAAGGGAAATCGGGCTGTCGTTTTTGACATGGATGCGACGGCACATCTCTCGTGCGCTTGGCAACGACCACCTACTTTAGGAGCCGAAATAAACATGTGAGGTGAGAAAATCATGTCCAAATTACGCGGTTGTAAACGTTGCATTTAAAGCTAATAACAATTTAGGAACAAACCTAATTTAAGAAAATGACAAACGCCCCGTGCTATGTGCGCACCATCACACTAGAACGCGATTTAAAAATAGATTCTCTCGAAGAGCACACCCATAAACTCGCGCATAAATTACGTCGATATTATAAATCACCCGAATAACACGATAAAAGCACTCACACGCAATTACGTTAAATACACACACATACATCACCATAGGCCGCGTGACGTCTTACTTCAAGACCCGCCCTAGCTAGTCTTACCCTTACCCTCCCATCCAGCATCCGACCAAACCTGACCGACGTCGCGTGACCCGGACCAGCAGAAGAAGACGAAATCTCGACTCCCGGAGAAGAAGAGAGAACTTCCAGATCACATGGCACCCAGAGCGTTTGACCTCCTCTGGAGTCTAAATTACAAAAAAAAAGATGGTAAAAAAGAAAATAGATGTCAGCTGCATAACACAGCTGACATGAATATTTATAAAAAAATCATAATAAATAACAAGCCCCAAAAAAAACTATAAACCAAAAAATTTCCACATGAGGTTATTGTATCACCGCTCTGGGTGACCACCATCAAGAATCCAACACCACTTCACCATTCTAACATTCATACCGATGAAAGGGATTAGGCTACCGCCCAAGTAGAGACTCCAATTACTCGACTTCTCAACTACTCGAGTATCGAGTAGTAAAATTTCAAATTACTCGAGTACTCGAGTATACTCGAGTAGTTTCAGATGGACCAAAAATATATTTTTAATTCGAATTTGTGTATATTTATAAATGAAAAATAATTAAAGAAACTAATACATTTATTTCCATTTATGCAAGATATATTTCAACAGAGAATTAAGCGACTCAAATTTCAAATTGGTTTGATGTTTTTCTTTATAATTCTCGCAGTAGAAAAAACTTCGACGATTACTACTAAAACGAGTATTACTCGAGTATTTTTCAAAATACTCGAGTATCGAGTACTCGAAAAATGGACGAGTATACTCGAGTATCGAGTACTCGATACTCGAATTGGAGTCTCTACGCCCAAGTCTCCGTAAAAGTTTCAATATATCAGTCAGGAACAAACCTTAAAAATAGTAAAGACAAACTAAATACACTTGATAGAAGCGATATTTAGAAGATGTATTGTGGCTCGTGCAGTTCTATATACATAGGACAGACAGGCAGGAATATATCGACTCAGATAGTACATTTCGCGGTAAAAAGACAGAATATCAATTAGCAAACCACCTCACAAAAGAATCACATAGCATAACTTTTAATTCAGTACCCATATGTTGACATCTTTGTAATAAAGGTCCTAAGCTAAGTGCATAGCAACAATTAGATATTAATAGGCATCAGCAATCCAATGACATTATAATGAGCAAACACACCTAATTGATCACCGTTACAGAAGGCTAATGCAATTTTTCCCAAGTCAACTTTTTAGTAAACTTATTTACGTTCATTAGCACTCAATAAAAACTAATTTATTTTCATTTCAAGAAATACAAAACATCAATATGTCACAGAATATATGAGATGATGTATTGTGGACCTCTTCTACATCAGTATAGATAAGTTAATAGATCACTCTTAAGGTGTTCACTGGTGGTAATAATAATACATGTTTAGTACTTTTTCCACATAAAATTAATTGATCAGGACCGGTTTCGCTCATGGCGAATCCTTATCAGTTGACAATGCTCGACGTGAGCGAAATCGGTCCTGATCAAATAAATTTTATGGAAAGGTATGATCTGACGAAGGCGTATGCCGAAATAGCTATGTTTCAGCGTGTTATAATGGAGTTCTGCCAAATAAATCATAATGGTAGGTTATTTTATTAAATTAGTGCACATGTAACGCTAAAAAGAAAGACGAAAACAGATATATGAGCCGTTGTATCAAAAGTTAAACTATCCACTGTTCGATTTTTCGAGCTATATGCGATAAAAGTTTTTTTGGCTTTTTGAGCTTGATTTATATTTTTCAATTTAACTAACAGCCCATAAAAGGCTAAATTGTAACACCACTTAGCATAACTCTGCGATTGGTCGAAAGTATTATTGACCAAACCATTCTACTTTTGTTTCCAAAGTCGAGAAGTGTTCTAATTTTGATTCGAACCATCAGTACTTTTACGTTTTTATTCCACATGTACATGATTTTTTTACAAATATTTTATTGCTTTGACATTCACTATGATCAGAAGAATAATGAGATAACATCAGTTCAGTTTTGAAAAATATGGGATAGTTCTACTTTCAATAATATACTATTTACATAGCCATCGCCTCTATGTTCAGTCTTTATTGGGATATAGCCCTCTTTGTCATCAGTAGGTGACGGTAGCTTTACATCTATATTTCAAAAATCCCAAGGGAGCTATCTCCTGTCTGGCGTGTCGTTAGTTATCCAATAAACCCTGAATCGATACTGCGTCGGGACTGCCGGAAGTATTTTAGACCATACACCAAGGGACCTGAATTATTTAATCTAAAAATCTTTAATCTGATTTAAATTAAAAATACTAACACATTTTTAGTACTTATTCCAAATATCAACCAACCAATCCAGCCAAATTTAACATGTTCAAGCTTTTCAAAATTTCCGACTCCGGCCAAAAAGTCGCGACTCCACGACCCCGACTCCGACTCCACAGCCCTATTCAATTCAATATAAACCAACCAATCCGGCCAAGAGCCAAAACATTCATATTATATGCATATATAAAAAGTTCAAGCTTTTCAAAATTTTCGACTCAAAGTACGACTCCGGCCAAGACGCCGCGACGATTCCGACTCCGATTCCATCCAAAAAACTGTTACTCCACGACTCCAACTCCGACTCCACAGTCCTTTTTTCAACACTGTATTTTCTTTTATATTCTTACATACAATAATTAAACTACATATTTTCTTTATCCCTTTTTTGCAGGCTGCCATTTTGAAGCGATTCTATGAATGATTTTTTTTTTTCAATTTAAATACGAGCAATGCTCGCGCCTTGAGTCAAAATAAGGATTCCTGCATTTCATACATGATATCTCTCATCCACATTCGTTAGTTCGCGTCGCGTAAGCTGTGCATAACGCATATGAGCTAGTTTGTATTATTTTTCACTATTTTCATTTGTCGATTTGTTATTGTATGGCTAAAGGGGTAGCCGCGCATTAGTCGGCCATTATCGATTGAATAAATGAACCAAGAGAGACAATGGATTGAAGCCGATAGACAAAGGCCAAACCGGAACTACCCCTCCCCTTCGATGTAGGAGTAGGAAATGTCGGCAGCCAACATTGATTGACACAGACGAGGATTGTTGACAATTATTCGCAAATTCAAATGTATAGCTGTTGACACACAATAGATCTTATTGTTATTGAGTGTTGAGCTAATTTCTCACAGTGCTTTATATCAGTGTTCCCCAACCTTTTTACCTCTGCGGACCGGTAAAAAAAGGAAAAAAAACGCGGCCCACTAATACTGGAATAAAAACGGTTTTTATTTCGTATTTTTTTAATAATGAATTTCGACTCATGTGCTTGATGGAATTTTGTGTTTTGCCGTTAACATTTGGGTTTCACCTTTCGGCATCTTCAAGCATTTCAAGTACGATGGTTTGAAATGGCATCTTCAGGCATTTATCGTTGATGTCCGGTCCGTGGCGGAGTGTCAACGGTGTTGACTTGCGTGCCGGACCACCCGGATTCGATTCCCGGTACGAGCTGATTCAGTCGATAAATCTGTTCAAAGGCGTGTCTGTGTTGTTGAAAATCTCTTCCCACCTTTCCGATCCCAAAGAGCGACGCATAGTGATTAGCTTATCACAAGTCCTGCCCTAGTCTTTGTATCCTTTCCATCCCTACTCTCTTCGAAAAAGAGAGGTTGAGCAACTGAGTAACAAGCAGTTTTAGTAGAAGAAAACATGTTGAGATAAACTCCGTGAGGAGTTCATATGCTCCACGTTAGGAGCGGAGATGATTAAAAAAATCGTTGACAAATGTGCAAACATAAAAGTAGATCACTATTTTTAATTGTTAAGAACGTAATCTATATGAATTAGCGAAAATTGTGATTTAAATGAGTTTCGTGTATTGATGTAGTATCGCAAATACTAATTACCAGATAATAACATGAAAATGTCGATAAATAATTTGTGGGTTTTATCTGAATTGATTGATTTCAAGTGTTTTAGTTTATGATAAATGATTGAAATTTGGCATACTGCTTGCGGCCCGGTGGCACTGGCTCCACCACTGGTTGGACCACGGTTGGGGAACACTACTTAACATTTAAGCAAAGTTTTTCCGAGCGAATTGAAATATAATTACGATAGTGACATAATTATTAACTAATTTAAAAAAAATGCCGGATGCGTGGTCCAGTGGTCAACGTCGTTGGCTTCCGTGGCAAACTTCACGGGTTCGAGTCCGAGTACGAATAACATTTTTTTCATGGCAATTTATCAATTCTGTTCAAAGGCATGACTGAATGTATTATCTTAAAATTCCTTCTCACCCATCCGATCCTTTGAATTAACCGTTCATACGCCGCGGCGTGCAGGCACGCAAATGCCACTACGAATTTATTTATGAATAAATATCATATTTTTAAATGAAACCTAATGCAGACACATCTTTTCAAGGATGTGTTCCGTTTTTATTTTATTTAAGGTTAAATAGATGTCACTTGGGCTTGCAACTTATCATCGTATGTATGCTTTTGATATTTTTTTTCACTTTTATTTAAAAACCAAAAATAAGATGGGTATAAAATGATTTTCCGGGTATGTTACGTGGCATTTTCATGGAAAATCGATGGTTGAACACGGTGACCTATGTCAAAAATCCATGGAATTGATTTGGCGTTTAAAGGGTTAAGTGGTTCATAGCTATAGCGGCTTACTAACCACTATTCACTTATACTTTATATCCATATTCTCGTTCAATTAAAGAGAGGTTGATCGACTGAATAGCAAGCAGTTCTCGTTGAAAAAGAATCTGAGGCCATAAACTGCACATTGGGAGTCAATATATCGCAGACACGTCGTAGATCAAATAGCAGTCCTCATTTGTTTATGTAATAATCTGAAGGACTGTAACATAACACGTAAGTGCTATATATATATAAAGGGTATTTCAATAGGGACGCTCAAAATATGTTACTTTGTCCTGCTGAGTAGATTATTCATTGTTTAGTGGCCAAATTTGAGTCAACCAGTTTGGTAAATAATCGGCCAACACCTACCTGTACGTCATCAAAATACAATATCTGGTGAAAACATTGCTGCTGTGTGTGAAAGTGTACAGGAAAACCCAAGGCAGCTTATTTCTCGTTGTTCACAAGAACTTGGCTTTTCTGCGACTTCAACTTGGCGAATTTTGAATCGGGCCTTATGTCTGCACCCGTATAAAATCCAACTAACCAAGGAACTTCAGGTAAACGACCACAGACAACGCCTGATTGGGTTCTGGAGCAGTTGGAAGTTTACCCAAATTTGTCAAAAAAGTCAACTTTAGCGACATGGCCCATTTTATAATGAATGGATATTGGCAGACATTTGATGCTATATTCCATATTCAATGCCGTAAAATATACTTACAAATGAAATTAAAATTTAGTCGAAATCTCACAAAACAACTTGTTTTATTTCAATTCAAAACTAAGCGTCCTTATAAAAAGACCCTTTATATATATATAAAAACATAAAAAGGAGTTTTCATCGGTAATCCTTGAATACAGAAGCCAGAGATAAAAAATAAAAAAGGTCGCTGAAAGTAATTTACAGAACGTATCATCTACTTGACGCGGGAATAATCGAGTTTAGCTTTTCTTTTTTATAGACCTTTTTTCAGTGCCACATTTTCCCCTTATCTCAATAAATCATAGAAGTAATATTTTTGCAGGTTGCAACCATTCTTACATAGGTTCCATGACAAATCAGAACATGACAATTCAGAACATGACGTTTCAGAACATGACTTTTCAGAATATGACATTTCAGAACAATCGGCCTATCTACGGACACCGTCCGAGCGCGCTCGCTTTATAATATTGGGTTTTCACATACATATTTGTCTATAATGAATTTTAAAATGCACGCGAACTAACTACAATAGTTAGTGAACATTTATTTTAACATGACATTTCAGAACAATCGGCCTATCTACGGACACCGTCCGAGCGCGCTCGCTTTTTAAAAAGAAAGGTATACAATTTTGTAATTATTCGAATAGGTACGTTTTAGCTTATCGTATGTATTTGAAAATTGACAGACTTAAAAATGGAAGAAATAAAAACTAACAAATTTATTTAGTGCTATATTTCATATACGCCTACGATATATCTTGCTTTTAATGTTTAAATCAAGTTCTGGCAAGCTTCAAGCAATTATCGTCGCTTTATATATTTATTACAAAACCGGTCAGTAAATAGTGCAAAATGTTGATAAGATGTGGCGCCACGAATTAATCACACTTCAAGACTACACAAAGATTGCTACTTGAAAGCAACAGTGAGATAACATAAAAAATACGATTTAGAACTATGCCAATCAATTATTGCTGAAACCTAAACGTTCCATTAAAAAAAAGTCTCACTGCTACATTTATTGATACCTGCAGATTTATATGTTTAGCTATGGGGTGCATTTTTTTATAAATTAATCATGAGCCGCTTAGCAATCTAAATAAACTTTCGCAAGCTATTTATATACCAAGAGCCATTCTTCCCGATGATCCTACGTATGTTAAAATAATAATAAGTAAGCTGACCTCTTGAGCTGTAGCGATCGCGTCGTCTTGTCAGTAGTGATGAGAAGGGAATGCACCTTTAATATAAAAACTAAACTTAGAGACGAAGAAGAGGGGAAGAACTTTGACGCTAACGCGCCTTAGGCTATGGCCACAGTGACGAGCGTAAATTCTGGCGTAGCTGGGCGAGATTCACTTCACAATCAAAGTTTGCCGCAATGGCTTTAACCATGGCGCCGTCTGAGAAGTCGAAACGCAGCTTCACAACGTAAACAATTAATACGCCGAAGCAAGCGCTACTAAATTTCAAACTGATTTGTCTTCGGCATTTACTCCGCGCTTCGACTTCGCAGACGGCGCCATCGGGAAAGGCATTGCATCTCGCCCGGCTACGCACAAATTTACACTCGTCACTGTGGCCATATAGCCTTAGAACTTGAAACTCCATCAAAAAGTATGAAACAAACTTTGAAGTTCAATCATCTCCAAATACGTACTCGACAGCCGTTACAGGGCGTCTTACGTAGGCGAATATTTGCGGTTACACCGCGAACAAATAACAATTAATTTAAATCGCCGCGGACTAAAGGTCTTATGTGCCATCGACGTCTATCCAGCCGCAATAAAAACATAACTACCGCCATGAATCATGCAGTTCGAGGCCACTTACAACAATTTGTTGAAGTTGTTACGTATGGCGCCATGACCGGAACGTGCCGCTTCGTCATGCAACGTCCACCTAAGACGGTGCGCTAACGAGCAGATTTGTTACAAGCTTACTGTGAGCAACTGTTGGGAATGATATTCTATTTAACATGTTACTAATAGGAGCAATTAATTGCATGAGCAAAAACAGATAAAAACTTTGACAACTATCCCTATTGTAGAGAAAGTGATAGTTTGAAAGTAATTTTCAATATGTGGGTCGCGTTGAAAACGATTTCAATTGAGATATAATTCAAAATGAAACCAGTTCCTGGAGTGAGTTATTGATTTTAGTGCTGGCTATCCGTGCTAAAACGTAATAAATAGTATTACACCGGGTGCTGTTGAGCAAACAAGAAAGATTGTGTCTTATCAAACCAGGTGTGTTAGATGAAACTCTCTAATACATTTTACAAATGAAAGTATTAACAAGAAAAGTTTGTTCAATTCCTCCGAAAATGCATTCAGTGTAAAACAAATTTTGTGCATGCAAAAACTGTTTCATGATATGCTCTATCAAAATATGAAGGATTGGACAACAACATCTTTTCAAAGAGGGTTTAAATGGAATGAGAGGGTTATAAGACTGGATATAGAACAGTCACTCTTTCGATTATGTATGATTTTATTGAAAATAACTAATATTTCACGCATTGTGTAACTCATTGTGACACGTGTTTTGCCTCTTTCAGATGCATCTTCGGACTTACTATTGCAAAGATTGCTAAGTTATAAAGCAAAGATTGAATATAATATGTTTTATTAACATATAAATTACAAACTGGAATATGGAATTTTTCTTTTATATTTAAAGCAAGGAGGGGAGGATAGAAACAAAATATACAATAACTAGTATTCGAACCCGGCTTCGCTTGGACCAGTTTAAGGGTTATGTTCAGCTCGGCGCGTAAATTCAGACGGGCCAAGTTGAAACAACTTTTTTCAAAATTCAAAAGTTTAAGTCAATTAAAATGGAATTAAAATGAACATTTCAGACTGGCATTGAAATTTCACAGCCCCTTTCAAATATTGACAGCCCCATTATCGCCCATTAAAATGTCCAAACTCAAGGAAAAAATCTAATTTGCTGTCAAAGAAATGTCAAATAATACCTTCACGTAAATAAAAACATTATTTTATTAATAAAAGCCGGGAAAAGTTCAGTAGAAGACTAATTTATTACATTTTGACTAAATGTCTTCGCCGATAAAAAAATCAAACATATTTTCTTTCATATTCGTTTGTATGGCAACTTAATGACCAACAATGCAAAAGGGAATTACAGACCCACAGACATACATACGCCGTTTCGGTTTTATATATGTACTACTCGATACTCGAGTAATTGGAGTCTCTACACACACATTTATAACGAAACAAATTTACCGTCGAAACTTTCGCGAGCGAAATCAATTCGTTTGTTTGAACTTGCAACAACAATGCAAAAGGGAATTACAGACATACATCCCCCGTTTCGGTTTTATATATAAGATTATACTACTAATGACGTAATATTACAATAATAACATTACAAAATTATTATCTAATGAGATGCAATCAATTGAGAAGCGCTTAACCCATTGGAAATAAATTTAGAAAGAACTTTAAAGTTATTCACTGTCAATACTTGTAGAATGTTTGAATGGCATTATATCAGAAAAAAATACATTTTTTTACTTATTCCCCATAAAATTTTCTGTAGTTCTTAAAGTAGTACAAACAATGTTTTATATTATATTTAAATGGTGGTTGGAAAGAGTCGGAAACAACATTCAATTTTGTATTTTTGAAAAATTCATGTAAAGAATTACATAGTTTCTGGAACATCATAGCACGTACTAAATTAATGAGTACAATTTTGAATTTAAAAGTCTCATTTATCTATGATATAATGCATACATGGGCATCTAGCGGCCCGCGGGCCAGATCCGGCCCACCGGACTATTTTGTCCGGCCATTATACATCTGGGCAAAGTAATTGAAAAAGAAATTAATAGCTCCAGGGAGGATTTTTTTTAAAACCATTTTCCTAGTCTGTCAGCTCATACAAACAACACATACACAGTCGTGGCAATAGAAATCCACGCACTGCAAGAAAAATCATTTGTATTTTCGGCAGCACATATACGTGCGATCAGTTTTTTTCGAGGATGAAACACACTAAATCAAAAATTCGAACGAGGATAACAGATAAAAATCTCGAAAATACTATGGGTTATCCTTAAGCAATATCATCGCCAATAAGGAGAGTCTGGTAATTCAAATACAATGCTAATTTTACTTCCACACTCAGCCACACTAAATTTTGTAAGCAGTAATATTAATATTATGTCGTTCATTATATGTATAAATAAAAAGATGTAGGAATGTGTTTTATTGAATTAAATATTACTTATGTGTAGTAATTTAGTCCGGCCCTTGACTCGAAGATGGAATAACAATCTGGCCCCAGACCTAGGAAAGGTTGCCCATGCCTGATATAATGGAATGAGACCGCATTAAAAAAACCTTAATCTGGTATACTTGAAAATATGTGTACATCATTACATCGTAAATGTATAAAAATTTGGATTAAGTAAACACGCTTCAGTTGCCCTAATACTGACAGAATATTATGTTCTAGGTATTAGTCTTTTACAATAATCTTATATATAAAACCGAAACGGCGTATGTATGTATGTGGGTCTGTAATTCCCTTTTGCATTATTGTTGCAAGTTGCCATACAAACGAATATGAAAGAAAATATGTTATGACAAAATCTCGGCTTTTATTATTAATAATAATGTTTATTATTTACGTGAAGGTATTATTTGACATTTCTTTGACAGAAAATTAGATTTTTTCCTTGAATTTGGACATTTTAATGGGCGAGAATTAAATAATGTTTGTGATTTTATGTTAACTCTATTATGGATGTTAGATTTTGTGATATAATTATGTCGAATGATATAACATTAAATAATTATTGGTCGCTTAGTCCGAGCGACGCCGGGTAGCAATACTAGTATTAAATAAACTTTCGATAAAATGATTTATGATTTATAAATCAATCAAGTTAATTAATAATTCAAGAAGACAATTCAATTAAATAAAGCAAATATAGGTGAATGCAATTTTACTGATAGCAAATAGTGAATAACTGATAACGGGGAAGTAGTCTAAAATGATATATCACATCTTATACTTACATATTATATATACATGTATACTAAAATTTCATACAATCTTGCAATTGTCAGTAGTGTAGTAAGATATAAATAATTTGTATTTTCTACATGCTTAGTTTCTTTGAGATATGTACATATTAACGTTTGGCAATTTTAACTGTTGAGCATGCGTGGAGAATTTTGCTTATTCCGCGTGGACGTGAGTGAGTTCAAAAAAATACTGTTGGGTATATTTTTAATATGATTTTGTCCGAAAAAAATGTATTTTTTTAAATGTTTCACATTCCAAATAAAATGAATGTATTGATTAAACTTTATTATAACATGTATACTTAGAGCAAAAGGAATACAATTTAAAGGAAAAGGGCCATAGGTACTTCGTGTTAAAAAAATAATAAGGATAAATTATTTTTATGACTTAGGTATTGATTTCTTTTGGTGAATTCTCAGTTTTTACCTACGTGGTCGTAACCAAAACCATTTTTTTTTATCAGAACTTGTTTGTCGTGTAGATCATTTGAGTCACCAGTCACAAGGGTTGTCCGGCTGATCAATGCACAGCCTATTGACCTGGAAATTTTCAGCAGTGAATTTGGTGCTTTATTTTTACTCTTATAATTTGTATTTAAATAATATGTTGCCTTTTTATGTATGCTTTTCTCTGTATAATATTTTTTTAGTTTCGTTATATAAGTGTGTATTACTTTTGTCAAATGCATGACGCTTTGGTATCAGCTATGATGCCATGTATTATATTTTTTCACCTATAAACAACCAATTTCAATTTTTCTTTTCTTTGAGCATCATATTATGTACAGTAGAACCTCGATTATCCGGATTGGTCAAAATAAACATTTTTTTTTAAAATTTGCTGATATCGTGGCGAATTTCGTCCACTGTTTACGTACGTGGAATGCAGTCTTAATATTTTGATCGTTCATTTGTTCAAACAATAAGTCCTGTGTAAAATATAGGTCAGTCATCGTCCAAACCCGATACGCATTGAACTATTGTTTCTTGAAAAATTGATGGATTTAAATATTTATTTTTAAAATTACCGATATGTCAACGAAACGAAGAAAACGTGTCTTAGTTTCATTAAAAGACAAATTGGATATAATCGGGGTGAATTGTGACGTTTTTTGTCCAATAAACATGGTGTCGGAACGTCAACGATCTCTACTTAATATACTTGTCTTTTCCTGCCAATTATGATTTTTTTCGATTAACCGGATTTGTCCTTATCCGGACTATCTTCATCCCCAATTAGTCCGGATAATCGAGATTTTACTTTATATACAATTTTATTCGATTGAGTTTTTAACTATTCAGTCAGTCCAATTTCATTCATAAACACCGATGGACGACACCCGAGTCATTAGTAGAAGAATCAAACGATTCAAATTTACCACAGTGCAAATTTAAAATATCAGTAACTTTTTGGCATATAAAAGGTATTTCAATAGGGACGCTCAAAATATGTTACTTTGTCCTGCTGAGTAGATTATTCATTGTTTAGTGGCCAAATTTGAGTCAACCAGTTTGGTAAATAATCGGCCAACACCTACCTGTACGTCATCAAAATACAATATCCGGTGAAAACATTGCTGCTGTGTGTGAAAGTGTACAGGAAAACCCAAGGCAGCTTATTTCTCGTTGTTCACAAGAACTTGGCTTTTCTGCGACTTCAACTTGGCGAATTTTGAATCGGGCCTTATGTCTGCACCCGTATAGAATCCAACTAACCAAGGAACTTCAGGTAAACGACCACAGACAACGCCTGATTGGGTTCTGGAGCAGTTGGAAGTTTACCCAAATTTGTCAAAAAAGTCAACTTTAGCGACATGGCCCATTTTATAATGAATGGATATTGGCAGACATTTGATGCTATATTCCATATTTAATGCCGTAAAATATACTTACAAATGAAATTAAAAATTTGTCGAAATCTCACAAACAACTTGTTTTATTTACATTTCAAAACTAAGCGTCCTTATAAAAAGACCCTATATAAAACGTGTGGTGGTGGGACAAGAAGCTTTTACTTGGGTATCATAAATATCAACGGATGATATATTTTGCGCCATTCCTATTTATTCATAATACATCCCACCACTGTAGTTGTTCTAGTTTAGCTTCTACCACAGTTATCTATTGTTAAATAATATAAAATGCAATGCGTGTACTTTGATCAAATCTTTGACACAGTAGCTGTGTGTGACTAGATTGCAAATAATGGCAGTAAATAAACAAACTAAACTAAAAACCTTTGACTTGGAGACAATTATTGCACATTGTACGGTAAAAATGCGATTAAAACGTTTACAGTTGTTTGGACTGCTCGGAGCATGTGAATGGGCCATACTTAAAGTGACCATACGTCCCGTTTTGAACGGGACCGTCCCGTTTTTAGGTAGCCTGTCCCGTTGTCCCCAAGTACAGCTTCGGGGCGTCGAAATGTCCCGTTTTCAAAAAGAGGGCAACACACGGTAACAATTTTAAAAAAAGTGCAAAAAATCGACTTTCGTAATAATAATTTGAACCATAAAAACTTAAGAGTAATCATTGAATACATTTTATGCTTGCCCGGAACAAATGCACCCGTAGAAAGAGTCTTTTCACAGATGAATAAGTTGTGGACGACAGAAAAAACACAATTACATGTCGGAATACTTAAAGCGATGTTGTTAGTTAAAAATATTTTTAAAAAATCCTGCCAAGAATTCAATTCTTATAAGCAAACCCAGTTATACTTAAGAAAATTTGTTCATCTAAATATATAAAACAACATAATTTTTTTCATATTTATATTATTTATTCCTGTTATTTTCTTTATCAACATTACTTTTCTTTTTATTAATACATAAAAACTATGAAAAAATACGTGTTTTCTTGAATATACATACTATTACGTAAAAATTGGAAGATGTCCCGTTTTGAGGACAAAAATAAATGGTCACATTAGCCATACTAGATGCTCTGTAGATGTCAGGACTATAACAAGAGAGTCTCTAATATTGATATTTTCTGCTTTAAATTTACAACGGTTCGAGACTTCAAAATAATTTTAATAACATATATTTCATTAGTAGCAATATGTTAAACAAACACTTACATATAATAGGAATTAATCTACGTCTGTCAAAACACTTCTCCTTGTCCAATTTCGCGAAAAACTATATAACTATTAAAGTTAACCCTTGCACCCATTAATAAAAAAAAATCCCTCCAGCAACTCCTCAATAGGTTTGATAAATTAATTGATATCACAAGGTTTGCGTATTTATTCGCATGGTTTAACGAAATACCGTACAATATACCACATTATGGCATGTTACAAACTTTATCTAAGGCACACAATCCAATAAATAGGTATTTGAAATAAGGGTTATTAAAAATTAATAAAAAATAATTTACCAACCAAGTTTTACAATGTCGAGCAGAACTCGACAAAGGAGTTGCGCGCAGGGTTGTGGAGTCGGTGAAAAAAAGTCCGTCTCCGACATTGATCAAAAACACGACTCCGACTCCGACTAAAAAAGGTTAATATCGTCACTTTTTTCCCCTAATTGTCCTATTTATGTGTATTCAATTTAATATCAATGCGGCCAAAAGCCAAATTTGACATATTAAATGCAAAAATAAAAAGTTCAAACTTTTAAAAATTTCCGACTCCGGCCAAAAAGCTCCGACTCCACAGCACTAGTTGCGCGTTATCTTTACGATATCGAGCTAAGCTCGACACAATAGGAGTGGTTGTCCCAACACCATACACTGTTAAAAAATATATTTTCACTCTTTACAGACTAAAAATAAATAACAATAATTTAAAAATCATATTCCAGAAAATTGGTTGATTCGTAAAAAAATTACAAGTGTTGAAACTGTTACTTGAATTTTTCTACAAACAAAGCTTATAAAATTATTAAAACTTAGTTATAAATAAAGATATTAATTAAAGTTTCAAACCTTTCTGTATAAGTATTAACATAATTATGTCATCTGTACTATAAGATATCGACTTTCATAATAGCATGTGTAATTTTATCTCTATGCTCATCGAGACACGCCACTCGATATCACGAACCCATACTCTCATGAAAGGCGATATCATATTGTTGTAGATTGCACTTGATGTGTGCAACATGACGTAAAAACTGTATTTTTTTTTATTTTAGTACCTCTATTAATCAAATATTGTTAAAGAGACAGCTGGTAGAATAATGTTCTATCTATGCTCAAACCATCGTACGAAGGCATCTCAAATTCTACATACTAAGCATCCGAATTACACGCTCCTTTCCGTCAAGTCGTCCCGCGCACTTAATTTACGCGGAACTTAATAATTTAAGTAACACTTGAGAAAAATTTACTACACAAATACCAACGGAGCACCACTATTATTTTTTTTTCAAAAAATAGACCTACATATGTAAAATATTTTTCATTGTTATTTATAAATCTAGTTTATGTACTGGTTTATGTAGCATTGCAACTAGAGACTCGAGTATACTCGTCCATTTTTCAAGTACTCGATACTCGAGTAATTTGAAAAACACTCGAGTAATACTCGTAATTTATAAATGAAGGTTTATTTCCAAATTTTATTTTGTTTTAAGCAGCGGACAGAAAAACTAGATAGCACTATTTAATTGATTGTCAATTAAGTTAATTTTTAAACCGATGTCCACAGCAACAGAGAGAGTTTTTTCTATTGCGGGAGTAAAAAAACAAAACTTCGAACTAGTTTAAAATTTGAGCCGTTTATTAGGTTTCATAAATTGAAATAAATGTATAAATGAAATTAAATAAGCTCATTTATTTGTTTACCATCTATTGATATACACAAATTTTAACAAATAATATATCTTTTGGTATATCTGAAACTACTCGGTACTCGAGTAGTTGAGTTGTCGAGTAATTAGAGTCCCTAATTGCAACTAATTTGTAATGAATTCATGAACATCAGAAAAAACAGCGAAAATTTCAAATCGTGAATGTTTATGCCCAATACTGCCGTTTCAAGCAAGAAGTGACTTTGACAAAGTTTTGACAAAAATCACATAATGTGGTTTCTGAAGTATTAGTATTTTGAATTTATAAAAAGCTGTAGATGCAAAAATGAGCCAATTTCTTTGTAAACAACAAGTAAATAGATGCATCGACTGCCTCTTTGTTAAGAATACTAGAGTTGCTGCTTTTTTTGCTGAGAATTTGAGAAATTCTTTTACGTTCAGCAGATGTCTATTTTTTCCTAATTTCACAAAGGATTTTCGTTATTTCATGCTATAAAAATGAACAACATGTATAGCTGTCAACAATATGAAGCAAATGGAATACATAGTACAATTTTGCGATTTTGTCTTCTTAAATGGAACGGCAGAATAGTCCAATGCACTTTTCGAATCCAGCTGACAAACTGAAGCATCTCACCATTGCAATATTTGTCTTCATAGAAATCTTTGCTGAAATATCATTATTTTCTTTATTAACTATATTATTCAAAAAAATAAATGCCATCCTCACAATGTACACAGTCTGCAGAGGTCTGCACCGGTCGAAATTTTAAAATTTTACCCGGCCCGAGCCCGAAAGCCTCCGACCCGGCCCGAGTCCGAAGCTCGTTTCCAAAAATCTTACCCGAACCCGATCCGAGCCTGACATTTTTCAACCTTGCCCGAAAAAAACCCGATTTTTTTTCGACAATTCTAATAAAAATAATTAAAATTGACTCACCAACTATCGTGTGTGTGAAGTTTGGCAAAATACATTTCTTCATAAGTTGGTTACCAGCAAAATCTCCCTGGTTACCAGTTTCTACTATTTTGTTGAGTAAAAAAAGCCCTTTTCTTTCCGATAAATTTAAGAAAAATCAACTTGACAAATCGAATTGCGACCGATCGCAATAACCATTTAAGAAATACTGAATTCGGTATCAAATTATGATATTTATCATGCGTATTGTACAAACTCCTCAACAGCAGACATCATTAAAAAATAATATAGTATTTAATGACTACAGTCGCGACGTCATTAAATTTAGAACAATGTGTGTTGTTCTATTGAGAATATAAGGTTTTCAAATTACGAACAATGCGTCGAAAAGATGACTGTAATACACGAGTACGTAAAGTTTTTTATTGTTATAAATTAAGATTTACGATAATGGTGAGCTCATTCGGAAATGGCCCGATTTTTGTTAGATTTTTGCCTCGTTACCTGGCCCGACCCGGCCCGCGGCCCAAACCCGAGCCCGTGCAGACCTCTAGTACACAGTAACGATTGTCTTCTTGTTCTAAGGTAGTTAGTGAACTGGTCCCATTTTTAATTAAGTACACATTGCGATAAGAACGAGCCATAGAGAATTAACTAGCACGGTATCTAATTCTGCGAGACTCGTAAATAAACAAGCTGCCACTGCAAGTGTTGTACTTGCGTCTTGTATTATTGTACTTGGATTGTTTTATTTTAATTAGCGGATAGGTATACAGACAGTGGCGGATTATCCCCATGATAGGCCCCAGGCGCAATACAATTTTAGAAGCCCTCTTTTTTAAATGACAAAAAAGTGTAGAAAAATCACTAATACTTTTCTATTAACCGTTCTAAAGCTAACGACCCAACGGTGTGTCGCATAAGAAAAAAGCTCTGACAGCTAAGAACTCACCGGTGGGCAACTATGTTTAAGGCGTCAAAAAATAATGTTTCTCAAATTATCACATCGAATATTTATCCGACTTCTCTTACAACATGAATATAAACTTTTCATTCTAATAGTTTTCTTAAAAGATATTCTACAAACAGTGTTCAGATGTTATCGGGGCTGTCAACATTTTTGATAAAACATTCACAATATTATTTTGCTTGTTTATATGTTTCAAACCAATTTAATAAATACAAATTATTCATAAAATCATAAGAAAAATTCAAGAAAAAATCATTTTATGATAGCCAATCGGGGTGAAAATTGACATAATATTATAAACTGTATATGACAACTCTAATCGAGGATTCGTAAACATGCTAAAAAGCCATGTGGTATGGTTATTAACATTGGATAGTTTTCATAAGGCATCAAAGACGTCTAAGCCCTTAAATAATATAAGTAGTTTTAAGGTATTGTCCTTTTTTAATTTTTGAAAAATTCGTAGTGTAGAGGGCAAAAAGTGGGGAATTCTTATAGCTGGTAACATTTTAATATTGATTTCATTCTGAGTCATTCTGGGCCAAACTAATCAATGCAAATATGCACTTATTGACTGTCCCACTTTTACAGAGTGAAGTAAAATAATGCAATTTCATATCTCCGAGCAAAACCGTTGCATTTTAAAATATTGCATCGTAAAATTTTTGTATAGAAGGAATAACAAACTCTGAAACTGTTTAAAAATTCTCGAAATCATAGTATAACTGTAAGATAAATCTATAATTTTCTTGGTATTCATCTTGCGTTTGACATACATTCATTTTTGTGGTCCATTTGTATACAAAATTTTGTCGTGTTCATATTTTATTCATACATGATAACGTGCGACTTGTGATCAGGGCTGTGGAGTCTGAGTTTTTTGGCCGGAGCCGTAGTCGTCGCGGGGCTTTATCCGGAGTCGGAATTTTTTAAAAGTTTGAACTTTTTATTTTTGCATATTGCCCAGATTAGTGGTTGATATATAATTGTATACACATAAATTAGGAAAAAAACGTGACGAAATAAAACTATTTTTAGTCGGAGTCATGATTTTGGTCAATGTTGTAGTCGGAGTCGTGTTTTTTGGGAAATGCTGGAGTCGGAGTCGTAATTTTTTAACGACTACACAGTCCTACTTGTGATACTAGTTTTCCTGGGAATACTGTTAAAATGGCTTGGTCCGTGGTGCAGTGGTCAACGTCGTTGGCTACCGTGTCGGACCGCAGATTTTTTCAGTCGATAAATCGATTCGGCTCAAAGTCAAAGGGTGTTAGTGTTGTTAAAAATCCCTTATCACCTTTCCGATCACAAAGAGCGACGCATAGTGCTAATATTTACAATTAATACTGAAGAAAGCAAGGAAAGTAAAATATATCCTATTCTATCCGGATATTAGAAATGGTCTGCCAAGTTGATTTATGTATGATTCAAATGTGGTTTTCGGCTATATTATAGTATGACAAATCATCATGCGTTGGAATTTGTATGATTTAAAAAGAATCACCTTATTTACGAAATTCGATTCACTTTCATGTGGTATGATAAAATGATAAGAACCATGTGTGGTTTTTGGTAAATAGAAAGGAATTCAAGTATTTCCTTTAATACAGTCATCATAATAACAATACAGAATGATTAATCGCCTCAATAGATATTTTAATTGAATTTAAATTACTATTAAGTTTTTTTTTAACTAACTATGTCCAGTCCCAACTTGGAGAACTGCTTGTTTATCAGTTGCTCAATCTCACTTTTTCGAAGAGAGTAGGGATGGAAATGATACGAGGACTATGACAGTACTAGTGGTAGGCTAATCGCTCTCGTTACGTGCCTCGCTTTTTTGGGATCGGAAAGGTGGAAAGGGATTTTTAACAACGCAAACACCCATTGACTTTGAACAAAATCGATTTATCGACTGAAAAAATCTGCTCGAAGCCAACGAAGTTGATCACTGCACCACGGACCGAGCTTTGGAATAAAACTTTTATATTATACTAGTATTGTTACCCGGCTTCGCTCGGACTAAGCGACCAATAATTATTTAATGTTATATCATTCCCAAAGAATTACAAACCCACAGACATACATACATACGCCGTTTCGGTATTTCTAGTATTGCTACCCTGCTTCGCTCGGACTAAGCGACCAATAATTATTTAATGTTATATCATTCACAAAGAATTACAGACCCACAGACATACATACGCCGTTTCGGTTTTATATATAAGATGTAGGAATAAAAAAAATCATTTTTATCAACAGTTGATCGTCCACTTTATTATCTTACAACAATCATTAAATATTTGTTATAAATTCAATGATAACTTTAATTTTCTCATTATTTATATATACCCACATATCCATTGTGAATTTGATAAAAAAATCTCTATCTACTAATTGAAATTGTACAATAGACAGTTCGCACAAGACTGCTTTTTATATGCGTTAATAAATATATAAATCAATGTCACATTCAACCTAATTGCAACCAATGTAAACATCTAAGCAACTATTCATCGAGAATTTTTATATCGTAGATCATATTGGAGGCAAAAAAGATTAAACCGCGTGACTGCCGTATTTGGATTGTGACTGACTCAAAAATTGCACATTATGCAACCAGAAATGCAATTATAATGAAGTATTTTTTTATGTGTGAAAATAAACGCAACACATGTATATAAATCTTTTAACTCGAGTAAAATGCGGAAATCAGGGAATTTGAAACATTTTCAAAACTATGCGAAATCCATACTATGAACCGCCAAACGGACTGAATAGAGACTGCGGGGTGAATAGAGACAAAAACAAGGATTGAACTTTAGCACATTTTTACTAAGTATCCAATGTATTTTTTACTAGTTATATATAATTATTTACAATGACTGTAATACTATCTCTTTAATGACAAAACCAAACCAATTAAATGATTTGCTAAAATTGAAACAAACGTGTTTAAGTTCGATGTCTGTGCATCCTTACTTTTTGACTCCTTATAAACTTCTCTTTTATTGCACGAAAATTAAATTAAATCATGTTTTTTTAGTAAAAAGTACCGTAATAGAATAGAGGTTCATATATTCCAAGTATTACAATCTGTGTTTTGTCTCTATTCACTATAAATTCAATGTGAATAGAGACATCCAACAAAATTGACTGTGTCTTAATTACGATAGTGAGTATTTGAAAAATATTGTCATGAATGTGTACCATAGAAACACGTTTCAAGCCATTCACATTTGAAATATGTGGCGCAGGTATGAAAATACATAGTCGTGAAGAGTAAAAGTATCTCTATTCACCCCGTTTTACGGTATTAAGAAAAAAGCTCCAGATAGATTCATGAATTACGTGATACCTACTTTGAACAATTACACTTAGATCTTGTACAAAAATCGTAATATTATTGAGTAATTTAAAAGAAAAGTGACCCAAGCCGAAAGTCCCCCGCGCAGAGATTCGTCCTTTGTATTGTATTGTTCTGCGCAGGATTGTCTACATATTTTTCTTTTTATTTTATATACTTACTTTTATATTTTATATAAAACAAGTTGTTTGTGAGATTTACGCCAAATTGTAGGGGATTGGGGGTATATTTTGGGGCGGGCAGGGGGTGTACGGAATAAAGCATCGGAATTGTACTGAGAAATTTATAAAAATTCGATATCATTTTTGGGGGGAGGGTTGCTAAGGGGTGGGGTTTGGGGCGTACAAATGGAGGGGGTATGCCTGAAACCTTCAAAGGAGTGAACTCGAAAAATTCGTAAAGTTTAAAAAAAATTGGGGGTGGAGGTTGGGGGTGGTTGGGGGAGGGGTTGGTAGGCCAGAAACCATTCGGCAGTGTACTCAATAAATTTGTAAAGTTTTCACAATCGATCGGTCGAGCGGCTTAGTAGTCCATAGCGGACATACACACAGACATTCATTTTTATATATATAGATTGAGCTGTTTTAACCTAATATAATAAAGTAAGATGCCCAGCAAGAAAGATCCAATTCAATCAATATAGTTATGTTATCCAGTTTTTATTAATATAAACGACATTTAACACTTTCTGATAAGAATTTTTGAATCAAGGAGATTAAATACATTAAATAACTTAGATTATTCCAAACATTCACAAACATCTTCAGAATTAATATAGCAAAGATTTCTTAACCTTTTGCATTCCTCAATATATTATTTTTTTCCTTCCATCAACTGCGCAATAGATTTGAGAAATGTTATTAATATCAAAGGGTTTACGTCTTTATTAGCATCGTTAAACGAAATACCGAAAAATATACCACAATATGACATGTAACAGACTGTTACCAAGGCACACTTTCCAATAAATACGGTTTTTGAAATAAGGATAACTAAACATTTATAAAAGAAAATTCCAACCAAGTTGTACAATGTTGAGCAAGACTCGACATGGGAGTAGAGTGTTACCTATACACATAAGAGTTTTAGGAGTTTGGCCTTGCTTAACCTTTGTAAAAAAAACCGCTGAATTTTTTATCAGTTGATAATGCTCGTGATGAGCGAAACCGGTCCTGATCTAAATACATTAAATGATTTATTGAAAGAGTTTTGATAAATTACGACATTGCAGAGAAAGATAAAATATTTATTGTTATTAACAACAATTATGTAACAGACGTTATAAGCTGTGTATAAAAAAATAAACCAATACTATCGTTGATAGTCGGACTAGATTAAAAAAATTGCAGCTGCTTGTCACATTTCGCAATAAACTTTTTAAATATTACAAGTCATCTCAAATATTAATTAATAATTTCTCCAATTGATTACAGTGTTTTTATTTTCAATTGTTGCAATACAATGCAATATATTTTTAATTAGCAGTTGCAAGCTATCATTTATTTATGAACAGCATTTTTAATTATAATCTTTTATTTTTTGATTAATTGATTCACTCTGTCTTATAAATAAATTTAATGACTGGTACTCTCGAGGTTACAGATCGGCCATTATAAGTTGTCCGATTAAAGAGGGCGCCAGTGTCACTGGCGTAATAAATTTTGTCATACTGTTTTACCTGTTTGTATTGGCTGCCACGCATTTTACAGAGTTATTTATTGAGATTATCAATTATTTTTTAAAACATGCAAGCTTCACCGAACTGTCGGACTTTTAGAGAAGCCTTGTTCGAATTTTGTTTCTAAATATTTAGTTTTGCCTTATTATATTATTAATGATATATAATAAAGTAAAGTCGGTTTACGGACGATAGTTTAACGTGACAACGTCATAAGAAAACATTGATGAAATGATTGCATCTTTTATGAATAAAATAGAATCATTTTTATTGAATTATCATTATTTTGTATGGATACGAAGAAGGAGTGAAATGAAATCTACAATTTTTTATTAATATATTTTATTCGCACTCATTAATTCAAATATGTTTATTACTTTGATGAACAGTTTATTTACAAGTAACAATGTGCTTTTAGCAATTTATTTACAACTTTTATACATGTGTGATATTTGACGTCTTCCAATCTGTGTTATTCTGTTAAAGATAGGTCGGTGATAGGAAAAGTAGGAAATGAATGGGAGTGTTTCAACTGTAATGTGTCTCGAAAAAGTCAAATCAATGGTTGTCCCTCTCAGCGTTGTTGAATTATTTACATCTGATGCGCAATCGAGATTGTACATATCTTTCATGAATTTGAGGAATGTTTCATCATTTTTCACGTTTATGTTGAAGTCGCCACAAAGAAGAATTGGTACATCGGTATCAACTTGCATGATCGGATGTACATAATTACCTTTATTGCCGCAATTGTTGTTGTAATATAAACAATGAAAGACACTTCACTTTATAAACAGTTGTAAACAGATCACGTGTAGGTACTGTGGGTGTATAGCTAGGCCGATCGTGCTCAATCGCTTATCTCGCTCGCACGCTTGCCTTCGGCGTAACGCGACAAACGGGACAATGAGTCATGTTTTTTCGTGAGTGCAGCGGGCGTTCATCGATTTATAAGACGTTGTCACGTCAAAAAAAAACAATGTTGGTTTGTTCGTATTTTAAGCGTTGCGATACCGTTCATCCGATTGGTTATTAAAGGTTAGAGGGATAGCACAGTTAACTTTCAGTAGGTGGCGCGTACCATAGACAATCGGCAAAAGACAAACAGCAAACGTCAAACGGCAAATGTCATCGATACCGATGAATGTAAGTGAAATTAAATCGAAATTATTTATCTAAAATAGTGTGCTTCCGAAATCACTTCAACCAAATCTTTTTTTTTTTGAGTGGCATTGCAATTAATAAAATAAACATTAATTTTTTACAATAGTGATCTTAGGTTTAACAATAAAAAGCCCAACATTGTCTGTTTTAGTTTGTACTTCTGCCGTTGGCCAAGTTAAATAGTGAACAAGATAGTACACTTGGACCTCTTTTTATATAACACGCTTTATATAACAGGGTTTAAGGAAAAAAATTACATGTTTGATTTTATACCACCAAACACTACGTCTATAATCCAGCCCTTGGACCGAGGTAAAATTTCAACATTTAAAGCATATTATGTACATATATTCGTCGAACATTTGAGAAAATATTAGAGGAAATCGATCATGAAGAAAAATTAACAGTGGAAGTGTTTTCTTCCACAAACTTGTAAAAAAATCTATTCGAAATACGTAAAGACTTATACGCTAAAAGCAGACTGACAATCGCTTACAGGCGTCTTACCCCGTGTCTTACGGGTCGTCTTAGCTGGGCGAATCTAGGCGAGGCGTTCGGCGCGCGGCTTTGAAAGCGGCAGAGTTTTAAAATATACGGCGAAGCGGTCCGGTCAGGACACCGCGTTCGCGTCGCTTACCTAAGACACGGGGTTAGGTAAGCGACGCGAACCGGCAAGCGAAGGAATCCAGTCAATTTAAAACGTAGTTGACCAAAGGTCTTATGTGCCATCGCTCGGCCAGACGCAATTAACGCTCTGGTGAGCTTGGACCGTTTGATATTTTCAAGCGATTCGCGCGCGCCATGAGTCAGGCACTTGAGTCGACTTACGATATATGCCGTCCTGACTCAGATCGTTCGCCCCACTTACGTTTGATACAAAACTCTTAAAGCTGCGCCGGATCGCCTCGCCCAGCTTCGCCCAGCTAAGACGACCCGTTACATAGGCGAATATTTGCGGTTACACCGCGACCAAATAACAATTAATTTAAATCGTCGCAGACTAAAGGACTATGTGCCATCGACGTCTAGCCAGCCGCAATAAAAACATAACTACCGCCATGACTCAGGCAGTTCAAGGCCACTTACAGCAATTTGTTGAAGTTGTTACATATGGCGCCATGACCGGATCGTACCGCTTCGTCATAAAACGTCCACCTAAGACGGTACGTTATTACCGAATTTTTTAAGGCTAAAATCACAGAAAATCCAGAATCCTCCGATGATCGAAAGAGAGTAAAACATATATAATTCTAAGTGATAGCGTTGATGAATTGATGTTAGAATTAAGCCGACTATATATAGCTTTCAAAAATATTTAACGAAAGCCATTCATAACACAATTTCATAAATTTTCCGTGTTACAGCCTTCTTCCTTTGAAGGGAGTATACCAGGTCAAATATTTAGTAGACATATTGTATTTTTACCATATCCTGTCTCCGTTTATAGAAGATATCAACGACTTACCTGACATATCTATAAAATTGAGTTCACTTTTGTCAATACATGTTATAGAGTTTCAAATCCCATCCATTCAACAAGCGTATGCTGTTTGCAATTTATTGTCGCTATGTTTGCTTTTATCAGGAATTTTGGAGACAAGAAAGTGAACTATGCAGCCCTTTAAAACCGGACGATGTAGCTCTGGTTTGGGCACATACTGCGGCTGTCGATTTTCCCCAAGAGGCGTGAAAAGGGTTGAAAATACTCTGGAGAGTTACTTGTCCCCATACCAGCTACTTACATATATAAATGCAAAAGGGTTCATAAAATACGGGTGACCGAATTGTCCTATTCAAGTATACACAAATATTTAACGGTTTCTCTTTTTTATATCAATCAAAATGTGAGATTATTTGTTGATAGTAGTACGAAGGCGTAAGCCGAAATAGCTATCAACAAATATATAAAATAATTTATGCAGAACTAAAATACATTGTTATTTTCCTACCGTATTATGAGATTATTTGCCTTGTAATTTTTTGAATCATTCGTATTTCATCGTCAATCTAGTCGTCTTTTTGAGATTAAATACATGGCCAAGATTATACAAGAGTTTTTAGTAGATACAAAATGCTTCCGGCCAAATATTAAACTTTTAGGAACATTAAAAAAAATTCTCGACAGATTTTTTTGACTTTTGGACGTTTGACCTATTCGGTTGCGGTGGCCATGAACACAAAGACCCATACAGAATCATGCGTAAATATATATATGTGTTCAAATACATATCGACTGACAAAGGTAAAAGAACGTTACCCACACAGAAAAAAAATATGTTATTGATGTGGTATAAGCTTAAAGTAAATTCACGGACCTTTTCTTTCAAACTAAATAAGACTCATACGGTGTTTTTTTCCGTTGATGTGAGTGTCTTAGGATGAACTTGCCTAAAATTGATGGCGTGTACAATACAGATATATAAAATATTCAGAAAATCAATCGCTTTAAATTAAAAATAGCTTGAATGAGTTGAGGTATATTCGCTTTCCATAGGCCGTCGGGAACATTTTGAATGCTTTGTAATCTGTTCTATGTTCAACCAAGTCAATATGATCTGACTTATGAAAGAGGTTGGCTTCGAAAAGATAGTAAGGAATTGGCTGCTCCAGAAATCAAAAGACAAAACATCAGCTATCTCCATTCACTAATTTCAATTCGGAAATAATTTGCAAGTTTGCCAGCCCTCAAAAGAAGAAAACCGCATTGCAGTATACACCTAAATCTTTTTTTGTGCGGTAGATGCGTTCCGTGGAAAATCGCACAAACAAAGCTATGACTTAATATGTGAAGACACACGTGTCAAGGTTACATTGTAATAAACAGCTGAAACATTGGATTTTGCACGTACAGTATGTGAAAAACGCGAGTCCCTAAAATATATTTTAATAAATTTTAAAAAACCGCATAACTTTGAAATCGCCCAAAAAAGTTGCACAAAAAGAGGTTTGAGTGTATTGAGGAGTGCAAGGGGTAAATGCTTTTTGAGTTATTATGCCAAAGCGTCGCCAAGAAGTGTCAATAAGGTCTAGTATCATAATAACAGGGTAAACGCTATAATATATTGCATATACGATACATTAAAAAATATATTACGTTCTTTGACAAGCCGATTACGCCAACATTAAGCCTAATATCGATTATCTTTTAGCACCAAAGGGAGATTCACTTTTGTCGAACGATGTTTTAAAACACGCTACGGTCAGAGTATAATGTTTCAGCATGCGTAATGGACCATTGCATAATAATACTGGTCACACTGTAATGACGTCTTATTAAAACCGGTCCTGGCCATGATTAAATTGTACTCTTTAATTTTTGAAAGTGTATTGTACTGGTTCGATGAATTATTATTATACATATACAAGTTTGCAGTCTTATTAAGGATTTCGACTGAGAGTGCTTGATGGAGTTTCAATATCAAATTTGAAATGTTTGAATTTTGTACTTTTCCATGAGTATTGTCGCTTACGACCCGGGTTTCGCCTTTCGGCATCTTCACGCATTTCAAGTGCACGAATGTACCTGAACTGACGCGCAGTAAACAATTTGTATCGTTTATATACAAAAATAGAAGTCGATCACTAAGTTAAATTGCTGTTCAAAATTCCTGAAGATGCTGAAAGGTGAAACCAGGGTCGTTAGCGACAAAACTCATGGAAAAGTACAAAATTCAAACAATTCAAAAGTTTGCTGTCGTTATGTGTATGCTGTTTCTTGAACGCCTTCCTTTACGCAAAACGATCAAAAAAAGAAAAGAATTTACTCTCCATGTACTTTTCCCGATACAGAGCTGCACGAGACTAATATTTTAGCCTTATCAAAATTTTCACGGGTTAAAGTTGATCGGTATTGATGACATTTGCCGTTTGACGTTTGCTGTTTGTCTTTTGCCGATTGTCTATGGGTTGACACACGCGCCACCTACTGAAAGCTTATTGTACTATGCCTGGTAACCGGACAAAACAGAACATGACCAAACAGAATATGATAAAATAGGTTAGGTTAGGTTAGGTTAGGTTTTTTGTCATGTTTGGTCTGTATTATCATATTCTGACGTCATGTTCTGTTTTGTCATGGAACCACTATGCCTATAACCTGTGCAAAAGGGCAACAATAAGTTGTCAAAATGACCGGTATGGCAGCGCATAACATATGAAAAAACACTAGTGTTTATATAAATTACCTACTATAAGTTGATTTCACCATGCCTATAACCTTCGCGCAAGTGCAGGCAATAAGTTGACAAAGTTTTATCGCAATCGGATCAACGGTATGGCAACTCATAAAATACGAACAAACAAACAAACATTTCATTTTAAAGGTGTTCACTGTCAATACTTGATGGAATGGCACTATAATAAAAATAATAAAACATTTTTAGTAATTTTTCCACATAAAATTTATTCGATCAGGATCTGTTTCGCTCATGGTATTAATTATAACAAGGTTTGTCATACCTTGTAATTATTACTTAAACTTTGTATAGATTTCACTGTTTTGTTGTATTTCTAATCAGTTAACAGTGCTCACCATGAGCGAAACCGGTCCTGATCCAATAAATTTTATGTGGAAAAAAGTAAAAAAAATGTTTTATTATTTTTATTGATATTCATATTTATACGTAGCTCAGTCTTTGTCAAACTGTTTATAGTAAGTAGTATGGTCTTTTCTCAAGTGACACTGCAGATAGTGCTAATACAATTATTATTGCGTTAGGTATTCCATTATCCCGTCCAATAGATTAAAACTGTTGGACTCTTCGGTTGCTATCTTTATTGCATAATGAAAACACACAGATAAGATAGACTAGGCGCATCGTTTTCTGAAACACGATCGAATCACACACTGACTGGAATTTTAACACTTTAAGAACCACTGGATTTATTCATTATACGTTAATCCATTTGTCCTTTTTATATTATTTTGCAAAGTCTACTAATGTTTTATAAAGGTGGCATTACTGGCATTTAACATAAATTTGTTAATATTTCAGAAAATACAAATCATGGCATTACAGCTGACGCCAATGCGCCATGCATTTTACAAATGTAAATACATTTATTCATACATGCATACCTGTAATACATAATACAAATCACAAATTAATTAAAAACAAGATGAAAACATTCATAAGAACTGAGAGGAAAAATTAATAAACCCACATTAAAATTTTTAAAAGCAGCCAACCGAGGAGGTCCGACAAATATAATACATAAAAAACAGTACTAGTCTGAACTCACTCACGTCCATGTGAAATATGTCGACATCCGAAGCAATTTCGTTAAAAATAACTAAAGTTCTTCCCAGTGGCGTCCCCATTGGCAAACTGGTTCTACTCCTTGGAAGAACGATTTATTTATCGATCGATCGTGGTAGCGTCAGCGAAGGTGAGTTGACATATTTATTTTGTTCGTTAGAGATGGATTCAAATACCAGTACAGATTCTTTAAATAGTTGAATTTTCAATTGATTTATGAAAATAGTAACTTTAAATAAAAAAAGATTTTTAGTACTTATTCCTCATTAAATTAATCAGGACCGGTTTCGCCCATAGCGAACATTATCAACTGAGTTGATATCAGTTGATAATGCTCGCTATGAGTGAAACCGGTCCTGATATAATAAATTTCATGTGGAATGAGTACAACTTTTTTTTTTATTATGATACCATTCCACCAAGTATTATTGACAGTAAACGCTTTAAAAGTGAAAATAATACCTGTCTATGTAAAGTTTATTGTCACCTGTCGTATACTACTAATAGGACATATCAACAGAAATTAGATAACTACTACCCTTTCATTCTTTACTTACTCTTGCAGAAATTAAGACTAAGCAACTGAATAACAACCAGTTTTTCTAGAGAACTCCACATTTTAGGGAGTTTCAAATTTACGTTAGAAATTCTTTAATTATCTCTATATTATCAATAATTGTACTTTATGCTTAATGCTAGGAGCAAACTATCCATAGTGAGTAAACTTCTCCTAGATACAGTAATACCTCGTCCAATTATGGTGTACGCCACACCAGTGTGGGCGTTTGCACACCAAAAGCATCAAAAGACACTCCAGGTTGTTCAGAATAAGTCATTGAGGCAAGTATGTGATGCTCCATGGATCGCGCGTGGATCGCTATTACACAGAGATGAAACCTCTTAAGAGTTTCACAAGGCTGTGGGCCTTCACGATAACCCAACAATCTCTTGTTCGCAGAATTATGATGAGAAGGCATCAGATAATCGATATAGGCTGAGAGCCATTCTTCTCAATGACCCTTCCTAGTTAGAGACGCAATAGTAAACTGACTTCTCAACTGTAGCGATCGCGCCCTCCTGTCGGCAGCGATGGGAAGGGAATGTCAACAAATAAAATTCAAGAGTTTAAAACATTTTGAGACGAAGGAGACTGGAAGAAATTTGGCGCTAGCACGCATTAGAACTTGATGCTCCTTCAAATTGATATCCAAAAAAAATATATATATATTATCAATATGAGCTTATGGTGGTATTATAACGACTCTGACTCCGGCCAAAAAACCCGACTCCACAGCCCTGATTTAAAATCCCGTCAAACTCAAAATACGACGCGCGATGGTGAAATACAGTCAAACCTCCGAAAATACTACTCCGTAAAACACGCTGGCCGAAAATATTCGGCGCAAATCCCCCGATGGCACGGTCGCATTTCACTGTCGTTGCCGGCTGTTATTCCGGGGGGATGCCGATGCACACACACAGCCAAACGGCTGACCGTCTCTACGGTGCATACTCTCGCATACACTCAAACAACACGTGCCAGACAATACACGTCTGCGTGCTGACTTCCTGATTGCTACATTTTGTGAGCGCTATGCATTGTATCACCTAGCAACCAAATATATTTACGTAAATATTTTGTTCAAATATTTTTTTTTGCAAAACTCATATATACATAATCTTAGTTTGCATTTTTCGCGGAAAAAGACGAAGTCCTTAATTTTGTATGAGATTTACGCCCCCTTTTACACTTCTTCTTATACCACGGTCCCGACTATAGTGTTAGCGGAGGTTTAACTGTATTGTGGAAGTTTTTCCGATCGGATTGAAAAAAATAAAAGATAATTTGCAAGGGCGATGCTGAAATTAATGAACAAAGGAAAGATATCAAAGTGTTGAATTTACAGAATGCAGCTGTTATAGTTTGACAGAGTAATAAACAAAGCATGGAACATTAGAGCAAATTGCCGTAATGGTTATTGCACCCATTTCCTATAAGTTATTGCATCTTACTGCACACCTTCAGCGTATATTGAACAACCATTTCAATAAATACGATTTATAAACAGTAAACAGTCCGAGTAAATTCATAATAGAAATGAATATAAAATATTTTGCAGCATTTTTAAATTCTTCAGCAATTTTTGTAATAGTATTCCCTGGTTACCTTATTTATTACATTCTCTTAGGCATGCTCACTTTCAATAGTTTGAATGCTCGAAGAGAAATAAATGTCTCGGCAATATATTTCTTTCGGTTTATCCGTGGCCAAAATGAGAATGCTGATAATTTTTCAAAAAATCGTGAACATGAGTTGTTTGTTCTTCCAAGGGGTAGAACCAGTCTGCCAATGGGGAAGCCACTGGGAAGAGCGATAAACTTTTTTAAATTGGCATATCTCGGAAACAGCTTTAAAACTTCGACACCTTACATTGAAAAGGTTCTAACTGATCTTGACACTGTTTTAAAATATGAGCGTTTGAAGTTTCGATTGATTAAAATTCACTTGAAAAATGAGCAAGTAAAAATGTTTCAAAATACTTATTTAAGCATATTTTTTCACAACTCTTGCTTGGAAAAAATGATCTTAAAGATCTAATGATGGAAATAATGATGACAGTCTTAAAACTTTGTCAAATAAATTTAGTAAAAAAAGTGTGCAGATGCAGCGCAACACCGGAATTCTGCTAACTCCGTTATTCAACCATAAATAATTATGAAATTCATATATTTGATAGAATGCGGTAAATCCAATCTTTTCCGACCAAAATGTCGTTTTAGACAAAAATGTCAATTGGCACCTTTTCAGAGTAATGGCATGAGCGAAACCGGCCCGTACCATTCAAAAATTTTAAAGTATATAGTACAAAATATTGTATGCCGAGTATTTTGTATGGTAAATCAAGTTTTATAATTTAAATCTTGCAATATATTGTAGATTGATTATCAAGGATATAAACTTCTTAATGACCAAACCAATATGCATAGTAATAAGTCAAAACATTACAAGAAGCTATGGTAATTACTCATAATCACTCAAACTTAAACATATTTGTTTTTAAGATTAATTACTTAATACAGCTATGAGTGTTACGTATCCTAAATCTATCCAAGCCGTAATTATCACTGAATAGTTCATTTTCTTGTAATTTAGTGAGTATCTCTTCTGAAAAAGTAAATACGGATAAACTGAAATCTGTTATACGATGAAAAAAATAGTAAGGTAAATGTATCAGTAGCTGACCGTTTAAGACAGCCATACTCAACCTGCGGCCCGCGGGGCGCATGCGGCTCAAAATAATTATAGTGACCAAATACTTTTTTGGCCTTGTTTTCAATATTGGGTTGCAATCGGAAGGTACACAAATGTGCCCAGCTCCTGCTCACATTATTCTCATCTAGGTATCTCTGTGAATAGTAATATTCTAAAATGAAATATGCGAAAAAAGCATATAAAAAACAGCTCACTGATTCTCACCATGATGATGTATTAAGAGTAGCCTGTAGTAATCAGGAACCTGATTGGCGATGATAGTTTAACTCAATATCAAAATTTAGATTAATTTTTATGTAAAAGATTTAAGATTTTTGATACAGTGGTATTTTTGTGCTATTTTTTACGTTGAAAAATACCTGAAGGCATAAATGTATAAATATACATAAAATAAAAATAAAAATTGGTGTCTGTAAAGTTGGTTTACGGACGATAGTTTAACGTGACAACGTCATAAGAAAACATTGATGAAATGATTGCATACTTTTATGAATAAAATGGAATCATTTTTATTGAATTATCATTATTTTGTATGGATACGATATTTTGTATATTTGTTATACGTTAATCAGATTTTTAATATGCAAGAGTTAATTACCTTTATTGCCGCAATTGTTGTTGTAATATAAACAATGAAAACCACATTAACATTTCACTTCACTTTATAAACAGTTGTAAACAGATCACGTGTTGGTACTGTAGGTGTATAAGTTGTGTGCTGCCGCTGTCTCTTTTCTACTCAGACGCATCGACCAATCGAGTGGAAGAGAGATAGATGCGGCACAATCCGAACGGTAGGCCGATCGTGCCTCTCTATCGCTTATCCGCGCTCTCGCTCGCACGCTTGCCTTTGGCGTAACGCGACAAACGGGACAATGAGTCATGTTTTTTCGTGCGTGCAGCGGGCGTTCATCGATTTATAAGACGTTGTCACGTCAAAAATATTTTGACATCATAATACATTATACATGTATGCAGTATAGTATGTGTTTATATTTAAAGTAAAGTTTACATTAAATATTTTTCGGCCCACGTAGAGAAGTAAAAATCGAATATACATGTGTATCGTGTACCCTGTCTACAACGGTATATAAAGAAAATTAAATGCAGGTTTAAACATAGTTCTGACGATGGCTTAAGCAGAAATAACTATCAACAAAAATATAAAATAATTTCTGTAGAATTAAAATACATTTTTTTTCTCACCGTATTATAATGGAGTTCTACCAAGTAAATGCCAATTCAATCAATAAAATCTCTTAGTATATATTTCTGACGATGTCGTGGAGGCGAAAAATCTATCAACCAATCAGTTATTTTATTTATTTTTACCTCATTATCGAATATATCATTGAAATGAAGGGACTTCCCTTGAAGCATCCACGTTCATCCACATCATTTATTTGCATTATAAAAAAGATTTTTTTATTTATAGTCATTTTTTTTTACTTCTGAAACACAGCAGCGTCGATTACTGCTAATATTGCAATTTGGACAAAACGGTATTTGCTTTTAGACACCTCATATTAACCCTGTTTTAAACTGCATATATTAAAAAATAAAAAAATTACCAGGAATGTTGTCGACGAGCAGCAGTTTGCCAGAGCTGATATAAAATGGCTTATTATTTGGTCAGTTTCTATATCGATAAATGGTCAGTAAAAAAAATGGTCAGTTAAATACTATAAATGGTCAGTTAATAATTAATTTTGGTAATTTTGTTTCCAAATATTAGCTTATAATAATATCATTCTTTTTATTTTAAACAAATAATAAACTTATGTGACTGCTTTTATCTGTATTATATTATGAGTTGGAATATTGTGGTTGCATTTTTGTTCCACTTAATTAAAACAAATCGATGTCATACTAAATATTGCGAAGTTTTCTTTGGGATCTTTTATTATAATAATACCAACAATTAAAGACGACAATTTTTAAAAAAAGTTGTAAGCCTTACACGTATTAAACTAATATTATATGCTTTCAAATACCTTAACAAAATAAATCATTTCATTTAATGTGTTTATTTGTCATACACCTTGTGATAAATTTTCCTCTTACGACCATATTTAATCAAATTCACAAGCTGTCAAACGAAAACTTACGTTTCATTTAATAACTGCCCACATTCATACTAATACGATGACAACTGACCATTTTGAATTTTCACTGACCAAAACTTGAATAAGATACTGACCCATTAAATACACGTCATATAAAATGACGACATATTGCATTGCATCGAAAGGTTCAGCGTAACTTCGCTGAATGAACATTTTACGCCTACGCATTTCATTCATTATGTTTGAAAAAGATGCGCTATTTCATAATGCATAATAATAAATACAACGCTGTTCATTAAAACAAACCAATTCTTCGAAAAGTAAACGCCTTTTTTGAACTCTTGTGGGATGCGGCCAAGTCTAATAATCAACCAGCTGGTCAAAGCAACTGTCATTTTTAAATACTCCAAATATATTGGTAACCGATGCATTTATTACTAAACACTTGTAGAGAGACCTACATAGTTCAATTTTATTCAGCAAAATTCCCTTTTATAAGTCCAAACTTTCAATACCAACACAATTACTGGAATGTGTTTGTTAAGCCTTAAATAAGCTATCCCAGAATGACGATAAACTACTCGAGAACGCATTTTGATTTAAATGATTTATTTAACCTTTTCATCGCGTATGATCGCTATACCTATGCCCTGAGTAGATTGAAGAAGATTCATACCTCATATTTCAGCTGTTTTTTTAAAAAAAAACTGTACCTAACTATATAAGTAAGATATTATTAAAAATATACCAACATTATGTGAGAATTGAGGATTTCAACTCAAGTTGCATGATAACAAAGTTTGGGAAGCAGTTGGAACAGATAAAGTTGTTCACTATGAAGGGGTTCATATATAATCTAACTTTAAATTTTTAGTTATAATCTATTTTCCTTTCAATTTGCTTCAATTTTTTTGCTTAGATATAATACCAATTGTTTGTCATACCTTTAAATTATAACTTAAACTTTGAATAAATATCACCGCTTTGTTTTATTTCTTATCAGTTGACAAGGCTCGCCGTGAACGAAACCGGTCCTGATCCAATTTTATGTGGAAAAAGTACTAAACATGTTTTATTATTTTTAAGATAAAGTTGTAATAATTATTTAACAAAAAGCCGATGTCTGAATATGAATTCAATTGTTTAATTCTTAATTGTAATTTAGAGTTTCGACTGAAGGTACTTGGTTTAATTTCAATAATTTAAAATTAAAAAAATATATTTTTCCAACCAAGTGGGACATAGGAGTTAACCTATTTACTGCAATTGTTGAAAAAAAAAACTGTCTAAAAACCAATTGAAAATTGCTGTTCAAAACTATATTGTCAATTATTATATAATATAATTCAAGTAATATATAATTGAGTAAGCATAACAAGTTATCACCTACTATCAAATTAATTTGAATAATAGCAAGTATTATTAGATAAATATAAATTTCTTGTATCGATTAGCCTATCTGTCGTACAGAAAGGCGTAGACAGGGAACCAAAGTGTCTGTGGGTGGATTATATTCTCGTGTGGGCGCTACATTATGTTCTTTGAGAAATAACATTAAAACTTGTCACTCGTCTTTGAGAACTCTGCAAGTGACAAAACACTTACAGCGGCTGCGTAGCTCGGTGGGTGGATGTAGCGGAATGCAGCGTTTCCCATTTGGTGGGCCGCGAAAGTTTAAGATCCGATAAGAGAGACAATATTACTGCCGTTGCGTCCGTGCTTGAGTGTGGAGAGCACGGGCTCGAGTCCAACTCCCACTTGGTAGGCCCCAGGCGCCATGTAATATTGGAAGCCCTCTTTGTCTTGTCATAAAAACTCGTCGCAAAATTTCGTCGGGGCTATACTTGTCACATACATTGTTTTATTCATGCTTATTTCATTTTTATCGTATGTTATCGAGAATATGGCTTGAATAATGTACGTTACTCTGCGCAGTTAACTAGAAACAATTCAAAACGAGTACCTAACATACTCGCACGCCGTACTTTATGATGATTCAAATTGCATTTTTTTAAAGTGATAAATTTAATGTGGAATATAAATGTGTTATTATTTTTATTATAATGCCATTCATAGTGCCAAGTATAGTGGACAGTGACACCTTAACCGCTTAACCTGTTAGATGCCGGCTAGGATTAGTATGGCCGTGCACGAAGTATTGGGATTTTCTGACCTAAAACCTAATAAATATATACTTTTTGGACATATTATAATATTACATCACAAAACACTTACAAAATTAATACACGATGTGTCATTTACGCCATCATTTATTCAAAAACCAAAACAACAAACGTTAAACAAACCTTCAGGGTAGTCACAACTAGGGATTCCAATCCCGGGATCCCGGATCCCGGGATCCCGGGATCCCGCCGTTTTTAAGTACCTGATGAGTCCCGGGATTAGAAAACACAATCCCGAAATTTCGGGATTAACTGATTTATCAAGCACGATCGAATTATTTAAACATATTTGTGGAACGTATCACACAAACGCGTATGTTGCATCAGATTACTCCCACCTCTAAGACCAGATGTCTGTAATCCCCTCCATTGCGCGTGCAGTGCTCTGAAGTGCACGCGTTTCGCTCAAGATTTGGCTTGTTTATAATAAAACGTCTGGAAGATCATCATATATCATTAAATAATGATATAGTTTCTATAGTAACAGACGGGGCAAGCGTTATGGTTCAAATTCTCCATCATTCAATGACAACAAAATAACTCGTAAAACTATAAAAGAAACTATTCAAAAACTTATTGAAAGATTTAATGAAGAAGAAGATCAAGATATGATCGAAATATCAGAGCCACTAGAAAAGTCATCAATCGAATTTACTTCAACGCAGTCATCCCACCCAATTGAACAAGAAACAATGAAACAACAGTTACAGGATGAAATCGCAAAAGGCTTGACGACATGCGAACCAAAAATTCAAAATTGCACAAGGCTTATGTCCGTTATAAACCAAGAAATGATGTTATTTGATAATGGAGGCTCTCGTGGTCATCACCTCGAATTGGCATATCAATATTTGATAAGTGTAGTGGCTGAACGTGCTTTTTTTAGCAGTATGCTGTTTGGGAAAAAAAAATAGATCTAGGCTAAATGATGAAACGCTTGATGCTTTGTTATTACATACTACGTGCGTTTAATTCAAAATATTTTTTTTCAATTAATTGTGTCACTTTTTTATTTAAGTCTAAAATTATGCGTACATTATATATTGTACAGTAAATAAATGTCAAAATTTATTGTATTATTCATTTTAAGCTATTTTTATCGATAAAATAACATAGCTAATATTAGCTAATCTTATATATAAAACCGAAACGGCGTATGTATGTCTGTGGGTCTGTAATTCCCTTTTGCATTGTTGTTGCAAGTTGCCATAAAAACGAATATGAAAGAAAATATTTTTTGAATTTTTATCAGCGAAGACATTTAGTCAAAATGTAATAAATTAGTCTTCTACCAACTTTTCCCGGCTTTTATTAATATAATAATGTTTATTATTTACGTGAAGGTATTATTTGACATTTCTTTGACAGCAAATTAGATTTTTTCCTTTAATTTAAACATTTTAATGGGCGAGAATGGGGCTGTCATCAAATTAAATAAAGTTTGTGATTTTATTTTAACTATATTTTGGATGTTAGATTTTGTGATATAATTATGTCGAATGATATAACATTAAATAATTATTGGTCGCTTAGTCCGAGCGACGCCGGGAAGCAATACTAGTATTAAATAAATAAGAAAAATATCCCAGATCCCGGGACTGGTCCCGGGATCCCGGGATCAACTAATTACAATCCCGAAATCCCGGGATCAAAATTTTGGCCCGGGATTGGAATCCCTAGTCACAACACTCACACCGAAAATATGTGAACGTGACTTTAAATCGGAACTGATTCATAATAAATTTAATCTTAAATGTAAATAAAAAAATACGTTCAAAATTTTTATAACAAATTAATAGTCTTCCACCGAGTGGTATGCCTCAAAACACGGTTCTGCGCATACCCTGCTAACAACACATTTCAACACAACGAAACAGCTCTTTTTAAAATCGATATATTATAGATTACTATACAATATATTTAAAGTTCAAGTATAACATCACGATTCCAAGAGATGTCACTATATGCAAGATATTTTAAAATTGTTATAAACGTTGCTTGTGGCCTTTAAACTACGTCTCAAGTACTGCGTGTGAAACACGCGCATTTTGTATGGCCGGCCCTACGCGCACGGAATTATTTGGCGTGTAAACACGGCCGCAAGTATTATTACAATGATAATGTACTAAAAATATTCAATTATTTTTGTATCCTACAGTCTTTGACTTTCACACTCTCTAATTATTTTTATTTTGCATTACAGAGTGTCACTGTTGGTTCCTGGCTGCGTAAAGATTGAGAGGTGCCGGCTTAAAGTTAATTCAGCGAGATAATTAAGCCGAGATTAAATCACCTTGAGATCAACAAAAATGCTAAATATCACTGATGTTTTTGTTCTAAAGCAAATTGATTGAACTTCAAACGGAGTTTTTTGCGACATAAAAACGTCTCTTTCATTTTCAGCCCGATGAAGTAGTGATATAAAAAAAAACTATTTGTGGGTAGGGCTCTTCTGGGAAAAAGATAATTTTCAAATTAATATCTCAAGCATGCTAATCGATTTCAAAATTGGTTATACGGTTGGACTAGACTAGTTGTCGGCCTATCGTCCTCTTGTTCTATCTGGTGTTGATTTTTTGGATATGGTCTGGCCATGATGGCAAATGATAATTGTGAGCTAACATACATGTGGCGATTCCTATCATAAGTGTGAGGCCTCACTGAAGGCGCTGCTTCTGGCGTAGCTTCTCTAGACTACTAGCCTACTAAAACACTCGGTACGCTACGCCAAAAGCAGCGCCAAACGCTTCCACTGTGGTTTCACACTAAAAGTTTAAAAAAATTAAAATAATAAATATAGCTACTTTTCTATCTGGTCTATGATGCAGGGTCAAAATTGTTGGTTTCTGAGATGGAACTCACGGGCTCGAGCTCCAATACGAGCAGCATTTTTATCGATTCTTTTCGAAGGATTAGCTATTACCAACCCACCAGTCCCTAGTATTCTTCTTTCTATTTGTTCTATCTTCAAACGGTGAAGGTTGAGTAGCTGAGTACTAAGCAGTTTTGCCTAGGAAATTTCTTTAGAGATAAACTCCATTAGGATCCGATATCATTTTAAAAAAAATTCTGTGCATGATTAAACTAAAGTTTCTATAAGTCTTTTTTTGTATTTCTTATACATTTGTACTTTATAAATAACAGGACGGTTTCGTTCATCACATGCACGATTGAATTATTGTAAAAAAAATACTCGAATTAAAAAAATACCTGTTCGTATTATTCAAGTCCCTAAACCTCAATACGGCTTGCAATAATTTTTGATGATATATTTTTCTCTTTTTAAATTGTATACTTTTTGGATCATTTATCTGTTGGAAAGGGGATTGTGAGGAAGCAATGTCTTTTTAGATATGTAACTAGTATCCACCGTTATCTCAATCCCCCTCCACTTACTACGCCCCTGTCATTGTCTGACTTTGGAAAGGTGTAACCATACACAGTGCCAATATCGGGACATATTGCAACACTCCAGCATGATAGTATTTATTTTTTTTTTACAATTACAAAAATCTTAGTAACGACGTTGTATCTGTATATATATATACATATAATATACACGAATGCTTTACAAGTGTATATATTTTCCATACTTCTTTGCCAATTTCAAATGTAATTTTTCATCCAAATGTTGTGATCTATTTTCACATCACAAAAGCAATAAACTTATAATTTGTTATTTTTTGTAATGTACTAACAAATGAATATATATATTACCATTTCCGCTCCCAACTTGGAGCATATGAATAGGAAAAGACGTGGTTAGCTAATCGCTCTCTTTCCCTACTGTAGCGCTGCTACTTTTTCAAACTGATTTGACTTTTACACTGCGGTTTGACTTCTCAGACGGTGCCATCGTTAAAGTCATTGGGGCAACCTTTGATAATGAAGCGAGTGAAGATACGCCACGCAAGAAGTTACGCCTGTCACTGTGGGCGTACCTTTAGCGTGCGGCCTGTATGAGGCGTTTTGCGGAGCGTCAGGCGCTTCGTCAAAGGCAGCCGCAGAAGCCATTAACAATGGCGCCTTGGTAATGTGTAGCCAAGACATAAAACACTTATGCTATGCCTTTTGTTATCACCAATATTATTCACTCAATGTTCTTTATAAAATACATGTGTCAACAAATATTATGTGCGATATATTTTTTCGGCCCTAGGGATCGTCATGACAGCAAAATATAACAAAACGGAGATTGATAAAAACATTAAAAACAATCAAAAAATGGTTTGGAAAAAATGAGAAATAATAGTTTGGTGATTGGATTGAATTGCTGGACGAATATATTCATAAATTTCATTAGGAATGCTTTCGTTTCAATTTCATGAGCCTCGGAGATCACTTTTCTGTTCCCCCTCGGATCTGGGCTAAAAACCATATTAATTATACATTTACATGCTCCCAATTTTTACATTTTTGTGTACATGTTCTTCGCGTCGTCATTTGATTGAGCAGCTACAATTTTTCTTCGGCCGATCAATGAATGAACGGCCAGAAGATATTTTATATGATTTTTAATTTTCAAATCTGTTTTTCAGTTATATAGTTTGTCCTTTATTCCATTCATTTTTATAATTTTTGCACAATCTTAATTATATCTGTCAAATGCATTTTGTAAAGTGGGTGAGAAAAACACAGATTGTATTCCAGTAACAATTTCTTCGAGCGACATCATTCATTCATTTTTACGCCTATGCAAGCGCTCCTAAATTTCAAACTGACTTGACTTCGGATTTACGCCGCGTAATCGGCCTCCCAGACGGGCATTTGTTATCTGACATCGTTGATAAGACAGCGGTACCTTTGTCTCGTTCAAACACCCTAAGCGCTCTACGCTGTAAGCACCAGGCCGTACCTTTAGGATGTAAGGGCATTAGAATAAATTCCAAAAAGAGTAAAATAGTGTTGTTAATTATTTTCATGGTAAAAATTAGATTGGGATTTTTCCTTTTTAAGGGTCCCTTAAAAAGGAAAAATCCCAATCTAATTGATTGAGTGATTGGACCTTATTAGTATCATTATGTTAATGCATTTTTTTGATTCTATCACCCCCTTCCTTGTTTCCTTTAGAAGGAAAAAAACCCGTAATCCATTTTGTAATTTCATAATTTAAAATGTTAAAATGTTAGAATTTATCTTGCTTCATTACTTAAGCAAACTTTGCGATAGTAAGTCTGAAGATGCCTCTGAAAGAGGCGAAACACGTGTCACAATTAGTTACACAATACGTGGAATAATCAAAGTTATTTTAAATTTTATATTAAAATGAACTTCCACAAAGTTACCGCCGAAACCATCGAAAATATCAATCACCTTTTTTATTCAGAACTTTTAGCGGACAATGGAAGAACAAGAAAAAACAGTCAAATTTTAAATTTTATATACACCAAAAATATCAATAATTTAATGAGTTTTACCCATGTGGTTCAGAGCTATCTGAGAATTGATAATTTTGCCCTTTTCCCAAAAAAGGCTGTGCATCACTGGTTTAGAAAGTCTAAATACCATTATATGGTACACAATTTTTTTCAATTTCCTTTCAAAGTTGCACAGCCAATGGTTTTTGCGGACATAACGTTTGGAAAATTACTGGGAACATTGCTTGTCATATCTTTACTAACTTAGTTATAACACCTGGTCTCCCTATAACCAGTGCCTCCACCCGCGAGTCCATACAGCCGAGCATGCGCCCTAACCCTAAAAGGAGATTCAACCGTACTTCTAGGAGAAGGTACTATTTACTCCTTCCTACCGTAGGGATAGGCAACTGTACCACAAACTATCATGACAGAGATTGCAAAATCTATTTGATGATAGAAAGTCAATTCCTTTGGTGAACCTTTTTTCTAAAACTAAATAACGTAATAAGTGGTGAAGATTGTCTGTCGATAGAAGGTAGACGTCGAAGGAACCGAAGGTAAACATTATGCACATCGGTAACATAATTATTTTTTTAACAAACCTAACCTTACCTAGCCTAGGTTAACCTAACCTAACCTTACCCAACCCAACCAAACTTAATTTAACTTTCCCTAACCTAACCTAACATTACCTAACCTTACCATGTCCGCGACTATAGAGCTGGTCAGTAGAATTCTCATTCATTCGATTAACTTTCTCTCTTTTTGGAGTAGGAATATAAAAAATATATCCAGGACAGGTTGTTAGCTCTTGCTCCGTTCGTTTTTAGTATCGAATGGGTATGGGATGAAATTTTAGACAACATAGACATCCATTTTTGTATAGGATACAATAATTCGATTCAAGTCACCTTGGTCAGTTGAAGTTCACTCGTGCACTTGAAATGCCCGAAGATGTTGAACAGCGGAACCAGTCAATAGCGACAATGGAAATAGTGGGAAAGTACAACATTTAAATGATTCAAATTTGATTATTTATGATCTGGATACAATAAATCAATAGTAACGTGGATGACCGTGGCATGAACTCTTATCCAGAGCTGTGGAGTCGGAGTCGTGGAGTTGGGGCTTTTTGGTTGGAGCTGGAGTCGGAGTCAGAGTCATCGCGGCGTTTTGGCTGGAGTCGTACTCGGAGTCGGAAATTTTGAAAAGTTTTAACTTTTTATTTTTGCATATAATATGACAAAATCGGCTTTTGGCGGGATTGGTAGGGTTGATATTTAATTGAATACACATAAATAGGAAAATCAGGGAAAAAAAGTGACGACATTAAAAAATTTTTAGTCTGAGTCGGAGTCGTCTTTTGGTCGACGTTGGAGTCGGAGTCGAACTTTTATTACCAACTACACAGCCCTGGTCTATACTGCACGGCAGCGTTCAACAAGCAAATGACGGCGCGGCAACGTCAGCGCGCAAATGTCGGGGTGCCAATGAATCAAATATAACGTCGTTGGGTCACCTCCAGGGTAGGTCACCTCTAATCACAGCGTCAAAAAGAACCGTTTTTTTTTTCAATTTAAATCTCGAGTCGTAATGTCAGCTCTAGAAAACTGAAAGACTTTTATTCAAGTGTTTTTTGATTTACTTGTCAACATCTAGATGCAAAGGTTTCCCACTTCTATGCAGTGTATTATATTTTTTAAATGCAACTCGATTTGAGTTGGCGAATCTTGCAAGTCGACAAAATCGATCGCACCGACTATACTCTATCTCGCTCGTCTATTTTATATTGCAAAGAGCAGTGGTCCCCAAAGTGTGGTGCGTGTTTCGATACGCGCAGTTACGTAAAAAACTAGTGTATTGGTGACGCGAGCTTGAAAGCAGACCGTCTTATTGAATTTCAAGTAGGGCTGTGGAGTAGTTAAAAAAAGTACAACTCCGACTCCGCCATTTACCAGAAACACGACTCAGACTCCAACATTGACCAAAATCACGACTCCGATTCCCCACTTCACTCCGTCATTTTTTTTTTCTAATTTTCCTATGTATGTATATTCTATTAAATATCAACCAACCAATACGGCCAATTGACAAATAAGACATATTATATGCAAAAATATAAAGTTCAAACTTTTCGAAATTTCCGACTCTGATTACGACTCCGGCCAAGACGCCGCAACGACTCTGACTCCACGTCCCTGATTTAAAGAAAGAGATGAAGCCTCATTGTTCGCATGAGGTGAATCTGGATGAAAAGTAATTATGAAATATACAATGTGCAGTGTGCTTAGGATTAAAATCCAAATATATAATCCACTATGTTGTAATTGTATCCAAAATCATGGATGTCTGTGATAGTTTCCTTCATCCCCACTCATTCTCTATCCGATTATTCGTAATATTGGGCGTAAAAAGGCCGACTAGTGAACTATTAGCTTGTTTTCCATCACCAACGTTCTTCCTGTACTGTCTCGTAAAGCAGAAGTTGAATGACTGAATTTTCTAAAGTTCTGTTGAAATACTTCTCTATTGGTCCAAATACTCCATATATGGAGCGGACATGGTGAAAAAATGATAGTTTCTTTGATAATTATATAATGATGTAACCCAGCTTTCGTTGATAGAAATCAATTATAAAATTTTATTTTTGTTAAGCTCAAACTAATTCGTGCACTTGAAATGCATGAAGATGCCGATAGGCGAATTCTGTGTCGTTAGCGACAAAAGTAAAAAAAAACACAAAATTCAAACGAGTTTAAATCCTTTTTAGGCTAGGTTTTGACTCAACTGAGTTAAAAATATCTTGAAATAAAGTATTATTATTCCTTGATGCAAAAGATGGGAATGATTCGCAAATATAGTATGTGTCTGCTGCGCTTCATAAAGACTGACAAATTAAAATATTTAAATTTATAGTTTTGTAGTTATACATACATATGTAGTCACGGGGGTGTGTGTTTTTTTATTTTGATTTTCTCAGGGGCTACCAGGGCTGTGGAGTCGGTAAAAATAAGTCCTACTCCGACTCCAGCATTTACCAAAACCATGACTCCCATTCCGACTCCGACTCTGACAATGACCAAAAACATGACTCCGACTCCGACTAAAAAAGGTTAATATCGTCACTTTTTCCCTAATTTTCCTATTTATGTGTATTCAATTAAATATCAACCCTATCAATTCGGCCAAAAGCCAAATTAAACATATTAAATACAAAAATAAAATGTTCAAACTTTTCAAAATTTCCGACTCCGAGTACGACTCCGGCCACAACACTGCGACGACTCCGACTCCGACCATAAAGTTCCGAATCCTTGACTCCGACTCCTACTCCACAGCCCTGGGGGCTACACGACCAAAAACCTTTGAATACAAGTGGCATTTACATAGGTACAAACAATCCTAGTTCTTGTCTCTCGGGAAAACTGCTTCGTTTACTGTATAGGTTTTTTTTCAGGTTAGGTTAGATACACAGTTCCCTTCAAGAGTCTGTTATCTGACACTTTCGATGGGGCATTTTATGAGATAAAGCAATTTTTTCAACACATCGAAGTTTTTCATCAAGGGCGTAACTAACGAGTACAATCGCAGTGCGAGAAGAAGAATGAGAGGGTCACAACTATCTGACAATTCAGCACTTTTAACTAACATCCTATCGAATACAATTAAATTTATTAAGTTTATTGATTTTGCAATGTGAAAATAGATAAAAACATTGTCAGAAAAAAATATGGCTTACAGAAATAAAAGAGAAAAAATCCATTGGAAATTGGCAATGAAGTAAACCGAGTGAGTTAAATCAAATCTACAAAATCAACTAAATAAATATAATAAAACATTTTTAGTACTTATTCCACATAAATTTTTAATGGATCAGGACCGGTTTGGCTCATGGCGAGCATTGTAAACTGATCAGTTTTTTTATATCCCTCCACTAGGAGGCCATATACTCCACATAGAAGCTGGCATGTATTTTAAAAAAAAACTCAATTTTAAGGTGGACAGATATCACTTTTTAGGTGTTCGATGTCAATACTTGGTGGATTGACATTATAGTAAAAATAATAAAACGTTTTAGTACCTCCTTATTTCACATTAAATGTATTGGTTCAGGACCGGTTTCGCTCATGGCGTGCGATATCAATTGATTCTTACTACAGCAGTTTTGAAAGGAACACAGTAAGGGATGAAATGTATTCATAACTATGTACAAATAAAAAATCAATTTATAATATAAACGGAAAAAAAAAAAATGAAGTGATTTTGTCGATATATACATAATGTATAAAAACCCTTGAAAATCATTATGTTGAGTGTTTTGAAGCGTTTGCCAAATGACTGCGACAGATCACCGAACCAACTGCGGCTAAGATAAAAGTATTGCTAATCGCACATCAGCTGTCTGCTTATGTGAAGTGTACACCCAGTCTAGACTCATATTAATCAGGCATGAGAGATTAACTTTTTTTAAATTGGCATATCTCGGAAATGGCTTCAACACTTACTTTATCATGCAGTCAACTGATTCATTGAAATGAATGTTGTATGGAAGAATACGATACCACGGCTATGATTCAGAACAGGGCTGTGGAGTCGTTAAAAAAATGCGAATCCGACTCCGACTCCAACATTAACCAAAAACACGACTCCGACACCGACTAAAAAATGTTTAATATCGTCACATGTTTTCCTTATTTTCCTATTTATGTGTATTCAATAAAATATCAACCAACCAATCCGGCCAAAAGCCGATTTTGTCATATTATATGCAAAAATAAAATGTTCAAACTTTTCGACTCCGAGTACGACTCCGGCCAAAACGTGTGGCCATTTAGTGTGTAATAAATACGAAAACTGAGTGATTATTTTTTAATATTTTTAACATTAACATTTCGCCACGTTTTAACACCTTGAAAGTCTTTCTCAGTGTAAAATCTTCCATCGCAAATATTTCGCTATTTTACAAGCATGCCAGTTATAAATTGAATAAAAGACTTAAACGGTTTCTAGCAGGGCTGTGGAGTCGGAGTCGGAGTCGTCACGGCGATTTGGCCGGAGTCGTACTCGGAGTGGGAAATTTTGAAAAGTTTGTACTTTTTATTTTTGCATTTTATATGTCAAATTTGGGTTTTGGTCGCATTGATAGGGTTGATATTTAATTGAATACACATAAATAGGAAAATTAGGGGGAAAAAATGACGATATTGAACTTTTTTGGTCGGAGTCGGAGTCAGAGTCGTGTTTTTGGTCAATGTTGGAGTCGGAGTCGGACTTTTTTTGACCGACTCCACAGCCCTGCTTTCTAGTATTGTAGTATCTCACTACTAGAGACTCCAATTCGAGTATTGAATACTCGATACTCGAGTATACTCGTCCTTTTTTCAAGTACTCGATTCTCGAGTATTTTTTCAAAATACTTGAGTATATAGTATAGAAATATTTCCAAATTTTATTTACTTATTAAAAAAAAATATGTTTATATTTTTTAACCGTTGCGCTCAATTGAGTCTTACGCGTGGTTTTACTGTCAGGTAATATTTATTTTTAATGGTTTGCGTTGGTAATGCTATGCGAGAATTTCTTTTGTTACTTTTGCTTTGAGTCCTGCTGGCTTATCTTATCAACAACTATGATGGCAAGAGAAAAAACTTATCTTTTGATTTTCTGACTATGGATGCAGCTGTCGCATAATCAATTAAATATCCTTATTTATTTATTAATCATTCATTCAAATACACAAATTTGAATTAATAGTAAAATGGTACAACTGAAACCATTCGAGTATACTCGAGTTTTTTAAGATGTCGAGTAATTGGAGTCTCTACTCACTACCGAATTTTTCAACCCTTTCAAAGTTAAAATTTTTTGGCTTTGGGTCATGAATAAGGTGCGAACCAGTTTTGTCAAGTAGGTACAACAGTTCGCCTAAAACAGGATGAAATTATGCGGAGAACCAACTAACTGCTTGGCCGGAAAACTTTCTTTTATTACAAATTTATACAAGCGGCCCCCAAGCGGGCAGTTCGTTACCAAACCTGCCCCAAATGGCCACATTATAAATTTACTTTATTGATAAAATCTACATAATACGAACATTTTCGTACACTTCAACGATACATTTGACATTTTAATACGTTTTTACGAGAACGCCTTTGGAAATTTTTCGATACATTCTTTTAACTATCGATAAAAAAATAGTTTTGCTCTGATTTCTAGCAGTTAGTGTTAGAAGAAGATTTATATTCACCTCTCATCAATTACGGCTATTATAAAGTGATCAAACCAAACAGATGCTATGAAAATAAAATAATAAAACTGAAATGACTCAAAGATTTATTTATGTCCCCGATATTTTTTGTTGTAGTTGATTGAATTGGTATTTCCTTGGTAGAACTCCATTATAACACGGTGAAAAGGTAAAAACGAATACGTACGGCTTACGCTTCTGACGATAGTGAAACTCGAAATAATACTTTCGATGGTTTCGGCGGTAACTTTGTGGAAGTTCATTTTAATATAAAATTTAATAAAATAACTTTGATTATTCCACGTATTTTGCTACTAACTTTGACACGTGTTTCGCCTCATTCAGAGGCATCTTCAGACTTACTATCGCAAAGTTTGCTTAAGTAAGTAAAGTCGAAATAGCTATCAGATAATCATATAATTTCTGTGGAAAAAAGAAGAAAAGTGAAGACGCAAACGATGCAATTATTATAATATCAATTCTCAGATAGTTCGATCATGGGTAAAAGTGATTAAATTATCGATACTTTAATGTATATAAAAATGAAAATGTTATTATTTTATATTGGTCTTTGAAAAGTTCTGAAGAAAAAAGGTGATTGATATTTCTCATATTGGGCCGCAGGTTGTGCTTCACTGAATTAAATAAAGGAATAAAATAAATTATCAAAAACCTACTTTCATGTTTTACACATTTTTTTTTTATTATTATTTAAACTTTCTTTCAATAATGCCGGGACCGTGGTGCAGTGGTAAACGTCGTTAGCGTCCGTGATAGACTGCCTGAGCTCGATTCCCAGTACAATTTTTTTTTCAGTCGATAAGGATATTTTGCTGTTAAAAAATCCGTTCTCGCCTGACCGATCCCGAAAAGCGACGCATAGCGAGAGCGATAAGCTAATCACTAGTCCTGTACTAGTCCTCGTATCCTTTCAATCCCTACTCTCTTCGGAAATGAGAGGTTGATCAACTAAGTAACAAGCAGTTCTCGTATAAAAAATGTGTTGAGATAAACTACGCGAGGAGTCCATATGCTCCAAGCTGTGAGCTGACGTCGATTTATAATACATATATATAATATGTATACGTGAAAACAGAATTAATTATTGTTTAAGTTATTAAAGAGTAAAGTTACCGGAATGCTTTTCACTGTCGAGCTTTGCCGACTGCCAAAACGGAGCTTTTCGGTAAGTCTGGGTAATTATTGTATTGAGCCATTTTGTGGTTAATATATTATTAGGTTCAAAATTGAAAGCATTCTCTTGCACACCAAATTTTCAATGAATCTGGAGGGCATACCAGAAAGCTATCGAGAAGACCTCACTCACAATGCTTTGTCCTAATATAACAGTATATATCGGAAAATAATATTTACAAATTTTCACATGATAAATCAAAGTATATATATGTTACAGGGAAACTGTATTGTCAATGAAAATGTATCAAGTAATAGATTTGTATGACAACATGATTTTACTGGTCAAGATCATTGAAATTATTGGCCCAAGTCGATAGTATTCTTTTCGTTTCCGATAAGTCTTCGTGTTGGTGATGTTTTCCCAAACGAAGCCCGGATAGTAAAGTTACCCGGTATAAATTCGTTTTAATTGATATCGATCTGCAATTTTAAACATAAATTATTAATATTAAATTCGTATCTGTGCTTCTGTGTAATAATGTTTCTTGTTAAAATAAACTAGAGTAACGGCCCATAGAATACCGAGCTAAATCTTTTCTTCAGAAGATACCTGTCCTCGCATCCTGACCCTAAGTTCTTTACCGAACGCCTTGGACGGATGCTGTCTTTCTCTGACAAAATGAGACGACAAACCTGGTAGTCTCAATTATGCCCGCCTAAAATTTTGGTTTGCTTCAATGAAACAAAATCAGCAAGTAGTCCCTTTCATAAAAAGAGAATGAAAGAAAAACACAGACAAACATTGGGCTGAAGATAGGGCGGTCAAATTTAATTTCAATGACAGCTTGGAGAAGAATATTTTTTTCACTGAGAATTCAGTTTCACTATAACATATATATCATCCCTTCCAAGGCAAAAAAGCGCTAGTTCGCTACTTTTCAAGGAGAGCAAAAAGAGTGAACAAATATTGTGTCAATTAGAACAACTTCGTTTCTTTACCACTTCTTTACTTTTATTGGAACTTTTATTTTTAAGAACATCCATTTTGGCAGTTTGTGCCTATTTTTTGTGAAACTAACTTCATATTTAACTCAGAATCACCAAAATGTCGCTAACGCCCTTTTGGGTTGGTAATGACGGTATTTTAATTTGTGTGAGATCCCGCTTTCTGAGAGTGTACAGAGCTGTATTTAAAAAAAAATCTCGAAGCACTATTCTTCTTTATATTGTTAGCGTAGAAAATTATACATTATCTTTGGCCGAAGTGACATAAATATGTTGCTCTAAATAGGTTCCCAACCTTTTTCAGATGGTGACCCTTTTTTTATAAAAACCATATGACCCGCGACCCCCAAAGCAATTGAAAAATGAATTTTTAATAAGCTAATTAAACAAAAGAACGAAAATGCATTAAAATGAATATTTTTTTAGTTGACTATATTAGTTGGCGACCATGGGTTGGGAACCTGTGCTCTAAATAAGCAGCATGTAAGATTAAATTTCAACGGTGAAGCTCATTTATACTTACATGTCCTTTAAATTAATGGAATTTTAAAAAAAGTGAGCTTTCAACTTTCAATACAAACACATAATTAATATTATATTATCACATATCACTTATTATGTGCTACTGTCAATTCTTGTTGGAAAGGCTTATATTTGAATAAAATACATTTTCATAGTTATATTGGCATATTTTTAAAAGGTGTTTTTTCACTAATCAACAAAGACATTTTCAAATAGCCCAATCATTTTTCAAGAATTTAAATAGCAAAAACTCAAAAATAATGTCACAAAGAAAAAACAAAAATTATCACAAATTTTAATAGGAATGTTTTTACGCCAAATTTTTCTCCTAGTGTCAAAAGCCTATATTTGAATGTGCATATATTTTATACCAGGGCCGGTTTCACTAATAACTAGCATTTTCAACTGAGCCCAATCATTTTTATTTAAATCGCATAAATAAAGCACAGAAAAAAGCAATTATCACAAATACTTAATAATGTTTTTACGCTCTCCTACAAAGTTGTAGTTTATGGAGTTACGAGCTTTGCATTCTGGACCGACTCTCTATTTCCTGTGTCGGCAGTATTTTCAGGCCCAGCTTAGGTCGTTAGTTAATTACGTAATGCCGTAACGAGGCAGAGTCGCATTGGGGGAGGGGCTGAACAGAAGTTATTGTCACGGGCCGCAGTAACTTGTTACGGCTTGAAGGTAACGTGCCGTAAATTAAGTAACTCCATTTAGTCACGTGTTATATTATATTTGGTACGTGCAGTTTTATAACGAGCCGAGTTGAGTCAATATAAATTTTCTGAAAAATAAGAAAAAATATATTCGTTTCGCCTTTTTAGTAACGTTTTAAAAAATAAATTGAAAAATCAGGGCTGTAGAGTCGGAGTCGTAGAGTCGCGGTCTTTTGGCCGGAGTCGGATTCGTCGCAGTGTTTCGACCGGAGTCGTATTCGGGGTCAGAAATTTTGAAAAGTTTGACCTTACATAATTAGGAACATATACATAAATAGGAAAGGTAGGTAAAAAAACGTGAGTATTTTTTAGTCGGAGTCGGAGTTGGAGTCGTGTTGTTTTTTAAAGACTCCAAACCAAGCGAAAATTGACACATCTTATAATAAATCTCAATCTCTGATCATATACATTGCTTGGTGAAAAGTATGCTACAGCATTATTTTGTCATAATAATAAGTCTTCCTTATATTTTATTTATTTTAAATCAAAAGACATAAGGATTTTAGCATAAAAAGAACGAAAATATTCTGATTATTAGGACCATATGGCCTTAATCTGACATAGGCACTTCTAGCATTAAGGGACAGCTATAATTAAAAATTAAAAAAAAAAAAAATAATGGGCAATGCCAATGCGCCAAATATTTTTAAATTATGAAATTCATGCGAGATAAACTGGATGATATTTTTTTATGAATCAGCTGAGAACAACTCAACTAAAAATGACACGACACCCATATCCAAGATGTATTTTTTGAATTGAAAAATCTGACCTCTTGCCACTAGACCAGTGGTTCTCATGTGCGGCCACCAGAGGACTTGGCTGACGGAAAATATTGCTATTGAATATTCTTTTAACTTTCAGGTTAATTTGTCAACAAAGACTCGAAAATTGATAAGAAAGACGCAATTAATACCAATAGTAATTGATATTTACATGACAAGCATGTTTAGGTCCATTTGACATACCTCACAAACAACAAATGAAAACAAAATTTGCGGCCACCAGACATTTTCTTAGGACCATTTATGTTGACGATGCGGCCACAGAGCAATTTTCCGTGAGAACCACTGCACTAGACCACATGCACCGACTAAATAATATTACATACTCGTCCAAACAATCATATCTTGCCTCCCGTCGTGTAAAATTCATATAGGTTTTTAACAAAGACCGGTTATCAGTCTGTTTCGTTAAACACATTTTAATTCTGTATAAACACTGAAAATTCACATGCTTATTTCAGTCTCACGATATTTACGACCCACTGCTTACTATAAAATTACTAGCTGACCCGGTGAACTTTGTACCGCCTCAGAATCAATAGATGTGTTAACGTATTAACTGAATTAAATTTAGTTTTTTATTAAGTCAAAATCAATACTCAAAATGAATATGAACAATAAATGTGCAAAAATCAAAATGAAGTATTTTAATTACATTGAAATGAATGTAATTCACGTGGCAGCAAGGCATTTGCTTTATTGAAGAGAATCAAAATGATTCGCGTAGCATTCTTGCACTGCTTTCTGTTAAACTATTTGATGGATGGGTTGTACTCGGGCTGATCCTCTTCATTGAAGCACCTTATGACATAGGACATTTTTCGTGAATCACATTCACCACCAAACGTGTTCCGTTACATAGTTTTTGGTTGGTACAGATTTTGAAGCATGATGACTACCGAGCCAACCTTCAGTTGTAAATTGTACAATGCCAAGCCAGGTAGATCCAATGAGCTCGATCTAATGGGATATTTTGGGATGTTGAAATACTTATTCTGCTGTTCGGGACAGTGACAAAGTCAAAAAATGAAAGATCAACAAAATCGTTCCAGCCGTCCACTTATAAGTGGTGTAACTAACACGGCTTTGTTTTATATAAATATATAGCATAATAGTCGGTCCAGCCGTTTCGAAGGAGTTTGGCGACAAAGATTTGTGTCGAGATTTTTATATATATAGAGATAGATTTGCCTGAAACATAATCGTTCAAATAGTATAAGTCAAGGCTCTCTAACAAAAGTAAAACACAACAGCATACAAACGGTTCCTTGTTTTATGCTAATACATATTCAATTGTTCACTTGGCTATCATTGAAATCCTTTGCCAAAAAAACAATGTTTAAAAAATTCCATACGAATAAATTATTGCAAGCATTTCTAAATGCCAAACTCGGCATAATTTTGTTAAATTGAATTAGAACGTGCCATACCATTACACACAACTATTCGCATTTCACAGTTCGACACCATACTTTGAAAAGGTTCTAACTGTTCTTGACACTGTATTGAGATATGAGCGTTTGAAGTTACCATTGATTAAAATTCATTGATTGATTGAGTAGGCATTTACTTGGTAGAACTCCATTATAATACGGAAAGAAAAATAACAATGTATTTTAGTTCAACATAAATTATTTTATATATTTGTTGATAGCTATTTCGGCTTACGCCTTCGTCAGAACTATGTTTTTAAACCTGTATTAGAGATAGCTTAAAGCTGAATGCATTGGAACAGCTGGAAATTAATAGGTATAATCAGTCCAATGAAATTCTTAACGATCAGATTACAATTAACAGTTCACCTCTTTTAAAACCTTTAACAAACAATAAACTTAAAACAATTTAAAATAGATGTACTTAGACATTGCAGATTTTAAGTGGTTTCACACGAAAAATAACCCAAAAATACCCAAATTATTGTTTCCCACCATTACTTTAGACCATTAAATCAAACTTATTTAAATTCTTTCATGTGACGTAGGTATGGTTTCAACAGAAAGAGATGATGTACGGGGCACCCTACTAGCATGGGTATATAAGCTTTCTCTAATACAGGTTTAAAAACATAGTTCTGACGAAGGCGTAAGCCGAAATAGCTATCAACAAATATATAAAATAATTTATGTAGAACTAAAATACATTGTTATTTTTTCTTTCCGGATTAAAATTCACTTGTAACAATGAGCAAGTAAAAATGCTTCAAATTACTTATTTTAAGCATATTTTTTCACAAATCTTTTGCTAGAACTAATGATCTTAAAGATCTAATGATGGAAATAATGATAACAATCTTAGAACATTGCCAAATAAATGTAGGAGAAAAAGTGTGCAGATGCAGTGCAACTCCATTATTCAACCATAGATAGTTCTGAAATTCATATATATGATAAAATGCAGTAAATACAAGCTATTACGACCGAAAGGTCATTTTAGGCAAAAATGTCAATTAGTAACTTTCCAAAGTAAGGTAACGAGTTGTTAATATTTATTAATGCGACAAATATACCTACAACTGAACCGTTTTTGTGCGGTAGATGCGTTTCGCGTAAAATCGCACTAACAAATCTATGGCTTGATATGGTAACATATGTAACTTGTACATTGACAGTGAAACACTGGATTTTGCACGTACAGTATTGTGTTTATTACTTTAATACATCTGTACGTCTATATAGTCATAGTGCCAAAAATATATTAAGACAAATAAAAAATTGCATGCAAAAAAATCGCACAAAAAAAGTCGGACAAAACGAGGTTTGAGTGGACATTTAAAATACGCGATAATTATAATTAACCCACATCATTCACTGAAACTCATTAACATCAAAATTTTCGCTGCTTCATATAGATTACGTAAATAAAACTTAAATTTAGTGATCAACTTTTATTTTTAGATATAAACGATACAAAATGTTTACTACGCGTTAGTTCAAGTTCATTCGAGCACTTTAAACGCCTTAAGATACCGAAAGGTAAAACCAGCGTCGTTAGCGACAAAACTAATGAAAATAACGAAATTCAAAAGATTGAATTTGCATGACTTATGATTTATTTATTTATACATGTACATTGCAAAAATTACAAATCATAAGTTGCTTTTGCAATGTGAAAAAAAGGTGAAAACATTGAAGGAAAAATACTTAATTTACAGATATAAAAGTGATAGAAAACAAAATACATAGGCACACAAAGAGTGAGTTCCGAGAAAATCAACTATAATACATAAAAAATAGTACTCGTCTGAACTCACTCTTGTCCATGTGAAATATGTCGACATCCAAATGCAAATTTGTTAAAAATCACAAAAGCTCTTCCCAGTGTCATCCCCATTGGCAGACTAGTTCTACTCCTTGGAAGAATAAACAGCTCATGTTCACGATTCCTAAAAAAAAATCAGGGGCATTTAATTTAACATTCTCAAGATTGGTGGAATTCTCATTGAAACTCCATCAAGCATCTGTAGTCGAAATTCTAAATTATAATCTAGAATAAACAATTGGATTCATCTTCCCAAAAGGGCTTTTCGCTAAATAATTATCATAACTTTATCTGTTCTCACCGACTCCTAAACTTTGTGAAATTCAATATTGAGTTATTTCTTGCTTGACGTCTCAATTGGCGGATATAATATAACAGCATAACAAGTTCTCAAACTGTTGACTAATTGGCGGAAGTTTGTCCACTGCAACTCGCCACAATGGAAGACAGTCTGCAGAATAATTGTTTCTCGAGCAAAGTTCACAGTATATTATAAAGTTGTACCTAGGAGACGGCACGTTTGTGATTCGGGATCTAATATCGGAGTATAAAGAAAATGTTTAATTTTCTAGTAAAACATCAGTTTTTTTTGTATTTACGTTGGCGTCAGTGTGGAGCATGTGGAATTTTAATTTCTCAAGAAGCTTATCTCAAAAAAAGTTTTGAAAACAACTTGTTACTCAGTTAACTCAAATATTCTGTTTGTCAAAGAGAGTAAGAATAGATTTTTATTTTATTTTTTTATTCAAGAAAATACAAATCATAGCATTACAGCTGACGCCAATGCGCCATGCATTTGACAAATTTAAATACATTTATTTATACATATAAATACATACCTGTGAATACATAATAAGATGAGGATGAGGTAGTGCTTTCCAAAGAGTGTGCCCCCTGGGAACGGAAAAAATCGGTGGAGGTACGCGGTGAATCTATTTTATTTTGTTACTCAAAATGAAACATAAATGAAACGAATATTTTAGAACGGGTACACAGGTGCTGAAAGTTTTAGAAGCAGTGTGATAAATAATGATTAGTGGTTAGCAAATCGCTCCTGTTTTTATGGGATCAATTTTAGACCTCACGGACAGGCAGTTTCATAAATTGATTTTTCAATAGGGACGCTCAAAATATGTTACTTTGTCCTGCTGAGTAGATTATTCATTGTTTAGTGGCCAAATTTGAGTCAACCAGTTTGGTAAATAATCGGCCAACACCTACCTGTACGTCATCAAAATACAATATTTCAGAAAATTATTGCTGTGTGAAAGTGTACAGGAAAACCCAAGGCAGCTTATTTCGTTGTTCACAAGAACTTGGCTTTTCTGCGACTTCAACTTGGCGAACAATCGGGCCTAATGTTTATAAAATCAAAAGAACTTCAGGTAAACGACCGCAGACAACGCCTGATTGGGTTCTGGAGCAGTTGGAAGTTTACCCAAATTTGTCAAAAAAGTCAACTTTAGCGACATGGCCCATTTTATAATGAATGGATATTGGCAGACATTTGATGCTATATTCCATATTTAATGCCGTAAAATATACTTACAAATGAAATTAAAATTTAGTCGAAATCTCACAAACAACTTGTTTTATTTACATTTCAAAACTAAGCGTCCTTATAAAAAGACCCTTTATTTATTGATTTCTGTTCGAATGCATCATTAATTACTATTTACAGTTATTTTGGTAAGTGACGTCAATTATGTTTATCTCAAAAAAAAAGAAGAACTGGTTATTACTTAGTTGCTCAACCTCTCTTTTTCCAAAAGAGAAGGGATTGGAAGGATACGGGGACTAAGACAGAACTAGCGGTTAGCTTATATCTCTCGCTGCGCGCCGATTTTGGTATCAGAAAGGATGGGAAGGGATTTTTAACAATACAAACGTGTTTATGTCAGCATAGAATAAAAATGTATTGACAGTGAACACCTTAAAAGTGATGTCAGCATATCTTTGATCTGGTTCGTTCGTCTCATCTTTAACCCAGCACCCTTTCCTTCCGCCCTACTTCATGCGTTCCAGTGATCCATTGCGTTGGTTGACTTCCCACACTCCTCACGCACGTCCTTAACTAAGTAAGATCTTCCGTCTTATCGTCCTCGTCTCTGGTACGTGTTCGAAAAAAATGTTACAGATCGTGATTCTTGTTATGAAAAGAAAAGAAGAATTTAAAATGAAAACCTTTTCAAAAAAAATAATTGATATCACGAACTTCCAGTTAACTTCAAAATTATTTTTACGAGAGTTAAAGAAAGCAGAAAATTAAATGTATTTAAGTTCTACAAAAATTTTAAGATATATAGTTAATAGCTTACGCCCTCGTTAGAACTATGTACATATGTTTAAAACAGGGCTATGGAGTCGGAGGTCTTCGCGGTGTTTTGGCCGGAGTCGTTAAAAACTTTTGAAAAGTTTGAAGTGGTCTTTTTATTTATGCATATAACATGTAAAATTTGGCTATTGGCCGGATTGATTGGTTGATATTTAATTTAATAAACATACATAAGAAAAATAGGAAAAAATCGGCACAAAATTGATTTCTTTTGCGGAGTCGGAGTCAGGTTTTTTTCGAACGACCCACAGCCCTGGGTTAAGCAAACATATACTTATTTTAAGCGGGACATGATGTGCGTATTTTTTTTTCAAAGATTCTCTGTCTCCCGCCAATCTCCTTGCATCTTCACAGGTCATCCCGGCGTCCCGTAGCTCCCCTGAGTACATCCTATGGATGGTCATCAGAGGCCTTCCGCGGCGTCGGGATCCATCAGGTTTAATGAGGAGGCAGGCAGGATTCAGGCTCTCCTGGGGCATCCGCAGCACATGTCCAAGCCAGATCCATCGTCGCCTTTTAATTTTGGACGTAATAAGGGGCTGGTTTGTCCGCTCTCTTACCTCCGTGTTCCTGACAAATAGTCCGATGATGCCTTCATAAATTAAAGCAAACTTGCAATATGTCCGAAGATACATCTGAAAGACGCGAAACACGTGTCACAATTAGTAAAATTATACGTGGAATAATCAAAGATATTTTAAATTTCATATTAAAATGAATTTCCATAAAGTTACCGCCGAATCCATCGAAAGAAACATAGTTCTGACATAGCTATTAAATATACAGCTATTAACTATAAATATATTAATATTTTTTTATAAGTAAGAACCTTGCTATTGTTTAATCGTGTTTTAATTCAATCAAAATACTTTTTAATACCTTATGTCTACTATTACTAGCAAAAAGAGTTTTACTGAATTGGAAATCATTTTCATGTTTCATCAATTAGAATCCATATGCACGTAGTCGCGATGTTCAATTATTAATGAAACGTGATGAATGTGTAACCAAATTAATTCAGGGTGGAGTTTGAACACAATGATTGGGGGCATTGACGCATTACAAAGTATGTAATGAAATTTTCATAATATATTACTAGAGACTCCAATTACTCGACTACTCAACTACTCGAGTATCGAGTAGTAAAATTTCAAATTACTCGAGTACTCGAGTATACTCGAGTAGTTCCAGATGGACCAAAATATATATTTTTAATTCGAATTTGTGTATATTTATAAATGAAAAATAATTAAAGAAACTAATACATTTATTTCCATTTATGCAAGATATATTTCAACAGAGAATTAAGCGACTCAAATTTCAAATTGGTTTGATGTTTTTCTTTATAATTCTCGCAGTAGAAAAAACTTCGACGATTATTACTAAAACGAGTATTACTCGAGTATTTTTCAAAATACTCGAGTATCGAGTACTCGAAAAATGGACGAGTATACTCGAGTATCGAGTACTCGAAAAATGGACGAGTATACTCGAGTATCGAGTACTCGATACTCGAATTGGAGTCTCTATATATTACATCAAGTCAATATTTTAGAAATATACGTATAAAATTATATCATAACAGTATTAAATTATAAAAGAGTACTAATTCTTCATTACTATATTGCAGGGCTGTGGAGTCGGAGTCGGAGTCGTCGCGGCGTTTTGGCCGGAGTCGTACTCGGAGTCGGAAATTTTGAAAAGTGTGAACTTTTTATTTTTGCATTTAATATGTCAAATTTGACTTTTGGCCGCATTGATAGGGCTGATATTTAATTGAATACACATAAATAGGAAAATTAGGGAAAAAAGTGACGATATTAACGGACATTTTTAGACCGACTCCACAGCCCTGTTATATTGTGACAGAAAGGTTTCAGAATGGAATAAAAACAAGAAAAGAGTTGTTATATGACATAGGTTCCCAACCTTCTTCGGGTGGCGACCCCTTTTTATAAAAGCCATGTGACCCGTGACCCCGATGGAATTAAAAATGGTATTTTTTATTAAGTAATTAAAAAAAAACAACGAAAATGCATGAAAGTGAATATGATTTTTAGCTGAAGTTGGTGACCCCACATAAAACCCGCCGTGACCCCTTAGGGGGTCGCAATCCATGGGTTTCGAACCCGTGTTATATAAGCACGAACACACAACGGAGAAAGTTTTATATAGGGTTTTGTCTTCGACCAATAATAAGATGAACCTACTTCGTGTGACGTTAGCAGTGGTATAGTCGGTGACCTGGAACCTGAAAATGAGCCAGGACGCCGCCCTGCGACTTTTGACTTATACTTTTGCATAGAATTTCTAAGATTTGGCTCTTGGTCGGATTAGTTGGTTGATATTATATTGAATACACATAAATAGGAAAGGTGCAAACAAAACGTGACGAAATTAAACTTTTTTTAGTCGGGGTCGTGTTTTTGGTGAATGATTGAGTCGTTTTTTTTAATGACTCCAAAGCCCTATTGTAACTTAATTTTCAAGGACATACATGTATTTTCATGAGTACAGTATTTTTATTAAATAATCTTGCGTTGTAATAAAATAAAAAAATAGGGAAGAAATCAATAAACGATCGACCTATTTATTTACCACAACTACCACTCGACGTAAGGTTTCTGGCATTTCATCGGAGGAAGCAAAGCAATTGAAGATAACATGGAAACATGGAATCGTGTAGATCAAGCTTGACTCCCATTTACCCCCGTCAAATAATCCTGATCTTAATTGATGAAAATTGCATTTTTTTTTAGTATAATGCCTTTCCACCAAGTATCGACAGTGAAAACATTTAAAGTGATATTTCTATCACCAGAAATTTATCACTATAAAGCTGTCAAATCATAAGTTAGTTTTTTGTTGAGGGGCTGGTTTGTCCGCTCTCTTACCTCCGTATTCCTGACAAAGTCAAACCACTGTACTCCTAGTATTCGCCGCAGGCATCTGTTTTCGAAGCACAGTATACGGTTACCCTGTGCTTTTGTGATGTGCCATGACTCGCAACCGTAAAGCAGCACAGTCAGTATGCATGCGTTGAATAAGTGGCACTTGGTTCGAGCCGTGAGTCCCAGACTTTCCGCATTGAATTAAATGTTGCTCCAGCTATCCCTAATCGGATCGCGAGCTCATTACGCGGGTTGCCATCTCCCGTGATGTGTACTCCCAAGTACCTAAAACCATGGTTTTTTTTTGGTTACATATTACAGTAAGGTAAATGAACCAGTAGCTGACCGCTTAAGAGAAAATTTCAACAATAATAACGATTAAGGTTTAGCATTGTACCGAATGAAGGCAAAGCAAGTATACTCATATTGGATCATACGTCTTAATTAATATTATGTATCAAAATTTACGAAAGGGCCCTGTTGAAAAAAAAGTTGTGTTAAATTATTTGAAGTCATGTTTTTGTTTCAGTAGTTGACCATCTCACAAATTGAAAAGTCTAGGTGTTCTAGGTTAATCAGGGGGCTTTATAGTCAATTTTCTTTCAGGGTTGCCTCAAGGCTTTCTGTCACACCACTCTTGGTTGAATTAGCAATGGGTGGTTCAGGAACAAGGTACACACCAGATTGATCACCAAAAAATTTGAAATAATACACTTTCCTCACTAGGTGTTGTTTTCAAATGGCCACCTTGGCACTCCATTGGCTATATGGTGATGTGTGAGTGGCTCATTCCAACAACAGATGCCTTTAATTGTCTTAACTTTACAATTTAGAGCAATCCCGCATCTTCATTTCTTATTTTGGGCCATTTTATTCTCAAAAGGTCAACTACTGGTACATTTACCTTATTACACGAACGTTTCTAAATAATTCCGTGTGACAGTAATGATGTAATATACATACAACTAATAATAACGCTTATTTATTTCACTTTCACTGACTGTGATCACAATCTCTAACGCCAATCAATTACCGTGTTTTTCTATTCTAATCGTGCGCTATTTAGAAGATGTGATGATAGCCTTGGCTAGAGACTCCAATTCGAGTATCGAGTACTCGATACTCGAGTATACTCGTCCATTTTCCAAGTAATCGATAATCGAGTAATTTGAAAAATACTCGTTTTAGTAATAATCGTCGAAAGTTTTTTTTACTGCGGGAATTATAAAAACAAAACTTCAAACCAATTTAAAATTTGAGTCGTTTATTTCTATATGATTGTTGAAATATATGTTAAATAAATTTTAATAAATGTATTAATGATATTCAATATGTGTCTTTCTTTAATTAATCATATATAAATATACACAAATTCTAATTAAAAATACATATTTCGGTACATCTGAAACTACTCGACTATACTCGAGTAGTCGAGTATTTTGAAATTTTACTACTCGATACTCGAGTAGTTGAGATGTCGAGTAATTGGAGTCTCTAGCCCTGGCACAACAACATTAAACGTACGAATCCAAGCATATGTTTAGATATACGCAGTCGACGCATGTTCTTCCCACGCTGTTTAAAAAATATTTAAGTGTTTACCGTCTTAATGTTAATAGTCGAAAGTCCTTGGTGTGATGATTATCGTATGCCAAATGGACGGTTACATAATGTAAGATAAACACCGTAAAATCATTTCTACAACGTGAGATGTTACAAGTTATAAGCAATGCAAGTGTATTGGAAGAAACAAAATCAGATTAGCATACTCTACTGTTAACGTTATCTTTTTGCTCCACTCGGTATAACAATGGTATAACACAGGGATACCCAACCCTGTCCCGCGGGAGCCAAGGATTCCTGTGCGCCCACCAACATAAGCCCGAAACATTGTTTTTTTTTTTGGTAAAATTTTTTGCAAAATTACTTAGTGGATATCATTGACAGGTGAAGTATCCTGTGCATTTCCCAGATATGAAGGAAATGGTAGGTGCCAGTGAATAATATGTAGAATTATTTGTCACACACATTCAAGTCCTTCAAAACCAGTTAGAAGAAAAAACTTTCCAGCTTACTACTATCGAAGCAATGGTCCCCTATATTGTCAATCATTTTAATTGCCAATTAGATACAATATAAATTGCTTCATGTTTTACAGATTGTGTTCAAGAATAGGACCGCAAGAAAAATTTACACTGATAATCTTTTCAATGAGTTTTCCCTTTATTCGTAAACGAAAGGTTGAGCAACTGAGTGACAAGCAGTTCTCTCAGCAAAAAGTCCACAAGCTCCACGATGGGAGCGGAAATGGTTTAAAAAACATTGGGGACCCTTAGTATAACAGGTAGTCCTCGAATTACGAAAAATTCGCACTTACGATCGAAAAAAATCGCATTTAATTTCTGAAGTGAATAACAAATATATCATACCCACCATCACTCACTTGTTTACGGAGTAAATGTCATATAAAATAAGCAGTGCAATATATCTAACAAAACTTAAAATAATTACACAGTATGAGAGTGGTAAAAAAGTGGAGGACATGCACGCGATCGACAATTATCGCATTAAACGATCTGTACAACTTTGAAGAATAAAATAAGAATCAGTGATGGGATTAACCCTCCCTGATTGATTGCATCTCATTAGTTAATATGTACTAATGCTGTCGTCATTAGTAGTATAAATTTGTTTGCTTTGCATTGGGAAGCTCCATTTTGTAATTTTATCATTTTTAAATAATATAATCAAAATCAATCTTGATTTATTACTTAAGCAAATTTTGAGAAAGTAAGTCCAGAAGTGAGAGGAAGCCTCTGACGTGCTACAATTAGCAACACAATACGTGGAATAATCATTTCAATAATCAATCATTTGCTGTTTGTCTTTTACCGATTGTCTACACGTGCCACCCACTGAAAGTTAACTGTACTATGCGTATAACCTTTTCGCATGTGCAACAATAAGTTATCAAAATGAACGGTATAGCAGCGCATAAAATATGTACTGTATGTTGATTTTCCTATGCATATAACCTTCGCGCAAGTGCAAGCAAAAAGTTGAGAGAGTTTTATGGCCATCGGATGAACGGTATGGCAACTCATAAAATACGAGCAAACAAACAAACAAACATTAGTTTTAGATATTAGATATATAATATTTGGCTAATTTCATTGTTGGCAAGACAATCAACGAGTGTCAAAGGTCTGGAAGGGCTTAGTGGAAACCATTCAAAAATAACTCAAAAGATTTTATTAGGCTTCAAATTTAGTTTCAGATTTTGCGCAATGTAACAATAAATAAGTTCTCTCGTCAGATTGTCACTGCAGATTCGTCAGATCCCATACAAATGTGAGTGTGTCACCAGGCGAAGCATACCGTAATCTACCGTTCAACACTGATATACCAGGATGTCCCTGTTCTTAGACCCGTTTGAGGCAAGAGAATTTCAATCAGTTCTCAGTTAGCAGGCAGTAAGAAGTAGTATCAACTACTTTGCTATACCTAACTGAGAACAGCTCTATCGTTAGGGTTTCCAAATTTCATCCAAGAGGAGGACATGTCTTCCTAATTTAAGTCTTCCTTTGTAGTCTATTTAAAATTCGCCAGTAAATATTTATTTCTGTGTAAGGCAGTTTGCCTTTAATAACCATTCAGATAAAATAAAAAAATCTTTGTTTATTTTACGTATTGTGTAAAAAATAGTGACATGTGTTTCGTATCTTTAAGAGGCTTCTTCATACTTACAAGGTAACTTAATAAATAAGGTTAAACTTAGTATGACAAAACGAATCTGGTAGTTTTCCTTTTTACAGGACGCATAGATTCATTAGCAAATTCAGATAAATGATACACATATGATCGGGGCCGGTTTCGATCTGCGCGAGAATTTGCAACTGATAAAATATAATAATAAGCAGAGTCATTTTGTCGAACTAAGAAAGGCCAGACATGTTTTTAACAGCCATGATTGTTTTCTTCATTTTATAAGTGAAAAAAGCACGCGATGAGCGAAACAGGTCCTCATCGTTCATTCCATAAGTGTGGAAGAATTACAATATAATGCTTTTCCACCAAGAAGTTTAATAGACTACAGTTATAATAATTTATTATTGAAGTTCCTTCGTTGCATGTATGGTGTAAAATATATTGTATTGAACTTGTTTTAACATACGTAAATAGTATTTTTGAATTTTTTTTACTTAAAATTTACCACCAGGCCTCCATTTACATTTTTCTTCTGGTAACCCTACCTCCGGCCATTTATCCGGTTAAGTAAAACAGCAACGAATACTTAATGTTTTAACCCTTCAAGTGACGTATACTGCACTCAGACAAATCGATGTATTTTATTATCTATACGTGCTCTTTTTTTAGTATGCGCATGTCAATATTTTTTTCGTCTGCTTCAAGTGGTATTTGTTATAAACAGATAAGTTCCAGACACCACTCTGTAAAAGACCACAAAAGGTAAAACAGTACAGATACATTTCAAAATGAGCAGGCCACATACACATGTCCATGTGAAAAGCATGGATTTTCCAAATTTAGTCCACACACTTATAACGATTGTCCATGTCATTTTTTGCTAGTCATTCCAAATGCGAATGAAGCCTTCGCAGGCGTCCACACAACAAATCACCAAATCACAATCGGATGAACAGCATAGAAACGCATACGGGACAAACAAACATACATTAATTTTTGTAGATAAGGCAAACATTTTTAAAAATACTTTATTCATATTATTTACTGATAATTTTGAACATTTTTTGCACGCTGTCACCGTTTCGAAGATGAAACATACTCGATTTGGATATTGTTAAATTCAATCTTTTGTCGATTATAAGCTATTAAATGGATGTGTCGGATCACAGGTCAAGTGGTCAACGTCATGAGATTTGGCTGCGAAACTCACTGCGGGCTCGAGCCCTAGTACTATTCTTTTATCGAATTGTGGATCTTTTATTGAAGACATGGGTGTTTTAATTTCCTGTTCATCTATCAAACCCCTAAAACAGAGCGTATCGATTGACTCTGATCACTAGTTCTGCCTTGGTCCCTCTCGTTCTATTCTTTATATCTTCAAACAGACGGTCAGTTTCCATCATTTTTTCATTTAAAAATCTGTTGAAGTAAACTATTGGAAACGAATTTGGTCAATAAAATAAATGAACTTCCCGCAAATTTCTTTAGTTAAGGTCATGGAGTACCATTTGAAACTTCATTGTTTTATTGATCCCTACGGTACAGACCCATCAGTTATCCCATTTTGGATGGCGTACTCCTTCCTCCTTTCGCGTTTGGTCAACGATTTAATCCCACTACATAAATTTACTACGAGGTACGTTCAATAATTAACGAATATGAATACGATAAATTAAGTTTCAATATGTTCATTAAAGATACGAAGCACTTGCCTCAATTGGAATAACAAAGCAATCAATTATATCTAATTGATGGAATAAATATGTGCTGTGGAACCCCGATGTAACGTTCTCGCATAAGCCGTTTTTCCGCATGGTTCGTTAATTTTCTATGGGCCCGGCCAAGCACCCATAAGAACAATGTTAATAAATCCCGCATTGATCGTTCCTCGATTTATCGATTTTCTTGATTTATCAATTTTCTCGATTTATCGTCTACAATATTATGGTTCCCTCACAAATTTTATCCCGATTGACCGTTTTGTTGAATATTTCTAATAAGCAAATTCGACCACATCCAATCGGTTCGTAGAAAAGATTGTGACAGCAAGTGTGCAATTATTTATGATTCATAATGACAATGTTTCCTGTGATGACTCACTGACTGAGCACCTGTGTCCTGTGTAAAACGAGATGGCGAAGAACGCAACAATGAACCTGTAATGACATTTACAGAAGCGTTATTGGCCATCGAACAAATAAAAATATTTTTCTACTCCAAGGATCTAGATGAATCTGAATTGAAGTGCCAAACTGCAAAGAAGTAACGTAGTATTAAGGACTTTCTAAAAAAATATTGTATCGGTATATTTACAAAGTCTAATAATAAATAAGTTTTTTAAAATCGTAACTTTTTTTTTTTCATATTTTTAGCTTTCCCGCATTTATCGTTTGTTTTTTATGGTCCCTTGAAAAACGTAGAATCGAGGTTTCACTGTATTGAGCAGGGCAGTGGAGTCGGAGTCGTCGCGGCAATTTGGCCGGAGTCGGAAATTTTGAAAAGTTTGAACTTTTTATTTTTGTATATTATATGTCAAATTTGGCAATTGATTTTATTGGTAAGGTTGATATTTAATTGAATACAAATAATTATGAAAATTAGGCAACAAAAAGTGACGATATTAAACTTTTTTAGTCGGAGTCGGAGTCGAACTATTTTTCACCGACTCCACAGCCCTGGTATTGAGAATCTGTAATATAGAATACATTATTTTTGTGGAATAAAACGAAACTCTATCAACACGTTTACATGCACGCGTAAAAGTGGCGAGCAATCTACCGAAATAAAAACAATCAAACAATTTACATGTCGATCGTCCAGAATTGCGTCATTAATGGTTATTTGTATACACCTTTTTGTGGAAAGATCGCCGAATAAACTTGTAAACTAAGATTTATTATTTTTAAATAACACACCTAGTCTGTGGGTTGAGTAAATGGGATGTCGCCATTTTTTTATCAAACGCAATTAATTATAATTGATTTGTTGACCATACAAATGAATAAAACCAAAACAAAATTTTGTTGTTTTGTACGAAACGGTTTCGCTCAATTTTGAATTGTCTTATTTACTAAAAATAATAAAACATTGTTAGTACTTATTCCACATAAAATTTATTTGATCAGGACCGGTTTCGGTCATGGCGAGCATTGTCGAAACAAGTCATGTGTTGTCAGCATTTTTCTTCAAACCCACCCGATCCTATAAGCCGAACATAGTTTATTTGGTTAATTGATTGAGTAGGCATTTACTTGGTAGAACTCCATTATACTACGGAAAGAAAAATAACAATGTATTTAAGTTCTACATAAATTATTTTATATATTTGCAGATATTATATACAGAACTAGTTCTGACGAAGGCGTAAGCCGAAATAGCTATCAACAAATATATAAAATAATTTATGTAGAACTAAAATACATTGTTATTTTTCTTTCCGTATTATTTGGTTAATGTTTTTGGGCGTACGTCCTAAATGATGTTGACACCCCTGCAACCCATTCGACCCTAAAAACGATAGGAGAGCGACTAGCGAAATAATTATTCTCTTTTAATAGTCCTAGCCTACCATCTTTCCCTTTTTCGAAAACGAGCTACCGAAGCAATAATCAGTGGACATAAAACTACTTCTTATGAGATGCTTTGTTAGGATTTTCCGCTTGCTCCACATTATATAAAATATGAAATTATGTAAATCACAACCTTTTCTATTGCCGACCATTTTTTGGCAAAGAAAAACATTAGTTTTTATTCTATTATTTATCTCAGCTGGAATTAGCTTATCATTGGGATTTTTTTGTGAGGTGATTTTATGATGTACAATGTAATAAGTAATAATATTTGAAAGGTTGTAAAAGCATAAAATGAAGAAAAAAACAATTGCTCTTAAAACGTGTTAAAAATACTGTGGCCGATAGATGGCCTCTGGGACTCTTCGCATATATTCGTGTGGCCGATAGATCGGCCCCGTGGGAATATAAGGGTTAAATAATTGTGAAATTATTAATTTCAATATTTAATGATGATATGTAATTGCAAGTTTTCGTAAAGTTAACAGATATGGAGATGTCAGCAAAATTATGGAATATAATCTCTTCACTAAAAACGTTACGTTTTCTATTTCTCGGAATAGAGCTTGTTCGTTAGAAGGAAAATAATAATGGTCTAAGGAGCAGGGCTATGGAGTCGGTGAAAAAAAGTTCGACTCCGACTCCAGTATTAACCAAAAACACGACTCCGACTCCGACTAAAAAAGTTTAATATCGTCACTTTTTTTTGTCTAATTTTCATAATTATGTGTATTCAATTAAATATCAACCCTACCAAGCCGGCTAATAGCCAAATTTGACATACAATATGCAAAAATAAAAAGTTCAAACTTTTCAATATTTCCGACTCCGAGTACGACTTCGGCCAAATCGCCGCGACGACTCCGACTCCGGCCAAAAAGCCCCGACTCCAAGACTCCGACTCCACAGCCCTGCTAACGAGGCATTACTATCAGGATATTATGAAGTAAAGGAGGTATTATTATCATTGGGATGCTGTGCGAAACAGCATCTAAATTCCAAAATCATTGTCGCCGACATCTTCACATAGTATTATTTTTATCACCAAAATTTAGGCAGTCCGCCCCGTCGCGTTTCCCCTTCCACCCTGATCCGTCGCACCCCCCTTGCGCCGCGAAACCTACTCACCGACTCACTCTATCGCGCGCAGCTATCTCGCTCACCTCAGACTCGGCACCGTTCGATATTTTCACCGGCCGCCAGTCGGTTACAAGACGGCAGCAAGGTGGTCCTATACGCCGTTTCAAACAGTTTCTGCATATTTCGTAAACAAATTTTAGTGAGTGAAATAATCAATTGCAAAAGAAAACATTGATTTTTAAAACTACGTGTGTGAAAAATATTTTTTTTTGTCAATACTGTGGTTGTTTGCCGATTTCGTACTTCGCCGATACCAGGAGCACATGCCGGTATAGGAGGTGTCGCGTACTTTTTGCAGTGCGAATAGGGAATGTTTGCATAGGGGTGTGTGTGCACAGATTCAAAGTGATCCCCGCGTGTGACTCGCGAGATATATATTATCCGTGACGTGTTTGATTTTCGTCCGACCCGCTGTCCGCTCATGTCCGCCTGATACATTCGCGGCCAGGCTGCGGCAAATTGTGTTGTTTTTTTCATCTCGCCCGCAAATTGATTTTATTGATTGCAAATCTGTGCGATTTCCAGTGGATTTTAGTGCCAGATGCCGCTTTATTTTGCCGTTGAGTGGTGAGTACAATAAACATTCCATTTTATATGAAACAACACTCTTAAAACTATAAAGAAACTTTAAGAATAACGCATTTTGATAAATCAATAAGCAAATACCACTTGTCTTATGACATCACTGTCTGTCTCGGGACATAGTTGTATAAACAATAAAATATATACATACCACCTTCCAATATTTATTTTTTTAGTATTAACTCGACGTTTTGCGGTTGTTACTGTATTGATTTAAATTATGCGCTAGGTTCTAGACGAAGTTTCATAGTTTTTGCAAAGAATTTGAGGATTTTTCTGCAACATAAATAAATCACACCCAAAAGTAACAACGGTTCTTTGTTTGATTGTTTTTTAAGCGTAAGATATACATATCATTGCTATTGATAACATTTATATCAATCTAAATAAATATTAATAGACATGTTGATAATGCAATGTCAAATCGAACCATAGACAGATAGTAATCAAAGTCTATGTGGTTTATGGTGTTTATGGATTTTTTCACTATTGTTTACTGACATTTTGTGTGCGAACCTGAGAGTGACAATAAATATAAATAAGAAACGATTTGTATGAAACAATACTCTTTTATCTTACTTTAAATTATATAAAAAAACAGGTTTTGAAATTCAATCTTAAATAACTTTATTATTACGTTCGTTACAAAAGCCAATGCAATTATTGTATGCTTATGTAAAACATTGCTTCGTTTAACAGTTGTTTTTTCTCAAATAAATAGTTTTTACTAATTATACTGTTCTTCAATGGAAATACATAATCGGGTATATGTACTATAATAATCGTTTCGAATCTACAAATTTTATTCAGACTTTACAAGCTATTTCACTCAGTTGAGATTGCTTAGAAAAACTGGTTTCTATTGTTGAAATATAAATCGTGGAACTCTTACTCAATCGAATATATCGAATAATATTTATGTTTTTAGTAAGCCTGCTCATTTTTATTTAGTCGAATTTCACTCAAAGCTAATCCGGATAAACTGCAATAATTAAGTCTTGAGTGTGGTTTGCATATATGTAGATTATCTTTAATCTCTGGGAAATACGTAAATATTACCACATAATTTATGGGACTCATACACAGATGTTATTATAAATTCGTTTAGACTGGTTTCGAAGATACGTGGTTGAAATTTAACATAGTTGGTTTTACATACATTTTACGTGTTTGAAATTACAGTAGGGTCGTGTGAATTGTTAACCCCTCATTTTCCGTATTACGAAAGATGATGCTAATTTTTGGTGTCATTAATTTGAATTTCAATTAACTTGTGACGAACTGGCTGGATGGTTCAATTTTGAATTCCTGCAATATTTTACGGTACCAGCATAAATTCAATTACGAACAGTTCATTCTACTGATAATTAAGATAAAAAAGGGATACACAAGCACCCCTATTTTAACCAGTCCAGTGCCTCAGCAGAGTATTCGACGTGTAGGCGTCAAACGCACGGGCGCGTGAGCAACTTTGAGGTCTCAAATGGCGTGGCACGTATTTTTTAGGTTAAAATTGGTTTACGAACGCTTAGTTATGTCTATGCTTCACCGAAATAATTTTAAATATTCCAGAATTATATTACGTTCAACGAGAAAAATAGATTTCTCAGAGGTGTAAATGTATAAAATAATGTTGGGATATCATTTTACAAAAAAAAAACTGAACACTGCGCGTAAATAATTGATAAGTAGAAGCAAACATTGGGTTAAAAAACACGTTTAATAAAAAAGTTACAAACTCTATATTCAAGAAAAATAATTCTCAATTCTCGGGTCGATTTTTAGACTGGAACCAATCGTCAAAATGACTCGGGGTGAAATATGGGTGAATAGAAACAATACATGTGTGTTTGTGATACGACTTTTTCTGCCGTAAAAAACATGCAACCTGTGGTCACAGAAAAATATTTACGAACTAGGCACCGAAGCGGTTAAGAATGTGCGTATCTATGAAACGTTGCAGCACAATCCCAATAGGTCCAACACAACCCTGTGTGCTATGCCCCGACCCTACTTGAATTACAAATTGCAATTTATGATTCTACGAATTTCCGTATTATTTTGGTTTTAGTATTCATCTTTTTTGTAATCAGCTTAGATGACGATCTTCTGAAGCCTTATTTGATGACAGCCAAGCCTAGTATTTCAGAATTGCAGTTACATGACATGAATACATGTTTAGATTCATTACATAGCATCACTGGTGCGGATACAAGTATAATATAATGCAAGATGAAACACATGATAACAAATGCATTGCCAATCAATATACTTATATATATTGCATGATGATAAATAGTGAATATTTCAATGATACGTTTTTAAACTGTTAATTATTCAGGTGTGCAAAATATCTTCATATTGAAAACTAATTTGACCGCATCAATTATATAAACATCTATTTAAAACAGCTGGTTTTAATTTATCTAAAACAAATCGGCTGTATTAATTATCTGGCCTGATAATTTGATCATCACTTCTATATTTATTGAAATGACACTTCTTACGAAAATACACTGCGGCCTCTTAATTTGAAAATTATTGTTTGCCGATAAAACAGATTGCTACAGTGCTGCAGTATAAGAACGCCTGCTTTAAATTTAGAATCATTTTAAAATTGTAATATGTTTTTGAAAATCCTGGTCTTAGGTAGAATGAATATACATTATTTTCACTGTCATTGTTTCGATGAAGTTGAATTTATTTAAACTTTCAAGCGTATTAGTTTATTATTTCATCAGGATGAAATAACCAATTGCATGACATACGTTTTTCTGAATGAATGCAATCTGCAAATTCTTAAGTCCCGAATCATTTATAATAATACTCATTTCGATTGGCCCTGTTCGGTCATTGTCTCTTATTATTTTTAACCTTTCTTTGACATTGCCTATTTTTCGATCAATTCAATTTATAAAATAACAGCCGACTTCTTCGCGGTCAGTTATGCATAATACAAAACAAACGATAAGCGAATAATAATCTTCGTTTTTTGTTCCCAATTACCAAACATTCATAGAAACAGTTTGATTATCACATGATAAGGGGCTGCAATACCGGTCCGATTTTTTGACACCGAGATTCTAGAATTTTACTTATCAAATCCCGGCAATATATATTTTTTAAATTAATGTCAAATGTCCTTTTCGTGAACTCGAAAAAAAACAGTAAACTTTTTAAATGTTCCACACATTTTTCCAATTACAAAGCTTCGTATTTTTTGTAATCGTAATTATTTCAAGACAAAATCTCGGTATAGCAGAGCCCAATCAAATTTTGATTTCGATCATCCACAATGTATAAAAAAGTTGCTTACATACTCAAGAGGAGTTTTCCTTTGAAATTTAACCCATCAATGACGATCATGACCATACGGTCACAGTGATCCCTATTGTCTATTTGTCCCTATTTTCATCTTTTGTCTACCTGGACATCGTATCTATCACTCAGTTTCGGTTAAAAAGGGTTAAAAATACTCTTTTAACCGAAACTGAGTGATAGATACGATGTTTAGATAGAAAAAAGATGGAAATGGGGACAAATAGACAATATGGTTCACTGTGACCCTATGTTCAAGCTCGTCCTTGGAGGGTTTTAAACAATGAATACTTCCGTGAATCAATTAACGCATGCCAATATTTTATGTTTTATTTAAGTTTAACTTTAAATAATAATATATCATGTGGATTATTCTAGATATTTAATTCAATCAAACCAAATATTCGAAATCCAATTCACTCTCACTGAAATTAATGTATCTACCACATTAAAAACCATTTCAACTGTCTCTGTCGTAATTACAAAGCGTAGCAAAATACGACACCAATATTGTTATTAACATACATATTATGAACACAGTATTATGTTTATTATTGCTGTTACTTTCTTTCAGCAATCGATACGTGTTTAACACGATAAAACCCTTTTAATTTATTCATAAATCAATACGTTCTGAATTCTGACTACTTCTTTACTTCGCGCACATTTTTTTTGTTCTACATTAAGATTTATAATACAACTAAAATTATAACCAGAGCTGTCGGTGTCGTGGTGTCGGGGTTTTTGGCCGAAGTCGGAGTCGCACTAGGAATCCTAAATTTGGAAAAGTTTAAACTTTTTATTTATGCATACATTATGTAAAATTTGGCTATTGGCCGGATTTTTTGATTGCTATATAATTGCACACACACAAAATGGAAACGTAGAAAAAAACGTGATTAAATTGAAGAGTCGGAGTCGATGTCGTATTTTTTTAACGACTCCACAGCCCTGATAGCAATAGGCTCGAATGATAACTTTATTTTTAATAATAAATTGCACTGTCCCAGAATAACATTTAAAAAAAACATGTGATGCTTCAACACTTCGATCATATCAGTTGATTATGCTCGCTTTGAGCGAAACCGGTCCTGATCTAATAAATTTTATATGGAATACGTACTAAAAATGTTTTATCATAACACCTTAAAAGTGAACTTAAATCTTAAGTTGGCATGTAAAAATACTGACACAGTGTAATTATTTTACGAGTTTATTTTTATTGCATGAATCCGCATATATAGCATGCCGTTAAAATGCGATGGAAAAAAACGATTCGTCACTTACATAACAGGCGGCGCCGGTTTAATGGGCGATTTTCATAGCGACTTACGCATGGACAGCCCGGCGTGAAAAGGTTAAAATACCAAATAAGCGGTTGGATTGGAAACGTGCTAATATTTAATGATAACATTATAAAGGCGATTTTTTTTTTAGAGCAATCCGTTGCGATTTCACGCCTTGAAGTTGGCTATAAAAACGATACGGTATCAATATTCTAACGCAAATAAGCTTTTGCAATACGATATCGATTTATCACTCGAACGCGAATGAAATCGTTCAGCAATGCTGTTTTTTTATTGTAAAGTGACGTCATATGGTCAGCTATTTCCAACTCATTTACACTAGTTGTTTAAAGCGGTTCCAGTTTAACACGGCGAAATTTTCGCGTATTTTTTTTAGGTTACACAGTAAAGCTTCAGGTTGACATATCATTTTTTTATACCATGTCCGCTCCCAACCTGTAACATATGGAAGTCTTTTCCGATTGAAGTGTTTTTTTAACCATGTTTCCCAACTTGAACCATATATTCCTAGAAATAGAGTTTATCTCAACATATTTTTTTTCTACGTGAACTACTTGTTACTCAGTTGCTCAACCTCTCTTTTTCGAAGAGAATAGAGATTTTAAGCATACGAGGACTAGTTGTTAGCTAATCGCTTTCGCTACGCGTCGCTTTTTGGGAACTCAAAGTTAAAGGAACACCAACACCCATTGCCTTAGAACCAAATCGATTTATCGACTGAAAAAATCTCGAAACCGGCCGGTCCGTCACGGAAACCAACGACGCTGACCATTGCACCACGGTCTGGGCAATCGATATTGTTCTATTTACATTTAATTAATTTATACGTCTTAAATAAAAAAAAATCCAATTTTTCATTTCGAAACCAAACTACCGTGTCAATAGATTGAATAATCAAGTTGTTTTTTTTTAATTTAAAAAAAAACAAATGCTGAACAAAAAAAACATACTACGATTTAAACAAAGCATTCGCGTTCGAATTTCAAAAAATATTTAAATTTAAATTTTATCTGGATTCCTTCGAATCAAATTTGAATAGTCGATCGTAATACCACGCGAATCGACATAACTTATAAATAACCCTGCAGTGTGTCTATTACCAACTTTATTGATTAAATTTTGATGTAAAGAGGGTTTTGTTATTTTATTTGAAAGTACCATAGCAACTGTGTTTACATGTCGAGTAAATTATACGCAATTTATTTATTATGGTACTTACGTGACTTAACTTGTAAAGAAACGTATATTTTGTATTTTTCAGTGTTTGTGTATTTATTATATAGTGAATAATTTGTTAGTTCTTTTTTTAAATACCTGTTCTGAAACTGGCGTCAACTAATAAAAATAAAGAAGAAAACATTCAAATATTAAAGTTAATATAGAAACGGTTTTTTTCGCTACACACGTTATTTTCTATGAAATTCAATATGAAATTTCTATAGAACAGTGATCGCCAAACAGTCGCTCGCGAGCTACCAGTAGTTCGCGGTGGCATCTTCAGTAACTCGCGTAGGATATTTGAAGTATATTTATAAATTTGCCTAGGATCAAATTTTATCAATCGTTTGGGCGCAAAAACAGCAGTCTCGAAAAATTTACATTTATAATTTAAATATCTAAAAAAAGTGTGGCAAAATCACTGGATTATATCATACATATTAAGTTTCTAACTCTATTTCTATATATTTAGGTACAAAAATCAACATGTGATGTGTAATGATTCCTGACCATTACTTGAGGGAAATCAAAATTCTGCATTGAACTATTAAAAATGAATTAAAAATAGTTTTTATGCTTAGATGCTTAATTGGTAGAAAGCCCTTATATATAAGTAGCTCATCAGACCATTTCTATTTATGAAAGTAGCTCACATCCTTATTGAGTTTGGAGACCACTGCTCTAGAACTACATGGCTGGTGCATGGACCCTTTTCTGTAACAAGGTCACATTCATGAAATTTTAATAAGATTGGTTAAAATATTTTATTATTCTTTAAGTGAACGAAAACAATGAATAGAAAAACAAACCTTTGCCAAAATCCGCTCATGAAGATCTTTCATGCCGTAACATCCCAAAGGCTTATACTTCAAAAATAGTACTTAACTCAATAAGTTAGATAAAATCACCACACATTATAACTGAGCCTATAGTACAATTTTTAAAAAAAATCCACCCAAAATTATGATATCAAGAATCTCTAATGTTAAAAACTTAAATTCTATAAATAAGATTCAAAATTAATACTATATTATTCAATATAAAATTACGATATTAGAATAGATGAGAAGATGTATTGTGTACCTCTTCTACGCCAGTATATATATGTATATATACAAGTTGATGCATAACAATTGAAATGATAAAACATTTTTAGTACTTATTCCACATAAAATTTATTGGATCAGGACCGGTTTCGCTCATGGCGAGCATTGTCAACTGATAGGAAATACATACAACGAAACAGTGATATTTATACAAAGGTACGACAGTGAACACCTTAAAAGTGAAGTTGATGCATGTTTAAGCATAGTTATGACGAGGGCGTAAGCCGAAGTAGCTATCAACTAAATCTTATATTTATATAAAACCGAAACGGAGTATGTACATATTTCTGTGAGTCTGTAATTCCCCTTTGCATTGTTGGTCATTAAGTTGCCATAAAAACGAATATGAAAGAATATATGTTTGTATTTTTATCGGTGAAGACATTTAGTCAGAATGTAATAAATTAGTCTTCTACTGAACTTTTCCCGGCTTTTATTATTAATAATAATGTTTATTATTTACGTGAAGGTATTATTTGACATTTCTTTGACAGCAAATTAGATTTTTTCCTTGAATTTGGTCATTTTAATGGGCGAGAATGGGGCTGTTAATATGTGAAAGGGGCTGTGAAATGTCAATGCCAGTCAGAAATGTTCATTTTAATTCCATTTTAATTGACCTAGACTTTTGAATTTTGAAAAAAGTTGTTTCAACTTGGCTCGTCTGAATTAACGCGCCGAGGTGAACATAACCCCAAACTGGTCCGAGCGAAGTCGGGTAGCAATACTATATTATATATTTTTTGAAGAACTAAAATACATTGTTATTTTTTTTATCCTGCTATTATGGAGTCAATTCAATCAATAAAAACGTTTCTTTAAATATTTATTTTTAATACAAAATAAATTTATAATATGCAACTACAAATATTTGAATTTTACTAACGACGTCATATGACTATGTTCTTTTTTTATGCTCACTATTTATTTACAGAAATACCAGCCCAAAATTGTTATATCCACATTTTATGGAAAAAAATATTGTACGCGTCGCGTATTTGACATTTTTTTTTGTCTCTGCATGTTTATTTATGTTAAACTATGACTACGTATTAATAACATGTGATAAAATGTTGTCTTGTCGATATTATTTTCAATTAATTACTTATATAGATGGCATATTCAAATTCCACTTGTATTCTGAAATTTCAAGCTAATTTTATGACAAATGCAACATTCCACGAAACAAACAACCTGACTTGCAAGAATTTTAGATTTTACGATCCGAAATTCCAGTCCTTGTCATAATGATTGTCATACATTTTTTGTTGGCGGTCATCGCTATCCGATTTTAGCTTACCTGTAAAATTGCTAATATTACCACTTGCTCACCTGCACAAATTATTATTACAAGTCTTACCTGCTGTGTTGACGAGGCACTAAACACTTGTTTGTCTACTCAGCGGTGGGTAACTGACAGCTGCAGTGCTGCGCGACATTTTTTTCGTACGAAAGATTGGCGATCGCTGTCAATGAACTCGGCGGTCGCATTCAAATAGGATTATTGTTAATCTTCGCGAAGCAAAATTATACGAACCAAAGCTTAAAATATAGATAGCTAATAATGAATCGTTAGTATACTTGCAAGCAGTGACGGCTCGTGCTATAGCGCAATGGTGCACTGCACCCTAGAATATATTGCAACAATTTCAAAATAAATAGAACATTTATATCGATATGTATATAAATTTAATAATTTTAAATTCTTTGCGTGTATGCTCAAGCAATAAGCTATTTCAAAATAAATAAACCTATTGACTCATTGAAAATTCCGTTTATGTATGTGGCAGAAACCTATCATTCCTTACATATGTTCGTAGCGGGTCTAGTGAGACCATTCTGAGAAATACACCCGTCTTGTCAAAATGTATGCACAAAAAATGGTTTTGTGACGTCACGTCAGTATAGAAAACACGTCTCGCAAAATTTGAGGGTTGAAGTTTTTCTACAATTCGGGACATTGATCTCCATCGCCCGAATACATCGCCCGAGCATACACGAGCATTGCCAAAGATTTTCGAGGGTAATACGAGATTTGGTCGCATTCGTTGTAACGGCTTGGCCAAAGACGGACTTAGGTGACACCGGAGAAGATATTTTGGTTTGTATGAGTATTCTATGCATCTTGACATAAATGAAACATAGATGCGAAATTCATGATATATTCTAATAGATGCTAAAATAACAAACAAATTTAATATTAATTAATTTTAGAATACTTAATTCGTCTTGTTTTTATAAACCTGCAATTTCTTAGTGTATTAACAGAGGCTTAGTGTTTGGAATGATTGGCACTTTTAGGACAATTAATATATAGATTAAAATAAATCCACGTCAGGTATATCACTGATGACAACAAAACTTTAATATGAAGAGTTTAGTTGTGCAGCTCTTAAATCAATTTGGTGTTTCTTTAATAGTGTGGATGCTGATTGGTATTTAGTAAATAAATTATAATTGTCACCGATCGTCGCACGAATCTGTAGAAATAGGCTCCATACTGAATTTCAATCAATTTTAATTTGATATTGTATTTTTATATTCATGTCTTTTGATAACAAAAGATTTTTGAAATATTCTATTATTTTTTGATTGTTGTTTTGTCTGAAAATGGTATAAATATACATACATTAAGACTAGTCTTAATTGTTTATTCTTTGAAATTTAACTCTTAATAAAAATAGATGCCAAACTAACGCCAAAATTGAACCTATTTTTTGGCCAAAAACGCTAAAAACAAAATAAAAACACTTAAATTTATCAAAACAGTTGTATAAAATATATAATACTAGTAATTGTCCAAAGTTCAAGTGTTTAGCGAAAGCATGAAACTTTAATTATACGATTTCAGTTGAAAGTTAGCGCTATTAAACAACGTTAAAAATGATTAATTCATATTGCTAAATTTTCTTGCGATGTTTACTGTAGGAAACCACTTGGTATCGTCAATTTGATACTTTAATATCTGTGCTATCAATGCGTTTTCAAAATTCAAGAATCAGAAGATGATTTTTTTTGCATAAATGGGTTTTAATTTTGCACTCCCTCATATCTTGGTCACGAGCACCGCCACTGCTTGCAAACAGGGCTGTGGAATCATTAAAAATACACGACTCCGACTCCAGCATTTATCAAAAACACGACGCCAACTAAAAAGAGCTTAATTTTGTCACGTTTGTTCCTACCTTTCATATTTATGTACTAAATTAGGTATAAAGCTATCCGGCTAACAGCCAAATTTTACTCGTGTTGTATGCATAAATCAGGGCTTCGGAGTCGTCGCAGCGTTTTGGCCGGAGTCGTACTCGAAGACGGAAATTTTGAAAAGTTTGAACTTTTTATTTTTGCATATACATACATACATACATATGTAATATGTAAAATTTGACTGTTGGCCGGATTGGTAAGGTTGATATTTAATTGAATACACTTAAATAGGAAAAAAACGTGACGATATTAAACTTTTGGTAAATTATGGACATATGTTCACGGGACAGAATCCCAATCCTCTCAAGCTAATATTTTCGATGGTTTCGGCGGTAACTTTGTGGAAGTTCATTTTAATGTAAAATTTAAAATAACTTTGATTATTCCACGTATTGTGTAACTAACTGTGACACGTGTTTCGCCTCTTTCAGAGGCATCTTCAGACTTACTATCGCAAAGTTTGCTTAAGTAATGAAGCAAGATAAATTCTAACATTTTAACATTTTAAATTATGAAATTACAAAATGGATTACGGTTTTTTTTCCTTCTAAAGGAAACAAGGAAGGGGGTGATAGAATCAAAACAATTCAATAACATAATGATACTAATAAGGTGCAAATCAATCAATCAATTAGATTGGGATTTTTCCTTTTTAAGGGACGCAAGAGAGGGTTTAAGCTCAAAAAAATTATATAAAGGTACTGACTTATAATTTTATGTTTCGACTTTACTCTTTGAGTTCTTTTGGATTATTATAAAATGTGGAATCGAAATGATTACATCTGAAGAATATTACTGATAATTGTATGAGTTCTGAAAGAAGAATTTGTTTTTTAATATTAGCCTATAATGAAATTATTTTTTTAAATTTAATCTTATGTGACTGTCTCTATCTGTTTGTTTAGTTGCATTTTGCGGTTACATTTTGGCTCCTGTAAATTAAAACAACCCGATTTCATACTTATTGCGAAGTATTCTTCAGGATCTTCTATTATAATAAATTTAAAAATTAAAGACGAAAAATTTCAAAAAAAATCGTAAGCCTTACATTAATTAAAATAATGTTATCTGCTTTCAAATACCTGGACATGAGAAATCATTTCATTTAGTGTGCTTATTTTTCATACATCTTTACAAAAATTCTGTCCCGTGGCCATATATCCATAATTTACCATTTAACTTTTTTAGTCAGAGTCGTGTTTTTGGTTAATGTTGGAGTCGGAGTCGGAGCCCTGGCATAAATAAAAAGAAAAAAAAATTAAAAAGTTTTAGACCAGGACTTAACCACCATTTTAATTGTCGAAAAATCCTTGTGATGCTATTTTTTATTTTAGTTCGTGACATATGTTTCCGTGTGTATCTATAAAATCTCTGATCCGATTTTTATTTTTAAAAAGAATCCAAACAAATGCTTGTTTCCAAACGAAGTTAATCTTTTAGAATAACATATTATGCAGCGGCTTAAATACGATTATCCTATACCTAGATGAGCTGCCCGGTAAATATTTACTTATGTTCACATGGGTGTATTTCAACAGATCTCGCTGCCGAGATGTTTGCGGAAGTGGTTAAAACTCTAAACCACAAATAGAAAAATGTGTTGAAACCGAGCAAACGTAAATAAATTGGGAGAGTATCAATATAACACCAAATAAAAAATATATATAACATAGGACAATTCACAAAAGATGCAATATGACCTGTAGTTACGTAATTAATTTTAAAAACTACAGAGTCTTGTAGTTGAAATTTTTTTTATTTTTGATCAACTTCGTAAAATAAAGCTCGCTAAACTTTTTTAAACGTATTGGTTTAGTAACAATTAGGACTATTTCACCAAACGTCTATTGAAAAAGGGTGGAAAAAGGTATTCAGCTGTTTCCTTAACCCTTTGCACTTCTCAGTATATTATTTTTTTCCTTCCGGCAACTTCTCAATAGATTTGAGAAATTGATTGATATCACAGGGTTTGCATATGTATTAACATAGTTAAACGAAATACCGATAAATATGCCTCATTATGACATGTTACAAACTTTAATTTAGGCACACAATTCAATAAATACGGTTTTTGAAATAAGTATAATTAAAAATATAATTACATTCGAATTTTTTTTCACTGAAATGTATTTGTTCTTATTTCAAAAACTGAATGAAAAAGTCTCAGTATTGATTGCCCTACACTTAAAATAGCTTTATATAAATATACTGTATGCACAGTTAAAAACAAAAATGTCTAATAAAATTCACTTCAGTCATCGATAAACTAGACGAATTTTGTGTCAATATTCATGTCTTGATTCCATCTATGGTCAGTTCGAGGATGTGCTTGCTTGGATGCAGTTTGTTTCACTTATCGTGGGTTTGGTGAATATTCTCTAAATTCAAATTTATTGATAGCTGTTACTTTCACTTTGATTAAACATGCTATCAAACATGCTCATATCCTAAAAAAATCTAATAAATAGTTTGGGCCTTTTTAATTTTGTACTTATCCATGAGTTTTGCCGCTGTCCACCCGAGTTTCGCCTTTCGGCATCTCGGGTATTTCGATTACACGAGTGAACTTGAACGTTCGCAACTTGAATTCTATATTGAAATTACATTAAACACATTCAGTCGAAATCCTCACCTATAGAAAGTATTTTTTGTTGTTTTCAAATAAAATGGTAAGATCAACCACAAGGCTCAGTTAGTTGCTTTGCTGTTATCAATAAGCTCGAATGAAAATTCTCTGGAGATAGCCAAGTTTGATCGGTACCGGTTCTGGAGTCAGCACTTTTTTTTACCGATTTGCATTGGTACCGTATATCGTTATTATTGACTAATTTTTTGGTGAAACATTCATGGTATAATATGTAAATGTATTTAGTCTTTTATCTGTCCAAATTTGTTAGAATCAGATAGAGTTCACCCTTGTTCCTGGATTATTGATGATTGTATACTACAATAGCACGATTCATTGCAATGTGTGATCGCTTTGTGTTTCTCAAAGCATTCACGGAATATTTGGTGTTGTTTTAAAAATCCTCATTTAAGAACACGTTATTAATGTACTGCTATTGTGGACGCGATACGTTTTTACCTAGACGTGGTTACCAGAACCATAGCTGAATTGATATTCTGCCTTCGTTCTTTTAGGTCCTCTACCTATTATCCTGCAGTGCGGATTGTGGTGCGACCAGCCCACAGCACGTCCAAAACATCCTCATCTTCATCAGACTTCTCAGCCATTGGGAAATCCACATAATCCATGAGTTAAAGTGAAGTGAAGTGAAGAAATTCCACCAGTGAGTTTTCTATATTTTGTGTTAAGTGTTTTGATTCATGGAACGTTGATCGTTTTATGTTAAAGTACTGTTTTAATATTTCTAAATTTACCAAAAATTCTGTATATATTTCAGAAGTAAACAATTGCTAAAAAAATTCGCTTCACTTGGAAATTAAAATCTTAAATTTGAAGTCTGTAACAGACATGTGGATAAAATTTTCTTTCAAGTTGTAATGATGTATTTTGAAAAGAGATTCATGCTGATATATTTTACTTTTATTGTACTACTGTGTCATATACAAAATGGAGTCGCGGCACTCAAATGTCATTGTGATATATGTCTCAAGAGCAACAGCACTTGTGAGACAGACGGTTACTGCTTCACCTCTACATCACTGGAGAATGGAGTTATCACATACTCTTACAGGTGCCTCGATCGTAAGATGATGTTTCCCGTGGAAAATCCAATTCTGTGCCTCTCCACCGACGCGAGAAACGATACTGTCAAAATATACTGTTGTAGAGAAAATATGTGCAATAAAGATGTTAAACTGCAGCTTCATGTGAAGTCGGACCACCACGAAAGCTGGGGACACGGCAACAGTAAATGGAAAACGGCTGCTTTGATTTGTTTTCCAGTATTCGCAGTCTGCACTCTAGCTGCAGGCTTACTCTACTTAGCCAGGACCAAATTCCCTCGTAAACAAGCACCTCGGTCATTCTACCCTGTCGATGATTCCGTTTGTGAACTTACAAAACCTATTCTGGGGGCCGCGACTATTCGGGATATGATTGAACTGACCACCTCTGGTTCCGGCTCGGCAGGCTTGCCTCTGTTGGTCCAACGATCTATCGCCAGACAAATTCAGCTTCTTGACATAATTGGTAAAGGACGCTTCGGTGAAGTTTGGCGAGGAAGGTGGCGTGGGGAAAATGTAGCCGTTAAGATATTCTCTTCAAGAGAAGAATGCTCGTGGTTTCGCGAAGCAGAAATATATCAGACTCTTATGTTGAGACACGAAAACATTCTAGGCTTCATAGCCGCTGATAATAAAGATAACGGGACATGGACACAGCTTTGGTTGATTACTGACTATCACGAGAACGGTTCTCTTTTCGATTTTCTAAACGTGCGAACCCTCGATCCGATAAATTTGGTGAGCATGGCACTCTCCATCGCAACCGGTTTGGCACATTTTCACATGGATATAGTCGGAACCAAAGGTCTCACCAATCATTCCACTGGTAAACCAGCTATTGCTCACAGGGATCTTAAGTCTAAAAATATTTTAGTTAAGTCAAACTTAACATGCGTAATTGGAGATCTTGGTTTAGCAGTGAGACACGACGAGACACGTGATACAGTTGATATTCTGGCAACAAACCGAGTCGGGACCAAGCGGTATATGGCACCGGAAGTATTGGACGAATCGATGGACAGTCAGCAGTTTGACCCTTTTAAAAGATCGGACGTGTATGCCTTGGGGCTGGTATTGTGGGAGATGGCAAGACGGTGCAGCGTCGGTGGTATGCAGTGCGAAAAATATCAACCGCCTTACTACGACGTTGTTCCCCCGGATCCGTCTCTTGAAGAAATGCGGCGAATCGTTTGCACGGAACAGAGACGGCCGAGCATACCCAATCGTTGGCAAGCAGACCAGGTTCTTCAGGCGATGTCTAAAATAATGAAAGAGTGCTGGTATCACAATCCCGCTGCTCGCCTAACAGCTCTACGTATAAAAAAGACCCTCGCAAACATTGGAGCAGAAGAACACATCAAAATATAATCAAAACCCTCTACCTCGTCTCACCATGTGGGAATATTTCGTTTTAATAAAATATTTTCCATTTTTATATACCTGTAACCTACTGTAGTATCCAAGCAATTCTCGTATATTCAATACTACTTCAACGTACAAATTAATACAATATTTAAGAAATTCAGTAAGAATGTTACTTTTTTAAACGATGAATACCAATATTACCTTTATAATTAATTACTACCAGTTATTGATAATGTTGTTATTTTATTTCCAAATTCAATCAAAGTATTGTAGAAAAAAAAATGTATCGAACGTTTTGAAACCATCTGTATTTGGTTTATTAATAGATTTTGTCATAGAATTTAGGGGGCAAAATACCGTGTATATTAGTCATAAGTTTTATTATTATATGTATCAAAACAGAAAGAAAGAAGAGAAAAAAATAATTCCTTCAAATGGTTCAATATTTTTCATTCAACTGTGTTTCAGAAACGTATTTAAATATTTGATATTATCTGATTATTAAAATTTCATGTTTTTTCCTAAAACATTAAAAAAAAAAACGATCTACTTATGTGCCATCACAAATTCCAATTCGATAAGTTATGACCGATTACAGCTCACGTATATTTTATAGAATACATTTTATTTCATCCTTTAATTCGAAATTTGAAATTTTGAATTCGGAAAATGATATTTGTTCTGTTTTTCTTAAATTTAAAATATACTTTAACCCAACTCTATGTTTAGTCGTAAACCATTTTAACGCACACATGAATTTTTAATATAAATATGTACTTAACATAAATGCTACATTTATTGCAAACAAATAAAATGTTTAAGGAAGATTGATAATCCTTACATCACATTACCACTGGTCCAGAATTCATCATTATATAAATATAATTATTTTTTGTTTTTGTTTTGATTATTTACTAATTATTATATATTTGGAAATTATTGTGTTGAGATAGGTACATGTATTATATAATTTTGTCTAATTTATATTTTTGTTTTACATATTTAAGACTTGTAATATTTATGACGTGCTAGGACTGCTAGGGAAAGTATATGGGATAAAATCCCAATGGCTGTGAAAGATCAAATTTGGTTTGAACTGAATTTGTTTTGGAATTATTGGAATCATTGGAGCCATTTTACAATCGAAGCATATCTAAGTATATAAAATGTTATAAAACAAATTTGAAATTTCTTTCGAGTAAAAGATGTTTAAGTCATATTTAAGAATGTTAAATGCCTTCAAAAGGTTAAATATTATATCGCACTATATTTGTGTAAAGGTTCAAAAACATAAATTGCATTAAAAATTATGACTGAAGGGGAGAGGGAAGTAATTTACTTTGGTTATTATTTGAAGTTTCCGGATTGTTTTATTTATATTATAATGCGATTGATACACAATATATTTTTTTTTATTTGAGGTATTTTTTTTATTTAAAATTAAGTGCTTTATACGTATGTATATGTACATTCTTTTTCAGTATTTTATCAGACCTAGGCAAACCTATGCGTATTTATGGGTTTATTGAACGAATCATTTTTTTTTAAATTATGCATATAGCTCGCCATTACAATAAAACTCTAATTGCGATAGTATTTATACTAAAGATAACAATTTATGCTTCTCTGGTAAATATTAAGTATAACTCAATAATCTATGTGAAACATTAACATGTTCGATGCTAAAGACGCACCTGGTGCGTAAACACAAATATTGGAGAGACGCTGACAACGCGCCTGGTGCGTAATTCGATTTTATTGCTAGCCATACACTATGACCAGAAGAATAATGTGACAGCATTAGATCAGTTTCGAAAAATATGGGAGAGATTACTTTTGATACTACACGACTCATAATATATAATACTTGTAGCACATCATATTTCGTCAGTGTTGTCACCGCGTACGTTTTTTTGTTTTTTTTGAAAATATGATTTTTTGTTTTCGAAAATTGTATTTTTTTTAGCATCTCTTCAATTATAAATTTATATGTTTCAGCAGCGAACGAACGTGTTAGCAAAATATTGCGTGCTTAATTGTTTTTAAAGTGACCGTCGCGTAACAGTATTTTACTAATTTAAACAATCGACAGCCCACTGACTGTTGTTAATTACAGTTGTTGAACTCTTCTAAATTATCTTCGAAAAGTTTTAAGTTAATGAACCGAAAAGTAATATTTTACGTGTTTGAATGAACTGGAAATTACACTGCCAGAATCACACTCAATTTTACGCTAATTTCAAACGCTAGATAATAAACATCAAGTGTTTTACATATATTTTTTCGCATTCATTTTTTTTACGTGAAATAAGACGGCTTTGTTTTTATACCGCCCTCCTACACAGTAAACTTCCAAGTCGTAAAAATAAAATTATAGCCTTGATAAATGATCTCATAAAGGAAGCATTTTCTTTCCTTTTTGCTCTGTTTATTTAGTATGATATAAAACATTGTTTTCATTTTAATTAACCTGTTGTATTTATTGCTAATTAAGTATTACAAACACCGAAATGGGGTGCCTATTTTTAAATGAAAGAAAAAAAAACATTATTATCCAAGTCAGAATTAAAATATTATTTTGTATCGTTGAAGTCATAAAATTCAATTTTATTTAAAAAAAATATTTTGTCTAAACCAGTGTTTCTCAATCTGTGGTCAGCAGGCCGGCACCGTTCCGAATTTTTTTATTCAAAAAGAACATCACCAGACTTCACACTAGCGAAAATTATTATTTAAATAGCTTTTTATTAATACAATTGTATGCGAAATTGACTTTTGACATTTCAATCGTTACTGTTTGAATTAATTATTCGTACAGTCAGTTCTCGACTTCATTCAAAAAATAAAATAAGTATATCCAATTATGAAATTATATGCGTCAATCGTGGCCAAATATTTGACTGAAACTAGAGTTTTTTTTTAATGAGTTATACTCGTCGTAAGTCCGAAAAGTTGTAAAACGAAAACTGACTGTAAATATGTGTATACGATTGACACCGGTTCGCGAAATATTTTTCAATTCTCATCGGTTCGCGGATGTTAAATATTGAACACTGGTGTGAACAATTTCCATAAAAAATCAACTTTATAGAAAAATAAATCAGTATGATCTTACTTTCGATTAAAAACCTTCCCTGGAAGAAAACAAGACGTGACCGTTCATTAGAATGTAACTTGTAAAATGGCGGTCAGAAACAATATTTCTATCAATATCACGAAAATTTTTCTCACATTTACGCCTTATTATTTGTTCGTTTTATTTTATTTAAATTATACTGAAAATACAATCTTCAATATTTTAATTTCTAACCCGTTGTCGCCCATAACTAATTTGTACAAAACTTGTGCTTATCATTGTGTCTCAATTGGTATATAATTTATTAATATTTAAATGTATTACTTGTACCCATTTTTATTACTTATTATGTAAAATAAATATTATGTACCCCGCCATAAAGCATTCCGTTAGTGAGTTGAATATTTTCTTTTCAAATAACAAAAGGACACCCTGTTGCCATTATTTGTTTTCCTTGTTTTTTTGAAAAAGATAACATAAATCGTTGATTTCAAAATTGTACAATATTATATATAAAAAAGGCGCGAGGATGCGTATGCGTTGTTAGTTTGTATGCTTTTACAACCGATATAAAACAATTACTCATGAAACAATACATCATGAAATCACATTACAAAAAAGATAATACTGTTATAATAAAAATAATAAAACATTTTTAGTACTTTTTCCACATGAGATTTATTTCATCAGGACCGGTTTCGCTCATGGCGAGCATTATCAACTGATAAGGAATACAATAAAACAGTGGTATTTATGCAAAAGTTAAGTATGAAAACAAGGTATGACAAACAATTGGTAAATCAACGGTCCTGATGAAATAAATCTCATGTGGAAAAAGTACTAAAAATGTTTTATTATTTTTATTATAATGCCTTTTCACCAAGTATTGACAGTGAACACCTTAAAAGTGATAATACTGTTAGATTAAAGACAACCATTTTTTGCGGAAAAATGTCTTGGTAATTTTCGAGGGCACTTTCCAAAATGATCTGGGATTCAAAGGGTTCAACCAGCTCTAATTTACTAATGAAAACTTCATTTTTAAAACAATATTAATTTCTTGACTGACTTATATTCAAATAAATAAAACACAAGTTCTTCTTCCACAAATATTTTGTAAAAATCAGGACAAGATCTCGCATATCGAGCATTTTCAGTTGCAAATGCTTGTGATGGTCGAAACTGGTCCTGATCTTTCCTGACTTCCATTCACTGCATTTTTTACCATGATGAATTTTATAAGATAATATGTTTGTAAAATAAGACTGGTCATATTTTGTATTTTTTTTTTGATACTGAAAATCAATTGTATTATTTACATATGTATATGAAATATTTATAATATATCTGAAAACCAATATGAATTGTATCCTGAATCCGTATAAACTACAATTGGCTTTGGTAATCTGCTTACCCCTTTTACAAGTCAGTTTGATTAATTAAAATTTGGAATACTTACTTATTCCACATTCGATTTTCAAAAACTCGAAATTGTATTGATAGAGAAACTCGTATTTGGTATTCTGCCAACCCCTTTTACAAGTCAGTTCGATTATTTTAAAAGTCAGCTTACCAACTTCATTCGATTTTTCAAAAGGATTGGAATACGCATTTATTCCGCGTTCGATTTTCAAAAAATTCAAAATTGGAATTGAAACAAAAATTCGTTAGTTATTATGGATTCCGGAATAGTATTTATTAGATGTTAGATTGTATGTTTTTTTCTTGTATTATAAGGAACTGCTGTTGTATTTATATTGGATACCGTGTCAATATGGAAAACAAATTCACTGACAATGCATATGCCGACAACCAAAAGTCAAGATTGAAGTGAATATATATATCACGTAATATATATATTAAAATTAATGTTTATAATGCTATTACATAAGATGGAAATAAATTTTTATGTTTGAAATTGTTTGCGTTTTCTTTTTCCCACAGCTTATTTTCTATAATATTACTATTCTATACATAAGCCAAATTAAGTACTGGGTAAACATTAAAATTTCTTGAAATAAATATGTTTTTCTCCATGAATAGGAATAATTAGTCTTTGAAAAACATAATTGTCAAAAATACACAAGATCGACGAAAACAACTTATAATGTTCTATTTCAAGCATTGGATCTCAAGGTCTTTCTTTACAATAAATAACCTTCAGACATTATCTGCCGACAGAAATATTATAATATAATCCTTCTGTAACTTATCAGTCATATATCAACAACAAACAACTACTATCTTTTTTTTATTATTAAAATTAATGGACAATTGTATACCCTATAAAATAAATTATGAACCCAAAGCACGCGTGCTACGTGTGGCACGCCCGTAAAAAGTCCAGACACATGAATGGCTTACATATAATATGATATTGTTAAATTTTACTTATTTAGGACCCATCGAAAACCGATAAAAATGACGATGATTTCTGGGGAACGAAGTAAATCGCATCTGTTTTATTTTCATTATTGGCAGAGACATACAAGATGGTTCACCACCACTACCCTGAGAAATTAAAAAATGAATATATATTTTCCCACAACTGTCTGCCAGATAATTATGATACTATGTTTTATCCAAACAGGGACGGCTCTTGTAATGGTGCAATGGTGTACGGATCCCCCATTTATATTCATGCAAAAGTAATATCAAAATAAATATTTTAATAGCGTGCAATTCGTACATAAATAGGGGTTTTTTGCACTGTGTGCAATTCTTGTCTCAGGTCCATACTGAATCCAAGCTGTAAATTTTTAGCCTTTATATAATAAACTCGTATAACACGGTGTTATACAATATGGATGTATAAATTGTGACATATTTTTATACAACACGCTTTATATAACACGGTTTAAGGAAAAAAATAAAATTACGATTAACATTTGTCGTGGTATTGGTGAAGAAGGGTTTTATGACATGGATATTCATGACATCCAAGAAATATTGGAGGATCGTACGTTGAACGAAGAATAATTAGTCGAAATGTTGGATGAGCCAACCACAATTAATGACTCGGAAAGCAGTTGCAGCCAATTAGCTATATGTTTCACATTAAAAACGATAAATGACGGCCTGAAATTGGCCATTAAATTAGATTAAAAATGATCCTAATGATGGAAAGGAGTTCGAAATTCAAGATGGAATTACAACACATTTTGGAAAGGAAATCCTTAATTCGATTTTTTTTTGGAACGCTAGCCCTTATTTTGTATGAACTTTAAACCTTGTATAACACAGACTTGTATTACACGACGTTTTTGTGGAACCACATAACCGTGTTATACGAGGTCCAAGAACATATTTAAAAAATATACCTACACGGCCATGAAGAGTGTATGTATAATAGTCTATGACAGCTTGTAAAATTCCCTTCTGGCCAAGTTTTTTCATTGAAACTATTCGCCCATAACTGTTAACCAGCCAATGTAATATTATTAAGTATGGTGCCGAGTAATAACATGTATTCAATAAATATGGTTATATTGAATGACGAAACACAAGCTAAGAAAGTGTCCGAGACGACTTTTTACATTTCGCATGACGTAATTTATTAACTATGCTTATAAAAAGATAGCCTTTAGTCTACAAATATAACTCGAATATTATTACTTCACGAGAAATGAACGCCACCCATTGAACGACTACTTTGTACATGTCAGTGTTTCCCAAAATGTGGTACGCGTACCCCCTGTGAAATTTTTGAAAGGATACACGCATGTCGAAAGTTTGGGAAACACTGGTATGCGCGAACCTAAGAACCGTTTTTTTTTGCATATTTTTTCATTGCAGGCCAGTGTTTCCCAAAATGTGGTACGCGCACCCCCTGGGTTTGGTCGGGAAACGCGCGTTTTTTTACTGTTTTTAAATAATGCGATGTTTTACTTTTAGTGCTCGATATTACGAAAAATAATATATAGGACACGGATGTCAAAAGTTTGGGAAACACTGGTATATGCGAGCCAAAGTCTGTTTTTTATGGTTCGACCATAATCACATTCTTTCACGGATTATATTACTAAATATTTTTTGTTTTTTTTGTCCATATGAATTTTTGAACATTTTTTGAAGAACTCGAGATATATTCAGTGAGACATTTTAATGCTATTTTATACCGGCTCCATGAGAAAAGGCCTAAATAATTAACATGGCCAAATTCTCGTAGATTTTATTAATGAAGCCGTCCAATCACCAAGCGGAACTCTTTTATTATTTTTTCGAAAATGGTATGAATTCTTAATTACTTCGATTGGCATGTTGTTTTAACACTATACTTGCTTTAGCCATCCAGTGACTATTTTTAGTACTGGCATTGAAATAAAGTTTATCATTTTTTTAGCTTCTTAACCTTTCCTCTACGGTCCCAAAAATACATGCTTCATGAAAAAAAATGCATTTATTGCATATATATGTACATAACCAAGAATATTTTAAATTTCAGATCCTATTCGAACGAGACCCATACCCTCTGTACATTATATTTTCATAAAATATTTTCGCCCTTCAATAATGGATATACAACCAAAAGATAACATTTATAAAATAGATAGTGATATGAATAGCTTTAAACTGTTTTAATAATAAATAAACTTGGCTAATATTTAATAAATATCGACCATTAAGAAATCTACCGAATTCCGGGATCCCGAGATCGTTATTTTGGTATAGGATTGGAAACCCTATTAGTGATCGCACATTAGTGAATCAGATTTTTTGTTTGGGACCGTAAAGGAAAGGTTAAATAGTTTTCAATGAAAATTCACAACTGTAGAATAATGTTACTCCACGGTGACATGGGAGATTTTTAGGGTCGCTTTGTGCGGCTAAACTTTTCAAAGTATTTCCTACCGAGGTGACGAAATACCAAACCAAAGTTAGCTAAATCAACTGGTTGCGTCATGCATAATCAAATACAACCCGACTATGATATAATCATCTTCTCTATAAATTAATACAGCAAAAAATAGCAGAGATATTTATTTAATCTGTTGTTTTTATGATAACAAAAGAAACGGCTCAGTTTTTTTAGTTAGGGTTCGAAATATTTATTATTGTTTTATTGTGATCTATAATATATTTTTTTGTTAATCTTCGCTCACATCTCGTCAGTGTTCAAGTTTTGTGTGTTCAGCAAAACTGGCGTGCGAAAAAACTGGAATGATGAAAAAAAACCTGCAAATTTTTTTCTATCGATTTTTAACATGAACAATCCTGCGCTTGTCAAACTTTTCTCATCTTTTGAATTACATATATATAATACATATATTATTCGCACCATCGTCAAAATTTCCTCACTCTGTAGTTATTTACAAATCCGAGCTATTCAATTATATCACTCTTAAGGTGTTTACTGTTAATACTTGGTGGAATAGCATTATAATAAAAATAATAAAACATTTTAGTACTTATTCCACATAAAATTTATTGAATCAGGACCGGTTTCGTTCATGGCGAGCATTCTTAACTGATAAGAAATACAACGAAACAGTGATATTTATACAAAAGTTAAGTAAGACTAACTATTGATTGAATTGGAATTTACTTGGAGTATTACACTCCATTATGACCAGTGACGGCTGGTGGCGGGGTGTTGAGGGTGCAAAGGAAGTCAACCATTTTTGCAAGAGTTCTTTCCTATTCATTGGATTTAAAACACTTCTATAGCATGGACTTTCAATTCAGATGTTCGCAATACCAACTGTTTCTCCTCCGTAGTACGGAAAAATAGTTGAATCTTCCTTTTGCACCCCCAAGCACCCCGTCACCAGCCGTCACTGCTTGGAGTATTACACTCCATTATGACACAGTGGAAAAAAAATGTATTTTAGCTCTCTCTACAAAAAATATTCAATACAAAGTTGATAACTATTTCGGCCCACGCCATCGTCAGAATTATAGTTCCGACGAGCGTAAGCTGTTTGGCGTAAACCGAAATAGCTATAAATTATGTATTCAACATGTTAAAATAAAAGACTTCATACCAGTGTTGACAAAGGTATGAAGAAGGGGTCGCATCAAATTCATAAGTGCATAAGTTTCACGTACATGTTACGCGTCAATATAACTTGATAATTCCACTGTATTTTAGTTCTATTCAGGCTGACATTTTACATATCGTTACCTTACTTTGAAGGTTCTAATTGACATTTTTGCCTAAAATGACCTTTTGGTCGGAATTGTTTTATTTACCACATTCTATAATATACATACATATATGAATTTCAGAATTATTTATGGTTGAATAACGGAGTTAATAAAATTCCGGAGTTTCACTGCATCAGAACATTTTTTTACTAAATTTATTTGACAAGTTTTCTTAGATTTTCATCATTATTTCCATCATAAGATCATTATTTCTCAGCAAGGGTTGTGAAAAAATATGCTTAAAAATAAGTAATTTGAAACATTTTTATTTGCATATTGTTGCAAGTGAATTTTAATCAATCGAAACTTCAAACGCTCATATCTCAAAACAGTGTCAAGAGCAGTTAGAACCTTTTCAAATTAAGGTGTCGATATGGAGCAATACATAAAAACATCTCAACTGTCGGTCATAATATTTAATATATAAAGGGTCTTTTTATAAGGACGCTTAGTTTTGAAATGTAAATAAAACAAGTTGTTTGTGAGATTTCGACTAAATTTTAATTTCATTTGTAAGTATATTTTACGGCATTAAATATGGAATATAGCATCAAATGTCTGCCAATATCCATTCATTATAAAATGGGCCATGTCGCTAAAGTTGACCTTTTTGACAAATTTGGGTAAACTTCCAACTGCTCCAGAACCCAATCAGGCGTTGTCTGTGGTCGTTTACCTGAAGTTCCTTGGTTAGTTGGATTTTATACGGGTGCAGACATAAGGCCCGATTCAAAATTCGCCAAGTTGAAGTCGCAGAAAAGCCAAGTTCTTGTGAACAACGAGAAATAAGCTGCCTTGGGTTTTCCTGTACACTTTCACACACAGCAGCAATGTTTTCACCAGATATTGTATTTTGATGACGTACAGGTAGGTGTTGGCCGATTATTTACCAAACTGGTTGACTCAAATTTGGCCACTAAACAATGAATAATCTACTCAGCAGGACAAAGTAACATATTTTGAGCGTCCCTATTGAAATACCCTTTATTACAATGCTTCATTTAAAAATGTGAAGAACGATTTTATTATAACACTTTGAGAATCAATGTCCCTGCGAATTTGGCAAATATTTTTGCGGGCTCTTTTGTTGCACGCAGAGATCGCATGCAAATGAAAACTGCTACAAGACGAAAACTTTTTGGTCTGGTTCTCCACCTGACGAATTATAAAACAAATTATGTATATCGCTACTTCAAACACGCAATACATCACATTTTTTATATTCCACCCGTCTGTCACTCAACATGTTTATTAATTATTAGTTTATGAAATAAAAAAAATCTTTTTGCATCACCATGAATCACAGTCGCTCAACCTTTCTGAATTGAAGTTTGCAAGAAAAAAAAGGATTTTGAAGCACTCATCTTAGCCACTTCCTTGAGACACCCTTAAAACTTTTAGTTAAAAGGACACCCATACTTATTGATAAGGACCATAAAAAGTGATACTATTTTTTGCTAGCCTGTTACTCCAAACATTTTTTTGTTACCACATCCGCTTTTAATTTGGAGCATATAGACTCCAAACAGAGTTTATCTCTTGTTTTTTACGAGAACTGCTTGTTACTCATAGTGGGGATTGAACGGATACGAGGACTAGGAAAGACTGACCCATCCACCACCCGCCACGACCATACGCCTGGTTTTAGCAGACATTTCCCGCAGCGTAACGACGTAAGGCGTTATACAATGTTTAGCTTTGGTATTGTCCTGGAAGCAGTTACCTAGGACTTGATTAGCTTGCACTAAAGTGTGCTTGACTGTAGACTAGGAAGGACTAGTGGTTAGCTGATCGCTCTCACTACGTGCTGCTTTTTGGTATCGGAAAGGTGGGAAGAGATTTTTAACATCACAAACGCCCATTGCCTTTGAACAGAATCGATTTTCAACTGAAAAAATTTCAGCCCGTTGTGCAGTGGTTAACGTCGTTGGTTTCCGTGACGAATCGACCGGGCGCGAGTACCGATACGAAACATCTTATATTTACATAAGTTGTTTCAATTCGCAAAGAATGCATCGAAAATTAAAAAAAACATATAATTTAACAACGCGTAAACTGATCAGATCGAGGATTTCGATTGAAGGTGCTTGATGGAACTTCAATATCATATTTGTATCGTTTAAATTTTGTACGTGCACTTAAAAAGCCTGAAGATGCCGGAAGACAAAGCCCGTGGAAAAGTACAAAATTCAAACGATTCAAATTTAATTCGAATTAGATTTTTAGATCTGTAGAATCTTTTCTTACGATTAATTTTGCCTTGGCTTCAAGAATCTGGATAGAACATATCATTTTTTGTACCACCCAGAACTAAAAAACTTTTTAAATTTATATATATAAACTTAATCCAATCGTCCATAAAAAATATTGCTTCTTTACCCGGCAGTCAATTGATAATATCCGTGACTGATGAAGCCATTCCCTCGCTTGGTTGCTAATGGGCGTTGAAATATGTGACGGCTTCCAAAACACGAAGATAAAATATTAACAACTCGATTTTCAAAAATAAAATACCCGTTTTTTACCCAATTCAAATGTCAGAGGTCATAATATGGTTTCTGATCATGTTTCTAACGAGTCAACTAATCGTGTCCCACAATAGTTCTTCGCCGTTTTTAACACACAAATCATTTATGTAATGATCTAATCGAATACCGAAATATTTAAAAAAAAAAAGAGAGCCGCATTGAAATTGTTTATACAAGGATGGGCCGCACGATTTTTTGAAGACGCAGTTGAACTCCACGTATAATGTATATATATCACCGATTTTTACCATCGCACGCACTATCAACTAATAATAAAACTAGGACCCGATTTCATTGCCAATTACTTGGTAAAACTTTTTTTTAACACGGTGAAAAGATAACAATGTATTTTAGTTCTAGAAAGAAATATATAATATAGACTTTGTTAATAGCTATTTCGTAGTATAGTTATGAAATGGTTAGTATAGTTAGTGGGGGGTAAAGGCTTCCGTGGTGAGCGGTGGGCGATTTTTGCTTTAACCTCAAATTTTTTCATCCATATACAAGATTGAAATATATCGATGATGGTGGACGGTAAGGAAATTTTACCATGAAAAATAAGCAAAAGTGGGCAGTAGGCATAAAAAGGTTGACGATCCCTGGTCTAGTCTAACACTGTCTGGAGTCTAATCTGCAGACAGTTTAGTCTAGTCTAGTGCTTTCCTAACCGGTAGGCGTTGTATAAAAAAAATCAAGTTTTTATTACTAAAAATACTTTTTTTTTATTTGGTGCGATTATCTTTCTTTCGAGGGAGGCGAAGAAGCATTAAGTTTGGAAATCACTGGTCCTACGTATAGTCTTTAACTGTATATCTAATAAATTTTTGTAGAACTAAAATAACATACAATTTTTTCATCGTGCTAAAAAATCTGACAGAATTGGTAACAAATATTATCAAGTCATTATTTTTATATTTATATCGATGAATCTTATAATGAATTTAAGAGAATGCTTGAGAGATTACGTAATAAATTTGAATGGGCTTATGATATCTTAATTATTTATACTATTGGTGAATTGTTAATGCTGTCACTTTGATGGCGGAGGAGAAGGTTGCTGCGGGCGTAAATACCTGAAGTAGAGGTCTGCACGGGCTTCGGGTAGGCCCGCAGGCCCGTGGACCGAGTCGGGCCTGGGTGTACATAAAATAAAACATAAGTCCGACTATTACGGACGTATCGCCATTATTGTAAATCTAAATTTTGGTTCCATGACAAACCAGAACATGACTTTTCGGTATATGAACAACCTAACCCTACCTAAATATTCTGAAAAGTCATGTTCTGTTTTGTCCGGTTACCCTAAATTTTACATACATATTAAAATTTGATTTGATAGAGTTGATATTAACCCTCCCCATACTGTGCTAAAAACTTCCGCGAGCTCCGGTGATATGTATTTACTACACCATATGAAAAAGTTATTTAAAAACCGCAAAAATGTGAATATTTCTAGACATTGCTTTGATTGACTATGGTTGAAGTTGAAATATAACAATTTTTGTAATCTAAGTGTCTGAAAAGAAGAAAAAAACATCGCAATTAGCTGCCGCTCCGACGTCTTCACCTGTCGGCAGTCGAATTCGTAATGACGAAATGAATGGCTAGTTCGAAGTCGATCACTTCTACGCATGCGCTTTCGCGCCGGAGCTGAACACGTGCAAGAGTACGCTCGCACTCGCGCTTACACACGCGCATAAATTGGAATACGTTTGTGTGTATGGGTGATTCTTTGCCCGATTCTTCCACTAATTATTTATTTCCATCGCTGCAAATGAATAACCATACATAACTGTAATTTTATTTAATACGTAATAACATTACTGAGGAATACAAAAATTCTCAGATCAGTATCTATTATATTTAATAGAAATATTCTCATTATTAGAGTCGAGTTGTAGTAAATACATATCACCGTGCAGCGAAGGTTAAATTATTTTAAATTTTGCTGAAAATACTGTCGGGATCGGGTAAGACGTTTGGGAATGAGCCTCGGGTGCGGTTCGGGTCGGGTTGGAGATTTTCGGGCTAGCGCCGGGTAGAATAAATAAATTTCGGCCCGTACAGACCTCTTACTTGAAGTAATGAAATAATCCAATGATTGGTTTCTTGACGGCTTTACTATCGGTTTCAGTTGGATTATATAATTTATCGTACAAGTTTTGTTTTTTCGGATGATGCAATCTATTCAAATTTATATCAAGCGCGTGTTTTAATTTGCTGTTAGCATCAATTGTGCGCTGTGCTAATTAGGGAACATTGCTGCATTGAATTGGGAATGATGAAATTCTGCTGACCTTACCTGGAGAGCGTGACCTGATGTTGAATAACACTGACATGAAGAAGAATGGAACTTTCTTTATGCTGAAAAGTTCAACAGATAATGAAAATATTTTGATTTACAACCGTAATCAGTATATACCATAGACCGAACGTATAGTTAATAATTAAAAATACTCAATTATAGTCCCGGTATTATATATAATTCCAGTGTTTCTAAACTGTATTGTCCCTTTACCGAAGTAAATACTACTATTTTAAGTGGTTTCACGCGATCAATACCCCAAAAATACCCAAATTATTGTTTCCCACCATTACTTTAGACCAATAAATCAAACTTATTTAAATTCTTTCATATGACGTAGGTATGGTTTCAACAGAAAGAGATTATGTAGGAGGCACCCTGTCTAGCAAAGGGTATATAAGCTATCTCTAATACACGTTTTAAACATAGTTCTGACGAAGGCGTAAGCCGAAATAGCTATCAACAAATATATAAAATAATTTATGTAGAATTAAAATACATTGCTATTTTTCTTTCCGTATTATAATGGAGTTCTACCAAGTAAATGACTACTCAATCAATAAATACTACTACTATTTAAAACCATGTAAGCTACCAATGTAGGGTATATTAACTCCTAATGACGCTTATGTCAACAGTTATTTTTATTATAATGTCAATCCACCAAGTATTGACAGTAAAAAGGAAAAATCCCAAATTCCATTTTGTAATTTATCATTTTAAAATATTAGAATCAACTTGCTTTATTACTTGAGAAAACTTTGCGATAGTAAGTCTTCCTATGAAAGAGGCAAAATACGTCACTGACTAACACAATACGTGGAATAATCAAAGTTATTTAAATTTTATATTAAAATGAACTTCCACAAAGTTACCGCCGAATCCATCGCAAAAAGATGTTCATTATTTGAATCATTTAATATATATTTTTAAAAAAATTACCGACTTAAATACTGCTCACTTAAAAAATCGATAGAATTTGACCAGTTATTTTTTTTGCATCCGACCGATTCCGATTTTCTTAACTGCTACCGAATTGAGAAAAAATGAGATACAAATCGTGGAATACAATTTGTTAAATCCTTGTATAATTTTACAAAAAACACCTGCTGCCGTTTTGACATAAAAATGACCATAATAATAAAAAAATATATTTTTTTCCTAAAAAGGAAAAATATTCTACGATTTTGCAACCAACCGCTCGTTTTTTCTGCCAAAATGCAACCGAAACCATTTTCGTATAACCTGTTTTTCTCTTAATAAGGATAAAACATAAACACTTGAAATATTACATTTTTATCGTTTCTGTACAAGACATCTTCTACAAGCGAAAATAACGACTTTTAAAAGGGTCGTGACCTCTCTCAGACTACGCATAGATTACAAGATTATTTATTATTACCCAAGTGATATTTTTAAATGTATTTCTTCGAACATGAAAAGTTAATAATTTATTTTTATACACGTAATCAAATATTCAAATATCGTTTAATTTATTTTATTATCTTAATGAGTTATTCGAGCGTTACCGTCAATTAGTTTTTTTTTTTTTAATAATTTTCTCGATTGAAAATATCATATTCCATTAAAAATATTGATTGCTATTTTCTAATTAACGTAGTCATGCATTTAGTTTTTAATGAAATATCTTCGTCGATATCACATAAATCAAATCACATTTTTTTTATTGACATTGGAAACCAAATCTATCTTTTGGTTAGGAGACACTATAAAACGATCAACCGGGGTTTCCCAGTATGTATTTAATATATAATTTAAAACAAACATTATTATCTAATTCTATTTTTTGAATTAAGAATCATTATAATTGAGAGTAGAGAAAAGTACACGATGGAAAAGGTATTATATTAAATATTGTAAGAAACTTTTGTGATGAGCGAAACCGGTCCTAATCTTAAATAAACTTCATGTGGAATAAGATAAATTTTTTTAAATAACAATATGTGTGCACCAGTTAATTCTTATCCAGTTAATATAACTCAGTTTGAACATATGTAGTTCTGACGAGGACGTAAGATGAAATAGCAATCTACTATACATATGTTATATAAAATTTCAAATAAGTTCAAGTGCTCTTGAAATGCCTGAAGATGCCGAAAGGCGAAACCCGGGTCGTGAGCGACAAAACTCATAGAAAAGTACAGAATTCAAATTTGGTATTGAAATTCCATCAAGCACCCTCAGTCAAATTCGTTAATTATATATTTTTTAGAGAACTAAAATACGTTTCTATTTTTTCACCTTGTTATAGTTATAGTGGAGCTTTACCTAGATATGCAAAACAAAATTATCTATATTGCAACATTTCGCCCCTTCCGAATTCCCTACGGTTCCCCCAGGAGTTCGTGACCCATAGTTTGTGAAGCACTGATAGAGTTCAATTTGCCAATACATGAAAACATGTGAGAGTAGAAAAATAAATAGTGACAAGCAAAATTGCTCTCACATCAGAATGAGAATTTTTGCCATAATTATAATATATTAAATAATATCATTTTTTATTAGGAATGCACTTTTTGGAGAATTAAATTCTGGATAGCAGCGAATGGACCAAAAAATGTTGGGAAGCCAATGCCATGGCTTCCCAACATTTTTTGGCTGTCCACTTACATGTTCAGAATTCAACCGAAATTTTCATCGCTGCACTTTTCATGTCGGTTAGGCAGAGCCGGATGCAGCGCTGTTAATTTTAAACGCCCGTTTTAACGCTTCCTTTCCGCTAGCTGTGAAACGCGATACGCCCCCTAAACACAGCACATTACTATTTATTTAATCTTCTCCAATTAATTGATATTGCCGGATGACAGCGAATGGGGGATAGGATCCACATTGAAGGACAGATGGCTTGATCAATTTTTATTTAAGCGATATTATATATCGGAGGTTACCAACCGATGGTTTGTGGAATGTTTTTTTCAGGAATGTCATTAATAAATACAAACTTATTTCAAACACGCATCAACAAATTAATATCAAACTAAATTTAGTTTATATACATACAGTCCGGTCCGTGGCGCAGTGCCAACGTTGTTGGCTTGCGTGCCGGACCGCCCGGGTTCGATTCCCGGTACGAGCGGATTTTTTCATTCAATAAATCTGTTCAAAGCAGGGCTGTGGAGTCGGAGCTTTTTGGCTGTAGTCGAAGTCGTCGCGGCGTTTTGGCCGGAGTCGTACTCGGAGTCGAAAATTTTGAAAAATTTGAACATTTTATTTTTGCATTTAATATGTAAAATTTGACTTTAGGCCGCATTGATAGGGTTGATATTTAATTGAATACACATAAATAGGAAAATTACAGGAAAAAAGTGACGATATTAACCTTTTTTTAGTCGTGTTTTTGATCAATGTCGGAGTCGGAGTCGTGGTTTTGGTAAATGCTGGAGTCGGAGTCGGACTTTTTTTCACCAACTCCACAGCCCTAGTTCAAAGGCATGGGTGTTTGTGTTGTTGAAAATCCCTTCCCACCCTTACGATCCCAAAGAGCGACGCATAGCGTCAGGGATTAGTTAATCACTAGTCCTGTCCTAGTTCTCGTATCCTTTCAATTCCTACTACTCTCTTCGAAAAAGAGAGGTTTAGCAATTAATTCCATCCATCAATTCAAACTAACTAATGTGAATAAAGTTTAGCGGAACATGCTCTTGAGAATTATTTTCGAATATATTTAAAATACGAGCTTTATCCTTTTAAGCTAACAATATTTGAATTAAGAATGATACGTTTATTTCGCTCCGGAACGAAAACAAGATGTGTTATGGTGACTGCATCCATTATTCAATTGACAAAGTCAAGATCAAACAATGCGCCACAGTGCATGCACTCAGACGCCGTTGCATCTTCATGCCGTTTGATTGAAATTGAATAAAAAAATAATTGGCGTTCGTTAATGCACTGTGTTTGTGTTAACAACATAAGTTTATCAAACATTTGTGAATATCTGACACTTTAGTGTAAGTAAGGCAGGGATTCTTAACCTTTTGGCGCTTTTGAGATTTTGGAACATCCTGACAAACAAATCTTAAGAAATACATATTTATTTATATTATAATTGTTTCCTGGGTTACTCTGCATACGTGCTTCATTCATACATTATTTTTTAATTCACCTTGGCAAAATAATTGTAAAACAATACCATAGAGTTACGTATAAATAATAGTTTCGATAAATATCATTTTTTTTAAATTTTAGCGCTTAGATTTCAATAAATAAAATATAATTCAGGTAAATTGGGGTTTTTTTCGTCATTTAATACTTTTGAATGGGCGCATATATGGCACGGGCATCAGTTAAGAACCCCTGCAGTAAGGCCTCGACTTAATGCGCGATTAATTGGTTCCAAAGGTTTCGAGGAAAACTTCAAAGCGAGCATTTTTTTTTAAAATGAGATTTGTTAGTTTTAAAGCAGTGGTCTCCAAACTCAATGAGGATGCGAGCTACTTACAGAAATTGAAAATGTCTGGTGAGCTGGTCTTTTTGTATGTTGTTTTATCGTCCATACATATTATTATAGTATTACTTAAATAAAATCGGACCTCCAATAAAGCATACAATGAGTACTTTAATTACGTATTTATAAACAAAACTAGCGAGTACCCAGCATGCGATGCAATGCAACTCAAAGAAAGAAAGTGTTTCTGTTTTAATTCTGTTTATTTTAGTGCTTTTGGATACAAAATATTTTTTTTCTTTTTGGTGCGTACACGAATAAATCAGAAGGTTTACCGACGCATGAGTAGGCCTCATGCAGCTATCCATGTAAAAAGCATGGTTTTTCCAAACTTTTCCTTCGCGAGCTACCGAAAATGCCACCGCGAGCTACCGGTAGCTCGCGAGCGACCGTTTGGCGACCACTGTTTTAAAGGATAGATAAGAACAAAATGCATCTTCATACAACTCATATGTCGAATATAGCTCTACATCGTATCGTAACTTGGTTGAAAAATATTTTGTCATTAATTTTTAATTATCCTTATTTTAAAAACCGTATTAATTGGATTGTGTGCCTTAGTTAAAGTTTTGTAAAATTATATATTGTAGTATATTTTGTAGTATTTCGTTTTACCATTCTAATAAACAGGCAAACCCTGTGATATTAATCAATTGAGAAGTACAGTGGGTTAATCACTGTAATTTCTATTAACACAATATGAATATTCTTACTCTTACTACTATAAAATCAAATGTGGCATGCACTCGATACCGTAAGTGTTCATAAATGCACACGACGTGGAACGTGATCGGGTTTCAAGATAATTCCTTTAGACTTTTTAAAGTGGCAACTCATTAAATTTAACGACATCTTTGGTTGCACTTCATAATTATAACTAACTATGTTTATCTTAGAAATAATTGTAAAGGTATGACATATTTAATAACTTTAGTATTTAGGCGAACCATTAGAAATACGTTGCATTATGGTTGCCAGTGGTGGCTCGTGAAAAGTGCGAAAAAAAGAACGCTAGAAATCCACCCTTCGTCTGTTTTAAAACAGCGTAGGGAAGGGATTTAACCCTTGTCACACATTTTTGATACTACATCAATACTACAATACAAAACATTTTTAGTACTTATTCCATTTATTAGACCATGCCCGGTTTCGCGTATAGCGAGCATTGTCAACTCGCAAGTCCTCATCGCAAGTCAAGGTCATGATCTAATAAGTTTTATGTGGAAAACGAACCAAAAATGTTTTATTTTTTGTATTACTTGCTGAACATAACAATATAAATGCGCGATCAAAAAGTTGATAAAGCTATAGATCACAACACCGATTGGGAAAAAATTCTTAACATTTGCATGTGGCGTGGTAAATACTGGCGTGACGACACAAACGTCTCGGTTTGGTACATTACATAAAATGCACCTCCTGCGAGTCATCGGAGAGATTTTGACACACCTATTATTATCATAATAATTTTGACGCTGTTGGATTTACATGTGTAAATCATCGCTTCATGCAATATTTGTATGGCGACACGTAATGAATTTGTATGTGTACATTAGTCTTTGTATATGTAAATGGGAGATCAGTGCCACATTGTACCATAATAATAGCTGTCCCTATTGGCAGCACAGAAAAAGTCAATGTTTAGCCAAATGAAATGTTCTTGTCTTAGTGCAATGAACTGTGTAAATCAGGGCTGTGGAGTCGGTGTAGAAAGTCCAACTCCGACTCCAGCATTTACCAAAACCACGACTCCGACTCCGACTCCAACATTGAACAAAAACACGACTCCGACCAAAAAAATTCAATATATTCCAAAGCCCTGGTGTAAACATTTGATCTTCAAGTTTAAATAAATTAGAACACAAAATTCGTGATAAAGCAAGTGGACCGATTGAGAAACTGTCGATATGTCATTGAGTCACATAAGATAACATTTCGACACCTTACATTGAAAAGGTTCTAACTGCTCTTGACATTGTTGTGAGATATGAGCGTTTGAAGTTTCGAATGATTAAAATTCACTTGTAACAATGAGCAAGTAAAAATGTTTAAAATTACTTATTTTATGCATATTTTTTCACAACTTTTGCTGAGAAATAATGACCTTAAATATCTAATGATGGAAATAATGATGAAATTTAGTAAAAAAAAAGTGTGCAGATGCAGTGCAACTCTGGAATTCTGCTAACTCCGTTATTCAACCATAGATAATTCTGAAATTTATATATATCATGGGTGGCCAAAGCGTTGATAGCGATCGACTGGTCGATCGTGTAGCTATTCCTTGTCGCCCGCCTATCTGATTCTTAATAACTTGATATTTTGTACCGAATTTAATATTTACGATTTCTAAAGCATGTTGCTTGTGATGATAAAAGTAAAAAAAAGAACATCTTGTTTTATTTACATACTATTTTTATGTATGTGTGAAGTCATCATTAATTGCTTTTTAAAAATAACTTGAAATTGAACTGGTATTGACAATAAATGTTTGTTTTCAATTTAGATTGATTTTTGGCTTTAAATTACATACTACTTTTAATGTTGGTCGATCGCCGGAAATAATTTTAAACGAAAGTCGATCGCGTGAAGTTTTTCCGACCAAAACGTAATTTTAGGCAAAAATGTTAATTATAACTCTTTCAGAGTAAGGTAACGATTTGCTTATCCGAAAATTGCAGCTTAAATTGCATTCAAGTGTATGTCGTGATAGGTAAGAGCAATAACCCGAAAACCATCGTCGCTTTGTAACGTAAACCGTTCACCAATTCCTCGTGGATTTAGTTTTCTCCATCAATAATGATTAGGTCGTGACTTGGGACATGAGACATGGCTTGACATGAGACGTGAGGCGTGACGTGTCACGTTTGAAATTATGACCAAATTTTGTTAAGCCTGCCAAAGCCAAGGTCCGGCACGTTTCTCGCTCGAATCCAAAACGTTGAGTGTTCCAGTGCCGTTTCTCCATATTTCTCCATAATATCACAGAGCAGTGCTACTAAACCTTTTTTTTCTTACGGATCATTTTTCCAGGCGGATAAAAGGAACGTTCGCCACTAGTCATATTATTTGTGGGGTACGTGGTGCAGTGCTCAATGTTGTTGGCTTCCGTGATGGACCTCAAAGGATCATATCCAAGTTGGTTTAGGTTTTCAGCAATTGAATTTGCTGCACAGCAGTTTTTCATTGACATATATTATTAAATTACATTTATTTCAGTTTTTGATTCTGTCCAGGAATTTTCTCAGAAAAATTAGGCAACGATAGCACTTTTATCAATTCGCGAGGTGTAACGAGAGCGATTAGCTAACCACTAGTCCTGCACTTATCCTTTATATTACTCCTCTCATCGAACTGAAGAGAGGTTGAGCGATAGATTAACCGCTTCCCCGGCGCTCACACGAATACGTGTAAATAAAAAGTGTTCTAATTTCGGCACCCACGCAAATACGTGTGTGAACCGAAGCGCGCCCATATGAGCATTTTAAAATCGTTGTTCGATTTTCGGCGTTCACGTTAAGGAGTAGTTCTCGTAGAAAAAAATCATGTTTAGATTATGCCCATTAGGAGGCCATATGCTCCACATTGGGAGTTGACATGGTTCGGAAAAAATATTATTTATGCTATCATTGTTTTCATCGTTTTTTAATAATTTGTGATTTTTTTTATGTATGTATGTGTTACAGTGAAACTGTATTCTCACTGGAAATATATTCTTCTCCAAACTGTCATTGAAATCAAATTTGACCGCCCTATCTTCAGCCCTATGTTTGTCTGTGTTTTTCTTTGGTTCTCTTTTTATGAAAGGGACTAACTACATGCTGATTTTGTTATATTGAAGCAAACCAAAATTTTAGGCCGGCAAATCGTGACCAGTAAAATGATGTTGTCATACAAATCTATTACTTGATACATTTTCACTAAGAATACAGTTTCACTGTATTCTTAGTAAATATATATATATAAAAATAAATGTAAATAAATATGTCAAATGCATGGCGCATTGGCGTCAGCTGTAATGCCATGATTTGTATTTTATTGAATAAATAAATAAATCATCATTCTATGTGGAGAATATGAAATATCAAATGATGGAGATTTTTTTTTTCAAATAGAACTGGTTGTCATTATGTCATTTAACTACTCTTTTTTTGGAAAGGTCAGGGGATGAAAGAAAATATTGATAATACAATTGTAATGCTGACCGTATGACGATTCAAGTCCTGGACGCAGTTACCTAACAGGACGAACACGCGCGTAAGTGGCTTTACAATCTGGTCGTTACATTTTATTTTTTATAAATGGCCATCGACTTTTTTTGTTGTACTTTATTACATATTTAAAAGTCAAAAATCAATCCGACAATCTTTAAGCACATCTACTCGTGAAATATCAGTATTTGATTTTGATACGGCTAATTATATCAAGTGGATAGGTACTTGAGAAATAAAAATATTTCCTAAGACTTTTTATTGGCCAGAAGGTCACAATATTGCCTGCAGTTTATTTTTCTTGTTTTGTAACGATTAGCTTTAACCGCTTACCAATTTGTATCGATTTTTTTACTAGCTGTTTGAACACGTTTTCAATGTTAATAATATAGACAATAATAACATTATCCAATAGTAAAAGAATCGAACACGATCAATAAACGTAGTCATAAATTACCATTGAAATATCGGCATGATTTTAACATTTTACTAGCAAATAATTACTGCATACCTGTTGTGAATTGCTAGAAAAACCACACTGCTGGCGACACTTGTAAATTACTTGAAAAACGTTTTTGTTTGTTAAAAAATAAATCACCAATTATTTTTACAGACTGACCGAGCTACTTATGCACTCGAAAGAGTGGCGCTGTGAGAATGTCCTGAATTGCAAAACACTTTTCAATGTTATACTTTGTTCTTACGGATTTGCAGGAAAGCCGAGCATCATCTGGTGAACCGCTCCACGTACAAGTTTCATTTTTTTTATAATAAAAATAATAATACATTTTTAGTACTTTTTCCCACAAAAAAATATTTGATCAGGACCGGTTTCGCTCTTGGCGAGCATTGTCAACTGATAAGGAATACAATAAAACAGTTTATACAAAAGTTAAGTATGAAAAACAAGGTATGACAAACAATTGTTTACCAATTCGACCGCGACTCCGACTCCAACATTGACCAAAAACACGACTATGACTATAAAAAAAGTTTAATATCGTCACATTTTTTTCCTATTTTTACTATTATGTGTATTCAATTAAATATCAACCCTACCAATCCGGCCCATAACCAAATTTTACAAATTATATGCAAAAATAAAAAGTTCACACTTTTCAAAATTTCCCTCCAAACTCCGGCCAAAAAGCTCCGACACCACAGCCCTGGAGGAAACAAAGCAACTGGCTGGTGACAGGGAATCATGGATGCGTGGTGGTCATATGCTCCATATAGGGAGCCTAAATAATCAAAGAAGATATCATTTCCAGGCTTCAAAAAAATAAATATTGCAAAATCTGCGTTCCCCTCACCCGATTTCTGCGCCCAAGTTTCAGACAGCGCATTCTCACCTGTGCAAAAAGTTGCATCATAAATTGTTTTGTGAATTTCTAATACCAGCCCAAACGTTGTCAGGTGGTTTGCACTAAAAATATTCAAAACACGCCTCGTGCAGCAAAATAACCTTCGACCGCTTTATTTCCAGTTACAATGTGCGTGTAGGTTAGTTACTTGAGTTTTTGTTCGATACACCTTTTACTCGATAGCTACTAGCCTACTTGTGTAAATGATTCTGCCTGACTTCGTGATAACGGCGTATCGCACATAACAGGTGGCAAGGTTGGCAAATCGAGCTATTAATCATTAGAAAAAACGTAAATTAAACTACCAGGTATTTTGATTTTTGTTTTCTCTATATCGGTGTTTCTCAAACTTTTAGCGTATGTGTACCCTTTCCATAATTTTCGTCACACCCCTCGTCAAAAAAATATAGATGTCATCAAATCATATATGTAGGTGACCAGTATTTTAAGTTGGACGGCTACACTACTGTTTGAAGCAAAAAGGCAGTAAGTGACTGACAAACCTTAAAAAAAATGTCATAGTATTATAGATTTTTAAAAGATTGATGCGAAAATGAACTAAATTCTTTTCAAACTAGCAGTAAGTAAAAAAAAATAACAATACATTTTTAGTACTTTTTCCACATAAAATTTATTTGATCAGGACCGGTTTCGCTCATGGCGAGCATTGTCAACTGATAAGAAATACAATACAACAGTGATATTTATACAAAAGTTAAGTAAGGTATGACAAACAATTGGTAGAAAAACTAAGCAAATAACAAGAAAAATAGACTAAAAATAAAAGGTTGAAGACCTCTTAGCAATGCAAACTAATACATAATAAATCAATTCAATGTGACTTATCATTAACAAAGTAAAAGCCCAAAAATAATCCTGATCAAATAAATTTTATGTGGAAAAAGTACTGAAAATGTATTATTATTTTTATTATAATGCCTTTCCACCAAGTATTGACAGTGAACACCTTAAAAGTAAGCAGTAAGTAGTTGCACTGGCTGTCTCTGAGTTTAGTTTATATACTGTTATTAAAGGGAGCCCCATATATAGCTTTCAAAAATATTTATCAAATGGCATTCGTAAAAAAAAATCATTCAAGTTGTACAATGTCGAGCAGGACTTCTAAGAGTAGGTACTAGAAGTTAATGTAAATCTAGTTTTTGATAGGCAGTTTCCCCAAATTCAATTTATTGAAATCAAATTTTTAGAATTATTCGGTAAATATGTACAATAGTACTAGGTAGTTGACTGTGTAACGGGTCGTCTTAGGTGGGCGAAGCGATCCGGTGCGCTTTAAAAGCGGCAGAGTTTTAAAATATCAAACTGTCCTCGCCCATGCAAGTGTCATATGTGGGCGACGCGATCCCGTCAGGACGGCATATGTCGTAAGTCGCCTCAAGTGCCTGACTCATGGCGCGCGCGAAGCGCTTGAAACTATCAAACGGTCTAAGCTCACCAGAGCGTTAATTGCGTCTGGCCGAGCGATGGCACATAAGACCTTTGATCAACTACGTTTTAAATTGACTGGATTTGCCTAAATTCGCTTGCCGGTTCGCGTCGCTTACCTAAGACACGGGGTAACACTTACCTAGATGTGTTTGATGTGCGTCAAATTGTAATTTCTTCATGTCTCCCATGACTGTTTTGATGAATAGATAACACTCCGTTTGATTGATTTCAACAAACCTAAATTTCGTAACTCCTTTCCGTTCGCGTCGTCGTTTTCGAAAGACGCAGTTAATTGATTATTGAGAATAAAGGGGAAGCAATCATTACGAGCGCCGTAATTAATGCTTTGACGGTAACACTCATTGATTCCCCTGTGTCCGATACCTCGGTAGATTAACGAAACTATCACTTCATTTGATACGGTCAGGTTGTATCGATTTTTCTAGATTACTTAAATACCATTATGTATTGAAATTATTTCGCATATGGTGACGAAAGACACTAAACACAGGTCACGGTAATTTTCTTTTCATTGTATCCATATCTTAACGGACGACCATTCTTTTTTACCAAAGACAAGAGACCTTTTTTACAAGAATTATTCGAATGATATCAGCACTATTCCGTCTTCGAAACTAATGGACGCACGTGTCAAGGTCACATTGTAATAAACAGGCGAAACACTTGATTTTGCACATACAGTATGTGAAAGACGCGCTGTTTATTACGTTATAACATATGTACGTGTTTTATTTTAATTTTACCATGTCTGCTCTCAAATTGGAGCATATGGACTCGTCACGGAGTTCTCAACATATATTTTTACTACGAGAACTGCTTGTTAATCAGTTGCTCAGCCTCCCTTTTTTCGAAGAGAGTAGAGAACGGAAAGGATACGAGGACTCGGACAGGACTAGTGCCAAGCTAATCGCTCTCGCTATGCGTCGCTCTTTAGGATAGGAAAGGTGGGAAGGGATTTGCAATAACACAATCACCCATGCCTTTGAGCAGATTTATCGACTGAAAAAATCCGAGAGTACCGGGAATCGAACCCGGGCGGTCCAGCACGCAAGCAACGTTGACACTGCGCCACGGACCGGAATGTACGTGTATATAGTCCCAAAAATATATTTAAAAACATAAAAATTGCACAAACAGAGGTTTTAGTTTATTTCAGGGCTGTGGAGTCGGTAAAAAAAAGTTCTACTCCGACTCCAGCATTTACCATAACCACGACTCCGACTCCGACTAAAAAAGTTGAATATCGTCATTTTTTTTTGCCTAATTTTCCTTTTGATGTGTATTCAATTGAATATCAACCCTACCAATGCGACGAAAAGCCAAATTTGACATATAAAATGCAAAAATAAAAAGTTCAAACTTTTAAAATTTCCGACTCCGAGTACGACTCCGGCCAAAAAGCTCTGACTCCACAGCCCTGGTTATAACATTAATATATGTACGTGTATTTTTTTTAATTTATTAAACCATGCCCGCTCCCAAATTTGAGCATATGGACTCCTCATGGAGTTTATCTCGACATATATTTTTACTACGAGAACTGCTTGTTAATCAGTTGCTCAACCTCTCTCTATTCGAAGAGAGTAGGGAATGGAAAGGATACGAGGATACTAAAAAGAGGTTTTAGTTAATACATATATCATGAAACTCTTTTCGATTTCCTTCGAGACTACGTTCTTCAAAAATAACTTAACGCCTAATACTACCGCTTAGTCATTAAAATAAATAAAGAATTGTTTTCTAAGCTGTCATGAGTAGATACGTATCGACCCAATCCCATATAACCCTCCCCCCCCTCAACCCAACAGTCATCTGTAATAAATAATTCCATCGGAAATTATTAACATCGTCAAATAGGCGCGCCACCTGTCACCAAGTAGGTGATTAAACCCAGCCCTTCTTTGGGAGGGTTTATGTCGCTACATTAATCCCTTACGACCCTTGCGTCAATAATAAATTATTGGAATTATGACGCAGTGGTACAGTGAGTATTAGAACCCTTCTCTACTCAAGTAGGTACATAATATGTCATGGCAATATTTTGATTTATTAATTATTTATATTATAATAAAGATCCAGTTTCGTGGCTCAGTATTTTTAGAATGATCTTTTTTCATAGCTCTACAAAAAAAAAAACGTACGAAAACAGAATATTAGACCGCAGCCAATCAGAGAAGAATCCGCCGACAGTCAATCAGAAACGAATTACAATCATCGGTATTTGTTTTAGAAATACACCTTAACCTTTTTTTGGTTTTTGAAATAAATAGTTTCGCATTTGAAATAATTACCGGGTTTTCCATCTAATTATGGTTGACAGACATGCAGATTTATTTTATTTTATTAAATGTACTCATTTTTAGGCTTTTACTCTGTTGATGATAATTCATATTTAATTGATTTATGATGTATTAGTTTGCATTGCTAAGAGGTCTTCAACCTTTTATTTATAGTCTATTTTTCTTGTTATTTGCTTCATTTATTTGCTTTGTTGTTCTACCAATTGTTTGTCATACCTTACTTAACTTTTGTATAAATATCACTGTTTTATTGTATTTCTTATCAGTTGACAATGCTCGCCGTGAGCGAAACCTGTCCTGATCAAATAAATTTTATGTGGAAAAAGTACTAAAAATGTATTATTGTTTTAATCATAATGCCTTTCCACCAAGTATTGACAGTGAACACCTTAAAAGTGAAAAAAGTAAATCACTGGATTATACACGTATTGTATGTGAATAACGCGCTGTTTATTATGTTGTCACATATGTAAGTTTATATAGTCCTTAAAATATATTTAAAAAATTGTATAAAAAAAACCAGATAACTTATATTATTAACCGGATAAAAAATCGCCCAAAAAAAGGCGACCGTCGTCAGTAAGATTTCAGGTGTTCATGGGCAGGCTCGACGAGGATTGAAACAAAATCACTTTACTCTAAAAAAATACACATGATTCCTAAAATGTGATGTTCATAAGAGTTAACGATTAATCGTAAATGTTCTTTTTAATCGAACTGTCAGCTAACGATAAAATTATTTAGCGTAAAACCTCCAAACAAAAACAAAAAAATATCACTCATTGACAAATAACCAGTTATTTTTATAATCAGCTATATTCCGACCGCTCCACCAACATAACGAAAACTGTAAAGAAAAGTCTGAACACTTCATTGTTGTGAATGTGAAGTGATTCTTTCGAAATAAAAGGAACTAAGTCACTTCTAAATATAGACCTAACAAATAGCTTGTGATAAAGCGTATGATATTATTCGTTTGTTTTATGTTCAAAGTGTATTAGCACCGAAGCCTTGAGATTTCAATAACGCAATGGTCCGATCCATAAAAGTAATGGATTCGAGGCAGCTAGTAAACAGTTATACCTTTGGATTGTTTCATTAGCAAGCAGTACCGCAAGTACCTAAGTTTATGTATGAATAAAATAATGACAATTATCAAACTCGGTAATAAAACAGTGTGCTTTTAAACAAGTATCACAAAATAAGATGCAAAACGACTTCCTTGAGCCATGATTCATAATCCAAACATTCGATTCACATCTGTCAAAAGTTGACCCATTAAAAACACAATCAAAACATAAACAAATTCGTCTCGTGAATGACAACACTCAGCCGGTCTGTCACGATCTCCCGCCAAAGTAAGACAAATCACGCCGTGTCTGCGTACGCGCGGATATAATTATTATTTTTAAGATGGCGTCACCGGCCGCGACCTGTCAGTGTCATTTCGTGAATACCATTGTAAGTATGTATGTATGTAAAACATCAAAGGTACATCGACACAAGCAAACAATAAGTCGTGAAATGTATATTTTATCACCGTTTTTCTCTCAAATAATAATGGCGTTAAATTGTAAAGCTAGCATTAGCAGGTATGGTGTCGTAACTCGAAACTCTCAGATAAATTTAACTATTTTTGCACGTAGGATGGAAAGTAATGCGAGTTTAACAAAGTTGTTGTCATTTCTTATGATATTTTTTTCTTGAATAGTGATTATGTGTATGAGGTAAATAACCGAAAAACACTTCGCTTAATAAAACCGAGAGCTTGAAAATGTATTACAATACAATTCAACAAAAGTACCATTTTAACGATATCTAGATCAGTGTTCCCTAACCGGTAGTCCGCGAACCGGTAGCGGGCAAACAGTATGTCAAATATAGGATTTTTTCGCCGGCACGTTAACTTTTATTTTTAGTAATTGTTAAATAGTAACAATTGGTAGGTTGATGCGACACGATAAAGTTACATATGTCCATCTCTCACAATACAAACATTTTTATTTAAGTACTGGCTGTTACCCTGGCAAGCGTCGCAATGCCACTCAATGAAAGAAAGTGTTAGTTTTTATTGAAGTGCTTTCGGATGCACAATATTTTAGATAAATAACTTCGATTTAATTTCACTAACATTTGTCTATGGTGTATCCCACGTGCCAACTACTGAAAGTTAATTGTACTATCCCAATAACCTTTGCGCAAGTGCAACAATAAGTTGTCAAAATGAACAGTATGTCAGCGCGTAAAATATAAAAAACATTGATTTTTATATACACTACCTACTATAAGTTAATTTTACTATGCCTATAACCTTCGCGCAAGTGCAAGCAATAAGTTGACAAAGTGGTATTTCGTTCTTTTATGCCAGGCAAAGATATCACTTCACCAAAAGGTTGGCAAAACCTTCGCTATCCGTATGAAACGTCACATAAACTCATAAACTAATGGCCGAATACTTGTATGTGTGTATACGTGTATTTTTAATGTGTTCCAGATTATTGAATCTTTGTCTTGCCCCTAGGCCAGCGCTTCTCAATCATCTCGATAAACTGCCAAAATCAGCAATACCTTCTGATAACAATAAATTACCACATAAATTCTTCTGATGATCCCCACATTCTCTCTACTTGCTGGGTGTTTGCAAATGTATCGGGGTTTATAAAATTATAGTAAGTGTATAAATGAGCACTGATCTCCGAGTATGCACTCCAGGAACCGCTACCTACTCAGCAACCATCAGCAAAAAACACTTGGCAAACCCAGCGTGTCCTGACCTCAAATGAAAGCGTCATTAAATGTCCGTTACTACACATAATGTCCCGCGGAATAATATTACGTGATTGTAGAAATGTCATTGCACTCTTCTCGTCGTGCACTTCCCCGAATATTTTTTTAAAGTTTTACATGCTTTGGGTGATCTTTTGAAACTGACGGCAAGGAATGAATTCTTTGTTTTTATTTCAAAATAGTCAAGTGACGCTTCCCGCCCATGCGCTTTGAGGGTGTAGCGACAGCCAACCTTTACGTGAAGTCATATTTTTTCGTGTATCTATGCCTGGCATATAACAACGTAGTACCGACAAAGTTTTATCGCAATCGGATGAACGGTATAGCAACGCTTTAAATACGAACAAACAAACAAAAAAAACATTGATTTTTATATATTAGATTAGTGATACGCGGGTGTAATAAAGTTGGGGAACACTGATCTATACGAAGTCAAGCTGGAGTCGACATATGAACTGTAGGATTTAATAAAGCGAAATAAGTAGGTACAACAACAAAAAATCATAATATAAATACTATATTTAATACAAGCGGAAATGTTGTATCACCTCTATACCGCACCTTTGCAATCATATACGTAACCCAATAACTGACGCTAGTGAGAACATTCCTAATAATCTTTTGCAATCATTATCAAATGAATAGATTGAGTCCAGCACATAACAGGGGGGACTGCTATACGCCATAATGACTTGATAGTTTGATGACACCGATAGCCTCACGCACCATGTCATAATTAATAATACGCACAATTTACAGAAGTAAATTATGCACAATTTTATTTGTATAAATAGTTCCCTCTTAAATACAGTTTTTGCTGATCGTAATTTTAATGTTTAAAGAAACAATTATGACTAGATGGAATGAGCAACAAGATGTTAATAGTATTACTTGGAATATGTTGATATTGAGACGACCAGGGTTTCTTCCCAATCTGACTGCGTCAGACAGCGTCATTCTAAGGCGTTCGTCGACGGAACTTAGGGACAGGATGGGGAGAAAGGTGTCTCTCGCAAAGATTTCAATCGGTTTCTCTTGGCCAAACTCTATCCCAGAGTTGGCGAGTTTATTTTCACAATATTGATTGTCGGTTACAAAAAAACACAGATATACAATTGCAAGTACAATTACAATTAAAAAGGACCAACAGGCCTAAACGAATAAATTGGCCTCCTGCCTGCCGAGGCAGGAGCGGAGACGACCGTAGAGTTTGAAAGAAGGATAACGACTGCCCAAAAATGGCTTAAGACACGCATATTTATGCCCTATGATTTTAGTGTGAAAAAGCGTTGACCAATCGACGCAAAGCGTTCGGGCCTAAACTGAATTCGACCAATCGACGCAAAGTGGTCGCGGATGACTTGGACGAGACGTCGTTTCTAGAAGTCGGTTATATGATTTTATAACATTTTACTGAATTTATTCGCGTTATATTAATCGTTTAGGTTCTATTATCATTGATTGAGGTGATAATAAGATGGTTCGAGAGAGTCCTGATGACCTACAATATCAGGCGGTATCAATATCATGGGGGATAAGATTCAAAGACTACCGTGAAAAAAATAACGTATAAAAAGATATGGTGTCCATGCAAACATGGTAGAAGTCAACTCAACATTCGAAATTCTCAAACTCAAATATAAATCGAATCTATTTTATTTATACATAAAACTATTATAAAGTTAGTTTATTTTCACAATATTGATTGTCGGTTACAAAAAAACACAGATATACAATTGCAAGTACAATTACAATTAAAAAGGACCAACAGGCCTAAACGAATAAATTGGCCTCCTGCTGATGTGAATTTATTCGCGTTATATTAATCGTTTAGGTTCTATTATCATTGATTGAGGTGATAATAAGATGGTTCGAGAGAGTCCTGATGACCTACAATATCAGGCGGTATCAATATCATGGGGGATAAGATTCAAAGACTACCGTGAAAAAAAATAACGTATAAAAAAGATATGGTGTCCATGCAAACATGGTAGAAGTCAACTCAACATTCGAAATTCTCAAACTCAAATATAAATCGAATCTATTTTATTTATACATAAAACTATTATAAAGTTATAGTTATGATTTGAATTAAATTTGGTATGGAGAAATATATTCAGTCAGCTATTTTCAAATATTTAATGGAGAGATCTTCGGGAGTATCTTGTATAATATCAACACTTGTGCTTGTTTCGTTTCACTGGTTTTGAATATGAATTTTGTTATGATTTGCTGTAATTTTAACATACATGCCATAATCATTTTTATGGGCGTATATTTAATGGGTCAGTATCTAATTCAAGTGAAAAATCAAAGTGGTTAGTTGTCATTGTATCAGTATAAATATGGTCAGTTATTAAACGAAACGGTCAGTAATATATTTATAATGGTTAGTAATTTATTAAAAACTGTTGGTATTTAAATTAAATGGTCAAGTTTTAGTTTGACAGCTTGTTAATTTGATCAAATGTGGTCGTAAGGTCTATGAAATATAATCACATTAAATGAAATTATTTTATTTATTTGAAAGCAGATATTATTTTAATAAGTTTTTTTTTTTTTTTTTAATATTTTGTCTTTGAAATTGTTAGAATTATTATTATGAAAGATCAAAAAGAATACTTTGAAACATTAAGTATAATATCGAGTTGTTTTAATTTAGAGAACCAAAAATCCACCATTTATAATTGTTAACTTACCATTTTATTTTTTACCGACCGTTGTAAGTATTTAAAACTGACCATTTCTGTAATATTTACTGATCTTTTATAGAATTAGAAACTGACCAAATAATTAGTTGCCAATTTTTATGTGTGCCTAAGTTAAACATTTTAACATATAATGTGGTATTGTTTATATCGGTATTTCGTTGTACCATGCTAATAAATCTGCAAACCCTGTGATATAAATCAATTTAGGAGTTGCCGAAAGGAAAAAAATAATAACTTGAAGAGTACAAAGAGTTAACCTAAATAAATGAATGCAAAGCAGTTTCCCACCTGAATAAAACTGCGGAGGGCTGTCTAATACGCCGGTACCGGCAACTGTAGTAGGTCACACTGTTAGAAAAAAATTAGCCCCACTTATATCTGGCAAAGCATTTCTAAATTGGTTTCACAAGCACGCATAAATATAAATAAATACTTATCACCGGCAATTGACTGTAATTTGCTTCCGCAGTTAGTTACCGAAACCCCGAGTTGGACAGACCTAGAAAGTAAATAATATAATACTTACATGGAAATGGAGATAAATAAATATAATTTATGCTTTCTCTCGTTTAGACAATGCTCTAATTTTTTTATACATATTGCAATATTATGACGATCAATGACGTGGACTGCCAACCAACTGCCCGCGAACCACACTATGATTTTTTTTATAACTTTTTTGACGCAAATGCTTAAGTGTTTGTTGTTGAAATTTAAAATCACGGTTGAAACATTCTTATTGATAAAATAATAAATCATTTTTAGTACATACTTATTACACATAAAATTTATTGGTCAGGACCGGTTTCGCTCATGGCGAGCATTGTCAACTGATAAGGAATACAACGAAACAGTGATATTTACACAAGAGTTAATTAAAAATTACAAGGTATGACAAAAAATCGCTTGACAATTTTCGCCATGAGCGGAACCGGTCCTGATCCAATAAGCTTTATGTGGAATAAGTACTAAAATGTTTTATTATTTTTATTATAATGCCATTCCACCAAGTATTGACAGTGAACACCTTAAAAGTGATTCTTATTGATATTTAAAGTTTGCCCCTTCCAAGCCAACAGGGCAAACTTTGGTCGGGGTTAGTGACAAATCGCTACTTTCCAAAAAAGTGAAAAAATATTGTGTCAATTCGAACAACTTTGTTTCTTTACCACTCCTTTCCATGCTTGGAGAGATCTTTTTTTGGAGCTTGGAGAGATCTTTTTTTGAAGAACATCCTTTTGGTAACATGTGCATATTTTAAAATATATTTGGCAGCCTGTGCATCATATCGAAAAAAAAAACAAATCAATTTAGTTTGCAAATATATTTTTTTTGTTTATTTTTTCTCCTCCTCGATTAATACTGTCTACAATCTACTATCTATTCTAAACAAGCACCATCGTCTTAGATTTTTGTAATAAAAAAATGTTTGGAAATTAGAATTTTGATCCTCTGGTTCACAGCCACAACACACTGCGGTTTTTATTTAGTATAAAAACAAGTCTCATAGCATTAAGTAGTACGGTATTATAATGTACCACTTTTTGTTATGAAGAAATCTGCATAATATAATATAGTAACTTATTATTTTTCAACTTATTGTGGTAAACGGTAACAATTGTGGTAAATCGTGAATAGAGTCATCTGGCCACAAAAATTTTTTTCAAAACAGTGAATTTCATTTTCGTTTACAAAAAAATTAACTTTTTCAAACATGTTCGAATATGAATAAATACAAATCTGAGCTCATTTGAGGTAATTTGATGACTTGCCTGCAGAAAATATCTTATATTTAATGTTTTACAATTTAAAATAAAATAACAAAATATAGCTAGTTAAATTAGATGCTCAATTGTTATCCGTTGATAATTACTATTATTCACTGTCATTAAACTAATCCACGTTCAAAATTCAAAATATATGGACCGCATTCAGAAATTTTCAATGCGTTATTTTCAACATTCGAATTTTAAAAATGATGCCAAGAACAATAAAAGCCCCACTGAAAGCAGTACGGCAGAGGTATAAAAAGAAGATGGCCTCCGTGTATTCCAATTATACTATACACCGGCATTGCTCCGATCTTGTAAACAAATTATATCTGCCGGTTTTATTACAGTATCATCATACCGCAAACTGTTGTGACCGGTTCAATTTAAACGTAACCGATTATTGATAGGGTAACTACGTGTCCCCAACGGCTCAGGCTAATATAGCAATTGATTATCTTTCAACCATGACCACTCGCAATGTGGGACATATTGACTCACAATGGAGTTTATCTCTAAACATTAGTTTTGTTTACGATAACTCTATTATTATTAGAATTGGGCAACTCTCAACGTCTATTTTACTTGGATGGAAAGGTAGCTTGGTAGAACAGGCACATTTGAGATTTCGGCGAATAGTGACGGACACCGGTCGTATTTTTAAAACATGCTAAAAATTACATTAATTATATTGTTACTAAATTATTATATACCGAAAGACTTTGTTTAAATTTACCTTTATAAAAGAATTGTTAAAAACGTTATACAATTTCAATGAATTAAATTCGTATAAAACTTGGGTATTTTCGATGTTTATTACTTTGTAGGTATAGGATGCAGGACCCCTGGACTCGAACTTGACGGTGAGTAATTTTGGATGAAATTAGGTTTTTTTAAATATATTGTTATAAAAAATGCCTGACAATAAAGATATAAAAACATTTGTTTGTTAATCTGAGAAGAATATTATGAATTATTTTATTCTATTTAGCAATGATATTTCTTTCGGAATTTTAAAACGCAAATTTTTTCTCACTATACATAAATGAATGTACGTCACTGGTATGACAATTATTCAATAAAACACTGTTTGGTCACCCCAATCTATATTTAAGCCCGTAGAACACTTTTAGTGTGAAGTATGTCAAAATCATTACGTAATACAAAACTTAAGATTAATTTACTGACAGTATTATAACATATAAAAAACAAAAGAATTGCAATATTAATTTATCTAAGTTAAGTAAAAATTTTATTTCACTGTTAAAAATACTTGTTATAATGCATTATCATATCGTTACCTTACTATGAAAAGCTTCTTATTGTCATTTTTGCCTAACATGACCCTTTGGTCAGAAAAGCTGGTATTTACCGCATTCTCTCATATATATTTAAATTTCAGAATTACCTATGGTTGAATAACGGAGTTAGCGGAATCCCAGAGTTGCACTGCATCTGAATATCTGCACACTTTTTTTACTAGGTTTTATTTGCAACAAATTTGTTCAATTAAAAAAAAGATTGGCTCATTATGTTATTTATCATTGATTTTTAAAGATACATTATTTATCGAGTTAATAGTTCACAATTAAAAAAATTGTACTGTAAAAAAGTATTTTTTAAATTAAAAAAAAAAGTTAAGTTACACTTTTGCTCATATTTATTTGACAAAGTGTAAGATTGTCATCATTATTTCCATCATTAGATCTTAAAGATTGTTATTTATCAGCAATAGTTGTGAAAAAATGTACCGTAAAATAAGTAATTTGAAACATTTTTACTTGCTCATACAAGTGAATTTTAATCAATCGTAACTGCAAACGCTCATATCTCGAAACAGTGTCAAGAGCAGTTTGAACCTTCTCAAAATAATGTGTCATTATGGTAAGATACTCCAACGTATTAAGGTCTACATCTACAAAACAATGTTATATATTGATAGCTATTTCGGCATGATGTTAATAAAGAAACATTTTCACTATGAATAGGTTAATGAAACGGTAATAACAAAGGCGAATAAATAATAAATTTACTGTGGAACAACTACTAATAATGATTTACTATTTTTATTATCATGCAATTCCACCAAGTATTGACAGTCAACACATTCGTTACGGCGACACCTTGTTGCATAGTACTGTATATATTTTATCTTACTTTTGTTAGTGATACTCAACCTTTTGTATTTTTAAGATAGAAAATCGGGTATTTGACATAGAAATATACAATACGGAAAGAAAAATAACAATGTATTTTAGTTCTACATAAATTATTTTATATATTTGTTGTTAGCTATTTCGGCTTACGCCTTCGTCAGAACTATGTTTAAAACGTGTATTAGAGATAGCTTATATACCTTTGCTAGACAGGGTGCCCCCTACATCATCTCGTTCTGTTGAAACCATACCTACGTCACATGAAAGAATTTAAATAAGTTTGTTTTATTGGTCTAAAGTAATGGTGGGAAACAATAATCTGGGTATTTTTGGGTTATTTTATCGTGTGAAACCACTAAAAATCTGCAATGTGCATCTATTTTAAATTGTTTTAAGTTTATTGTTTGTTAAAGGTTTTAAAAGAGGTGAACTATTAATTGTAATCTGATCGTTAAGAATTTCATTGGACTGATTATTCCTATTAATTTCCAGCTGTTCCAATGCATTCAGCTTTAGGCCCTTATTACAGGAATGTAAACGAATCGGGACCGAATTCGGATTATGTGCTAATTCTATAAGGTGATTTGCATATTGTAAATCAGTTAACCATTAAAGGATCTTACATGTTCGCTTGCGCGAGTGGAAATGCTTCTACCGGTCTGTCCGACATATACTAAATCACATGTACCGCAAGTCATCTTATATATACCGCTTCTATCAAGTTTATTAATCATGTCTTTACTCTTTTTTAAGATGTAAAGACAATCAAACATTTGCAATGCCATTTCAGTAGAATCTAAAACATTTGTTGCATGGGATGTTTATATTTCGACGCCTCAGTTAAACAGGCGAAAGGACTCGCCGGCGAGTCATCCGTAACCAATGAGTTAAAAGAGATATTAAGTTGTTCCAAGTCTGACTTTTCTATACAGTTGTCTTGTACTCAATATTAAATAAACATGCACTATGCCGGCAAAATGTTCCGTTCTACCGATACAATAGACACAAGTTTATTGCTATCTTCGAGAAAATGTAATATTTTCATTGAATTATAATTGAATAGTATAACTACTTCCCAGACAATAAATAAGTAGACGATTGATTGTTCAATATTATAAACGACAGCCGGTATACAAAGCTTCCTTTTCAATAGAAACTGTAAACTGATAAATCTGGTTTAAAAGAGCAAACGCATATGTAAATACGTATTTTTTCTCCCTTCTTTTGTTATTAAACTGTGTCTCAATACAGTGGCGGATTAAGCACTTTAAGGCCCCAGGCGCAAAATAATTTTGAAGGCATTCTTTTTCGTATGATTAAAAAAGCGTAGCATAATTCATTTCAATGCCTTCATTAGTCTTGCTTAGCTTTTGTGTCAGCGCAATAATGCTAGCGATGTGCGAAACCGGTCCTGATCTCAATAAATCAAATAAAGAATTAAAGTACTAACAATGTTTTATTATTTTTAGTTATTCGAGATAAGATTTAATTTTTGTTCCTTTCTACATATTGTAATATCCTTTTTCGTATGTGATAAAAATGCGAGATATTCCCCGCAGTTCACCAGACACAATTCAGAATGCGTAACTAGGATAACCACCCGCCTTACTTTGTGATTTACGACCCATCGGTCTTTCAATACTACTACAATTGAAAATGCATTTTTCGTTGTGACATGGCAATGTATTCTGCACCAAATATTTTTCCGTTTTCAAAACATATCTGGACGACTGTGTTTAACCCTTTTAATACCCTATATTTTTTCATAGGTTCTCCAAAAATACCCTGGGAAATATCTGTTTTTTAAGTGTTTTCGTAAATTATTGAAAAAGTATTAAAAACAAAGACATTTTGGTTAAATATTTTATATTTTATGAAATACAGAGTTATTATATGTTAACATTTTTTTGCTAAAACGAAAAAGAAATGAAATAAAAAAAAAGAACTCACAGAGAAAATAAAAATAATAAAATAATAAACATTTTCAAAATAATATTTGCATATCTTAGAAATTTATAAATGTTTTACACTTCATTTCACATAAAAAAAGTAAACACATAAGAATAGATATAAGACAACAAAAAAATAAAAAGTGGGTTTTTCTTATTTTATTTATATAAAATTAAATTTTGAATTTTTTTTTTTTTTCAACAAACATGTTTTGATAGCTATGAACACCTATATTACACTTTGAGCAAACAGTCCTTGTTCTTCTTCTTCGATTTTTCGAACTACAAATGACACAGTTTTTTTTCTTTTTATCAAGTAGTTTTTGGACTTGTCGTATTGGAGAATGATTGGAAGTCGTACTCTGTTGTTTGGCCTTTATCCAGTCTTCACTTAGTTTTTCAACTATATCAATAGTAAATTGATATCGGCTCATTTTCTTATTTGTGGTTCACGATCTTTATTTGAAGGCATAATTGAATAAAGGGCAAATTAAAAACACAGTCACAAAAACAATAGCAGACTGCACCACGACAAACCGAGCACCCGAGTGACGAGTAACTCAAGATATCATCGATGGGTGGTCGATAATAAAAGATCGCTTTGTGGGGCTGTAGGACCTGTATATGGCTCAAATCCAAAGGTTAGGTACCCTATGTCATGACACTTCTCATTTTAACCTCAAATTATGTTACGTACACAAAAATATATGTTCCATTTAGAAAGCCGATATATCGGCACAGGGTATTTTTGGCGATTATATGAAAGCCGATATATCGGCTCTAGGGTATTAAAAGGGTTAAGTTATTTTTAGGCCCCCAAGAGTTGGGGGCTCCAAGCGCGCACCTCTTGCGCTTATGTGGTAATCCGCCACTGTCTCAATATTACAATAACATTGTTATTCTTGGTTAATATTTTCTCATGTTATTTATACAGTATAACTCACTATATAGAAGTATTGATTCTTGGAAAATAACTGCATTGTATTTCAAAATTACGTGCTTTCGTTGGATTGAATAAAATCTAGAACTAAGTCACGTATCCATTATTCTGATTATAGATTGCTGGCACCGCAGTCTAGTGGTCAACGTCGTTGGCTTCGATTGCAAAACTCACGTACTCGAACCCCAGTACAGTTCATAAATTGATTACTAAATCGAATTATCGATTTTTCTTCGAAGGCATGCCTGTGTTGTCTGAACTAAAATGGCACCCATCTGATCCTAAAACCGGGGCTTCACGAGTACGATTAACTAACCACTAACATTGTTCTATCCCATCTCACTTTGAACAAGACATGTTAGAAAACTAACAATCAGTTCTCGTGTAAAAACTCACATCAGTGGTACAATTGACAAAATACAGTCCAGAAAAAATTAGGTATATTTTTTGAAATGTACCAGAGTCAAAAAAGTTGGCATAAAAATTGTTGTGATGTCACGCCAGTATCTACCACGCCACACGCAAAAATGTTGTATTGAGAAGTTGTCCTCATTCGGTGATGATATCTCCGTCGAAACGATTGCCGAATTATGACGAGCGTTTCCGAATGCATGTAAATATATAAAGGGTATATTTCTTCCCAGCGCAGCTCTTAAACAGACAGAGGATTTATTTGTATGCACTTCCTAATTTTTTTGTCATCGGACGCCATAATCAAAGACAGGCTTGAACAAAACTTCTTAAAGTCAATAGATGTAACTATCAGTTTACACATTCGAACCACGAATTGGCACAATTCATATTACGTAAACATTAATATATCATTGGCCCAGATGAGTCTGTTAATCTATTCTTATGACAGAATTGAACTTATTTAAAAACGGTGTTGTTCATTAATGTGTTGTGCAAAGCAGTATATGTCTAGCATAATAACTGATGATGATTGATGGTCAAATAATCATTATTGTTCAATTATCACACTGCATTAGCAAGGTTGAACCAATTTTAAATGAATGAACATAACATCATTATGATTCATGTAATTTTCTGTCAAGTTGAGAAAAACAACGTTAAATGGATCGAAAGATAAGTAAAGTACAGGAATATACGTAAGTAAATCGCTTATGGTGCGCGATGTTTTCAGAACCACAGGTATATTCAATGTGGAGGTGATTTTACCAACGTAAAATTGCTGGCAGTCACTGCATTGTAATCTATTTTATAAGTATCAGATTGATTTGTAAAATTAATGCTATCTTTATTGTTATAACAAAAGAATTTTTGCAATTTTCAAAAAGCTGGTAGGTTTTCAATAGCTGGCTCTCATAATGGTACTTTAAAACTTCCAAACTACGAATGAAACTTCCATACAATTAATTGAACCTCAATAACATCAAAACATTCGGTAATTCATCCAGATATCGTTATTAACAATTACACTTACTTTAATGAAATGTTTAAAATAACTTTGATTATTCCACGTATGGTGTTACTAATTGTGACACGTGTTTCTTTCTCTTTCAGACATAGGCATATTTTTTAGGCATCTTCGGACTTACTACCGCAAAGTTTGCTTGAATAGCTTACTTTTATTCTTAAACATAAACGATACACACTGTACGCGTCAGTGCAGGTTATTTCGTACACTTGTAATGTCTGAAGATGCTGAGAGTCGAAACCCGTGTCGTTAGCGACAAAACTCATGGAAAAGTAAAAAAATCTTATTTGATATTGAAATGCCACCTAGTCAGTCGAAATCCGCAATTGTTATCATTATATTACAATATGAAAATTACTTATGCATATTATTTTTTGTTTCAGGTAAGTCAAAGGCACAATCACTTCATATGTTATTGGATACCGAGATAGGAGGATTTGATACCAGCTGTTCCAAATTCGTTAATTTTGAAGGTAGGACCAATTTAATAAGTTTTCTATACAAGGAAAACAAAATTATTAAAATTTTCCTTTAGCATTTTTTCGAAATATAAATCACTGCTGATCAAAGATAATTGGTCTCACAAGTATAAGATTTCTATTTTAAATTAGATAAAATAAAAATAAAATGCCGTTATTAAGTTATTTTAAAAAGTCGTTCGACAAAAAACAAAATTTGAATAACTGAACTACATTCTATTAAAAAATGCAGCAGCTGCTAATTTGATTGAAAAAGAAAGTAAAATACAAATTCCAATTCTAAAACCCTTTTACTTTCGTGGTAAATTTTAACACTGCACACGAATATGTGTTCAGAATTACTAATTTGATTTGTTTTATACTTAACTAGTCAAAAACAACTTTCTAATGGGTACTTACTTCGTACTTACAATGTAGTCATTTACTCGCTGGCAAAATGAAGACCTCCATATCCTTGGAAAGGCTTTGTGACTTGTATTCCTTGTTATATATGCCAACAATGGAGGCGGCTTGAATTCAATCATCTCATAGTCATAACTCCAAAAATCAATAACAGGACTATGGAGTCGCGGCTTTTTGGCCGGAGTCGTCGTGGCGTTTTGGCTGGAGTCTTACTTCTTAGTCGGAAATTTTGAAAAGTTTTAACTTTTTATTTATGCTTATAATATGTAAAATTTTTGCTTTTGGCCGGATTGGTTGGTTGATGTTTAATTGAATACACATAAATAGGTAAGGTAGAGAAAAATCGTGACGAAATTAAACTTTTTTTAGACGGATTCGTGTTTTTGGTCAATTTTGGAGTAGTAATCGTGTTTTTGATCGAAGTCCTATTTTTTTGACGACTCCACAGCCCTGATAAATTATACACCGTTGGCATAACAATACAGTTTTCCTACAATGTTAATGTATAATATATGACACATATCGAAAGATGGTAACATATATTAACGGCGTGGGTGTGAGACGTTCAATTCTTTATCCAGTATTTTTCGGGACGGGCTACGGACAGGTTAAATAATATGCTTTGTTTTCGTGGACTACTAGAAACAAAGATTAGATTTTTAAAAATCTGGAAATGCTACTACCTAAATTATTTAAAATATTTCTTAAAAAATGCCAAATATATTTGTAGCGCAAATGAACACTGCGGTCAGCGGAATTTTCAACATTGCTTTATAATAATACCCTGAAGAATCATGTTATTTTTTTAAAAAACTTTACACCTCATAAGTGTTGCATTAACCCGCTTTTTTTGCTCGTTCTTCATAATTTTTCTTGCCGTCTGCGATTATTTTTCACCTTGTTGTTGATTATGCGCCTCACTCAAACTCCTGACCTAAATGGAAAAAAGTCATCCGTTTTATGTTGTTTGACTGAATGTCATTCCTCGATTTATTAGGCTGAGTCATAAGTGATGTCGTATTTATTGATTGAGTAGGCATTTACTTGGTAGAACTCCATTATAATACGGTATGAAAAATAACAATGTATTTTAATTCTACAGAAATTATTTTATCTATTTGTTGATTGATAGCTATTTCGGATTACGCCCTCTGTTCTGACGAGGGCGTAAGCGAAATAGCTATCAACATAAATAAAATAATTTCTGTATAAATACGTATTTTTTCTTACCGTTTTTTACCGTATTATGAAAACGACGTATTTTAAAGAAAACGACTATATCACATCAGAATATTTATTATTAATTAATTCTGATGATTAAAGATTTCGACTGAGGGTGCTTTATGGAATTTCAATATCAAATTTGAAATGTTTGAATTTTGCAATCAAATTTTTGTAGTTTGTGTGTTCAACTTATCGACCGTAGCTGACTGGAAATAAAATTTCTTCTTAAGCCATGTCCGATTCCAATATAGATGAATCTTTTCTTGCAACTAAGTAAATATATGTAATGAAAACTTCATATGAAGTGTGGTATTTAAAGCAGGGTTGTGAAGTCGATAAAAAAAAGTTCGACTCCGACTCCAGCATTTACCAAAACCACGACTCCGACTAAAAAAGTTTAATATCGTCTTTTTTTTGCCTAATTTTCCTATTGATTCCATTCAAGTAAATATTGAGACGACCTAGATTCGGGTTCCCTCGTTAAATGAGAGAGAACCTCCGTCCGTCACTCGGGGAGAGGAATTTAGGGATAGAGAGGGAGAATCAGGAAGCTCTTAATAAAAACGATCTCAGAATGTCAAATAGTGCAATAAGCACACACACATTTATTTAAATTTAGTTAAAGACACACAAAGAATTTACACAAGAAGTTATATTATAAGACACAAGAAGTTATACGATTGCGATTCGCGATACCGATATCAGGATTGAAAAACAACGCGTTTTTAGGATTAGGAGGATGAGATGGCGTGTCTGATGGCTACTTGTCCAATACTATGGCTACTTGTCCAATATTATGGGAGGCGAACCATCGACCAAATTGTCAAGCTTTATATGGCTAACAAGTGCTTCTCAAAGCTCTAGTCTCTGACTGGGGGAAGTATTGAGAGCAGGAAGGCTACTATCCAACACTTCAATTATGGGAGGCGAACCGTCGACCAATTTAGAAGCTTTATATGGCTATATAGTGCACACTCCAGGCTCTGTAAAACCTGACAGGCCGATTGAATTAAAAACCTGCTCTTATCTGCCCCTTATCGTCCGGTTGTAGCGGATGACGCCTCCGTTGGCCGCGGTCCGAATGGAGCAGAAGTGCCTCCACGGTACCATTTTTAGAGGAATCTGCGTGAAATACCACGTATCTCACGCAGTCCGGGCGTAAAAGAGATAGCGATAGTTAGAGCAAAGCGGCTGTGCGTATACATCCCAGGTGTCGCTGCGCCGAGATGTCGCTTTTACAAACTTTAACAAATTACTCTATATTGAATCGCTATTGATTTCAATATAGAGTATTATTAGACTGAATTTATTTTCCTAATATCGATTTAAACTTATAGACTGAGGTGAAAAATAGATATTTCGAGAGAGTTCTGATGACCTACCATATAGGGCGGTGTCAATATCAACCCTAGCAATCCGGCCAAAAGCCAAATTTGACATATTATATGCTAAAATAAAAAGTTAAAACTTTTCAAAATTTCAGACTCCGACTACGACTCCGGCCAAAATGCCCCAACTCCGACTCCGATTCCACAGCCCTGATTTAAAGCTTTTCGACCACTCGATTGCCATAACATTTTCGTCTATAACAAATGGCTGTCTTTGGCATTTTTTTAATTTGTCATTCCACTCTCTAATTTATGTTATGAAGAATAGTTAAAGGATAAGAATCAATGCCTACGTAACAGATTAAATTAATCTTATATATATTTTTTCATAATAAGTAACCTTACGATGCAAGTGAGCTAGAAACTCAGGGTTATTCTAGACTCGGCCCATTGAGCGTTTGTCTGGAGCCTGTCTGGGGCATAACTTTTTAGTGCTGGGCGAGCTATTGGCTGATGTAAATAAATCGATACAGCTTTGGTCATAAGATTGCTTTTTCCAGACGATTATGCACATGAAAATTTTCACATAAAACAACTTGTTTGCAGGTTATTCGCTGTAGGATCTCATTTGCAGCCATAAAACTTGTGCGTGTAAAAATAGATACGTATGTAATCACAACAGAGCTTCACACCGGAGCGCACGCAGTGGCGTTACAAACGCTAAAGCTGTGGCCTGAGTCAAGTCGCGAAGCTTCGAGCGTAGCGTGGCGAGACTTGCTTCAAAATCAAAGGTTGCCCCAATGACTTTAACGATGGCGCAATTAAAGAAGTCGAAACGCATCGTCATAGTGTAAATAATTTGTACACCGAAGCGAGCGCTGTTCAATTTCAAACTGATGTGACTTCGGCATTTACGCTACGCTTCGATTTCTCAGACGGCGCCATCGTTAAAGTCATTGCGGCAATCTTTGATAATGGAGCAAGTGACGTTACGCCACGCAATAATTTACGCATGTGAATGTGGCCGTAGCCTTAGTCTATACATAGTTATTAAGAGTCGGAACTAGCCGCTCAGTCGACTTGCACTAGTATAGCAAGTATGATAAAGCAAATCCCTTTTTTATGATGAGCTTAAAACTATACCATATGGCTCCGTTTCAATAATTATTTGGTGAGCCACCTTATTGGCGAGTAAGAAAATTGTTCAAAATCAACTAAAAAAGGCATTCAGTGAATACTATTTTTTATCCGCCAGTGAGATTCCACGAATTAAAAACTATTTTCTTGTTGACATAAAACTTTAAAACTTCCATCCATCGCAAACGCTTAAATTTGTTATCCATATATTATACTATACTAGTATTGCTACCCGGCGTCGCTCGGACTAAGCGACCAATAATTATTTAATGTTATATCATTCGACATAATTATATCACAAAATCTAACATCCAAAATAGAGTTAAAATAAAATCACAAACTTTATTTAATTCTCGCCCATTAAAATGTCCAAATTCAAGGAAAAAATCTAATTTGCTGTCAAAGAAATGTCAAATAATACCTTCACGTAAATAATAAACATTATTAATAATAAAAGCCGGGAAAACTTCAGTAGAAGACTAATTTATTACATTTTGACTAAATGTCTTCGCCGATAAAATTCAAACATATTTTCAATCATATTCGTTTTTATGGCAACTTAATGACCAACAATGCAAAAGGGACATACCCACAGATATACATACGCCGTTTCGGTTTTATATATAAGATATCTCTGGATAATACTTTAAACTTAGGGCATAATGTTCCATATAAACGACTGCTTCAACATCTCAGCTAAAAATAACTGTTTCCATCGTAATATCTTAATGACGAGCATAATTATACTCATTTCCTGTTATACCAGTGACATTTACTTCATGTCAAGTGAAATGATTCCAGCACTCGTTTGCCTAGTTAATATCACAAGAAGCAAATGACTACACGACTAATACTTTGCGTCACGCGATGATATTATTCTTAAATCACAGGAAATTATCATGCCGCTCCACTGACCACGATACCACCTTGGTTGATCTTCACAGCATCAGCTAATTTGTACAATTAAGAATAAAACGTTTGTAGTACATCGTAGAATTCTTATACCTATTCCAAATTCAAATTTCTTCATATTTTAAATTCGATTAGATATTTTCGTGTAATAATAATGTGTCCTCATTTTAACAATGTGAAATTTAAAAAAATGTGCATTACCAGACATATTTTAATTTTAATTAGTTCTGAGATTGCATTAGAACCTGACCGATACTCTCGTACATTACATTTCAATCGAATATTTTCGCTCTTCAGTAATGGATAAACAACCGAAATATAATATTCATAAATGTATTGTGACATCAATTATTCCGTTTTTGCAATTTTTTTGATGATACATTAGGATAGATAATACTAGATATGTACATATGAAAATTATTGACGATTAAAAAAATATTAAAATCACGGGATAGACTTATTGCAATTAACTGCAAAAAACTACAAAAACGCCTTTATTTTCAAATTAATTCGGTGTATAAAGCAATTGAAAAAATGCTGGCATTTTTTACCCTATCAAATTGTCTCTTATTGGAGCCACATTATGGCACAAGCTCATATTTTAGCATGTTAATGATTGGTTCCTTGTTGCATAAGACCGCTCAGTAAAACAAATTTTCTTTTGAATATTAGTAATACATTAAATTGCATATCACTCGGAAAGCTCTGTACAATATTTCACTTTAAGACTAGACAATCTAAAATATAAATTAATAAATATGTATGTATTAAATAATAAATTGATTTACAAACTTATTGTTATTAACACGTTCTTTACGGTGTGCACAAATTTGTGCGTTATTAGTATGGTAATTGAAAAGGCCCGTAAACAAAGTGTTAAATGATCGAATAGATTCCACGTCAGCATATAGTCCAGTGGTTCTCACGGAAAATTGCACTGTGGCCGCATCGTCAACATAAATGGTCCTAAGAATTTGTATTCAGTTTGTTGTGTGTGAGGTGTGTCAAATGGACCTAAAAATCTTTATCAATTTATTATTGGTATTAATTGCGTCCGAAAAATTTAGTTTTCAAGTCTTTGTTAACAAATTAGCTTGTAAAACCTCATTTTGTTCAATATAAATATATTTTTTAAATCTGATGGTGGCCGCACATGAGAACCACTGGTATAGTCGCACATAAAAAGTTATGACTTAATATGAGAACATAACATGCTCTAGGACGAACGTGCCAAGGTCACATTGTAATAAACAGATGAAACACTGCATTTTGCACGTAGAGCGTGTGAACAACGCGCTGTTAATTACGTTTATAAAGTCCGAAAAATATATTTAAAAAAATAAAATAATTGTATAAAAAAAACCGCATAACTTTGAAATCGCACAAAAGAGATTTGAGTGTATATATATTTGATCACAACATTATCAAAAATGTACTACATTGAATTCGCATCCACACTATGTTGCAAGGATCGTCCCATTAATAAACCACGTCTCCCTTTCATTCGCCTCGAAGATTTTTCTTCCCGATGCATGCCTGGCTTTCCTTTTATGGCTGCAAAGCGGTGGCCGACTCCCAAGGACTTCTGCTCACTTTGTTTTTTGTCCACTAACATATTTTAAAGAGTCTACAAGCCTGAAGTCGACAATAAAGTACGGATATAATGTATCTACACATGCAATACACGATGGTGAGCCCAGATGTAAATAATTTACCTTTTGTATAGCGTGTGATTAAACCCACCGCAACCTGGCATATTGTCCATAATGCATATGTTTTATTTGCAGTTGCATACTTTATGGCTGTTGTGATTGAATATATATCACGGGTTCCCAACCCATGAGTCGCGACGGATTTTCTGTGGGGTCACCAATTTATACAGTGAAATAAAAAAAAACTTTTTAATGCATTTTCGTTGTCGCCATCCGAAAAAGGTTGGGAACCTATGATTTAAATCAATAACGCATCTGTCAAGGCACACAGAATTGAAAGGATATGTTTTCAATTAAACGCCATTCCGTCGTTTGCCGATCACTATATTCTGTATGGATAAAAAAGCACATATTAAAAAAATGGTCTAGAAGTAAGTTTTTACTTTTTACTACAGTGAAACCACGATTCTACATTTTGCAAGGGACCGTAAAAAACAAACGTTAAATGCGGGAAAGTTTAATATATGAACTAAATGCCGGGACTATAGAAAATGAATGCACCACGCGGAAAAACGTATAATGCGAGAACGTAAGATCGGGGTTCCACTGTATTTTTATTAATTGTAGAGCAGTGGTTTCCACGTACACGTTTGGCTGAGGTCGCATTAGGAACATCAGCGGTCCTACGAAAATGTCTGGTGGCCGCACGAAATTTATTTTTTGTCAAAAATACCTAAGCATGTACATATGTATTTGAGTTTTTGCGAACTTAAAATTCTTGATGCGTAGTACAATGAATACAAAATATTTATTTCTTAGTGGCATTGATAAAGCATACAATTTTCTATAAAGATATCAATCTAGAATCCTTCTGCATCCTTATATTTGACTGAACGGGTTATATTTTTTACTCTTACATAATTGATGTGTCATAAATTACTCTTGTCGTATTAAAGTGAATGTACTGTCTCATTCAAAATATTTGAAAGGTATTTTTTTCATATATACACACGACCTTGCTTCAAGCATTTTTACACCATCTTATAATTAATCTTCTTGCTTAGATACTTTGTGACACTCGGTGGATAATATACATTCCAATGTAACTAAAGCAATAAATTATGCACCATATTAGTGTTATGAAAAGCATACCGAAAAGTCATGCCTTAAAATGACCCAGATAAAATGAAATATTTTCTCATTCGCAGCATTGATTTAACACTTAAATGTATCTTACAGTTACCAGGTGTAAATTGTAACGTAAGTTCTTTCAGATAACTGTATATCAATAATACATGCGTTTGTTTTATATATTATATATGCATTCCATTTTTAGTATTTTTTGAGTGTATCCGAGTGCACCTGCATTCAATTAATAAAAATACACGTTTTTCTTTATTGAATTTTAACAAACACAATTATCATAAAATGGAGTGTATTTTCGTTCTGACGAAGTGTGGAGTGTTTAATACATACTTGTATTTTGGTAAAGGTTAATTCATTATTATGGTAAACCCTTTACGTGGAGCATGTGGTTGACACTGTTCGTTTCTTCGCAGGTCGTATAAGAATTTCTTATAATAACCGAATACTCCATTGTCACCATTCATTTATTGATCTGAAATCACACAATCGAAAAAATAAACGTGTAGGATGGACTGTCCCGTTTTTAGACTCACATAAAGAAATATACAATATACAAATACAAATATATAATATATCACCTGATTACCATTCCTACCTATAATGCTTAGTTTTATTTAAGTGCTATTAATCTTTACTCTGATTTTATCGTAATCGACTCAAATCTCGGAAAGTAAATGGCATATCGAGGTGAAAATAATCACAACCATCCGGGTTTGATGAGATGTACGGAATAATCTCTGGGCCTTAATTCTAGAAGTTTCAAAGTCAGATTTTGGCAATTTGTACTGAAGCTGAAAATACTTTTAATACTCTTTCTTTTTATTGGTAGAAATCCTTATGCCATTCGATTTGTTATAAATTAATTATAAGAACTGCTAATGTCTGTAATATTTCAAAATAACGTAGCAGCATATGCACCAAGAAATGTCTATGTTCACATATATATATATATGATCATAAATTAAAATTTATTAGTGATAGAAGTGTCTATGTTCACTTGGGCAGTTAAAGTGCGAAAAATCACCACTGTACCACACTTCAGAGATACCATAAATTTCAATAAACCTTCAGAAATACATCGCCAAAATATATTGCGATTGCCTTTACTGAACAATTGATATATTTCATTTGACATATGCAATTCTAGCATAAGGCCCACATCTATAAAGGTATGACTTGCAAGGTGTCCACTGTCAATACTTGGTGGAATGACTTAGTAATAAAAATAATAACACATTGTTAGTACTTATTCCACATGAGATTCATGAAGATCAGAATAATCAGATCAGTAATAAAACTGTGTTATTATTTGTATTACAAAGATATTTATGGTTTTTTTTGTTTCTAATTTCTACAGTTCCAAATTTAAATCAAGTTTTTTGTTGCCAGTTGATGAATTTGAATGTATTAAAATATTGAAGCGTTCCCTGAAATAATCTATACTGTCAAAACTTGTAGCTTGCGTCAAAGGAACCACATAAAAACTTATTGATTGAATTGGCATTTACTTGGTAGAACTCCATTATAATACGGTGAACAATATAACAATGTATTTTAATTATACAGAAACTATTTGTTGATAGCTATTTCGGCGTATGTCATCATCAGAACTATTTTTAAACCTGCAATTACATTTATATATATACCTTTGTAGACTGGGTACACAATACATCTTCTACTATGTTCCATCATCCTAGTTTTATATGGCAATAATAAGTTATTGGTACATCAAATCAATGTGTCACATTTAATAACTTATTATTACCATTTAAAACTTGAATGGTGGAACAGAGAAGAAGATCTATTATGTATATGTCTACAACGGTATATATAGAAAAGTAAATACAGGTTTAAACATAGTTCTGACGATGGCATAAGCCGGGATAGCTATCAACAAATATATAAAATAATTTCTGTAAAATTAAAATACATTATTATTTTTTCACCGTATTATAAAGGAGTTCTACCAAGTGTATGCCAATTCAATCAATAAAATCTGTTTGTACATATTTCTGACGATGTCGTGGAGGCGAATTATCTATCAAACTATCAGTTATTTTATTCATTTTTATCTCATTATCGAATAATCACTGAAATAAAGGGACTTCCCTTGAAGCGTCCACGTTCATCCACATCATTTATTTGCATTATAAATAAGATTTTTTATTTATACTCATTACCTTTTTACTGTTGAAACACGGCAGCGTCGATTACTGCTAATATTGACACATAAAAGCTGCTTACTGTTTTATTACATTTGTGTTATTTTGTACGTCGTCAGGTTAAATTCTAAGCTATTCTGTGATTGTATACAGCAAAATATACTTTTAAATAGTATGGTCCTTCGGCCGTGTAAAATATTTATCACAGTTCCAAACGCTTCGTTTTATCGGCATTTTAATTGACAGCTATTTACAATGTAATAAAGTACATCTTAGAAGTCTAGTTTGCTTTCATTAAAATTCTGTTAACGTATTAACGGTATTGCGTCAGACTCGTTCGAAGTGCGCGGACTGTGTTAAAACGCAATTGCGCCAGCCGATTCCAAGTCGTTTTTCCAGGAAACTTTGACATTGCTTCTTGTTAGCAACACTTTGGATATTATCTCCGCATAACCTGTTATGGAATTGTGTTATTTCGCCGTAATAATTACTGTGATGTACGCTCCAGTATTTGTGTAAGAAATCCATAAGAACCTCACATATGCGCAATTATTAGTTATGATTTTAGAATGCAAAAATATCTGGTAAATATGGATATACGGTCACGGGACAGAATTTTTGTAAAGATTTATGAAAAAATAAATTGCTACCCGGCTTCGCTCGGACTAAGCGACCAATAATTATTTAATGTTATATCATTCCCAAAGAATTACAGACTCACAGACATACATACATACGCCGTTTCGGTATTTCTAGTATTGCTACCCGGCTTCGCTCGGACTAAGCAACCAATAATTATTTAATGTTATATCATTGCCAAAGAATTACAGACCCACAGACATACATACATACGCCGTTTCGGTTGTATATATAAGATAAGCACATTAAATGAAATTAATGTAAGGCTTACGATTTTTTTTGGTATTTTTCATCTTTAATTTTTTAATTTATTATAATAGAAGATCCTAAAGAATACTTCGCAATAAGTATGAAATCGAATTGTTTTAATTTACAGGAGCAAAAATGAAACCACAAACTACACAAATAATATTATTACACAGATTGAGACATTCACATTAGTTTATTATTTGTTTAAAAGAAAAAGAATAATTTTATTATATGCTAATATTAAAAAATAAATTTTTCTCTCAGACTCATACAATAATCAGTAATATTCTTCAGATTTAATCATTTTGATTCCACATTTTATAATAATCCACAAGAACTCAACCAGTAAAGTCAAAATATAAAATTACTAGTATTCGAACCCGGCTTCGCTCGGACCAGTTTGGGGTTATGTTCAGCTCGGCGCGTAAATTCAGACGGGCAAAGTTGAAACAACTTTTTTCAAAATTCAAAAGTCTAGGTCAATTAAAATGGAATTAAAATGAACACTTCAGACTGGCATTGACATTTCACAGCCCCTTTCATATATTGACATTCTCGCCCATTAAAATGTCCAAATTCAAGGAAAAACAATTTGCTGTCAATACCTTCACGTAAATAAAAACATTATTATATTAATAAAAGCCGCGAAAAGTCCAGTAGAATACTAATTTATTACATTTTGACTAAATGTCTTCGCCGATAAAAAAAATCAAACATATTTTCTTTCATATTCGTTTTTATGGCAACTTAATGACCAACAATGCAAAAGGGAATTACAGACCCACAGACATACATACGCCGTTTCGGTTTTATGTATGTACTACTCGATACTCGAGTAATTGGAGTCTCTACACACACATTGATAACGAAACAAATTTACCGTCGAAACTTTCGCGAGCGAAATAAATTCGTTAGTTTGAACTTGCAACAACATCCCCCGTTTCGGTTTTATATACATATAAGATAAGCCAGTATGTATAAATTTTTTGAGCTTAGCTCGAGAGGATTGAGATTCTGTCCCGTGACCATATATATTATCCATAATTTACAAAATATTTTTTCTCATAAATTTCTTGTATTTCTAATGGCTCGTAACTGAGAAAACAATTTTCATCAAAATTCTTTCCAGTAAACGTTGTATTCTCGATCTATCGTTGTGTTTCAAGTGACAAATTAAATATAGTGATGACCCTCGCACTACTCAATATATACATTTTTGCAGTAACTCCTAAATAAATTTGTGAAATTGATATCTCAGGTTTTGCATATTTATCAGCATGGTAAAACGAAATACCGAAAAATACCACATTATGTTAGAAACTTTAACTGTGGCACCACAATCCATTGTTTACAGTTTTTAAATAAGGCTTTCTTTAGTTCATAGAAAATATTTTCATTTATTAAAATAGTAAAATTGTACAATTCGAGTAGGATTTGAAGGAGTTGGAGGAGTTTTAAATTGTTCACTGTCATTACACGCGGAATGTGATCAAAAACTATTATTTTAATAAAACAGTGCAAGAGCATTATTTTGAAATTTCAATTCTCAAAAAAATGCGTTTAATGTGATTTAGATCCATCGACAATCTATCACTTGCATATTTTCACGTAAATTCTTTTCGCTTATCTATGCAACCGTCATTTTCCCCTGCTTAAACATCACAGTGAGAAATTTAATGAAATTCATTATGTATAACCAATTTCTATGACTTTCTTTTCCATTTGATTTTAAGCACGTATATTGCAAATTAGCCCGATAGTAATATTACGTGCTTCGGATCTTTAGATTACAATGATTAATCAAGACATTTGGATATGAGAAATATCACTATGACTGAAATGACATTACAACTGCAAAACCGGTTCTGATCTTCACATAATAAAAATATGGAAGAATTTTCCAAAAAAACATTGTTGTACACCCGATCCTCTTTTTGCACGTTTTTGAAATCAGGATAATTTAAAAATGAATGAGACATAGTTTTCCCGGTCCGTAGTGCAGTGTCTCAATTCCCGGTACGAGCAGATTTTTTCAGTCGATAAATCGATTCTGCACCGAGGCAATGGGTTTTTAGTGTTGTTAAATCCCTTCCCACCTTTCCGATCCCAAAGAGCGACGCGTAGTGACAAAGATGAGCTAATCACTAGTTCTTTCCTAGTCCTCGTATCCTTTCCATCCCTACTCTTTTCGAAAAAGAAAAGTTGAGCAATTGAGTAACAAGCAGTTCTCGTAGAAAAAAACATATGATGACATAAGATCCGTCGACCTAGCCTGGACATCGGAGTTAAGATCAAGACCGGTTTCGTTTCGATTAATTGATAATGCTATTAGAAGTAGCTCTTATTAATTCTCTCCACCATTATATCGTTTCAATTGCAAGGATATATTTAGATAAGGTAGGAGAAAGGACACGATAAGAAGTTCTCTTCCCGTATTTGCTGATGGAAGGGAATGTAAACATATCAGACATTGCAAAACAAATTCACAAATCGATTGAAAGATCAATTCACGAAAACATATGCCCGGCTAATAATTACAATTTAATGCAGCCATACGTTCCGGTGAACCTAATTTTAACATTCTTTATCGTTCACCCAGCAAAAGTGAATGCCTGATTTATTCTAATATATCGTGCGAGTGAAAGGTTTGCTCCGAAAATGCAAGTTTAATAAATAATTAATCTTATCACGATCGCGCCCGCTTTTTTATATATGTATGTGCCTTTTTAATTTTTTTTATATGAAACACGGCTGTAATCAATAATTTTGGCCAGTGGCGGGTGTCAATTTATGATGATAGAAACGTGATTTTTGATTAGGCTTGTGTTTTCTCGGTGTCTAGCTAAGAATTGATTGTTGATTACATAAAACGTATGATATGATACAAATACTCCACCACATCAATATTAAAGATTGGCGAATGAATAGGTAGCTGTAATCAGGGCTGTGGAGTTGTTAAAAAAAATCGACTCCGACTCCAGCATTTACCAAAACCAAGACTCCGACTACGACTCCGACATTGACCAAAATCACGACTCCGGCTTAAAAATTCTCCTATTTTTTTATTTATGTGTATTCAATTAAATATCAACCCTACCGGTCAGTAGCCAAATTTTACATATTATATGCAAAAATAAAAAGATCACTCCGAACACGGCTAAAAATGTCGCGACGACTCCGACTCCGGACTAAAAGCCCTGGCTCAAACTTTGACTCCACAGCCCTGGTTGTAACTCCTATGTCGAGTCGAGCTCGACATCGTATAAATAACGCGAAACTCAACTTTCAAAAAACTGTAATTATTGGATTGTCAAAGTTTGAGGAAGTCATACATAATGTGATATATATTTCGGTATTTTGTTTTACCATGCCAATATCTACGCAAACTCTGTGATATTAATCATTTTCTCTAATATATCGAGGACTTGCTGGAAAGAAAAAAATAATATATTGAGTGCAAAAGGTTAAATTAACAAAAATAATAAAACATCTTTAGTACTTATTCCACATAAAATAAATATACTAAAAATGTTTTATTATTTTTAATAATGCCATTCCACTAAGTATGACAGTGAACACCTTAAAAATATAAAATTTAAAATGACTTTGATTAAGAAAAAATAGTCAGTGAAATTTTAACCTTTTCGGATATTAATAGCAACGTCGTTAAAGAAATGCTTAGGCTTTTTAATATTTGTATTGAACAAAACTATTTTTTGTTTAATAAAAAAAATTACAAACAATCAGTAGGATTACCTATGGGTGGTCCTATTTCACCTTTGCTCGCGGATATTTTTATGGATCATTTTGAAAATAACCTCTTTAAGTCAAATCACGCGTTACTTAAAAATGTTAAAACTTGGTATCGTTATGTAGACGATATCTTTTGTATTTGGACAGGGACAGATAGACAGTTAGATTCCTTTTTACGTCACATAAATTCAAATACGTGGAATAAAGTTATTTTAAATTTTATATTAAAATGAACTTCCACAAAGTTACCGCCGAAACCATCGAAAATACCTTAAAAGTAGTTAAATTAACATTAAATAACACTTTTTTGGTCCTACATTTGTACATTCATATTTTTTTTGAGATCTGGGCCGGTGTCGCTCCTTAGCAGTTTCTGCCCACGAATCTTATATATAAAACCGAAACGGCGTATGTATGTATATGTGTCTGTAATTCCATTTTGCATTGTTGGTCATTAAATTGCCATAAAAACGAATATGAAAGAAAATAGTTTGAATTTTTATCGGCGAAGACATTCAGTCAAAATGTAATAAATTAGTCTTCTACTGAACTTTTCCCGGCTTTTATTATTAATAATAATGTTTATTATTTACCTGAAGGTATTATTTGACATTTCTTTGACAGCAAATTAGATTTTTTTCCTTGAATTTGGACATTTTAAAAGGCGAGAATGGGGCTGTCATTTTTTTTTTTTTAACTCTATTTTGAATGTTAGATTTTGTGATATAATTATGTCAAATGATATAACATTAAATAATTATTGGTAGCTTAGTCCGAGCGAAACCGGGTAGCAATTCTAGTTATAAATAAAATACACATTGAAGTTGCTATCTAATACAAATTCTTAGAAGAAAAGCATAATAGTCCAATTAATGAAACACCATAATTTTCTACTCCTTGTACTCATATGTATGCACATAATCATTTGATAATTTAGATTTTTGAAGAAGAATTTAAAACTAATGAAATTAATACTCCCTTTACCATTATAAAAGTTATTTAATTAAGAATTTCGACTGAGGGTACTTGATGGAATTTCAATATCAAATTTGAATCCTTTGAATTTTGTACTTTTCCATGTGCTTTGTCGCTAACGACCCGGGTTTCGCCTTTCGGCATCTCCAGGCATTTCAAGTGCACGGATATACTTGAAATGACGAACTGATAAAAGTAATGATTAAAATAATAAAACATTTTATGTACTTATTCTATATAAAATTTATTAGATCAGGACCGGTTTCGCTCATAGCGAGCAACATCAACTGATAACGTTATGACCTCAGTTGATAATGCTCGTTTTGAGCGAAACCGGGACTGTTTCAATTAATTATATGTCTAATACGGACTAAAAATGATAAAAGTTATGTATTTTTGCCGCTCTTGTCCGCTCTTAATGCTTTGCATATTGACTCCTAATTTTTCTACGAGGATTGCTTGCTACTCGGATATTGTCAGTTTAAGTTCATAAGTGCACTTGAAATGCCTTAAGATGCCGAATGTCGAATCCCGGATCGTTAGCTACAAAACTCAGTCGAAAATTATAAAATTCAAATATGTGATTAAGTGTTTGTCTCTTTGTGATATTTCCTATTTTGTCGTATATTAATCGCCTCTTAAAGATTAAAAAAAAACAGTTTTGTATTCGGCTGTGAATAATAAATTACAGCTCCACTGACGGATGATGTAACTCGATGTTTCGTTTATAAGTTCTGTTACATTCTTACTAACAATGTGCTTAGATAATTTTACGTGCGAAAAATCGAATATCTAAGCTCTGTCTCGGTCTTATTGCGATTTATGTCCATTCCTGAGCCGTATCAAAAGGTCAAGTCAGCCATTTTCACAAAGTCAAAAGTTATACTATGACAAAAAAATATTCACCTTCACTGCCTTCGTGGTTCAGTGGTATACGTCGTTGGCGTCCGTGACAGACCTCACGGATTCGAGTCCCGGTACGAACAGCATTCTTCAGTCGTATGTTAGTTGTTAAAAAATATGAAATCATTTTTTGTACTTATTTCACACTAAATGTATTATATTTGGGTCGGTACCGGTTTCGCTCATTGCAAGCATTTACAACTGATAAAATTTACGACAATACAGCGTTGATTAAACCTTTATTAGTCTTGCTTAGTTTTTGTATAATTGTATTTCGTGTCAGCTGAAAATTGACATGATGAGCGAAACCGGTCCTGATCCAAATAAATGCAATGTGGAATAAGTGCACAAAATGTTTTGTTATTTATTAACAACTTCTTCTTGCATAGTGACAATGTTTAAATCACACAATTGATGTATTTGGTCCATATTTTAGTGTTTTTGTTTTTTTGTTCATTTAAGGCATTTTCCATGAATTAATTCAAAGTTATACGGAAAAAACATTCATTTTTATCAGTGATGCACAAAGTTTTTGGATGAAGGTTCATATAGTCGGTCAAAATATGTTACTTTGTCCTGCTGAGTAGATTATTCATTGTTTAGTGGCCAAATTTGGGGCCCAGGTTCAATCCCGGCAAGGTTAGATTTTTTCAATTGAAAAAAAACATTGCTGGCTGGGTGTTATGTTATTTATCGTTGATTTTGTCACAACTGAATGGCATTATTTACCACATCGAGTTAATCTCGTGTGACTTTCACAACTCAGAATATTTGACCGCAGACAACGGCGTTCAAGCTGTAATACCAAATATTTTTCAAAAAAGTCAACTTTAGCGAAATTAAAATTAAAAAAAAAATTTAAATTAAATTAAATTTAAATTTAAATAATCAATTTTCAGATAGTTCACGGGCCGCATGGGTAAAAGTTAATTAAATTATCGATATTGTATTTGTATATAAAATTGAAAAGTTTGTCCATCGTAAAAAGCTCTGAAGAAAAAGGAAATTGAACATCATCATATTGGACCGCATGACATTTTATTTAAGGCCGCAGGTTGTGCATCCCTATATATTCAAAATATTCCTTTACTGTTGAAAACGGCTGTTAAAAATCACACTGGTACTTGGCCGCTTATGAAATTAAAACAACCAAACAACTTGGCCGTTTCTGCTATAATAGATCACAAACTGCAATATGTCGATGTAAACAAGATAAGCCTTGCTATTTATTCGTCTTTCGAAACAATTTGTCCTTGCATTTTATGCTTTCCTGTTTCAAAACGGGCTTCGGAAATTTTATTAAAATGTACTGCTACGTAATTACGAATTCATAAAATGTGTTACAAACTGCAAAATGGCGTCGCTGATACTAATTGTAGCAATAAAAATGGATATTTATGAGCAAAAATACGATTTTCCTTGCACGATAAGTGACTTTTTTCAATAAACATTTTCTGTTTTGCATGCTCGTAAGCGTAAGCTTTGCTATTTTTTTGTATCACCTTCATACAATGTTTTTGGTTCATCACGACCATCTCCAAAGTCTTACAACCAATCAAATTTGAATCGTTTGAATTTTGTACTTATCTATGAGTTTTGTCGCTACAAACCGGGTATCTTCGAGTATGTCAAGTGAGCGAATGAACTTGAACTGACCAAAGACGAAACCCGGGTCGTTAGCAACAAAATTCGTAGAAAATAACAAGATTCTAACGATTCTAAATTGAAATTGAAATTTCATCAAGAACCTTCGTAAACTACAAAAACTAATATTTTGCTAAAATTTTGTACTTTTCATTTTAAGTTTTTGTATCTTTAGATGTCACGGCTCAAACTCATAGTCTTAAAATCGGCATCGATTTAAATTTTAAGTTCATGAATGCACCTTCAGTCTAAAGCACAGGCTCCTAGCCCATGGATCGCCAACTTATACCATCAATAAAAATTCAAAACATTTTCAATTTTTATATTGAAAAAACATTAATTTATTTCAGTCTAAAGGACAGGCTCATGGCCCATGGATCGCCAACTTATACCATCAACTAAAAAAAATATTCACTTTAATGCATTTTCACTGCTTTTTTTAATAACCTTATTAAAGATGCCTTTTTCAATTGCTTTGGGGATCGCGGGTCAAATGGCTTTGATAAAAAGGGTTGGGAACCTATGGTCTAAATCTTCAATTATGATATATTTTTTATGACTTAGTAAAGTATTATTTTTAATCAACGGTATTCATTATTGATTCTAATTTAAATAATCTGCAATTCTTAATAATCACCCATATCCACGTCATTACACATTTAAATTTCTTTCAAAGATGTTGTGAATCAAAGAGCAATCACATTGTTGATTACCGCAAGGATTAAGTCATGTTTGGTTCAAATAAAAATGATGACATTTAAAAGCTGTGCATATTCTTTCATATTTGTTATGAATGTTATTCAGATAAATGGAATGGTCTTTGTGAGGATATGAACGAATTCGAACCGTAACGATTCTTTTTTTAAATCAATTCTAACTCTTAAAAAGTACTCAGTTATTCCAGATTACTGATTGTTTTCACCAACTTCATGATTCTCTTAAACTTCCCATACTACAACAATACAACCGTGACTTTAATCGGCTAATAAAGATGACTGCAGTCGCTTCACGAAATTGTTTATTCCAGCGGAGAATATGTTTGCTGCAGTCAGGAATCGAACCCGGACCTTTACTCACGTACAACACGACCGAGACCGGCCGAGATACGTCTCGAGTTACGCGGTTCTGCAAAGTAAAACGATTAAAAAACTTCGATACTTCGTAAACTATTGTGTACTATTATTAAGTATTAGAATTGTGTGTAAACAATTTTCTACTGTCCGTAAAAGGAGTTATTCAAATCACCGCCTATTCCGCTTTATATTATACTATAAATAATAACATCTTTTTAATACTTATTGCCAGGGCTGTGGAGTCGGTAAAAAAAGTTCGACTCCGACTCCAGCATTTACCAAAGGCACGATTCCGACTCCAACATTGACCAAAAACACGACTCTGACTCCGACTAAAAATGTTTAATATCGTCACTTTTTTTTCCCTAATTTTCCTATTTATGTGTATTCAATTAAATATCAACCCTGCCAATCCGGCCAATAACCAAATTTGACATATTATATGCAAAAATAAAGACTCCGAGTACGACTACGGCCAAATCGCCGTGACGACTCCGACTCCGACTCCACAGCCCTGCTTATTGCACATCAGACTTATTGAAAATACATCGTTATTTATTTTTGTATTTCTTATCAGTTGATAATGCTCGAGATGAGCAAAAACCAGGGCTGATCTCAATAAATCCAATGTGGAATACACTCAAACCTCTTTCAGTGCGATTTTTTAAATTCAATTTTTTTTTTATTATATTTTTGGGACTATAGACGAACATAGTACTAACGTTATTAACAGTACGTGCAACATCAAGTATTTCACCTGTTTATTACAATGTGACCTTGACACGTGCCTCCTTGTACATGTTATGTTCCCATATTTAGTCATATTTTTTGTGCGATTTTCCGCGGAACGCATCTACCAAACAAAGGTGTAACACTAAAACCACAGGTGGGAGGAAACTTTATACATCCATCCTTCGAGTAAAAATCAAGTTGCTTGAATTTCATTGATTCAATTGGAATTAACTTGGTAGAACTGTTTTATAGCACGGTGAAAAATAAGCAATGTATTTTTGTTTTAAAACAAAAATATGGTTGATATTAGTATTATATTAGATATTTAATTAAAACTTTCCGTACTGGGATTTTAACCCATAAGCACAGCAACCAAGCCAACTACTTAAACTTCACGACCACACCATTGAGTAATATTATCACATTTGTAATAAATAGTAAATCATTCCAATATAAATTGAAATCAACATTAAATCTAATGAAGTAAATCGTAATGGTCAATTAATTATTTCAAAAGGATTAATCAAATAAACCAAATACGCAAAATGATTTCTCAAGTAGTTCTCCTTAATCGACCTGTATTATATTTCAAATAATTAATACTCCGTTAATTAATTTCAAATAATGTGCTTGAAATGGCATACGAATCAATTAACGAATTTTTCCCGGCGTTAATTTGCATAAGAATTCATTCTTTATTGACATACTTTTTGCTAAACATACGGCGTTTTTCGCTCAAAATCGTTTTATTTACTTTACAATAGCGTTACTAATGTCCTCGCCTATTAACGTGTTAACGTTGTTTAAATATAATTTGCCAACGTATCAATTAATACAAACTTGGTTTTACACATAATGTTAAACGTTTATTGGTTATTAATTTATTTTTTAATGATTTACAATTTCAATTTCAAGAACACGAAATCGAGACAAGTTGTGGAAATGAACTTAAATAATTTGTTATTTTTTATACTTTCCTCCAGATCACACACACTCACACTTTCTTTCCCTATCGTGGTCAACCGCAGTGTTGTAATATGTGACGTAAAAATGTATTTTTTTTACTTTTAATTAGATTTTTCTAATAACGAATGCACAAAAATTAGATATGCGTAGAAAAATTAAACTTTATATAGGTACTAACGCCGTCATAAAAAATATACTGTAAAACCAAAGCTTTAGATGCCAAACCAACAAATGCGCGGCATAATGTTGCATTCTATTTAAATTATTCATTGCCAGGTAATACGCTCCACATTGGGAGCGGACATGGATTACAAATTAAATTTATCAACATGTTTCACTAAAGTGGTATATTTTTCGGTATTTCGTTTTTTTTACCATGTCCGTTCCCAACTTAGAGCATATGGACTCGTCACGGAGTTTATCTCAACATGTGTTTTTTTTCTGCGAGAACTGCTTGTTACTCAGTTGCTCAACCTATCTTTTTTTCGATGAAAGTAAGAATAGAAAGAATACGAAGACTATGTCAGGACTAGTGGTTAGCTTATAGCTGTCACTATGCGTCGCTTTTTGGGATCGGAAAGGTGTGAAGGATTTAACAACACAAAATCAATTTCGTTTGCTAATAATGCTAATAAATACGCAACCACTGATAATAATCAATTTATCAAATCTATTGAGGTGTTTCGGGAAGGAAAAGAAAAAATATATAGAGTAGGGGAGAGGTTGAAGATTTTTTAAGCAAATTCATCAACTATTAGTGTGAGCGAAGAGGGAATATTTTGAATTGTCTATTTAAGATGCGAAAAAATAATAAATGCGTAGCTAAGCAAGTAAGTGTTTTTAAGCAATATAAAAATATCCTTTTCCGTCTCAGATGTTTAAAATCAGAAATAATCGCGTGGGCAGTACCTTTAGACTTTTATGTAAAATTATGGAAATCGTAAGCCGAATAATCTACTTACCGATTTGGTGCCGGTGTTTTTGCTTCGAGGCCACCTGTGTCGCATTTGGCAATGAAAATATACGATTATTCATCATAAATAAACGTTCAATATTATTTTTTCTTTGAAAAATGATACAATGAACTCGTGTAGGAATTACAGAACACAATTGAAACACGATCGTTGATATAGAATTATGTCACCGTCTTAAATTGAATAACAGTGGACGTTCAATGTGTTTAATAATTATGTGCGACAGCTTCTGTTTTTACGGATTTGTATTGAGACGACCAGGGTTCCTTCTCCATCTGACTGGCGTCAGACAGCATCCTTCCACGGCGTTCGGAGACGGAACTTAGGGATAGGATGGGAGGAAAGGTATCTCTGTATAGATTTCAACCGGTAATTTCTCTTGGCCGAAAACTCTATCCTAGAGTCGGCTAGTTTATTGTCTTCAATAATTTACATTTTTTTTATTACAACACGAATACATTGCAGTTACAAGAACATTTTTAAACGCGTAAGACCAAATGATTAATGTGACTTCCTCCTGTCCGAGACAGGAGGGCGATACGGCTATCGGCTTGAACGGTTACGACTCACTGCCGACCGACTTTTAAAATCAAAGTCGCTGTTATCCGCGTCTTTTGCGAGGCGAACAGGACAGCATGCTGCGTTCACTTGTCCAGGTTACGTTCACTGTGCCGGGGTGCGTTCACAGTGCAGAGATACGTTCGCTGTCGGTTTTGCAATTTTTTTATAACATTAAAATGAATTTATTCGCGATAATTAATAGTTTGGTCTTATTACCATTGATCGAGGTGATAATAAGATCGTCCGAGAGAGTTCTGATACCCTACAACATCATGCGGTATCAGTATATATTAATATACATATTAGTCGATTCCAGGGCTGTGGAGTCGGGGCTTATTGGCCGGAGTCGTACTCGGAGTCGGAAATATTTATAAATGTTTAAACGTTTTATTTTTGCATATAATATGTCAAATTTGGCTATTAGCCGAATTGGTAGGGTTGATATTTAATTGAATACACATAAATAGGAAAATTAGGGAAAAAAACGTGACGATATTAAACTTTTTTTAGTCGGAATCGGAGTCGTGTTTTTGGTCAATGGTGGAGTCGGACTCGGAGTCGTGGTTTTGGTAAATACTGAAGTCGGAGTCGAAGTCGAACTTTTTACCGACTCCACAGCCCTGGTCGATTCAAATCCAACGTGGGCTTCTTAAAATGCTATATTTTCGTTAAAATCGATCAATTTTAAACGAAACAAATATAGTTAACTCAACTCATTGTAATATCAAAACTGCAAATTCAATATTTCGTTAAAAAGGTAAAATCTTCTGCCGAAATTCTCTATTGAGCTTCGTAATCAATCCAACCAAACCGTTACATCTTCGTTACAATTAATTTTCTACTGTCTGCACATCTCTCTTATTTAAAAATGGACATGTGCTTGTTTTCTCCGTATGCGTTCCTATACCGTTCATCAGATTACGATAAAACTTTGGTGATTTGTTGTGTGGACGCCTTCGAAGGTTTTTGCGTTCTTATACAGTTCATCCGATTGCGATAAGACTTTGGTGCGTTCATCCGCGAAGTTTTCTACATGCCATTTTATAATGAGAAAGAAAAAAAAAATTGTATTTCCAAAAGCACTACAATAAACAGAATTAAAACACAAACACTTTCATTCTTTGAGTGGGTTGCAACGTATGCCGAGTACTCGCTAGTGTTTTATAAAAATCATAGTTGATAGTGCTCGCAATGAGCGAAGTCAGTCTGATCGTTATAAATCTTGTCGAAGAAGTTACAAACCCTATCCTATCATGCACCTGAAGAATTTCTCCTCGGATATTCGTAACAAATATTTGGAACACTTATGTTACTTCGTAACACGTATGCCAGCGGGCTGTGGTGGGTATAACGTTGAGAACACAACGATTTTAATTAACATAGTATCAATTTTTTTAATCATTTTTATGACAAGGCTCAATCGAGTATAGTGAACCAGACAATATATTCATAACCAAGAACACATGAGTATTGTATTGCTCAGACCATTTATCAATAGTCTGAAACATTTTAATATACAATTCAAGAAACAATAGTGGTAGAATTATATATCGCTTTGAAATTTTCGTTCTATTCTGATTTACGACACAACCAAATGTAAAACTCAATTTTAACGACGTTAAACTGTAATAGGTGAGAGGTTTATCTTTAAGGCACGATGTCCATTTCTTGGACACAGTTCCTGTGCGTTAATGTGGTTAAATCGACAATAAACGAACACCTGTAAGGTATCAGCTTTCCTCAGATTTTCCCATCACGACTTTCCTCCGTTCGTCTTCGGAACATGACGAGCGACTAGGGATTCCAACTATTCGGATATCGAAAAGTAAAAATTACGCTATCCGGATATATTCGGATAGTTTTGATATGGCTAAAATTTTGTACAATAGTATTAAAATTGTGATTTAAAAAACATATTTTAATAAACAAAAAATTGTCAGTTGCTTTTGCAAGCCGACTGTGGTGTCGATTTCTAAGTTTTTGATAAATAATCGTATTACTCGCACGCAAATAGAGATGGTGCACGATAAATGTTCCCTTGCTCACTTGTATACATTTTATAATAATTTAAGACTAAATCATTACCCAATTTTGTAAAATTTAAGATAGAGACAAAACATATAAATACACATTTTAATACCGTTCCATTGTAATACAATATTTAAAATTTACAGCTGCATAATAAATGAAATTACGGCAATAAAGGTTTTTTTTAGACCCGAGTCCTATCCGGTTCGTTAAAATAAAGTATTATGATGAGATATTGAAAGCACCCGAGTTGGACGAAGGCAAAAAAACCACAACCTGGTATATTCATAATATAAAATTTAAAATAACTTTGATTATTCCACGTATTGTGTAACTAACTGTGACACGTGTTTCGCCTCTTTCAGAGGCATCTTCAGACTTACTATCGCAAAGTTTGCTTAAGTAATGAAGCAAGATAAATTCTAACATTTTAACATTTTAAATTATGAAAAAGATATATTATTAAATAATATTCTTAACAGGACAGGATGCTCGCCTTTATTAACATTATTCCCCATCAATAGAGTAATCACCCAACCTAACTTGATTGATTGCAGCTCATTAGTTTATAGTTTATTAGTTTGTAATGTTTAACGTCATTAGAAATATATTTGTTTGCTTTGTTTTGATTCTATAACCCTCTCTTGCGTCCCTTAAAAAGGAAAAATCCCAATCTCAATTAGATTGATTGATTGCACCTTATTAGTATCATTATGTTATTGCATTGTTTTGATTCTATCACCCCCTTCCTTGTTTCCTTTAGAAGGAAAAAAACCCGTAATCCATTTTGTAATTTCATAATTTAAAATGTTAAAATGTTAGAATTTATCTTGCTTCAATATAAATTTTTTTTAAAAAAAAAAAAAATTTTATATTAAATGAACTTCCACAAAGTTACCGCCGAAACCATCGAAAATATTATCTTGCTTCATTACTTAAGCAAACTTTGCGATAGTAAGTCTGAAGATGCATCTGAAAGAGGCGAAACACGTGTCACAGTTAGTTACACAATACGTGGAATAATCAAAGTTATTTTAAATTTTATATTAAAATGAACTTCCACAAAGTTACCGCCGAAACCATCGAAAATGGGGTATTCATAATTATTCTTTAAATGTGGAGAAATTGTGATCTGATCTTTCCTCGAATTCGAATTCTTTCCGCATATTTTCCCAAATATCCGAATATCGAATAGTTTAAAAAGGGCCGAATATATCCGGATATCGAATATTCGAATATCCGAGTTGGAGTCCCTACGAGCGACCAACTGGATGGAACATCCGATTGGAATCGGTGTCGTGTTAGCAAGAAAGTCAGGTAAAAATGTCTGTGTCAAAAATGGTTCTCACACCCGCAAAAATCGTCATTTACACTTAGAAATTTATTTATTTATTCAGATGGTTGAACAATGCAGCCATCTTGAGAATTCACACAGCTATATTGTTTTTTAATATTATTGGAATACTGACTTTTGTTTAATTGTTATACTAATAATGTCGACAATTTTCGAATCGAAACAATGCTTTTCTACTCTTTGTCACTTTGAAAAAGATTTTTTTTGATAACTTTTTAATTTTATCTGGACCGATTTCTTTACAGTCTCCATTTCTAATCTTACCATAATTATAATGCTTTAAATCAGGACAGAAGCGGAAATTAACCGGGATGTGAAACTGTTAAAAAAGACATGACTTCGACTATAAAAATACTAATTTGGCCTCGTTTATTTTTCTACTTTTTTAATTATGTATGTGTATTTAATCAAATATCAACCATCCAATCAGGCCAATAGCCAAATTGACATGTTATATGGATAAATAAAATGTTTTACACGACTCCTATTCCGACTCTAGAGCACTGGAAGCTAGGAAAATAACAAAAATTGTTTAGTTACTGTGATGCACAACCTGCGGCCCTCAGTGACATTTTATGCGGCTCAATATGACAAATGTCTTTTTTTTCTTCGGAACTCTTTCCGGACAATGCAAGAACAATATAAAAAAAACAATTTTATATACACTATTTATATCGATAATTTAATTGCTTTTACTCATGCAGCCCTCAAACTATCTGTGAATCGATTATCTGACCATTCTCCTAAAAAGTTTGTGCATCACTGGTTCAGTATCTATAAGTCTCTAAAAAAAATCAATAATTTCTAATTTTAATAAAATTCGCAGTAATGCTCGTAAGGTAGACTCCAGCATGGGACTTCGGTCATCCGACAAAATTCGTTTCATTAACCACAGCACTTTTAGGTGGGTTGTGCACCACATCAAATGCCCACAAAACTTATTCCTTGTTCTGGTTAAAACCGATTGTAAAAAATATGATTATCTTTTTCTTCTATGTGCCCCTACAAAATGCAATTATTCCCTGTCATTCTTTTGACGACATTATGTTTAAATTATAACCGGAATAAAATACGAAAACTGTCGAGACTAATAATGTCCAAAACCGGGACGTTTGGTAAGCCTACTAATATGGATTTACAAAACACTAGAAACCATTCTCTTCGACCCGGTTTTAGAATCATTTTATTTGAAAATGCGTGGGAAGGGATCAAAACAGCAAAAACATTAATATTATTTCATGCTATAAATCAGCGATTCTTTACCTTATTATGGTTAAAGTTCATGTATTTTGACCAAAGACAATTCATGAATAAAATACCACACACAGGCAAAAAGTGAATTTATTTTAATACTATTAAAATACTAAAAACGTTCGATCCTATTAATTTCCTTTTGACTGACATCAACCCACAAATCAGTGTTGCCAGATCTTTTCATCGAAAATATTGTTTTGACTGTACACCTAAAACTCTCCGCGGAAAATCGCACATAACAAAATCTGACTTAATATGGGAACATAACATGTCGAAGGACGCACCTTTCAAGGTCACATTAATAAACAGGTGAACACTGGATTTTGCACATAAATTATGTCAAATACGTGCTGTTAAATTCGTTATAACACATATACGTTTATCACTTTTAAGGTGTTCACTGTCAATCAGTGACGGCTGGTGACGGGGTGCTGGGGAGTGCAAAAGGAAGATTCAACTATTTTTCCGTACTACGGAAGAGAAACAGTTGGTATTGCGAACATCTGAATTGAAAGTCCATGCTATAGAAGTGTTTTAAAATCCAATGAATAGGAAAGAACTCTTGCAAAAATGGTTGAATCTTCTTTTGCACCCCCCCAACACCCCGTCACCAGCCGTCACTGCTGTCAATACTTGGTGGAAAGGCATCATAATAAAAATAATAACACATTTTTAGTACTTCTTCCACATGAGATTTATTTCATCAGGACCGGTTTCGCTCATGGCGAGCATTATCAACTGATAAGAAATACAATAAAACAGTGGTATTTATGCAAAAGTTAAGTATGAAAACAAGGTATGACAAACATTTGGTAAAACAACTAAGCAAATAAATTAAAGCAAATTACAATTTTTACAATTACTATTTTTCTTGTAATTTGCTTTAATTTATTTGCTTAGTTGTTTTACAAATTTAATGTATACAAGTTTCAATGAATTAAGTGGGTTTTTTTATGCCTGAAGATGCCGAAAGGCCAAACCCGGGTCGTCAGCGACAAAACTCATGAAAAAGTACAAAATTAAACAATTCAAATTTGATATTGAAATTCCATCAAGCACCCTCAGTCGAAATCCTTAATTATAATTTTTAGTACTTTTTGCCCATAAAATTTATTGGATCAAGACCGGTTTCGCTCATGGCGAGCATTGTCAACTGATAATAAATACAACAAAACAGTGATATTTATACAAATACAATAAATTTTATGTGGAAAAAGTATTAAAAATGTTTTATTATTTTTATTATAATGCCATTCCACCAAGTATTTAGATTTTTAAATTATAATCTTAGTTAAGAAAGTCATACGAGATTAACTCGATGATAAATAATGAATCAGTTGTGCACAAAATCAACGATAAATAACATACACCCAGCCCAAGATCTCTTTTTTTCAATTGAAAAAATCTGACCTTGCCGGGAATTGAACCCGGGCCCCCTGATCACTAAGACAAAGCTCTTGCCACTAGACCACAGTAAACACCTTAAAAGTGGTCTTTATAATTAATAAAGCTAGCCAATACTCGTTTTCGTAACAATGTCAGATTTTGATATCATTTAACTTATTAACCACCCGATTGCTAAGGCAGTACAGCTTTTAATATTAAACTTAAACAATGAAGGGCTTAAAACGATACAAAACTATAACAATTAATGCGGCCAAATATGGTTCGGCTCCGAACTTGTTATCAATGCACGTGCCAAGACCGGTCTCAAAGGACCTCCCACACTGTTAATATAAGAAATCACACGTGTGCATTGATATTGATAACAGTATTCTACTCCCACGTAATTTTAACAAGCGCATTTCACATGCAAGTTCCTTAACCTCTCGATTATTTACTAACCGCTATCCAATACCCGATTACCACCAATGTAATAAATTCCATACGAATTAAAAATAGTAATGGTTGTCACCAATAATTGTAAACTGTTCATCTTTCTGGCATCCCTGCTCCTATGAAGCAACCCCGTTACTTTGTATGTCGGTCCCCCTCCCTGTGCGGCCACTAGAAGGTTTTGCTGCGGCCACCAACAGCTTCAGAGAAAATATTGATACAGTGAAACCCCGATTATACGTTTTTCAAGGGACCGTATAAAAAAAACGATTAATGCGGGAAACGATGAATGCGGGAAAGTTTTATATGTGAACTAAATTCCGGGGCTATAGAAAATGAACGCACCACGCGGGAAAACGTATAACGCGAGAACGTAAGATCGGGGTTCTACTGTATTTCAAAAAAATGAGTTTTTAAGAGTTAATTTGCCAAAAACATAAAATTCGTTTTTATTGTATTGTGCATCAAGAAGTGTCCATTAAACTGTTAAGTGATGCATGGTTCATACGTATAATATTTCATAAATAGTATGTTCGCTAAAAAAGATGATCAAAAGAAATCAAAACAATAAGAATAATGTCGTTAAGGTATCACCAATTTGTGTATGTGAATTTTAGCTTCACCATTCGATTCTCAGGCTTTTTTACACTAAGCATTTTCCCACATCACACGTAATGTAACACAGTGGACAACAAATGAAAGCAGTAATTTAATAACTTCACCATTTCTAAACCTTTCAACAATTACGCAACATAACCTCAAATGGCAGCGTCATTTTAATAACTGGCCGCCATCTTATCGTGGTCCATGGATTCTTGATCCACACACATGCCTGATTTGGATTGTTTTATTAGCGTTGATGCAATATAGTTTCTCTTTCTGTCCAAATATCCATCGATAGAATCTTGGATCACATTTTTGTTTTCATTTAAAGATATTATTGCGAATGTAAAATGATTTCCAAATAAAAAGATAACCATTTAATGGTGGTAGGCCAAAAAGTAAAACTGTGAAACAAAAATTCCTCTACCAATATGAAGTTTTATTCCGCGGTTACATTAAAATAAAAAACGTATTCCAATAGCAGTTTATTTGAGAAGTTGGACGAGTTTTTATTTCAATTAGATTGTATTAGCATATAAGACAAAACTTTGAAAGTTCAAGTACCAAAAATCACCGTTACTAAGACCATTACAGAAGGCTTATACAATTTTACCCGAATCAACTTAATTTACGTTCATTACCATACAATAAACCCAGTTTATTATCATTTCAAGAAAAGCATAAAATTATTTTGTCACATTTAAAGCTACGACGAGGGCGTAAGCCGAAATAGCCATATATTATATGTATTGTTTTTAGAACTAAAATACATCTAGTTCTACCAAGTTAATTCTAAATCAACTTGCTATATTACATTATCAAACTTTGCGACAGTTAGTCCGAAGATGCCTCTAAAAGTGGCGAAACACGTGTCACAATTTGTAGCACAATCCGTGGAATAATCATTGTATCTTAAATTTTATATTAAAATGCTAATTCATTCAATTAACGAAAAATATTATCCAGGAACAAATTTATTTTCAATTTAATGTGCAATATAAAGGGTCTTTTTATAAGGACGCTTAGTTTTGAAATGTAAATAAAACAAGTTGTTTGTGAGATTTCGACTAAATTTTAATTTCATTTGTAAGTATATTTTACGGCATTAAATATGGAATATAGCATCAAATGTCTGCCAATATCCATTCATTATAAAATGGGCCATGTCGCTAAAGTTGACTTTTTTGACAAATTTGGGTAAACTTCCAACTGCTCCAGAACCCAATCAGGCGTTTTCTGTGGTGAGTATATTACTGAAACTCGAGTATTTAGAAAATATCGATAATACTCGTAATTTAATGAAGATTTATTTCCAATATTTTATTTACTTATTTGAAAAAAAATATTGGAGTCTTACGCGTGAATTTTACTGTCAGGTAATATATATTTTTGAACCGTTGACTATGTATGCTATGCGAAAATTTCTTTTTATAACTCCTGATATATTCCTTACCCAACTTAACAGATTTATGATACGACACAAAATAAAATATTGAAAAAAATCTTTCGTTTCGCCTTTTATTTTGTTGCCTAAGTATCAGTCCTAAACCAAAATCTTAATCCCTGAAAAAATATTGTAGGCAAATAAAAAAAAAGGTTTCACAAAGTCATTTAAGCACCAGACTAAAATAACAGATGCCCTATTTTAATTCATTGAAAAGCCGACGTTCAACTGAGAGTTTTTTTCTTCCGTGGGAATTATAAAAACAAAACTTCGAACCAATTTAAAATTTGAGATGTTTAACCCTATATTATTTTTGAAATATATATTTTACAAATTGAAAAAAATGTATTAATGCAATTTAATAACCTTCTTTATTTTTTTATACACAATTATCAATATATATTTAGCTATAGAATAATAAATATATCTAGCCCGGGATCGATTGCCGGTACGAGATAAATCGTTTTTGCTGAGGCAATGGGTGTATGTGTTGTTTAAAAATACCTTCCCACTTTAGTGACAGCGATTAGCTAACCACTAGTCCTATCCTAGTCTTCGTATCCTTTCCATTCCCCTTTCTTCGAAAAAAGAGAGGTTGAGCAACGGATTAACAATCAATTCTCGTAAAAAACATGGTATTAAAAAAAAAAAAAAATGGTACATCTGTAACTACTCGAGTATACTCGAGTACTCGAGTATTTTTAAATTTTGCTACTCGATGCTCGAGTAGTTGAGATGTCGAGTAATTGGAGCCCCTATCCAGAAGGCAATCAGGCGTTTTCTGTGGTCGTTTACCTGAAGTTCCTTGGTTAGTTGGATTTTATACGGGTGCAGACATAAGGCCCGATTCAAAATTCGCCAAGTTGAAGTCGCAGAAAAGCCAAGTTCTTGTGAACAACGAGAAATAAGCTGCCTTGGGTTTTCCTGTACACTTTCACACACAGCAGCAATGTTTTCACCAGATATTGTATTTTGATGACGTACAGGTAGTGTTGGCCGATTATTTACCAAACTGGTTGAATCAAATTTGGCCACTAAACAATGAATAATCTACTCAGCAGGACAAAGTAACATATTTTTAGCGTCCCTATTGAAATACCCTTTATTAGTTCATATAAATATTAAATATATTTTGATTCCATTGATTGGATTGGCTTGTTAGAATACAAAGATCTATATAATTTTATTTTTTTTCATATGTTGTCGTGGTTGGAAAATCCAAAGTGATTATATTTCTATGTGGAGTTTTTTTTCGACGTATGAATATATCATGTGGTAATATAATTATAGTTTTAAATATGTCATATGTTTGAGTTAATTGTATACTACAAAACAACCTGGGAATCTTTTGCTAATTTGACTATTAGAAAATGTAGATCATACATTTTTTTGGCTAACCGCATTCAGAAACTGACCGCAAGGTAAACTAAAAACGAATCCAACATTATTCAATTTCTCTTGCGGTCTGGGTCTTGGAATCGATGCTTGGATGCACCTGTAATAAGCTTCGATGGCAGGTAGTGTGTCGTAAGTGAGAATAACGGGGATCGGTGGAGGTACCAGAAGTCGGCCCGAGACTTACTGTGTGATAAATAATTGATTTTGGATTCGCGTCCAATCGCAAACGATCAATCAACTGACCAGATACGTCATCTTATTCATGCGGTGTAGATTTATTTACGGCTGTTAATGAAAGGAAAATTCTAGCGGCATTTGAAGCTGCATCGATAACTGTCTTCATTGAAGAACAGTTATGATGTATCAAATGAAAACTGTACTGACGTGATAAATTCTGACGTGATAAGACTTAGAATTTAGTGTAGTCGGTAAAAAATCGTTCGACTGCGACTCCAACATTGACCAAAAACACGACTCCGACTAAAAACAGCTTAAAATCGTCAATTTTTTTTCCTTACTTTCCTAATTATGTGTATTCAATTAAATATCAACCCTACCAATCCGGTCAAAAGCCAAATTTGACATATTATATGCAAAAATAAAAAGTTCAAACTTTTTAAAATTTCCGACTCCGAGTACGACTTCGGCCTAAGCCCTGCGACGACTCCGACTCCGGCCAAAAACCTCCGACTCCACGACTCTGACTCCGACTCCATAACCCTGGTTCATACTGTTGGCATTTACTTGGTAGAACTCCATTATGAGGCTAGTTTACGTTAATTGCCACTCGATAGCTTTCCTTTCAAGAAATACATCAAATCAATTTTTCACAATTAATATGATTTATTTCAATACCAAATTTGAATGCTAGAATATATGAGAAGATGTATTGTGTACCTTTTCTACACCAGTGTACATAATTAGATAAGTAAATGTATGTTAAACTTATTAAGTTCTGACGAGGCTACAGTCAACTATTTATTTTTATTTTTTGAAGAACGAAATGCATTGCTATTTTTCGTTTTATTTTTGTCCACATTTTGTCAAATTCCGTCAATTTTTAAATTGTATACTTTGTCGGCTCCGTGATGCATTGGTCAGCGTCGTTAGCATCATTGACGGACTTCGCGGGCTCAAATCCCAGCAGGAGCAGATGATTTAAAATAACTTTGATTATTCCACTTATTGTGTTACTAATTGTGACACGTGTTTCGCCTCTTTCAGAGGTATCTTCGGACTTACTATCGCAAAGTTTGCTTAAGTAATTAAGCAAGATTGATTCTACATATGTTTTTTCTACGAGAACTGCTTGTTACTCATTTGCTCAACCTTTCTTTTTCGAAGAGAGTAGGGATGGAAAGGATACGAGGACTAGGACAGAACTAGTGATTAGCTAATCGCTGTCACTATGCGTCGCTCTTTGGAATCGGAAAGGTGGGAAGGGATTTTCAACAACACAAACGCACATGCCTTTGAACAAGATTTAACGGGAATCGAACCCGGGCGGTTCGGCACACAAGTAAACACCGTTGACACTGCGCCACGGACTGGACATACGTCTGTTGATGTAATCTTAAATGGGAAAAGTTATAACATTAAAACACAGTTTAGTTTGGGAAGTAAAATACATTTTGTAAACAATTTATTTCATCACATGTGTGATAAATGTAATTCATATCGTTTTGTAATAATGATCGTAATACATTGTACAATATCTAACACAGATGAAAAGAAACAGACATGTTATGTTATTTAATCGACGTATTGAAAACCTACCTGTGTAATTAATATGACCAAATACAGAGTTGCCGCCAGGTATGAAAGCATTTCAATTGCAGCTTATTAAAAAAACCGGATTGGAATCCCATTTTACCTCACCGGCTCAATTATTCACATCTATCAAGAATGTTTGTAAACACACCGTGTGCTCAATAAATTTAATGACTCGCTTAAACAAAGAATCGAATCTTTTAATGAATTGAATCGTTACTTGAAAGATTAAGATATGAATCATCATTACCAATTTTTAAATAAATATACATCACGTAATCATCGTGTCTCGCACTATCTCTATCTCCCGCCAACCTCCTCGCATCTTCCCAGGTCATCCCGGCGTCCCGGAGCTCCCCTGAGTACATCTTATGGATGGTCATCAAAGGCCTTCCGTGGCGTCGGGATCCATCAGGTTGATAAAAGAGGCAGGCAGGATTCAGGCTTCCCTGAGGCATCCGCAGCACATGTCCAAGCCAGGTCCATCGTCGCCTTTTTATTTTGGACGTAATCAGGGGACGCACAATATATCCAATGTGAATAAAAGCAATAACTTATTTTTACCATATAAAATTGAGATGGTGGAACAGCGAAGAAGATGTATTGTGTACCCTATCTAAACTGTATATATACTCGATCTTAATGCACGTTTAAAACATAGTTCTGACGAGGTCGTAAGCCGAAATAGCTATCAACAAATATATAAAATAATTTCTGTAGAATTAAAACACATTGTTATTTTTCTCACCGTATTATAATGGAGTTCTACCAAGTAAATGCCAACTCAATCAATGTATAAAAGCACATTAGGAGAAAATAAATACTAATAAACAATATGTTTTTTTTACTAATTGTATCTAAAATTTCCATTAAAACCGTGGAAATGATATAACACAGTTCTTGCCGTTTTAAACACAGCCTCCCTCTCCCCACCTGCTACATCGTCACAAATTATTAACATCTGTCTAAATGATACCACATTTCTTAAACCTTTTCCCTAAATATAGTTATTTAAGCAGTGATTCCTAAACTTGGGAAGTTTGGGAAGCACTGGTGGAGAAGTAAATATTTTAAAAAAAAACTGTCGAAACGATCATGGAAGTAGTTAATATACAATGATGAAAATTGGGACACACTTGGAACTTAAAATAAATGGCGGGCCGCAAGTAAAATACCAATTATTACTCATCGTTAAATAGTAACAACGCAACAAATTTATTCACGAATAAACAATCATTGAATGATACGAGTGGCAACATAAAAATCAGAGCTGTGGAGTCGTTAAAAAAATTACGACTCCGACTCCAGCATTTACCAAAAACACGACTCCAACCCCAACATTGACCAAAAACACGACTCTTGACTCCGACTCAAAAAGTTTAATTTCGTTACGTTTTTTTCCTACCTTTTCCTATTTACTGTATTTAATTATGTATATATCAACCAACCAATCCGGCCAATAGCCAAATTTGATATATTACATATATGCAAAAATAAAAAGTTCAAACTTTTCAAAATTTCCGACTCCGACTCTTGGCAACAGCCCTGATAAAATCATTTAGCGAGCCTCATGCGGCCCGCGGGTTTTAATTGTCACAGGCCTGTTCTATGTAGAAACAAAGACATTCTTAATTTCAAAAACCTTCAGAAGTATATTTAGCTTACATTATGGTAACTCGGGGCATAGACAAAATTGTTCCGGTATTTACCCGACCGAAATGTAAATTAAGGTGGAACACACTTTCCTACGTTTCTCCATAAATTATGATCATTTAATGCTGTTTATTTTTGCTTTTAATTAAGCCTGGACTTTGGCGTGTGCGCATAACGCCATGCCAGTGACACTCAACCTTTTCACTCGGCCTTGGACAGAATTATATTTTGAGCACCACTGAGGCATCACGACCTTAGCACAAAAGCATCCGTGCGTATTCCGATAGAAATTCAATGTCTCAATAGTTCTTTTACCCGACATCTTGGGTCAATGATTTCTACTCTTGTTAATAATATTTATAATTCCACTTTCGTTATTATAACTTTGATACAAACCTACAGCTTTAAATCAAAGTATACAACCCAAATTTTAGCATATGAGCAATCGTAATGTAGAACTAAATTTATTCTGTAATCTAGAATTTCGACTGAAAGTGCTTGATGTAATTTCAATATAGAATTTGAATCGTTTAAATTTTGTACTCTTCCATAAGTTTATCCGCTAACGACGCTGGTTTCGCCTTTTGGCAACCTCAGACATTTTAAGTACATGCATGAACTTAAACTGACGCGTAGTAAAGAGTTGGTATCGTTTATATTGTAGGCTCCCAACCTTTTATGAGTGGCGACAACAAGAAGACATGTTTCATTAGTTAATAAAAAAGACAACGAAAATGCATTAAAGTGTTTTTTTTTGTCTACTGTTTAAGTTGGTGACCCAACAGAAGACCTGTGGCGACCCTCTTTGGGGTCGCGACCCATAGGTTTGGAGCCCGTGGCTTATACAAAAAAATAAAAATAGATCACCAAGTTAAATTGTTTCTGACGTAATCTATATTCAGCGGTTCTCATGTGCGGCCACCAACAGCTTTATTGTTAGTGTTGGTATTTAATAAAAATGTATCTTTACAAGTGAATTTGTCAACTAAGACATTACAAATTACATATTTCGTATGTATTCTATTGTGCATCGATAATTGTTAGTTAGCAAAAACTCAAACTCATACATTTTTATATCTTTTTGACAAAGAACACTCAACACAAAAGTTTGGTGCGGCCACCAGACATTTCCGTAGGACCGCTGATGTTCCTAATGCGGCCACAGCCAAATTTTACGTGAGAGCCACTGATCCATATGAATGAGCGAAAAATTTCCTGGACCACAATTTATTTCGCGAATCTTACTTGAAATTGTATGTGCTTAGCAAACTTGCTTTCGCTGAGTCAACGGGTTGTGTTATAAAACAATTCAAGATGCAGAGTATGACAGTTTGAGATTTAGTATTATGGTTTCGTCCATTGTATCAGGCGAACACGAGAATAAAGGGGCATTATTGTTTTGTAAGCGGCTGAATTTAAGTATTAAGTAGTCGGCATATGGAAAGCTTTGCCAACGTAATAGGTAATGGTTATATAGAATTATCGGTAGGTATCCGACCTTATATGCTCATGTCCTGTTACTCGTAGATAGAGACTCCATTTTGAGTATCGAGAACTCGATACTCTAGTAATTTGAAAGATACTCGAGTAATACTCGTAATTTATAAATGAAGATTTATTAACAGCGGACAGAAAAACTAGATAGCTCTATTTAATTGATTGTTAACTTTAAAACCGACGTCCACAGCAACAGAGATTGTTTTTTCTACTGCTTTTTCTATAAAGAAACAAAACTTCGAACCAAATTAAAATTTGAGACGTTTATTTCTCTATAATTTTTGAAATTTATGTTTCATAAATTGAAATAAATGAAATAAAAAAAAAAGGTTATTTGTTTATTTATCATCTATGTGTACATATGTTACAGTGAAAATGTATCAAGTAATAGATTTGTATGACAACATGATTTCACTGGTCACGATCATTGAAATTATTGGCCCAAGTCGATGATTTCCCGGCATAAAATTTTGGTTTGCTTCAATGAAACAAAATCAGCAAGTAGTCCCCTGCATAAATAGAGAACCAAAGACAAACATTGGGCGAAGATAGGGCGGTCAAATTTAATTTCTATGACAGCTTGGAGATGAATATATTTTCACTGAGAATACAGTTTCACTGTAACATATACACAAATTTGAATTAATAATACATATTTTGGTACATCTGAAACTACTCGATACTCGAGTAGTTGAGATTTCGAGCAATTGGAGTCCCTACTCGTAGATAATTCTCACAGAGCCGGGTCGTGGTCACAGAAACGCCGCATTCTCGGCTATTCAACGACTTTCGATTGGGTATTATTGAACCACAGGCCCGCTACAAGGTTGAATAAGGCCCCTGCGATAATAATTCAACTGTCAAGCTGTATTATAGGGGCTCACCAGCGAATTATTGCTAACTGTTATTTAGTGTGCGCTAGGGAGATGGTTCTTTGAGTCGTAGACGTGTACGCTCAATATTTGTTCAACATGTGTATACTAAGACAGTGTTCCCCAAACCGGTGGTCCGCGGCCCAGTGCTGGGCCGTAGAGACTTTCCAAATGGCTTCAAACAGTATGCCACAAACTATTTATCGTCATTTCCATGTTATTATCTGGTATTTAGTATTTGCGATACTAATTTAAAGATACGCGATAATTATAATTTACCTACATCATTCATTGAAACTCATTTATATTTACAATTTTTGCTAGTAGATTACGTTCATAACAATTGAACTTCGTGATCTACTTTTGTTTTTGTACATCAACGATACAAACTGCTTAGTACCGGTCAGCTCAAGAACATTAGTTTACTTGAAATGCCTGAAGATGGCGAAAGGCGAAACCCGGGACGTTAGCGACAAAGCTCATGGAAAAGTACAAAATTCAAACTATTTTAATTTGATATCGAAATACCATCAAGCACCTTCAGTCGAAATTCTTCATTAAAAAACTACTTTTATTTCAGGATCAGTGATGCGCGATTTTTTTTTCCTTTTTAACCGGTCTGCAGGTGTGAAAAGGTTGGAGAACACTGTACTAATATATTATCATTTGTGTGAAATAAAATATATTAGACAGTAGATAATAGATAAGTCAGTTGATGTAATCTTAAGTAGGAAAAGTAAAATCATTAAACAGTGTTATAGTTTGGTAAATAAAATACATTTACTGTGTTCTGTTCACTTAGTGCAGGGATCGGCAGTTTGTCAAGTGAGAAGAGCCAAATTGACATGAAACAGGATTACAAAGGTACTAAGAGGGAAAAAAGTTCGAGATGATTTATTTAAAAAATTAATTAGAACGGTGTCCATGCATCGCTTTTGAAGGTCTAACAATATCGGGCAAAAGGCTACTAATTTTCAATTGAATACATGATTGAACATTTTCATCCGTTATTCTGCTTATTCAAGTTTATTTTTTATTTGGTTCATAGTTAATAATGTTTGTTCGCATATTAGGTATATATAATATAAAGTAAAGCCAACGATTGCGAGAATACCAAAAGCTAGTTTTCTGCTAGTTTACGAGCCGCAAACGTCATGCGTTGTTCCCAACCACCACCCGCCACGGCCGTACGTTCTGGTTTCAGCAGACGTGTCCCGTGGCGTAACAACGTGAAGCGTATCTGTTCAGTTTTGATCGCAGGAATTGTCCGAGAGCAGAAGGTACTTGGAGGCTAGTGTGCTGACTGTCTCTATCATTTAAGTTTAAAATATTAAAAATGCAAAACAGTGAAATGACTCTAGTTTCCGATCGCGAAGCGGGGACTATACGAATAGGTCCGCTCTGTTGCCGTACGACGCCGCAAATTTGCTGAAGGCCGCGTAATTCAATTTACTAGCCACCAAGTCCGCATGTCCCGTGGGTCCGACAGAAGGTCTTACCACCTTGAGCAACTCTTCTCTTTCTCCCGACATTAATGGACAATCCCACAGTATGTGGTCAACATCCTGTATTTCGCCGCATTTGCATGTCGGCCCATCTACCCTCCGGCCAAGCTGGAAGAGCTTGGCAGCGAAACCACCATGGCCAGATATGAACTGGCTGGTCCAATGATTAACAAAAAGTCCTCTCAAGACTTCCATTCGCCACTTGACGGCAGGAAAAAATTTATAAGTTTGCCGCCCCTTTAGGGAGGCGTCCCACCGCGTCTGCCAGACCCGAAGCGCTTCCTCCACTGCATGGGCGCGAAAGGCGTCCAGGCGAAGGTGCCTGTCAATATTTGCACAGAGCCATCATCTGGTCTCCGATCATGGCAGATCTTCCCGCCATAAAATGGGTCACAGCGCCCCGAACCTGTATGTGCAAGTCCAACGGCAGGACGCCTGCCATTACCGGCAGGGCCTCGTCAATGCAAAGAGCCGCTCCTGCCGCTCCCTGAGTTTGTGGAATCACGAATCCTGCTAAGAAAATCATGCTGCGCATTTGTTGGAGTTGGCCAGCCCAGCTTTGGAATTTTCCACACAGCTTATCTCTCGACTGAGAGGGAATATTTGTTTCGACTATTTTAATATACTTTAAGAAAAGCCATAAAATTACAAAATTTTACAATAAATTTTCCGAAAATAGTTGCATTTGAGACGGACCGGACCTGTGTGTGCAGGACCTGTGGATTGACGAGGTGGTGCCATTATCAGTTTATTTGATGCAATTATATCGCAGAAGTGGAGACGTGTCCCTTGAAGTGTCATCACCGTGGGATGCATGACCCTTAAAAGGTCATCCATCCATCGCAAAAGCATGACTGTGCTTACGACTGATGATGGGGTCGCAAACCTTTCAAAAAACCTCAAAACACGATCTCTTTTTGCACTTGAACTAAAAATGTCGACAGTACTACGAATTTGATCACAGCAATTAACTTTTACACAAAGCAATAATTTGATTTTATCATATGTATTTTGATACGCCTCTCAATGTTTAGAAGTTAATATTAATTTAAACTCTGAGTTAAGAGTTAAGTTGATACCATAGATATGAACTTAATCAACTAAATTATTGTTTAATTTGAATATTTTACTTTCCCTTGAGCTTTATCGCCAACTACCCGAGTTTCTTCTTCCGGCATCTTCATGCATTTCAAGTGCACAAATGAACTTAAACTGATAGTCGAAGCTAAAAATTTAAAAAAAAAACTCTTTATATCTTGATGCAGATTTCGACTGAAGGTAATTGATGGAATTTCAATATAAAATTTTGTACTTTTCCAGTAATTTTGTCGCTAACGACCTAGGATTCGCTTTCCAACATCTTCAGGTATTTCAAGTGCATGTATGTACCTAAAAAAAAATGAAAACCATTCAAACTCTCTTTATGTCTGTCCCTTTTCATAAATGCATATCCGCATTCCGTTCTAAAAATAATTGGTCAGGCCGTGGAGTAACCTTGGCCAACCGCTTAAAATTGACATTATTTTAGCCTATTTAGGAAGCGAACAAATAATAAAAGTAAAGTCATTATGCTTGGAAACATGGACATGATTAATATGGAATTATTATTACCTAAACTTTATTGATTTCAATGACTAAACTTACTATGACTATTGCATGGCTAATAAAGTGTAAATTTGTTTCAACAGTTTCATAGTATATTTCAAAATCATTTAAAAAGAACACTACTGGATTCTCAGAGGTGTCTACCTCCATATAAAGCTTCTCTCCCTTATTACGCTCACAGCGATATTCCTGTTTCATATGGTTCTCAGAAATGTCTCGATATCAATTACTAAAGAATCGTTCATCATATATATATGTACATTGTATAAAAACTGTATAAACACATACGTGCCTGGACGCTAAAACATAACATATCAGTCACATCACTTTGTAAAAATGGATTCATATAATATACAGCCAACATATAAACATATACAACAAGTCCTCTTTTTACGCAAGTCATTTTTTTACACAAGAAATGGTGACCATGCGCAAAATCAAATTGATAACTCTGCTCTAAAACTTGTCAAAATACAATGCATATACAGTCAGCCCGGCTATAGCGGGAGGATAGGGAGTACGCTATAACAAATAAATGCTATATAAACTTAGGCACCGTTTGTACGAAAAACCGCCGCATACGCTATAGCAAAAAGCTCTATAGAAGTGTCCGCTATTGCAGGGTTGACTGTATTAAAATCGTTGAATAGCACGTTTCCGGTCGTAATTTTTATCACAGAGAGTTACTATGTCAATTAAATGCACTTCAGACGTCCAAATATTTTAAATGCAAAAAAACTGAAGATGGAAATATTATTATGAATTAAAAACATTAGTATGATAATCATAGCGATTAGCGAAACCGGCCCTGATCTAAATTAATTCAATGTGAAATTAATACTAAAAATGCTTGCACAAAAACAGCCAAAATAAAAACACCCTACTGATATATCATAATGAATCTTTTCCCCCAACGCGTTTTTTGATAGCAGTGTTTTTCGGGATTGATACTTGAAATATTCAAATATTGGCCCGCAAACCTAAGAACGTCTACCACTGCACTCTAACAGACAAGACACACTTCTAAGCAATGATACAAGTAAGTACATTGCACAGTCCCGAGCGTGGGATTTCGCGGACTCTAAAAAACCACTGTTGCTTTTTTTGGCTCTCTACATAATTTGCCATTATTCCACCTGGCATTGTTGTCAAGTGTGTTTGTATAATATATACCTACATGCTATTTTTTAATACCGAGTCAATATTGGCATTTTAATTTTACATCGATAATAGTGCCATATGTCATATTGATGGGTGGAGAATAGAATTGTTTAATTTCGATTATTCAAATCGTACCGAGTTTTTTTTTTATTTGATTATTGAAATTCACATAGAGAACGCTTTATATTTTATTCAACATTACACTTTTTTTCACAACGCTATGCAAAAGCAGTGATGCAAAATTCGCGGCCCGCAATGACATTTCATGCGGCCCAATATGAAAAATATCAATTATCTTTTTTTTTTCAGAACTATTTACGGACGATGAGTGAATTTTATGTTCACTAAAATTATCGAAGAAAATTCTTGGGCATCAATGTCCAAGCCAGGTCCATCGTCGCCTTTTAATTTTGGACGTATTCTGACAAAGTCAAACCACTGTACTCCTAGTATTCGCCGCAGGCATCTGTTTTCAAAGCACAGTATACGGTTACCCTGTGCTTTTGTGATGTGCCATGACTCGCAACCGTAAAGCAGCACAGTCAGTATGCATGCGTTGAACAAGTGGCACTTGGTTCTGACCGAGTACAGCCGTGAGTCCCAGACTGATGGATCCCGACGCCGCGGAAGGCCTCTGATGACCATCCATAGGATGTACTCAGGGGAGCTAAGGGACGCCGGGATGACCTGGGAAGATGCGAGGAGGTTGGCGGGAGACAGAGAATCTTGGAGGCACCGTGTGGCGGCCATATGCTCCGAATAGGGAGCGGATATGGGAAAAAAAAAAAAAAAAAAAAATTATCGATAATTTTATCACCATCCCATGCGGCCCTCGAACTATCCGAATATTTATTATCTGGCCCGTCTCCCAAAAAAGTTGTGCATAACTGCTATAAAGTAAACGATATGAGAATTATACAATACATATATTATATATCAACAAATATAAAAACACTCAATTTTTTTGAATCGGGTTTGAAATGACACGTTCCAAAAAAAGAACATATTTTAATAGATTTTTACACAAATAATATTTTCAAATACAATTCGCAGAAACAATCATATTGCATATCAATGAATCGCATACGGTGTATGGGCTAAGCAACTCTTCATATCCTTTACATCAGTGTTTCCCAAACTGGGGCACGTTCAAAACATTTTTTTTTGTTCCAGGGGCAGCAAATTTATTTTTTAAATTAAAATGGTTCGTTGCATGAAAAAGTTTGAGAAGCACTGCTTTACAGGATCTTAGCTGCTCCCTTTCGCACCAGCGGTAACGAGTGATTCAAATAGTAAACAATAGTCAGTCGATAACCAAAGGTCGAGCGCATACGGTAGCTACCACCGTCCTTTTTTTTTTTTTGTTTTTTAAATATTTAGTAAACCATAGTTTTTTTAAATGTAATGAACCCATCTTCTATTTTTCTATGTATACTAGCACTTTTTTACACGTCATTTACCGCTTAGTAAAAAAGCTGAGTGTTTTAACTATCCGAGTTGGAACCAAGTTTAATAAGCACCGACATTTCTTAGTATGCCCAATTTAATTTTTAACCAAATCTGCATAGCTGCATAAAATAAATGTTGCCCAACTTCGTTTACAAATATAAAATAAAGTTATTCCGTAAACCAAACGATAAATGTATGTCAACGATAATTATTTCACAACGGCAACACCTTTTGGGCGAAGGTTAACGAAAATTTGTTCTTAATTCAAAAACGGTCGTTTGCTTGCCAACAAAATAATGATTTTTCTAATCAAGGCGAGCCTTACTTGCCAATATACGTTGAGTAGTAGGCTAGTGTAAAACTGTGATTTAACTACGTTTACCGTTCCATACCAACGACTGTTACGCGTATTCATGTCAAAAATAGACTCTTGCACGTTTCTTGCTACAAGTAGTTACTTAGTTATTCCATGGTCGTGATATCACTTGACATAACGTTTAAGTGGTAAGCGAAAAAACGTAATACCAGCTTTTACTTGTCACTTGAAAAAGCAAAAAAAAGATCCATTTGAAATGTTCTATTCGGAAAGGGAACTTTTTAAAATCAACGGGGAATACCATAGACCAGTGGTTCTCATGTGCGGCCACCAGAGAGTTTTGCTGCGGCCACCAACAGCTTCATAGTTAATATTGGTATTTAATTAAAATGTGTTTTTACAAGCTATTTTGTCAACAAAGACATTGAAAATTAAATATTTCGTATGTATTCTATTATGTATCAAGAATTGTTAGTTAGCAAAAACTCAAACACATACATTTTTATGTCTTTTTGACAAAGAAGACTCAACACAAAAATTTGGTGCGGCCACCAGACACTTTCGTAGGACCGCTGATGTTCCTAATGCGGCCACAGCTAAATTTTACGTGAGAACCACTGCCGTAGACAGACGCGTAAATCTATCACTCGCGGGTCACTCATGGCACGTCGCAATTATTGCAATACCTTGACAATTCATATTATACATACATACCGATATGAAAAAGTTATTGATATCACAAGCGTAATATGCTGATTTTTTAAAGTACCACTAATCCAGGGGGTTCCCAACTTTTTTTGTCCGATTTCCACATTCACCATTGTTAAGAATATATTGATTGAGTAGGCATTTACTTGGTAGAACTCCATTATAATACGGTAAGAATATACATTCCCCCTACACAAGATTGTCTCGCTCAAAATGTGCATACATGTATGCTAATTTAAAACGTGATATCGAAAGTTTGAGAAACACTGAATAGTGAATTGTTTCATTGAATTATATGACTTTAAGAAGTCTACGTTATGAATACTGGATTCTGTCAAAATCTCATTTGCCGGTTGTTTGGTGAACAGTCATTTAAAAATAGTACCATTTAATATAAAATTTAAAATAACTTTGATAATTCCACGTATTGTGTAACTAACTGTGACACGTGTTACGCCTCTTTCAGAGGCATCTTCAGACTTACTATCGCAAAGTTTGAAGATGCCTCTGAAAGAGGCGAAACACGTGTCACAGTTAGTTACACAATACGTGGAATTATCAAAGTTATTTTAAATTTTATATTAAATGAACTTCCACAAAGTTGCCGCCGAAACCATCGAAAATAGTACCATTTATATCATAGGTTCCCAACCCTTTTCGGGTAGCAACCCCTTTTCATGAAAGCCAAATTGACCCGCGGCCCCTAATGCCAAATTGAAAAAGGCATTTTTCATAAGCTATTTAATTAATTAAAAATATCAACAAAAATACATTAAATTGAATATACTTCTAGTTGACTGTATAATTTACGCGACCCATACGTTGGGAACCCGTGGTATATATATTATTATACCAAAATACCGATATTTTTCACTATTATATTTTCGGTATTTACTTATCAGAAAACCCTCCACCAAAACGAATAACAAAATTTATGCTGGAAAAGGACGACACATATGCGTGTAACAAATTTTTGTGTATTTGACGTTAAATATCTATAAGTGCGAATCCTCCTATAATTGACCAAGTTTTCGTGTAAATATTTGGTTCATTAGTTCACAAATAAGCAATCGGTAACGGAAAATAATACAGTATTTATCAACTGACTCTGGCCGTGCTAATATAGGAATGTTTACAATCAGTAATACGAAAATACTCATAACATATTAAAACACGAATTCTGTTGACCGTGGCACACCTCGCCAAAGTTCATAGAGTCTATGAACTCTAGGAATTGCCTATGACATCGACGTCGTAGACAATATAATTCATTTTAATAACCCTCAAAATTTATTGCGCCGTAAAGATACTTGAGGACATTACTATCGATTCGATTCACAGTAACAAAATGCCCTTTTCGTAAATATGGTTTTATTCGATTAAGCTGCGAACTTTAGCTTGTCGGGTCCGTAGTGCTGTGATAAACGTTGTTGGCTTACCGTGGCGGACCTCGCGAGCTCAAATCCAAGTGCAAGCAGATTTTTTCAGTTGATTTATCGATTTTGTCACCTTTGGGTGTTCACTGTAAATAATTGGTGGAATAGTATTATAATAAAAATGTGTATTGTGTCCATCTGACCCTATAAGCTGGGCGTAACGAGAGTGATTAGTCATTAGTCCTGTCCTAATCGTCAAAACCTTTCAATCCCTATTCTATTCGAAAAAGAAAGGTTGAGCAACTAAGTAACAAGTAACGAGCCGTTCTCGTAGACAAAACATATGTTAAAATAAACTCAGTGAGTAGTCTATATGCTACACATTAGGAGTAGACATCGTTAAAAATAACTGCAAAAACGCTTGCTTACGTTATAAGTCAGTGCTTCCCAAACTGAGGCTGCAAGCATTTTCCGGGATATATTAAAAAAATGGTTCAGGGGGGTCGCGGATTACTTTTTTCCAGGGTGTGGAGTCGGTGAAAAAAAGTTCGACTCCGACTCCAGCATTTACCAAAACCACGACTCCGACTCCGACTAAAAAAGTTTAATATCGTCAAATTTGACATATAATATGCAAGAATAAAAAGACTCCGAGCACGGCTCCGGCCAGTGACGGCTGGCGTCGAGGTGTTGGGGGGTGCAAAGGAAGATTCAACCGTTTTTGCAAGAGTTCTTTCCTATTTATTGGATTTTAAAACACTTCTATAGCATGGACTTTCAATTCAGATGTTCGCAATACCAACTGTTTCTCTTCCGTAGTACGGAAAAATAGTTGAATCTTCCTTTTGCACCCCCCCCAACACCCCGTCACCACCGTCACTGGCTCCGGCCAAATCGCCGCGACGACTCCGACTCCGGCCAAAAAGCCCCGACTCCACGACTCCGACTCCACAGCCCTGCTTTTTTCAGATTTACTGAGCTGCAAGATGAAAAGTTTTTAAAGTACTGTTATATAATATATAATAACTGCACGGTTAATTTAAAATTGAATCCACTTTGTATATTGAAATGAAAAGATGTTTTCCATATCAACGTACATTAAGACATGCTAAACTTCCTGTTGGGTATTACGTAAGTAATTCGTTTTTTATTGCGTGCGCTGAAATGAGTTTCCTTGTATAAATAATCCCCGCTTTTTTATCGCTGAAGGAAACGTTCGGTACATCCGTAGATCCGCCCTTTTTCCTGAGATTTCGAAGGCACTAAGTGGAAAATTACACTTCTCGCAGGCGTATGATGAGTGTAAAATTTACATATATAGTCTGCCGTCGCAAAAGGGCCTAAAGGGCCAAACTCAAAGCATCGTTTGTAGTTATTATGCCATTATACTACTAGCGTAGATGATGACTTTCTCTTGCAAATTCGCCCATTTTGATAATGCTTATTAATTATAAACTTTCTCATTTCAAAGACTTTTAATTTGTTTTGCATCGTCATCGTCGTATAGTAGCAAGGTAGAACTATCCCCTTTTCGACTATTCGAGCCTGAAACGTTAAATTTTTATGAACGGCCACATTGCAACATCAATTGGGATAACTCGGTTGAAAGCAGGGCTGTGGAGTCGGAGTCGTGGAGTCGAAAGTTTTTGGCCGGAGTCGTACTCGGACACTTTTTTATTTTGCATACAATATGTCAAATTTGGCTATTGGCCGGATTGGTTGGGTTGATATTTAATTGAATACACAAAATTAGGGGAAAGGGTGACGATATGAATATAAAATTTAAAATAACTTTGATTATTCCACGTATTGTGTAACTAACTGTGACACGTGTTTCGCTCTTTCAGAGGCATCGTCAGACTTACTATCGCAAAGTTTGCTTGAGTAATTTTGCAAACTTGTAACTTGTTACAAACTTTGCGGTAGTAAGTCTGAAGATGCCTCTGAAAGAGGCGAGACACGTGTCACAGTTAGTTACACAATACGTGGAATAATCAAAGTTATTTTAAATTTTATATTAAAATGAACTTCCACAAAGTTACCGCCGAAACCATCGAAAATATAAAAAGTGACGATATTAAACGTTCGAAACGTAAAGTTCGGAGTCGAACTTTTTTTTACCGACTCCACAGCCCTGGTCGAAAGTATGATTGACCAAACCATTTTACTTTTGTTTCCAAAATCGTGAACCGTTCTGATTTTATACCACTTGTACATGATTTTTATACAAATATTTAATTGCCAGCCATACATACACTATGACCAGAAGAATAATGTGATAACATTAGTTCAGTATCGAAAAATATGGGTTAGTTGTATCAACTCATATAAAATAAAACATATATAATATGTACTTTTACTTAAAAAACATCAACAATATTTTCTAATCAATTTCAGTAATATATTTATTCCGTGTGCATGCTAAGCTTTCTACCCATCCTATTAAATTTCAGACATTATACTGGCTTCCAGATTATCGAAGCCATATGCATTATTGTATCTACCGTTGATACTCCCTAATAAACTTTACAAATACCTATTCTTTTTAATAGCTATACACAGATGACAAATGGCACTTATCGCTAATTTATTTGTTCCTATTAGAATATTAGATCGAATAGTGGATCGATTGTTTGGGCCCCGAGAGGTGCGAAATATGTTCTTATGGTGGAGAGGGTTCAGAAGAAGTTTTTGAGAATTCTCTATTTGAGGACATACGGATACTACCCATGGTTTTATCCAATTGATTTTCTGTTAGGCATGCTCACGTTCAATAGTTTGAATACTCGAAGAGAAATGTACCTGGCCACATATTTCTTTCGACTTTACGAGGCCAAAATGAGAATTCCACCATTCTTGAGAATGTTAAATGGAATGCCCCTGATAATTTTTTAAGGAATCATGAACATAAGTTGTTTGTTGTTCCAAGAAGTAGAACCAATTTGCCAATGGGGATGCCACTGGGAAGAGCTTTAGTGTTTTTTAACGAAATTGCTTCGGATGTCGACATATTTCACATGGACGTGAGTGAGTTCAGATGAGTACTGTTTTTATGTATTATAGTTGATTTCGTCGGAACTCACTCGGTTGACTGCTTTGAAAATTTCTAATGTGATGTTAATAATTTTTCTCTCTGTTTTTATGACTACAATGTTTTCATCTTGTTTTTATTATGTATTTACATGTATGTATGTATATATATAAATACATGTATTTATATTTGTCAAATGCTTGGCGTATTGGCGACAGCTGTAATGCCATGATTTGCTTTTTCTTAAATAAATAAATAAAATTAGTTTGTACATGCTAAGATTAGAAATATGTAGATCTAAACTAAACAATGACATCCTGAATTCAGTTTGTACCAAAATAAATCTTTTGTTCGATGCAGTAAATTTGTCAATCTTACGTCACATGTTCAATATTTATTTATCTTTTTTGTTTGTCATTCAGTTACCGTCTATAAAATAGAATTTTCTCACACAGCCGAAAATTCCACAGTTCGATACTATCTCGCCATGTTAAACAACGTTAATTTGTATCTTTATTCTCATACTAATGAAACTTAACACTGTTGGTATCTTACATAATTCAAGAAACGTACCTTCCAGTAGTATTTGCGTAGTATTAGGAACCTCCCAGTCAATCAACTTGTTTCATATCGATATAGAGGGGCGGACGGTGATATTCGAAATAATTACAGCGCGATTTATATGAATTGACCTACTGAGGCTCGTTCGTTATTTTTGTTAATTTAAGTTCTCCCTAAAAAGATTTTGTAAACTATTTCTAATCGCAGACTTTAATGGAGAGAAGTGTTGACATGTTTTTGTTAGTAACATAATAAAATTATTGAATTGATATCCTTATAGCTGGTAATTCCTGGAAAGCGTCACAGAATATTGTCTTTTCTTTTCTGACGTTTTTAAACTTTGCTAATATTTACTTTGTGAACGTTTGTCTTCTAATTATCACATTTTCACATGTATATGTTTGAAATAGTAGCAAATTTCTTGTGTGCCATATAAATACTGTCAAATTAAATGAGACTAATTATTACAACAGGGAGAAAATAAATTAGAAATATACATGCTTAGCATGAGCTTTTAACCGATGATAATATTTTATGTTACGTTCCATCCTATTCTTATAATGAAACTCGAAACCAAGGCTTCATTCTCTGCTTTATTCTAGTTGGGGATGTAATCGTTTTATACGTAACGCCACGAGCGATTATTTTAATTCCAAGTCCAAGAATAATGTACTCCAACACACACAGGGCTAATTTAGTCAACGAAGAAATACACGCTTTTTATTCCATACTTTAATTCTACCTTTACCGATATTTATTAGACATTTTGTTTATGTTTGGATTACCCATGTATTTATTTTAACACCACGGCCTTTTTAATGTCTGCATTTTCAATACGGCCTGACATAAAATCCCATGGGTGATTTAATCTAACCAAAATGGCGTTAATTTTGCGGACCAAGTTATATTGTTATACTAAAACCGTGATTTTATCATACTTTCATTAAAGATTTAATTTGACGAATTCATTGATATAAAAATATCGATGGCTTAAAGAGAAAATTTTCTCTCCGTTTTTGTCAATTGTGCAGGACAAAACTGATTATTTTGAGAATGTAAAATTTTGTGTTATAAACAAAAAAACCTTTCAAACAAAGTATTTGTACCACCGCTGAAAAACAACGAATAAATGACAGGTGACAATACAAAATGGCGGAGTTGGATAATTAGCAGTGTAGATTTTAGAACGACAATGGATAAATCAAATTTTCTTAGAACTTTTTCCGATGCACTTAAATAATAATTTTATAACTATTTAGTTAAATAATAAATTAGTTCCGCTCCGTGGCGCAGTGTCAACGGTGTTAACTTGCGTGCCAGACCGCCCGGGTTCGACTCCCGGTTCGAGCGGATTTTTTCAGTCGATAAATCTATTCAAAGGCATGGGTGTTTGTGTTGTTGAAAATCCCTTCCCACCTTTTCCGATCCCACAAAGTGACGCATAGTGACAGCGATTAGCTAATCACTAGTCCTGTCCTAGTCATCGTATCCTTTCTATCCATACTCTTCGAAAAAAGAGAGGTTGAGCAACTGAGTAACAAGCAGTTCTCGTCTAAAAACATATGTTGAGATGAACTCCGTGAGGAGTCCATATGCACCAAGTTGGGAGCAGACATAGTCAAAAAAAAAATTTAAAAAATTACTATTAATTTGACGGGACATGCATATTGCATGATACAACAAGACGGCATTATTAAGTCATTTTAGAGTTAACAACATTACTGCTTAAGCCATCCATATATCATATTGAATACACAAAACCATTAGCCAGTATTTTTCAAATTTCGAACTTATGTTTCATCATACGTCAACTTTGTAACATTTATCTATAGAGCTTGTGAGTCCGTTTACAGTTACTTAATCATGGCGCGCCACATTACAGAAAGGCATTATACTTATTCCGTCATATGAATGTTACCGGACCGGTATGAAGCTCAGCGTGGACATTACCGATCCCCCTAGCGCTGAAATGTTTACTATCACTGACCTATATCATTTTTAGTATGCCGCAATCTGATCCTTTCTATACCGGAACCGAAATTTTCATCATTTATCATTGGACTACGATTCAAATAAAGATTGTGTATGATTAATTTGTTTAACAGGACGTCGATTAAAACGGGGACAAAATTACGTATAGGTTAATTGAGTGAATTATGTATAACGAGAAAGACACATAACCCGCTGTGACCGTGAACACAAAAAGTGACAGTTGATGACTGCGATATTGCGCAATTTTTGTAACTTCTTAATTACGAAAACTTGAATAGCTCTGACCCACAGAAATGCATTTAAATATCTAACAAAAGAATATTTGAGGATTTCGACAAAAGCTGCTTGATGGAATTTCAATATCAATTTTTAATCGTTTGAATTTGTAATTCTAATTCACTAAGATCAAAAAATTCGCCAATTCATGCAGATTGCGATGATAACAATTTTAAATTTACTACATAATTATATTCATACATATAAGCGATACAACCTTTTTAGTATGCGTTAGTTTTAATTCATTCTTGTACTTGAAATGCCTGAAGATGCCGAAAGACGAAACTAGAGTTGTCAGTGACAAAACTCAAAAGAATATTTAAAAAAAAAAAAAATCTAAATTGAGCGGTTGACTTTCATATCTATAATATTTAATTAACGCTAACACTTAATTAATTGTTAATGAGCAAGATTTTTTGAATGACTTAAGGAAAATTTCAACAAAGTCACACGATATCAACTCAAATTAAATGTTTCTTTTTTTTCTACTCATCACAAAAAAAAACCTCTGCTAATTAAAACAAAGGCAGCGCTTTTATTTTACCTCAGCGCATCTTTTCTTAATTGTAATTGCCTAAATTCACACATTAATTAGGTACGCATAATCAATTAAAACTTCCAGCGATTTAATAATATTTCCTGCTTTGGAAAAAGTCAATTACACATTAGAGAGTATTTAATCATACATGACATCAGGAAAGATAGCAGTAGTCTAATGGTTACAATCAAAGCTTTCAGACACTGATTAGGATTTTACATACGTAGATATTTCAGTTGTTTTAATAATTTCTATGCTGTGATGTTTTCAGCACTTTTTACTATACACCACACGCCCTCAACCCGTGGGTTGCGAAGGGCTTTCTGTAGTGTCACCTACCTAGACAACAACAACAACAAATATTCACTATAGTGTATTTTCGTTGTTTCTTTCAATTACCTATGTTAAAAAAGCCTTTTTCAATTGCATCAGGGTCGCGGGTCAAATGGCTTTTATAAAAAGGGGGGTCGCACACCGAAAAAGGCTAGGAACCTATGATCTGCACTATGATTTTTTTATTTAATCTTCCATGAATTAGCCGTTGAAGATCTCTGTCGTTTTTTATGTTGTTGGCTTAGCTCAGTCATTCCAAAACTGGACTATATCGACCGGGGTTTATATATGTCAGTGAAAAAAACAATTGGGGGTCTATGCGATGTAAATAGGGGTCTACGATAGATTTAACTTTAAACCTGACTATTGAAGCTACATATTGAATTTTTGCTATGGAAGCATCAGTATTTGAACGAAGAAAGTTTTCAAGTCGAAAAAACTATCATCGTAACACACTTCACTTTTAAAGTCTAACTCTCAATTCTTTTTAGATATTTAAATGAATAAAACACGTTCTTTGTGCTATTTCCCATCAGGACCGGTTTCGATCGCAGCGATAATTTTCAACTAAAATATTGCATGTTATTTTTTTACAAAATTTGTCGTACAAATATTTTATGTATTTAAATACTAGCCGGCAAGCGTTGCAATGCTACTGGAAAAAAGAAAGTGTTTGTGTTTATTAAAGCGCTTTCGGATACACAATATTTAAGATAAAATAATTTCGATTTAATTTCACTAACATTGGTCGCTATCGATGACATTTGCAGTTTGACGTTTGCTGTTTGTCTTTTGCCTATTGTCTATGGTACGACACACGCGCCACCTACTTAAAGCTAAATGTACTATGTCTATAACCTTTGCGCATGTGCAACAATAAGTTGTCAACATGAACGGTATGGCAGCGCATAAAATATGTAAAACATTGATTTTTATATAAAAGACCTACTGCAAGGTAATTTTACTATGCCAAAAACATCCGCGCAATTGAAAGCAAAATGTTTCATTGCGATCGGATGAACGGTAATATAGTACGAACAAACAAACAAAAAAAACAAATATTGATTTTTATATATTAGATATAGCATGATGTTTTTGGAATCACTGGTTTAAAAAAGCCTTTCATCTGCTGCCAATCGGATATATATAAATAAATGTGCAATAATAAAATACTTATAAATATTACAAAATATTATTATAATTATTACAAAATAATAAAAACAAAACTGCTCGTATTCGAAATGAAATATTTTAATAAAATTTGTTGCAATCGGCTTTGGCAGCTGGGTGACCTCGTCACCCTCATTTTCCAAAACTCGCCAATAAAAAATATTTATTGTTTTATTACCTTTCGCTAGACTTAATAAATTTTAGTACCACTTCGGGTTGCGCAACTCAACACGGAATCAATCGTGTTGTACAAACTCCGGCATACTACCGTGCGACTTTCACAAGACAATAGACCTTACCTACGCAACAGCCATATAATTAATTGCGTGAAACTATCTCGCTCTGTGACCCGAAAATGCCGCGAAAAAACACCTTCTAATAGATAGTGGCGAAGCCGTCCATTAAATTCAATCGGGCAAGATACACCAATATTATATAGGAATTTATTAGCGACACGAAAAGAGGCGTAGCAAACTGTGAATTATAAAATATTTCTGTGTTCGAATTTCGAAATATTTATGACTAAGTTTAAATTTGGAAGACCGTTTTTGTTGAGAATGGCAGAACAGTACTTTTAGCGTGGAATCAAAATTTAAATTTAGAAACCGATTTCATTTTCAATCACTTTCCTAGTATAAAAAATAATAATGTATTGTGGGTGTTTGTTGGCTATGTCGCCAATCTGCGTTTCGGCTAGTTTGTTACGCATATTTCTGTACAATTTTGGCGCATAAGACGACACTTCATGTCCAATACACTCAAATTTGAAATGTGTCCCTTTCCACGACTCGATAACGACCCTTTGGCATCTTCAGGCATTTCAATTGCCCAAATCGTCAATTCAAGTCAATCATGGCCAGAAACAAAAAATTATGATGTCGGCTATCACCCACTTCCTCTATAAATTCCTGTATTTTTTTTAAAATTAAAACTAACGTTTTTCTTTGTATAAATCGTCCCTACAAAGCCAAAATGGTGTTAGTAACAATGAGGTGATTCTGAGTAAAATATGAGTTTAGGTTCACAAAAAAATATGCACAGACTGCCAAAAAGATGTTAAGCTACTTCATGTCTTTTCATTAAGCGGAATTTCTCTCATTGACACAATATTTTTTCACTCTTTTTGCTCTCCTGAAAAGTTGCGATTTATCACTAACGCCTTTTTAGCTTGGAAGGGGCGGTTCTATAAATTGTTGGTAAATAGCATTCCAAATCTCTTCTCACTTCTAACAATTGTGTTTGGTATATTTTAAATAACCGTATATTTTTTTTTTTTTCAGGTAAGTTACAGGGCTATAAATCATCACTAAAGTGACCTCCAATCAAATCGCAGTAAAGGGATCTGCAACTGTGAACCACGGGTCAAGATAAAAAGTCATATATTACGGTTATTATTTCTTAATTCGAGAGCTCTACTTAAAACAAAGTAATTATTTAAGTGTTTTTCTACTGATCATTGGTTTGAATTTTTTTACTTCCTGATATCTGGTTATTTGTACATAAACACATCTCTACACTGATATATTTCATAAAAATTATAAAACATTTTTAGTATGATTGTATTTCATATCAGTTGAAATTGCTCGCGATGAGGGATACCGATCCTGTTCCAAATACATTGTACGTGGATTAAAGACAAAATATGTCTCATTATTTTTCAATATATTGCACTTCCACCAAGTATTGAAAGTAAATGCCTTATGTCGGTCCCTGTGGTCTAGTGGCAAGAGCTTTGTCCTAGCGATCGGGGGACCCGAGTTCAATTCTCGGCAACGTTAGATTTTTTCAATTGAAAAAAGAGATCTTGGGCTGGGTGTATGTTATTTATCGTTGATTTTGTGCACAACTGATTCATTATTTATCATCGCGTTAATCTCGTATGACTTTCACAATTATGAATATTTGGCGCATTGGCGTAAGCTGTAATGTCAAATATTTTTTATATATTTTTAAAATACATTTAAAAAATAAGTAAATTAGATGTCAGCACGGGTCGAAATTTAGAAATTCTACCCGGCCCGAGACCGAAAATCTCCGACCCGAGCTCGAGGCTCATTCCCAAACATCTTTCCCGATCATCTTACCCGAACCCGACCCGAGCCCGACAGTTTTTTCAACATTTCAACAAAAACAAAAAAAAATCCCATATCCGTTCCCTATTCGGAGCATATGGCCGCCACACGGTGCCTCCAAGATTCTCTGTCTTCCGCCAACCTCCTCGCATCATCCCAGGTCATCCTGGCGTCCCTTAGCTCCCCTGAGTACAACCTATGGATGGTCATCAGAGGCCTTCCGCGGCGTCGGGATCCATCAGGTTGATAGAAGAGGCAGGCAGGATTCAGGCTCCCCTGGGGCATCCGCAGCACATGTCCAAGCCAGTTCCATCGTCGCCTTTTAATTTTCGACGTAATAAGGGGCTGGTTTGTCCGATCGCTTACCTCCGTGTTCCTGACAAAGTTAAACCACCGTACTCCTAATATTCGCCGCAGGCATCTGTTTTCGTATTTTAAATCTGTTTTAAATTTTAATCAACATTAAAATAATTTAATATCAACTCATCAAATTATAATATGTATGTAATTGAGACATACAATAATGACGTATACATCCGTAATAATCTAATTTATTTTTTCTTTTTGTGTACCCAGGCCTGAGCCCGAATCCAAACCTTCGTTATCCGGCCCGTGCAAACCTCTAAAATGAACCCGTATCAAACTCAAAACATACTCTTTAATACTTGATTTCTACCATGAAATATCAATCAATTATTAATGTTGTTTATTTTTGTTTTATTTGTAATACGCCCCTGTCGTCGTTAGGTCATTTTCCAGTGCAGTATGCCACCCGTTATGTCACGGGTACCAGCATGAGGTAGATCGTTTGAGAAGTGGGTAAAAGCTGCTCTTGCAATAAGAATCTTTGCACGCGGTCAAAGAATGTTAGTGCAGAATTGCACTAAACCCTATACAAACCATGACATTTCGTCCACAGAAATTGTAGTCTAATCAATTGGCAATTACAAAATGACGGATATCAATTCTATTTGCATTTAGACTGTTTTATCCGCGCCGTTTTTGGTCACTTGACGTTTTATTTCGAGTGGTCTGAATGATATGTATAGTATTATGAGGGTTGGAGACTGGTTCCTCATATCTTGGTGTCGATGGTGGTCGTTGATATCTTCATGGTGGAAGCACTGGTCGATGATACAATAACCACGAGTGCAATATTTATTTTTTTTAGTTTTGGGCTCTATATATTCATCGATTTTTAATTGATAGTATAATGATGATGATGATTTGTATTCTCGCTATATGGGGGACCTAAGGTGGTAAACTCTCATTTCCCTTTTGTGTCTTGGGGTTGCGTTTTGTTGTATAAATAAAGATCAATTCATTATTATTATTATGAAGTCAAACGCTGCTCTAAGATATAAGCATCGGTTAAAAAATGGGATCTTTTTGTGACGGTGTAGGTTGGTCAAATAAAAACTATTCTAGGACATCCTTTGTCATTTCTGCTCGTATGTATGATAAGAATGCAGTATTCTCATGAAATTAATTTTTGAGATCTTCTTGTTACTTTGTGACAACACAGACATCTATATCTTCGATCGATATTTAATAAGTCATTAAAAAATGAAATTGTTTGTACTGGCATAAGAGCCCGTGAGCTTTTCAAACGAAGCCATCGACGTCGACATTCGACCACGGATACGATATTCTTCGATGATCGTCACGGAAACGACGAAGCATTCAATCGCAGCTCATCCCTGATGATGTTCTAACGGTTGCTGTGGATCTCGATTTAGATGTAAAATGATCGTCATCACTGCTGAAGGAAATTGTCGAAGATCTTTTACGCCTAAATAAACTAGCGAGTAGGATTAGTGGCTTTCTTCCAATTAGTTGATTCGAAACAAAATTTCAGTTTTGCAATCAGGATTGTGAGTTATCTCAAATCCTACCAACTCCGACTTTGCATCTCACTCCAATCCGGTAATTGATATGACAGACTATTTTATAATATTCTGACACCACTACTAAATTATTCAGAAAATGGTTTCCAGTCAAAGGATCTCTGACGGCAGACATCAAGTACTACACATTATAATAATCTATCTGCTGGCTAAACATTTTCTACTACAGATTGTCAAACCTACATTTTCTGCTGGACGTTTTTTCCAAGCTTGAAAAGATTTTCTTTGCCCTCGTTTTCAAAAACAATTACAATATTAGTAATAGTTTGTATTTAATCATTTGTAATTGTAATGCAGTCGTTTAAATACGATACGTGTCTAAATATTGCAAAACAATGTTTCTTTTATCACTTTTTAAGTGGCTTTACATTGATGACAAAACTTTGAACAACATTAAACTGATTGTGCAGCCAACATGGAGCGATAGCAATGTATTGTATTATTTTGGATGGAAAAATACTTTGAATTTCTTCATAAATAATCTTATATCCATCATACACCTAAACCTTTTTTTGTGCGGTAGATGCGGTTAAAAAAAGCTGATTAGTATAGTCAATTACGTAGGCCGTTTGCGAAAATGCAGTTACATAGATTATAGAGGATGGATTTTACATTAAAAACGTTTTTTTTGCACTCCCTAATATTCTTGTCACCATCCGCCACTATCAAATATAGATTATAGGATGGATTTTACATCAAAAAACGTTTTTTTGCACTCCCTAATATTTTAATCACCGGCCGCCAGTTGTAGTTACAAATTGCTCAGCCATTTTATAAAGGGGAACAATAGATTGATGTCATATATTGCAGTCGTGTCCTAACATGTGGTCGTCGATTTTTGTTAAAATGCAGGTGCCTAGGGTAACTGTACTGTCGCATCTTAATGGTTAACGGTGATGAATTGTCGAAAGCGTAATAACAATGCAATTCATGTTTCCAATCGGACTCATTGATCTCTACTTTACGGTAAAACGGCTATTTCTGTAAATATTATAATTTTTCTGATATTATCAGTCCAACTGCATCAGAAACGTTCGTTTATTCCCACTTAGTAAAAACCCAGATTAGCTTTCACTTCGGGAAATACATCAAATCAATTTTTCACATTCAATAACTTATTACTACCATATACAACTAGGATGGTGGTACAGAGAAGAAGATGTATTGTGTATCCTGTCTACAGCTGTTTATAAGGATGAGTAAATGCAGGCTTAAAACATAGTTCTGACGATCAACAAATATATAAAATAATTTCTGTAGAATTAAGATACATTGTTGTTTTCTTCACCGTATTATAATGGAGTTCTACCAAGTAAATGCCAACTCAATCAATAAATTTTCCGTATAGCTCGTTTTCCTGCGTAATAGCTATTTAGCAACCTGATACCTGTCTGGCGTATTTGGGACAGCGTACGTTTGCCTCTTTATCGTCATTTCGGTTTATCGATTTATCGATCACTTCCACGATTATAGTAAAAATAAGTGACGAAATGCAACAGTAAAAGTTAATATGTGTAATGAAAAGATTCTTTTTCACAGAGGACTTCAAAGGTATTCTAAGTAGTTTCAAATATGTGAGCAAGATTTGTTTCTATTTTACCATTTGATTGTTTCATAAATATCACACCAAATAAATATGTCACGAAATTCAGAGTAAATAAATTTTACGGCATCGTCAGAATGTATATTTGGGTGAACAAGTTGGTTGTCCCATCACCCATCCGCTATGTGTGTTCAGCCGTTTTTCACAGCCGCCTTCCATAACGCTATACGATCAAGAAAAGAAACGTATTTACTCCTCACTTACTTGGCCCGAGACAGAGCTGCACGGGACTGATCTTTTAACCATGCACTAATGTGCTTAAAGAGAAGAAAAATAGAAAGAAAATAAAAAATAAAGAAGAAAATGTGACTTGCTCAGCCACTTTGTTAGAGTGATATTAAGTATTTTATGTATCTGTATACTGAGAATCCGTGGAGTTTAATCTACTTCGCGTTGAATCTGAAGAGGAATCAAGATTATCCCGTTCCCCATATGATGTTGCAAATTTATCGAATGCCTTAAAATTGGCCATGGTTGAGATCGAGTCAGCGTGGCATATTGGGCACGTATGAGGACGGACCGCAGCAAACAGCTTAGCTCGTTCGGCATTCATCTCGGGGCAGTCCCACAGTACGTGATTAGCGTCCTGGTAGTCGTGTCCACAAGTGCAATCCGGCCTTTCGACCAACTTGCCCAACCCAAATAGTTTGCCGTTGAATTTGCCATGTCCAGTTATAAACTGGGAAGTCCAGTGTCCAGGCGCTAGACTCTTTACCTTGAGCCTCCGGGTCACGTCTGGGAAGAAAAGATATGTTTGACGCCCTTTGGTGGATGCAGACCACCATGATCTAGAAATAACTAGCAATATTTTTTCTAGAACTAACATCTACCCCTTATTGCACATTGTAGGGTGGCTGTTCTTCAAATGTCCAATAACAATACCCGTCCAACTCACTTAACAACAATTTCAAAATCAGACCCATGGCTGGTATCATTAATAAAATATAACTTAATTATTTTTACATACTTCATACTATCTTTCACACACTGTATACATAAGGAATGTTTTTCTCGTTTTACTGGCAACACATCTTCTCTTATTCTTGCCGGTTTCTCAATATTACATTACCAAGATTGTAAAAACATAATTACACATGACCTTGTTCAAACTCAAAATTAGTTATATACGGTAAAATATAATTATTACTGTCGTACTGAAGTAATCGTCAATGTATGAACATTAACAGTCGTGGCAAACATTTTCAGTGTACATAAATACAAATAAATGAAGTTTTACAATGACATTGTGAAGTTTCAAGTGAAATAGTGTGACCACAAATCGTTTAATACAGTGATCGCCAAGCGGTCGCTCGCGAAGAATAAATTTGGAAAATCCATGCTTCTTACATATATATACATACAGCTGCATGTGTCCTACTCACGCGTTTTAAAACATTTGTATTCAGAAGTTTTTCTCGTTCGTATCTGAGATCATCCAAGAAAAGATTGCTGAATAATGAGTCAGCCGAATGCGTGTATCAACTTGCATCTATTTTTAAGGTGTTCACTGTCAATACTTGGTGGAAAGGCATTATAATAAAAATAATAACACATTTTTAGTACTTTTTCCACATGAGATTTATTTCATCAGGACCGGTTTCGCTCATGGCGAGCATTATCAACTGATGAGATTTCGCTCATGGCGAGCATGATCATTTGATAATGCTCGCCATGAGCGAAACCGGTCCTGATGAAATAAATCTCATGTGGAAAAAGTACTAAAAATGTGTTATTATTTTTATTGCATCTATTTGTTACAATTTGTGCGAGTAGAGTCATTCCTAATGCAACTCTTTAACAGACGGTGGATTAATTTTAATATAAAAAAGTTTTTTGCACTCCCTCATTTTCTTGTCACCGACCGCCACTAGCATGCAGCGTCCCAAAAAAAGGTGCAGAAGAAAATCCAGTTGCTGATAATTGATCAGTACATTAGTATCAGATCGGAAGTAAGTAGCCAGAGTGGGTCGGCATAAAAGTTTCCGTTGCTTACCAATCCAAAAATCGATTAAATAATTGATCTATGACGGTATCCATTCAGAAGTTCAAACCGTTGACTGAGAAAACTGTAATAATACGTAAGAGCGTTAATTGCTTGGCAATGGTACCATGACCAAGTGTATTCCAATTAAAATCCATTCAAATTCTCCCATTCCCTAAATTTGTCTGTTTTGGTGAATATGTCACACAATTCCGAACGCGCTATTAAATTTTTTCAGATTCAGATCGCAATTTTTGAATCTAAACCTTTATGCGTTCCGCGGAAAATCGCACAAAAAAGCTTCGACTTAATATGGGAACTTAACATGTACAAGGATGCACGTATCAAGGTCACATTGTAATAAACAAGTGAAACACTGGATTTTGCACGTACTTTACGTGAGCAACGAGCTGTTTATTACGTTATGATGTTTTTATAGCCCCAAAAATATATTTAAAAAAGCGCATAACTTCGTAACCGCACAAAAAGAGGTTTGGAGCTTCAATCAATGACTTAACTCCACTTTTATTTAATTAGTTGGTGAAAAAAACACACGAAAGGTGAAAGGCCTCAGAAACTTGGTAATCGATGAGTCCATTATCCATATAGCAATATCGCCCAGCAAATTCTGATGACGAAGAAAGCTACGTCGTAAAATTTATCTTTATTATTAATCATTAGCAAAGTGACTTTAGACCAGATGGCATTCGCAGTGCTTTGCCTTGTAAAATCTCATTAAAATATACAGTTTCTTCGATGGCTTAAATAATTTTAATATAATAACTGACAAGGTTCAACTTGTATCAATGATTTTTTTTTCAATTCACACTTTTTATCATAATTAGAGTTCGAACTTTTCAAACTAGTTGAAAATAAATATATCGGAATCCATAAATTTCCTCCAACACCCATCCGATTGTTAAATAGCTACGTAGCGAAAACGATTAACTAACGAGATATTTAAACTAATCTTTTGGGGGCTTTGCAGTAAAAAAGTACCGAATGTTTAAAAAAAATTGTTTTATTATGGTTTATATTCATAACTGCTCTATTTCATAGAATTATCAGTATATTATCTAAACTAAAAAATTAGTTTTTTTTAAGGTGTTCGCTGTCAATACTTGATGGCAGTGACGGGGTGTTGGGGGGTGCAAAGGAAGATTCAACCATTTCTGCAAGAGTTCTTTCCTATTCATCGGATTTTAAAACACTTCTATAGCATGGACTTTCAATTCAGATGTTCGCAATACCAACTGTTTCTCTTCCGTAGTACGGAAAAATAGTTGAATCTTCCTTTTGCACCCCCCAGCACCCCGTCACCAGCCGTCACTGCTTGATGGAATGGCATTATATTAAAAATATTAAAACATGTTTAATATTTATTCCACATAAAATTTATTCGGTCAGTACCGGTTTCACTCATAGCGAGCATTGTCAACTGATAAGAAATACAACGAAACAGTGATATTTGTACACAGTTTATGTAATAATTACAAGGTATGACAAACAATTGGTATTATAACTAAGCAAATTTATTCAAGCAAAAAATGTCGTGTCTAGCTTGACATTGTTTATTTTTAGCTCAGCATTGTAAAACTTGGTTTGAAAACTATTTTTAATTATCCTTATTTCAAAAACTCTATTTATTGGATTGTGTGCCTTAGTTAATTTTTGTAACATGTCATAATGTGGTATACTTCGTTAAACCATAGGAATAAATACGCAAACCCTATGATATAAATAAATTTCTCAAATTTATTGAAGAGTTTCTGGAAGGAAAAAAAATATATTTAGGAGTGCACATGGTAAAACCATATATGTACCTACTTACACTCATATTAACCTTTCTATTACGGTTCCTAAAACACACATCCAATGATTTATTTGATATATCATAGATGTAATAAATCGCCAAAAACCACTTTGCATGTAGCGTAGTGACTACACATTACCGGATCGTATGTGTTTTTGGGACCGTAATGGAAAGGTCAAAAAAGTTTATTCGAAAGCATTCAAAAATGTGTGTTTTATTTATTAAAAGTTTTAACAAGAATTGACAGTTAACACCTTAGAAGTGATTGCGTTTTTCATTAAGAAAACCCTAAGTGAAATTGCACGATGAAGTATTCGCGTGGGAGATTAATAAAAAACTTTTATACACGACTTCCATGTCATATTTAAAACGTAAACGTTCATTGTGTTGTGTGTATTTAGAATTCTAATATTATGTAAGTCAACTATTTTTCTGTACCAGTACAATAACAGTATTGTCTTGTTTGTTGTTGGCGTATCGCAACATCTTCGCCTCTTTCCTGATGTTACGAAACCGAAGAAATTCGATTGTTTTTGTTTTCGCTAGTTTCTTCCGCCTCAGGTGTATTCAGGTGGTAAATGTCGGCCATTTGACGAATGACACGATAGTAATGGCACCCGGCAAAAAACACTAACCGCTCTGTCACGTCAAATTATAACTGATTAGAACCATACCCGAGAGCGATTTGCCTGTCTTGAAGTAACGAATGCTATATATAACAAGAAATAACAATCGATATTTAACCTTTCAACAGCCTAGACTGAAATAGGAAAGGGCTCAAGATTTTCACTCCCAAAACTTGCTGGAAAGACATTATATGTATATAAAAAAATAAGACATTATTTTTTAAATAATGCTAAGTAACAATAGAATGCACTTGTAAAAATATGTTGAACAAACTTTTAAATATTTTCGATGGTTTCGGCGGTAACTTTGTGGAAGTTCAAGTTTTTATAAAAAAAAAAAAATTATCGAAGTAGGCCAAAATACGTCTTCTTATATCTAAATCTATGCAAAAGTTAGGACAGCCCCAATATACATTTATTCACTCCCTACATATTAAGATTCAATAAAAATTACTTCAAAATCTTGAAGTCATTGATATGCATAACGCCAGCTGACACGTCGTGAACTAACGAGCGTATGTGTGAGATATTTTATTATAATAGAGTCCTGGTTTTGCCTCGAAGGAAAACCCCTTTATTCCAGCGATCTATTCTTGAAGCATATCCAGATATGGCGTTGCCAGTATTTTTATTGGAAACATAAATATTTCATTCATTGAATTTGAAAACTTGACGATATTGACAACTCTCTTTATTATTAAGGATTTCGACTGAGGGTGCTTGATGGAATTTCAATATCAAATTTGAATTGCTTGAATTTTTGTACTTTTCCATGAGTTGTGTCGCTAACGACCCGGGTTTCGCCTTTCGGCATCTTCAGGCATCTCAAGTCATGGATGTACTTGAACTGACAGTACTCATGTACAAAATTCAAACAAATTCAAATTCTCTTTATTGCTACTTCATCTCTGGGAATACATTAATCATGCCACCTTTCTGTTGTATTTTATCTTCCATTACCATATAGATTCTTTACAAGAAAGATTATTTGATATCTTCGAGAATAGTACGTACTGTAGAACCTTGATTATCCGGACTAATTGGGGATGAAGATAGTCCGGATAAGGACAAATCCGGATAATCGAAAAAATCATAATTGACAGGAAAAGACAAGTATAGTCAGTATAAATCATTTTTATTTCTTTAGATTAATACATAGCTTTAATATTAAACTATTTTAATTGAAAAAATCAATTATAGATTTCTGCTTAAATCTAGAATCTTTTAAGACACATAAGTTGTCTTGAATAGCACTCTTCTTGACTCTCAAGCCACTTCATGGCGACAACTAGACACTGAAAAGTTTCAGAATGTGTAGGAACAATATCTCATTATTTCGTCATCATTCAAAATTTGGAATCCAGTATCGTTTGCGTCGGAATTTAACCACTCGGTTATATCTTCTTCGTCGAATTCAGCACATATTGAAAGTTGTGTCATTCCTATCTCCTCCTATCATTTTCACAAATGCAACGATCAAAATGCATTCCATCACGTACGTAAACAGTGGACGCAATTCGCCACGTGCATATCAGAAAATTTGTATAATTTTTGTTTATTTTGACCAATCCGGATAATCGAGGTTTTACTCTATGTCAGTTCAAGACTTTGACCAAATAGTACTAATTCAAAGAAGCATTGGCTTCTGTTTTATAATACGATTTAGACATCCGCTCCGGTATATCAGCAAACAAGTTTTCGATGGTTCATCGTTCTATTGGCCAACATGATTAATACATGACACAAACCGTTCGTATTACTGTGCATATTAAAATGAATATGTTATTTTATTGGGCAATCGATATTTTTTGTAATACATTTCCTGTGTATTGGTATATTGGCATTTTCGGAATACTCGGAACGGTCAAATTAAATGACGACATGCAAATATTATAATTTTGACGTTATAAAAATTCTAAGAAATTTATTTCACACGAAACATTCTTATATCGGAGGGGATTTTTACCAATTTCAAAAATTGAATCTATGAACATCGAGCGTGTCTCCAAAATAACATATTTTCGGTATTGGTAAAAAATTTTTCCCTTGTATAATTACTTTTCACACATTAGATGGTATAAATAACGCTGTATTTTTGTATTTATTATCACTTGATAATGAATGATCCCTAAGAGTGAAACTGGTCCTGATCTTAATAAATCTTATGTGGAATAAGTACAAAAAGTGTATCATTATTTTTTATTATAATGCTATTCCACTAAGTATTGTCAATGAACGCCTTATTACTACGGTGGAAAAATTACAATGTACATACATATTTTAATTCTACATTAATAGATTAGAAAATTTCTGTAGAATTAAAATACAATTCATTGCTATTTTTTCACCGTATTATAATGGAGTTCTAGTAAATAAATACCAATTCAATCAATTACACCTTAAATAGTTCAATTTCCTTGGTTAAAATACTTTGGCATGTATTTAATGGGGTCAATATAATAAACGGTCAGTTGTCGTATCAGTGTGAATGTGGTCAGTTATTAAATAAAACCAGTATTTAATTTAAATGGTAAGTAATTTAAAAAAAAATGAATGAAGTTTTATCAAATCTGCTATGAAAAATAAGCGCAAGAAATTATTTCTTAAGTTCAGGTATTCAAATACTTTCTAAATTACTAAAAAATACTTATTCAAAACAGATAAGTAAACTGACCATTTATTATTTTAACTGACCATTTATTATTTTGTGACCATTTAAATATTTATTACTTACCATTTTGAGTATTTATAACTGACCATTTATCGAATTTGAAACTGACCAAATAATTAGTAGTCAAATACTTTTTAACAAAAATAGTGAAACTCTTGCTGAATCTTCATACGGTCCATCATTATATTGATTTTTGAATATAATAGAATCTATATTTGTCGAAATACTAAATTGATATCTGTAATGTCATTCCTTTCAATACAGATCCATCATCATATAAAAAACGATAAACAAATTACTAGTCTTCTAAAAAAATTGCAAGCTCTCGTAAGACAGCTTATTTGAGCCACATATGCTCCACATTAATAACGAACGGAATTGGCTTTGAAAAAAACTTTATCTTGCACTTATACTCCTTATTCTGGTGGCCATCCAACATCTAGAAATCACCGTTTTTTGTAATGAGTATCCAAAACTCAACCCAATTAGCTCCTAACATAGCAATTATTTAAAAATTAAAATAATGCTGTTGGTTTAAAATAATAACACCGTTATTATATATCTCTTACGTGTGTGTGCTTTATCAATTTGACAAGTTTTCTATGCAAAAAAAAAAATAAAGAATCACTTTTAAGGTGTTAACTATAACTTCTTCGTGGAAAGGCATTTTTCAAATAAATAAAATACATCATACTATCTCCACATGTATTCTGATAAAAATCTGGACAGGTTTTAATTGAAACAATGCTCGCGACGATCGAAACTGTTCTTGTTTTTACTTCAAAATCTATGTAGAATAAGTACAAAAATAACGTCCTTATAAATGTGTTAATTGTCAATCGTTTCTATTTTTCAACTTTTTGTTGACAGTGCTCGTGATGAGCGAAACCGGTCTTGATCTTTATCAGAATACATGTGGAAATAGTGCGATATAATGTGCTTTATTTATTCAACCATTGGAGTATATTTAAACTTTTTTGCACCGATCAAAGTTTATGATGAAAAGTGACCTCACTTAAAAAAACAAATCGATTCTTGAAATTATGTAGGAAATATTTTTGTATCAAAAATCTTTTGATTACTACATACTTTAAAAATAAAAAAAATGATTCTTTTAATAATGTAGTATACCGTAAAACGGGGTCAATAGAGACACTTTTTACCCTTCACGACTATGTATCTTCATACTTGCGCCATATAACTCAAATATGAATGGTTTGAAAATTGTTTCTATGGTCCTACTATACATTCATGACAATATTTTTCATATATTCACTATCGTTATTAAGACACAGTCAATTTTGTTCAATGTCTCTATTCACATTTAATCGGGGTGAATAGAGACGAGACATGGTAAATCAAGACTTGGCAGGTGAATAGAGACAAAAATACAGATTCTAATGATTGGAATATATGAACCACTATTCTATACGAGTCTCTATTAATTCCGTTTTACGGTACTTATAAACCAAAAAAAAACATGATACATTTAAATTCTCGTCCAATAAAAGAGAAGTTTTTAAGGGCTCAAAAAGTAAGGATGCACTGGCATCGAACTTAAACACGTTTGTTTCAATTTTGGCCAATCATTTAGTTGGTTTGGTTTTGTAATTCGAGAGATAGTATTATAGTCATTGTAAAGAATTATATATTAATAGTAAAAAATACATTGGACACTTAGTAAAGTTGTGATAAAGGTCAATCCTTGTTTTTGTCGCTATTCACATGCCAGTCTCTATTCACCCCGCTTTACCGGTATATCAAAAATCGTTTGATTGCTACTTCGATATCCAATTCTCGATGGCCGTCAATGGCTGCCAATTTCATTGAAGTCCTTGCCATTTTCATATAAATAACATAAAGTTTTGCGATATAACAATTAATTATACACGTTTGCTAAGTCCCGAGTCCGCGATGGCATTGAGCAACCGAGCGAGATCGGATCTCGGATCTCTCGGCTCGAGAATGCCGAGATTATTGCGACCATCTTAAAACGGTATCTCTGGTCGTGCGTCTCGCGGCGAGCGTTTGTTTGCTTTCGATGATTGGACCAGGTCCGAGGCGACTTGTTCCGTTTTCGCTTATCTCGCAAGTCACTAGTAACCAGCTGTACACGGTGGTCAAAAACTTTTAACTCTCAATTTAACCACTAAACGAAAAAAGATTCGGGAGTGAGTGACAACTTTGTTACAAATAGAACTGTCAGTTTAAGTTGATTCGTGCACTTGAAATGTGAAACCCGGATCGTTAGCGACAAAACTCATGGAAAATATTGAAAAATTGATATTTCAATTCCATGAAGCACCTGCAGTTAAAATTCTCAATCTTTTAAATATATTTGTAACGATAGGCGAAAAAGCTCAATTGTTCATTTTTTGGGTTTTCACTGACATTGTAATATTAATAATAAAACATTGTACTTAATTCCACGTACAATTTATTAGATCAGGGCCGGTTTTGCTCATGGCTGATAAGAAAAAGAAAGGTACAGCGATATTCATACAAAAGTTAAGCAAGACTTAGAAGGTATAACAAACAATGGGTATTACAACTAAAAAAATAAATCAAAGCAAAATAAAAACAAAATATGTAGACTTTAATTAAAATGTTGAAGACGTCTTAGCACTACAATCTACTAGATGAAAAATCAATCAAGTAAGAATGATCAAAAACAATGTAAAAACCACAAGATAGTGCATAATATATATTTGTAATAATTTTCATGTTTATGCCCTTAATCTCTAATGAGTCTGAAAAGTCGGGAAAGAATACTCTTCCAGTCCAAGGACCATTAGAGTTAATCTGCAAGTAAATTAATGAGACCATACCAATTTCAACAAAATAACTCAATAGTTTCTTTGCCTTGAAATAATGATCATACCAGTCTTATGTGAAAATGCAATTATCCAGTTCAGTTCGTTTCGTGTCACGGTGTATATCCCTGTTATGTCAGAGGAAACGAACCTCGGCATGATTGGAATGCGAGTGAGTTAAAACTTAAACCTGCCAGTTTAGCCCGGAGCCATTTCACTCACCTTCTTCACAAAGTTGACCCGATGCTCATATTGTTAAACCACCGCTTGTTTGCATCGATCGAATTCTCTTTGGACATAGTGTATTCGAATTATAATTTAAAAGTACGAAATAAGAGTTTCTACAAATAAATATTTTATGTTATGCGAATATTGAGTTAGAATGGCCGCAAAATCTTGTATATAAAACCGAAACGGCGTATGTACATATGTATGTGGGTCTGTAATTCCCTTTTGCATTATTGTTGCAAGTTGCAATATAATAATGGTTATTATTTACGTGAAGGTATTATTTGACATTTCTTTGACAGCAAATTAGATTTTTTCCTTGAATTTGGACATTTTAATGGTCGAGAATGGGTCATCAAATTAAATAAAGTTTGTGATTTTATTCTAACTCTATTTTGGATGTTAGATTTTGTGATATAATTATGTCGAATGATATAACATTAAATAATTATTGGTCGCTTAGTCCGAGCGACGCTGGGTAGCAATACTAGTAACATATAAATATTGTTCGTGTCATGATTGCGCTCGCTGTTCGTTTCTGTATAAAATTCGTGTTCATGACATCAAACGAAATTCTTTCCAAGCGTAAACGCAACTGTGATGAAACGGGCGGAAAGGGATTCCCTCAAAGAGAACATAAATTGTAGAAAATGCATTTTTGGTACCAATTCCATATATTTTATAATGATCAAAACCGGTATCTTTCATCCTTAGTATTATCAACTGATGAATAATGCTCACATCTAGCGAAATCTTTTCCCACACATAATGAATAACAATTAACACATCATAAATGATACATTTTTTTCAAACACCTTTCCGATCCCTAAAAAATTACGCGCAACGAGTGCGATTAGCTAAAAACTTGTCTTGTCCTAGTTCTCGTATCCTTTCAATCCCTACTCTCTTCGAAAAAAGAGACTTTGGACAACATCAAGTAGTTTTGGTATAAAAAATGGTTGTCTGTAAAGTCGGTTTACGGACGATAGTTTAACGTGACAACGTCATAAGAAAACATTGATGAAATGATTGCATACTTTTATGAATAAAATGGAATCATTTTTATTGAATTATCATTATTTTGTATGGATACGATATTTTGTATATTTGTTATACGTTAATCAGATTTTTAATATGCAAGAATTAATTACCTTTATTGCCGCTATTGTTGTTGTAATATAAACAATGAAAACACATTAACATTTCACTTCACTTTATAAACAGTTGTAAACAGATCACGTGTAGGTACTGTAGGTGTATAATTTGTGTGCTGCCGCTGTCTCTTTTCTACTCAGACGCATCGACCAATCGAGTGGAAGAGAGATAGATGCGGCACAATCCGAACGGTAGGCCGATCGTGCCTCTATCGCTTATCCGCGCTCTCGCTCGCACGCTTGCCTTCGGCGTAACGCGACAAACGGGACAATGAGTCATGTTTTTTCGTGCGTTCATCGATTTATAAGACGTTGTCACGTCAAAAAAAACGTGTCGATTGTAACACCATGAGGTGGTACATGGTAAAAAAAACATTTAACGTATACAGTTCACTTGAACCCAAAGTGAACGATTTCGACAAAATGTCGGGCCATGTGACTAAATACCGAAACAGAAATTTCACCATTCATCAATTTCGTCTTCGGATATAAAATCCGGTCCCTGCATGCTTTGAGAGAATAAATCTTACTTGACACCACGATAGATAGTAACGTGTTTGCGAGTCGTCCGTAAATTCTTGAATGTGTCGTCACAACATTTTGTCAGCAGACTAACAGCATTGCATACCTACACCAACGTACAGTTAGCATTACATAACTAATGTTATTATTTACCTACTCGTAATATAGCCATGTAAGTTCTTAACCCTCCCCATACTGTGCTAAAAACTTCCGCGAGCTCCGGTGATATGTATTTACTACACCATATGAAAAAGTTATTTAAAAACCGGAAAATAATATTTCTAAACATTGCTTTGATTGACTATGGTTGAAGTTGAAATATAACAATTTTTGTAATTTTTCGCAATTAACGTGTTACCGTCGGCAGTTCGTAATGACGAAATTTTTGCCTAGTTCGAAGTCCATCACTTCTACGCATGCGCTTTCGCGCCGGGGCTGAACACCTGCAAAACCTTGCGACTCGTGCACACGTTTGTGTGTATGGGTGATTCTTTGCCCGATTCTTCCACTAATTATTTATTTCCATCGCTGCAAATGAATAACCATACATAACTGTAATTTTATTTAATACGTAATAACATTACTGAGGAATACAAAAATTCTCAGATCAGTATCTATTATATTTAATAGAAATATTCTCATTATTAGAGTCGAGTTGTAGTAAATACATATCATCGTGCAGCGAGGGTTAAGTTCACATCTGGTTGTAAATATGTAACAAACATTTAGAATGCGTCGTTCATTACACCAAAAACATGCACGCATATTTTCCCTTATAAAAAAACATCTGCAAAATTTACTTTGTAAATCTCGAAAAACCATTATTTTTTTTTCCCATATCCGCTCCCTATTCGGAGCATATGGCGGAGCCACACGGTGCCACCAAGATTCTCTGTCTCCCGCCAACCTCCTCGCATCTTCCCAGGTCATCCCGGCGTCCTTTAGCTCCCATGAGTACATCCTATGGATGGTCATCAGAGGCCTTCCGCGGCGTCGGAATCCATCAGGTTGATAGAAGAGGCAGGCAGGATTCAGTCTCCCCTGGGGCATCCGCAGCACATGTCTAAGCCAGGTCTATCGTCGCCTTTTAATTTTAGACGTAATAAGGGGCTGGTTTGTCCGCTCTCTTACCTCCGTATTCCAAACCACTGTACTCCTAGTATTCGCCGCAGGCATCTGTTTTCGAAGCCACAGTATACGGTTACCCTGTGCTTTTAGTATGCCATGACCGCAGGCAGTCTGTATGCATTTTGAATAAGTGGCACGGTTAGTCCCTGACTTTCCGCATTGAATTAAATGTTGCTACAGCTATCCCTAATCGGATCGCGAGCTCATTACATAGTTGCCATCTCCCGTGATGTGTACTCCCAAGTACCTAAAACCATCGACTCTCTCGATTTCTTGCCTCGTCGAAGTGGATATTGGTATATTAATTAAGAATTATAAGATTTTCGATGGTTTCGGCAGTAACTTTCCGCATTCATTTTAATATAAAATTTAAAATAACCTTGATTATTCCACGTATTGTGTAACTAATTGTGACACGTGTTTCGCCACATCTCCCGTGATGTGTACTCCCAAGTACCTAAAACCATCGACTCTCTCGATTTCTTGCCCCGCACTCATCAGAGAGTAGTCTGGATATTGGTATATTAATTAAGAATTATAAGTATTACGTATCAATTTTGTTACGGTGACTTCAACAGGTTAATAACTGATATAAATGTCATGTGATATATGGTTCGGAATAAAGAAAGAAGAATAATCTTCTAATTGCTCTTGAACCTATTTTTAGAAGCAAGCGTTCCAGGTTAGGTTAGGTTTGATTATAGAAAGTCTGCATCCATGCATAGAAAATAAAACAGCATGATTTTGTGGTGTCTGGTACAGAAATAGTCGTACAAGAGATTTCATAAAAGTCGTATAAGAGAGTATTTGAATTTCACATCGAATGAAAACGAATAATAAGTTCCGTTTTGAGAATTGCATTTGAACACACAAATAGAGTTCCAAGTTCCAAGAATCTTCATATAAACCATACATGGGCAAACACCGGCCCGCCGAGCTATTTTGCCCGGCCTTGATTCATCTCGGCAAAGTAATAGAGAAAGAAATTAATAGTTCTAGGGAGGGATAATTTTTTTAAACCATTTTCCTAGTATATCAGCTCATTCAAACATCACATATAATTATTATGGAGATGAACTGAAGGCACTTATAGAGAAATTTGATTTCCAAAACAAATACTCCACATTCGCTTAATTTGCTCGTCCAATGGATGTGCCAGAAAATTTACAGATGGAACTTCATTGAGCTTCAAGGGAATTTAGTGCTAAAACCACAATTTTACAACATTGCTTTGACGGATTTTTATAATTTATATTTGGTGGAAGAAAAATATACAAATTTATTCGCATTTGCAAGAAAAATCATTTGTATTTTTCGAGGATGAAACACATTAAATCAAAAATTCGAACGAGGGTAATAGATGAAAATCTCTAAAATTGTATGCGATTATCCTTAAGCAATATTGATAGTCTCGTAATTCAAGTACAAGTCCAATCTTACTCCCACACTCGGCCACACAAAATTTTGTAATCTGTATATTATATAATGTCGTTGATTTTATAAATATCAAAAAATATAATGGGGGGGGCATAGACACCATGAACAACCCCCCTTTGGATCCGTCAATCCGGCCCTCGGCTCTGAGATAGAATGATAATTTGGCCCCAGACCTAGGAAAGGTTGGTTGCCCATGCCTGATATAAACGTTAAACTTATAAATTAACCTTTTTCATCCCACGGGGTCTCTCGTGGATCGATCGGCCCCAGTTCTTAAGACGCTTCGACATTATTTGTTTTTTGTTCATTTGTATGCTTTACAACACTGTATAAAACAATTACTTATCACACTGTACATAATAAAATGACATAACAAAACAATTAACACTGACAAATTTAATATTAGCTGAGATAAGTAATAGAATAAAGACAACTGGAAGTTTTTTTGCGAAAAAATGCCTTGGGATTTTTCGCAAGCACCTTTCAAAATTGTCTGAGATCCAAGGGGTTAAATATCACAATATTTTCGCTTTTATGCTCTAGGTTACTTCTACGTTGTCTTTTTGATAGTCATTTTTTAAAATAATGTGTAATTTTTACTTTAACCAGCAATTATTTCATTGTTTTCACACAACAATTATCAAATTTTACACTTATATGCAGCATATCCGGTAAATTTGTGCTACCTTCCGGTGAAAGTAAATGAACCGCTTAAAAAACTGTCTATGAGTTTTATAATACTACATACAGTTTCTTATAACATCCTTTTAATGAAAAAGGTAATTACAAATAAAGGAAGATGGATCTATATTTCACATTTCAATTTATGAATAACAGAGTTTGAGTCGTTTGAATTTTGTTTTTCCATGATTTTTGTCTCTAAAAACCCGGGTGTCGCCTTTCGGCATCTTCAGGCATTTAAACGCACGAATGTACTTGAACTGACGCGTAGTTAACAGTTTGTATCGTTGGCTTGCGTGCCAGACCGCCCGGGTTCGATTCCCGTTACGAGTGGATTTTTTCAATCGATAAATCTGTTCAAAGGTACTGGTGTTTGTGTTGTTAATCCCTTCCCACCTAACCGATCCCAAAGAGCGACGCATAGTGACATCAATTAGCTAATCACTAGTCCTGTCCTAGTCCCCGTATCCTTTCCATCCATACTCTCTTCGAAAAAGAGAGGTTGAGCAGTTCTCGTAAAAAAAAAACATTTGTTAGAGATAAATTCCGTGAGGAGTCCATATGCTCCAAGTTGGGAGCGGACATAGTAAAAAAAATCGATTATATACAAAAATTAAAGAAGAACTAAATTACATTGCTATTAAAATGTAAATTATTGCGGGCCGCAGGTTGTGCATCACTGCTGTAGAGTTTTACATGATCAAATAGTAAACTTTTCAAAATCTCAGTTTACTTTTTTTCATTTATACGTATGTTGTGTATTTCGGGTTCAAGCAATACTATTAACCTCTAATGGGAAAAACATTATTCAAATTGTTATTTAAATATCAGATATCCGGCTACAAATTTCACATCCTTTACGCTTTCTTCAGATAGCATCTTAAGCGGCCTTAAGATGCTTTATCTTCAACAGTAGATCTGGCGTAATCATCTTGATAATTATACGTTTCTGTTAAATAAACTTAATAAACGAATCAATTAAAGCGAATACAAGTCGTGATGTTATTTATAAAAATTTCCCATGTTCACTATTAAAGATGTACACTAATTTAATACTTATATATCAGAATTAGTATTGTGATATATTTACTTTATTTACCTTGAATAGGTTGTTACTAGGGACTCCAATTACTCGACATCTCAACTACTCGAGTATCGAGTAGTAAAATTTTAAAATACTCGAGTATGCTCGAGTAGTTTTAGATATACCAAAAGATATATTATTTGTTAAAATTTTTGTATATCAATAGATGATTAACAAATAAATAAGCTTATTTTAATTCATTAATACATTTATTTCAATTTATGAAACCATTATTTTAAAAATAATATATTATGAAACGTCTCATATTTTAATTTTGCTTAAGTTTTGCTTTTTTACTCGCGCAGTAGAAAAAACTCTCTGTTGCTGTGGACATCGGTTTAAAAGTTAACAATCAATTAAATAGTGATATCTAGTTTTTCTGTCCGCTGCTTAAAACAAAATAAAATTTGGAAATACACCTTCATTTATAACTTACGAGTATTACTCGAGTATTTTCAAATTACTCGAGTATCGAGGACTTGATACTCAATTGAAGTCTCTAGTTGTTACTGACATTTCGGCAAAAAAAAGTCGAAAAAGCTTGTAAGGTGTTCACTGTCAATACTTGGTGGAATGGCATTATAATAAAAATAATAACACATTTTTAGTACTTATTCCACATACATTTATTGGGCCGGTAGGTTCTTGTTTAACGTTTGTATTTATAAATATCACTGTTTCGTTGTATTTCTTATCAGTTGATAGTGTACGCCATGAGCGAAACCGGTCCTGACCCAATATTTTTTTTTTTGTGGAATAAGTACTAAAAATGTGTTTTTATGTTTATTATGAAAAGCTTTTATTTACCGCATTCTTTCATATATAATATATGAATTTCAGAATTATCTACGGTTGAATTACGGATTTAGCAGAATTCCAAAGTTCATCTTTACACTTTTTTTGCTAAATTTAATTGACAAAGTTCTAAGATTTTGAAAAAATATGCTCAAAATAAGTAATTTATAAATTTGAAATATTTTTACCATTTCTTTTTATCTGAAACATTCTTAAAAAATAGCTTTGTATTTTTGTTCTACCTTGTCAGAACTAGTTATCAATATAGCTATCAATTATATATTTAATAATTTTTGTAGAACTTAAATACTTGACTATTTTTGCATCGTGTTTTAATGAAATTCTACCAAGTAAATGCTAATTCAATCAAGTAATATTTAGTTGTATCGTAAACATATCTCATAATATTTGTGGAACTATGTATGATACAATGAAATTATTTTCAACGTGTTATAATGTTTTAAATTTAATTAAGTAAATTTCAATTCAATCAACTAATATTTGGTTGTATCGTCAACATATACATATTATAATTTTTGTGTAACTAAGATGCACTGCTACTATTCTAACTGTGCTACAATAGAGTTCCACCGATTAAATGCCAATTCAATCAAGTCAAATCTGTAGCTGTATCTGTAAATCATACAAATAATTATTTGAAAGCTGATTTAAAGAATGCAATATTTAGTGAAATATCATATCTTCGGGACTTCAAACTTCATAAGTATCATTATTTAAACCAATTAAAAAAAAAACCGTTGATCGACGAGTTCTTTATGGCAATTTGGCAGGTTTTACGAAGGTTACTTGCCAATATTTATCGTATATAGCCAATATTCATAATTAGGGAAGTACAATATTGATTTCAAAAATAATATTTCATATAAATCAATCGGTTTACTAAATGGCAAATCCATTATGACCCGGATGCTTTTAAAGGTAAGCATGTGTTTTTATTATTAAGAAAAAACATGTGTGTTATTAGTTAAAATTAAAATTGGATAATGCATTCAAGAGCAGATATATGTATGAAATTCAAAGTTAATGACCGTGTAGAATAGTATCTCTTGTTGATTTTTTGTCTCTTTTTTAACTTACCTATTGTGCAGGAATAGTTCAACCTTTTCTTTTAGAATTTATTACATGATAATTTGCTAACGCCGTTCACGAAAATTGTAATATGCGTCGATGGTCATAATAGCCTAACTTCTAAGATGATAACTTTAAAATCTAAGTGGAAAGGCATTATATTTATATAAATAAAACACATTATTTTGCACTACTTCGAAATGTATATATTTCATAATATATATAATACATATTGCGATAATATGTAATTATCATAGTTTGCTACGGTCAGAAAGCTGAACAATGAATGAAATTAATTCTATTATTTAAATGATTTGATTTTTAAAATTTTCGATGAGTTTCTATTGACCTGGTTTCCCCTGTCGGCATACCTATTCGGTTATTTCAAGTGAACTCATGGAAACTGATGGAAAGGTAGAAAAATTGAAAAAGTGCCTTAAGTCGAAATCTTTTATTGATTCAATTAATGTTTCAATTTCAATTGAAAACCATATAAGTTTCTATGTATCTTGTGGAAACATCAATTAGCTGTCATAGAAACAGAAATAATATGTGATCATTTTCCAAATTGTAATAAAATTAATTAAGTATTTCGACTGAGGGTGCTTGATGGAATTTCAATATCAAATTTGAATTTTGTACTTTTCCATGAGTTTTGTCGCTAACGACCCGGGTTTCGCCTTTCGGCATCTTCAGGCATTCCAAGTGCACGGATGTACTTGAACTGACTTGCCGAAAGGCGAAACCCGGGTCGTTAGCGACAAAACTCATGGAAAAGTACAAAATTCAAAAATGTAATAAAATTGTTGTAATGTACCAAAATCGCAAATTTTTAGTTTGTTGTTATTGCATTGTGAAAAAAATGAAAACATTAGATGATAAAAATACATTGGATATTGGCAAGTGACAGTCAACACCTTAAAAGCTATCTTTTTCATACGGTCATTTATTTGCAAATAACGTAAACACAAATAGTATCAATTGTAGAGTGAGATTATTTCTAACTAAAATTTGATTTACCACCGCATTCCAATGAAAAATCAAATACGTTTTATGAAGGGTTCGAAAAAAAATTCAAATAAAACAAACGAGCGTCACTTCCCGCAATATTCCCTTAACTGTTAAATTCTAATTCAAATTCGCGCCGGCGCAAAAAAACCGACCGGTCCAGCGATTGAATAACATAACGGGTAATTAATTAAATTGTAATGTATACACGTCGGTTCATTCATTTCGGACGAAGCGCCCGGAGTTTCTTAACAGCTCTCGTTAACGTCTTTTTTGGTTCATTTGATTCACACGTAATTAGGCAGGCGCTGGCGACTCGACGGCCGGAGAGACTTGCGCACAACTTCACAGGAAAAGGAAGTGAATGAATCTTCGTTCGAATTTTAAATCACAATGCTAGTATCAATCGTGTAATTACATACATCATCAACTAGAAGATAACAACAAACTCATTAGGCGTGTTTTATAAAATTAATATTGTGCTTAACGGCACAATGAAAAGTAATTGTTATAAACACATTCGTTTAGTGGCGGTTACTTTCGGAAGTTCATTTTAGTATAAAATAACTTTATTCCACATATTGTGCTACTATTTGTGGCTCGTGTTTCGCCTCTTTGAGATACATCTTCGCACTTAATCTCGCAAAGGTTATTTAAGTAATATAAATAATTTTGTAATGGTAACGTCATTATTAGCGTAGTTATTGTTTGTTTGTTTCTATCCTCCCTTCCTTGCTTCCCGTTAAAAGGAAAAATCACAAATTTGGTTCCAATAGGACGGCGCTTCGTGTCACGTAGCACATGCCGCGATGGACATTCAAAATGCATTTCCCAAAAACGACACCGGCCAAAAGGTCCGACTCCTACTCCAAAGTTCTGTTCATAACTCATGTTCGTGAAAATATGGACACCCGACCTCTGACTTACCGAAGTTATTGGCCTTTTCTTTGTTATATTTTTTAAATCCAGCAGATTACATTATTAAGAACTAATCGACACGGAAATGATTTTTTGTCAGACTCAGCGCAACAAATATTTGTCTCATTTTTTGTTCGTTATTTTCATAGCTAATTTGGAGTAATTTAGAAAATATCCGGCAAGCTTAAAAAATATATAATGTCTAAATGATGTTGGTGTTTCGTAACATTGTATTATTTTGTTTTAAGCCGTTGTTGTTAAAAGTGCATATTATGGTATTCAAAATCACTCTTCTGCTCGTAAATAGTTTGACATAGTTCGCTATTTTTATAAAAAACTGCAATCAAAAACTATTTTTAATTGATACGGGGTAAGTTGAGTTTATTTATATGGATTACAGTTTTAGACAGGAAAAAATACTGAAGAAAAATTTCAGAAAGAGTTATTGGGAAAGTTTTCCTTGTTGAAATTGTAGTTTAAAAAACAAAGTCTTCTTTCAGAACTCATACAATAATCAGTAATATTCTTTAGATTTAATCATTTTGATTCCACATTTTATAATAATCCACAAGAACTCAAAGAGTAAAGTCTCTAAAACATTATATTATAAGCCAGTATGTATAAATTTTTTTGAACTTAGCTCGAGAGGATTGGGATTCTGTCCCGTGACCATATATCCATAATTTACCAAACTTTACACGAGTTGATTAGTCTTGGACCAATTCGGCCCAATAATGCAGAGGTCACCAAAATTTTTGAGGAACGGGCCGGATTGAATTATTTTAAACTTGGGGGCCAGCCAGATCGCAAATATATTCTTGTTGGAAGCCAATAAGAATATTAATTTATACGTGCTTACAAAATTATGTAAACGTAGACAAAAACAAGCACATTGTTTTGTTGATTTATTACATTTTTGAGTTCCTCCTGTTTTTTCCTTCGCAAATTTTCATGAAATTTGTCATATTTCGTCGCATATTTAGATTTATTTAAAATTTTATTCTTTAGGCAATAAAAATTCACTAATTGACCACAGCTCATTTAATTCGCGACACTCTAGCTTCTATTTCTAAGACATTATAACATTAAGGGACTGAAATTAAAAAAAGTGCGATTGAAATTTCAGAAATTTCAAAATTCAAAATCTGCACATTCTGTTTATATTGTTTTATTTTACTTGCACTATTTTCTGAAAATTTCAATGCATGATAATATCCAAGATATGCCAGCACCTGGTTGCCTCAAACCTTTAATATTTCACTTCTTTCACTTTGGGTCCATCACCTGTATCTTCTCTTATCCCAATAGATGATTTGAAATATTTAATTGTCTTTTTGTTGTTAGATTCACAAACAAATCATGAAATTTTATAAAATTTCCTACATAAATAATTTATAAAGGTACAAAAATCAGGAAATTTTTGAGGCCCGCGGGCCGTAGCTTACTGGCCGCTGCAAATGGAGTACGTTCCCTTGTTGAATTTTTGATGAAACGTTTGCTTCTACTTTAAAAATGTTTTTCTTCCTATCGTATAGAATAATATTACATATCCCTATAACTTTTGCGCCAATTTCAGTTCAACTCACCAGTGAAATACTCAACCGCGCATTGTCAATTATGACTGGCAGTCGATTAATGCTAGAGTCTGTACAGCGGGGTATAATTAATTAGCAGCCTGCGAGGTGGGCGGGGGCGAAATTGGTCGAAGCACAACGCGTTCCCCGTGCACTTTACAAAAGTGCTTACGAATGCATTTTAATTCTTTATTACGTACTCACTCACCCATTTAGGTCACATGTTGGTTTTCTCACAGCCTTATCTCCGGCTAATTGTTCATGTGATTACTAATCACGTTACTTTTTTTTATTATTATTAATGCACCACTTTGTTTGAGCGATATTCTTTAACCTGTTAGGTGCCGGTAGGATTAGTACGGCCGTGCATGGAGGGCCGTGATTTTCAAAAAACAAAACCTAACAAATATATACTTTTTAGACATATTTTCATAATTCATCACAAACACTTAATCATTTATTTAAAAACCACACCGACAAACATTTCACAAACCTTCAGGGTAGTCACTCACTCAAAAAAATACGAGAACGTGACTTTAAATCGGAACTTATCCATAATGAATTTAATCTCAAATGTAAATAAAAAATACGTTAAAAATTCTTAAAGCAAATTAATAGTCTTCCACTGAGTGGTATGTCTCAAAACAAGGTTTTACGCATACCCTGTTAGCGACACATTTCAACACAACAAAACAGCTCTTTTTAAAATCGATATATTATAGATTACCATACAATATCTTCAAAGTTTAAGTATTACATCACGATTCCAAGAAATGTCACTATAAGCACGATATTTTAAAATTGTTATAAACGTTGTTCGTGGCCTGTAACTTTTACCACTCTGCAGGCCACGGAGTCTGGCCGGAAAGATTCTGATGGGCAGCTTCATGGGCCAGGGATTTTCAATAAATACAGTGGAACACTGCAACATGCTTTATTAACCAACATTTTATGATTTAAATCTACAGTTCGTTCATATATCTTCTCGGAAAAAAGGTGACTCACTTAACCAAGAATATGTATTTTTTAAATTGATAATTTTTTTAAATCACAGTCGCTTACCAATCATGAGAAAATTTGGCCAGAGTGCAAAAGGTTATCACGTCTCAAGTACTGCGTGTAAACACGCGCATTTTATATGGCCGGCCCTACGAGCACGGAATTGTTTGGCGTGTAAACACGGCCGTGGCATCGAAGAGATTAATTAATTATTACGAAGCCGTGGAAGACATTATTGGTAATTAGTGCGGTCATAATCGGTAAGAAAAAAAAATGTTGCGAAAGGTAAATAGAAATCGGCCACATTTTGCCGAATTCGGTGCAAGAGATTTATGGATATCACTTTTTTGCGAACGGGTTTATTATGATTGCGAAATCGTTCCATTTTCAAATCCAGTACGCGTCTGGTACCTTAAAGAAATTCGAATGATATTTATTTTTGCAATTTGAATTTAGCAACATACATTTGCAAATTTTCTTTTAAATTTAAAAAAAATTAATGATGATCATAAACCAAATTCTGCTCGTCCCGAGACTCGAACCTGGCCAGTCCGTCACGGAAGCTAACGACGTTGACCACTGAACCACAAACGGTATTGGTATAACACACTGAAAAAATATTATTCAAAACCAGTTGCTACCATTATTAGTTACCTATGTTTATGTTTACAAGCATAAAACATTATTTAACAATAGTTTTTTTCCAGGGCTGTGGAGTAGTTAAAAAAATCCTACCTTTCCTTTTTATGTGTATTCAATTAAATATCAGTCAAAAAATCCGGCCTATAGACAAATTTTACATATTATATTCAAAATAGAAAGTTCAAACTTTTCGAAATTTCCGACTACGAGTACGACTCCGGCCAAAACGCCGCGACGACCCCGAGTCCGTTCAAAAAACCCCGACTTCACAGCCCTGGCTTTTTCATAACTCTAGTGAAGAATCGAGTTTATGCAGATCCTCATATAAATTAACATTTTTTTAAAGCTGGGAAGTTAACCTTGGTTGCAATCAAGTCAGCGTGGCCTGTTGGACCCGTGTGAGGACGGACGGCAGCAAAAAGCTCTGGTCGTATGGAATTCATCTGGGGGCAGGCCTGATAGAACGTGATTAGCGTCCTGTTGGGCGTGCCCACTAGTGCAATCCGGTCTTAAAACCTACTTGCTATGATTGTTATATGTGGGAGGATGTGAATATATACATACTGAGTTTTGATTCTTAATCACCATCCTAGCTTCCGCCAATACAGCACTATTGATACGATCTCTAACTGCTATTATCACAAGATTCTTAAGTCATTGATTGAATTGACATTTACTTGGTAGAACTCCATTATAACCCGGTCAAAAAATATCAATGTTTTATATTTAAGTTTTTCAAAAATTATACAATATATCAGGGCTGTGGAGTCGGTAAAAAAAAGTTCGAATCCGATTCCAGATTTTACCAAAACCACGACTCCGACTCCAACATTGACCAAAAACACGACTCCGACTCCGACTAAAAAAGTTTAATATTGTCACTTTTGTTTGCCTAATTTTCCTAGTTATGTATATTCAATTAGATATAAACCCTACCTTACCAAAAAAATCCTACCTTTCCTTTTTATGTGTATTCAAATAAATATCAGTCAAAAATCCAGCAAAAATAAAAGTTCAAACTTTCAAAATTTCCGACTCGAGTACGACTCCGGCCAAATCAGCTCCGGGCTCCGACTCCACGACTCCGACTACGACTCCACAGCACTTCAATATACAGTTGATGAACTTTTTATCATTACATAGATTAGACCAGGGGTTCTTAACCGCGGGCACAATTGCGCCCCCGAAGCTATTATCGTGCGCCCTTTACAACGTTTCAAATAACGAAAAAACCAAATTGTATCTGAATTGTATTTTATTTATTGAAATTATTTTTATTTTTTAAAGGTAAATTAAAAAAATATTGCCTGAATTTAACACATATGTGTGTCAAGTTTCCAGGAAACAATGATAAGAATTAATAAATATGTACTAGGGACATAAGATTTTTTACAAAAAAAAAATTGGTCACTATTCTCCTCAATCTCAAATGCGCCCGGAGTCGCAATAAGGTTAAGAACCACTGGATTCGACTATTAAGTATAAAACAAATATATAATTTTCAAAAGTGGACAATTCCAAAACACTTTTTTTCAACTGCCAGTTTTAAATTAAACTTTTGAGACCTTTTTTATTCACATGGAAAAATTTAATTGTTACACATTATCCGTAATTCCTTAATTTAAAACATATGTTTTAAATATTGATAGTAAACACAAATTTATGAGGAAAAAGTAATGAAAATATCTCACATTTTCAGTTTTTCAACAAATGGATTTGTCCACTTTTGAAAATTAGCTCCTCATATCGGCATTTCTCAACTCCCTCCAACACCCATCCAATCTTTGAAAAACCACGTAGCGAGAGCGATCAGTTAACCACCAATCCCGTCTTAGTTCTATCCTCTCCTTCACTACCCTCTTAAAAAAAATTAAAGGAATTTTTTTGCGGAAATACATTCCATTGGTTACCAATATGTTCCACATTGGGAGCGCACATGGTAAAAAAAAGAACAAAGCAGTAACACACTCGTTGGTATTTATTGAAAGTCGAATATTTGTATGATAAAAAGTTCCAATGAGGGCGTAATCCGAAATAACTATCAACTATATATGATTAAAAAAATATAACACATGTTCTTTTCTACTTACAATTAAGATGTGGGATAAGTACTAAAAAGTTGTTTTTTAAATATAATGCCATTCCGACAAATATTGACATTGAACACCTTAAAAGCTAACAATTTTTGTAGAACTTAAATATAATACATTGCTTTTTTTCACCGTGTTAAGTTCTTAAACAAAAATACTGCCGTTATAATTCTTGTAATACTAAGCGGCGTAATTCCTTTTGTGTGACTTAGCTGAAAGGGTGTCAAACTTAAAAATGGACTTATCTTCTTTTCGTTATAAATATGCGACATTACTTGTTTTGTGAGTTAACCGGTTATACTTATTTATAAAATATAACTTTTATTATAAAAGAAGTAATGTACCGTAAATAATTTAATTCTTCAGACAAATCCTATTGTTTTTAAGTCTTGAAAAGAAAATAGTGTTTCCCGAGAATCACCATTCTGAAAGAAAGAAAAGTTTAAAAAAGAATCGTTTACTGTTCAAAAGACAATTTCGCATTCAAGGACTTTCGAGCCTTTTTTATTATTGAGATTTATTCATAAAACTTTAAGAACTTTTTGACTCAAGAATTTTATTCAGTATAACTTTTTAATCTGGAGCCAATTTTCTTTTATGTTATTTGTTAATCTGTTTCATTGTTGAATTGAGCTTTTCAAATATATGCAAATTAATTTAATTTATTTTTTCTTTACAGGTAAGTCCACGACATTTCTTAAAAACCCAGTGGTTTACAACTAGCAGTTTTCGTAAGAATATTTTTAATTTTTAATAACTTCAATTCAGACTTTCTACCAAATGTGTAAAGTGACTATTTTATGAAAAGTTTTTTTGTTATTGTGTTCAAAACATTGTAAAACCCTCTCAATATTTATTTTTTTTCCTTCATGCAACTCCTCAAAAAAATTTGATAAACCGATTGATATCACAGGGTTTGAGTATTTATTAGCATGGTAAATCAAAATACGGAAAAATGTATCACATTATGACTTTACATAAGGCATTCAATCCTATAAATACGGTTTTTGAAATAAGGATAATTTCTAATTAAAATATTTGTCTAACTAAGTTGTACAAATTCGACATAGGATTTGCGCGAATAAAGCTATATTAAAAGAACACTTAAAAACCATCATACATCATAATCTGTATAGATACAAGTTGATGAAAGAATGTTTTTGAAATTACAAAAGTTTACATATAATAAATCCCAAAATAACAACGCCCCAAACAAAACAAAAAAGTATGAAAAAATACGTTACTTTGCATTTTTTGTAATACATTTTTTGTGTTACCAAATAGATACACAACGGAAAAAATGAGAATTGTTCCTCCTCCAATACCGTTATCTCATTTACAAATGTTTATTTTATAGCGAAACTTTGGCATACCTTTGAACATACTTGTAATGTATTTTTGTAATATCATTTACTATGCGACGTCGATAAGATATACTGAATCACGTCATATTCTCACCTAATTGTTGTTATCAGTCAATTATTTGTGGGAAGTCAATGTTATTCATAAAATAAAACATAAGTACTTATTCTAAATCTAAAATAGTATTTTAAGAACTTGTTTTAATCTCTCACTGACCCACTGTGGTATCCTGACTAGGGCTTACAATCTCCGGCCAAAATTTTGATCCCGGAATTCGTAACATATTAGCCATGTTAATTTATGATTTAAAATAAGTTTTATTACTATCTTTTTTATGAATATTATATATTGGTTGTTTATCCATAATTGAAGGGTGAAAATATTTTATTGAAATATTATCGGTCTCGTTCAAATGCGATCTGGGTTTTTGCTGTTGAAAAATCCACAATCATCCGGGATTTTTAAGGATTTTCATGTATTTGGCTCTCATTAAAATGTTTTTTATTACTACAAACGAGCAATAAAATTATCTCCCTAAATGAACTCTAGTTTTGTTTATCCTCCAATTTCATTTCAATGCAATGATTTTTTATATTCGATGCTGTCATCAATGCATAACGCAGAAAATAATTAATTTTTCACGAGCATCCAGTGTTCCAAAGATGACAAGTCTACGTTATTAATAATAATTCGTGTGTGGTTGATAAATAAACCAATCCCAGAAATATCCATAAATATTGTTTTATAATCCCGGGGCTCATCAGGAATTGAAAATATTCGGGTTCCCGGGATTGGAAACCCTGATCCTGACTATAATAAAAAAAAAATCTTTCATTACTTATGAAAATCCTTATATTGTATTAGAATTAATAACACACGTGTCCAGCTTCCGTACCGTTTATGCCTTATTTTAAATCGAACGATGGCGGCTTACATTCTTGAAGTTGTATATTTGTATTTAAACAGCTGCTTACTGTACATTCGTTTACATAATCATAATTCATAATAATTGTCTCCCAGTGCGAAGTTTCACAACATGGCCTGCAGCCGCGGCACGGTTGCAATACCGACTCGAGTTATGCCATCAATACGATACCATATGATGTTATGATGTATGATTTTGTCCATGTCTTGTCCGCTTGGACGTTTATGGCACAGACTTATCATATTACGTACCCTTCCCATTATGGCCATATTTTGCAATGCCGTGTTTTATCTGTCAAATTATTTGCAGACAGTTCGCGGCACACAGCACGAATTTTTTAAGGAACTTGATCTTTTGGATAATGGTACTGCATTCACAGTTATTGTTCTGTTTGAACAATTAATTTATTTCTTGATAAATTTCATATATGAAAAGCATAATTGTAATGAAATTTTGAACGAGATAAAATTGGAAAAAAATTAAACTTTCTTCTTATACTGAATTACTTCCATCACGTAATAAAGATTTTTTACACTATTATTTGCCGTGAACGAGCTATACTTTTCATTTAAAATTCTGATGTTGATTTCATTAATCCTTATGATAAAGAAATGTTAATATTTTTAAGTTTTATTCGAACACTTATCCCATGATAAATTTATATTTGTTGCTACACTATTATTTGCTGTGATATACTCTTCATATAAATTACTGACGCCGACTGCCTGTCCTAATAAAGTCATCAAAAAACGTGACACTCTATTGAAAAAATATCTAGCCGTGAAATGGAGCGTAATACGTTCACGCCCATCAAGCCGAATATGTCCATAACGTTAACTATTCAAGGTTATTTGATTTTCAAAATTCTTTATGATCATAAATGACAGGGTGTATAGTAGGCACAGGCACATAGATAGTGATGAACTGACGCAGATGAAGTATATGATTACCAAACAGGGACAAGTGCCTGCCTATACATCTGTATATATAAATATGCACTTAATTGAAAATAAATTGCCAAAATGCTCGACTAAGCTCTAATTATGTGTCCCTAATGGACACATAATTGAAATCCAATAAATTGATTGAATTGACATTTACTTGGTAGATTACAATTCTAAAACTGAAAATTGTGCAATGTATTTTAGTTCGATTAATATTTTAAGATATATAGTTAATAGCTGTTTCTTATAGTATATTTAACGACGACCAATATTTGGTCTGACGAGGACGTTAGTCGAATAGCTATCAACTTTATATCTTTTAATTTTTGTAGAACTAAAAAATATATTGCTATTTACTCACCGTGATATCCAATCAGCTTTTTGTGCACTTATTTATTTTTTTGTTAAAAGTTTGCAATTAACCAACTCCTACTAAGTACTGTGACGTTTTATAGACAGTCCGAATCCTTGAGTGTATCGCTGCATATTTTTCTCGCGGTTCTTCTATCTTGTAGATTAGTCTGACCGATTTCGTTAATAAATTTATTTTACTACTCAGATGACGTTTCCGCAATTCATTATGTCAGCGAATGATATTTTTTATCGGCCAAATAATATAAATACCTTATTAGCAAACGTGCGCCTAAATATGAGTATGGTATACCAAATACCAGAAAAAGATCACACGATACCAGCTATGATGCCATAATGGTATAATAGTTTTGCGATAAAACGATTCTATTATGGCTAGTGATTGCAACTTCGAATTGTGGTTTCGATATTTGAAAATTAAATCTCGGGATTGTATCGTGTGCCAACAGTTGACAAAAGACGCATTATCTCGCCCACATTTTCTTGGAAATACTTTAAATATGCACTATCTCGATTCTGTGGCTGAGTTGTCAATGCTATTGGGATTTCGTCCGCGTCACTGTCAAGTCATAAGTTCGAATCCCGGTAACATTCATACATTGATTTTTGGAAATGAACAGCAGTGTTTATTGAGCCCAGTGATGCATAACCTGTGCCCCACAATTTTTCTTCAAAACTTATAACGGTCGGTGGAAAAACAATATAAAAAAAAAGATTGTCAATTCTTACACGAAAATTAACGATAGTTTAATCACTTTTTACTCATGTGGCGTTTGAGCAATCTGAAAATTTAAAAGCTGACCCTTCTGCTTAAAAGGTTGTGCATCACTGATTTAGCTGGCATAATTGTATTAAAAGAAGCCCTCCCTCTCCAAAGTGACTAATTTTTACTAAGAGGCACTCGGATACACTTTCGCAAAAAAATAAAGCGGCGGTCTCACAGGGGCATAAATACTATCAGCTTCTTCATATATTATACAATGATGCATTCGAATTCGTCAGCGCGCCCAAATGTCAAAAATATTATATACCCTCACGTATTTTTGTGCCTCATTATAAAACACTGGTCCACGAAGTATTCATAACTGTGAGTAGAGAGGGCGATTTGATAACTCCTTGTCCTTTCTTATATGTATTTCATTTACATATATACAACAAATGGTTGGTAAGGGAAATTAAGATAATAAACACTTGTTAAATTCTTGGAGTAGCTATCCTAAGCCTTTATTATTACTCCATCACGATATTAATTATTATCTACCAGGCCCACCTTCACCTTACTTGTAGATATATTATTCCAGAGGCGTGCGTTTTGTAAATCGATTAATATCTTCTGCAATCTTTTTATTTTTGAGATAAATTTTGAAACATTTTGAGATTTAAAAGTTGCACGAGTCCTGTAAAAAGGAAAAATATCAAACTCTTTTCTGTAATGTATGTTATGAGAATTAAATTCAATTTTTACCTCAGTAATTTGGCGCAGTGGCCAACGTCGTTGGCTTGCGTGACGGACTTCACGGGCTCGAATCTCGGTACGAGCAGCATTTACCAGTGGATACACGGGTGTTTGTGTTGTCTAAAAATTCCGTCCCACCTATCCGATCTTATAAGCGGGGCGTAACGACAACCACTAGCTAACCACGAGTCCTTTCATCGTCCTCCTACCCTTTCAATCCATACTCTCTGGGGACAAGAGAGGTTGAGCAACTGAATTACAAGCAGTCCTACCTTCCAGCAGAAAAACATATGTTGAGATAAACCCCGTAAATAGTCCATATGCTCCACATTGAGAGAGGATATGGCTTAACCTTTAAAGGAGTGAATAGATATAAAATTTTAAAAAAACTTTGATTATTCCACGTATTGTGCTACTAACTGTGACACGTGTTTCGCCTCTTTCAGAGGCATCTTCAGACTTACTATCGCAAAGTTTGCTTAAGTAATGAAGCAAAATTGATTCAAACATTTTAAATTGTGAAATTACAAAATGGATTTCGGGTTTTTTCCGTGGAATACGTGGAATAATCAAAGTTATTTTAAATTTTATATTAAAATGAACTTCCACAAAGTTACCGCCGAAACCATCGAAAGAGTGAATAGATGTTTATACAAAATTTAATTCAACATTATCATGCTTTATTACTTCAGCAAACTTTGCTATAGTATGTCCAAATATGCCTCTGAAAGAGGTGAAACACGTGTCTAAATTGATAACACAATACTTGGAATAATCAAAGTTATTTTTAATTTTATATTGAACTAGTATTCGAACCCGGCTTCGCTCGACCAGTTTGGGGTTATGTTCACCTCGGCGCGTAAATTCAGACGGGCCAAGTTGAAACAACTTTTTTCAAAATTCAAAGGTCAAGGTCAATTAAAATGGAATTAAATTAAACATTTCAGACTGGCATTGACATTTCACAGCCCCTTTCATATATTGACAGCCCCATTCTCGCCCATTAAAATGTCCAAATTCAAGGAAAAAATCTAATTTGCTGTCAAAGAAATGTCAAATAATACCTTCACGTAAATAATAAACATTATTATATTAATAAAAGCCGCCGGGAAAAGTGCAGTAGAAGACTAATTTATTCATATTTGTTTTTATGGCAACTTAATGACCAACAATGCAAAAGGGAATTACAGACCCACAGACATACATACGCCGTTTCGGTTTTATATATAAGATATTGAATCTAATTCATTCTACTGTGTTTAACCAAAAGTACGTCCATACTCCTTCAAAGGTTAAAAAAACGTCTAAATATAAAGAATACAAACCTGGAATAATTAAGTCATACACATAAATTTATATTGTATTAAAATGATTTTATTTATATTCATTTTGATACCGTCGCTCCGTGTGGTTGTTATTATAGCGGTTGTTTTTCAATACATTTCAGTATACAATTTTAGAACGTCACTGCACAATTTCAATATTCCAGACTCCTCATTTCAGATTGCCGAAGATTATCATTAAACTTACATATGTCCATCGCTGTATTATAAAACAATGGAGCTATTAATGAAATTATCCAATAAAGTGTTATACTTCTTTAATTGAGTTCGATCAACCGGAGATTATTATTAAATGGAAAATTCTTCATAATAAATACTTCGACCGTTCATACAAAATAACCATAAGTCACATTTCGTATTTTTGGGACCGTAAAGAAAGGTTTACACAAATACACTTGATCTTCTTTTTGATCTGTTTTTTTTGCTTTGACACGTTATTAAAAAATCTCAAATGAGTCAAATTACGTATGTATGTATGTGCATATTCATAAAAAAATTGCGCTGCATTGTCACCAAAATATTCAAGAAACAATAATATTATCTAAGATACTCGCGAAGATGTGTCTCCATTAAATATATTCAGCGATCAGAGTGATTTTTCGCCAGCCTTTTGGTGTGAAAAAGACAAATGTATTTAGTGTTTCACACCAACTATAATTCTAAACATTTTTTTATTAAAGATTAAATGTACAACAACTTAAAGCCGTCCAACTATACACCTAAACCTTTTTTGTGCGGTAGATGAGTTCCGCGGAAAATCGCACAAAAAACTATGAATTCATTTGGGAACATTATATGTACAAAGACGCACGTTTCAAGGTCATATTGTAATAAACAGGTGAAACACTGGATTTTTCACGTACTCCGTAAGATACTCCTCCATTTAAGAAATATTTCCAGCGATGAGAATGATTTTTCGCCAGTCCTTTTGATGTGAAGAAGACAGATGTATCAATTGGTTCACAACAACAAGAATTCTAAGCAATTCTCTATTATGGACGATTAAAGTTGAAATAGACAATAACTATAGCCGTCCAACTCTATAGCAGTCACCTTATTATAATTCTTTCAAATAAGGTTTTCAAAACTATAAAAATGTCGTTAATTAGTAAAAAACATCGTACAAATTGTTAGTACGTGAATTGTTAATATGTTCCACCGTGCGTACATTAAGTAAGTATACAAAGTTCCCCGTAAATAATAATTTGTAATTACTGGTCCACAGTCCGAGTACGTGCTATTTATTTTACCTTTACAGTTACCGGAGCATAATGAAAACGTGCGGTCATTATTACAACGTATTTGTAGTTAGCCTGTACCTCGGTCCAAAATACAGACTCCGTTTATTTCATTTAACTGTACCACACGGGTACACATATAATGAGGTACATCACTCCGGTTTTATCTCGGTAAGAATCGTGATGCCACATCGTGCTTATGCAATGTTCAGCTGGAACACCTAAACTGTTGATTGATGAATCATTCTAAATTTCACTGCAACTAGTACCCGGGTAACGACTCTTTCAAAATAACTAGTTTTATCCCGTTATAAGAATTATGATACATTCAAAAGTTCACTATTATTTTTTGGTCCTTTAACCGTTTTCAACCATCGATGAAAGTTCCGATTAACTACCCGGGAAATCATTTAACACTAACTTTATTTGATATTTCAATTACAATTCTAATCTTGTATGACACTCCAATGCGATATATATATTTTTTTAAACCATATCCGCTCCCAACTTCGTTATAGACTCCTCACGGAGTTAATCTCAATGTATGTTTTTTCTACGAGAACTGCTCGTTATTCAGTTGTTCAACCTCTCTGTTTCGAAGAGAGTAGGGATGGAAAGAATTCGAAGACTAGGACAGGACTAGTGATTAGCTAATCGTTGTCACTATGCGCCGCTCTTTAGACAATAACTATATATAACTATATATTTATATATAGTTATATATATGTAAATAACTATATATTTTCTACGAGAACTGCTCGTTATTCAGTTGTTCAACCTCTCTGTTTCGAAGAGAGCAGGAATGGAAAGAATTTGAGGACTAGGACAGGACTAGTGATTAGCTAATCGTTGTTACTATGCGCCGCTCTTTGGGATCGTAAAGGTGGGAAGGGATCTTCAACAACACAAACACCCATGCCTTTGAACAGATTTATCGACCGAAAAATCCGCTCGTACCGGGAATCGAACCCGGGTGGTCCGGCACGCAACAACGTTGACACTGTATATATATCTCAGTTTTTTATTTGTACATTCTGGTCTATATCAGGACTTTTTTAAAATAACGGGTTGACCTTATGAGACGCTGTTGAGACTTGAAAATAGTGTGTGGTAGGATAATTAAAACAAACAAATTATAAATACATCTGATCATCTCCAATTGTTCATATTTCACGGGTTACTTATGCCTAAATCATTTTTAACAAAAAACTTGTTGCAATCCATTAGTGGCCGACAAAAAAGTCCATATGGGTCGCAGGTTTCCGACACCTGGCCAAGATCGTTAGACGCTACACCACTGTCATCGAAAGCAGGAAATATGACAACTATTTTTGACAAACGAGCACTTTTTTACACTTAACTACATTTTTCTTACATATCTAAATGTACTAAATTATCTATCGGTTTGCATTATTTCATTTTAATTACCGTGCGTGCCAGGGATTAATAAACAACTTCCAAATACTATTTACCACATTGCACGCTATCTTGTTTTTTGATTTATTTTGTTTTGGCTTTGCTTAGATAAACTGTTTTCGTAATTACTATGCGTCAATTCTCATCGTCGAGTGGAACCGATTGAGATTTTTCAAGCGGTGTGTTATTTAACAGCGAAAGAAAATAACAGTTAACACGATAATGATGTTATGATATCTGACAGCTTTTTTTTTTTTAAATTGTCTTAATCAATTAAAATTTTGAATTTCAAATGATGTACAACTCATTTACTTACATATTTTTGTAAAGGGTCTTTTTATATTGACGCTTAGTTTTGAAATGTAAATAAAACAAGTTGTTTGTGAGATTTCGACTAAATGTTAATTTCATTTGTAAGTATATTTTACGGCATTAAATATGGAATATAGCATCAAATGTCTGCCAATAGCCATTCATTATAAAATGGGCCATGTCGCTAAAGTTGATTTTTTTGACAAATTTGGGTAAACTTCCAACTGCTCCAGAACCCAATCAGGCGTTGTCTGTGGTCGTTTACCTGAAGTTCCTTGGTTAGTTGGATTTTATACGGGTGCAGACATAAGGCCCGATTCAAAATTCGCCAAGTTGAAGTCGCAGAAAAGCCAAGTTCTTGTGAACAACGAGAAATAAGCTGCCTTGGGTTTTCCTGTACACTTTCACACACAGCAGCAATGTTTTCACCAGATATTGTATTTTGATGACGCACAGGTAGGTGTTGGCCGATTATTTACCAAACTGGTTGACTCAAATTTGGCCACTAAACAATGAATAATCTACTCAGCAGGACAAAGTAACATATTTTGAGCGTCCCTATTGAAATACCCTTTATATTTAGAAAAATCAAAAGTGAGATCCTCAATCAATTCTTGACGATGTAAGCAAATGGCCAATGTCTATGGCGTTCGTCTTGTTCAGTTTTGTGGTCCATGGGCTTGAATTCTCGTAGGGACGATTTCATTAATTGCTTTGTGTTCAAATATCCCATAATAATTTCTTTTTTATTCTCAAACAATAAGTTTAAATGGGTAACAAGCAGATCTCGCAGAAAAATTATAATAAGATACCTCTAAAAGGAAGCCATAAGCATAGAATTAAGAGATAAATTTGATTTTAAAAGTTACTGCTTTTAATCGTTTGTACTTGAGTTGTATCGCTTATGACGCTGGTTTCGCCTTTCGGCATCTTCAGGCATTTGGCACTACACGGATGGGCAGTTCAAGTTCATTCGTGTCCTTAAAATGCCTTAAGATGCCGAAATGCGAAACCGCTGTCGTAAGTGACAAAACTGGAAATGTTCAAAATTCAAACGATTAAAAATTGTAATTTTCCTCGAGTTATATCGTTGATGACCCGTGCTTCCACTTTCGGCACCTTCGGGCATTTGTCCAGCTCAAGTTCATTCGTGCACTTGAAATACCTGATGATGCCGAAAAGCGAGACCCGGGTCGTAATTTACGACTCGTAAGGAACAAAACTGGTGGAAAAGTACAAAATTCAAACGATTCAAGTTTTCAAAACAATCATAATTGATGTAATGCAAATTCTTATTCTGAAAGATAAATAGCTTAGTTCAACAGTTTAAATAAATAGATAGATTGGAAAACAATCGATAAATTTTTTGACTTCTCATTTCATGGCACTCGCTGCCTATTTGAGATTCACCTCTTTTTCTTTTATGTATGAAAATCATCCAGTAATAGATAAAACGTGTTATATCGTAGTTAAGCTGCTCGTAGAATACTGTAATTCCGTTCCTTTTGTAGTGTTACTTGGGAACGCCGCGATGATCTTCAATACAGAAGCTTAATTTTTTGATGACCTTCGTATTCGTGTTTCACTTACTTCGGATAATAACAGCTGACCATGGTGGGAATATCGCTCGGAGTAACGGGCTGACCTCTGCAGTCGTTCTTTATAGTTTTTCTTTGTATAGGGTTACTCGCGCTTTGTTGGCTTAATGGAAAAGTGTCAGATACTATACAACCATAGAAAGTCATCTTCATTATGAGTGGAAGCAAAAAAATGATGAATAAACGAATAATTGAGGCCACATAACCTAAGAAAAATACGTTCATTGAAATCATTTCACATTATATGTAATGATAAATATCTTTCAAGCTTAACCGTATATCATAGAAATTAATTAAACCGATATAATCGATTCTTTTATAACCAATTTCGTTGATAAATACAGGCCGACGTCAACTTTAATCTGTATCGTAAGGGGCGTATTAGCGCCAAAGTTCTCCCTGTCTCCTTCTTCTGTAAATGTGCATTCCCTTCCCATCGTTGTTGACAGAAGAGCCCGATCGCTGTAGTGGTGAGCAATCCATAGTGAAGTCAGTTCATGTGATCAGCTTACTTAATGAAAATGTATGCGAATGTTAAATTTTAGAATGAAAAAGAATGTAAAATCTTATATATAAAACCGAAACGGCGTATGTATGTATGTGGGTCTGTAATTCCCTTTTGCATTGTTGTTGTCAAAAACAACCGCTATAATAAAAACCACACGGAACTGACGGTATCAAATTGAATATAAATAAAATCATTTTAAAACAATATAAATTTATGTGTATAACTTAATTATTCCAGGTTTGTATTCTTTATATTTAGACGTTTTTTTAACCTTTGAAGGAGTATGGACGTACTTTTGGTTAAACACAGTAGAATGAATTCAATTCAATATCTTATATATAAAACCGAAACGGCGTATGTATGTCTGTGGGTCTGTAATTCCCTTTTGCATTCTTGGTCATTAAGTTGCCATTAAAACGAATATGAAAGAAAATATGTTTGAATTTTTATCGGCGAAGACATTTAGTCAAAATGTAATAAATTAGTCTTCTACCAACTTTTACCGACTTTTATTAATATAATAATGTTTATTATTTACGTGAAGGTATTATTTGACATTCCTTTAACAGCAAAATAGATTTTTTCCTTGAATTTGGACATTTTAATGGGCGAGGATGGGGCTGTCATCAAATTAAATAAAGTTTGTGATTTTATTTTAACTCTATTTTGGATATATTGATTGAGTGGGCATTTACTTGGTAGAACTCCATTATAATACGGAAAGAAAAATAACAATGTATTTTAATTCTATATAAATTATTTTATATATTTGTTGATAGCTATTTCGGCTTACGCCTTCGTCAGAACTATGTTTAAAACGTGTATTAGAGATAGCTTATATACCCTTTGCTAGACAGGGTGCCTCCTACATAATCTCTTTCTGTTGAAACCATACCTACGTCACATGAAAGAATTTAAATAAGTTTGATTTATTGGTCTAAAGTAATGGTGGGAAACAATAATTTGGGTATTTTTGGGTTATTGGATCGTGTGAAACCACTTAAAATCTGCAATTTCTAAGTGCATCTATTTTAAACTGTTTTAAGTTTATTGTTTGTTAATGGTTTTAACAGAGGTGAGCTATTAATTGTGATCTGATCGTTAAGAATTTCACTGGACTGATTATACCTATTAATTTCAAGCTGTTCCAATGCATTCAGTTTTAGGCCCTTATTTTGGATGTTAGATTTTGTGATATAATTATGTCGAATGATATAACATTAAATAATTATTGGTCGCTTAGTCCGAGCGACGCCGGGTAGCAATACTAGTATAATGATATAATAGTCGAACAGTTTCTTTTCAAACTTGTCAAAAGTTAATTTAATACAACCCTTTTTTCTGTCCTTTCCACAGAGTCCTATAAAATGCTGTCTTTGTAAATTGTCATATATCTACTTGAGATATACATGTATGTACGTTCTTCATTGTGATCACATCGTCAAAAAATTGTCAAGATGTAGGCTTAATTATTATTTTCGAAGTATAGATGATTTTTTCATCTTCGGATTCCAACGAATTTTTGTATTATCGACAAACATCTTGGTAAATAGATTTTTGTTTCGATTCTACAACCCCCTCCTTGCTTCTCGTAAAAAGGAAAAATCCCAAACTACATTTTGTTACATTACTTAAGCAAACTTTGCGATAGTAAGTCCGAAGATGAACCTGAAAAGGCGAAACACGTGTCACAGTTAGTATCACAATACGTGGAATAATCAAAGTTATTTAAAATTTTATATTAGGCATATTGTTTTTCATCTATATATATAAAAATGAATGTCTGTGTGTATGTCCGCTATGGACTACTAAACCGCTCGACCGATCGATGTGAAACTTAACAAATTTATTGAGTACACTCCCGCAATGGTTTCTGGCCTACCAACTCCTCCTCCAACCACCCCCAACCTCCACCCCCCATTTTTTTTTTAATTTATGAATTTTTTGAGTTCACTCCTTCGAAGGTTTCTGGCATACCCCCCCATATGTCCCCCAAACCCCACCCCGCCAAACAACCTCCCAAAAATTGATATCGATTTTTTACAAATTTCTCGAGTACACTTCCGCGAAACTTTCTGGCGTACACCCCCTCCCCCCACCCCTCCCCAATTGCTGGCGTAGCAACGATACGATGGAAAGAACATAAACTTATCATTGAAGAGTGAAATACAAAAATGTCGTTTGCCAAGTCGACATTTTGCATTTAGTCGTCTCAGTTTATTTAAATTGTAGCTTTTATTCATATATCGAATATGTTATCGATATTGTCATCTCGGAATCTTCATAATTCTTGAAACTATAATTTTATAAAATTACTCTGTTTTTTTTTGTCTGGGGAAATCCTGAATTAATTCCTGATGGTTTATCAATCTTACATTCCATTTGATATTCGTAATAACTCTCTGTATATCATTCGATTTCATTGGCTAATATTTATTTATCGTGAACAGTAAATTTACAGCTCATTCATTGGCCTTCATTAAGGTACACATCCATTGCTTAGCGTTTTTTAGAAAAATAGAATTAGTTTTACGAACTATAATTTGTTTTACATTCATATCATTCTATGGTAATAGTTTTTTTACATCATTAACCTATTATTTTAAAGTGTTTATAGTCAAAATACTGTTAGATACAATAATTTCTTCACCAGAGAGAATAAGAGAATATAGTTCCTGCGTAGTTTTTTGTTCTAAATAAAGCAGGAGTTTGCACATATTATGCTTTAAAAACAAATTGAAATAAACATTGGTAGAACTCCATTAAATAATGATAGTTATTTCGGCATCATCGTTAGTAACACGGTGAAAAAATAGTTCTACAAAAATTATATAATAAATGGTTGATAGCTATTTCGGCTTACGCCATCATCAAAACTAGGACTTTAGTCCATTTAACGGTAACGGATAAACGGTACGTTTTTCGAATGAATCTTATTTAGTTGTGATTCAATTCATTTACAAAAATAATATTACAAGTGTCTTGTGTATCATGTCATGTTTTTAATACATATCTCTGGGACATAAATTCTTAAATTAACATTTTATCAGTGATTCACAACCTTTTTGGCAGAAGGGCCAGCTTATCTATTTTCAGATTGTTCAAGGTCCGCATGTAAAAGTGACTAAGATTATCGCTATATTTAGTGTATTAAATTGAAAATTTTACTATTTATTATTTTTCTTCCATCGTCCATAAAAAGTTATAAAGAAAAAAATGTGATTGATATTTGACATATTGGGTCGCATGAAATGTCATTTTGAGACGCATGCGGCCCGTGGGTCGCATGTTATGCATCACATGATATAATGGCATAACTGCTTCATGTTTTTCTTTTTCTCCATTCTGTTATAATATAACCATTAATTCCGCTGAATAAATGTTCTAATTGGTTGACCATTAAACGATCAAATAAATGGCAGGTGTGCCATAAAAATCAAAAAAAAATCGATTCGAAGGTCCTTCTCCCGGAGCTATTAAATAGCTCAAGCTGTCAGCAATTGGCATCCATTTGTGACATTTGAACGAAATCGTTCGCCCGAGTCAACAATAAAATATTTTTACAGGTTCCTAATTTGAATTAAGTCGTTTTTTATTCGTGCGGACGGCGTGCGAAATAAATTATTAAAACAGCGCTTTCTGCGGATAAAACCAGAACTATTCAAATCCGAAAACAAAATTATAATAATTTAGGACATAGTGTTCTTTGTTTAAATTTTTGGAAATCTTAACTGATGTTGATCGCTGTTTATATTTTGACAATTGGCACTGCTGCTACGGTTTTGGATAGCTAATAGAGTTCTTAAAAATAATTTATATCAATTTCTATTAACTGCAAGCATTAAACGACACTTGTGTCTAGCCATGGAGCTAGCAACACCCACGGTCCGCTGTCTTTGTTTTATTCGAGAAGAAAAGACAATTTCCTGTATTCTACTGCTTTCTCAAAAGTGTTAATTCTATTCATCTTTTGATATAACCTCACGTATGCGACGCCACTTATGTATCTGATAATATACAGTCAACCCTCCTATAGCACCGAGATAGAGACATTTCTGATAAATAATCTTCGAATGCATATATTTATGTATAATATTCTTTAGTCACTTCTTGAATATGCTGCAATTTTATGAACAGTATTCATTACACAAATGTATTCCATTTATTTTTTGCACATTAAATCAAAAGACAGTTTCACATTAAAAATTATTATTTTTCACATTGGCTACGAAAAACGTGGAATACCCATCGTTTAGTTATTTGTTTTGATATCCCACGTAGCCAATGTGTTAATAATAATTGACCACATACGTTTTTTGATGAAGCGAATAAATTAATCAAATATTTACTATGAATACGATTTGACGATATTGGTTGGTGATTAAGACAAGCTTAAAATTTGGCCTCACATTAAAGTATTGCCTGGTTCATGATTAGATATCAATTAACAATATCAGTCTAATCATCTAACTGTTTAGTGATAATATATGTACGTATTGTTTTAGATACAACCGCGATTAGAAAACCCTTTTAAAAAATGATAACAAATATTAACTAAAACAACAAATGACGGTGTTTATCAAACACGACAAATTATTTGATAATTTTTAATCCACCATTTTGTAAAAACACACAGTAATCCAACTCATAAAATTATCCCGTTCAAATACTACATAACAATATTATTTTTATATCTTAACACTCGAGATTCTGTATTCTTATATTTTGTATGGATGCGGTGTAAATTTTGTAACCTTTTCCTGACGGTTCAAAAATTTAATACCGATCCGGCAATGTGTATCATTATGCGCCATGCAAAGATAGTGTTGTTATGTTGACTTATTGCATACATCACATATGCAGTATAATCATCATAAAATTATTATCTTTGTAAAAGCGTAGTGACTACATGTCACTGAATTGGTTGCTATTGTTTGGGACCGTAAAGGAAAGGTTAATACAGAATTCATTACTTAGCTATTCCACTGGTTGTGTTAGTATGTGTCGTATGTGTTTCGCCTCATCGAGAAGCATCGTCAGACTAACGCTGTGAATTGCAACATATTGACGGATTTTCCAAGCTAACCATTTGCTATGGTAGATTTGACAAAAGAATTTCATCAAACATTGATTCCAGAAATATTTTAAATCAAGATGTAAGGAAATATTAAAATTCACGACAGATATTAAGTGTAAGTTTGAGAGGTGGACAAGTAAAATTGTTTCATGTTCAGCTTGTAAATTAATATACTTTTTTCACCATTTGAAATATGTCATAATTTATTTGATTAATATTTTATTTCAACTGCATCAGAAGCATATAGGACGTAACGTTGAGTTAGATTTATACTATCGAAAGTTATTCACGTGTGGCAAATTATCCATTGAATTCCCTCCATTTACATTTTTCTCACTCATTGAAAATCGCAATTTCGGTGTCTTTAAAATGAAAATGACTGGTCGAGAGGGCTAAACCTCGAAAACAATACGACTTCACCCTTTGCACTCCTCAATATATTATTGTTTTCCTTCCAGCAACTTCTCAATAGATTTGAGACGTTGATTGATATCACAGGGTTTGCGTATTTATTAGCGTGGTAAAACGAAATACCGGAAAATATACCACATTATGACATGTTACAAAAATTATCTCAGGCAATACAATACAATCAATACGGTTTTGGAAATAAGGATAGCTAAAAATAATTTTCCAACCATGTTGTATAATTTTGAATTGTTTGAATTGTGTACTATTCCATACGTTTTGTCGCTAACGACCCGGGTTTCACCTTTCGGCATCTTCAGGCTTATATAAAGGATTAAAAAAACTTTACTCCTATTTTTGTATATAAACGATACAAACTGTTGACTACGCGCCAGTTCAAGTACATCAGTGCACGTGAAATGCCTGAAGATGCCGAAATGCGAAACTCATGGAAAAGTACAAAATTCAAATTTGATATTGAAATTCCATCAAGCACCTTCAGTCGAAATCCTTGATTAATGTTGTATAATGTTGACAAGGAATCGACATAGAAGTTACGCATTACCTATACGATGTAGAGCTAGACTCGACATATGAGCTAACTTCTTCTCATCGCTGCTACGGTTCGTTTCCAGCCTTACCACAAGCTAGTTTTGTTTCAAAATCAAAACAGGGCGCACTAACCGGTGATCTTTGTCCCCGGATGTCAATAGTAGTTTAATAAAAAGCGTAATTTCAATTAGTGCCCACATGACGTGCGAGTTTCCGCTCTGCGCCACCAATTGGCTGCCGGCTTAATCATTACTTCCACTGGGCGGCGTGGGTGCATCAATCTATCTATACCAGTGATGCACAACCTGCGGCCCGGAATGGGATTCCATGCGGCACAATATTACAAACATTTCCATTGGATTCGGCGGTAACTTTGTCGAAGTTCATTTTAAAATAACTTTCTGATGCATCTTCGGACTTACTATCGCAAAGTTAAAAAGAATGTTGATTCTAATATTTTAAAATGATAAATTACAATATGGAGTTTGAGATTTTTCCTTTTTACGGGATGAAAGGAGGGGGGTAATAGGATCAAAGCAAAGCAAACAAATAATTATACTACCAAAGATGTTAGCAATTACAAAATATTAACTAATGAGATGCAATCAATCAGGAATAGGTTAACCTGACAATGGAAATAATGTAAGCAGTGGCGAGCAACCTGTCTGATTTAGGATATTATTTAATAACACTTTTTTACTGGTAATACTTTTATTTATTTCTAAAAATTCTAATTATTCATTTTTAAACCCTTTGTATTTACTCGGTGGAGTATTACTACATTACTACTCTTCCATTACCTCTTTATCTTTAAAACTTTTCACGCACGATAGACGAACAAAGTATTGTTTGATTGAACATTAAAAAACATGAAGCGCTTGTTTTGTTAATAATTTATTAGATTTACCAAAAGAAATACAATCTGAAAAGTCACTATCGAAGTAAACCAAATATTTAGTGATGGAAAAGATGCATCTTTGATAAAATCAGTAGTATTGTTGGAAAAGTAAATCGTGCAAATATGCACATAATGGTGTGAAGAATGGAAGCATATGATATATGTACTTACAAGTACTCAATTTAGTTAATTAAATACAAACCAAAAATAACAATAATTGAATTTTACTCATGCGGCACTTGAACAATCTGAAAATTAATATGTTGGCCTTTTTGCCAAAAAGGTTGTGCATCACTGATCTTAACTCTAAATTTTACATCACATATGGGCAATGTTACAGAATATAATTTCTGAATGAAAGGTATAAAACAACGAGATTGATTTTTTACGAACGTTATCTTTAAATATAGTTTTCCCGCTCTATTTCGTGCGCTTATATTTGTATTAATCGATGAATCATGAGACAGTAGATTATTATAGGACGCAGGCCGAATCAACTCTTTTGCATTCTCTCTGGCAAAGGTATTAAAATTACTGATAGTTACAAAAAACGTGTAATGTTTTGAATATTACATACCCTGGTGGACAGTGACGGCTGGTGACGGGGTGCTGGGGGGTTCAAAAGGAAGATTCAACTATTTTTCCGTACTACGGAAGAGAAACAGTTGGTATTGCGAACATCTGAATTGAAAGTCCATGCTATAGAAGTGTTTTAAAATCCAATGAATAGGAAAGAACTCTTGCAAAAATGGTTGAATCTTCCATTGCACCCCCCAACATCCGGCACTGCTGGCGGACAAAAATTAAATCATGAAAATTACAAAAGTTCTAATAATGCGTGAATCATCTAATTCTTTAAGAACTTTGACTTGTTTTTCCCTTTTATAGTGGAGCATTTTATAATTATCGTAAAGTTTTTTTGAATAATTTCAATAACCATTTTTCTTGTGTGTTCACAATTTCCGACCATATACAGCAGGGGTGGCCAAAGCGTTGATCGCCTATCTGATCTGTACACATCTCTGGTGCCCGTTCCATGAAGTGTGCGAGACAAGTCGTGTGACAGGGACAGCACGCTAAAATATCGAAGTTAGCCGATTATCGACGAAAATCTCTTTCCGAAACCCGGGTCAAACACAGGTTGGCAATTAGATTAATATATGCTTTAAATTACTACTTTTAGTGTTGGTCGATCTCCGCCAATAATTTCAAACGAAAGTCGATCGCGGGAAAAAAAGTCTGGCCACCCTGATATACAGTGACAATCAGGGCTGTGAAGTCGGAGTCGGAGCTTTTTGGCCGCAGTCGGTATCGGAGTCGTCGCGGCGTTTTGACCGGAATCGTACTCGGACTCGGAAATTTTGAAAAGTTTAAACTTTTTATTTTTGCCTTTAATATGTCAAATTTGGCTTTTGGCTGGATTGATAGAGTTGATATTTAATTGAATACACAAAAATAGGAAATTTAGGGGGAAAAGGTGACGATATTAACCTTTTTTTAGTCGGTGTCGGAGTCGTGTTTTTGGTCAATGTCGGAGTCGTGGTTTTTGTAAATGCCGGAGTCGGACTTTTTTTACTGACTCCACAGCCCTGGTGACAATTCTTCTATAATTACCGCTTAGGTCTAAATCCTAATATTTATGGTATGGTTATAATTTAGCTATTTTTTATTGCTATAAACACTGCTTACGGGTCGTCTTAGCTGGGCGAATCTGGGCGAGGCGATCCGGCGCAGCTTTGAAAGCGGCAGAGTTTTAAAATATCAAACGGTCCTCGTCCATGCAAGTGTCATATGTAGGCGAAGCGATCCTGTCAGGGCGGCATATGTCGCAAGTCGCCTCAAGTGCGCACTCATGGCGCACGCGAATCGCTTGAAAATATGAAACGGTCCAAGCTCACCAGAGCGTTAATTGCGTCTGGCCGAGCGATGGCACATAAGACCTTTGATCAACTACGTTTTAAATTGACTGGATTCGCCTAAATTCTCTTGCCGGTTCGCGTCGCTTACCTAAGACACGGGGTTATAAGGCGCATCCAACAAACTCCTACTAATTATTTTATTTTAAAAATCATAATCTTTTTGCTTTCTTAATTTATTTTGAACGCGGTATAAATTTATGATTTTAATTAAATTTTCTTTCGAAGTCGTTAACATTTTTACCATAGACAATTAGATTTCATTTATGTAGATATAATTTATTGCATTGTAAATTCTTTTCATATTTCTTATGCCAATAATCGTTTGAAATAACTCGTCATCAGTTCTCTCATCTTGATATAAACAACCCTGATTGTCTTTCATTAGTTGATATTGCTAGTGATGAGTGAAACCGTTCCTGTTATACAAAAAAGTTTCATTTATTAAAATAGATTCTCCTTTCTAAAGGTTTTTCTATCTGAAATTATCTGATATTATTGTAATCGACCTATGACTACTAATTATTTGGTCAATTTCTAATTCGATAAATGGTCAGTTATAAATACTTAAAGCGGTCAGTTAAAAATATTAAATGGTCAGTTAAAATAATAAATGGTCAGTTAAAAAAAAAACATGTCAAAAAAATTGCCTATTACGACCATATTTGATAAAATTCACAATCTGTCAAACTAAAACTGACTATTTAATTTAAATACTAACCATTTTTAATAAATGACTAACCATTAAAATATATTACTGACCGTTTTATTTAATAACTGACCACATTCACACTGATTCAATGACAACTGACCGTTTATAATATTAACTGACCATTTTGATTTTTAACTGACCATTTATTTATTTAACTGACCAAAACTTGAATTAGTTACTGACCCATTAAATACATGCCATCTACTATTAACCCAAAACCATGTGAACATTGCGTTTTTTTTAAATAGGTATTGTCATAAAGATTTTAAAAAAATCCAAGTTATTGACCACTCAACATTTGTATTTATTTGTATTATGTGTACTTTGGTCAGCTTACATTTATGAACTTTGGACTTATTAATTCTTCTTTATAAAATATAAAAATGATAACATTACATAGCATTTCTGTATTTTTTTATCTTATTTCCCAAAAATATATCGTAAAATATTCGTACGTAGAATGTTATCAGCAAATATTGAAAATATATAAAAAAAGAAACGGTCGTTATTATTTTATCTTGGTAAATATTTACTTACCTATAATAGTTTGGCGTGACTTAAACAAATATTTATTTTTTTACCCTTCCTAAAACATATCTCTACCATGTTAAATAAAAACTATGTAAGGTATTTAAAAAGAATCTACTGGCAATAATACACTACCATATTTGAATTTAGAAGGTTACTTATTTCAATTTATCGTCTAAGAATCCTTAATGGAACTTTAATATAAAATTTGAATCTTTCTTGACCCGTCATGAACTCGAACCAACTGTCAGTTCGAATTCATCCATTGTTTTAATTAAGAAACAAAACTTCTAGTAAAATAATAAATGTTAACAAAATTTCAACGATTCATATAAAATTGAATGTATCCAATGGATTGATGTCTTCTTTATATGTAGCATAATTATTTAATCTCTCATTGCCTTGTTTCGATATTATAATGTTATAATATCATAACCTAAAATAAATATTGTTTGTTATGTCGTTACCTTACTTTGAAAACTAACTTTGGTCGGAAAAGTTTGTATTCACCGTATTGTAGCATATATGATAACTCCAAAATCATATATAATTGAATAACGATGTTCATATGCACACTTTTTTCTGTAAATTTTTTGATAAAGTTCTAAAGACTGTCATCAGTATTTCCATCAAAAGATCATTAAGAACATTATTTCACATTAGAATAATTGTAGTTGTAAAAAAATATGCTTAAAAGAAGTAATTGAAACATTTTTACTTGCTCATTGTTACAAGTGAATTTTATCTTTAGGAGTTAATAGATCAATCCAAACTTCAAACGCTCATATCTCAAAAAAAGGTTGAGAGCAGTTAGAACTTTTTCAAAGTAAACTGTCGTTGGTTTAAATTGGTATATTTTTAATACAACTCCGGGGAATAATACAAATGAATTATTTTTCATAAAAATGAATATTTTCTAACCGGTGTTATTGTCATGAAATAAATATTCGGTTAAAAATTATTTCCTGTACATATAAATATATTCACAGTACAGAATTCAGGACATAGCCCACGGGGAAAGCCATACCTTTATTATGTGACATTAAGCCCTGGGTCAAGTCCTGGCGGTATAGTTATGTAAAAATTGTAACGTGCTAGGTACTTCGTAAAGAGCATACTTCTTGTAATATATTCCAATATTATTACATAGCGCGAGAAGTATGCATTGCTAATTGAAAAAAATAATTATCAAATTATTACAGACAAAACTTTTTACTAGTGCGTTAATATTTATGAAATAATTGTTTAGAAAGAATTTTTATGTTACAAACCATTTAACTGAATAAATTGTCGATGAAAAATTGTACAAAAAAAGAAAAGTCACAATGGACAAGTTTTCGCCATTCGGCATCTTCATGCATTAAGTATGAGTTTGTTAGAATACATCCGTGCATTTGAATTCAGAAGACGAAAGGCGAAACCCGGAGTTTAACCTTTTACACTCCTCAATATAATATTTTTTCTCTACCAACAACTCCTCAATAGATTGATATCACAGGGTTTGCGTATTTACTTAAAACAAAATACCGTAAAATATAACACATTAGGGCATGTTACAAACTTTAACTAAGGCACACAATCCAATAAATACGGTTTTTGAAATAAGGATTATTAAAAACAATTTTCCAACCGTGTTTTACAATGTCGAGAAGGACTAGATATAGGAGTTGCGCGGGACGTATATAATGTCAAGCTAGACATTTATTTTAATTTATTGTATTTATTTATTGTAAAAAATTAAACAGAATACATGGCATTACAGCTGACGCCAATGCGCCATTCATTTGACAATTAATAAAAATAACACAAAAAGTATTACACAAAATTGAAAAAAATAAAATAAATATAGAATAAACAAATGTATGGATCAGAACAGAAACATATTAATTACATAAAAAGAAAAAATATAAAAACAAAGAACCAAGCTCACTACCGAAGATGTCCACATCAACAGGCAGTGCATTCATCAGCCGAACAGCCCTTGTGACTGGCGACTCAAATGACCTACGTGACAAACAAGTTCTGACAAAGAACATTGATTGGCCTTGGCTACGACCACGTAGGTAGAAACTGGGAGCATGCAAGCTTAAAGTTTCAAGGATGTCAGGGTTTTCAACTCGGCCCCGAAGAAGTAGAGTAAACATAGGAGTTGTAGGAGTTAACCCATTTACTGTGATTTTTGAAGTGACAATTTTGTATGTAAATGTACAATATTTGATATTAAAAATCTAAGACGCCAACAAAATTTGTTTATTTCCGGTTTCTTAATTTTAGTAATTTTGAACATTTAATTCACAAGAATACTTATGATTCTTTACTACCAGAAAATGAAATCACTATTTTAATAATGACACCACTATACAGTGTTATTGTATTAGGTCATCGGTCGTCAACCGGTGGTACCCAGTAACGTTACTGGAGCCAAGATTCACTGAACGTATGTATTTCAATTATGCTGTAACAAAAATATCCAGGGTTGTGGAGTCGTTAAAAAAAATACGACCCCAACTCCAGCATTTACCAAAAACACGACTCCGACTAAAAAAAGTTTAATTTCGTCACGTTTTTTTCCTACCTCTCCTATTTATTTGTATTCAATTATATATCAACCAACCAATCCGGTCAATTGCCAAATTTGACTATTTTATGCCAAAATAAAAAGTTCAAACTTCCGAGTACGGCTCCGGCCAAAGCGCCGCGACGACTCCAACTCAGACTCCGGCCAAAAACTCCGACTTCACAGCCCTGAAAATATCAAAATAATCTATTTAAATTTTGTGGTCCGCTAGTTCCAAAAGGTTGGCAACCGCTGTGCTAGATTATTTAATTGACAGAAAATTATCGTAGCCTTAATGGACACACCTTTTTTATTTACAATAATTACACGAGTGGTATGTTGCATCATGATGCAAATATTGTAACAATTAGTATTCATTAAATTATAATAGATAGATAAATTCAATAAAAAAATACAGATTTCATTGTTAACTATGCATACAAAAACAACTTTAATATGACTGGAATAATTTAAATAAATATATATGAATAATTTAAATGGCAGTGAAACATTAGAAGTATGTCTTGTCTCGTTTTCCCCACCTTGTTGACACTATTTTGGAATGATTTAATAAATATATTAAGTTTTCTTATCAGTTTCTTAACGTCACTTCTTGAATAATATTATAAAAAATCGTTTGAATTTTGTAGTTTTACATGAGCTTTATCGCTAACGACCGGGTTCGAATTTTACATCACAAAACAAACACAGAAAATTTTTGTTACATCACAACACGGGTGATCATAAATTATTTTACGAGGAAATATTTAAAATAAATAGGGCACAGCTGAATAGTCGGCTAATTTTGAATGAGCAACAACTTAATCTTCTAAACTCACCCTTGTTATGTGCGTTTCAATAAATATAATAAATAATGAATTTATAATAAAACCTTTTTTTAATTATGCATCGCGTGAAGCTCATCTTTTAAATTAGTAGGCGTTTACATGCTAATTAACGAAAATTGTAAAATACCCACGCAATTACATATCCAATTCATTGGAACTCATTGACATCAAAAAAATCGCTAATTCACCCAGAATGCGATAGTAATTATTAAGCTTGGTGATTATTTTTTATTCTTATAATATAATCGATACAAACTATTTACTACGGCGTAAGTTCAAGTCCATAAGTCTATCTAGCACCTAAGTCTAAATCCTCAACATTTTAATGATCTACTTTGTTATCCACTTAATGGACTTAATGTTGAGTTGGCGTTAGAGACTCGTTTAATTCCTTTATCTCTTTGTTGAATTATGAAATATATCTTTCCCATCGCAAAAGCCGCGGTCACTGTGGCGTTGATAAATCCAGGGTGAAACCAGTTCACGCCGTAGTGTCACTAAACAAAAAAAAACAATTTTACTCCTTATTCCACGTAAAATTTATGAGATCAGGACCAATTTCGCTCATAGCGAGCATTATTAACTGATCAGCGAAACCGGTCCTGATCTAATAAATTGTATGTAGAATAAGTATTAAAAATGTTTTATTGTTTGTATTATAAAACCATTTCACCAAGAATTGAGAGTGAACACCTTAAAAACTTCACATATCCATGACCTTGAATGAATAATATTTTACAGTTAGCTTGAGTTCATCCGCGCACTTGACTCATATTTCTTAGTGAAACTCAAGCACAAGTTGAAACATTAAATTGTTTTCGTTTTCTTTTACATACACACAGTAAGAATTTCAAATATTTATATTTCAATATTATATAATCAATAATTCTTACAATTACCGTGTCATCAAAATTATGACTGTTTACATGATTCACGTAACCGCATTTTAAGCGCCAAGTGCATGTGTCAGCCCTGAAGAAACACGTAATCTGCGTCCGAGCTTATCTCCATATGAAAATAAGCCCGCGAATTCCGCACACAAACACACACGCGCAATAACATCGTGTTCGCAAACGTCAGTATAGCCCGTGAGTCGCCGTCGATCGCACCTGTGCTTGCTCACGTTTCAACGCTTTTTGTCGTGTGTCAATGTCCGTGTTTTGTGGCCGGCAGATATCGAAGCTATTTTAAATTACTTTAACCCTAAAACTTTCTTACCTACTGGCAATAATATGGAACACAAGTGTTTAAATCAGTTTTTTTCTATTGTCTTATGGCTATTGAATAATATTTTTATCACAGTGTAGTGTTGTCTTGAAAAAAAGACTTTTTATAAAGTGTCGCTTAGGATATTTAATTATAATAAACAGTTGAATTTGTGCTTTATTTAAGATTGGTATTATGGATTATGCTTTTCAATTCTTAACACGTGAGTTATTTATTTTGTTATCTGCCACTGAAAGTATTGACATTATTCAACCATTAAATGCATTTGCATTTTTTAATACAATAACAATATTTAAAAATAAAATATTATATTATCATTTCAGCGTAATACAATTACCATTATAATATATAAATCTTGATTATTTGTATAATATCTGACATTTACGAGGTTTTTATTATTTTATCATTTTTTTCTTATCGACAAAAACCAGTGTATAAGCAAATTTAAATCTTGAAGCGATAAAATTCTTACTTGCATAAACAAACGGCCTTTTTATATTGTTCGCAATTTTTATTCGTTTATATCAGGACTGGAATATTATAACGAAATGCATACTGAATTTTATTATATTTTAATATATCCATGACATTTAAATAATAAGAAATAAATCTATTAAAAATATTACAAACTACTGTACTGTATTGGTGGTTTTTCTATAATTGACTCGCACAGTAAAACTAATGATATTCATAATAAATCTCCGCGATCTACTGTTGGTTCGTACTTTATATGGTGGCCGGCCCTGCTCTATGTTGTTAATGATATGGATCAACCACGAAATAGACTAACAAGATTTTCTTTTTAGCATTATGGGAAGTAGTTTATATACCTTAAAAATATAAAATAGATAGTAGTGGTAATTAGTGATTAGATTACCAATGCCTGGAACAAAAAATATTTTAAATTACAATTGCGATCTAGGTCTTATATTTGGGAGAGCCTTTGAACTGAACCAAGTATATAAATCATAATAAATTAAATTATTTTCTCTGGCTTGATTTTACAATACACTCTACCTTCCTACAGCACCGACATAGGGATTTTTTATGACTTACTTTATCAAAAGTAAAGGGACGTATAGCTACGGATAAATGTTCTTCAAATGCACATATTTACGAAACATATTTATTATTTGCCTAAAGACTAGCACACGATATAAAAAAACCGCTTTATAGCCGAGGGTGCTGTAAGAGGGTTGACTACATGAAAATGTATTTATGAAACAACACTTACAAATCGCACATCGCGAACATTTTCAAGTATTAATAATGCTCGTGATGAGCGAAACCGGTCCTGATCTTAATAAATTAACCATTGAACTAGTACAAAAAATGTCTTATTTTTGTTTTTCGATTTCCAAAACTGGCATATGACATTACGTCAGACTATATGGCAAAGCTTCGTCGAGTAAACATTATAATTATATTCACACCACTTTTATTCGATATTCATATCTAATCGTCACATAAATCAAATAAAACTCAAGTGTAAATTGAAACATGTAGGTTTGCATCGTGCCAAATCAGAACTGTCGCACCGCACCTATCGCCGCTATAAAAATGCGTTTTTGGAGTTGTTTGGAAATTCATAAAATGACAATTTCATGTTTAAACGATAGAGGAATAATAAGGGAACTATATTAATAAAACAAAAGTTGGAAATGTTTTGGTTTATAAAAAAAACAGATTTTATATGTAAGTGGCCAATAATTGTAGCTGGCCCACAATAGGAGGTTTAACCCTACCCTGTATTTACAAACCGTATCCTTTTTTAAGCCTTAACCTAATGATGAGCAATTTAATAAAAATAATAACACATGTTTAGTACTTATTTCACATACAATTTATTGGTTTTGGACCGCTTTCGCTCATGGTGAGCATTATCAAATTATAATAAATACAACGAAACAGTGATATGTATACAAAAGTTAATCAAGAATAACAAGGTATGGCAAACAATTGGTATTACAACTAAACAAATAAATTTAAGCAAAATAGACTATTTATTGTAATTTTTTTCTTCGACTACATCTTATATATAAAACCGAAACGGCGTATGTATGTATGTGGGTCTGTAATTCCCTTTTGCATTGTTGTTGCAAGTTCAAACAAACGAATTGATTTCGCTCGCGAAAGTTTCGACGGTAAATTTGTTTCGTTATCAATGTGTGTGTAGAGACTCCAATTACTCGAGTATCGAGTAGTACATTTTACAAAATACTCGAGTACTCGAGTAGTTTCATATGAACCAAAATATCTTATATGTAAAACCGAAACGGCGTATGTATGTCTGTGGGTCTGTAATTCCCTTTTGCATTGTTGATCATTAAGTTGCCAGTTGTTTCAACTTGGCCCGTCTGAATTTACGCGCCGAGGTGAACATAACCCCAAACTGGTCCGAGCGAAGCCGGGTTCGAATACTAGTATAATATAAGATTTATCAATGAAGTGCTTCCGTTATTCTTTACCGTATTGATTTTACCTGCGAGCAATGAACAATATGCAATATTTGAAGAGGCAATGTTTGTCGCAGTAAACTTTGTTTATCATTAAAAATAACTAAGCTACACCTTAAATAGTATCAATAATTTTTATATCACGAATGAATCATTGTTTATCCTGAGATTAAAACAGATTGCGGTTTTGAATTCTAACCATTCGATGAATTAAGTGCATTCATAAAAATCCAAAGTTTGTTACACTACCTATTTTCGTGACTCTTCATCTTTGGTATGTTGTATAGCAAATTTGCACAACCTGTAGCCCGAGGGCTCCATGTGGTCCTCAATGACATTTCATGCGGCCCACAATGACAAATATCAATCACCTTTTTTCTTCAGAACTTTTTACGGACCATGGAAGAACAATATAAAACAATTAATTTATTTATATATATGAACATATATACATATGTCCATTGCAAAAATCACATATTATAGGTTCATTGCTTTAGCAATATGAAAAAGATGAAAACATTGGAAGAAAAAATTACAAAGTTTACAGATATAAGAGTGAAAAAACCAGGGCTGTGGAGTCGGTAAAAAAAGTTCGACTCGGACTCCGACTCCAGCATTTACCAAAACCACGACTCCGACTCCAACATTGAACAAAAACACGACTCCGACTAAAAAAAGTTTAAAACCGTCACTTTTTTTTCCTAATTTTCCTAATTATTTGTATTCAATTAAATATCAACCCTACCGATCCGGCCAATAGCCAAATTTGACAAATCATCAACTCTATCAATGCGACCAAAAGCCAAATTTTACATATAAAATACAAAAATAAAAAGTTCAAACTTTTAAAAATTTCCGACTCCAAGTACGACTCCGGCCAAAGCCCCGCGATGACTCCGACTCCGGCCAAAAACCTCCGACTCCACAGCCCTGGAAAAAACAATACATTAGAAATTGGCAAAGAAGTTAACCGAATGAGTTCCGACAAACATAATACATTATAAATATAACTCGTCTGAACTCACTCACATCCATGTGAAATATGTCGACTTCCGAAGCAATTCCGTTAAAAATCACTAAAGCTCTTCCCAGTGGCTTCCCGCTGGTTCTTTTCCTTGGAAAAACAATCAAATCGTGTTGCACGACTCCTCAAAAAATTATCAGGAACATTCAATTTAACATTCTTAAGAATGGTGAAATTCTATTAATGTTATAAAGTACTTTCGGATTCTATGACCTCCTCCTTGCTTCCCGTAAAAAGGAAAAATCTCAAGCTCCATTTTGTAATTTTAAAATATTACAAAATCAACCTTGCTTCATTACTTTGCGATAGTAAGTCCGAAGATGTCTCTGAAAGATGCGAAACACGTGTCTTTATTAGTAACACAATGCGTGTAATAATCAAATTTATTTTATATTATAGAGTACAATGAATATCGAACATAAAACAACAAATCGACAAACAATTGATAACAGCAGCTAACAAGTTCTTAGAAGAGACGATATCACTTTATTTTTCTCCATAAGAAAAATAATTGGATCATGATAGGTTCAACGCTTTGTTCCGTTGAATTGATAACCATAATATACCAATCAAATTAATAACACACCAAAACCGCAACATGACACATTTCGCACGAACAATCCCACAAAATTCACCTTCAGATATATTATGAATGAGAATATTTGTTTGTCGATACGAAATAGGAAGTAAATATTATACTTGGTATTGCGTCATTTTCGATCTAATATTTACGTAAAATGTTGTTCTTTTCTATTAGCATTTTTTTAAGCATACTAAAACACGATAATAATATTCTGTATAGATTAAAAGAATGCATTTCTTCAATATTTTTTTTGTGAACCGGTTTCAGAAAGAACAGGTAATATTTACAATTATTTTTTTAATATTCACCTTCAATGTGGAGCATATAGACTCGTAATGGGGCTTATCTGAACAGAATTTTTATCTACGAAAACTGCTTGCTATTCAGTTTCTAACCCTGTTTTTTTTGAAGAAGAAGCACTAAACTATGTCAGTAATAGTCGTAAGCTGATCGCTCACGCCCAGTTTTAACCGGTTGTATGCCAGAACGTATATATACGGTCACAATTCCGTGAGCGCAGTGCCGGGCATAGAGAATGAGCGTTTGTATACGGTCCACTTTACACCCACTAATAAGGTCGATGATTTTATAATTCAAACATTTTATACACATAGCGACATCTCTAAGAATCACAGTCCTATAGTTACAGTTGTCATGTTTTGTATTATAATCGTATAATGTATTGTTCGGTCCGTGGCGCAGTGGTCAACGTTGTTGGCTTGAATCCCAGACCGCCCGGGTTCGGCTGTCAGATTTTTTCAGTCGATAAATCTGTTCAAAGGCACCTGTGTCTGTGTTGTTGGAAATCCCTTCCCACCTTTCCTATCCCAAAAAGCGACACATCGCGATTAGCTAACCACTATTTCTGTCTGAGTCCTCGTATCCTTTCCATCCCCTACTCTTTTCGAAAAAGAGAGCTTGAGCAACTGAGTTACAAGCAGTTTTCGAAGAAAAATATATGTTTAGATAAACTCCGTTAGCAGTCCGTATGCACCATGGTTGGGAGCGGACATGACAAAAAATATCAATGTAATATCGATTTTAAAGAGAGCTTCCTTGCATTACCGAAATCCGTCGCTATTTTTTCAAAGAAAATCGCGGCCCTCGGTGCACGACCGTTCTTGTACCTACCGGCATACAACGGGTTAAGGATCGGGTGTGTGGTATGGAGTTTTTGGTATCACGGATATCCGTGCAATACATTCAATACGGAAATTTCTCTTACTTAAAACCAATGGCTTAATATCCATTACTTTATTGATCGAATAGGATTGATTGGAGTCTCGTAATTTGCCCGCATTCATTCGTACAGATAACTCACCAAAGGAAGCAAAATATAGTATCTTAACAGAAATTCCACCATGGTTTCACTTACAGCATATCCTTATAGATAACTTTGTTATTCCACATATTGTGCAGCACAGTGGTTTCCAAACTTTATGCTACTAAGACTCCATTTTTTCAATATAAAATTGTAATTGTTTTCTATACAAAAAAAAAGCTTGACGAAGCTTACTTACTATGCACTGGATGAACAGAAAATATATATTGAACATTTGTTTTTGATTAGTAAGCTCAGCCAATTATCATTGGAGGTTATGGTGTCGTTCATGCAACTAGAAGTCATTTTGTGCATTACAAAAACTGTTTTTTTATTCCCGCTCCGAATATTTTTTATTGTATTTAAAACAATGTGTACAAGATATCTTAAAAATAAGCGATCGTTCACAAAACTCTCATTGTTACACATGATATGAAGATTCATTTATTTGTCCGTATCATTTTATGAACATTACAGTCAGCCCTCCTATAGCGGGAGGATAGGGAGTACGCGATAACAAATAAACGCTACATAAACTTAGGCACTATACAAAATTTGAGGTTTGGTTTTTTCAATTGTATTTTGTGATTTGAAGCAAATCAAACATTTTTTCCAATTTTTATATTTTTAATAAAATTATAAGTGTTATAGTTTGTAATCATGCGACACGTGCCATGTACGAAAAACCGCTGCATACGCTTTAGACAAAAGCCTTATAGAAGTGTCCGCTATAGCATGGTTGACTGTACTTATTTGCTATAAAAAAATTGTCGCCTCCCCTGGCAAGATCCCGCGTCTTTCAGCTTGGAAACCGCTGGTGTACCAAGAAGTGTCACATGATTTGCTAGTTTGAGAAGCATCTTTAGGACTTCATTGAGAAGATAAAATATGATATCCAGCCCAACAATGCATAAAAAAACACTAATTTAATCCGTGTAAAATTTTATCTATAATAATACATGTTAACATTTTTTCGGATAATCTTTAAAATTACGCACTGAAACAATTGAAACTCTTATTACAAAATCGATTTTACTTTATTGATAACATTGTTTTCTTGAGTATTTATACAATACTGATAATTAAGATAAGAATTGATATTTTTATCTATCATGGCCAAGAGATAAATTAAAAATGAATACGATTCTGAATTATTCCGCTTCATCTTCACTTTGTTGATTATCCTCATGGCTTGCGTTAATTAACTCTGTTGGTGATTCATTAAATAAAGTTTTGAAAATTCAGGAAAAAATACCAATAAACATAACAGCCAAAGAGCCAGATAATTTGATTTATTAAAATCAGTGATTTTTTTGATCACAAACAAAAACAAACATGCTCATGTGTCTAATTGAATTTGTCTGAATTTGATATTGACCTAGTCGGCACTTCAACCCAAACGCACCGTTTATACAAGGATAAACCTTAACCCAGGGCTGTGGAGTCGGTGAAAACAAGTCCGACTACAGCATTTACCAAAACCGCGACTCCAAATCCGACTACAACATTGACCAAAAATACGACTCCGACTCCGACCAAAAAAAGTTCAATATCGTCACTTTTTCACCAAAATTTTCCTATGTATGTGTATCCATTTAAATATCAACCCTATCAATGCGTCCAAAAGCCAAATTTGACATATAAAATGCAAAATAACAAGTTCAAAATTTCCGACTCCAGCCAAATCGCCGCGACGACTCCGACTCCGGCCAAAAAGCTCCGACTCCACAGCCCTGCCTTTACCACTAGACAACGGGCTCCCAACCCATGGGTCGCGACGGGTTTTCTGTGAGATCGTCAAATTATACAGTCAACTATAAAAAATATTCACTATAATTCATTTTCGTTGTTTTTTTTAATTACCTTAATAAAAATGCCTTTTTCAATTGCATTGGGGTCGCGTTTCACATGGCTTTTATAAAAAGGAGTCGTCACCCGGAAAAGGTTGGGAACCTATGCACAGGACCATATAGATTGGCATGCACATGCACTATTAGTAAGTAAAATATGTATGTATGTACTTCTCGTATGTATGTACGGGGATCTCCCAAATTTCATCAACTTACTATATTCATACAATGAGGAACCCATGAATTGCATTACTACAATCACTGCACTACAAAAAATTAATTCATTTATTGCACTGCAAAGCTAATTGCGAAAAAAAACTGTTTACAATCCACATTTATGTATTTTTTCTTACACGTGTATTAAAAACATAATTATTATACATATGTATATCAATTAATTACCGACATCTGTGTTTCCTGCGAGTAAACTAACAGGTTTAAATTTCGAATACAATATTGTTTTGAATAGTAAAATTGAAATTCATAATAAGTAATTATGTATTTTATTATTCTGACTTCATTCCAAATTTAAAACATATGTGTCTGTTGCTTGCATAAATATAATATAATAAGACAGGGGTTAACAAGGTGTGTCCCGCGTGACTTTTTTATGTGTCATGTTAAATCTGTATTCTTTTTCTATCTGTAAACTGAAATAGAATTTTAAAATAATATTGATTTATGTCTCATTTTGTAATAAAATATATCCGTTATGAAATAATATAACCTAAAAAGACACAAGATACAAAATGCGTCAGTTATTTTAGTATAATTGGGGATAATCTTGCAGTAAAATTTGAGTCTTTACGCAAATTATTAAATGCTCAGAAATCAGTGTTGAAAAAATAAATCACCAAAATGAAGCATCGGTTTTAAAATATTGCTTTTTGGTACAAATAATTTATCAAGAGATATATATTTCGTTGAAAAAGTTTGTGAACCCCTGTCTTAATACAACGAAGACGCCCATATCCTTGATATTTTAAAATCAATATATCATCCGCAAAACAACTATCTTTCGCTTAGCAGTTACGATATGTTTGAGATAAAACTCCATTTTTTTTTTATTTTTCCTTTCAAATCGACAAAAATCATTTTCATTGTATCTTGCCAACATACTATGATGAGAACGAGAAGGCATCTTAAAATTTATTTCGACCTAGAGCCATTCTTCTCGATGACCCTCCATATGTAGAGACTAAAAAGTATGCTGACTTATTGAACTGTAGCGATCACGCCCTCCTGTCAGCAACGATGGGAAGCAAAAAAAACACTAAACTTAGAGACGAATGAGACTCGGAAAACGTTGACCCCAACGCGCTTTAGAACTTGAATAGATCCAAAAAAATCGGGAGTATTTACCACTGTTCTAATTACCTGTATAGAACCCATCTGTCTCCCTGCTGTCAAGCTAGTGCTAATTGGCTCTCAGAATCGGCGGGAAAATAATTTATCTAGATAGGAGAATTCGCAATAAATTATCCTTGGGTAGTACAGAGGAGCGGCCGTCTTCGTTATTTGACTTTTCTTGGTGCCATTAATCAAAATGCTTGACTTTGCATTCATGTTGCGGTAGTTTATTGTCGCCAAAACGAAATGGATCGCTGTAAGACAACAATTTTACCCAATAAACTATGTTATTAAATTAATTGTTCTATTTCACAAAGTTTACTAAGCACGTTACTAAGATAAAAATCAAATGAGGTTTTATTGTAAATGACACATATAATGTATTGCGATTGTTATGAATGAAAACTGAACAACTGAGTGCTTCTTTATTTGCTTCAAGTAGAAAAGCACCATCATATTTAACCTTTTGCACTCCTCAACATATTATTTTTTTCCTTCCAGCAACTCCTCAATAGATTTGAGAAATTGATTGATATCGTAAATATCCCAATAACAATGAGATAAAACAAACTAATTACTAAATATACTACATTATAAAATGTTACGGGTCGTCTTAGGTGGGCTAAGCGATCCGGCGCGCTTTAAAAGCGGCAGAGTTTTAAAATATCAAACGGTCCTCGCCTATGCAAGTGTCATATGTGGGCAACGCGATCCGGTCAGGACGGCATATGTCGTAAGTCGCCTCAAGTGCCTGACTCATGGCGCGCGCGAATCGCTTGAAAATATCAAACGGTCCAAGGTCACCAGAGCGTTAATTGCGTCTGGCCGAGCGATGGCACATACGACCTTTAGTCCGATACGTTGAAAATTAATTGGTTTTTACACGTCGCCGCAGCGCACCGCAGCGCTTCGTCTCGCCTACCTAAGACACGGAGTTACAAATTTTATCTGAGGCACCACCTAATCCAATATGTACGGTTTATGAAAAAATGATAATTAAAAATTACTATAAAATAATTTTCCATTGTCGAGGTAGAATCGGCATAGGAGTTCTATAAGTTAATGTATCAACTAAATGAACTTGATGCAAAACTAATTTACGTTCATTACCACTAAATAAAAACCAAGATTGGCTTTCACTCTGTAAGGCATACGAATAAAATTACGTCAAATCAATTTGTCACATTTAATAATATATAATTAAAATATAAAAGAAGATGATTGTATAGTGTACATTTTCTACACCAGTATATACATAAATATAATAGATAAATAAATGTTCTGTACTTTCGAGGGCGTAAGCCGAAATAAAAATCAACTAAAAATCTCATAATTGCTATTTTTTCATCGTGATATAGTGGTGTTCTCCCAAGTAAATGCTTATTCAATCAATAAAGTAGATATTGGATTCATAACTATTAAACTGGTCTCATCAGACATATCAATGTTGAGGTTTTGAATATTAACTAAACAGATTTCACGACCTTTGCTGCATACGTTTAAAACAATCGTACATGCTAATTTATATATCGTATAAAAAATCTGACCCATATATTCGACATGACAATTTCAACACGAATGACTACAAATGCCGCTATTTCGTTGTGGATATCTTAAATAATAGTCTTATATATATGTAGTTAAATAATCTCTCACTAGGTTTCCACGTGTTTATAAAAATCGTAGGATTGTTTTTTAATCCCATTCCGCTGACCATTAGTGATTACAGATCAGTGTTAAATTATAGTATTCCAACTAATAGCTGCATATAACTCACGTTTATTTTTCAAATTTGTCAAATTGTCAGGGCTTACATCAGTTGTGTGTGACAGCTGATTCCAATCGAATATTCAAATTGATTCCGTTCTTTTTTTTATACGAGAACATTTCTAAGCAGAAAAACTACCAAATGCAAATGTGATGTTTTTAAACCACGCCATTGATAAAACTGTCATTCGTGTTTGTATTATATTTTGAAATGAAATGTCAAATTAATTTTCAAATTTAGAAATGTATTCGAATACTAAAGGATTATTTACAAATAGCATTCGATATTCGAATAATTTATTCAACGTTTATATTGAATCTCTTTGTGACAGTTGCTAATCGGCACTAGGGAAGACGGCGGCGTCTTTCTTCAAACGTCGCCTAGAATTTTATTACTTATTTACATGGCTACTTCGCAATCAGATAATGTCCCCAAGAAGCATTGTTTCAATCATTTGTCAACATTTCTCATAATGTGTAATAACCATATTATTTATAAATTAATATTTTTCAAAAAAAAAATGAATATTAAAATAGAATTTGAATTTGAATTAAAAATAAAATTGATTGGTATCGCAGAGTTTTTGTATATATTGGTATGGTAAAACGAAATACCGAAAAATATACCACATAATCAAAAAAAAAATCATTTGTAGTCAAATGAATATTAAAATAGAATTTGAATTTGAATTAAAAATAAAATTGATTGGTATCGCAGAGTTTTTGTATATATTGGTATGGTAAAACGAAAAACACACTACAAACCATGGCTGTGGAGTCGGGGCTTTTTGGCCGGAGCCGGAGTCGTCGCGGCGTTTTGGCCGTTTGAACAACGACTTGAAAAGTTTGAACTTATTATTGTTAATATGTCAAATTTGGCTTTTGGCCGCATTGATAGGGTTGATATTTAATTGAATACACATAAATAGGAAAATTATTGAAAAAAAGTGACGATATTAACCTTTTTTTAGTCGGAGTCGTGATTTTGGTCAATGTCGGAGTCAGAATCGTGGTTTTGGTAAATGCTGGAGTCAGAGTCGGACTTTTTTTTACCGACTTCACAGCCCTTCTACAAACATTGCACACAATTCAATGAATACGATTTTTTTAATTGAGGATAATTTAAAATTGATAAAAAAAAAAAGTGTCCCAGCCACGTTGTCCTAGGAATCGACATAGGAGTTCAAGGAGTTAAAATGGGACGTAGCGAGAGTAATAAGCTATTCACATCTTGTCCTAGTCTTAGATTTCTACTCCTGTAAAAATTGAAAAAGTGAGGTTGGCCAAAAAGCAGTTCTCGTAGAAAACTTCTGCTCAGATAAAATCATGACAGGAAACATGCTTCCCATAAGAGGCTGAAATTATTTGGAAAAATTGATAATAAAATATTATTTCTGCCTTACATGTGCAAACATTAAAGCACGGGGTCGCGACGGGTCTTCTGTGGGACCACCAACATATTCAGTCAACTAAAAAAATATTATACGGTAAGGAAATAACAATGTATTTTAGTTCTACATAAATTTTATATATTTGTTGATAGCTATTTCGGCTTACGCCTTCGTCATAGTTCTGATGAAGGCGTAATCCGAAATAGCTATCAACAAATATATAAAATTTATGTAGAACTCAAATACATTGTTATTTTTCTTACCGTATTATAATGGAGTTCTACCAAGTTCTACCCACTCAATCAATAAAAAAATATTCACTATAATGCATTTTCGTTGTTTTTTTAATTACCTTGCTTGGGGGTCGCGGGTTACATGGCTTTTGTAAAAAGGGATCGCCACCCGAAAAAGGTTTGGAGCCTATGTACTAAAGGATCGCGATGTGCATCGGATGTATTTTATTGTGATGAGAAGTTACAGCGACTATCGCAATATGCTTTTATTTTATACGATTAATAATCCAAGTTTATTCTTGTATTTATGGTCGGAGTATATTGTCCTGTTTGAGTGGTTATATTATGGTTATTTTATATTCATACTGCAGTGTGCGGTGTAAAATACACAGTATATTTTTTTCAGATACCATCTGTTTTTCGCGTGAGGCTTTTGGATATCGATCAGATATTGGAAAAGTGCAAAAGCAATTTTACTCAGCCAGGGAAAATGATATTGGTATTATTTAAAAACTACGCATTGCGGTTCAAACTTTACAGTGTCACAACCTTGAAAATACACCCAAACCTCTTTTTGTACGACTTTGCGATTTTTTTAATGCAATTTTTTTTTTTTTAAATATATTATTGGAACTACAGTCAATCCTGCTATAGCGGACACTTCTATAGAGCTTTTTGCTATAGCGTATGCGACGGTTTTTTCGTACAAGGCATGTGTCGCTTGCTTACAAACTAAACACTTGACTGAAAAATTGACTGTATTTCAACGTGCATATGTAATACCGTAATTAACAGCGCGTTGTTCACATACTGTACATGCGAAATCCAGTGTTTCGCCTGTTTATTACAACGTGACCCTGACACGTTCGTTCTTGTACATGTTATATTCCCATATTAAGTCATAGGTTTTTTGTGCGATTTTTCGCGGAACGTATCTACAAGGTTTAGTTGTAAATATTTTCACCAATTTTTCTAAATAACACGACTTATAAGACCTCTCGGTAAAAGTAGCGACGAAACGGTAGGGCTATAATAACACTTCAGGATAGGATATTGAGTGGTTGACTTACATTTAAAAACAGCGCATACACCCATGCTTTTGATTACAGTTTCGACAGTCGATTGTAAATTCGATAAATGAATGTGTCGATTGTTTTCTTTCAAACTTCCCTCGTAAAATAAATTTGCTGTTATTTAATGTTCGGATATAATTGAAACAATACTTTCGATGACTACGACGGTAACTTTGTGGAAGCTCATTTTAATTCACAAGCATCTTTAGACTTAGTATCGCAGTCTGCAAGTTTGCTTCAGTAATGAATTGTTGCGAGTTATCAAAGTTATTTTAAATTTTAGAAGTATTTTGTGACGTCACATCAATATTTCCCACGCCACACGCAGAAAATTCAGAAAATCTTTGCTGATTCAGTGCTGAGATATCCCTGAAAAGGTTGTCGAATTATGACAAGCGTTACCAACGTTGCATGTTTATGCACTCCCTAATATTTTTGTCACCGGCCGCCACTCTGTAACACTGAATACTTTGATCACTTATAACACTGCAAAGTAAATTACAATACAAACATTAATATTTGTTTCGAATACAATATAGAACACGCTAGCATTTAACCATGCATTTGAAACTAATAAACATGTTATTAATAATATTTGATTTTAAAACATATCTACATATATATATAACACAAAGCTTTGTTGTGCTAGAAAAAATCACAACATATTTTTCTATCATGGAACACATCATTTTTTCCACAAAGAACGTCATCACGTTTTGACCTTAGAAAATCATGCCACATTTATTATTGTATTGAATGCAACACTGAAAATAGAACTTGCATTATTGAAATACAGCCGCATATAGACATATTATAATATTCAAATGCACTATTTATCCCGCCATTACTTTTAAACACGTGATTGCATTCATGGTGCTTTATATGTCTTTACGGCTATTATGTGTATCACGAACCAGTCGTGTTATTTGGTCACAGTTTATACCGGAAGAAGAACTAAAATATTGCACTTTATCTCTTATTCATTTATAAGAAGAATAAATCTTTTTTTAACTATGTAATCTCCCAACTCGGAGCATACATTTTTTTTTCATATCCGCTCCCTATTCGGAGCATATGGCCGCCACACGGTGCCTCCATGATGCTCTATCTCCCGCCAGCTTCCTCGCATCTTCCCAGGTCATCCCTGCGTCCCGTAGCCCCCCTGAGTACATCCTATGGCCTTCCGGGGCGTCGGGATCCATCAGGTTGATATAAGAGACAGGCAGGATTCAGGTTCCCCTTGGGCATCCGCAGCACATGTCGAAGCCAGGTCCATCGTTGCCTTTTTATTTTGGACGTAATATGGCGCTGGTTCGTCCGCTCTCTTACCTCCGTGTTCCTGACAAAGTCAAACCACCGTACTCCTAATATTCGCCGCAGGCATCTGTTTTCGAAGCACAGTATACGGTTACCCTGTGCTTTTGTGATGTGCCATGGCTCGCAACCGTAAAGCAGCACAGTCAGAATGCATGCGTTGAATAAGTGGCACTTGGTTCATACTTGGAGCATACGTATGGACACATACAAATTACTGTAACAAATATTCGATAATAACAATTTAACTGAGTGACATACTTTTATTCATCTTTTTTTTTATTAGTCGGTCTCTGTAGTCTAGTGGCAAGAGCTTTGCCCTAGCATCAGATGGACTCGGATTCAAGTCAGATTTTGTCAATATAAAAAGAAATCTTGGACGTAGGTGTATGTAATTTCGTTGAATTGTTCTCGACTGAATCATAAATATTTATCATTGAGTTTATCTCGTATGACTTTCATAATTTAAAAAAATTTGGCGCATTGGCATTAGCCGTAATGCCAAATAGATTTAAGAAAAGAAAAATAAGCAATACAAACTACGATATTTACTACGCGTCAGTTCAAGTTTATTCTTGCATTTTAAATTCATGAAGATGCCGAAAGACGAAACCCGTGAGTGAAAAAATGACAGCCGGTATTCCAATATACATATTCAATATAAGCAAACTTTTGAAGCATAATTCTTAAAACTGGTGAAAATATACCGCAACAGATTAATTCTGTATTCTGAGCTACTTTAAAACTCAAGAACAAAAGAAAGTCCACCTCAAATTTATCCCTTTTCAAATATCGAATAATATATAAGCGTTCGTTTTTCAATATTTTTTATCTGACAGTTGTTCCCATTGTAAAAATTATCTCGTCATCCCTTAGGCCTGTTCATAAAAGAATGCTAAAACCAAGATTCTTTCGAGGGACTACTTGTCAATACAATCAGTGATTACCTATCCATCTGCCATCTCACTCTTAATATTATACCTACCTACATAAGTATGCACCAGCGTTTCAAGTGTTTCTGAAACATTTTTTTTTATTTGTAGAAACTGAATTTGTTATGTATTGAAAAATATAATATATTACATGAGTAAAAAACCTCATGTCTGTCATTTAAATATAAAATGAGTTTTTATATGTAATTCAATTTTTTATTTGAGATGAAATTCGGCTGATAAACATGAAACACAAATTTCATATTCTTCGATTATTTGGTTTTAAAAACTTTTGCGAGGATAAGAATGTCAAGTTAGTTAGTTTGTAAGCTATTTCTGACGATGTCGTAAGGAGAAATAGCTATCAACAAATATACTAAATAAGTTCTGTAGAACTAAAATACATTGTTATTTTTTTCAGTGTTATAATGGAGTTCTACCAAGTAAATACCAATTCAATCAATCTACTATTCTAAAGGGTCTTTTTATAAGGACGCTTAGATTTGAAATGTAAATAAAAACAAGTTGTTTGTGAGATTTCGACTAAATTTTAATTTCATTTGTAAGTATATTTTACGGCATTAAATATGGAATATAGCATCAAATGTCTGCCAATATCCATTCATTATAAAATGGGCCATGTCGCTAAAGTTGACTTTTTTGACGAATTTGGGTAAACTTCCAACTGCTCCAGAACCCAATCAGGCGTTGTCTGTGGTCGTTTACCTGAAGTTCCTTGGTTAGTTGGATTTTATACGGGTGCAGACATAAGGCCCGATTCAAAATTCGCCAAGTTGAAGTCGCAGAAAAGCCAAGTTCTTGTGAACAACGAGAAATAAGCTGCCTTGGGTTTTCCTGTACACTTTCACACACAGCAGCAATGTTTTCACCAGATATTGTATTTTGATGACGTACAGGTAGGTAGGTGTTGGCCGATTATTTACCAAACTGGTTGACTCAAATTTGGCCACTAAACAATGAATAATCTACTCAGCAGGACAAAGTAACATATTTTGAGCGTCCCTATTGAAATACCCTTTACTTAGGAGAATTATTGACTATCGATAAGTTCTTTGAACAGCTGATTCAATAGGATAAGAATATGAACAATAGTAATATGCGAACATTTTCATATTTTTCAATCAGTGTCATTTATCTATTTGTTTACTGTCCTGTAGTTTAAGAGCTCTGTTTTTAAATCCACCCGTTCTACCCCATCCCTCGGGTGAAAATGGAACCTTCTTCGCTAACGAGGCCCGTAGGCGGCTGCAAACAATGCGAGGGAAAAATCAAGTGTCGAAAAAAGTCGTACAAAATATTAAATATAATAGTCTTTTTCTCGAAAGCTTTCCTCGCAGTGACGTTGGTGGGTTTCTTTTATATGGCGTAAAATTTTATTCGTTAAAATGAGTAATTAAACAAATATTAGGTATGTTACAAGCGTTGCAATGCCACTCATAGAAAGAAAGTGTTTATGTGTATTGAAGTGCTTTCGGACGCACAATACATATTTGAGATAAACAATTTCGATCTTATTTCACTAACATTGATCGGCATCGATGGCATTTTCCGTTTGACGTTTGCTGTTTGTCTTTTGCCGATTGTATATGGTACGACACACGCGCCACCTACTGAAAGTTAATTGTACTATGTCGATAACGTTTGCGTAAGTGCAACAATAATTTGTCAAAACTAACGGTATAAAATATGAAAAATCATTGATTTTTTATATTAATTACCTACTGTAAGCTAATTTTACTATGCCAAAAATCGTCTTCGACTGATAACGCTTCATGTAATAGACCCCTGGTTTTTAGGTTTTTCCCGTTATTTAAAATCGAAAAAAAATCCATCACGGAAAAAGATTACAACTTAAATTATCAGTAAAAAATAATTAAGATCTCTTATCTGTATTTTTTTTTGCAAAACATTTTAAAACCGGTTACAACTGCTTGGTTATTTTGGCTAATACCTTCAAACAAAGTCTGGCCGTAAAAGGGTTAATCATTTCTTTGTGGGTAATCCTTCTGCGATTCCGTTACTGGACATTCGTATGTCATCAAACCATAGTTAAAGTATTGCTTATTGATAAAAATCGTATTTAGTTTATTAAATCTACATGTCTGTCAACCATAATTAGATGGAAGTCCCGGTAATGAGTTCAAATGAGTCAGTAATTTACTTTAATTTATTTTCTTAGTTGCATTACCAATTGTTTGTCATACCTTGTTTTCATCCTTAACTTTTGCATAAATACCACTGTCTTATTGTATTACTTATCAGTTGATAATGCTCGCCATGAGCGAAACCGGTCCTGATGCAATAAATCAGATGTGGAAAAAGTACTGAAAAATGTGTTATTATTTTTATTAGGTATATAAGCTATCTCTAATACACGTTTAAAACATAAACATTCTGACGGAGGCGTAAGCCGTAATAGCTATCAACAAATATATAAAATAATTTATGTAGAACTAAAATACATTGTTATTTTTCTTACCGTATTATTATTGCATTAATTAATCATATGTGATATTACTAGATCTTTAATCAGAAAAGTTTAATAAGATAAAATTATGTATTTACGCCGATATAACGTTTTTTATCAACGATTATAACAATAATATAACAACTGCCCATAATGCATAACACATAATCTTGAACTGTATACTAAGCATAGAAATATTTAGGAAAATAATTCACTGTCGAAGGAATATAAAAAACAATATGTATGAGCTATCGTCTTTTATCGGAAGAATGGTAATCTTTATATTATTATGCGTCGCTTCATCGACAAATTAGGGAAGGTTAATATTAAAAATATAAATGCCTGATAAAAGATGGCAAATGATATTATATTCGTTCATTGGCGTGGAAAAAGTTGGGGGTAGTCACTAGAGACTCCAATTCGAGTATCGAATAGTCGATACTCTAGAACAGTGGTTCTCATGTGCGGCCACCATAGGATTTTGCTGCGGCCACCAACAGATTCATAGTTAATATTGATTTTGAATAAAAATGGGATTTTACAAGTTAATTTATCAACATAGACACTGAAAATAAAATATTTTGTATGCATTTCATTGTGCATGAAGAATTGCTAGTTAGCAAAAACTCATCACATACATGTTGAGGTCTTTTTGGCAAAAAGGACTCAACACAAATATTTAGTGCGGCCACCAGACATTTCCCTAGGATCGCTGATGTTCCTGATGCGGCCACAGCCAAATGTCACGTGAGAACCACTGCTCTAGAATACTCGTCCACTTTTTTAAACTCGATACCCGAGTATTTTGAAAAATACTCGTTGACTAAGCTTGTCGAGACTTTCTTTTGTTGGTTTTGCTTTGGGTCCTGCTGACTTATTTTATCAATGACAATTATGATGACAAGAGACAAAATATAATATGTTTTCTAAATTGAAATAAAATAAGCTTGTTTATTTATTTATCATCTATTTAGGTACTCAAATTAAAATATATATTTTGGTACATCTGAAACTACTCGAGTGTACTCGAGTACTTGAGTGTTTTAAAATTTTACTACTCGATACTCGAGTAGTTGAGATGTCTAGTAATTGGAGTATCTTGTAGTCATCTTAACAGATACAAAATATTGAAAATTTTGTTCGTTAAAGATTTATACCGACTTTTAAGTTTTTTGTCAAAATACTTTTCTTACCCCTCAATTTCATTAATTTTTTGAGAGTTTTCTATCGCTGCGTCAAACACCGAGTAGCAATATCTCTTCGTCGCGTCTACTTGAAAAAAAACCCCAAAATCTCCTCTTCAAATCTTCCATCAAACTAATCTTTATCCCTCTTTGTGAGCTGTTTCTCTCTTATACTTCAGGAGAGAGTTTGCTGATTTCTTGATAAAACAAAACAACAAAATTGTGATATATACGCAATATTATGATAAAAACTCTTAAGATAACATTTTTTTATTATGAGTACATGGATTCTTTAAACTAAGTACATTAGTTACATATATGTACATAACGTAAAAACAAAAATCATTCATACAAAATATAATGCAACTAATCGACACCTTACTTTGATAAGGTTCTAATTGGAATTTTTGCCCCAAAATTATTATTATTTAAGCCTGCATTTACTTATTCAATATATATCGTTGTAGACAGGGTACACAATAGATCTTCTTCTCTGTTCCACCATCCTAGTTTTATATGGTAATAATAAGTTATTCCCATTAAATATATAGAATGATTTTTGTAGAATTGAAATACATTGTAATTTTTTTCACCGTATTAAAATTAAGCTGTTTTGTATTAAATCCAAGAGCATTTTCACCAAAATCATGATACATTTTTCTCATGATCGATTTCGAATTACAGCGGTCTCTACTTGAATTCGTATTTTTTATGTATCTTGTATTCTGTCATTTCCACGTACGCCAAGAATCGTAAAACATGCAAAATAAATTTTACGTATACTCGTAAAATAATCGAAATTTCCGTCCTTTGTTTCAGATGTGAGTGCTAGCAAAGAATTGTAGATGGAGGTGGGCGGAGGGGGCGCAGCGCCCCCCGACGGGTAGCTGGTGGTCCAGGTCCACGTTCCGGAGCTGAACGTCCACAAGAGCCTGCAGTTTCCCAAAGAACAACTGGTTTGGGATGTCAAACAGCAGTGTCTGGCCGCATTACCCAAGGTAACATACTTTTATTTTTCTGATATTATAACCTAACCTAACACCGTTTTAATATCTATCGTCCTGGACTGCGTAAACGATATAGATTTCGTTTATGCTTTGCTGCACTATTTTCTGTAATAAAACATTATCAGAGTTTTCTACTGTCCATCAATAAAAATCAGTGGACTAAAAATCCAAATTGCATCGTTATTTAGGGGTATGTAAGCCTTTTATTTGTATTTTATAATAATCATTACACTTAACCCTTTTAATACCCTATATTTAAAAATACCCTGGAAATTATCTGAATTCAAAGAAGATAAAAAATAACAATAAATTCATTTAAAAAACAAACAACGCTTTGTGGGGCCGTATTATATAACTGCGGAGCTTCTCATTTTATCTTCAAAATATGTTACATACAAAAAAAATATATGTCCATTTAGAAAAGCGGAAAAGGGCTCAGGGTATTTTTGTGCGATGATATCGGCTCCAGGATACTAAAAGGGTTAACGAATCTTTCAAATATTGAAAAACTAATTTCCATTCTATGTTATGGCGATAGTGCTTTTACATTATATGCACAGGTTTCCAAATTTTAAAAAAGAACGGTATAATAAATAATAAAATGTCGTCTTATTTATTTTCAAGTTTAAAGTTTCAAACTCCGCCGAGAGACGGCGTTGTTTTCACGAATAATAAATTAACAGAAGCTTTTAAAAAAATTCACTTTTTTAATGGAACACGATACTCTTGTAAGATTTTTAACGCTGCCGCATTATTCGTGGAAGAATAACGACCACTTTAAAAAGCGTAAAGCAAAGCTTCGGTGGTAATTTTCGGAAAAGCATTTTCTTTTTATTTACGTCGCCGGGAAACGGCGATCTGAAAGTAGGTATGTGGGTTAAAAACACAACGTTTCCAAAGCTTTAATGGTATATTATTATACCGTCGCAACAAATTCAGCAACAGTATAATACGTTCTGAATAAAAGTATGATTTATCATTTTTAAGTACACTCTCAATACTTGGTGGAATGGCATTATAAAAAAATTAATAACACATGTTTAGTACTAATTCCACATTTTACTTATTGAGGTCAGTTGATAATGTTCGAGATGAGCGAAACCGGTCCTGATCTCAATATATCCAATGTGGAATACATTGTTATTTTGTAAATAGTTTTCATTTAGCTTATATCAGTGATGCACAACCTGTGGCCTTCAATGACATTTCATGCGGCCCGCAATGACAAATATCAATCACCACATTGATTATCTTACCCTTCACCCAAAAAGGTTGTGCATTACTGGTTTATAATTTGTTGGCACTGAAAATAGTCAAGTGCTAAATCACACAGCTCTGTAAAACCAGGACCAGTTAAAAGATGTATACCAAAATATGTAGTCGTTATAATTATGTTAATCTCTTTAAATATATTGTAAAGTAGACGTAAAAGGTAATCATAAAATACCTCCTGTCAGAAATTGACATTGTGTAAAAAGACGTATCATTTTAATGTCATTAAATTAATTTTCACTTGTTTTTATCGCGCGTTTTCTTATTAAAACAACTCAATAAATTATAATGCAATTTTTTGAAAAAAGAACACGTTTGAAATACACAGATATTCTAGTTAAAGTTTTTTGTAAAGTATACTCGAACGAAGGCTCTTTGTTCTCCTGCGTTTGTTGTCGCTTAAATATTTTACTCCGCCTTTCTTCGTTCTTTTGCAAAAGGCTTTCCTCTAATAAAATATTTAGTTGTTACGTTGTACGCTTGATCTATGTATATGAATATGTATGCATAGGTGATGATTGAGTTATATGTATATCCGGTGTTCTGAAATTATTACTGAGACCCGGATATATCTATTTATTTCTTCGGCTTGTCGACGAACAATAAATGTATCATGGGTACGGCGAGTAAAATAACAAAGTATTTTAATTCAACAGAAATTATTTTATATATTTGTTGATAGCTATTTCGGCTTACGCCCTCGTCAGAACTATATTTTAAGTATGCAATTAGATCATGTATATATACCGTTTAGACAAGGTACACAATACATCTTCTTCTCTGTTCCACCATCTTAACACTCTAGCAACCGCATTTATCGGGCCAAAGTTACACGTAATACCGCACATTTTTCAAGATTTTGGTTTTTCGCGTGACATTTAGAATTATGCTTATATCTTTTTAATCAGTTGACGAAATTGGATGAAATAAAGTGTATTGTGTATTGTATAGTATAATATATCTATTTAAAAACAAATAGTTGAAAAAAAAAATTATTAAAGCTGTAAACACATCATTTATTTATATTTTTGAAAGAAAAGCGAAACAAATATTTCTTTTCCATTCATAAACACATAAAGCGAAGTCAAATTCTTTTGAAATGTGGTCTGCGATCATTTTACACAATATTGTATAAAAATATTTGAAAAAAATAGAGTATTTATTGAGCCGCTAGACTTACCATTCATCCATCAGTCGTATAAATTAGGAAAATTTACTTGTCATCACAATGCCACAATAACATTATAACTATTACTTTTACCAGCCAAAAGGGTTCATTTATTGTTATTAGTTTTTTATAAACACTTAAATATTATTTTTTAATGAAAACAGAAGAAAAAAATTACACACATATTACTTATCACTACTAACTATACTATACCATACGTCTACAATAATCACTAAAATTTTATCAATATTTTTTGTGTGGTAATCTTCAAAACATTTTCCCATGTGTAATGGAACATTACATAATAAACACGTCGTCTTCCGATATATTGAGTAATATGATAAGTTTTGATCGACACGATCAACGCCTTTCATATTTTTGTTATAATCTAAAATATAATTGGGTTTTATTTTTGGTTCTACGATTTAGTTTATAATATATTTATTTCACAAAACACGTAAATTTAAACTCTTTTTTCCACAAATTATAAGATTATATACCATTACTATAGCACGTATGTAAAACGATTTTACATAGAAATACGCAATAATTATAAATACAATCGCGGGTAATTACATAGGATGTATTCTATTCGACCGATATTTTCAAACTAATTCTAAACTACAATTCTTATATATAAGTATGTATATAAAATGGGGATGGTCAACATCAAAATGTGTAAAGACTTCGCTAATTGTTTAAAAATACAATGGTAATTGCTAGAAAGCAAAATGCCATACATACCTCACACATGCCCGGTAATTTGATTTTTTATGATACACGTATTTTTGAAAATATGGTTCAGCAATAAATCTGTCAAAAAACATTATGCAATGTGCACCATTCATCTCAAACATGCGATTGAGAAATCCATTCATCTTTTTACAGAAATTTCGACTTCGCTAAATGTTTAAATATACAATTGAAATTTCTAGAAAGCAAGCTGTCATCAATACCTCAAACATTCCCGGTAATTTGAGTTTTATGATTCGTGTATATTTGAAATAGGGTTCAGTAATAAATCTTTTTAAAAACTTAACGCAGTATGCCCATTCACCTCAAACATGCGATTGAAATCCATTCATCTTTTTTACCGTAATTAGTTTTATTGTCCTATTTCAAATATTTGGGTAGACAATGAAAAATATTTTGACGAGCTAATAAACAAAAATACTTAGTTCGTTTCAGTCAGAATATAGTCCATGTTTATTTATAGGAAACTTTTTACCCAACACCGCACATTTTTTCGCGATTTTTATTATTTCGCGCGACATTTTGAATTATGCTTATAACTTTTAATCAGTTGAGTAAATCGGATAAAATAAAGTGTATTGAGCATAGTATAATATATGTATTTAAAAACAATAAGTCCGAAAAATAAAATATTAAAGCTGGCAAACACATGATTTATTCATATTTTTTGAAAGGAAAGCAAAAGAAATATTTCTTTTACTCATTTTATTACATAAACATATAAAGCAAAGTCTCATTCCTTTGAAATGTTTTTTGCGATCTTTTACACAATATTGTTGGTTTATAATAATCAACCAAAAATATAATATTTATTGAGAGACTTCCGAGAATTAGGGTACATACCATCAGTCGTAAAATTAGGAACATTTACGTGTCATCACAATGGCACAAAAACATTATAACTATTACTTTTACGAGCCAAAAGAGTTCATTTATTGTTATTAGTTTTCATAAAAACTTAAATATTATTATTATTTTATTAGGTAATGTAAATAAGTGAGTTAGTAAAAAAATAAACTGATATTTAAATTTATTGCATCTGAAATGTGAAAAAAGATAAAAACATTGCAAGAAAAAATTACACATATTATTTATCACTACTAACTATACTCCATTATATAACTATTGTAAAAGTTGTCCATGTATGTATATTTGATGCCATAAACCTCGACAATGATTCAGAAGCGATGATATCGTTTGAAAAAATGTAGCACATTTTTTAGCATATATTCTCACCTGGTAATAATAGTATTATTGTCGGAGCAAAATTTTTTTATTTCCTTCACTGTCGATCCATTTTCGGGTCTTTTCAACTTCTTTGTAGTGTTTGTTTTATTTTGATTGTAATATCTATTACTTCACAAAACACGTAAATTTAAACTCTTTTTCCACAAATTTTACCATTACTATAATAGCACGTATGTAAAATGATTTTACGTAGAAATACGAAATAATTACAAATGCATTCGCGGAGATATCACATAGGTTGTACTCATTTCGACCGATATTTTCAAACTATAATACAATTCTTATGTATATAACATGGGAATGGTCACATCATATGGACTGTGTAAAGACTTCGCTAAATGTTTAAAAATACAATGGAAATCAATACCTCAAACATTCCCGGTAATTTGATTTTTATGATTCGTGTATTTTTGAAAATAGGATTCAGTATAAATCTTCAAAAAACATTATGCAATGTGCCCCATTCATCCCCAACATGACATTGAGAAATCCATTTATATTTTTACCGAAATTACTTTTATTGTCCTAATTCAAATATTTAGACGCAGAGTAGACAATAAACATATTTTGCCGAGATAATAAACAAAAATACTTAGTTCGTTTCAGTCGTTATATTTCAATATAGGAAACTTTTTGACTCAACAAATATATTTTATTTCAAGGACGTTTTTGAGCCATAAGCTTATGAGAAATTGAATAAAAAAACACGGGGAGCTATTAACCAGACAGTAATGGGTCGTAAAATAAAAAAAAAAAATCCAAAAGTGTCATGTAATGTGCCAACAGATGCAAAGACAATGCGCGGGGCGTAAATCCGCGCGAACGCGGGACCGGTTGTTAACCGATTGCGATAATTTCCGCGCGAACGCGGGACCGGTGACTTGAGTGTTAACTTTATATGGTAATAATAAGTTATTGAATGTGACAAATTGATTTGTATCATGAGTGCTTATGTGATTGTTAGAAGTTGAATACAAATTTCAAAAATATTTGTTATATATGTACTGATCAGAAGCTGTGAACATTTTCAACTTATAAAAAAAAGAACAGGGATTCTCATACATACATGACTACGACAAAAAAACATATATTATATTGACTCAACACTTGGTGGAAAGGCATTAATTTTTTTTTAAATATTTTTTGTACTAATTTCATAATTAATTTATAATGATCAGGCCCGGTAGCTTACATCACGAGCATTTTTAAAAATTTCGCGAAAATGCTCGCGACTTGCGAAACCGGTCCTGATCCCAGGAAATTAATTGTAATACATGTACAAAAAATGTTTGAAGCAAATTGTATTAAAAATGCTGACGGCCTTTTCAAAGAAAATTCTTCAAAAGTGTTAATATGATTACATAAATAATCGTGGAACACATTTTAGTATGTAGTTGGTTGACCAGAATAAACAAATAAATTCTCCCTCGAATTAATATCTTTTCTCTATACAATATTTCACATATATTTTTACGAGTAGTAAAATATTTATTTCTTTTCGATAGTGGCAATTGAGACCAAGAAAGTTTGTATGCTACAGGAAAGAGCTTTCAGTCATCTTTGTTTTTACCTCCAGTAGGAAAACTTATCCTTTTAGTATCGATTGTGGTCTGAAAACTTAGCTTCTGTCCTAATCCAACTGCTACTTATTTGGAGAGCTTTTAAATATTGCTTACTAATAAATATTCGAAATATCACTCACACTCAATACTTTTGTAATCTGTTATCTACAATTTTTTTGTTCTTCTGCACCCCAGGTTCCTCCAAAATTTACCCAGCACAATCTTACAGAAAATTACAATATCAGTATTAAAGAATTTGCATCGGTAACAATTATTACATCAGATCACTTTTAAGGTGTTCATTAAAATACTTTACTCCACGTTAAATTTATTTGATCAAAACGGTTTTGTTTATGGCGAGCATTATCAACTGATAATAAATACAGCGGAACAGTGATATTTGAACAAAAGTTAAGTAAGAATTACAAGGTATGACAAAAAAATTGGTACTACAACTAAGCAAATAAATAGAAGTAAAATACAAGCAAGATAGATTACAATTAAAATGTTGAAGATATCTTAGCAATGCAATGCATTTTTTGATGTAATAGCTTGCATTGCTAAGAGATCTTCAACATTTTAATTATAGTATACTAGTATTGCTACCCGGCGTCGCTCGGACTAAGCGACCAATAATTATTTAATGTTATATCATTCGACATAATTATATCACAAAATCTAACATCCAAAATAGAGTTAAAATAAAATCACAAACTTTATTTAATTTGATGACAGCCCCATTCTAGCCCATTAAAATGTCCAAATTCAAGGAAAAAATCTAATTAGCTGTCAAATAAATGTCAAATAATACCTTCACGTAAATAATAAACATTATTATATTAATAAAAGCCAGGAAAATTTCAGTAGAAGACTAATTTATTATATTTTGACTAAATGTCTTCGCCGATAAAAATTCAAACATATTTTCTTTCATATTCGTTTTTATGGTAACTTGCAACAACAATGCAAAAGGGAATTACAGACCCACAGACATACGCCGTTTCGGTTTTATATATAAGATTTTGCTTCAATTTATTTGCTTAGTTTTAATACCAATTGTTTGTCATACCTTGTAATTCTTGCTTAACTTTTGTATAAATATCACTGTTTCTTTGTATTCCTTATCGGTTGATAATGCTCACCATGCGCGAAACCGGTCCTGATCCAATAAATTTTATGGAGTTTTTTTTTTTTATTATTACATAATAATTGACTCCCATTTTTTGACAAAAAAATAGAATCATGACATTCTTTTTAAAAGCTTAATAACAGCTTGGAAGAATCGTCTTTATCACTGTGATAATATGTATTCTGGAGTTTTTTATTTGTACGGGATTGTCAAACAACAATAATTGTTCAAAACAATCAGAACGTCTCGCAAGAATAACAAACGGCGAAATGTTTTCCAAAAAGCTCTTATCGGGCGTGACGTCATCTCGAGAATAAGAGTTCAGAGTGAAAAGCTCCCTGCTAGCTGGGAGAAGCCTATTGTCAAATCGGCCCTCGAGCACACGAAACTTTTGCGGGTCACGCTCCATTTTCCACTTGGCTATAATGTACCGGAGAAAATTTCTACCCTTGTTGTCAATAGAGATATCTTTGCATTTATTTTGCTTCTTTTTGTTTGCAGCAATTTATTTTGTTGACGTCAAAATTTTGACGCAGTCGCTCTTGCTTATAAAAGTCTTTTCTTGTGTGTGAATATGCTGCGTGTAAATATTTTTTTATTAACTGCCTTTAAGCAGAGTATTATTGGCCCACCATCAATTAGAAAATATTCAGTGAATATCAATCATCCGATAAAATTCAATCACCCAGATATATCATATAATAATCATGTCTCTGGATCAACTTAACCCTTTTAATCCCACGGGGCCCATTTATCAGCCCCGCGAATACATGTGAAGTATCCCAGAGGCCGATCGAGAGGCTCAAGTTTTTTTAGTACGTTTTAACGGGTTTTGTTTATTTTTCTTCATTTCATTCTTACACAGATTTTACTTTTTACAATATACAGCACAAAAATAGCACTGATAAGTCGGTCTCTTTGGTCCAGTGGCAAAAGAATTGCCCGAGCGATCAGGTTGGTCTGTGTTCAAGTCCCGGCAAGGTCAGATTTTTTAGTTGAAAAAGAGATCTTGGACATTGATGTATGTCATTTTTGGTTGAATTGTTCTCGGTTGATTCATGAAAAATGAAACATATTTTTGTTCATGATATAATTTCATAATTTAAATTATTTTGAGAATTGACATCAGCTGTAACATCACCTTGAAAAAAAGGACATTAGCTGTGATCAATAATAGGGCCAAGACGACCCTTTTTGCGAAAAAATGCCTTGTGAATTTTTGCGAACATTTACCAAAACGGTATGGGATCCAAAGGGTTACGACAAATATTCGTCTTTTTTTATTCCATATTCTTTATTCATATTCTTTTTTTATTCCACAAGTGTCAATATATCTATATTCAATAAGAGGTCTTTATTACAATACAATTAACACTCATCTAATATAAGTAGGTATTATGAATACTTTATCTATAAGATCGCACCAACTTCCATTTTTATTAACACTGCGTTTTGTTTTTTATGTCATCGGTGCTACGTGTGGCTAATTAATGATGTCTCTCAACACCGCAATCATGGCCGTCACATCCGTGCTGTTTCACCTGCCGCCCGCTAACCACCACTGCCGACCCCTGCTAACCAACTAACACTACCCGCTTCAACGCGCAAACAACGCCCGAATATCCTTATCCATCGCTTCTCACCTATATCACGAACCAATCATCCCTCATCCGTGTATTCGTCTCTTATTACAAACATAATTCGATTAATCTATTGTCACATCTATTTGAAATGTATCATCTATTTAAAACAATACCACATTATATTTATATACACATACACATGCATACTAATGCATCTAATTTTTATTGATTATTCAAACTGTCCATAAACAATAAATCGTTCCATATTTAAACTTGTTCGATATTTAAACTGATAAATCTAAAATCAATGACGTCTATACTGATTATCTATAATAATCTCTCTAAATTATTATATATTTTACTTTTTACACATAAATCTGCTAATTTGATATTCCTCCATAAATCCCACCCTCCACAATAACAAAACGCTTTTCTCGCTACGAAATAAAAACAGGTGGCAACCTGGTACAGGGTACGTCATAAGTCAAAATATTTGCAAAAAATATGCTTGATGCACGATCGCAAAATAAAGATATGCACATAATATTTAATAATTTACATCTGACAGCTTTCGTCACAACCCTTGCGACAATATCATAACAATCATTCTTGTCAACCAGCTTATTGATTTAATTGGTAGAACTCCATCATGACTCTATTACTCGTCCTGCCTGACTGTCTGTATCCTTAGATACTATTTGCATTCCTTCCTTTTAGTTTTAACCCTGATGAACTTAGGCTAATTTTTGTCATCACCGTCCCTTACCCATTAGTTTCAAAGAAGTAATATTCAGTTAAAACTTTGATGCAACAAACGATAGACTATAACTATTTTGTTACAAAAAGGAACTCTCATAGACTTTTTTGGTTTCACGATGTATTCTTTGACTCCTAACTGTCATTTGTATGCTCATCTTCATCTTTACATCTTGAACTGTTTTGTGAAAGAAAATTTAATCAATAACATTACTACTGCAAATTGGATTTGATTAAATCTTAAAAAGTAAACTTTTCAAACGATTTCGTATTAGTAATTTCATCTGTTGTTAAAATGTTTCTCAAACAAGAATTTATGTTTCGCAATTTACGCTATGGTATTGTACACCAAAGGTCGTGTGAGGCTTTTAATACATGCTAAAAGCTCTAAGCATGTTCATATTGATGTCGGCTCCTGAAGTCTACTGGTAAAATCTTCACCCAAGTACTGTGGTGCTTACGGGACAAATCCGATATCAAAAATAGATTTACTGTTTGAGATCTTGAGTATAAATGTTCTTGGTGGCTTTTCTCCAAGCGTCACATTGGCATTCATGAAATTTTAAGGATCATCTTGCTCGAGCATTATTTTAATATTGCTAATCAGCGTAAACATGGAAATATGCAGATTTCTTGAATGTAATTTTAATAAAAAAAATCCTTCAATTGCGCGGACTATAATTAATGCATGCTGTGCAAACATTTTCTATGCGTGTCAACATTTGGCATGTAACATACTTCGCCAATCGTCACTTCATTATATTAGTTCATACATACGTCACATAAAGATGACATATCATCATTTAGCATGATAGTGATATAGCGCACGCCCCAGTTATTGCCATTATATAAAAATATAAAAACTACTACACTTATTAAATGCATTTATTACAAAACTGAGCTGTCAATTATTGTATGTATTGTCACCAGCGACGGCTGGTGACGGGGTGTTGGGGGGTGCAAAGGAAGATTCAACCATTTTTGCAAGAGTTCTTTTCTATTCATTGGATTTTAAAACACTTCTATAGCATGGACTTTCAATTCAGATGTTCGCAATACCAACTGTTTCTCTTCCTTAGTATGGAAAAATAGTTGAATCTTCCTTTTGCACCCCCCAGCACCCCGTCACCAGCCGTCACTGATTGTCACCAATAGAGACTCCAATTACCCCACATTCCAACTACTCGAGCATCAAGTGGTAAAATTTTTAAAAAATCGACTAGTTTCAGATGTCCACTTTTAAGGTGTTCACTGTCAATACTTGGTGGAAAGGCATTAAAATAAAAATTATAACACATTTTTAGTACTTTTTCCAGATGAGATTTATTTCATCAGGACCGGTTTCGCTCATGGCGAGCATTATCAACTGATAAGGAATACAATAAAACAGTGGTATTTATGCAAAAGTTAAGTATGAAAACAAGGTATGACAAACAATTGGTAAATCAACTGGCGAGTTGATAATGCTCCCCATGAGCGAAACCGGTCCTGACGAAATAAATCTCATGTGGAAAAAGTACTTAAAATGTGTTATTATTTTTATTTTTAGTTTCAGATGTACCAAAATATATATTGTTAATTCAAATTTGTGGATAAAAATGATAAATAGGCTTATTTAATTTCATTGATAAATTTATTTCAATTATAAAACAAATATTTCAAAAATGAAAGAGGATTAAACGTCTCAAATTTCTAAGTTTTAATTTTATAATTCCCACAGTAGAAAAACTCTCGGTGGATGTCGATTTTCTAGTTAACAAACAATGAATTTAATAGTGCTGCTAATTTTTCTGTCCGCTATTTAAATGATTCCAACTTTTTAAAATCTTAAATAAAATTTGGAGTATTACACGAGTATTTTTCAAATTACTCGATTATCTAGTACTTGAAAAATGGACGAGTATTCGATACTCGAATTGGAGTCTCCAGTCACCAACCAAGATATTCACGTCGTCTCAAAAAGCTCAAAATACTGAACCCATATCTGATTATATCGAAAATAAAATCAGGAATTGGACAGTTGCGTCAAAAGATGGCTTATGTATTTGTGTCCCGGAAATAGAACAGGGCAAACGGCCGTCTATTGTGTGTGTAGATATAAAACAACCACATTTAAATAAACACAGTTTTTTATACCGTCGTGACCGGGTTTCAAAACAAAAGATATATGTACGTTAATAATTTGATTTTCCTGGACCACCCGAGTTCCTTGAACACGTTGAAAATATAAAAGGGACATGCATGAATCTATAAAATATATTTAAATTATCAGTTGCGTGTTTTTAACATTATTTTTCTCAACGTGTGTTTCTTGACTCGATAACTAACTTTTCCTAATATTGAATTACTTTTCCACTGTATATAATATCATTTACTATGACAATTGATTGATTATAGTTTAATACTATCGATGGATTCTGCGGTAACTTAGTGGTAGTTCATTTAAGTATTCTAATCAGTGACGGATGGTGACGGGGTTTTGGGGGGTGCAATGGAAGATTCAACCATTTTTGCAAGAGTTCTTTCCTATTCATTGGATTTTAAAACACTTCTATAGCATGGACTTTCAATTCAGATGTTCGCAATACCAACTGTTTCTCTTCCGTAGTACGGAAAAATAGTTGAATCTTCCTTTTGCACCGCCCAGCACCCTGTCACCACCGTCACTGATTCTAATTTTAAATAACTTCGATCATTTCACGTATTGTATTCCTATTCGTAATATGTGTTTTACCTCTTTCAGAGGGCATAATGTGGCATAATACGTATCACGAATAGTAACACAATACGTGGGATAATCTAAGTTATTAATTTTTTTTTGTAATTATAGTTTAATATTATATAATACCAAACCGTTAAACATCATATTTTTTATATGTATCACTTTGAAGGTGCTCGATACTTGGTAAAAATGCATTATATTAAAAACTAATAAAATCAGTTTTCAGTTCAGTTTACTTATTCCACAAGAAATTTATCAGCATCATAGCCGTTTCTGTTTAAACCGGTACTGATCTTAATATATTAATTGTGGAATATGTATACATGTTTTATATTTTTATGTAAGTATATGTTCCATATAACCTTCTGCCTTGATATTGATATTGTTAACATAACGAGATCTGATCTTCGGAACGATACCTAACAATATCTCGAATAAAAAAGATATATCAAATTTATTCACAAGTCACCGGTTGGTATAAAGTTTATTCGCGCTTTGCTTAGTATACTTTGAATAAACGATTTACCGTTACACACTGTCCAATTTATGTAGTGAAGTAAATACATTACGGATGAAATTGTTTTTGTAATCGAAGCAGCCAGCTTGTAGAGGAAATCGAACATATTTTTGATTAGCAATAAACCTCTAGAAAGCCAAGCAGGATGTAAACTATAATTACACCAAAATTGGTGGCCGAGAAAGAGGCAATAAAAAATAAGCGAGAAAAAATACATTCTTCTAACCACTTCTGGACTATTATATCATAGAACAATATATAATCGTAACTTCTACATTAAATATATGCAGACCGGTCTGCTGCATATGATCGGGCGTAATTTATTTTTTCGAGAACATGGTAACCCCAGGTTAATTGTTATTTATCTCACGACAATGTGATTCGGAACCAGTTACGTATACAAACAGTCCGGCGTGGTTCCGAACACTACTGCAGAATCTTCAGCCTATCTATCGATCCAACTTTTTATAGGGTGATTATAGACATACATTTTAATTTATTTATTTTTAATCTATCATTCAAGGTTAATGGTAAAAACACACGACATAAAATTAAATACAAACTAAATCAATACATATTTTATAACATGACATGACAGAACTCCATTGTAAATAGTAATTTATTTACCTCCACAAAATTAGGTTATATTTCACGTTATGGAGTAGCTTTTGTTTGAACTTACTCGGTTGACTTCCTTAAATAAATATACATATGAAAATCAATATTTTTATGAAGTTAAACTACTAAGATCAATATCGCGGAGTTGAGAAATATAATCGTTCCACAATACGAAAAAATATGGTGGCAATATGTGGGAGTGGCCTTAGAAAACCGTCATTAACACAAGATCACGACTGACTGTCACAAAAATATTTGAACATGAAAAATTTTTCAACAGCCAAAATAGTGCACCTATTTTTCTCTGAAGATATCCAGCGAACGGTTGATTTAAATTATAAAATGTTGGCTAATCCAGCATGTTGCAATATTTCACTGTTTTTATCGAAAATAAAATTTTGTAGAATTTACTTGCATGCATGAGAAATCTGTCAGTAAACTTATACCTACGCTAGGCCTGGCGTGTTGGCCCGCGGAGCCTCCTAACAGAATCTTCCGGGCCAGACCCATTGGCCTTTAGATTGCTAAGCGTTAACCTAGCCATCCCGAACACTATAGATTTTGTCCCAACCGCTACTTTACCTTAAATATCTATCTTAATACTAGTAGTACGATGTCTAAACTTTTGGTATTCTTAAATCATAGTTTTTTACACCTTTTGCAGAAAAAAATATGATATTTATTGGTTAGTTGCGCCGTAATCGATTAAATCATAGATTACATGGACGGAGTGTTTCATATGTGGTAACAATAAAAGGCGATAAGCGATAAGCCCCACACAAAGCCCTCAGCTGACAGAATCTTTTAGAAAGTCAATACTTAGCTAGCTTACATGCGGGAAAGGGAAACAAAGACTTAGTCTGTATCCACCCTAGCAACAAAAATAGCCAGGAAACTAGGAGCCCGCCTAGCGGACTCCACATATAGTTTCAGTAGGAAAGTAAAGGTAGGAAAAAAAAAAAAAGATAAGAGGTAAGGTAATGTGACTTCGAGCGCGGTTATAGGCTCGTTAGTCTGCCATAGCCGTTGGAGTGGAAACGTCGTCGTTTTCATGCGCGACTTAAATATGAATAATTATAGGAAAAATAGGAATTTTTATTTGATTTTTTTTTTCAGAAAGATGTATAAATATACGTCAAAGCATAATCAATCATTTTTTTATTGCAGTCTATGCCAATAAGGCCAAAACACTGGGGTCTTTTTTTAACCCCCTTCGGCCTGAGAGTCATTTTTCAAGGATAGTCCTACGAAGGTTAACGATCGCCGATTTTTACTATGTTTTTGTTAATTTGCATAAATCAGTAAACAAGTAATCTACATTTTTTTAAATATAAATAATATCGTCTTTACCAAGCCAAAAGGGCGTTAGTAACATTTTGGTGAATATGAGGTTGGGTTCAGAAAAAAATATGCACAGAAGGATGTTATTCAAAAGAAAACGGCAATACATGGAAAGAACAGATAGCTGTTCTTATTAACTCAATATATTTTCACTCTTTTTGCTCTTCTGAAAAGTAGCGATTTATCACCTATGCCATTTTGGCTTGGAAAGGGAAAATATATATTTCAGCATCACATCTGATCGCAAAGACATGTTTTTACTATCATACGGGTTTACAACCATTTTAGCCTTCGTTTACTGATAACTTGTTGAAACTACTTTTATTAATTAAATTACCTCATGTTATTTATTTTCACATATAACATGAGGTAATTTAATATTCATCATATATGTATAAAGATTTACGATAAAGCATTATTATTTTAATATATTGCAGTATTCAGAAACGCTATGCTTCTATGAAAATTTTAGTTCAATAAATCGTAAAATATAAACGGCTTCGACATTTTAACAAGTTGTTATAAATTTATATGGTATATTATATCGTGCACTTACGATGATATTTTTTATGATTGATGCACTCTATGCGAACTTTTTACAGCGCATAACCCAATATGGTTATAAGTATCGTCACCTGGTGTTCCATGCATTTAGGATTTCTCATGCTAGTTTTGGCCTGAACCATCGTCCATATTTTCATTTACACAAGTGACTGACTCTCTCCTTCAATTATTCACGCCTTCGTAAAAGTAATAGCTTTTGCTATGTTCGTAGGGAAATATTAACCACTGGCGCACTCAGTTTTTTTTAATGTTTTATTAAAACTCGTAAGCAAATTATCCAAGCATTATATTTTACCTTGCAATTAAAGAAATGGGCAATACTTACACGTTATCCGTAATCGAAGTTGAATTCATCATAATCAATTAATTTAAGTCCAGTAGAAAAATTGGAATCAAATGCTAATTTTGGATTGACTGACATGAAGAATATACAAGTAATTTTACACTTATTGTTGTGTGATCACGAGATGTCAATGTAGTGAGTGAGTTAGGCTGACGATCGAAAATCATTACATCAATTCATGTGACTGACTTCTGATAATCGAGAATAATTCATCGCAATATTTGAGGATACAACGTCTTCATTATTAAATTGCGATGACTTTTTAGTAGAGACTCTAATTCGAGTAACGAATACTCGATACTCGTATTTTTTTCAACTACTCGATAATCTTAATTTATAAATGAAGCTTTCTTTTCAAATTTTATTTACCAATTTGGAAAAAATATAAATTATATTTAACCGTTGCGTTTAACTGCGTCTTACGCGTGGATTTTCCTTTCAGGTATTTTCTCCTGCTGTGGGAATTATAAAAACAAATCTTCGGACTAATTTAAAATTTGAGACGTTTAATTCTCTATTATCTTTGAAACACATATGTTATAAATTGAAATTAATGTATTAATGAAATTAAATAAGTTTATTTATTTAATTGTCATGTATTTAAAATACACGAATTTGAATTAAAAATATATATGTTTTACATTTGAAACTACTCAAGTAGTTGAGATGTTGAGAAACTAGAATCTTTACTTGTCAGTAACTGAAAAGAGTTAAAAGCTTTTAAATTAGATGTGCGGAGAAAATAGCAATTAATCGTAATTATTCAAACATAAACGACTGAAAAGTGTTCTAAAGATTGTTAAAAAAACATAGACACAGTGCAGCGAACCCAGCAGCATTATTAGAACCAAATGTGTTTGTTCTCTTTAATTTGTGAGACGAGAATAACGATAAACTGTTAATTTTGGGGGATAGTTAACATTGTTTCCTCCTCGCACGCCTGTGACGAAGGAGTGACACGGCAAACTTCCTGCTCCATGGCATTCTCCAGCACTCCTTGGAGACAAATATATTATTCACATTTGTCAGTTTTATGTTTTACTACGAAAAGTACTTTGCATCAAGAGATAATGAACTCTCCCTGCGTTCACCGCACTCGAAAATTATTGTGATCGTGTGCTCATGGTTGGTTTATCCCTTTGCTTTTCCTTTTGCACACTTGCGGTCTGATACTTGCACAACAAGGAAATGGAAAATTGCGCCTCAGTGCCACGCATGTACACATCTGGAAAACAAACTCTTTTACAAAACTTTTTTATGTATTTATGTAATAAAAAAACTTTCCCGCTCTGATATTTTAGCACAGTGGTTAACTTAAAATTCTACCGTGTTCGCACTGTAAACGTCAGCGGTCCTGCGGTAATGTCTGGTGGCCGTACCAAATTTTTGTTTTCAGTCTGTTGTGTTTTGTCAAATAGACCTAAACATGTATTACAATTTACTATTGGTATTAATTGCATTTAAAAATCTTCTATTCATCTTATAACTGTTTTGCTAACTATCACTTCTTGATGCACAATACAATGCATTCGAAATGTTTCATTTCCAGAGACAGTGTTGATAAATTAGCTACTAAAAACACATTTTTTTAAATCACATTTAAGGTGTTCACTGTCAATACTTGGTGGAAAGGCATTACAATGAAAATAATAATACATTTTTAGTACCTTTTCCACATAAAATTTATTTGATCAGAACCGTTTTCGCTCATGACGAAGATTGTCAACTGATAAGGCATACAATAAAACAGTGATATTTATACAAAAGTTAAGAATGGAAAAGAATTAAGCAAATAAATTGAATCAAATTTCAATAAAAATAGACAATATTTACTATGAAGCTGTGGCTACACATGAGAACCACTATTTTAGCATCGTGGCCTTAGCAGTTGACCGAATATTACTTTTGTAAATTTCATTCGAAAGTTAAAAAAGATTGATATTTTGCAGAAAATTATCTCTGGTATCCACGGATAGCTTCTTTTCGTTCTGCTCCAGTCCCATATTAATTAAGAACAGCATTCAGCATAATCCCTTTAATTCAGGGCGTCTTTGCACCCTCCTGGTGACAATCATGTTCTTCATGAAGATTATAAAACAGTTTTCTTCTATATTTCTGAAGATTTACTTAATTGATTATTCAAAATATTCATATCTATCTTCTTGGCTAACAAATTTGTGTTATTATTATAAGCTTCTTTATATGAATAAATGAATCATTCATCGATCACTTTCAATGTTTTGACTGTCAATTCTTGACGGAAAGACTTATTTTTTTGTTGTACAAATCACACATCTATCTTCTATCTATATATATAAAAATGAATGTGTGTGTGTATGTCCGCTATGGACTACTAAACCGCTCGACCGATCGATGTGAAACTTTACAAATTTATTGAGTACACTCTCGCAATGGTTTCTGGCTTACCAACCCCTCCCCCCAACCACCTTCCAACCTCCACCCCCCAATTTTTTTTTTTTAACTTCATGAATTTTTCGAGTTCACTCCTTTGAAGGTTTCTGGCATACCCTCCCCCCCATACGCTCCTCAAACCCCACCCCGCCAAACATCCCCCTACCCCCCAAAAATTGATGTCGAAGTTTTACAAATTTCTCGAGTACACTTCCGCGAAAATATCTGGCGTACACCCCCTCCAATCCCCCCTACAATTGCTGGCGTAGCAACGCGCGCTGGGTACAGCTAGTTTTTTTATAAAAAATGTTTTTGTCAGTTTATAACGCTCGCGTCGGGCGTAACCGGTGCCGGAAAACGATAGAGCTCGTACAAAATATATCCGCTTCATGTAAAAATAAATAAAGAAGAATAATCAATTATTTATGTTCTGTTGAAATAAACTCTATTACGATTCCATATTCATATACATATATGTATATATATTTCTGTTAAGGATAGGAAAATAATATAGTATTGATTTTAGAAACAGTGACGTTGGAAAGAAGTTTCAAGTGCCATCGCAGATAATGAGAATATACAGAAATTACCTTATCGCTGAACTCATAAATTTTGAAGGCAAATATACTTACTAGTTTTTCTTGTGATGTGTCAGTTCATCGTTAGCATTATAAATTGATTTAAATTCACATAAATTTCAATCAATATTTCAAGTATGTTGTGCCCTTCGAGAATTTATTGTATGGCCAACCAACGAGCTAATATTCCGGAACATCAAAAGCAGCGAGAATTGTATTATATGCATATTAAATATGTATATTTTTTTTTATATTTTTATATTTTATTTAAAAATAAATATTTGGCATTACAGCTTACGCCAATGCGCCAAATATTCTTAATTGTGAAAGTCATACGAGATTAACTCGATGATAAGTAATGAATCAGTTGTGCACAAAATCAACGATAAATAACATACACCCAGCCCAAGATCTCTTTTTTCAATTGAAAAAATCTGACCTTGCCGGGAATTGAACCCGGGTCTCCAGATCGCTAGGACAAAGCTCTTGCCACTAGACCACAGGGACCGACATACTTGTTAATGGCATACGAATTGCATGTGATCAGTTTTATTAACACTATAAAACCCGGATACGTTTGGATGTGAAGTTTAGAATGTGATATTTTTTTTACTGTCCCGACACTCAAACAGTTGAAAAGAATTCCTGTAACGTATTTAATGGTCTACTATTACAATCATTCCAAATTGGGATGCTCAATACAATTATTTATTTATGAAACAACACGTTTGAAAAAACAATGTCTTAATTACGTTTCGATTAGTATGAATCATCAAACGCCATATTTGGTTCCTTGTTAGATTTTTTATGTGTCTCAATAATGATGCCAATAAAATACACACTGTGACTGGTGTACCTTTTAATTTATTGGATAATATAGTTTTATGTATTCTTCATTACAGCCCACGCAAAATGGCGGACGCTTCTAATATGTACTTGTATATCCTTTATATGTCATTATTGCTTTATTATGTAATTTAACATTGTTAATAGCTCTATAATAGATATCACGGCTACTATTTTACTTTTAGTTTTGTAACGATCGCTATAATATATTGCTTATAATCAGTGATGTAGTGGCACCTGAAAATAAGCCAGGATTCCGCGCCGTCCTGCCATCTTTTTGACTTAATTTAACATAATTTTCAAATACATTCATCTATTCAAAATACCGTTCATAAAGTTTAAAAGCAATATATCAAAATTGTTCTACCCGATGGATTAAACGAAAATAAAAAATAAATGTAACTTGAAGAAACCACCCCTCTTTCTGCAATCTAAGCGTTGATTTTTCTCAAACGTGGATTATATTATATAGAACATTTATGGGTTTTTTTTTTGGAAGGTTTCAGCGTCCCAAATATTATATTATTCACTTTCTTAACAGACTGGCAGAATGTTATCTTAAATATACATTTTTTGATTGCTCGATGGCTTAAAAAGCTAATTTACTTATTCTTAAAAAAAACCAATGCCTAATTTATCTGAGCTGAGAATCTACGTCTTTATTTCCATTACAAGAAAAAAAAAAAAAAAGACTTTATTGTCAACTGACATAAGCGGACAACCACTATTTTTTAGTTTGGTGTTTTCAGTATCAAACGATCACTCTCGATCTGTGCATCATTTGAACTGATCTCCGTTATTTTTATTTTTTGTATTTTTATCATCAAATGCACCGTACAAGAAATGAGTAGAGTTTTAAAAAAAAATAATGCGCGTTTTGTTTTATTGATTTGATTGTTAAAACATGTGGTTTTTTTAAATTCGGACGGATATAAAAAAAAATAGGAAAGAAATCAATGACAGAACTGGTACGTACTTATTTATTTACCTCTACACCACTGCGTACAATACACGCAAAAGATAAATATTATATATATACTTTTATGCATTTCATAATATAATGTTTATGATAACGACTATAATTTATATTGGTATTATTTCCTCGATGGCCTTAGATGAACTTGCCTGTTTTTAACGTGTTAATAAATATCCAAGTAAACAAAATTAATTTTCTGTCGCATCGCGGGCTGGGTGCGCGACGTTTTGATCTCAGATCGAGATGAACTTGCATCGATGTTTTTAATATTTAATAAATTCTACATAAATATTTTTAATATTTGTTGATAGCTATTTCGGCTTACGCCTTCGTCAGAACTAGACGAAGGCGCGCGACGTTTTGATGTAGTCGAGAATGCAAATAATGGAGTTCTACCAATCGATGTTCAATAAATTAATATTCATTATATCACACATGCCGTGACTCGGTGCAGGGAATTCTCGTTAACTCTCGCATACATTGTAATCAATTCCTGAATAGTTTGCAATCATAGTACATCGAGCTGTAGAGATACGTCGTTGTTAGAGGGAGATGAGGAATCAGTAACTAGACTAACTATAGATGTACCATTATCACTTGACCGCTTGTGAGGGCGCCACAAAGGCGTGAGTGATGTGCAATACTCAATCAAATTTGTTTATTTGCTAACACTTTTTTATATGCAAGGTATAAATGAAACAAAATCTTCATGTAAATATATTTTTACTAAAACAATATAACTTCGAAGGCTTTTAAATGTATCTACTATATGGGGACAATTTTAGTTCCGAATTTGAACGGCGGTCAAGTTATGATGGTACATCTATAGTGATAATCGTAGTGCACAATTCACCAATAATATCTACAAGTCTAGGATTTCCAATTCCGGGATCCGAGGATTTTCAATACCTGATGAATCCCGGGATTAGAAAACTTAATTCCGAAATAAGACACTGACTTTTGACTGGGACTCGAACCCGTAAGCTCCCCAATCAAACCCCAACGATGTTGACACTCGACTGCGGACCTGTCATATATCTAAGAGAGCTGTATTAACACAACTAAATTCGTATGTACTCTATGTCTTTCTTACGTGTTGATAGTATTAATAAGTACATGATAGACGTGCTCGTTTTCGTTGATTTAAATATTCCGAAACACTATTGTTTTTTTATCACTTTGAGGAAATCCTTTTTGAATAATAACATTGGGTGCTGTTGTTTTTTGTTAAAATGGCGCTCTTTTCCTTGCAAAATTTCCATAAAATATCCGAACAGACTTGGACGTGCTTCACACCAGTGGGAAAGTACAATCCGGCGGCCCTTGCAACGCCAGTGAAATTCTCGCAAATGAGATCAAATCTTAGCGTTCTTTATTTGAATTATTTATTTACTGAGTTGCCTATTCTTTGATGCCAACTTCATATTGGAAACACGTTCGATTTACAAATGGTGAGAAAAATTTTCAAAATGCGGAATAAGCATCATCTACGAACCCTAAAGTATATTGTTTTATGCAAACATTCATATATTGACTGCTGCATATGAGTTCATGGGACATCACCTCGAACATCTATTCATATGTTTTTGCTACTCAGCCAAATCTGGGTTAGCTTAACTGGGGGACGATTCGTATAAAGTATAAGGGAAACCATGCTGAGCATAATTTGTATTACTTGGACCCATACTAAAATGTCCCGGAGTAAATTAAAGTATAATATTATATGTGAAATGTGCGATGTTGTCATGACAACTCAAACTACATATATTGCAATGGTTTAGCAACCAAAAATATTATAATACAAATTTCATGTTAAAATTGTAAATTGTTAATTTTGTGAGCATACTTGAAAATTATATGTTCCTCAAATTATAATTATCCAAATTTTTACCATATCTTCTTTAAAAGAATTCAAGATTTCAACAATAATTGTGACCGATTCTAAGGTAATATATAGAATAAAAACTGAGGATTATTCCACTAATTCTTGTACTGCTCGATATGGAATTCATTTTTAATTATAACATCTATGAAAAAACAGTATTTATACAACTCCTTTGTGTTTTTCTAATGTTGAATACATCTTTATTCTCAAGATAGCATAATTATCTTATCGATTCACAATGAGAAATGATGAAATGATATCGTTTATATCTTTTATTATTCGTGGTTTACAAAATAGGAAGTGCTTATCAATAATTAATCATGGCCATTAAATGCAGTTGCCTAACATAGATAATAATGTTTACCTTTATATACTGCAGAGGTAGCCAAAGCGTCGATCGAGATCGACTGGTCAATCGCGTAGCTATTCCAAGTCGCCCGCCTGTCTGGCGCACTGATGTACATATCTCTGAATCCTCTTTTATTTCAATGATAATAAATTCAATTTATTTTCGAGTCGATCGCCGCCAAAAATTTCAAAAATAGTCGCTCGTCGTGGTAAAAGTTTGGCCACCCCTGATATACAATAAACATCAAGATATATAAAGCATCCTTATAGTGTATTCATGAAGCATCAATGTTGATAAGTATTGCTTGCTAGATGCATGAACTTCCATCCGTCTATTATTGTATCAAACACACCACAGTAAAACCTCGATATAACGGTCTTTGGATATAACGGACAAAAATCCGATCAAATGTATATAAAAAAACGTCCTGTGTATATTATACATGCTTAAATTCAAGTGTCACCGCATTAGAGACTCCAATTACTCGACATCTCAACTACACGAGTATCGAGTAGTACAATTTTAAAATACTCGAGTTTACTCGAGTAGTTTCAGATGTACCAAAATATATATTATTAATTCGAATTTGTGTAAACTAATAGATGATAAATATATAAAGAAGCTTATTTAATTTCATTATTACATTTTTTTCAATTTATACAACATATATTTCATCAATAATAAAGAATTAAACGTCTCAAATTTTAAATTGGTTCGAAAACTTCGAAGTATAATTTTTATAATTCCCGCAGTAGAGAAAACTTTCGACGATTATTACTAAAACGAGTATTACTCGAGTAATTTTCAAAATACTCGAGTACTTGAAAAATGGATGAGTTTTCTCGAGTATCGAGTACTCGATACTCGAATTGTAGTCTACACCGCATGTAAACAATTTTTAGCGGCCATGGTAACCACGTCATACTAGTATTTGAGAGATAATGCCGTCCTATTCGTAGACTGCATCTAGCCGAAGCGAGAAAAGGTTATTTGATTTATTTTAAACCTATTTTTACGTTACGGACTTTCGGCTTTCGGACACCTAAACAAGTCCGTTATATCGAGGTTTTGCTGTTCAGACAAAATGACGATAATTTCAATAGATATCATATCACACATAAATAATGCATTCATATAATGGGGAAATAAGATAAATTTTTTTGACCATGGCCACTCACAACTTGGAGCATATGGACTCCAAGAGTTTGTCTCAACATTTTTATTTCTACGAAAACTACTTGTTTTTATGTTGATTTAACTCTATTTTTCAAAGAGAGTAGGGATTTAAAGGATACGAGGACTAGGACAGGATTAGTGGTTAGCTAATCGCTTTTTGGGATCGGGAGGGTAGGGAGGGATTTTTAACAACCCATTGCCTCCGAGCAGTATCGACTGAAAAAAATCTGCTCGAACCCGGGCGGTCCGTCACGGAAGCCAACAAAGTTGACCACTGCACCACGGACCGGGCATACGTAATATAAAATATACCCAACCTAAATAATGAAACAAAATGTTAAAATGATTCCACTCACCTAACCTATTTGATACTAAAATGCGATTTAAAAATGTCATTGTGTCGGCCATCTTGGCTAAATGCACTGTAAAAAACGGGTGAACTTGCACTGTAAAAAAATAATAATATAAAATAAATACCTGTAATTGTGAACTGAAGCATTTTGTTCAGTGTACAAGTAAAAAATATGGTTTATGGTGTTTTTGAAGCTTTATGATTCCACATAATATTTCTCATTCCCTTTAATATTTTACGTCCTCGTTCAAATGTTGTGAAAAGGAAAATTATACCATGTTGTCTCATTACATCAGAATATCATCTTACGACACAGTCCAAACAAATAAAAGAGACCATGAACTGTATGAATATGCCCACGTATTTTCTTGTCATATTGTCTTTTATGGAGTAATATCACTTCGTCTGACAATAAACTATCTTTCATCTTGTGTAGGTTGTAAAACAATTGTCCAATATATCATAACGAATCAGTTCAAAGTGAAAGAGACATTACGAACATCGATGAAAATAATTTATACTATTAATATTCGGTGTTCCTTTGTTTTCACTGGCCGCTAACTGTCAAATTTGAAAATCGAAGCTTCCTTTTATAATGCTGAGAATTAAAATTTACTGATTTTTGTTGCATGTATGATTTAAATTTGTAAAAAATCAGAATACATATAAAATTAATGTCAACACGTCAACGTCCATGTTGTTTGTAAATAATATATGCAAATATAAACGGTACTATAAGAAAGCGAAAGATATTAACACATTAATGTGTACCAAAATTAGATTTTCATTTTAATCTCATGACATCAAAGTGTCGATTTTTATTATCCTATTAATCAACTGTCTTATTGGATTTGCATACACCTGTTAACACTTTCGACCCGTGGAAATTAATTAAAATCCGACAACAAATTATTTCTACTTTTCGGTTATTATGTTGCTAAGAAAGGGAATCAAACACGATTATCTTCGTTCATATCAAATCGTAAAATAATTCGGTACCTTTGTGAAAGATGTTTTTTTTTTATTCCGATGTTGTTTGTAGCTGAGTGGTTAACACTCGCATGCATTCATCTTTATTCTCACACATTTAGTATCATGAATTGATTTTCCAATAGATTTATGTATTTATATTTTTTCATTCTACTCCAGACATCAGATCTAAAAAACGGGTCGCAGAAAGATCGATTGGTTTTCCACATCCGCTACATATTCGGAGCATATGAGCGCCACACAGTGCCACCAAGATTCTCTGTCACCCACCAACCTTACGATTACTACCTAATTACCTAACTATCTTAATTACATTGATTACTCGCCAAGCTTACGATATTCAATAATCTTACTAAAAGTAGTCCTACCTAAAATACTGCTTCTTTTGCGTTAGAATTCCATATCGATGGCCTAAAGAGTAATGTTGTGAACTCCATTTTTTTCTGAAAATGTGCATGTCCCGTAAAAAAATTATTATAACTTATTTAAGAGCATAGGAAAAAAAATTGATAACTCCATTGTCGTTCTAAAACCACTGCTAATTATCCAACTCGGCCATTTTGTATTGTCACCTGTCATGTATTCGTTGTTTTTCAGCTGTGGTACAAATGAACGTTTGAAAGGATTTTTTTTTGTTTATATGTATCTCAAAATTACACATTCTCAAAACATTGGTAGCGGTCGTAATTTAAGAAAAAATATATAGGTTATTGATTGAGTAGGCATTTACTTGGTAGAACTCCATTATAATACGGTAAGAAAAATAACAATGTAGAACTATAATACATTGTTATTTTTCTTACCGTAATATATAGGTTTGTAATGTGTACAATTATAATACTGAACATCCCGGCATTATTATAATAATAGGGTAAGAAAAACAGTCGCTTACCCGGGATTGCTATCTCTCGTTGTGTTATTATTTGATTAAACATTTGACCAAGTAGAACCCAAAGGGTATGCAAAATATACCGTAAAACGGCGTGTAAAGCTACACTTTTTACCCTTCACGACTATGTATACTTCATATCTGCGCCACATAATTCAAATATGAATTGCTTGAGACTTGTTTCTGTGGTCCTACTACACATTCATGTCAATATTTTTCAAATATTCACTATCGTAAAATAAAAATAATAACACATTTTTTAGTACTTTTTCCACATCTGATTTATTACATCAGGACCGGTTTCGCTCATGGCGAGCATTATCAACTGATAAGAAATACAATAAGACAGTGGTATTTATGCAAAAGTTAAGGATGAAAACAAGGTATGACAAACAATTGGTAATGCAACTAAGCAAATAAATTAAGTAAATTACAAGACAAATAGACTAAAAATAAAATCTTCAAGACCTCTTAGCAATGCAAAACTAAAACATCAAAAATCAATTAAGTATGAATTTAACATTAACAAAGTAAAAGCCCAAATATTAAGTGAATTTAATAAAAATAAATAAAGCTAATGTCTGTCATCCATAATTAGATGGAAGTCCCGGTAATGAGTTCAAATGAGTCAGTGCCTGTAACAGAATAAAAGCCATATCAATTCTTACAAATTAAAATCAAAGAAAGGAAAATAAAAAATTAGAAATAAAAGTAGAAAAAAATACAATAAGAATTGGTTTAGTGAATTGGGTATAGTAATGGCGAGGAAACGAAGACTAATTGATCATTTAAAAGATTACAATTATTCATAAATTTATGTCGGTTTATTTCAAGGATTTCTAACTTATCTAGTTTTACAGATTTATTAATAATATGCAGGATTTTAAAGTTTTTAGTGATATCAAAAGTATGCTTATTTAGGAACAGATGGTTACCAAATGAAGATACTTCATTCCCTTTAATTGAACAAGCTAGATGTTCTTTAAATCTAGTATTGAAAGTTCTTCCCGTTTGACCAATATACTTGGCTCCACAGGATTCGCAATCAAGTAGGTAGATCCCACTTTGGTTGAGAATATTAATTTTATCTTTGGAATTTACTAAAACATTTCTGAGATTGAAAGGATTGTAAAACGTTACATTAAAAAGATTTTTATCAATTTTCCTTGAAATCTTTTCTGGAACTCTACCTAAGTAACATAATTTCACCCACTGTTTATTAACAGCAGGATCATTAGTCACCAAACTAGAGCTTACATTTAACAGAGCTAATTTTTTATTTTTTTAAATAAAAGTCGATCAATTAAATCCGAATCATAACCATTATTCATTGCAATTTGTTTTATTGTATTTAATTCAAGATCTTGATTAGTATTGTAAAGATTTATATATAAATAGTAAAAAATACATTGAATACTTAAGTAGTAAAGTTGTGCTAAGTTCAATCCTTGTTTTTGTCTCTATTCACCTTCCAGTCTCTATTCACCCCGTTTTACGGTACTGTTTTAATTGGATTTCGCTGGATTAGCAACGTTATTGATTTACTTTTCTGCCTACAAGCGAATATATTGAGATGATGTTGAATCCAATTATCGTTGCATAACGCGAATACGATTTGTTTATCAGGGAATCGTGTCAATGATAGGCCTTTTAAAATGTCAGCATTTTATATTGCTTTTATTCGATTGTATACACGATATGTAAATGGAACAGAAAACATAAAAATCAGCTTAGGCTTAAATCCCACGTGTGTGTATATAATTTAATCGACTTATTTGTACATTTGATAGTTTTTCGTGAAGTCCTTATAATTAATAGACATTATTGAGCACATATTATTTATGCTTGTTTTATAGCCAAAAACACTGTTTTGACACGAAATATTTTATGTTTGTTTCAATATTTACAAATAAATAAGGTCGACACAAACATGGCTCAAAAATGAAATCAACATCTGAGAGCATATTCGGTAACTTTTATACGCCACTCAATTGTCGTATATTTCCTCCATAATTTAATTTGAAAAGGATCTTTTATGATATTATTTATCTTCGTTTCCCGCACACTATCTCCAATGTGACGTTTCTGGTGAAAATGAATGAGAAATACTTGCAATAAATCCTGACATTGATAATTGTGGAACACAATATATGAGATAACACACGACCTTGGATATTTTTTCCGAGTACGTTGTCGGCTTTATTTATATAGTACAATAAATCGTATGTGCAAAATTCAAAGGAAATTTATTCCACTTTTATTTTACGAAAACGGTATTGAATTTAACTAAAAATAGGAAACAGTTTTTATTTAATTAGCTCCTACTGTGTATCCTAGGAAATATGGTGCGGAAATCGACGAAATTATTGATTAATGATATTCGCCGAGAAGCGTATGAAATTATTATAGACAAAATAATCCTATCATAGACACAAATAACAACACTACGAAGGAACGTCTTTCGTTTAATGTTGTGTTTAAGCGAAGGGCATTTCGAGCCCGATATCCGTTGTTGTATGTATATTTCAATCAGAATAAATAATGTATTATTTTACTTTTTTCAATTTCTTTATATTTGTCTGTCAATGTATGGACGTCGTATCTCTCGTATCGTAATGGCGAGAGTTCATTGGAATATTCGACGAGAAACTTATATTGTTATGTCTAGGGTTTCTGGGGCAAAATTTTGATCCCGGGATTGAAATAAGTCGATCCCGAGACTGGTCCCGGGGCATGGAATATTTTTTTAATGGTCTATAATTATGTACGTGAGTATAGGTCTCGTTCGAATGCGATCTGAAAACTAATTTAAATTAAAAATATGTATGGTTATGCACATAGCATAAAGAAGTTTTTGAAATTTTACATTGTTAAAATGAGGGCACAAATGGAAAAAATAATGTTTTTATTCATGACAAATCCATAACCATCCAGGGTGTAAGTATAAATTTTAGAATTGGATGTACTTGGCACTCATTCACCATTTATGATCTCCAGTTTTGTTGCTTGATTATTTTCTAACTTTATTTCAAAACAATGTTTTATATTCGATGCTTTCATTAATTCACAGCGCAAATAATTTATTTTCCACAAGCATCCGGTGTTCCAAAGATGACACGTGCAAGTACACGTAATATTACGATTTTTTTCATAATTAACTGTTAATGCTAAATGAATCAATCCTGAAAATTTCGGGATTATGTTTTCCACTCCCGGGATTCATCAAGCATTAAAAACAGGGCTGTGGAGTCGGTAAAAAAAAGTCCGACTCCGACTCCAGCATTTACCAAAACCACGACTCCGACTCCAACATTGACCAAAAACACGAGTCCGACTCCGACTAAAAAAGTTTAATATCATCACTTTTTTGCCTAATTTTCCTATTTATGTGTATTCAATTAAATATCAACCCTACAAATCCGGCCAATGGCCAAATTTCACATATTATATGCAATAATAAAAAGTTCAAACTTTTCAAAATTTCCGACTCCGATTACGACTCCGGCCAAATCGCCGCGACGACTCCGACTCCGACTCCACAGCCCTGATTAAAACTCTTCGGGATCCAGGATTGGAAGCCCTAGTTATGCCCCATTATATAAATTACATCTTTATGTATTATATTGATACCACTGTTCTGTTTTTATTCATCTTTTATAATAATTATATATTGTTCAATAACCCATCGCGAACGTATATAGTCGAGATAACTAAATGTACACATTGTATTGCTACTTGTAATCATTTGCTTACTAATAAATATTACTTATTATTATGGAGTGCTTTGATTGGATTACATATAGATACATTAAGCAACGTTATAGGAATAATAGGTAGCGATAAGCAAAAAATTAATTTCACCGTAGTAACTATTATATAATATACTAGTATTGCTACCCGGCGTGGCTCGGACTAAGCGACCAATAAGTATTTAATGTTATATCATTCGACATAATTATATCACAAAATCTAACATCCAAAATAGAGTTAAAATAAAATCACAAACTTTATTTAATTTGATGACAGCCCCATTCTCGCCCATTAAAATGTCCAAATTCAAGGAAAAAATCTAATTTGCTGTCAAAGAAATGTCAAATAATACCTTCACGTAAATAATAAACATTATTATATTAATAAAAGCCGGGGAAAAGTTCAGTAGAAGACTAATTTATTACATTTTGACTAAATGTCTTCGCCGATAAAAATTAAAACATATTTTCTTTCATATTCGTTTTTATGGCAACTTAATGACCAACAATGCAAAAGGGAATTACAGACCCACAGACATACATACGCCGTTTCGGTTTTATATATAAGATATTACGCTATAAATTGTTGCGGTTTTCTTCAAGTACGGTAAAACGGGGTGAATAGAGACAAAAACATGGATTGAACTTTAGCACAATTTTACTAAATGTTCAATTTATTTTTTACTATTTATATATAATTATTCATAATGACTATAATACTATCTCTCGAATGACAAAACCAAACCAACTAAATGATTGGCCAAATTTGAAACGTTGATACGTTTTAGATGTAATTAGCAGCGAGTTCACATCATTATGAACTTAGTAACAATTTGCATGAAAGTACTCGTAAAGACTTTACGATATTAAAATCCGTATTTCACAAGTATTTTAGACATTAATTACATCGATAACCACCACAAGTAATATTTTCTTTTTATATTATAGACGATTTTTTATGAGTAATAACTCGTTTAAATTGTAGAATTTTACTTGTGGGTTGCAATTATGATCCTTAACTCCTGCAACTCCAATGTCGATTTTAGCTTTAGTTCCTAATGATGGTGTTCGAAAATTTCCTTCTGAAGAAAACTGCTCTCAGTCATTAAGCTTTGTGTTTACCAAATATTTTTCGAACACCTTTAATTTAAGGGCACATATTTAATTAATTAATTTACCAAGCTCATCCTATTTTAATGTGCTTCGTGAAAGGCTTTACATATACCCGGGGTATGTTCCATTTAGTCGTGTTGTCACGAGCTAGAATTCTTGAATGGAAAAGGATTTATATACAAGGGCTTGACTCGTTTCGACTTTTATTAAACAAAACAAAACTAATATTCCGTTCAAGCTCATACGTGCACTTGAAATGCATGAAGATGCTGAAAGGCGAAATCTGGGTCATTAGTAAAAAAACTCATAAAAAAATACAGAACAGAAATTCTAACGATTCAAAATGAAACATCAGATTATTAGCGCGTGAATTATTCCTTTTTTTACAATCTCCTTAAATCTTAACCCTCTAGTTATAGTTACTTTTCAAAAGTAAAATGGAGTGATTGAATAACAACCAGATATCATTAAACAACTTGTCGAGAAGGCATCAGAGAATCGATATAGACCGAGAGCCATTCTTCTCAGTGACCCTCCATAAGTAGAAGCGAAAAAGTAAGTTGACGTCTTCAGCTGTAGCGATCACGCCTTCCAGTCAGCAGCGATGGGAAGGGAATACAAACAAATAAAATTAAAACAAAACTTGTAGCTTCGTCAAATAGATACCGAAAAAAAACATATATTCAACATCGGAATCAGGTATTGAATAATAAATATCAAGGTTTAAAATTTTATTTTATTTTGTTATGAACAATTTAACAATATTATTCATCCAATTATTGAGCCATATTAAGGTAAATGTACCAGTAGCTGACCGCTTAAGAGAAAATTTCAACAAAAATAACGATTAAGGTTTAGCATTGTATCCAATGATGGCAAAGCAAGTATTCTCATATTGGATCACATGTCTTAATTAATATTATGTATCAAAAATAACGAAAGGCCTGTTTAAAAAAAATTGTGTTAAATTATTTAAAGCCTGTTTCAGTATTTCACCATCTCACATATTGAAAAAACCAGTAGTTGACCATGTCTAATCAGGAGGCTTTATAGTGAACTTTCTGTCTTGTAGTGAGAGTTGCCTCAGGGCTTTCTGTCACACCACTCTTGGTTGAATCAAGTTGCAATGGGTGGTTCAGGCACAAGGTACACACCGTTTCTAGATTGGTCACTTTTTATATTTGAAATAATACACTTTCCTCACTAGGTGTTGTTTTCAAATGGCCACCCTGGCACTCCATTGGCTATATGGTGATGTGTTAGTGGCTCATTCTGACCAAAGATGCCTTAACTTGTCTTAACTTTACAATTTAGAGAAATCCCGCATCTGCATTTCTTATTTTTGGCCATTTTATTCTCAAGCGACCAACTACTGGTACATGGACAACTACTAGTACATTTACCTTATATATTCGTATTTGTTATATCACCTCATAGTTTTAGTTGAAAGATGCAATTGACAATTATTAAATGTTTTTTTCTTTATTTACGACTATACCGTAGTGTAGACGCCTTGCTTCATTATTACTCTCCCTGGATAGTGAAAACACATTTCTGCGAAAATCCTGCTCTCTCGACACCTTCACCCGCCAGACACATTCACCTCACAACACTCCGGCAAACTAGAAGAGAGGTCGCACTACGTACATTTACTGTGCACACCTACACCCATATTAGTGTGGTGTAATCATGTGCACTTACGGCATTTTAATACCGAATGGATAATAAATAATAATGAACTTACATTTATCATTTTTGAATACCTACGTACAATTTTGTGTTCTAAATTTGAAAAAAATACGACTGATTGATGTTGGTGAAGATAAAAAGTTACCTAGTTATCACACATCAACATCAGTTATAACGCGAGGTGGCCGATGATTCGAATTTTAATAGTTTGATATTTGCACTTTTCCATGAGATTTGTCGCTAACAACCCGGTTTTCGCCTTTCGGCATCTCCGAGCATTTCAAGTGCACGAATGTACTTGAACTGACGATGAAATGACTTGGTCAGTCCAAGTATGTACATTCGTGCACTCAAAATGCCTCGTGGAAAAGTAAATAATTCCAACGATTCAAATCTGTACATATTTATGTATATTATATATTTACGAAACATATAATTTGCCTGAAGACTGCATCACATGCTATAAAAACCGCTTTATAGAAAAAAAATCTGTTAGAACGTTGACTCTACGTAATTTCAATTGATTAATAAACCATAATAATCGGAAATTGTATTTGTAAATAACCGAATGGACCGGGAACAATAGAATAGTCTTAACATGCATAGCTCAATAAATAAACAAATTTTACATACTAAATTAGTATTTAAATTTACAACACTTTGTTGGGGCGTAATAACATCCTGCTTATGCTTTCAATTGCCTTCATCTATCAGCTTGTTAAGGATATTTAACATCATCAGAGTAACCGATCCCCCGCGGTGTAATCTTATGATTTATTCACTAAATATTTGAAAAAAGAAAACACATCACCTTCGAGTAAAAGTTTTCCTTCACTCGTTTAACATTGCCTTCCCGGTGAGTAAGTCAGTTTACCATCTTAAATCATTGTTTTTTACACCTTATGCAGTAAAAAAGTGTGTTTTAAAATCGACTAGTTTCGTCGCAATTAAATAAAAAAGAATATTGACCGAAAACCATTTATATTGCCGCTGCAAATTGAAAGGATTCAAAATTCACTGCCCATACGCGTTAAGATAACGTTATCTTATCTCAAACGTACGTTTCAAATCGAATGGAAGCATTTTACATTAAAAGTTGTAGATAAGCGCTCGCGTTCATAGTTTTGATAACGCCAGTCTATAATGAACATGAGCTCGATCAGGTTGTCTCATTCATGCGTGACTTAAAATGTGTATAATTATAGGAGAACCATCGATTTTTATATATATTTTAGAATGTTGTATATAAATAGATACGTTAAATCATAATAAATCATTTTTGTGATGCAATCTATGCCAATAAAGCATTAACACTGGATTATTTTTAGACCCCCTTCGTATCACACGTTATTTTTCAGGGACCGTATTTCAAAGGTTAACATGAGTGGCAACACTGGCGTCATTTCATATCACCGTGTTTGCATTCCGGACGAATGAAAAATAACCCTACATCTCAGGTTCTAAGGCTTATGGCATAGATATACGGCTTTAAAATGCCCATAAAAGTGATAAGTCGCCGACCGATGCGCATCGAGGATTTACGAGCATCCATCTTGCCTCTTTGCATATGCAGATACCCTTCTAGCTGGAGACTATTTAAATAAGGAAAAATCTAATTGCGCAAACAAGCCACTTTTGCATAACATTGCATCGCATGATCAAAACCTTCAAAATGGTTTATTGCCTGTATATTATTAACATGCCATATTGTAAAAATAATAACACATTTTAAGTACTTATTCCACATACAATGTATTGGATCAGGACCGGTTTCTCGATAAGATTTCTCTTAACTGATAAGAAATACAACGAAACAGTGATATTTATATGAAAGTTAAGCAATAATTAGGTATGACAAACAATTGGTGTTACAAGCAGGGCTGTGGAGTCGGTAAAAAAAAGTCCGTCTCCGACTCCAGCATTTATCAAAACCACGACTCCGACTCCAACATTGACCAATAACACGACTCCGACTCCAACTCCGACCAAAAAAGGTTCAATATCGTCACTTGTGTTTTCAATTAACTATCAACCCTATCAATGCGACCAAAACCCAAATTTGACATATAAATGGCAAAAATAAAAAGTTCAAACTTTTCAAAATTTCCGACTCCGAGTACGACTCTGGCCAAATCACCGCGACGACTCCGGCTCCGGCCAAAAAGCTCCGACTCCACGACTCCGACTCCACAGCCCTGGTTACAACTAAGCAAATAAATTTAAGCAAAATAGACTATAATTAAAATGTATTTTATCAAAAACCATGAATGAGCTTGCATTGCTAAGAGGTCTTTTTTGGGTTACTCAGTTGATCAACTTCTCTTTTACGAAAAGAAGAGGCATCAGTTGATAATGCTCGTGATGGGCGAAACCGGTCCTAATCTAAATAAAATCAATGTAGAATAAGTGCTAAAAATCTTTTATTATTTGTATTATGAAAATAAGAGAGTTTAGCTGATCGTCCTCGCTACGTCCCGCTTAGTATCAGATGGGTGTGAGGGGTCTCTGCACATAAATCATAATTCGATTGAAAAATGAATCTTTCAAAACTGGGACTCGAGCCCGAGCACACCGCAACCGAAACTAACAACGTTGACACTAGTGACTCCAATTCGAGTATCGAAGACTCGATACTCGACTATTTTGGAAAATACTCGAGTAATGCTCGTTTTAGTTAATAATCGTCGAAAGTTTTTTCTACTGCGGGAATTATACAAACTTTGAACCAATTTAAAATTTCAGACGTTTAATTCTCTATTATTGTTGAAATATATGTTAGAGTATTTGAAAATTTTACTACTCGATACTCGAGTAGTTGAGATGTCAAGTAATTGGAGTCTCTTGTTGACACTCGACCAATGTCCTTGTGTCCAAATTTACTTCATTTATAATTAATAAGAGATTAGTTTCAGAATATCTATAATCACGGCATCATTACAAACGACATTTTTTATTGTTTTATCTGGCGCTGTCACACAACAGCATTACAATGGACTTTCGATGTTTCCCATATCTAGGGGGAGTTCCGTGACCCCTCTGACGTAACCGTTTGATGTTCACTTTATTTGCACGATACATGGCGTTTTAGCAAAGTTATGTTGCACACCTATAATTTATACCGTGTAGTATTCCTTTGGCTTTCACGTAACTACAAATGGTGGAGTTCTTTGCTTATCTCCTGTGGGAAATGTGATTGGCGACCGCCTTCAACAATCCATAAACGTCAGTGGTAGCCGTATAAATACTATTCATATAACCCTTTAACCTTTCAGACGCCACGGCATGCACACACGCAAACGACATTTTTTTTAAATAACAAGGAAATAATCATAAATTATTTTTTTATTTGTAATATATTGTGGCAGCCCTATATACGTTTTTAAAGCATTATTTTTTTCACTTTTATATGGTGGGTTAAAATATTTTTCCAGATAGTTTTTTGGAATTTTCATGGAAAAATTAATGTCGCTTAATGGGTCAAATTCTTAAACATTTCAGGCACTGTGAGATTATATTGGAAATTGTATATTCGTCATAAAAGCATTCATAAGAAGAAACCTAACGTATGTTTAAAATTTAAGAATCAACTTTACAATTTTTTCGCATGCGTCCTTTAGTGTCCGAATGCTATAATTGGGTCCATGTGCTTAAAATTACTGAGGAAAACATTAACAACTAATTTCAAATGTCGTCATGCACGAATCATATTATTTATTGGTGCCACAATATTATGCTTATTAATAAAATAAAATGTCCGTACATAATTATATGGGAAACACTAAATTTCGTTCTCACCGAATAGCGGTTCACACCCTCCACTCTATTTGCGGATAATTTACAACACTTCTAAAAGTAAGTTGTTTGTTTGTTTAGTCTTGCATTAAATCTTGCACGTATGACTTGGTTTCTCATTATTATAAAACATATTGTATTCCACACATATAATTATATATTTCCATATAATTATATATTTCTATATTTCCATGGATATTTTAAAAGAAGTAAGACTCATATCATTATGAAATATGCTATTATTATGTACATATTAGTTTTGTTATTTTATCCATAAATGAAAAATAGGTGCGACACATCGCCGTGTGTTTGGAACGTGTCAAGTTTAAAAAAATTATCAGCGAAGAGGTTAAATAAACAATATTCGAGCTTTTCGGAATGTACCATTTTTTAAATATGGAACTCTTTCGAATGTTCGCAGGATTAGGCTGTTGGAAAAATCGCTATTTTTTTTATTGAGATAAATTGGATTTTAAAATTAGTTTTCTTATTTCAGGAACTGAAAGAGAGTTTTAACTATGGACTATTTTGCCCGCCGGTCAATGGAAAGGCGGGAAAATTCCTCGACGAGGAGAGGCGACTGGGAGACTATCCTTTCAATGGCTCCGTGGGATATTTAGAAGTGAGTAATTTTATACTGTCAACTTCATAATGGCTTCAAATTACTGGAGAGTGGCTGAACTTAATACGGCATCAGTCGAAATGGGCACAAAAATCATGTTACGGTTATTTTTAACTATTCAGTACTTTTTTGAGTACAAGGAAATGGAGACTGTTATCTTTTGTTATATCAAAATAATTATGACAACATAATAAAATTCATATTAGTTATATTATATTTTTAAAAAATAATGTAATTGTTCTATTTTTCTTTAAAAATTAACTTGCTGACTGCTACCGTCTCATATGTGGAGGCACCTGAGTGGCACGGCACTGTGTTGCAAATTAATATCCAAAAATAAATAGAGTTAACAGTGTTAATACTATTACGAACAAGATTTTTTTAATTTAAACAGTTATGCATTATTTTATGTGACCTCAATGAGTGTATTAAACAGAAACACTTTTGAAAAAAAAAAAATCTCAGTTCGTAAATTGTCTCCGCAGGGAAGAGTTTAAAACTGTTTTTTTTAAATATATTATTTCGATATTTTATTATAGGACAATAATTGTAGATTACGTTATACATATGTATGCATCTCACATGTCCCTGGATTTTTAATGCTAGATGAAAACACCAACTCATAGTGCTTTCTTCTTCTTTCAACCCTTTCAATCCCACCAGTTTTTTTCAAACGCTTTAACGGAATTTTTATGCTTTTACAAACCGATATAAAATTACTTAACATTAAATGATATTACAAAAAAAAAAAAAATGATATGTTAATTTGATGAGACAAATAATAGAATAAGGATACCCGTTTTTTTTTTGCAAAAAAAATACCTTGGGATTTTTCGCGGGCATTTTTCAAACCTGTCTGGAATTCAAATGGTTAAAATATTATAAACCAATTTCTGCGCCAACGCCATCTTCAATTGTGAAACAATATTAGCAATGTGGGGCCTATTAGCTATCCGTCCTTTGCCCTGATTGAAATTGTAAATGTTTCTAGAATAATCATAATATTTCCAGATTTATTTTATGAATATAATTTTAAATGACCAAAGTGAGAAATTATTTTATTTTACGCTTGATTTCAGTTAAAATATAAGAGACGAGTGTATAAGATGCTGAAATTGGATGAAAAACAATTGAAAGCTGTTCATACGAAAACAAATTTGAGAAGATTCATCGATTACGTGAACCATGGCCATGTTGAAAAGATCACTAAGTTCTGTTCCAAGGGACTGGATCCCAATTTTCACTGCCAGGACACAGGAGGTATAAATTCGAAATTTTTATCATTCTGAAATAACTAAATTTGTACAGATGTGAAATACTTGGTGGAATGGCATTATACTAATAATAATAAAATATTTTTGGTACTTATTCCACTTAAAATTTATTGGATCAGAACCGGTTTCGCTCATGGCGAGCATTGTCAACTGATAAGAAATACAACGAAACAGTGATATTTATACAAAAGTTAAGTAAGAATTACAATGTATGACAAACAATTGGTATTACAACTAAGCAAATAAATATAAGCAAAATACAAGAATAATAAATAGACTATAATTAAAATGTTGAATACCTCTTAGCAATGCAATGCTCTCCTTGAGCGAAACCGGTCCTGATCTAATAAATGTTATGTGGAATAAGTACTAAAAAGGTTTTATTATTTTTATTAGATGTGATTGTGTTGACTTTCAAAATAAATTTTGTCTCCATTGATTCATCCTGTTGGTGAAATTTTCATGTTGTGCCAAAGCTAGGATTTATTTTGCCAATAACATGCCGCATCTGGCTCTTCAACTATGACATCATTCATGGATTATTGTCATAGATTTTCCTCTTGATAAAACTCCAGAGAAACGAGGCCAACCGATTGATATTCTATTTTATCAACATTGTTCACATAACTAGATGTAGAAACACATACATAGAAATAAAAAATAAATATACTTGGAATATCAAATTAGAATTTTTTGAATTTTGTACTTTTCCATGAGTTTTGTCGCTAACGACCCGGGTTTCGCCTTTCGGTATCTTCAGGCATTCCAAGTGCACGGATGTACTTGAACTGACTTAACTAACTTAAAATTCAAAAAATTCTAATTTGATATTGAAATTCCATCAAGCACCCTCAGTCGAAATACTTAATTATACTTGGAATATGTTCTTTTAGTGACAACATTTGATGTTTTAAACTAAAAAATATAAAATAAAAATAGTCACACATTTTAATACTTATTCCACATAAAATTTATTGGATCAGGACCGGTTTCGCTCATGACGAGCATTATCAACTGATGACATTCAGATTGATTATCAGTTGATAATGCTCGCCATGAGAAAATCGGTCCTGATCCAATAAATTTAATGTGGACCTACTAAAAATGTGTTATTATTCTTATTATAATGTCATTCCACCAAGTATTGACAGTGAACGCCTTAAAAATGATTAAAAACTATCACTTAAAATAAATATAACACAATCTTTGTTGTATTTCAGCATAATATGATAATGTATAATTATCAGGACTAGTTTTGCTCATCTCGGGCATTGTCAATTGATCATTTGACAATGCTCAGGATGAACAAAACCAGTCCTGATCATTATTCAATATATGCAAAAGTAGTATTTATTTTAATGTTATACCTTTCCACCAATAAATAATTGACAGTTGACATCTTATAAATGATTAAATATTTGTAGATAGTATTAATTTATTTTGATTAATATATAATTCATCATTTTCTAACTCGACAGAAACACCTCTCACGATGGCTGCATCTCAGAAAAAACCAGCCAAAATTTTAATATCCCTTGTTAACGGTGGAGCACTCTTAGACTACCGAACTAGAGATGGCAGCACTGCTATGCATAGAGCTGTCGAAAAGAATTCCCTCGAAGCGGTCAAGACTCTCTTAGAGCTTGGGGCCTCTCCTAATTACAAAGACGGGAAGGGACTCACACCCCTTTATCTGTCAGTAACCAATAAGACTGATCCCCTCTTGTGTGAGAGCCTTCTTCATGACCATGCCACTATCGGTGCTCAAGACCTTCAAGGATGGCAGGAAGTTCATCAGGTATGTAACTATTTTTAATAAATCTTAAATGATTCAAACATTATTCCACATCCCCTATTTATAAATCATAATCGGCCCCTTATCAGGCAGTCAATTTTGTTCGATGTCTCTATTCACATTGAATCGTGGTGAATAGAGACGAGATAGGGTAAATCGAGACTTGGCAGGTGAATAGAGACAAAACAACAGATTGTAATGATTGGAATATATGAACCTCTATTCTATATGAGTCTATTCACTCCGTTTTATTGTACTTATCAACAACAACAAAAAAGCGTTCAAAAAGTAAGGATCAAACTTAAACACGTTTGTTTCAATTTTGGCCAATCATTTAGTTGGTTTGGTTTTGTTATTTGAGAGATAGTATTAGTCATTGTAAAGAATTATATATACTTAAACAATAAAAAATACATTTGATACTTAGTTAAGTTGTGCTAAAGTTCAATCCTTGTTTTTGTCTCTATTCACCCCATAGTCTCTATTCACCCCGTTTTACAGTAAATGAAATTTAATGATGGATCCTAAATATGTGTGTATGTGATATGCAATAGTTTTTCAAACCAAAAGACTATCTAACCTATGAAACCTGTACAATTCTATCCAACCAGGCTTGCCGTAACGGTTTGATCCAACACTTGGACCATTTACTTTTCTACGGAGCTGATATGAATGGCCGTAATGCTTCCGGAAATACTCCTCTGCATGTGTGCGCGGTTAACGGCCAAGATTCGTGCACCCGACAACTTCTTTTCAGGGGTTGCGATCGAGAGGCTCTAAATTTTGCCAACCAAACACCTTACCAAGTCGCCGTAATTGCCGGTAACATGGAACTAGCTGAAGTCATCAAAAATTACAAGCCTGACGATGTCGGTAAGTGTCTTTTGATTGCATATAGATGGAGAATGTTGTTATCAATGGAGCATGTCAAATTTATTGTAGAAGTATTACCAAATATTGTAGCAACGATCATGTTGTCAAATATGTCATACAAATGCATAAAAAAACTCTAGTGGTGACAATTTGTACTATTTGATAAAATATACATTTTGATAAATGTCAAAGTGACATTCCAAAATATTTTTTCGTAGTTCCAATTCTTTCCACCGGTTCATTCCATTATTTTTAAATTGACAATACTACAATATTTGGTATATCTGTGAGTAGTGATGCATGTATGTATGTGTATTTTATAATAAGCTTTGTAAAATAATTTCTATGCCATTTTTCTTTACGACATGTAATTATTTATGGCTGACTTCTTTGAAAGATCTTTACAATAATTGTTTCATATAAGCATTAGCGAAATATTTTTCTAGACAATATTTTTGAATATTTATTTACCTAACAAAATTCTTGCTATATTTTTTACTAGCATGGCATTTAAAGAATATTTACATATTTTTGTCTCATCCATCATCTGAGCTTCGTATGTGTGATAGATATTGATTTTTATGAATACCTAAACAATTTTCCAATGTTTATCTCATATTTGAATAATGGTGATGGTTGTATTTATGAATCCAAACTAAAAAATATGTCAACAACAATAAAACCTATTCGATACATTTTAAACATATTTTAAATATTCCAGATTTATAAATTTATCGTAGGTAGATTATAAAATGGTTTAATCACAAAGGATATTTTTAAAATTCACTTTAATATTTACTAATCAATATTGGGTAACCTCCAACACTAGTCACCCTTATTATTTTGACTTAAAATCCAACATGGCCATTGTGTCAGTGCAGCCAGTACCTATTCTATTTGTTGCAAAATGTTGAAATAAAGATCATAACCTAACGTAACCTTACCTAGCTCAACCACTGTATACACTGATCTACGCTCTATATAGATCATAACAATGTCGTATACTGGCAGGACTGACACAATGGCCATGTTGGACTATATGTCAAAATAATATCACAATAATTCATTGTGTTAATATTATTACTGGTCAACATGTATTTTTCACTGGAAAACATTATGTGAAACCCGTAGAAAGGATTTCATTTAAAAGATACATAATGAAAACAGAAAGTTTACTACATTACAAAGGTTTATTATGAGTGTCGCCATCTTTGCAATTTTTATGGTATCTGATACTATAATGTTGATTATGATAATTCAGGGATCCAAAATATTTGTTCTTTATTCAAACTGTAAATTAGTCAATTACATTTGTATTCCAAGCATTATTGAAATCACAGTATCAATTAGTAATTTTTGAAACACAGGGCATAATAATTTCACATATTCACTCACCATAGACAATACAATATAAATCTTCTATCATCAGAGAATTTTATGAACATGTTGTATTAGTGTATAACATACTGTTTACTTGTTGATGTATTTGATTCCTATGTGTGATTATTTGGCCTTCTGATTCACAAACATAAGGTTTCTTCGCATCAATTCGAAATTGTTAGAATGTTATTTCAAAAGATAATCTTCCAAGCCAAGTTTTCATAGACAAACAATCTATGTCAAATATTATTGTGGTGAGACACAATAGTAAAAATATGATTATTTCCAGTGACAATACTTAAGTTATATTTGATATATTTACAATGACTCGATAATAATTTGGCTCTATATGGATGATATTTTCTTTATAAAAATATTAGTCTTGCATCTGCGTAATATTGATTTTGTGGCTTTCGTAAAGTTGATTTTTTTTACGAATGCTAAAACTTTGAAACGCTTTATTATTATATCCAATAGTTTTATATAAATTTTCATGCAATAAAATATTATTTATAAATTAAATATCATTATTTATATACACATGCCAGGGGAAAGATTGGCATTTTAAATGTCAAAATAAGTTAATCAATTGTTTCTGTCTATCAATGTATTCACTTTGCAATGTAGGTGTGATTTTCTAAATATTGGTTTATGGGATTCGATAAAATATATTAACAATAGGAAAATAATTTGTATTTTTTTACACGGTTATTTGAAGTAGGTTAGTGAATTCACTAAAGCATTCAAAATTTTTCGTAATGTCAATACAACAGAATTACTATATACATGGCAATCTCAATCTGAAAAAGTTGTCATTGATAATATATTAGAAAATAGAAAAAAAAACAGTAAATTTAAGTCTTAAAACTCAAAATGTCTCTATGACATTTGCGAGAAAAAAAATATCTTACATTAATAGTTAATTATGCTGCTCATATTGAAAAAATTGCAATGTATTTCAGCTCTACAAAAATCATAAAATGTATAGTCGAGCTATTTTGGCTTACGCCCACGTCAGAACACCATATTATATAATTAGTGTAGAACTAAAATACGTAGCTTCTTTTTCACCGTGTTATAATGGAGTTCTACCAAGTAAATAAACTAATTCAATCAAAAACCATGCTGCTATTCAATTAAAAACTTTGAATGTAAAAAGTTATTACTTGATGTGCAAACACATTATTTGAAATTATAATGTGGCTTATTTAAAATTTACAAAGTGTGACAAAGAAAGTCGCTCAGGACAAAATTGATTATTTCTAAATATTGAATACCCGGGAGAGCTCTTCCCGGACGAGGCCTTTGAGTAAAATGCCAAAGTGACATTTGGTGTCACGTTGCAGTGCCGTTCCGAGGGCCGCCCCGCTACAATCCCAAGCGGCGTTCAGGATTAGGGTGGGGGGGCTGGCTCGGTGTAGCCGGGGACCGTTTGTCGATGGCCTCCACCCTTTCCCGAATCCCTTGCGAAATCGACGCCCTCGCCTTACTGAGAAGAGTTTCCTCGTCGCCCTGCTCTTCCGACCGCCCGTTCAGTTCCGCCAGCTCCAGCGTGTCCGACGCCAGTCACCCCAGCCACGAAGATAACGCCAGCATCGTCACAGGTACGCTTACATTTTGAAATTGACAACAGTAAACACTCTGAACATATCTGCCCGTTCCAAATGTGGATATGTTTACAGTCTCTTGCATATTCCAAACTCAGAGTGTTACCGAGTCTACTAAAATATTAATTGTAATAAACAATAAAAAGCCAGAATCACAACCATCACCATCCATCCACCGTCTGATCATTTTTTTACTATTCATTCTAAAAATCTGCATGATGTTAATGTGCATTCTGTTTAGTTGATATTTTTATATTTACCTTTGTTATTGATTGTTTATTACACTCTTGGCATTTTTTTTTTATCTGTTTGGCTGTTATATAAACCGGCTTTTTTTTAAGAATATATTATTAGATTTAATAGATAATTTGAAAATTTTCAACGGTTAGGTGTAGATAGTTGTCTTTTACTGACAATAGATATTTCATTGTACTTTTTTTAGACTAAGTTTATACTATTCTTTTTTGGAAAACAAAAACAGCCAAGAGGTCTGCAAAGATGATGAATAATCCAAAACTTATAGTGAAAATAAATTGAGTATATTATCATTTTTCCAGAGAGGCTTTGTTAGAATTAATCAAAAAAACATATTCTGTTGCGTAGCTTATAGGTTTAGTTATTATATTTTAGTATGACATAATATAAAATTTCATTTTCATCAGTTTCTTTTGTATACAAAACAAATGCAATCTGTTTTGTCACTTCCGATCATGGCTTTGCCTTTCAGTCTTTAAATTGTTCAAACATTCAATTATATTGGAATGAAGAAAATAAGAGAGTCAACGTCAAAAATTCAAATCATCACATTGATATCATTTGATTCAGATATTAAATTTCATTATGTTACAAACATGCAAAATCAATAGGATATCGTCTGGTTTTTACACATGTTATAAATGAGGGGTACTGAGGGTAGAACCACTACAGCGCTAGTCATCATTTTTGTTTGCAAATACAGTACGGAGTAATTACAATACCGTAAGCTTTGATCATTGTATATATCATTGTATTTTTCCAAGTATTTCTGTATCAGTACTTAACATCTAATAACATTTCAGTGGTTGGATTTTCTATTTCAGACAAGAGTCTCGGCGATGTAAGCGATATAATATCCAACTCGAGCGGAGTGGGAACTGCAAACTCGGACACGACGACAAGTTCGCTAGCCATGCCGGGCACGACTGTTGTCTGCCTTGAAAACTATGACTCCGGTTTGCACGGGCACTTGAGAATCACCCAAGGAGATATCATCGAAGGTAAATCACTATATGTCTTCACTCGTTGTCTACAAAACTAAACACTGTATAAGTTAAGTTCACTCAAACAAACTCAAGTCTGGTATATCAAATGGACCTAAAAATGTTTGTTAATTAACTATTGGTATTAATTGTCTGGTCCCCGCGCAGTGTCAACGTTGTTAGGTTGCGTGCTGGACTACCCAGGTTCGATTCCCGGTACGAGCGGATTTTTTCAGTCGATAAATCTGTTCAAAGGCATGGGTGCTTTGTATTGTTGAAAATCCCATCCCACCTTTCCGATCCCAAAGAGCGACACATAGTGACAGCAATTAGCTAATCACTAGTCCTTGTACCCTTTCCATCCCTACTCTTTTCGAAAAAGAGAGGTTGAGCAACTGAATAACAAGCAGTTCTCGTAGAAAAAACATATGTTGAGATAAACTCTGTGAGGAGTCCATATGCTCCAAGTGGGGAGTGGACATGGTTTAAAAAAAATAAAAATTGCATCCGAAATATTTCATTTTAAGAGAAATTCGTCAACAAATTAACTTGTAAAACTACCTTCTTTTAAATATCAATATTTTCTATGAAGCTGTTGGTAGCCGCAGCCAAATCTTCTGGTGGCCGCACATGAGAAGCACTGGACTAGACACACAATTTGCCACTCTTAATTTCTCATATCCATCTTAACCAGTGAATAAATAAAGTTATTGATTAAAATTTTATACACTATTTGTATAATCTATAACTCATAGATTTCACTAATAGTAACATCTCGGAGTATACCATTTTAAACATTTCTATCTAATTACTATAGCAAAATTATAAAAGAATGTTCTATTTTCAGTCACGGGAACTACCGACTGTGGACTGTTGGAAGGTGTGTCACGGGGCGGTGGACGTGGATCCTCTAGTGGAATTTTCCCACCTCACTGTGTGCAGGAGGTTCGACTTCGACAGGGACCCATCAACCTGCCTCCCTCTGCCATGAACCCCAACACCATTATCGGAAATCGGATGATGGGACGAAGAGAACATAATAAAACTTACAGTGCCACAGCTCCTAGAATAAAGAAAGTGTATGTATAACCATAGATTTTTAATTCATTCTACGAGATGAAAGTAAAATAATTTTAGAACTGTTTTAGAGCCGGATTTTTTTCGGTATGTATATAAAAAGTAATTTATGTTTGAAAAAATCTGAAGGTGTTATTTTGAAAAGGATATTTCCATATTCAAATTCTGTCATAGATGTATCCCAAAATAAAACATCTTATCTTGCTGCACTAACAAGAATAATGATATCACATTTAAAATACCTTAAAATGCAATTACTTATCCAATTCACTGAACCACATTGGGGTAATTGAAACATTCACTAATTCATATCCAGTTTGCAATAATAACAATTAAACTGTGACTTACTTTTATTCTTATAAGCAATACAAACTATTTACTACATGTCAGTTCAAGTTTAGTTCAATTCATTTGTACACTTAATGCCTGAAGTTGTTGAAAAACTCATGGTGTACAAAATTCAAACGATTTAAATTTGATATTATCATGTCATTTATGCCAATGTCAAATGTTACTTTATGTTTCCTATATTGTTATTCAAAAGATGGGAAAATGTTTTTTTTATAAATTTCGACTAGAAAATAATCATCACTTTATGTTATTTTCAGTGGAAATAATATGGAATATCGAACTGTTGTTCTTCACCGAGCAAGTCGAGGTTTCGGATTCATTCTAAGAGGAGCAAAAGCTTCTTCGCCTTTGATGGAAATGACTCCTTCCGAAAGATGTCCAGCCCTGCAATATTTGGACGACGTAGACCAAGGTGGCGTCGCAGACATGGCCGGTCTGAAGAAAGGAGACTTCCTTGTAGAAGTGAGCGATTTTGAAATTCAATAAAAGTTGCCCATTACTTTTAAACACACATATTTTATTACATAGTTTTCAATCGACTCATTCAAAAGATGTGAACGATATTTTTGCTTCAACACTGTTCAACTGAGTTGCCTCTGTTGTCTCTGGTACATTGGATGACACCACATACATATTTATTTAGATTAAATCTTTTTAAAACTGAATGATGACATTATTAAAATTATTGACCGTCGGTCAAACAGCGATTTTGAATTTATTTTTTATTTAATTGAATAATCGTTTTATATTATATTAAAGTAAATAATTTTTTTTTTTTATATCTTTAGCTACTTTTCAGGAGTACAAAAAGAGTGCACAAATATTGTATCAAGTATTACAGTTTTCAGTAGAGTTTTATTTTGAAGGACATAATTTTGACAGTCTGTGCATATTTTTTTTGTAAACCTATCCCCATGCTTAACACATAGAGGGCCGCGGATTTCCCTCCTAAATAATGCCCGGGAGCCGCGCGTTTTTGGCGGAATTGACACATTTTTTGCGCTCACGTTTAAATTGCGATAACTATTTAACCAATTGATATAAAAAATATTTTTTTCAGAAAAGCCTTTGGTTTAGTTTTCTACATAATAAAATATGATTAAATCAGTGTTTCTCAACCGAGGGCTGCATAGAAAGAGGTTTAACAACTGTAAAATTAGGCTATTAACGAATAATTTCGTAATAAATAGCTATATAGAGGTGCTATAATATACACTAATTTAAAATAACGTAACTGAATACCTCCTCCCCCTCTCAACCTCACGGACCACTATTTTAGTTTTATTGATATGGTAAAACCGAAAATAAATTACTTTATAATATAAGTTTTCATTCGCAGCAGCTCTGGAATATTTTTAAATAATTCTTTTTATATTTCAATAATTTATATATACATATTGAATGTTTGAGAATCGTTTGTGTTATAATGTTTCAATGGGTCATTGACGTACATACTAAAAATGAATGGCACTTATTCGAGTGTGGATATTTAAAATATGAAGCACATGTTTTCAAGGGAGAGCCATAAATTTTACAGAAAAAATAACATCTTGCCATTTGCGTCTTGAATGGGGATTAAGGATTACATAATTTATTGCTTTTGGCAGACCCAACATGTTATATAATACGTTAGAGCAGTGGTGCTTTGTTCGAATTGAAACAATGATCCACAAATATTCGTCACGTCAACCCATTTACGGGAAATATTTTCGTATTTATTTTGATTTTTTTGTATGGTATCTTTTTTGCTCCTTCTGCGATGCTGTCAAACAAATCATTATCAATAAATAAACCGGTAACAACGGTTACCCTCTTTTTATTATTCGGTAAACAATTTACCCCTTGGAAACCATCTAAAAATCTGTCTGGTCCGTGGCGCAGTGGCAACGCCTTTGACTAGCGTGCCGGACCGCTCGGGTTCGATTCCCGGTGCGAGCGGATTATTTCGGTCGATAAATCTGTTTAAAGGCATGGGTGTCTGTGTTGTTGAAAATCCCTTCCCACCTTTCCGATCCCAAAGAGCGACGCATAGTGATAGCGCTTAGCTAATCACTAGCCCTATCCTAGTCCTCGTATCCTTTCCATCCCTACTCTCTTCGAAAAAGAGAGGTTGAGCAACTGAGTAACAAGCAGTTCTCGTAGAAAACATATGTTGAGATAAACTCCGTGATGAGTCCATATGCTCCAAGTTGGGAGCGGACATGCTTAATAAAATAAAAACCTTCTAAATCTTCGTTATGACGCTAAGGGTCGTAATCTGTCCAATCCAAATTTACATATAATGGTTCATCCTCGGAATCTTGTGACGAGGATAGCACATTCAAAGTTCGCCTTTTGGATCTCTATCATTCATGATTGGTCGGTCAATTTAGCGTTTAAAAATTACACAAAAGTATCACTTAGGAAATGTGTATCACAAATTAAATTATCACTATGTTTTTAAGTTTTCCTAATTATTTTTCATCACTAAATAAAAATATTGAATGATAAAAAAAATATTTTCGTCACTTATTTCGCTTTCGTAAAAATTACAAAAAACAAACACGATACATATTTATAAGGACTAAACTGACCTGAAAATGTAACCCATATTTACGCGTAAACGAAAAAAAAGCTATAGCAAAAAATGCATTTTTCCATGGAAATAATATCACGCAATCTTTGTGTCACTAAATACTGTCAGAATAAAGAACTCTGATGTTGTCAAACAAATCGGAGAAACATTGTTTTTGAAAAAATTAAAAAAATTATATGGCTAAAAAAATATTATTTACGATGTAGTGATTTCAATATTTACGATTTAAAAAAAATATTTTTCTTATATTTGTTTGATATTATAAATTTTCATACCCCTAGCGATACCTATGTTCAAAGGGAAGAACAAAAATCATCACGCAAAGGACCTTTTTTTTGTATGTAAAACGGGTCCGCGAAACGCACAGATATGTGCGGCCGGTCTCCTGGTCAACTGTTTTGAAACGCACACATATGAGCGCGCGGACCTCTGTGTGTTAATTCAGAATCACCAAAATGTTACTAACGCCTTTTTGGCTTGGTAGGGACAATATTTTGAATTGTACCTTGTAGTTCTTAGAACATACTTATGTTACGGTATGAAAAATAACAATGTATTTTAGTTCTACATAAATTATTTTTAATATTTTTTGATAGCTATTTCGGCTTACGCATTCGTCAGAACTATCGATAGTTCTGACGAAGGCGTAAGTGTATAAAATAATTTATGTAGAACTAAAATACATTGTTATTTTTCTTACCGTATTATAATGGAGTTCTACCAAGTAAATGCCTACTCAATCAATACATACTTATGTTCATACTACAGGAAATGGTTAATACTATTTATTTAATTCTTTCTATAATTACAGATTAATGGTGAAGATGTATCATCAGCTTCCCATGAACACGTAGTGGATTTGATACGTGCATCCGACTCTTTAGTGTCCATGACAGTGATTTCCGTAAACCAATGGGCGTCGACCGGCCCTGCATCTACGGGCGGAGTTCCATCTAGTAAATCAGTAGCGCAGCTGTCTCACGCAGGACAAGGAGGACTATCAACTAATGCAGGTGCACGCCAATATGCCACACTACCGAGAAAAGCTGGAGCCACTCCTGGTGGGCGATCACCAGCCCCCGCTCCCCCCAGAAGAGATCCTAGAACAACCCTCAGTGTAGGCAGGGCCAGAGCCAAGTCTATGGTTGCCGGCTTAGGTCAGTTCACTTGATGCTTTCCTTAATCATAAGATTTTTATTCAAGAGAGTTTTCAGTTTTCAGTCAAATTAATAACAGATTGAGTATGATAAAATTTCGAAAATATACATTATATATTCATATTGTAGAAAATGGTGGAGAAAAAGACGATTGCTCAGATCAGCTCGGCACAGCGAAGTCTTCATCAGCGGAATCGATTCAGCAGCAAGGTTTGGGCGGCTCAGGAACTGGCAGCGGAACTTGCACTCCTGTCGCCCCGCGGACTGCTTCCATTCGTTCCCGGCTTCCATCATCCAGAATCACCACCACTGAACTCGAAGAGATGTTCCAAAGACAACAGCGGCATAATTCTCACGGGTATGGTTATTGATTTTGTTTTCAGTGTTACCACTGTATAAAAAATATATTATTAATAAATGATAATATATAAACAGACTAACAATTTTTTTTGCATATTTTGCTGTTTTGAGAGGCATAAAATGTATCTCCCAATGTGGAGCATAATAGAGTTTATCTCAACCGAAGTTTTCTTTATGAAATCTGCTAGATACTAAGTTATTCAACCTCTCTTTTTCGAAGAGAGTAGAGCTAGAAGGATAGGGCTAGGACAGGACTAGTGGTTATCTAGTCGCTGTCACTATGTCCCATTTTTAGGATAGTAGGGAATTTAAGACAACACAGACATCCATACATCTGGACAGGAATCAATAAATCAGTTGATAAGTGTCGTGACACTTAGCCACGCAAAAGTTTTAACCTCTCTCTGTATCTTGTTTTATTGATTTTTGTTATCATTGTGACCTAAATGGAAGATAAATGCATACCACCAGCATAATTTCTATAATTTTAAATAGCTTCTACACAATACATTGTGTATTGTCATTGACAGCTAGGTCTTAGTAATGCATAGTTATTAACTAGTACGTTTTATTGAGTTAAGAAAATTCATTTCACTGTAAAAAAATCTATTCCGCAGCTTGTATTTGGTATAGTTTTTTGAAGACTGTTTTTTCTTTAGGTTCGGTAATAATACAATGATGATCACCTCCACATTCCAAGATGGACTCAATTCACCGCCATGCTCTCCTGCCAAAACAGCATCGGGTCGTGTTTATGCCAGTGTAGCAGAAATGAAACGATCCAAAGCAAAGGTCATTATAAAAAGCAATCAATGTTTAATATGTTATATATTTTAAAATATGTTTATCTCATCCTTTGCAATTTCTGTTTCATTTAATTTCCTCTTGTCTTCAGCCCTCTTTACAAATTTATTCAACATCTTGGTCGGTATCCATTTGTACTTCTACACAACATCATTTTACATCTAGATTATTCCACAGTGAACATGTTAAGCATCCGCCTTGACACTAAAATAATTGTAATCATATGTTTTAAATATCAAATTAAATGTTTTTTTAGCAATATTAAGTCCACATTTTCCTTAAAATTTGAATATTTGAATCATTTCTCTCATTAATAAATATTGTATTTTAAACCATGAATCTGAATGCCAAAATTATACTTAGTTTGATTGATATTTAAATATGTAGCAATTTAACCTTTATTATAATAATAAATTAATATTATCGTTTCTTTTACAGGGTTGGAACCGTGGCCGTATTCCTATCCCTCGTGTTCCAGGCTCGGGAGAATTGAGAAGAGATTTCCACAGTACTCCGGATCTGTTTGCGTGTCACCCGCCGACCGTTCCCAATGCCCCGCCTCACAAGGGAAGCCGGTCACAAGAGGATGTTAATAGCTTAATTTTTAATCATAAGAGTAAGTAGAAATTATATTTGTATGCAGATCATATATTTTTATATTCAAAATACTCTCATCTTTTATTTGTGACACAACAAAATTGTACTATTATTTTTTACATTGTTTCAGTGTCTCGTATTGGTGGATTACCTCCTCCTTCCCACCCTCCTCCTCCCCCGCCCACCGCAAAAGATCCTCAATCTGGTCAAGTTGTTGCGGTTGATGTTGAAGTGGGAAGCGGTGTCCCTCAAGAAGAATTGCTACAATTATCTTCTGCAGGAGACGTTATTTCGTCAATGTCCGACAGCGTGATGTCTTCATTCCGACCCGCTGACAACGCCAAGCTCTATGCGTCACCTCGAGATGTCAACTCAGTCGCATACAGAAGTAGAACTCTTCCAAATAAATCACAGGTATGACTAAGATTTTCAATAATACATGTTACTTTAGTTTGGTTCTTTGATAATTACTATTGTGAATTTATGTGTCACAAAATAAACTAAATATGTTTAATTTTCAATGCATGATGTGAAACTAACTATGATTAAAAAGTCAACAATATTTTTCAGACCATTTTCGCTCAACTTGATTGAACATTGTGATAATTTAATAAAATTGAATTGCCTGTCAAAAGAAGTACAGACAACGCCTCACTTGGTTACAATTGTGTGGTAATACGACTCAAAGGTTTAACTTGGTCTCTATCTCACTACCACTTTTTTTTACTAACTTCTCCCGCAATTTACATATTATTTATGAAGTCTTTATATTTGATGTGTGCAATATTTTGTTTCAGGTACGTAAATCACAGAGTTTACGTGCAGGCAGTGGATCTACATTTCAACCACAAAATGTATTGGCGGCTGACGATCCAGCTAACCAATATGCCCAACCTTTCAAGACGCATCGAAGCCATTCCAGTGCCAGCAATAAGAAACCTTTTATCAATCGACAAGTGAGTGATTCGTAAATCTATCTTCTTTAATGTTATAAAGCTTATGTGCCAATAAATTTCGGTAATCATTAAGACTACGTGCATTAAGTCTTTGACTGATAATTTTGACAGATAATCCAACATGGCCGCTGCGGCGTACTATAATATACTTTCATATATTATTTTAGATAATACTTTAATATATTATGTTAGATAGGTTAGGTTAGAAATTCGTTTTGATTCAATCATTCGATATAAAAGTACGTTATAGTATGCCGCTGCGGCCATTTTGAATTATCTGTCAAATTATCAGTCAGTGCACTTAATGCACCTAGTCTGGATGATTACCTAAATTTCAATTACGACACCCATATATCTTTTTATGTTTCTATTATGACGCATTAAAATGAAGGGTTCAAGAAATAGGCATACAAAAGTTGATTTCAGAATATTATGTTTTACATATTTTATCACGTGGAATATTTATTTACTATCCCAAAGATAATGACAAATAATTTGTTGAAAAATAAGATAGTTTCTCACTGTGAAAAAAATGTTAAATTATCTTTCACCAGGTGCATTGTACATATGACTATGTGTAAAACACCTCTAATAGAAAGCAATTACATATGACATTTGGTTAACATCACTTTATTTTTATTGTTTCAGAATTCAGCAAATACTGGACCGCCCCCAATACCCGAGCCCGACTACAGCATGAGTGAATCCGAAGATGAAAGAGACGGCCAACATAGATGTCTGAAAGAGTCAGACAATAATGGGGATACAATTATCAATCCTCATATTAGTGCACTTCAAATTGTTGCTGAAACCAGTGCAAATAGTAATGCTAGGTAAATATAAACAACTGTTTTATATTTTTTAGTATGTGATGTTCACCGTTCATTTTCTGATAACCAAATATCATAAAATAAATTAGATTCAGGAATGTACTCAGGAAATCTTGAAAACTAATGTTTTGGACCCAAATTGTATTCTATTCTTAAGCTTTTAACTTTCAATGTCTGACAGTCTTGTCTCTATTTGAAAAATTATATTTACATAATGATGAAATTTTATGGTTTTCTTTCAATTCGCAGTGGAAGCAGCTCTGGGTCTGGCTCTATGCACCATTCTTTCTCCGTTGACGAGATACAGAAGATACGTACGCAGCTGAAGAGTTCTAAATCTTACCCTGATGACTTTTCCTTGAAAAAAGACGGTCAAATCCAAGAACGACGCGACGGCGAAGGCAGCAATGACGAAGGAGATAACTCTTCTTCGGGAGTCAGCTCCGACCAGGAACTCGTGAGACCTCAAGAAAACGATCATGACCGAGCGAGAAATGCGAAGCTCCAAGCCAACAATAGAAAATACTCCCGCGACGTATGCAAGCCGATGGATGCCATCGGTAACCTCGATAAAGTGGGATTCCGAGATAAATCCGCCAAAGACAGACACAACGAAATCTCTTGTAAGAATACTAAAGAGAAAGTTTCGTTCAACAGCAATGTAATGATCAAATCGTCAAACAACGTTATCACAACGGAGCCTGTGCACCTCAACAGCTCGTCTGAAAATATCACCGCCTCCCCCGAAACGCCGTTGCCAATCCACAACGCCTATAATCCCATCGCTTATTCAACTGTCAGCACACCCAGCGGAACCGTTAAAGTCCTGAACCCCAACCCTCTCCCTCCCTCTAACACCCTTCAGCGGCACAACTCGCTCACCCGAAAGCAAGCCGCCGGCTACTTACTCAAGAGAGACACCAAAGTGGGACAGTCTGCGGCTGAGCGTCTAGGAGTGAACGTCGCCAAAGCGCCCTGCTTAGGAAAAGCCAAATCTCAGTCGGACGGCAAAGGCGTCCTGACCAGAAACGCCGTCTCCCTAGCCCGGCTCCCTCCGCCTCCCGAGGAAGGCGGGGACCTGTTCGTGCCGCCGCCTTTAGATTACGATCCGTCGGGATCGCTCAGCGGCGAAGACGAAGTGCCCCCCCTCGCTCCGCCGCCGCAGTTCAGTGACCGAGTGCGAATCGTCGGCGCTCTGCCCAAGCAGGGGAGCCGCCTGCACAGCCAGTGAACTCCCAGCTCACTTTTCATACGTTTACACTTTTTACATCAAATTTATATTCCGCTAATTAATTCTAGCTCTAATTATATGATAATGTAACATTTTTATACCCCTGGTTTTTTCGTCGCGTGATGAAAGAAACATAGATATACCAAAGATACTGCTTTTATTAAGAATAATTTAATACATTTTGAAGTAATGTAATTTTCTTAGATATTATATTTGACATTGATCGATTTGAATGCTCGAAACCCTAGAGTGAAAAAGTAATTTTTTTATCAAATATAAAAATTTGTATCATCCTTGACTTGGATAAAAAAACTCACGCATTGACCTTAGCGGACTTGTTCCGATGTGGCCAACATAAAAAACATTATAGCTTAGACAAGAATATTACAGTTGAGTAGTTCACACTACCACTAAATATAGCACTGCATGTGGTGTCATTTTATCATTGTCCAGAAACAAATTCAATTGTTATCATGGAAAGTAAGTCTGCAATGAGAAGTGGTAAATTCATTAGCCTTTTTCTGCCTTACACAATAACTTGATATTTCTGCAGCGTTTTTAACATTCACCAGCTACAATATATGAATCAACTATCATATTGTGCAATTATGTAAGCAGTTGCAATAATTGACATTTTCATGCTGTCAGATAGACTGTCTTCAAAAAGAATAGTCACAAGCTGCGACTGAATATGTTACTCTATAAAACAAAAAGGCCAAATCAATTTTAAACATTTAATGATAATAATATTTTTGATTCATTAGTTTTTTTATTATTTGTTTTATTGTTTAATTTGACTGTTTTTAAGAAAATGGTTAATCTAGTGCAATTCATATGTTAAAATTTTGTTAACTGTGTTGCATTTTCTTTGATCGGTGATTAAAACAATGTAGCGATTTTTGTAAATAGATATTTATTTTCAAATAAGATAAAGGGTATTACGAACTAGGCAATTTGAAAATTATAAAATGTAATCGTAAAGTGTTGATATTCCATGCAGATCTTGTAGTGCAAAACAGTTACACGGTAAGGGTTGCGCTCGTGTGTCTTTGCCATACTTGCTCAACTCAAGCACAATATTCATACATTTTTTATTCATTAAATATAAGAATAATAGAATTAGTAAATGTTTCGAGTCACTAAAATAAGATTCTGTAAATAATTTTTAACAATATGTTTTATAACCTCGATATTTACACCTATTTAATGTTAACTAAGCTTTTAACACAACTTCGGCCATATTCGATAGGTTCACAATTTTATTCGTTGTTTCCATATACTAAGAAAGTTGTAATATATTCATACTATGCCATAAAAGATATAAATAAAATTTATTTGAAAATTATTGACAAATATTAATCCTGCCAAATGAATATTATTGTTTGATTATTAAGTTATCGATGTTGCCGTACTGGTTGGTTAAATTTTATAAATGCAGATACATTATAATGTAAAACATTTTATACTATGACATCCCCCAGTTAGATAGAGCAATTAAATTAGTCTGTTTCACAATGTTTTTTGTGAATAGGCTACAAATGATAAAATTAGCTAATAAACTGTCCATCGATGCATGACGCATGCTATCGATGCTACACTTATAGATGCATTTCATTTCATGCTGAATCAACGCATTTATGTCCATTTTCAATAATATAGTTTATCAAATCGAATCTCATCTGAATTATTCTGGCAATTTCGAAAATAAATACTGAATTTTAAATATCATTTTGTTTGATGACAGAACTCTTTGTTTAGAGTTTTTTTACAAGGGTTTGCTGTAGTAATAATCAAGTATAAGCTTGTAACATGGCTGAAATTTGTAAATAAAGAAATATCATTATTAAAGAGTTGTTTTCTTGCCATCCTTTATTTTAATCACTACTCATTTGTACAACTTAGCCTAGTGGGCTTGCATTCATTACTAGGTTGCGCGATTTAGGGTTCGAGTCCCCAACTAACCACATTGATACACTGATGTTGATCTATGAAATTGTGCTCAAAAGTATAAACATTTATAATGTTTTCAATCCCTTTCACTCCCCGTCCACCTCATGTCTGATCCTGGAATTGTGACAGAAGGAGTTATCTTCTACTAACAAGGTCTTTCCGTACCCTATTTAAAGATAAAGGTTGAGATTGAATTAAATTAATTTCCTGAAAAAAGTTAAATTTAATTAATTTCCTAAAAATTTACTACAATTTTTGATTTCCCCTGTAGCCAATGTGCTAAAAAAATTACAAAGAGTATTGAAATAATAATAGTAGAATAATGAAGTAATAGAGTCATCAATAACAGTCTGCACAAATATAGAACATGGTTGTACAAATAATTTGGATGTATGGTATGGTGAGGAGCAGAGAAGAAGATTTATTTTATATAAATATAATTAGGAAGAAACTTTTCCTCCAAAAGGGGTAGCAATTGATTTGGATTGATGGAAGTTTTTCGCAGATGAAAATAGGTTTGTATATCCAACAAGACCACCGCAATTATTTCTATAAGACATAATAGAGTAAACCAAAAGAACATGCTCGGAAAATTTCTTTCGCCAACAGAACAAAAACAGGTAATACACCTGTATAACCTGTCTAAAGGATTAATGTCTTGGAGGTCTAATGAGTGATCTAGCTAGCCAGAACCAGGTAGCCGATTTATATTTTGATCGAGTTATTAGTCATGGATTGCAGCTCTTCTTTAGACCTCTAATTAGAGGAGTAAGTCTCAATGATAGGAAAATTCGGGCTTAAAAATTAAAAATCTAGATGATCTGTGACAATTTGCATTCAATATTTAAAGACATCATTCAAAAAAAGACATTTTTGATAGAGCCCAGCCCTATACATTGTACAAATCATTAATGTCAGTGATTCTTAACGTAGCTCAGCTCTAACTATTATTAAAACCAACATTAGAAACTGACAGCCTGTCTACTGTATTATCCTATTATCAAGATTGAATAAATTGTCAAAAAGATTTAAGGTTAAATAGTACTGCCCTTTTAATGAATTAAGTTAATTTTATTTGTGTTTGTTTTTGTTTTTATTATTATTATTTCATTCATGATGTCTTGTAATTTGGTTGATCAAGTATTCACTATTATATTATACAACTTCGTTGTAGTCTTTAAGCATTTTATAGCCAAAAAGATATGTCAAAGAATTTCAAGGTCAAGTTTATATAGATTGTTTACAAATGGCCGTCACTTACTTCAGTTTTCAAAACAAATCAACTACCTACCTAATATAAATTAAAAATGCAATCCCCGAAGGTGAGCGAATTATTTTAATGCACACACTAATTCAAATAATTTCTTTTATTTAAAATAAACTCAGTTAGAAATAAAGTATTCGATATTTCAAATATTTTTGATCTTTGCTATAATAAAGTATTTGTTTTATGTCTTAAAATACTTTAATTCTTTTAGAACAGACGGCAATACAGAAACAGCTTCGTCAGTACCACAACATTACATTGGTAGAATAATAAAAAACAGCAATTAGTGTATTTAGTTCCATAAACACAGAACAACAATTATTGATGTTCTCAGACTTCTATCATACATTAAATATAAAGTAGCCAAAAACGGCTATTCAAAAGAAACTATGTGTGCTTTTTTACGACTCAATAAATATGCAGTACTTTTGAAAGCTTACAATTTTTTAGTTGATTAAAAATAAACTGGAAACAAGAAAGAAAACAGAAATCTTTTGGCACATATCTTCTGCCATAGTTAAGTCAAGTAAATTTGGTAATGCTATAGGAATCTTTACGATGCTAATTTTGTCTATTAGTACAGTACTACTCAAATATTTTTGATTTGCGAACCAGTAGATATTTTTCAGTGTACCCCTAGGACTGGCACAATTTTACTAGTCGAATTTTAGTAAAGATAGTAAATACAGATTCATTGGTTTGATGAAATACAATTAAGTAAATATTTCAAATCACAAGAAGAGATAATGTAATATATATTAATCTAGTGTTGCCATCCAATTTCCACTGGATATACATGTGGTAAATATAATACTTCTCAAAATAAAATATTGTTTTATTGACTACGGACTTGCTTTTGCTTACTCATGGTTTATGGTTCACGGAACAGCATTTGAGTAACACTGTACTAGTAGACTAGTCATATCAAACACACACCAACACCGTAAGACAGTGCCAACTGTAAACTTCCTCAAGACTATCTTCACACACGTACACACTCTTCTGTGCACTTTTCTATCCGTTACAAACAGATTGATAAATCCTATAAGACATATACGGTGAGACCCCGATTCTAAGTTTTTCAAGGGACCGTAAAAAACAAATGATTAATGCGGGAAATGATGAATGCGGAAAAATTTTAATATGAACAAAAAAAAATAAACTTTTGAAAAACTTATTTATTTATTAGAATTTCTTATTATACCTGTAACATTAATTTTTTTAAAAGTTCTTAACACTACGTTGCTTCTTTGCAGTTTGGCACTTCAATTTAAACAAATGCCCCACAAATTCGTATATTCACCAACAGATTCTTCTATATCCATGAAGTAGAAAAATATTTTAATTTTTTCAAAGGCCAACAACGCTGCCGTAAATGTCATTCCATGGTTCATTATTGCGTTTTTCGCCATCTTCTTCTACAGAAGACAAAGATACTCAGTAATTACCGGAAACATTATGACCATAAAACGAGAACGGATAATGCAAGATTTTTTAACATTGTTGTTATGGATGTTTCGCCAGAACTATATAAAATGAACGAACCACGCAGGAAGACGGTTAAAGCGAGAACGTAAGATCGGGGTTCCACTGTACATTTAATTTTTGCCATCGAGACAAAAAAGGAGAAAAATTATTAGCTGATTCATTAGTATTTCTAAAACCGACTCATTGATCTCTCACATTACACTAAATTATATTGTTACTGTTTACATTTTTTCAGTTATTATTTCATATCGAGCAACCCCACGGGTCTGGAGACGTTTATTTGTCCTGGCAAAGAGGAGGCGTTGGGTCGCTGCTTGCAACTACTGGAACCGATTCCAGCGTTGCAATATTCAACCGATATGGACAGTTGCAAGAGAGGCTTAAGCTACCAGGGTATTTTATCTAAAAAAAAACATACATAAGTTAATAGCAATATATGTAGCAATATAAATATGAAAACTTTGCTTGTGTATATAGCTATTGCTCCAAAACTGCTATTAAAGTTTTCATTGTGACTTCTTTGTGGAAAAGTACTATTTTAAATAAATACAACGCATTTTATTGTATTACTTCCACATCTTTTCTGATTCTGGTCATCAGTCGAAAATACTCACGATGACATAATGAAACCGGTCCTGATCTTTATCAGAAAATGTGTTTTATTTATTAATTAATAAGCACAAAAAACACTTTATTTGGACTAAAAACTAACCCTTATAAGACCGAGGATAAGGGTTACAGCTAGTTATCAATAATGAGACTTATTTTATCTATAAAACCAGACTGTGCTGCGACATGGGATGGGACAATGATGGAGATCTTCTGGCGATCATAACACCGTCGAGCTCGTCCGTCATCCTCTGGGAATGCCATCAGAAGAAACGTCTGACGATAGACACACTCCTCCGAGAGGCTCCGACTTGCATAGCATGGGCCAAGCAAGAGCCAATTCTCGCTGTCGGCACTCAGCGAGGGAACGTTACATTTTATAATCATCAAACATCTAAGTGTGTACCTCAGTAGCAAATTTATAAGTAGTGTTGAAAATATATCCGTGTGCAAAGGAAAGGGATTTTAAGTCTAAAATTGTTACTTTTCAGTTGAGCCATAACAAGATATGCTATATTTGAGATCTTTTGATGTTTCAATGCGAAATTTACTACTTCAGTACCATTGATTCGATCGGTCCCTTTCTTCTTTACTCATTTATGCATTTTAACTATTTTAGCTTGTTCTTAATGTTTGTTTTTGAATAAAAGTTATTGAACATCTATTTATGACAAAATCAGGCTAGGCACAGAAGTTTGCGGAGAAAAATAATTAATAAAACGTCTGGGTATGGTATAGCTGTGGAATAATCTAGGTGTAAATTGATGTCGCACTAATGTGCACTTAAATACCGACCAAGATGGTGAATGCAAAGTCGAGGAATCAATACTCAACTATTAAATAAAGCAGAAACTGCAATGGATGAAATACCACACCTATTGCAATATATTCACACAGTAAATATTATAGAAGAAAATGGACTGGGCGCATTTTCCACACTTTTTGTGTTGACCAGTATTTTAGCAGAAAAGTTATAACTATTTAAGACATTGAAAATTTCCGTTAAATCAAACTATTTAAAATATTGTATCTAATGAATTGTTGCAGACGTATTCCCGTGATTGGTAAACACACTAAAAAGGTAACATGTGGGGCTTGGAATAGCGATAATATACTCGCCCTCGTATCTGAAGATAAAACTCTGTCGATAAGCAATTCGGAAGGTGACACTTTAAGAATCGTTTCCCTCAGAGACCAGCCGAGTGATTTGCAATTCTCTGAAATGAAAACTGACGAAAGAGTGGCTGGGGAGAATACCGTTAGTAACCTTTTTCAATGTGTGAATTTATAAGTTATTCCAATGATGAATTACATAAAGCTTCAAATAATCTTATACCGGAATATAAATCTTTTTGGTCTGTATTGTGTAATTTTCTCTCTGTTTCAGATTAGTCTAGTAGTTGGGAAACGAACCCTTTACTTATACAACTTGCTCGATCCCGAAAATCCTATCGAATTGGCTTTCCAGCAAAAGTATGGATCCATCGTGACTTACAAATGGTTCGGGGATGGCTACATTTTAATTGGTTTCAGCGCCGGTATACTGATTGCAATATCGACGCACATTAAAGAAGTCGGGCAGGAGTTATTCCAAGTGAAAAATCACAAAGACTCCATGCTAGATCTGGCGATATCGCATACTCTCGGGGAGGTGGCAACATGCGGAGACTGCATGTAATTATTTTATAAAAGCTACTTTTTAAAAAGCAAATCATACTGATGCTATTTTATCAAAATCTCGTTTGGAATGGTTTTGCAAATGAGACAAACAAGAATTTTGTAATATTGGCAGATCTCTGATGAAACATTAAAAGAAGAAAACAATTCATATGCCTTTAAATTTTAAAAGCCGATTGACAAAATATTAAAAAACACATTGTCAGTATTAGTCTTGACAAAGGTGTAATTTTGAAAGGCAACTTATTATTTGGTCAGTTTATAATTCGATAAATGGTCAGTAAATATTACATAAATGGTCAGTAATAAATACATACATAAAACGGTTGGTAAAAAATAATAAATGATCAGTTAAAAATTATAAATGGTGCACTTTTGCCCTTAATGTTTCAATGTTTTCTTTGGGATCTTTTATTATAATAATTTTAACAATTAAAGATGAAACATTTTTTAAGAAAATCGTAAATCGTATTAAAACAATATTATCTGTTTTCATTTAATGTGCTTATTTTTCATAGACCTTGTCATAAGTTTGCCTCTTACGTCCATATTTGATAAAATTCACAAGCTGTCTAATTAAAACTTGACCATTTAATTTAAATACCAACCATTTTTAATAAATGACTAAACATTATAAATATACTACTGACTGTTTCGTTTAATAACTGACCACATTCATACTGATACATTGACAAATGACCATTTAGATTTGAAGCTAGAATTAGATACTGACTCATTAAATACACGCCATATTGAAATAGCTATCAACCAACTATATTAATTAATTCTTGTTGAACTAAATGTCTAGCTATTTGCTATCTTAATACAAGAAAGTCCTACCAAGTACTCCACTTTAGCAAGTAAAGGCCAATTGAGTCAATAGCTAATAATATAATTTGAACTAAATGAGCTAAATTATCATGCGGCTTGTTGTTCTAGGTTAAAAATTCGTTCGGTGTGGGATACATCGGAAGAATGTAATGCATTCTACCCCCAGAGTGGTGCTGAGAAGTGTGCCTTCAGCGTTGACGGCCAATTACTCGGTATCACGGGAAAGTCATCAGTCTCCGTCTACTTGACGAAATTAGCACCCCTGTGTTCCGCTCACAACACTCGAGCTCTGCTGCTGACAAATCTCACCGAGGGAACTTTATATCAATGTGTTCCTGCCGGAGACGAACCTGCCAACGATTCTAAAGGTATAACGAATGTAGTGTATAATATAAAAAGTATTTCAAACAGTAAACCATACATGGGCAATCATCGGCCCTGATTCATCTCGGCGAAGTAATAGAGAAAGAAATAATTCATGTCTTTTTGGCAGCACACATACGTGTGAACAGTTTTTTTCTTGGATGAAACACACTAAATAAAAAAATTCGAACGAGGATATCAGATGAAAATCTTGAAAATTCTATGCTTAAGCAATATCAACACCCATATTGATAGTCTCGTAATTCAAGGACAAGGCCAATCTTCACACTAAATCAGTATATAATATTAATATTATGTCGTTCATTATATAAATAAAAAAAATATAAGAAGTAGCAACTGTTTTATTTAATTAAATATTACTTTATTATGTTTAATAATTTGGTCCGGCCCTTGACTCGGAGACACAATGGTAATTTGGCCCCAGATCTAGGTAAGGTGGCCCATACCTGCAGTAAACAATCAAACTTTGGTCAAACTCTCTTTTAATTTCCAGCGAGCGGTGCAGTTGAATTGATGCGTGTCCAATTCACAGTCGAGCCTCTGATGATAGCGGTGGGGCCTTATCACGTCTGCTACGCCAGCAACGACTCCGCCTGGTTCTACGATACCGGTCTTCACCAAGCCAGCTTGTATAAGAACGGTCCCGTAAAGCAAGCGCCGCCCACGCAAAACCAGCGACAGTATCCCGGAGCGCTGAGTGACATTAAAATTGCCACTGAATACGCTGCGGCTCTTTTTGAAGGGAAGATCATGCTTCACATGGTATAGAAACTTTATTTGGTTCCACAAGACTTTGCTCGGTATTAACATAATCACAGATAAATTCACAACAAATTAAAAAATATTAAATGAATTCCAAATTATTCTGTTGTGTGTACGTAAACTAGATTTGTTTGTTTTTTAAATATTTTCTTTTTAATGATACGACAAAAAATATTTAACTACAGCCCAGCCAATCAAAAAAAATTACACACAGGCTTCGCCCTAGAGTAGAGAGCAGTTAAAATAAAAAATGAATGACTTTTCATGTCAATCATGTCATGTCAAGCAACCTAATATTGTAATGACAATTTTTCATTAAAATAGTGGTATACACCCAAACTTCAGTTTATGCGGTTTTTTTATTTTTTAAATATATTTTTGGGACTATTTCAACGTAGATATGTAATACTGTAATTAACAGTATGTTGTTCACATACTGTAAGTGTAAAATCCAGTGTTTCACCTGTTGATTACAATGTGACCTTGACATGTGCGTCCTTGTACATGTTATGTTCCCATATTAAGTCATATCTTTTTTGCTGCGATTTTGTTTTGTGTGAAGAAAGGTTTAGGTATACACCTGATATATTTTGATTCTAGTTGGATCAACCAGATGTCAGCCGCGAAGATAAAGAGAGCTGCCTTTTCCCAGAACCTTCGCTTCAGGAAGCCGCTATCACATCTCACGCCCTAAATAATGATTTTCTTGTGTTTGTAACCGATGTAAGATATGTATAATAAATCAATATTTGTTACCTTCATTGGTGAAATTAAAATATAATAAAAACTGATTGAAACACTCAATTGTTAAAAAAAATATGCAGCCTGAATGGTCCTAACGATACGACTAGCAAAATTATCTTGTTTGATTTGAATTTTACAAATATTTGACTAATTGGAAGTTATTGCCTTTCAAGCCACGGACTCTCAGTATACGGATTATACACAGGATACTTTGTATCAAACTGATTTCAGTGACTGAACTATAGATGTACCGTCATAACTTGACGGCCATTAAAATTCGGAACTAAAATTGTCCCCATATAGTAGATACATTTAAAGCCTTCGAAGTTATATTGTTTTAATAATAATATATTTACATGAACATTTTGTTTCATTTATAGCTTGCATATAAAAATGTTTTTTTAAATAAACAAATTTGATTGAGTATTGCACACTTTTTACGCGATCACAAGTGGTCAACTTATAATAGTACATCTATAGTCACTCCAATTTATTTTATTTTCTATTTTCAAGCACACTAGTGCGTGGCTCAAAATCAGTCCCGTGCACATTTACTCGGGTCATAAATGTGATAGGTCAATTCTTTTTTCTTTGTCAATAGCGTTGTGAAAGGTGGCCATGAAACATTGGCTGCATATGCACAACGGTTGGTGGTTGGAAAAACCAACTGGTCACACCAAATATTCATTTTTTATTGTGTAGGTAAAATAAAATTCATTAACCTATGATTGTTTGCAGCTGGGTCATCTACAATATTTTGCATTGGAGGAGTGGAAAACTATTGTACGTTTTCGGCATTCGGTTGGCCTGAGCGCCATCTTTTGTGACCCGCCTGCCACCAGAGCTATAATTGTCGATATCAAGAATAACGGCTTCGTCTATAATCCTATAAATGATAATACAATCGAGATTCCGGAATTCCCTGCCACCTACAAGTATTTTCTGCATATTTATATTATTAGTTTAGGATTTTTCCATGGTTAAATCTGCATTATCAAAAACATATTCGGAAACATCTGAGAGAAAAGGAATAACATGTAATATTTTCGATGGTAACTTTGTAGAAGTTGATTTTAATATAAAATTCAAAATAACTTTCATTATTCCACGTATTGTGTCATCTTCAGACTTACTACTGCTTACATTATTTCCAATTAAATGGTTAAACCCAACCCTACATGATTGATTGCATCTCATTAGTTTATATTTTGTAATGCTTATGTCATAAGTAGTATAATTATTTGTTTCCTTTGTTTTGATTCTATAACCCCCTCCTTGCTTCCCATAAAAAGGAAAAATCCCAAACTCCATTTTTTAATTTTATCATTTTAAAATATTAGAATCAATCTTGCTTCATTACTTAAGCAAACTTTGCGATAGTAAGTCCGAAGATGCCTCTGAAAGTTGAATATTTCATTGGACTGATTAATGAAATTCTTAACGATCAGATCACAATTAATAGTTCACCTCTGTTAAAACCTTTAACAAACAATAAACTTAAAACAATTTAAAATAGATGCACTTAGACATTGCAGATTTTAAGTGGTTTCACACGATCCAATAACCCAAAAATACCCAAATTATTGTTTCCCACCATTACTTTAGACCAATAAATCAAACTTATTTAAATTCTTTCATGTGACATAGGTATGGTTTCAACAGAAAGAGATTATGTAGGGGGCACCCTGTCTAGCAAAGGTATATAAGCTATCTCTAATACACGTTTTAAACATAGTTCTGACGAAGGCGTAAGCCGAAATAGCTATCAACAAATATATAAAATAATTTATGTAGAATTAAAATACATTGTTATTTTTCTTTCCGTATAACAGTATTATACATATTTTGAAAAAAGAAATATATTTTTTTTGTATAAGTATAGATAAATAATTGTATAAGTATAGACGGTTTTCTAATACAATCACATGCATTTATCTTTTAAGGTACGTGCTGTGGGACACCTGTCTGGCAGACCGAAACGTTTTCATTGTGTGCAATGACGATACAATCAACACATATTACTATGTCCATCAGTGTGTGAGTGGCAGCCATGTTGAATTCTTAGGAAAGTCGCCATTGCCGAAAGAGCAGATTCCTTTGGTGCTGTGCAGCGGCGACCTCTTTCTTCATTGTCAGGGGGGGAGGTGAGAAAAAATATTTTACTCAAGCAGTAACTGATACCATTGAACCATATCAGCTCTCTATTTTGAGTATATGTACTCCTAGCAGACAAGTTCAACCCTTTAGATCAGTAATGCACAACCTTTTTGCGGAGAAGGGCCAATTAATCAATTCTCAGATAGTTCGAGGGCCGCATGAGTAAAAGTGATTAAATTATCAATATTTTTAGTGCACACCGAGTCCTTTGCTTGGCTGGTGATTGATATTTGTCATATTGGGCCGCACGAAATGTCTTTGCGGGCCACAGGTTGTGCGTCACTGCTTTAGATGCTTTGATGTTTTTCACAATGTGAAACTCTGCCAATTATTGTTGATGCGTCCGGTCCGTTGCGCAGTGTCAACATTGTTGGCTTGCGTGCCGGACCGCCCTGGTTCGATTCCCGGTACGAGCGGATTTTTTCAGTCAATAAATCTGTTCAAAGGCATGGGTGTTTGTGTTGTTGAAAATCCCTTCTCACCTTTCCTGTCCGAATCGTGGTATCCTTTCCATCCCTACTCTCTTCGAAAAAGAGAGGTTGAGCAACTGAGTAACAAGCAGTTCTCGTATAAAAAATATATGTTGAGATAAACTCCGCGAGGAGTCCATATGCTTCAAGTTGGGAGCGGACATGGTTAAAAAAAAAAAACAAAATAACCTCACCTTTCTAATTGATTTTGCGAAACTGTATTATAATTGAACACGTTGCTCAGTATACTGCAACAACAACCTGACGAGTTTGTTTTGGTTATATTATGTTCACAGCATGACACTGTAATTAAGATGTGTCGTAAAATCATAATTAATTCAATCATTTATATCATGACACACTTGGATTTTTCCAATGCTGAGTAATTAAATATGCAGCAAGCTTTCTCTTGCTAATTCAAATGACCCGGCAAGAGAGTGAGAGGTTCCCCCCCACTTTTGAAATGCTCCGTAGCAGTTTGTTGTTAGCAGCTATTGAAAATATTTTGCTACAATGGTGGATATGGAAAACTGCCATGAAGGAACTTCTTGCGTGATATGTAATAGGAAATAAGTCTGATTAGAGATCACGTACCATGAGTGATTTGTTTATCGGAACATTTTGCAGATTTTAATAAAGTTCTGTTGTACATTGTATTTGTAATTCAAGTTTTTTTAAATTATGAAATATTAGAAATTAACAGAGCTCAGCTTAACAGTTTACCAATTTAAAACGAACAGCAAACAACTCATTAATAATAGGTTGTATAAAACCCCACATTTATTTTAGATATTCCTATGTTATTATCTGGTCATTATTATTTGCGATACTACATTCAAAAATCCCGATAATTATAACAAACCCACTTAATTCATTGAAACTCGTTTACATAAAATTTTCTCTAATTTACATTTTAATAGCAATTTAACTTAGTGATCTACTTCTATTTTTGTATATAAACGATACAAACTGTTAACTGCGCGTCAGTTCAAGTACATCCGTGCACTTTAAATGCCTGAAGATGCCGAAAGGCGAAACCCGGGTCGCTAGCGACAAAACTCATGGAAAAGAACAAAATTCAAACAATTCAAATAAAAATACCCTTCCAGAGTAGAACAGTTGCTGTTTATAATCCTGCCCAGTCCAATATCCACCAGTTTAGTTTACGCTACACAATAATACAATTAATTGTACAAAACATATAACATACCAATGACACACTTTTGCAGTAGTTTGTTTATCAATAAATATACCATTTGGATAATATTTACGATAACAATGAATTTTCTTGAAGTGAAATTCTCACTGTTATCACAATCAATGATATATCGTTGCTAATTTATTGAATAACAACTGTAAATTAGTCCCATAAGTTTACTTTTAAGAGAAAATGAGAATAAAAGTTTGTGACTTGTGACTGGTGTCACAACCTTTTGTATCATTTGTAATTGTTCTAAAAGGGCTATAACTGAGTTGCTTTACCTCTCTTCAGAGACGGTAAGGAATAATATGCACCTAGGAAAGGAATAGTATGTTGCTTGTCAATCTACATATGTATGAATTCACTATTAAAAAATCATATTTTTTAGGAATGTATATGTAGAATGAAGAAAAAAAGAATTATACTAAATAGAATCATTAGTTTATTTCAACGGCTTGTCTTAGAACTTGTTTTAAAAGCCTCATAGTGTTACATCAGACCAAATTATATGTATATATGAGAGTTACATACTTACATTGTTAGCATCACAATTCTATGCTTTTGTCTTTAATATGATACATCATATGTCAGATCGATGAAGCAGTTTCGATACTCTTAAAAGCAAAAAGAGCCTACAGAATCTTGATGTTTATTTGTATTTTTCAGGCTTAATAAAATCACTCTGTCTTCGCACGAAACAAATGGCCTTTTGGATATTGATCCGCAAAAAAAATTGGAGAATCAAATCGCTCACTTTAAGAAGCTAATGGGATTGCGGCGTTTCAACAGCGCTTGGGAGATGTGTTGTATTATTGATACGCCTGAATATTGGATAGAACTCGGAGAAGCCGCTATAAGCAACTTGGAAGTTTTATTTGGTAATGCCCACTTATTTAACTGTCATTACATATTGAATATCAGAGAATGTCATCAATGGCTTAGAAAGTTTTTACTACAAATATTGATTTGAAAAATGTGCCTAGAAGTGGATGAAGTGGCCCTGAAAGTGAAAGCTGAAATCGAAGCAGATCTAACTATGATTTTTGAAGAATTATCCAACTTAAAAATATACTGATTTGTTCGGCTTAATTTATTCATTCAGCGGACCTGGCCTCATTGGACTACCATATGTTTCAATCGATGGAGTATATTGAATGGAAAAAATTCCAACTTAAATAATGAAGTAAAAACTGCCCTTATATTTGATTTACCCAAAAGATGGCAGAAGGTTTTCAAAAATACTGTCAAAAATTTTATTTTGCATTTCATTGATACATCATTTTTATCAATGAAATGCAAAAACAGTGTATGAGGCAAGATGAACTGTGCTAAATAAGGACAGGCCCCAGCTTATGTAATGAGCAAAATGGATGATGTAGTTTTTTAGCTTATTAAGTATAAGTGCTATTTTATTATATATTATTCTTATTTAACCTTTGTAATTTTCTGCAGCAATCCGTGTCTATACTCATATCGATGATGTTGCGATGGTGTGGTCTCTGGAGGACATGTTGGATATTGAAAATGTGTCCAGTTTATGGTGAGAAAATATTTAAGTTTGTTTTTTTGTAAAAGTAATTGGTATGGTTTTAAACATTGGCTTTTTATGGAAGGGCTGAATCAAAGCTATAACATTTTATGCAAACAGGAAAAGACCTATTTAGAGGAATCAAACATGATCTTAATGTTTAACCTTGCCGATTTTATAGTTAAAATCACAGCTTCACCCTCAATCAAATTCATATTTAAAATGTTCCATGTTTCAGCGCAAGAGCGTGCGTTTGCCTGGGAATGGCAGAGGCCGCAGCAGCCTGGGGTGCTGGTGGCGGCGATGCAGCGGGAGAGGGAGGAAGGGAGGAGTTGACTCTCCGTCTGTCTCTTCAGCAATGGGCGAAAGCGGTGCAGCTCGCTGCTGCTGTCGCACCCCATCGGCTGCCCGAAATCCAACTCAATCATGCCAAACATCTTGAATTCACGTGAGTAAATGAATTCGTTGGACTTCAGTGTCCACTACTTTATTCATGCTATATAATTTATTGCATTTTTCTCTTCTTCTTCAGGGCCGGGTTCATAACCCTGACATCCTTGAAACTTTCAGTTTGTCTTTCAGTCTACCTACGTTTTCGTAACCAAGACAAATCAATTTTCTTTGTCAAAACTTGTTTGTCACGTAGGTCTTTTGAATCTCCAATCGCAAGGGCTGTTCGGCTGATGAATGCACTGCCTGTTGATGTGGACATCTTTGGCAGTGAACTTTTGATGCTTTGTTTATATTTTTTTTTTTCTTATGGAAATAATATATTTCTGTTCTGTTTAATATATATTTTTAAAAATTTTGTAATGTTTATTTAATTTGTCAAATGCATGGCGCATTGGCGCCTGCTGTAATGCCATGTATTTTATATTATTTGTTGCCAATAAATAAATAAATAATTTTGAAAATTAAACATTCTGTGATTTGTAAATGAATGATTTCAAAATTCGTAGAAGAATTTATACATAAACTTATTTTCATGTTCTGCATTCTGTTTCATTTAAAAGTTTTCCCTAGTTTCTTAGACATGCGATTGCGAAAAGATTCATTGGAATAAATTAGAACTCCACATTGTTATTGATCGAAGTATAACTGCTACTAAATTAAATATTCTAAAAACTTATATCTCCACCACAATAACTTGTATTATTGAACTGTTTCAGTGGTGATTATCATGAAAGTCTCAACAACTATGAAAAAAGTATGATGGACATGAAAACGGTCAATCCAGACGTTGAAATCGAAGAGCATAACAAAAAGTGCATGGCCGGAGTTGCTCGCACATCAATCAGATGCGGAGATATGAACCGAGGCGTATCCATCCTGGTGAATTTTCCGGATGACGCTCTACTCATCATGGAATGCGCTCAGCTATTGGAGAACTCCAAACAGTACGGACAGGCGGCGGCTCTTTACGACCGTGCCGGAGACATCGATAGAGCTGCCATATTGTTCATAAAACTCAAATCGTGGCTCAAAGTCGAACCTCTTTTACCAAGAGTCACTCTGCCTAAGATTCATTTGCAGTATGCGAAAGCGAAGGAAGCGGACGGCCGATACGCTGAAGCCTTGAAAGCGTACAAGCTCGGTAAAGACTACGATTCGGCCGTCCGTCTTAACTTGGATTATCTGAATAACCCTGACGAAGCTGTGCAAATAGTCCAAGAGACAAAATCAATCGAAGGCGCGAAGCTTGTGGCACTGTTCTTTCAGAAACTGAACGACTACACGTCCGCGATAAAGTTTCTCGTTATGTCTCTGTGCCATGAAGAAGCTTTCCAGCTGGCCAGGAGGCACGGAAAGCTGCAGCTGTTCGGAGAAATCCTCATTCAGAACTCGGACGCGCGAGTCGACGATTTCAAAAGTCTCGCGTTGCATTTCGAAGGAGAAAAGAATTCACTTCTGGCTGGCAAATTTTACTTTCACGCAAAAGAGTTCCCCAAAGCGATGTCACATCTGCTTAAAGCGGCTGCCAATAATTCGTACGAAAATGAAGCCATATCCGTCGCTATAGATACGATCGCCTCATCCAACAATGAAAACTTAGCAAAGCAGCTCATAGAGTTCTTGCTCGGCGACACTGATGGCTTTCCAAAAGAGCCCAAGTACCTCTTCAGGCTTTATATGGCTCGGAAGCAATTCCACGAGGCAGCCAAAACGGCGGTCATCATCGCCAATCAAGAGCAAGTCAACGGAAACTATCGAGTGGCGCACGACATGCTGTTCACCATGTATCAGGAACTGAAGAGTAATCGTTTGTCGGTGCCCGTTGAAATGAAAACAAGTCTCGCATTTTTGCACTCTTATATTTTAGTTCGACTTCATCTGAAGAGGGGAGACCACCTCAAGTGTGCCAATATGCTTATCAGAGTGGCTGAAAATATTTCATTATTTCCATCACGTAAGCGAAGCTTTGTTATTAATTATAAGAACCCAATTTACCCGGTTACATTCCATACTTTTTTTATTTTAATAAAAATAATAAAACATTTTTAATTAAGGATTTCGACTGGGGGTGCTTGATGGAATTTCAATTTCAAATTTGACTTGTTTGAATTTTGTACTTTTCCAGGAGTTTTGTCGCTAACGACCCGGGTTTCGCCTTTCGTGATCTACTGAATCTTAGTGATCTACTTATATTTTTGTATATAAACGATACAAACTGTTAACTACGCGTCAGTTCAAGTACATCCGTGCACTTGAAATGCCTGAAGATGCCGAAAGGCGAGACCCGGGTCATTAGCGACATAACTCATGGAAACATACAAAATTCAAAAAAAAACATTTTTAGTTCTTATTCCACATTAAATTTATTTAGATGATTGGTTTCGCTCATCGCAATCATTATCAACTGATTTTATTTAGGTAACTTTATTTATTTACGAGTGTTAATAATTGGATCAATTTAAACATTTTCAGATATCGTTTCAATCCTCACGTCAACTGTAATCGAATGCCAAAGAGCCGGTCTGAAGAAGTCTGCGCATCTTTACGCCAAGACTCTGATGAAACCTGAATATCGATCTCAAATCGACGCCAAGTACAAGAAGAAGATAGAATCGGTCGTGAGGCATCCTCCGAAAGAGGGAGAAGGCAACGAATTCGAAATGATGACTCCCTGCCCATACTGCGAACACAATTTACCCGACACCTGCTTGACCTGCACGCATTGCAAGATGGCGCTGCCCTTCTGCATTGCGACGGTAAGTTCACCAACAAGCCCATGTCCACATTGGCACTTATTTATATATTGAGCCAGAGGGACTTTCGGCCTTCACAGGAAGTGTGTGTTGGGCACCACTGATTTTTATATAATGGTCAAGCAAATGCTAATTCAATCAATATATTTTTTAATCCACTGTTTATTACTGTTTCAGGGATGTCATATTATAAAGTCTGATCTCACCGTTTGTCCCGAGTGTGATTTCCCAGCGATCAGGAGTGAATTTAGTGTGTAAGTGTTTTCTTTGTAAAATAGTGATTATATTTTTAAAAATAAGATACAGTTCTAATTTAAACCATTCACTTACAAGAAAAATTGGGTGGTATATATTTTTAGAGGGGAAGGCCGTTGTGTAAAAATATAGTCTACAAAGTAGGGAATATAACAAAATTAGCATTAACCAGATCAACTTATAAATGTGGGCTGATCAAACGCCAGTAATAAGGTTAAATGAGGTAATGCAAAAATATCTATATATATAAAATCTTTTCGGGAAAATTGCAATCAATATCTTTTTTTTACGGAGCTCTAAACAATTTCGATAATGAACAAATTTTGAACTATATGGGCCACGCCGACTGCTTTTACGTCAGAATGGGAATAAGGAATAGTTAATCAATAATCAACTGAACTAAGAGATTCTACAAAGATCTGTTTTTCAACAGTTTAGTTATCCTAGTGCTATTATATTTTTCAGACTAGCGGAAGAAGGTATCCAGTGCCCCATGTGTTGGGAGAAAATAGATTCTCAAAGGCTCATCAAAATTGAAAATGTTCAAGCTTATCTGCATCCGGCATATGAAAAGAATAATTCGTACTATTAAAAATTTACATGTCAGTAAATGATTAATTATTTTATAATAATGTATTACGATTAATGTGTGAAATATTTTTGCTTATTTTTCTTGTTGGTCCATTGTATCTTAATTCTTTTCTAACTTATGTAGGTGTACTTAAATTTATTATAATCAAATAACAATTAATGTTCCTTTATTGGGAAATCATTTGTGTAATAATTAATAACATGTGATGTGAATCCGTCCAAAATATTATATTTAAGTTGCAAGTTGGAAATACATTCCATTTGAGTTATATATTGTGATATTGGAATAAATTGCTAACGAAATGTTAAATTGTGTAATTATTATTGTAAAATACTTTCTTGATCATGTCCTCAATATGTAAAAATATGTGTATGAGAAAAATGCGAAAGGTTAGTAAATATGTGGAGTTCAGATTTATAATTTTCAGTTGACCTTTACTTCTCAAAACATGACTATGACATCCAAGATTTACTTCTGATCCCAATATTGCCTGCAATCTTCATCTGAATTGAAAGAGCTTTCCATTGCTATTTGGCAGTTTTAAAAAATTACAGGTCACAAAAAGCATTGAGAATTGTACAAAACGCAAAAATGACTGAATAAAACATTGGGGTTAAAATACATGTTAATCTAGAGCGATCCTTCTATCCATACTGTCTCGAAAAAAGAGAATTTCAGCAACTAGTCAGCATACTCCTCATTGGGTATGGACTTGGTCAAACAAAATGATTGCCAATAGAGAAAAACTATTTCAATAAATCACATTTATTAAAACTTTCGATTCTATAATATACTCTCCTTATGCAACTCTTTCTAAGTGAATGGAAAAAGCACTTTTTATATCCCTAGACAGAATATATTTAAATCTAATATTTATATCCTTAGATAGAGTACCTGACAGAGTCTGTAACAACATGTTCACTGAGAATGACTTTGGTCTGATATTCTATATTATTGTATGCATACTCAGGACTGGATTAGATTACATCATAATTGAGACATATTCCTCGGACACAAGATTTTTTAAGTGACTTACACAAAATGGGAATGAATCACATATTAATAGTAATGACCGGGCACAGCTGCTGTCGTGTGTAAGTGCTGCAGAGAGGTAGTTCAGCAAATGCCCCAAAGCTTAGCGGGGCTTACGTTAAAAAATAAATCAAACAATATTTAAAATTTGAGTTGATTCTTTTATTAATAAAATAATAATTCATATAACAAAATAATTCGCGGTTAAAAAATTACACTCATATGATATTTGAACTGTCAGATAAATAATAATGCGTAATTTACACAAAAAAAATACATTTAACATAAAAACAATAATAGAAAAAAACAATCTTTAAAATTTTTACCGAGGATGAGGTTCGCTAAATAAAAGGCTATTTTGTTCACATTGTTTAATTATAAAATGATTTAATTACAATGAACAGAACAGCATAAGTGTTACAGTATAACTACGCTAGGAACAACTTAGTCTCTACGCAAAAGCGGACGGGACGCGGCCGCGTTCACATTTCCGCGCGACGTCGTCCATTAAATTTAATAGATTTCAGAATAAATACGGTCAGTGCATATCTAAAAAACAAGTAAGAACTCGAGCGCCGGACCGACGCCGAAACATCGTCTCGGAATGTTTTCACGCCGCACATCCGCCAACTAGCCGTCGCATATGTATATATTTATTTATATAAATAAGTGGACCGTCCCCCCGTCGAGGCCCTCGGCCGTTAAAAATATTTACAATCGCATTTCACTATGTAAAACTATACATATAAATACACATCGGGCTCGCGGGCGTCAAATTTACAATCCGCCCTTCGATAAATAGAAATAAAAAAACAACCTAGCCGACTTAAGTCTACGCGACGCCCGCGGCCCCTTCACATTTACTAGTCGTCAATTTCACTACATATATAATATATATATATTTACAATTATGTATAATAATTACGATTAAAATATTTATAATATCCACAAAAGGCAGAGTAGAATGTGCAACTGCGTTATTTACACCCGCCGACTGCGGCTCGTCAACATGTTCAGTTCGGAGAGGAACGAAACCCGTCCGACGCGAATCTCACCGCGGAGCCGGCGGTCGAAGTCGGGGAAGAGAGAGGGGAGCGTCTATTGTCGCGATTGAATCCGCCGTCACTGTCACTACAACTGTTCGACAAACTTCGTGAGCTGATCCTGCGGAGTCATGGGAGGGAGGTGGTCGTCGGGGGGCTGCAAGGGCGGAGGAGCGGGTGACTGGTGCAGCAGCATCATCTCGGAGGGGGTCGGGGGGCGCGGCGAAGGGACGGGCGGCGGTGAGCGCTGGCAGAGCTGCATTCCCGGAGGTAAGTAACGCGCGCGGCCGCCGGCGCCGGCCCCCGCTACCGATCCGCCCCTCGCTGAGTATGGCGGTGCTGCGAATCCCTGGGGAGGGGGGTGCTGGCCGCGCATGCTGTTCAGCATCTGTTGCTGCTGCTGCTGCTTGAAGGTCCACTGTTGGTGAGGATTCATGCCGCCCATGTTGTTCAGCTGCTGACCCATATTTCCAGCCTGCAAACGAGACTCCATTATTATGTTTTCATTAATAGTTCTTTCTACCTATTCCTTGCTCACATAGATATTTTAAAGCATTCTTATTTTATGTTCTAAAGTTGAATTGAAATATTATCATTGAAACATTAGCTCATTTGCCATCACTGCTATTGGCGTTATTTGAATTTAGTACTTCTGTGCCCAGTCACAAAGAATAACACCACCGAGTGAGACTTGGGAGAGTTAATAAAGTATAATTAAAGAATGTTTATTGTTCGAGGGTCTGAAGATTCAATACAATTTGAATAAATAAAAGCTCCTACAATAGCGCAGTCACCAACTCACTTTAAATCCCATTCCTTCTCACAAGGTACGTTTCTCGACCCTGAATGTAACCAAATTATTGTCAAACGACACATTTATATTAAGAGATGGACAGTAAGGTAATGACAGACAGAATGATTTCCTGGGGTATTAAGATATGTTATTATCAAGATTAATTTTTGGTCTTATGTATCGTAGATTTTAAAAAAATATGATGGAATGTAAATTGGCAAAGCATATAGGCTAAATATCAAATTAAATATAAATCAGCCTAGTGTAAGTCACACCAACATCACACCTCTCAAATCTTTTTTCCCGAATAAGCATAGAGTTTACGCATGCTTATGGTATAATTTTAATAAGTGATTATCCAAAATCAAATGACACTATTCAAGTACTGGTGACAATAAGATGAATTATCATAAGAAAATTATCTTTTTTCGGATTTTCATAGAACAGAAAGGGAAGAGACAGTATAGAGGTAAATACAAGAATAGCATTCTGGTAGGTTGTCCAAAGATGTCACCACTGTCTAATGCTAATGGATACCAAATGAAAAATCAATCTACCTGTTGCTGCGGCTGTCCAATCATTTGCATTTGTTGCATTCTTTGCTGCTGCTGCTGCTGCTGTTGTTGCTGTTGCTGCTGCTGCTGCTGTTGTTGCTGCTGCTGTTGTTGCTGCTGCTGTTGTTGTTGTTGTTGCTGCTGCTGCTGTTGTTGTTGTTGCTGCTGCTGCTGCTGCTGCTGCTGCTGTTGTTGCTGCTGCTGCTGCTGCTGCTGTGGCGGCGGACCGGCTGGCAGAACGGAAGGGGGGTTTCCTTTCCCCCCCATCATGTGACCGCCTCCGCCGCCGACCACACCGCCTGCTACGCCTTGTTGCTGTTGGTTGTGCTGAGCATTCTGCGTAATAAATACAATAGATGTTCTTAAGGATTTCGACTGAGGGTGCTTGATGGAATTTCAATATCAAATTTGAATTTTATACTTTTCCATGAGTTTTTTCGCTAACGACCTGGGTTTCGCCTTTCGGCATCAAGCATTTCAAGTGCACGGATGTACTTAATATATGTTTATATATGTACTTATAATAGGTAGGATAAAACCCTAGATGTGTTTTAGATATTCCTGTGTTATTATCTGGTCATAGTATTTTTAAAAATCCCTACAATTATAACAAACCCACATAATTCATTGAAACTTGTTTACATAAAATTTTCGCTAATTTGCATTTAAATAGCAATTTTACTTAGCGATCTACTTCTTTTTTTGTATATGTTACAGTGAAACTGTATTCTCAGTGAAAATATATTCTTCTCCAAGCTGTCATTGAAATTTGACCGCCCTATCTTCAGCCCAATGTTTGTCTGTGCTTTTCTTTGGTTCTCTTTTTATGAAAGGGACTTGCTACTTACTTGCTGATTTTGTTTCATTGAAGCAAACCAAAATTATCTTGGGCCAATAATTTCAATGATCTTGACCAGTGAAATCATGTTGTCATACAAATCTATTACTTGATACATTTTCACTGAGAATACAGTTTCACTGTAACATATATAATCGATACAATGTTTAGTAGGCGTCAGTTTAAGTACATCCGTGGACTTGAAATGAATGAAGATGCCGAAAGGCGAAACCTGAGTCGTTAGTGACAAAACTCATGGAAAAGTACAAAATTCAAACAATTCAAACAATAGATGTTATTTCTGTTTTCATTTTCAACAGAATAACAGCTCAAGATATACAATAAATATTGAAATTTAATCAATATTGTAAATATGAAATAGAATATATTGGAGTTTTGCAATGCTGCGGGTTTGAGTCCCATTACGAGCAACTCATATAACCTATAAGGTTCACAACATATTACATCAAACTATAATATAACTGTTTTCTGATATAATTTACCAACTACTTTCGAGAAAATCTTTACAACGTATAATAAACTGTAAAAAAATTGTGTCCGTGATGGTGTCAACGTTGTAAGCTACGGTTGCGAAGCACTCGGGTTCAAATCCCAGTCCACGCAGTTTCATTTTTTAACGACTGACTAAAAAGCAGGTCTGATAGAAAAAATATGTTAAGATACCTCATTTAGGAGGCTATATGCATCATGTTGAGAGCGGGAAAGGATTTTATCCACTTCCCGGTCCAAATGATTTAAACCAATGTTCCAAAAGGTATGTAGCATATGTAGTATATTTTTTTAAATTTTTTTTTGGAGTAATCAAAAAAAATTAATAGATATGACGAAAAAAAAAAATTTACATAATAATTTAGATACACCGTTTTTGGAGACTTTCAATGCCTGTGTTGACTTGGGCCGGACCGGCAAGTGGTTCAAAAAATAATAAAACGTGAGACAAAATCATTAATAAGGAATATGAGTAGATGATTTTACCTGTCTCTGTTTGATGAAGGCGGCCATAAGTGGGGGATTGGCTTTGAGAATCTGGAGGATTTGAGCTTGCTGTTCGGGCGAGGTGGGCGACCGGAGGGTGACCATGAGCTGCTGAAGGGCTTTGTGATGAATGCCGGGTCCCCCTCCTCCTCCGCCCACCACACCTCCCACTACCGCACTCACTCCTCCCATGGGTCCAACTCCTCTCACTGCACCCCCGACTCCGACTCCCACCCCCACCATGCCCCCCATTCCGCCCATGTTGCCCGTTTGGTTTACTTGGCCGGCTTGGCCCAGGTTTTGTCCTTGCTGCTGCCCCACTATGCCCATCATCTGCTGTAATTATAAAAAAATTAAAAAACTTAGGATGTTTAAAAAAACAGCGTTTATTCATTTGGGCACCCATACAGGGGGTGCTCAGTCTGATCCAAAGATATCAAAACAATGTGGAATAATGTAAGTTATTTTAAATTTTATATGAAGAATAACTCAATACAAAGTACTAATGGATGTTCAGTCAGCTGATTAAAATGCTGTAATTTGATTGGCTCCATCTGAGTTGGCCACATTTTTATAATAATTTATAGCTGATTTTAAATAAATATACTTTCATATTGAGTTCGATATTCCCTACTATAAATGTACCATCATAACTTGCCGCCGTTCAAATTCGGAACTAAAATTGTCCCCATATAATAGATACATTTAAAAACCTTCGGAGTTATATTGTTTTAGTAAAAATATATTTGCATGAAGATTTTGTTTCATTTATAGCTTGCATATAAAAATGTTTGGTAATTAAAGAAATTTGATTGAGTATTGCACACTTTTTACACAATGGTGGTGCCCTCGCAAGCGGTCAAGTTATAATGGTACATCTATAGTAACTGACACAAACATCCGTTATAAGGCATTTCTTATAAGTATAGTACGACACTGTCAATATGAAATTCAGAAAAGGTTCAGAAATCCGCATTTAACTAAGAGAAATGATTTTTTTATCAGACTATCCACAGACTACACTAGTCAAGAGGAAAACTGACCTGCTGGCTGTTTTGCTGGTTGAGGATCTGTTGTTGTTGCAGCTGCGGGTGCTGTGGATGCTGAGGATGGGATGGATGATTCGGGTGTTGGGGGTGAGGGTGCGGATGCATCTGAGGGAGCTGATGGGGAAGTGACAGAGATTGGGGCATGGCGTGCGGTAATCGCAGCGACTGCTGCAGTTTTCCAGGGTAACGCTGCGCCGACCATTGTTCGGCACCTTGTAACGTGTGCCGCTGCTGAAGGTGGGGTTGAGGCGGCGGCATTTGCTGCGCTGCCGCTTTGCCGTAGTGCGGCGCTTGCTGTCTGGCTGCCTCCTCTTGAACTTGCTTGACCACTTGCAGTACGTTGGCCGGAGGCGCATGAGGCGGATGGGGAGTGTGAGGGTTGTGGGGTATATGAGATGGGGGCTGTTTGGCACCGCCCGTGGGGGGCGGAGAAGCAAGGGCAGGGGGTGCAGCGGCCGGAGGCGGACTGCCCGACGGCGCAGGGCGCGTGGTGTTCATAACGGCCATCCGCCGCCGCAACAGTTGAGCCTGCTGCAGCCTCTGCTGAAGCTGTTGCTGCTTGAGCTTGTGTTTGATGTTGCTGCAGAAAGGGACGGGGCACTTAATCTCTTGACAGTGTTTCGCGTGGTAACAGCAAAGGGCGATGAGCTGTTTGCAGATGGAGCACCCGCCATTGGTCTTTCTCTTGCAGTTCTTAGTGTGCATCACGACCCTCTTCATCTTCTGACAGGAAGGCAAGCGACAGTTAGCGTCGCGACACTGGCAAGCGTGCACCAAAGACTGGATGCAACGCTGGATAGATAGTTTGCGGGCTTCCTGAGGGTTGGCCTGTCTCTGATCTCCTGGTGAGGAGCCGTCATCCAGGTCGAATCCGAGCTTCTCCATCCGGTGAGGATGGCCCTCCTTGCCGTAGCAGACGAGGCAGAGATCGAAATCGTCACAAACGGTGCAGTGGTATCTTGTGTCCACGTGGCCCTTGCAATGGTTGCAGGTGTACACAAATTTGTCCTGGCCTTGATTGTGCAACTCCCACAGCATGCAGAGGGTGGAAAACTGGGCTCGCCTCATAGAGGAGAACTCGTAATGGCGGTCGCGGGCCATAGTAAGGAAGGCGTCTCTTCCGTCCATGAGATCGCAGTTGATGAGGGGATCCGGATCTTGGATGGGTGCCAAGCTGGCCGCAGATTGTACCGAGTGCAAGCGGATAACAAAGAACACCTCCTTGTGCTTCTCCATGGTGGCAAATATTTTGGCGCTGAGGTCATTGCCCATCTGCTGGTCACTCTGCTTCTTGCTACTCTTACGCTGGGCGGCCTTCGACTTGTTTGATTTCTTAGCTTTCTTTTGACTCTGTCCCTTTTTCTTGCCATCCAGCCCTGTCTCAGATTCATCAGATTGCTGAAATATTTGCTGAAATAATATAAAAAAATACCACGTTAGTCTTATCTTAAACTTTTACTAATTGTAATAACAAATTTATTCTATTACTTATTTACTATTTACTATACGAATGTAACATTTTTTAGGCCATATCAATTTCATGATCCTACCATTTTGTAGTACATATTTGAAATTCATTAGAAAAATTATTGGTTTTACACCATTATTAACTTGACAATATTGACAATCTATTTTTACTTTTAAGGTGTTCACTGTCAATACTTGGTGGAATGGCATTATAATAAAAATAATAAAACATTTTTAGTACTTATTCCACATAAAATTTATTGGATCAAGACCGGTTTCGCTCATGTCGAGCATTATCAGTGGAATAAGTACTAAAAATGTTTTATTTTTATTTTAATCTATTTTTAAATTTAGCTCTCATATATACATCTTAATCTATGCTCAAGTATTCTTTATAACTCGGAAACTACAATAAATGATGAGAGATATAAAATAATCACTCTTAAATCATCTAGGAATGTATAATAGTACTTATTATTGATATGGGAAGGAAGGCAGCACAGTATTCCCAACCATTTAAAATTCAAAAGATACAAATTTAAAACAAATCATTTCAAAACAGAAATAGAATAATAAAGGGACTCACAGCGGCCTCGGCGGCTTCAGCTTGTTTTCTCTTTTCTTCTTCTTCCTGATCTAGCTCTTTGATAGACTCTTCTAAGACATTAGGCCAAAAATCTCCCTCGAAGTAAGGCAGATCAGCAGCCGATGACACATTATCTTCCATGGCCTGCTTCAGGATGTCCTTGTAGTCGAATATGATACGTTCGATGATGCCCTTGTCGAGCATCTTCTTGTACCACTCTTGAAGGCGCTTGGGCTTAGGGATCTTCTGTTCGATCGGATGGCAGTGGAAGATATAGTCGTCCCCCTCTGAAGGCGGACACGCCCAGATGTGAGCCATGATGTAGCCCAACTGCTTAGCATAATCCAAGTATCCGAGAAGAATCTCATGGTAGACAGCCGTACGGTACTGCCGCGGCTTAAAAAAATGCACTGAATCTAAATAAGCAATGTAGACTCGGCGCGTGTTGGGCATCGGCGCCTCGCTGCCATATTCCTGGACATGCATGCCAAAGAAACACACGTCGGCCCGGCCCACCTCTTCGAAAGCGAACAGCGCCTTGGCCCTGTAAGGGAACTCGCCCGGCAGATCGCCTCCATCGACGAACCGACCGCGCATGCCGGGCTTCACCTCCACCGTCTTGTCGGAGCTGGCGACCACCCTTATGCTGACCTCTCCGGCGCCTGCCTCCTTTTTCTTCAGGAAGTTGTTGACTCGGGTCTCTATGTAGATGCCCAGCTTGGAAGTGGGGAGGCGCTTGGCATTGAACTTGTTCTCTTTTCTCTTGGCACTCTTTTTCTTGAGGCAATTTTGACAGACGAAACCCGCAGGCCAGATCTGTTCCAAGTGAAGAGCGCATATCTGATGTTGTTTTCTGCCGCAGTCGCCGCATATGACATAAGGCTCAAGTTCAAGGTGATCGTTTCTCATCTCTTTGAATTGGTCTTTCTTTATCGCCCTGCAATCAAAAGCCCAACAGTTAAACCCCTTCCCGAATGGATTATGGCAGTATCGCAATGTTAAAAATGAAAACTAAGAACTCACGTCTGCGTCTGCATGGGGTCATCTCCCAGCGTCACAGTGTCGCCGACGATATCATTAAAACATTTTTGGCAAAATGTGTATCTGTAAATTGAAAATAGCACCACATTAATTGCTGCACAAATTAAATGAATTTCGGAAGAATTCACCGATGGAAAAGAAAATACTCACCTATTTTGGTAACTGAAGTACTTTGCGTCTCTAGGTATAGTGCAGAGCTGCTTGCCGTAACAGCATAGGACTTACGGGTTGAAAGTGTATTTCCGCCCACAGCAGTAGCCCAAAATTTGCATCACAGGGTCAATTTCTTGTTCAAACACTTCCGACAGCTAGAACCAAAAAATAAAAATATATAAATTCCAAATACTTTATTTACTGTTATGTATTGTGCTTATATGCAATATACTTCTTCATATGAATGACAAAATAATTTTTATCTTCCTAACCTTTGTGCAATATTTGTAAACTCGGGTGTTTTTCTTGTTGTACAGCCAGGCATTGTCAAACATCTGCCAGACGTCGTCCACGTACTCCCAGGGATCGGAGTACTGGCCGGCGCCCAATTTATGTTTGACGGTAGAGAGATCCATAGGCTTCTTCACAATGTCGAAATAGTCTGGGATGCACAAAGCCTCGGGTTCAACGGGCTGGCGGAAAGGAACAGATTCAGGATCCTGGCGGAAAAGCTTTTCCAGGGTCGGCATGAGGGCCTGTCGAAGCTCTTCCGGTTTGAAAGTGCACTTCCACTTTTTGTCTTGCGCGCCTGCAGCGTTTTGAATCGGTTCAGGAACAGGCGGTTTCACATCCTTGGACGGTGACATGGGCTCATCTTTAATATCGGACTCTTCTTTGATAGGTCGGTCGACACCATCGTCGGGCTCCATTTTGATCTCTTTCTTGACATCCGAGTGGGAACCTTTTCCACCGCGACCGCCGAACGCTTCGTCCGGGTCTTCTTTTTTTATATCATGTTCTTGCTTGATCTCCATTTTGCCGCCCGCTCCCCCGCGGCTGCTCGGACGCTGACTATCTTCTTGGTCCATAGCAGCCGCGGCGTTGAGCGCTGCCATCTGGGAAGAGAGGTTGGAAGACGACCGGGAGGCGGCCGCACTCTTACCGGGTACGCTCGGCACTTGATCTTGAGAAGACGGCGGCAAAGGACTGGGTAGGGGAGGTGGGACTAGTGGAGTGGAGGGGGTGCCAGGAGGAAGCGGTCCGTTGGAAGCGACGCCCGCCGGATAGGGAGACGCACCCCTCTGAGAACCGACCGAGGCGGGACCGGAACTCATCTGAGAGGCGGCAGACACCTGATCGGAGGGGGCGGGGGTGAGAGACGAAGGCAAAGGCATTCGCAGGTATTGACTTTGAGAGGCGTAAGGACTGGGCGCGCGGCCCAGAGGAGTGCCGTTCGCCGCAACTTGCTGATGGGCAGCTGCCACCATGCGCGCTTTGACGAGGTCGGGCAGCTGCTGACCGGGAGATACGCTGGGCAGACTCGGACCGTTGGAGCCCAACGAGGGGAACGGATTCGAGACAGAGTTTCCAGCTGAGAGGTTGGAGGCGGGAGAGGTCATGGGTTGACCGAACGGCGACAGACCCGGGTTTGGTGCAGCAGCATTAGAGTTCGGCGCCGGAGGTAGCGCGTTAGGGCTCGGTCCAGGAGGACCGACGAGGTTATTCTGGAACTGCATTCGGGGGGGCGCAGTAAGTCCGGTTCCGGGCGAGTGGCTCCTCATACCCGGCTGCTGCTGCTGCTGCACAACGAGGGGCATCCTGATGGCGGTGGGATTGGGAGGCCCCGTCACCAGAGGCAGCTGAGGTCTCACAGGGGCCACCGCTCCGCTGCCCCCTCCCGCGTTCAACTGCTGTTGCTGTATTTGCTGCTCTTTCCTCTTTTGTCTCTTCTCTTCCAGTTCTTTTTGAATTTTATAAATCTTCTCGGCCAGCAGGTGATAGTATTCGGAGCGGGTGCCGGCCATCTCGTACATGTCGCCTTCTACTTTCCGGGCGTACGCCACCAAATTATGCATACGTTTATCCAACATGGCGGTTGGGTCCGGCGTCGGGAATATCGCTTGGACTCTAAAATAAAACAGAACAAAATTTATGTTGGTAAAAACCTAAAACTGATATGATGGATTATGGCTTACTGTGAAACTTTAACTTACAATTTGTGAACTAGGTGATTTCTGAGGTCAGATGTTATGGACTGATGCCACTCTTTACTGCCTGATAAAGGGGCCGCTGTCACTTGGCCGCCTGCTAACTGTAGACCACCGGAACCCAACTGAAAGAATAGCACAAATTGAGACTGAAAACTGAAGTAACTGGTTAGTAAATTATAGTTTGCAGTCCTAAAATGCGAGCCCTGATTTATTCGTTGATTATACCACTGCCTGCAACACATAAGTATTAACTCTGTATAATTATGTATTGAAATCAATAAGTAAAAAAATGTAAGATTTTACAATCAATGTGAACTAAATTAACTGTGAAAAATGTGAATGCGTCACTATAAATACTCTATTGACATGAAGGCTGTCAAAAATGCTGTGATAAACTCCCAAAGCGGCAGACTCCTAGATAGTTGTAAGAATTCCTTTGCTAAAACTAATAAAAACAACACATGCCACAGGGTAGAATTTTCACTACAGCACAATTCCCTAATTTGATATAGACTGAACGAGTGGGCTAAGTGCGGTAGCTGGATTCTAATGTCAGAGGGGAGAACATTCATTAAGTATCTACGGCTGTCGCAAACTCTTAAACTGTTAAAGAAGTCAGAGTGTAGTAACATTGTGAAACCACAAACCCAGTTGCCGTGTTCATGATGCGAGGTTGAAAATTCATTATTATATAGAATAGAAGTTTCTCGAATGAGAACTCACCACTTGCTGAGACTGGAGGTCCTGATTGACGAGGTTTGGTAAGTTAGGCTGGTTATTCTGGTGCTGCTGATGTTGATTTAGACCGAACAACTGCATGGCAGCCATGGAAGACTGCTGAGAGGAATCTGAGCCGAGGGGGGGTCCGACTGAGAGAAGAGGCCGCACCGGAACGGGGCCTCGAACCCCAGCGGGAGCCGTGACGCGAATATTTCCTAAGCCCGGAGCCGCTCCCTGGGGCAGTTGAGGTCCTCCGGGCACCGCTGGTGTTCCACCGGCCCCCGCCGGACACTGGAGCCCCAGCATATCGTACGCCCGTCTCATGTCTGACGGGGACGGGTTGGAGTTGGCCACCGGGGGTTTTCCGCCGGCAGCTGTCGCTGATAGAACTGTAATTTCAAAACGCTTAATTACTTGACTGTTTTTCATACAATTAAATCTGAGAAGTGTAACAAGTCACGAGAGAAAATTCAAGACAGTTGTTAAAAAATAGAAATAAAGGCAGCTTCACGCCTGCCTTAATTTGTCAACATTGTTTTAGGGTGCCCATTATAAATTCAGTAAAAGAAAACTTTGATAATGAAAATTAATGTAGGCCCGTTTATTTTAGCCAAAACATAAGGCAACCATACTTTAAAAAACACTCCATCGCTATTATGTATGTCATCAAGTAACAACTACTATACTGGTAATAACTATATTTATTATATTAGTATGTGACACTGATCAAAATAAGTAGTCCTTAACTCAGGAATTGAAGCTATTTTTTCCAACTGTCTTTAACCTTTTTACATGTTCTACTTTTTACAGTGTTCTTTAACCTTTTTACATCCACGGACCAGTGAGAATTAGAAAAATGTTTTGCTAACTGGCCTTAACTTAATACACATATTTCTCGATTGTGAGTATGAATAATTAAAAAAAAACTCCAGTTTTTGTCGAATAAATTAGTAAATATTTGTCCGCGGGTGGTCCATATAGTGTCAAAATATAATATATTTAAATTTCTCACTGAAGTCAAAAATGGTGAAACTGAACCCGTTACATGTCGAGAACTTATGAGTGAGTTTTTTTTTTGCATACACATCCTAAGAAGAGTTAAATTGGTACTTTTATGTTTTTTTATTTATTACGTTTTTTAATTTTTGTGTAATGTGTTTTTTAGTTTAAACAAAGTCAGTGGTTCTGAACATTTTATTCTTCGACAGTGGGAAAGTTAATTTTTAAAAATACTCTACTAATTTTGTCAAGGTATATATATATAAACTTTTAAGGTGTTCACTGTCAATACTTGTGGAATGGCATTATAATAAAAATTATAAAACATTTTTAGTACTTTTTCCACATAAAATTTATTGGATCAGGACCGGTTTGGCACATGGCGAGCATTGACAACTGAAGTCATCAGTTGTATTGGTAAACTATAGTATTGGAATTATTATTATATTCATTATATTATATTGTTATATTTTCATGTTTTCAGTAGCCATTAAATGAATCATTTGTATAACTGAGCCCGAAAGCGGATGTAAAATTGAAAGTCAAATCCCAATTTGTAGTTATACAGTAATATGGTATCGATGTATTAATTAACACAATTGGAGGAAAACTCACCTCCGCTGAGATTGTTACTTCTATTTCTGTCAGCCTGCTTGAGTGGCAAACAGACGGGGCAGTCATTTCTGGCACAATGTTTCCAGTGATTAATAATTTGTCTAGATGAAGAGCAGTGAGGAATCGTGCAAGTCTTTCCAGCCTGTAAATACATTTTCAATTTTGGTTAATTCTATCCACTTGTGGTAGTCGGAAAAACACTTTCCTCTATTAAAAATAAATCCAAATATCAATATTCAACTGCAAAAAGTAAACTGTTGAAAAGCTCAAAAGACAAACCTGGCAAGTGGTCATGTGGTTGAGCACTCCTTTCATGGTTCGGCAGTGTGGCAGGGTGCACTGCCACACCTCTCCGTTGGTCTGGGATTCTCTCCGCTGACACTTATGGGCGTGAAGCAAAAGCACCAGTTGCTGCTGAATGAGTTTTCTCTTCTCCGGGTCCGCGATTGTGGGCACGGGTTGAGCTGCCGGCTGACCGGCCGTGGGGGTCGCTAGGTTGGCGGCCTGCGGCCCCGGCTGGGTTCCCGCTGGGGCCCCCGACTGAGGCTGCTGCGGGGATGGAGCCGGGGGCACGGCCTGTCCCGCCATGCCCCCACCGGCGCCACCTCCTTCTCCTAATCCCAGCAGACGCCCTCCACCTGCTCCCACCCCCCCTGCGGCCCCCACACCTGCACCACCTCCAGCCACGACTGATCCTGCTATATTACCAATTCCTCTCTGAGATGGTGCCACACCTTAATTTATAAAAAAGAAATGGTTTTTAAGAAATACCGGCAACACTTCATTCTTACTAATTGATTACCAAAAATGAAGCCAACAAAATGAAATGACTGAATTTTTTAGACCCACGTGTCATAACAAATAACAATCAAACCGAATTTGGGTTTAAGCTAAAATAATGCAATGGGAGGTGTCGCTAGGTGATCAACACCTTCGTGACTAACCTTCCCGGTAAGCTGTCAAAGGTATATTTGACCCTTTTTTTATATTCTTTGGTTGTAACAGAAAGTAATAAAAATGTATATAAAATAGTAACCTGGCATCTGAGGAGGAGCGGTTCCTTGTTGAGGTACATAGGGAGGGTGATACGAGGCAAGCGAATGACCGCCGGGAGCAGACAGCCGCTGCCCTCCCACTAAGTGATGAGGCGGCCCTCTGACCGCCTCTAACCCCACACCAACTCCCATGTGTCCCGGACCGCCTTGTTGTTGCTGCTGTTGTTGCTGCTGCTGTTGCTGCTGCTGTTGTTGTTGCTGCTGTTGCTGTTGTTGCTGCTGCTGCTGCTGCTGTTGCTGTTGTTGCTGCTGCTGTTGTTGCTGCTGTTGCATAGCTGCAGCGGTAGCACGAGCAATGTGCAATCCATTTTGCATTCCTCCCTGTAAAGCGATCAACTTTTTTACAATTACTGTTGCCCTCAATCAACAACTATTTGTGAGGAAATGGACAGCTCAATAGATAAAAGGCAGCATGCTGAAAAAGATTCACTGGCCCTGGCAAAGCCAAAGTTTTTCACGTTTCTCTCTCGAATCCAAAACATTAAGTTTTACAGTGTATTTTCTCCATATTTCATCATTATTTCATAGGGCAGAGCTACTTTCTACTACTACCTTGGTGAGGAGTCTAGATGCTCGTTAGAGATTTGTTTGTTTTCCAGAAAATCAACAGTTCTGGACTGTAAAAAATTATGTTTCATACAGAATCAGATATATTTAATCAGGTTAAAATACAGATGATTTTTTTTTTTTTGTCACTCTAACACAAGACCCAACGTACTTTATTTTAAGTCACCCTATTCTGCTTCAATTCATAATCTTTTCACTATATTTTATAGGTATGTTTATATTGCAATAAGCCAACAGATGCAACATTTCTCTTTTGAGTCTGCTATTTTTATTAACGCAGCATATTTTTTTATCCAATTTTTGTGATTTAAATTTTGTACACCAAAATCAAACTGATTAACTCTCATACGACCCCCTGATCTCAACTTCATGTAATCGAGCCTAGGATTTCAGGTTGTTGTTGTTATTTAAAAAAGAAATAAAAATTATGTCTAAGGCATTATGTAACAAAAGCTAGGATTTTGTAAAACATAAAAACCACTCAATTATTTTGGAAAATTCCTTCAAAAAAGATGAAATGATAGAACATATGCGTTTTGGAAAATTTACTATGTGTCAACACATGAAACTATGGTTAGTCCGCGTTCCCATAGCCAATTTGTTAAAAAGATTTGTGCCGTAAAATTGGTAAATATATTATGTATAAAAATTACCTGCGGTCCGGCATGATGCGCAGGATGATGAGAAGGTCCCATGAGTGGAGCGGGCGCCGGCTGCTTATTGAGACTGTTCACGACCAGGGCTCCGCCTCCAACTCCTACACCCATGCTGTTGGTCATGATCATCCCTCCTACTCCTCCTCCCACAGTGCTCACATTCATCCCTGATAATATTACAATCAATATACAAATTTAATTTAATACCGAGAGAAATACGGTGAAGAATTTAATTGTATCTATTCTACCTATGTCATCATACGTCTGTTTTCCGAAAATATGCATGTTAAAATTGCCTGGCAAGTGTACTTTCCATGCATGATTATCCAAGTAGTAGGCATTAAATATTACTTTTCCTGTAGAACCAAACTGTAATGAATATTAACAAGGGACAGTTTTTTTACTTGCATCAAATTGCAACAACAAAGTCTATTAAAAAAGTTCATGAATGGTATCAAGCGTTTGTAAATTAAATACTTTTCATTCTGTAAAAATAAACGCTCAAATTCATGACATAAAGCAAAATGAATGATCACATTGGAAAATAAGTAGAAACTGTTCAACTTTACCTTGCATAGAATTCATCGGCATTGAGGTATGATGTTGGCCAGGATGGCTTGCGTTCGCCATGAGTGTTTGATGGAGACTTCCCATTTGGTCTTTGGAGACGGCGACATTGAGAGGTGATTGCAAATTTGGACTTTTATTTCCCAAACCCGCCATAGACATCGCATTGTGTCCTCCTAGTTGATTTTTATTACCCTGAGGAGAAGAGACAGTCGTGATATAAATGATATAGAACGAAGCGGTCGACAGAGTTGCAAAAAAATTATTGCTATTTCTTCAAAGGATAATTAATTGTTTCAAGAAGATTTTCTGATTTTGGTCTGAAGGATGGTATCTTTAAATAAGAAATGGAGCCCCAAAGTTGAGATTGAATATAGATACTCAAAAATAAAGGGGATTGTCTGAACAGTGAAAGAAAGCATCAGTGTTGACAGTTAAATTATTTTAAGTTAATGAATCTTACAATAATTCCAACTTGATTTTGTACAATCTTTCAATAGAAAATTGTTTGTAATGTAAAACTACCATTCATATTTTTTCTATATTCTACAACATAATTATGTTAATTGAGAGTGTTCAAACCAGACGATTTCATAATTGCAAAAATAAAGATATAATGACGAAAATATATAATTATCAAAACTAGAATGAGATTGAATATGAATGCAAATCGCGAGACATAAATCAGTGCATACCTGCTGTTGCTGCTGCATGAGGTGGTGATTGATCTGCATCTGTCGATGAAGGGCAGCAGTGTCGTCTCCGTTCATCTGCGGGGGACCTCCTGGTCCGGGACCTTGGGCGGGAGGTTTGGCCGACACCCCTCCGCCGCCGCCGCCCCCGTCACCCCAGGACCCGCTCGACATCAGCTCGTCAGGCAGGTTTTTCTCCAGATCAAACATGTCCATGTTCGAAAAGACGTCTGATAAAAGATAAATTTGCAATATTACACAAAAAAAAAAATATTTACAGTATAATAAGTCTTTACCGACCCAAGTAATAAATTAGTCAGGAGATAGAGTGTAATTACAATTGAGAATGTTCGCAGAGTTAATAGTGTGGAATGGAAATATTAGTACGCTCAAATTTACAAGAAAGCAATTCGACCAAAAAATGGCCACTCCTATAACTGGAGTCGTCACCAAATGAATAATTGCACAATAGATCACTGGTCACTAGTCACAATTTCAGTAACAGAAACTCACAACCGTTAAATCAGAATGTTGTATAAAACCAAAAGAAAAGTATATTATTTATATTTATCGAGCTCCTTGTAGACCAATAGGATGATATTCTCTCAACAAAATGATTGCTTCAAGGCATCTATAACGTTATGAATTGACTGAAAAATAGATTAGTGTGGCTTTATTGCCCCTCCCCCCTCCGAATTGGAGTCAGAAGTCTGCTACAGAAGAATATGACGGGTAGTAATAAATATCAATGTAATAAATATCATTATTTTGTGCAGTGTGCAATAATCAACAGTGTTAAATGCTGAATGGATTCGAACAATTTCAAAATGCTTCAAAGCGCCGACAGTGCATTTAATTAACTGAAACAAAAAATGAAAAATTTACCTATATCCATATATCACAGCAAAAGACTTGTATAATAACATTTATTCGCTTTGATCGTTCGTAAATAAATTTTAAAGTAACGACCGCCGAAATACTCCATTTCTATGGACATAATTTATTATCAGTCAAAAGAGGAAATTCAAGAGATTCAACCTTTAAAGGTAAGTGATTTTTTAATAAGCCATAATGTAATAAAATGAGCTGCAATTCTTGAATAAATTTTCTGACATCACATGCACATCACAAACTTTAAGATTTATATTAGAATTCATGTTCGATCGTTGGTAGTTTTTTAACAAAATTCAGTGTAAGATATGTATTCATATACGGAGCACATTCCAAGTAAAATCTTAAAGGTTTGTAAATTTTACACATCATAAAACATAGAAATATCTTCACTGCAATTCACTTAAATCTGGATTACACTTTACACTTTTCATTCAAAGCTCACTTGGAACACAATCAATAATAATTAAAAATGTATCACAGACTATTGTCAAACATTATAAAATGTCCATAGATAGAGCATATCCTTCCGGTGTATCTTATTTGCACAAGAATATTTATTTTTCTTCATATGTTCACTATTTTTCCAGAATAAATGAAAATGTGAATTTGAGTGAGAAATATTTTTAGTATTAAAAATATGTTTATGTCACCTTTCCAACCTATCTGAACTTCACTCAATTAGCTTTATACCTCGTATATGATAGAAACTATCTGAACACTATGATTCAATATCTTGAAGAGCACTTGCACAATCTTACTAAATGTAAAATTAAAAATGTCTTGACATTTTCAAACAGTACCTGTTGATACATAGAATGATATGTCATCGGCACTCTATTTTTCACTAATGTTATTTACTACTCCAATATTACAAGCTGTCAAATATGATGCTTCTTCAGTAGTAGCGTTTACTATTATGTTTTCAATAAATACAGATTACAGATTCAAGACATGATTATTTTAACACAAGTGGAACATATCTAACACAATCACCATTTGGCAGCAAGATATAAATTTAAATCGTGTTTCTACCATTCCGTACATTTAGGAAACAATTGTATGTTAAGTATCTATAAGATGATGATTCAACTGTTTTTTTTTCACTAACTAAACACACTTCATCACAGACTATATAACCACAGAGAGATGTCAAATGTCATTCTTAAGAATAACCACAATACAACATGTATCAGGGATTAATTTGAAAACATTCAATTTATGGTTCAGTTAAAAATTATTTGACACATTACTTTCAAAATTTAACATGATATACACTGCATTAGGTGCTTCTTGTTTAATGCTAGACAATATCCTAAAAATAAGAAATAATGCGCATTGATTAATAGGAATGCTATTCAAATCTTTAAGTTTGAAGATCATGTAATGTACAACTCTAGAAACCGAAATTAAATTAATCAATAGTGTAAGAATCTAAAAAACATTTTTTTTATTTTTCAAATATGACAGACTTATTCCTCGATATGGATTTATATTATGGTCATTAAGCTTACTTCAAAAAAAAATTAGTATGGTTGTAATCACAGTTGAAATTAAGTGACAAATAAGGCAACGTTTGGCCGAAAAAACAAACGCCTGAGCTTCGAAAATCATCTGTCAATGTTTTATTATGAACAGTAATGATGTTAAGAATATTTAGACTGAGCTTAGGATAAATAAAATGTAATCTTTTCAGACTATCCGTCATAGTGACAGCCGCTGCTGTTGAAAACGTCTATTTGCAACATAGTACACTATCACAAAATTTATTATTTTCCGTAAAAAAAATGAACTACTCGCCGATTTTGCCGAAAACATTGACTTTAAATCATAATAAAGCCCCTAAATACACTCTCGAATCGAACAATAATATGAATCTTCATGCTTCATGAAGAAATAACACAGATTTTCAAGACAAGACAATCAGATATTCAAAATGTCAAAATGAAGTGATTTTGACATAAATACTGTCTTAACCCTAAGAAAAAACACTGAAATTAAATAAGAATATCTCACCTGAAGAATCCGAAGGCCCCTGATAAGGATCCCTCAATTTTGCCCGCTTATTAGGCGGTTCATCCGCGAGATGATCGGCCATGGTTCTGTTTACTAAACTAAAGCCGTCGCGAATACTTCGGCCCGCCGATTTAAAAATCACTTTTACAAGTAATTTTCGGCTTTACAATCATTTTATAACAGATGATAATTAATTAAGTATTTAAGAGTCCACACCACAATCTCTTGATGCCCATTGCACCGCAAAAGGCACATATTATCAGACCGCGGTCAAAGATTCGCCATTACCGAGCTGGGAATCGAAGAGCTATACAGAGCCTCTCACCATCTTCCGTCGGAACTGGCACAATGAATGAAAACAATATCATCAGATTTAATAAGCTTTAGCGTCCTTCTTGACATATGAATATTACACAATTTCAACCACAATTTTGGAAACCTCGAAATAGAACCGATTTTGATTAATAAGTGCGAGAAATTATAGGTAATTTACACGATAAATTCAGAATTTCGCCCTAGTCTTTGTTGCTCAAAATGGCGGCTGTTGATGAAACTTTTTCTACGCTTGTCAGAAAATGTCGGCCTATTAAAGTGTTCGCGCGCTGTTATTGGTCAGCTCAGCCCATGTGACCTCCGGAAGTAGCTCCGTGACGCAGAATCAGACGGTCGAAGTGACATCAACGCGTCAAAATATCGGAAATGTAAAATTATGTTCATAGTCTAAGAAAAATGTAAAATTTCAAATTAACTTATAATAATTATTAAATTTATTACATATTTATGATAAGTGATGTATATTTTGAGATATAATAGTAAAGATTTTAATATTTTTTGATTTTTTTAACATGTTACAAGTTTTAATAAGCTATTTTTATTATATATGCATGTTTTCTAAATTTTTGTCTTCGCGCTTAAATGGGAGTGGTGCCCATAGACAAAACTGATGAAAATAATGTTTTTACCACTTGTTCTAGATTTTTTATTTAATCGAGATAATTATTGTTTTCTTGTTTTTTGTGTATTTTTAAAAAAAATGCATTCGTGATATCTTTGAGTGAGATTATCGATTTCTTAAGAAATCCTGGAATTAAAATGGCTTTTTAATTTTGCAGTTGTACAATTATTAATGTTTTGAACAAACATATGAATGTGTTCACTTACTTAACGTTGATATATTCTTTAGGGCTTTTAGGCTTCATAATAATCTAACATTTAAATCTAGATATACCTTCTTGACTCTTGAGACTAGATAATGCTATAGTACCGTATTAGTACTAGTATGAATGCTTAGATCATAGGTTCCCAAACTTATTTCCCCCGTGGACCCCTAAACCAGGATTTCATTTTTGGTGGTTTTTCTTCCTGACAGGGACCCCCTGTCAGTCCCTCGCGGACCCCTGGGGGTCCGTACGGACCACTTTGGGAACCCCTGGCTTAGATTGTAGTATGAAAAATGTAATTAATCATGTTGTCAAATGCTCTCTTTTATGAGTGTACATTGATAAAATAGATTTGATTTAACTCTTCTCGTAAGCATATGGTTTATATTGTGACTTCATCCTGTTATCAGAATTATCAAAAAACCTTGTAAAACTAAACACACTATATTGTATCTAGTTTAATTCTCAAAAGTAAATATACATTTTTATCAATAATATTATTTAAACTACAAATAATATACGTGTCTAGATTAATGAATTAATATTTTTAAAAAATCACCTCGGAAGATTGCGAAAGAACTCATATTATAAATGCCAGTTGGAAATGCCACCTGTCAACATAAGATCAATTTACTTGCCTCGCTACAGATTGAGAAGGTGTGTGTGTTGTGAATACATTTTGCGTTACAGTAGATATAAAGGTAAATCGATACGCTATAAAGTATCTATAATTATTATTTTTTCAATATATTGTTACCTCTAGTTACGCCACTGGCTCTTATAATTGTTTATTCGGTGCGCTTATATACAAAGTTGCCATATTTAAAAATAGATTTTGACAACTCGGATAATATTTTTTCTATCATAAATTTTGATATTTTATCCATTCATGCGTTTTATCGACAATATAATGAGATTTAACTAATTCTGTATTTATCTTTAAAATCCGACAACACTGATATACATATTTTTAACATTCAAAATAAATCAACTTATTGTTAACAATGTCATTTTGACATTTGAACATGACGAATGTGCTGTCAAACTGACTGTCAAAATGTACTAAAACAACATTATTAATTTCATAGATTATTCCATCATTTGTTGAAAGGTACGCGAGTTCATTTTTGTGGACATGCATATCTTAATTACGCATATTTCTTGTCATGTTTCTCTTTAGTTAGAAACTATTTCCATGGCCTTGACTTCCATTTATAAGAAGCTAGTGAGATTATATCATAGTTTATTAGTCTTAATTATTATAACCTGCCGATTTCTATGACATCCATCAAAAATGACTGTTAATCATTTCACAAACAACACAACAGTACTTAAAACAGAATTACTCAGTCAACATAAATATATCGCCTTGCTGCTGTTTGTTATTTCAAAGGAAACCTATTTCAAGACATTTTACTCTCATAAATCCGCCCCTACATGTCATATATTCTTCTAATCTATATCATATATCTAAGTTCAATTCCACCGAGATACATGGGTAGACAAAAAAAATGCTTTAAGTATTTTTTTTATGTTTTTAAGGAGGGTGACCACTTGACCAAATTTGTAATGCAAGCAGCTGCTGATTTTTGAAATTCTATGATAAAAGATTGAGCCCCATTGGGTCGCAGAAAAAAGGCAATCGAGCTAGGAATCAAGTAAACCCCTAGAACCACCCAAACAAACAACATTTTTATTACATTTAGTAATCAATTAATATTCAGTAATAAAAGCTATTTTAATACATATCATAGATGTACACATATTATGTGATTGTGTGGCATTATTTAGGGCAGTGATTGCCAAACGGTCGCTTGTAAGCAACTGGTAGCTCGCGTTGGCATTTTCGGTAGCTCGTGAAGAATATTTTGCCATTTATATGTTTGCCTCTCAAATTTTATTATTGGACTCCGAAATGAAATCCGAATTGATAAGAATATCAATGTGATTAAAGTGTTGCCTCAACTTCAGAATCTGTATGGATTTTCGTCTCCAATTTTAGTTTGAATTGCTCTCAAAATGAAGGGATTGTTTTGTTCTATCTACTTACGTGTATCAAGATTTTCCAATATGGAGATGGTTATAAGTAAATATAGAAACAGATTCACAGATGTATTTCTTACAGTAGAACATTCGGATGGGAGTGACTAGGGAGAGAATTATTTATTATTTTACTTACTTATTTCAAGATATTTTTCAAATATTATTTTGTTTGTTATTAAATAATTAAACTACGCATTTTAAGTTTTAATGGAAGTACGAAATTTATTTTAAGTAATCTTATAATATTATGTATGGTATAAAAAACGACGATGATAAAACAATATTTAGTTGGTCTCTGTGGTCTAGTGGTAATAGCATTGCCCTAGCGATCAAGTGGGCCCGGGTTCATGTCCCGGCAATGGCAATTTTTTTCAATTGAAAAAGAGATCTTGGATATGTATGTATGTCATTTTTTGTTGAGTTGTTCTCGACTAATTCATAATTTTTTTCGAGTTTATCTCGTATAAATGTTTTAAAAAAGTTCACACATTAGTATGGACTGGCATATTAGTATTTGAAGACATTATGTTCCTACTGGAATCAATTTTGAAGGCTTTTAAAGGAACCTATATTTTTATATAAAGTATTTTTCTAATTTCTCTCTTAACATGCCTGTAGCCGAATTGTCAAAGTTGTTGACTTTGGTTTCGGTGTTCACAGATTTGAATCCCATTACAGACATAAATTGTTAGGTTTAAAAACTCTGAGCCACACATTTTGAGTAGAATTCTGAGGTTATTGAGTTAGAGTTTGCAAAATGTATCATTTAATATTATTATAGATTTATCTCATTTGCATGGATAGATATTATCAAAAGCCTCATGATGGCATTTTAGCTAAATTCAAAACAGATTTTCAATTGTATATATGTACCTTTAAATACTTTTTCTGTCATTGTGTGATGTTATAATAATTAAGATTCATGGTTTTATTATTATTGGTAAATATGGACTATTCTTATACAGCTGTTCGATTTAAAAAAAAAGCATTTTATGTGTATGAAAAATCTCACCTCAATTTGAGGTTCGGCAACACCAGCATTAGAAGTCAACAGATTGGTCTTTGATAAATATAGTGGTATTTTGCTTGTTCACTTACCTACTGGATTGTTCTTCTGTGCTATGATAACACTAGTGGAATAAAGGTGTACCAAAATGGATATAATGAGCACATCTGACGCAAACTGATCGCAAACAGATATGAGAAATTCATTGAAAACTGCACAATTTAATATGAATTCTGACGAGTTTTGGCTTCTTTAGAAGACATTGAATATTTGACAAGCTGAAGTAAGTTTAGTCAAAACATTATTTTTGAAGTTTTAACTATTACATTCAATAAAAAGTTGACTTTTGATTGACTTGAAATGAGCCTATGAGTAGTGGATCCAAAATTCCAAATGGATTAAAAGATTTAAAAAAACATAAAAATTGTAGAAATAGCTTGAGAAACATTCATTTTTCTAAGAATAGTAATGGTGACATGCTTACCAATTCCAATGTGCTGATGTGACCTTGAATTTTATTGATTAACTTCAAAATATAGATTGTTATGTTTTGAAATGTCAGTTGGTAAATAAAGAAAGACATGTGTATAGTAAATATATTTTTATTCAGTTAATCCATTCAAACATATTAAAGTAAAAGACATCTGTATGCCCATTTCAATTATACAATAAAATTATAATTTTTTTCGTTTCAAATCAAAGAAATATCTAATTAGTGGTTTTGTGAATAACTATCTCATTTCACTGGAATGACAGCTTTATCATGTGCAGTAATATTTATTATCAATATGTACTCCAGTAAGAAATCAATGGTCGCTTTTACCGTTCATCAGAATAAAATATTCTCAGTGTTGCCGCTTCAAAAATTTATTAAAAAAATTTTGAAATTATATTTTCAAATAAAAATATTTTATTTACCTAAATTATTTTGGAATGAATTATTCATCATTTTATTCTCACTCAAATGAAGAGATAAAATGCATAATATGATAAGAAAAGTTTAAAACTCTTTTAAAAAGGTACCTCTCTAAGTAGGAATGCAATTAATTCCATAAAAAACAGAGATGTGGCATTAAGCAAACATAATATAATATTGATTGTCTTTGAAAATAAATGCAAAAATTTTATTAAGTCTTCTTCACAAAAAGCAGTTTATATCAGGGAACCAAAAAAAGCAGCTTAGCCAACCTTCAACTGAAATAAATTTTCATTTTGATGTAGCGGTTTAAAATTATCGATTGACTTGATCAAGTGATATCATGCTGACTTTGTTTTATTCTAAAACAAAAAAAGATCCAGTACTTCAGAGATATGGAAATAGGTTTCTCAATCAACCAAGCAGTGGAGTATCAAATAATTATGCTAAAAGCGACCATGTAAGACACGTAAAAATATACAATTTTATTTTAATAAGTCTAACGAAAAATGCTTAAATAGTAAAACTTAACAACTTTATATTTTGTGTCCATTTATAATTCTTAATTTGAATCGTCGTATAAATTTAAAAAGATTTTGACAATATTATCGTTTACTGTAATAGTTTTTTTAGAGGGTAACTTATATAATTAAATAATCCATAACCATAAATAATTAACTCCCAGAAAAAGCTATCGCGTTTAGCTTATCAAGTCTATGGGCATTCAAATTGTTTCAAGCGACGCACGCCATTTTATCATATGCGTTTCAGACTCTTCTACCCGGATGCGAAATACATTTAACAATAATTAACATTATTTGCGTTTGTTGTATAAAATTGAAAAAAAAAGACCTCAAAAAACCATCTGACGAGTATTAATGTATATTATTCGACATATCGTCACATCAGTTCTGTATTGCCGTTGGATTGAAAAAAGTATTTAATGCATAGTATAGGCAGTAACTCTGTGGAAGTTATTTTTTATTATAAAATTAAAATTGATAAATGTTTTTCCACTGGTTGTTTGTCCAAGTCATTCAAAGTAATTTTGGAGTTATGCTGTTTTGACTAGTTCTACATGTAGTGCTTTGGTTCCAATTTATTGCCTTATATACTTTCAATGAGTCTTTTTTTTGTATGTATTGTAATTTATCATTACCACAAAACAAGAGAATCGTCGTTTACAACAAGACAGAATCGACGTGACGATATATATATGTTATGAAAAAAACATAATGCGGATGATGTGAAATGAAAAATAGCATGTAAGTTTGTTCTCATATGGATGCTTAATCATTCTTTTTATTTTCAACCGTTGGATTTTCCACGGCGTCGGATTCAGTCTCCTCGTCAGAATAGTTGGCGGGTTGTTCTCCTGGCTTCAGTAATCTCCCGACCAAGATGTATTTTTCTGAAATAAATAAAACAAATATTTAATGTAGATATTATATATAGATGTCATAGCATGCTTAAGAAAAATATTCTGACTAAGTGTCAGTAAGTCATCAGCACATTGAGGTTGTATGCACATGAGACACTAGGGAATGTATATTGTCAGTAAAAATATCAATATATTTAGTCATTCGACAAAATAGAACCCGCGTTTTATACAGTAAGTAATTTAGGAAAAATTTTATTGAACAGTAAAGATCGCGTAGATTCATCGTCACAGAGTGGTATCTATCGACTCTCTTGTGGAGACTGTCCAGCTCTTATGCTGGATAGACAGGTAGAAACTTTAACATTAGAATTAAAGAACATATAAGATGTCTAAAAAGTAATAATTTTTCTGAGTTTGCCAATCATTTAATAGAAAATGATCATAATTTTAATCAGACTAGTAATTTAGAAATACTCCACCGGGTAAATAAAAAAGGCTTAAAGATGAATAGTCTAGAATTTTTAGAAATAAATAAAACTCTTAATAAAAAAAAAATATTAATAAATAATATTCTTAATAGGACAGGTTGCACGCCATTACTAACATTGTTTCCAATTGATAGAGTAATCACTAACCTATCTGATTGATTGCAGCTCATTAGTTTATAGTTTAATAGTTTGTAATGTTTAACGTCATTAGAAATATTTTTATTTGTTTGATTTGTTTCGATTCTAAAACCCCCTCTCTTGCTTCCCTTATAAGGGAAAAATCTTAATCTGATTGATTGCAGCTCATTAGTATCATTATCTGATTGCATTGTTTCGATTCTATTACCCCTTCCTTGTTTCCTTTAGAAGGAAAAAACCCGTAATCCATTTTGTAATTTCATAATTTAAAATGTTAGAATCAATCTTGCTTCATTACTTAAGCAAACTTTGCGATAGTAAGTCTGAAGATGCCTCTGAAAGAGGCGAAACACGTGTCACAGTTAGTAGCACAATACGTGGAATAATCAAAGTTATTTTAAATTTTATATAAAAAGTAATTTTCGCAAAGAAAAAATATTAAAAATAGTCAAATACATAAAACAAGGACAAATTCAGCTATTTCAAGTTTTGTAAAGATAATCAAAGTGGCTGCATATTTTAGAACCGCCGGCGCTATTGATTTATTGGTAAGAAATACTGATATAAAAAATTTTCAGTACCCACTACATACAAATGCTTGACTAGATAAAAAATATCACATAGCAGTATCAATATCAGTTATATTGATAAGAGATAGCAACAAGAAATAGTTATCCAGAAAAGATCTATATCTGTGTATTAAAATTTTATGCAAATGACTGTTAGTATTTAATTTGTTTGTGACAGTAAGTTTAAATAAGATGTTAATTAATTTTTGAATCTGTTTTCGTTTAACTGTTATTATATTTATACAGATTTGTCATTCATCCGTGTCATTCAATCTTTTCAACTATTCAGTGGATAGAGAAATCGGTTACTGATGGTCGCCTCTGTAGCTTACCACTCTTGGAAAACTTGTTAAATTCAATATTTTACATGAGATGAGTAAAATATCTATCGTTATTCTATAAATGAGGTGACAAGGGTTTCTTGAATGATTGAGTCACTCACCAAGTATCATAAAATACCTGCAGTTTGCAACTTCAAGGCGTGCGATTACTGCCAGGGATAGCATACTTTCAAGTGCAAAATTATAGAAAAATAGTGTGTAATTTGCGAACTACTTTCGAACCTTTGAATTGCATTTCCCATTCCAACACCGCTTCCATCTCCAACGGGGTTAAATCACTAAGGTCGTCATATTCTTTCTCGGATGATGTGACAGAAAACGTTGCCAGTCCTCGAGATGCATCACAACCACCGAAAGCAGCATAAGGCCCGCCTGAAAAAAAGCACAAATAAAATTAATATTTATAAAAAAGCACAAAATATTTTTTGACATGGCAGCACTTTTTACAAGGGCTGTGGAGGCATTAAAAAAACCCGACTACGTCTCCGACTCCAACTTTAACCAAAAACACGACTCCGATTCCAAATAAAAAAAGTTAATGTTTTTTTTCCTGCCTTTCCGGTACCACGGTATTTTGGCCAGATTCGGAGTCGTCGCGGCGTTTTGAATGGAGTCGGAGTCATGACATTTTATTTATGCATAAAACATGTAAAATTTGCATAATAGCCGGATTGGTTGGTTGATATTTAATTTAATACACATGAATACAAGAGGTAGGAAAAAAACCTGACGAAATTAAACTTTTTTAGTCAGAGTTGTGTTTTTGGTCAATGCTGGATTTGGAGTCGTGTTTTTTTAACGGCTCCACTGCCCTGGTATTAAATTAAAGATCAACCAACTAATGCGACCAATATATGCATAAATGACAAAGTTTTCCACGACTCAGACTCCACATGCTCTGCTTTTTACATTGATTTTTTTGGCAAAATTATTGAATAATATAAAAATTGTTACTCCCATCTTTGACGACAGTAGTTGAAATCATTACATAAACATCAAATAACAAGGAAAGTAAACAATCAATGCCTTGGTCAAATGATTCAATATTTTGGCTTTAACTTCAACCAATATGAAACATTTTGTCAAGCCATAAAGAATAAATTAAATGTCACAAGCCGCAGGTTGACTATGTCTAGACACTTAGTTATAGATGAGACAAATGATTGGCTGATAATTGGTGTTAATAGTACATATTTGATTAATATCAATTATCACAGTGATAGAAACAGGTTTATAAAATAAAAACAATAACAGAACAGGTTAGTCACAACAAATCCAGCAGTGAAATAATGCATTTTGCAATTATTTCAAATACAATTATAATGAATGGTATCTAAATATGAATGCATTCTTTGAATTGAATGGTAATCGTACCGTAAGATAATTATTCTACAACTTTTTCATATTATAACAAATGCATGCAAATAATATTTGGCGATTTTTGAGTGGGAATGATTATTTTCATCAGGTACGTGGGCTGGTCAGTTTTTAATAGAACGTCAATTGGCAAAAGTATAAAAGTAAAAGTGACACATTAATTTTGAGAACGGGTTAAATAAATATTATTTCAGTCGATGATGGATTCGCCGGGGTAACTTTGTGGAAATACATTTGTAATATAAAAATCAATATGAATATTATTTCATTTATCGGCTAAGAAAATAGTATTGTCAGAACTAAATGATAAGTTTTTTTTTTAAACGAGTTTTATGTTAAACAAATAGGTATCATAGATTGAATTTACATAAACTTGGTAGAACTCCATTATAATACGGTGGGAAAAAAAATAATGTATTTTAATTCTACAGAAATTATTGCTATGATAGCTATTTCAGCTTACACCATCGTCAGAACTAGTTCTACATTGTATATATTGTTATTATTTTTTCACCGTATTAAATAGGTATCAGTCTATTATAATATATTTTAATTTTATTTCAGTTATTTTTATGCGTTTTAATATTGCTTAGTTATTTTAAATAATACACATTTAGAAGTGACTGAATAATAAACTCTCATAAGGTGGATAAGAGAATTTGCTTATTTTTTAATAATGAAATATGACTGTTAACCCTTTCTCCTCCATCAATATGGATACAGATTTACAGACTCACTTTTTTGACGGTCATCACAAGCCTTTTGATTCCTTAAAGACACTCTTACTTCCACACACTACAATGATTTGTTCACGTTATTCTGTTAACTGATTTTCCTACATTTATTTGAAATACATATAAATTTGAGCGTAGCATTTACACCACCCAAAATAAAATGCGCATAGCAGCAATTGGCTAAACAAAAAAATGTTATTTAAGGTTTATATCCCGTTTTAAATAAATACTTTGAATAAATTAAACTAATGTTTGTCCACTCAATACTTTTTTATGCGGTGGATGAGTTCCATGGGATATGGAATAAATAAATAACTCGACTGCCATGAATTTTAAAATCCGCATAACTCTGAAACCGCGAGTTAAAATACACACAGAATCACATAAAAAAAGTTTAGGAAAACAATATGGCATTGAAATTACTTTAAATCTTTATTTAGTTTATTAAAAATAATATTTTTGTTTGTTATTGTTTTGTGTTGGTAACATTTTAAATATAAGTATTGGCAGCGGACAGGCAAGAAAAAATATGCACACTCAATATGACACTTTTGGGTACAAAATGCGTAAATCAATTCAAAAATTAATGTATGAAAGACTGGTGACCTGTGTAACAGCTCAGGGCAAGCCCATTCAGAACATAAAAAATATCCATTTCCCAATTACTTACATTACAAAAAAAACTTGTAAATTCGGGAGCCGAAAAAGAATTATTTTCATTTCGTACACTCCACCTAGAAATCCATTTGAAGCAAGGACCCAAAACTTAGGATCCACACCGCTATCAGTTTTGTCTCTGACAATATTTAAATCCAAGATTTTTGCTACTCAATAGCAATCTTTTTTAAAGAGAGCGAGGATTGAAGGATGGGGATAGAAAAGGACTAATAGTCAACATATTAAACAGGTGGGAGGGGAAGGTAACCATCAAGAAAAAAGAATTTAACAAAATTTTCCAAGACGGTCCAACCCAGTGGATAATGCTGAAGCTGCTCAAGAAAAGTGACAACTTAGCTTGAAACACTGACTGAGCAATATAATAAATGTAACTTTAGGGAATCAGTTTTTAAGTCAAATAAATTAACAATTTGAAAATAATACTCCCATGAAACATTTAACATATTCAACATGGGCGATAGTGTCTCAAATATAGGGTCACAATGATTTATAGTATCCAAGGTACTTGGTATTATTATTCAATTATGCGCAATTAAGTCTGTAAAGATAGCAAAGTAGCTTGCTTTAAATAAAAGCAATAGTGATTAAAGCCAGGTATACAAAATGAATACATTACAAAGTTGAGAGAAATAATATTTGTCAAAATAATGGATCGCTCAGTGTAAAGAGTTACACCTGCTTACATAATCTGTATACATATCCATGAATTGAGTATACAGCTTAGCTAAGTGCATTTTTAGACACAGCTAATGCATGATTACTTTAATAATTATGAAAATGAAATGAATGATGATATATAAATGGATATTGTTTTGTTTTTTTTTATGGAACAGAATACGAATTTTTGAAAATCCATATAAAATAAAGAGCAATAAATTATTTCTTGTTGTCTTGTAAACTGATATTTTTAAAATTGGATGTAAAAAACCCATACGTAGTCATGTTATCAATTGAATGCCCTCTGATATGCGGAGCATATTAGAAATTTAAATAAAGAAAACAAAAAAATATTGTACTGCCTCCGCATATCTTATATATAAAACCGAAACGGCGTATGTATGTCTGTGGGTCTGTAATTCCATTTTGCATTGTTGGTCATTAAGTTGCCATAAAAACGAATATGAAAGAAAATATGTTTGAATTTTTATCGGCGAAGACATTTAGTCAAAATGTAATAAATTAGTTTTCTACTGAACTTTTCCGGGCTTTTATTAATATAATAATGTTTATTATTTACGTGAAGGTATTATTTGACATTTCTTTGACAGCTAATTAGATTTTTTCCTTGAATTTGGACATTTTAATGGGCGAGAATGGGGCTGTCATCAAATTAAATAAAGTTTGTGATTTTATTTTAACTCTATTTTGGATGATAGATTTTGTGATATAATTATGTTGAATGATATAACATTAAATAATTATTGGTCGCTTAGACTGAGCGACGCCGGGTAGCAATACTAGTATTTTATAAAGTTCAGGATCGGCTTCGTTCATCGCCCAAAAAATGAGTTTTTTTTTTAGTTAAATGTAATGATTTCTACAAAGAATTGACGGATAACACCATAAAGCTTACATCAAATGTTGTACAATGGGGACTGACTTGTGATGGATTGCTTGATATTTTAAAACTTAAAATTTACAGGGCAAAATAATTTGTTTCTCATACTAAGCTTAATAATAACCATAAGAATCCTGAATTATGTTTGAAATAATTAAATGGTTATGTGATAAATATGGATTAATCAATGATATCAGCATATTTTATTCAATTCGAATTATATTTTTTTACTAAGTATAACTTAACCATTTTAATTTTGTAAAATTAAATATCTTATATTAAAAATAAATATTAAGTATATATTGGTTGTAAATATACGTTTAATGGCAGTATTTTAATATGTATGTAGGTACTTCAAGTTGGGATTTAGATACTAAATATGTTGTGTTTTAATTCATGGAATGATAATCTCGGTCCCTGTGGTCTAGTGGCAAGAGCTTTGTCCTAGCAGTCGGGGGGCACGGGTTCAATACCCGGCAATGTCAGATTTTTCAATTAAAAAAAAAAGATCTTGGGCTGGGTGTATATTTTTTATCGTTTATTTTGTGCACAACTGATACATTATTTACCATCGAGTTAATCTCGTATGACTTTCACAACTCAGAATATTTGGCGTAAGCTGTAATGCCAAATATTTTTAATAAAATTTAAAATAAAAAAAAAAGAAGAAAAAAATCTCGGAAACTTATAAATTTCATGAGAAATAAAGCGGTATTTTTATTAAAAGATTTTTACATGAAAACGGAAGATGATTATTTATAAGACACTCATTCAAATTACAAATAACACTCACACACCCAGTAAATGTCATAGCAATGCACTAGTATAGATGCACCGCTTGTAATTAAAATATCTTTAAATGTAAAACTTAAAATAGTAAACAGGTGGTATATATAAGCATGGCATAAAGATGTAGATATTTGAAAAAGTAGAACGAGATGTTGAGTTTTGGTATCGAAGAAAACAGTCTTACCTTTGCCGTAGAATTTTCGACCCTTCGTAACGTCGAAGACTTGTCCATTTACCGCAACAAGAACACGTCCATCAGGTTGATTTCCATCGTATTGTTTTAATTCGGCAACTGTAAAGTCTCTTCGTAGCCTGGGCAAAGGCGGCGGAACTACCTCTTCGGGTGGAACTGCAATGCCCTTCTTTATTTTATAAATAAACAAAATAATTAAGCCGACGAGCACCAAATTAACTGGACTTTGTATTATTTCATTAAAAACCAATGAAAGAAATCCTTCACTCTCCGAACTCGTATTCTCCGCATTATCGTTATTATTAATATTATCTGCCATTACAATAGCTGTCGCGGGTACACGTGATCAAAGTTTTCGACTCACTCCGACGGCAAGTAAAACAGGAACTGAAACAAAATATGTATATAAATTTCAGTGCAGTCATGAAATAACGTCACGACTTTTCTCCGCTATCATAATTTTACTTATGTTTCGAAATAAATTTTGTAACATTAATAAAACGCAGCTAAGAATATTACGCTGACAACACTTCGGGATACCGTCACATAATATTATATTATATTTCAACCAGGGATTCTTAAGCCTTTTTTGTTCGAAAAACTTAAATGAAAGCATCAAACCTTTTCAGAAAAGAAAATTCTCCCCTCTAAACGTTTGCTTTATTTAAACAGAATCGACTCAAAAGATAAAACTTGATTATGCAGGAAAAATGATGATATATAAAATATCTGAGAGTGCGTGATATAACTTCAGAATTAAATTTTTGTCACGAAAGACCTGGGTTTCACCTTTCAGTATCTTCGAGCATTTAAATACGTGTTGAAAACTCAAACTCTTTACTATTAAACAGGTTATATCAGTTATATATTTAAAAAAAGCTTGAAACCATATTGAGATATGTATTGAATAAGAGTGAAAATTACAATGTCCAGCATATTAACGAAAATATCAAGTTTATTTTTAAACATCAGTGAAATATTATAATATTCCATATATTGTCTTTTCATTTTTTTTTAATATTGGATCAAATAGTTGCGTATGAGTGTCCACATAATGTACGGAAACTTATTTACTCATCACTATAATAATATTACATGATACAAACGAGTGTTTTCCCAATCTCAAATTCCGATGTTAATTCTCTAAAAAAAAGAAGTAAGTTTAGCAACCATGACTAAGAGGCAGTAGATTTTTTGTTATAACCATAACTTGCTTGTATGATTTTATATATACATTGGTACAGATTTAGGCGCCCGGTCGATAAATCTGTTCAAGGACATGGGTGTTTGTGTTGTTGAAAATCCCTTCCCACCTTTCCTATCCCAAAGAGCGACCCATAGTGACAGCGATTAGCTAATCACTAGTCCTGTCCTAGTCCTCGTATCCTTTCCATCCCTACTCTTTTCGAAAAAAACGAGAGGTTGAGCAACTGAGTAAGTAACAAGCAGTTCTCGTAGAAAAACATATTTTGAGATAAACTCCGTGAGGAGTCCATATGCCCCAAGTTGGGAGCGGACATGGTTAAAAAAGGATCATTATAATTATTTTTATTCAGTGACCAGACACTGGGTACAAGACAACCGAACACAAGTTGACACACGACCAGTGAACACAAGATCAGTCGACGCATAGACAACTGGGCACGCAGACAGCTGGGTACACCGCTTCTCTTTTTATTCGATCTCCGTCAAAATATTGAACGAATGTAATGTTTTATGGAAAAAAACACCTTCTGGCACACTAGGGGAAGTGTATGTCTGCATAATTACGGAAAAATTGCATGCTAGATTATGAAAAACCAAGTCGATATTATTTTGACGTATAATCTAAAATAGCGGCGTTAGTGCTCCTAGTAAACAATTATGATTATTAATTTTTTTTTTTGAAACCATAATAATTAGTAGTTTATTATTATAAACTAGATTGAACGAACCTCACCAACTGAATCTAAAGTAACTCGTGAATTATTAATTATTTATAATTTCCCAAAATGTCTTAATATAAATCATATAATGGGAGCACTGGCAAGGCGGTAATGTTGGATTATTGGTCTTTATGGTCAAAACATGACATAAACTTTATAGACTTATAAACATCAATAACGACTGCTAGTGAAAAATATTACTAATATATTTATTCAAGATGGAATTCTCTAAAAGTCAACGAGGAAATAGTGTGTTAACAGTTGGCGGGTTTGAATACAATAAATTCAGAGAGAATACGAGTGGTGTTATAACATGGCGATGCAGACAATACAACTCGTACAAATGTAAGGCATGGATAAAAACAAGAGACGTCATTATTCTCGGTGAAATGCCTTCACATTGCCATGATTCTTGCCCGCAAAAAGCCAAAGCCAACATTTGCATGAGTAAGATGAAAGACAGCATACAACAAGTTGGTGCCACCGCCAGAAACGTCATGGAGAATGAATTCATTGGTTTGAATTCACTGGATAAGGATACGTTGGCTCATCTCCCCAAACTTTCATCAATTGCAAGATGCTTGTTGCGACACCAAAATGGTGACCATCGATCAAACCCAAACTTATCTTTATATACTGGTGTAGAAAAGGTACACAATACATGTTATCATCTATTCTAACATCCTAATTTTATATTGAAATAATATTGTATTAAGGGTGGAAAATTGTTTTTTTATGCATTTCTTAAATTAAAAGCAAATATGGGTTTTTATTGGTAATTTATCTAAGTGCATTGGAACAATTACAAATTAATAGATATCATCAATCCAATGACATTTTTAATGAGCAAACAAACATTAATCCATCATCATTACGCGTCATAACAGATGGCTAGTGCAATTTTACTTACATCAACTTGATCTAAAACTAATGTACGTTCATTACCACTCAATAAAAACCCTGATTTGCTTTCATTTCAAGAAATCCATAAAATCAATTTGTCACAATTGAAGCTATATTATGAAATAGCTATCAGCCATATATTATATTATTTTTGTAGAGCTCAAATACATTTGTTCACCTTATCACAAAAAGAAAATTTTCTTTGTGTCCAGTTGTCTATGCTCAGTGCCTATTGTAAGATTTCTTTAATTATGCACTCAAACGTGCGGCAACCATTGAAACTAAATTCTCCCCTCTGCTACCTACCTCACTTAGTCCACGCTTTCAGTCTGTATCAAAGTGTCTTACCATTATCATTCGATGTAGCCGAGAAAAATAACATTCAAAGTGTGAAGGTAGAAGTGCTTCGAATTCCAAATTATTCTGTCATGATGTATCTAAACTGTATTCTTTTGTTTTAACACTTTGTTTACGGGCCTTTTTAATTACTATGGTAATTACGCACAAATTTGTGCACACCGTAAACAATGGGTTAGGTAAATCTATTTGAATTGAAGAGAAATGGCATATTTAACAACACCCAATCAGAGACGAATTTGAAACAAATAACACACAGCGGCTTTGTTTCATAAATAAGATATGCGGAATACTTAAAATTATGTTTTATTTATTTCAATATATTACCTCTCTACTGAGAATTATTGAGTTAACACTGTGTAAGAGATGATAGAGGATGAGCACCTGCATACCAGGCAGTTTCCATAGAAATAGGGAGCGGGCATAATTAAAAAAACGTATTGCTGAAAGTGAAGTTTACTTGCAAAAAATGCGACCACTCAACTGCATCCTGAAGAATCTTAATCAAAGAGAAAATAGAATTAACTATAAAAATTTATGATTACACCTTAATTAATCTTGGAAATTTGTTGTTTTAGGTGGAAAGAATATTTTTTAAAGAAACCATGCCAAAAATAGAAACAGCAGCATCAGAGAATCATGGTAAGAAATGTGGTTTGTTTCAAGTAAAAGCTATACCTCTTGTTTTTTGCCAGTCAACTTAAGACAATGTTGCTAGTATTCAACAATAAATGAAGTATGTTCTTTTTTTATTGGAGTGTTTCGATAACTTAAATACACTGTTTACTTCTAATGAATACATGATTTATTGGTATAATATTTCATGGAATTTTCTACAAATAAAGAATTTCTATTCATCGATTTCTTTCATGCCTTACTACTTATTTTGAAATAAAATCATCTGTCAATTTCTCATATTTTTATTTTTTTGGCAGCTGAATCAACCGAAGGGAGTAGTGATGAAGGAGAAGGACCTTACAGCAATCTGGCTGAAGCTCAAACCACACAATTTCACAAAAACAATGAACAATATTTACAGGTGAGCAGAAATTCTCACTGAATTAATTCCTTAATCAGAATTTTTTGATTCAAGAATCTGTTGACCCTCTTACTCCCACACCCCCGATCTATCGGCGCTGTATGAAAATACTTAAATGGTCAGACCACTGATTGGTGGGCTGTAACTTAATCGTATTGGTTTTTTGTTCACAGTTATTAAAACGTGTCTTGGATTTGGAAGAAAAAAATGTGGCCCTCTCTGAAAGACAATTGAAATTAGAAGAAAAACGAATTGAAGAAGATACCAAAAGACAAGAAACAATTATAAATATTTTAAACAGTATTCTAAATAAACTCAAGTAATGTGTATTTTTTTAACCCCTTCCGGTCCTATGTCGAATCTCATTCGATTTCTTCCTCGTGGGTCCTATGTTGACATTTTTTTTCCCTTCATATGCAAGTCCACATTTTTTTTATGCATTTACATATTACTACAGTATTTTGAGCGCAGGGCCAAATGATTTTTTGATAAGAATGTGTAACTGCTTAAACTGTTGGAAGGGGTACAAAAGGGTCGTTTTAGGGGCAGGCACGGCGCAGTTGCCGCACAGGTGACAACTTTTTGCAATACCGAAACTATTACTGATAAATACGATTGTTCTAATAATTCTTACCCAAGCAAAAATGCCTAAAATTAAGAAAAATCGCATTGACAACGTGTTTGAATCTAGTGATGAAGATTATATGAATAAACTGGATTATTGAATGGAGTGAAGTTGAACTATTTGTTGACAGTGGAAATGAAGACATTGGCTGTGTAATTTTTAAAATATAGATAATAAGGACATTACTGTATATATTTCGAAAATCAATTTCATTTTAACGATAAATCTAGTTTTTTATTTAAAAATAATATGTTTCTCAAAACGCTGTAAATCTATTGTGAACCTGGTGGAAATTTTTTTTGTCCGGGAAGGGTTTAAGTGGTTTGAAATAAGTAGTGGTGCCCGAATTGTGGGAGTGAAATGATCTCTTACTAGATAACACTGTACAGTCAAGATTAAAAGTGTGAAAAGAGCGCCAATGATGTGGTAGTTTATTTATTATTTTTTCGCAGATCAACTCGCTTGGTTTGGTATCAACACAAATATGAAATATGAAAAAATAAGCAACTCTTCAGATGAATGAGATAAAACTTGAACCGTTTATAATAAACTTAATTCTTTACACTTATGCTCCTATGTGTTTCTGTATATTTTTAACCTGTCAAAAGCAGGGCTGTGGAGTCAGAGCTCTTTGGCCAGAGTAGTACTCGGAGTCGGAAATTTTGAAAAGTTTGAATTTTTTTATTTTTGCATTTAATATGTCAAATTTGGCTTTTGGCCGCATTGATGGGGTTGATATTTAATTGAATACACATTAATAGGAAAAAAAAGGGGAAAAGGTGACGAAATTAACCTTTTTTTAGTCGGAGTCGTGTTTTTGGTCAATGTCGGAGTCGTGGTTTTGGTAAATGCTGGAGTCGGACTTTTTTTACCGTCTATAGCCCTGGTCAAAAGGCATACTTTAAAAAGATGAATCAGCCGATACATTGCTGTGTTTATTTTTTTCATTTATTTTTCATATAATTTTTCTGGAGATATGTTTTTGTTTATAGGACTAGCAATAGTGAATATATGTACATTTATAAAAAATGTATTTTCGTTACATCCTTTTTTGTTTTGTTTACAATACTGATACTCATACAATCTTAGGATATCACCCCTTCCTTGGTTCCTTCAGAAGGAAAAAAACCCAAAATCCATTTTGTAATTTCATAATTTAAAATGTTAGAATCAATCTTGCTTCATTACTTAAGCAAACTTTGCGATAGTAAGTCTGAAGATGCCTCTGAAAGGGGCGAAATACGTGTCACAGTTATGTGGAATAATCAAAGTTATTTTACATTAATCTTAGGATTCTTTTTTTACTCTGGTAACTGTTGGAGAAAATCTACAACTGTTGTCAATTAATTAATTAAACAATGTAGTCTCAAGTGATGTGTATGTATTCTGAATGGTTGGCAAATTATCAATGAAGAAAACTATGAAACACAAAAAGTCTTTTATTCATAACTGAATATGTGATATCAGTTAGGTTGCTATTACTAACGGAAAGATTATTACTGCCAATGAGTGCAAGACTGGTCTTGTGCTGCCCTGTTAAGGAAAAGACTCTATCTCAAATATTTTATTATGATAAAATTGTTTGGTGATCATAATTTTGATTCCTGCAGGTATGAGCATCTTTTGTCATTTCTATACCCAGGGTGAATGGTATTTTTTATTTCACATACTAGCAGAATAAAGATTAAACAAAATCAAATAACATAAGGGAGTTCACCTAGAGTGAATGTCGATCAATAATAGTTCTTTCAACATGAAAAAATAGGTGACAAGATTACCGAATACATGACAAGTCGACACATAGACAGCTGGGTACACCGCTCCTCTTTTTATTCGATCTCCGTCAAAATACTGCACAAAAGGGGTGTTTTATTGAAGAAACACCTGCCACATTGGGGGAAGTGATTTTTTTCTTGAACTCAAATACATTATTACACCATATTTTATTTATGCCCAGTTGTCTGTGTGTTCAGATGCATATGTGTCGAGTTGTCACGGAACACTTGAATCATAGGTTTCACTATTGAAAAATATTTTTAACCGCTTCCCCGGTGTTCACACGAATACGTGTAAAAAAAAGTGTTCCGATTTAGGCGCTCACGCTAATACGTGTGATACCTAAAGCGCGCCCATATGAGCATTTTAAAACCGTCGTTCGATTTTTGGCGTGTTTCATGTAATTTCACGATTTCTGACATTGTATGAGACTATTTCATGATGTGGTATTATGTTAATAATGTGTACATATAATATTCAAGAAAAAAATTAATAAAAATAATATTTATATACTTCAAATTAAAAGAAAATAAAAATTGTTTTTTTTTGAACATTTTTGTTAAAATAATTTGCCGGGGAAGTAACACTACTAAGTAAAGCTAAATTTTTCTGTCTCCAAATAGCGATGATTTTATGACCCACAACGACTATTGGAACGAATGGTCCCATTAATATAAATATGAAATATCATTTGGCATAGATTTTACGATTGAGTTTTTACCAAAGCTTACAAGTATATAATTATTATTATATTTTTATAGCTTGTTATCTTTTAATAATAATTATTCTGCGTAATTAATCGTCGTAAGTTTTTGTGATTATATGATGTAAAAATATCATTTGACGAATTTTAATATTTATATTGTTTTTATAGTTTTAGTACCCCTGGGGTTCAAAGCTAAATGTGATAATTTCATACCGTTGTGTGCGAGATGATTACAAAATAAACTAAAGAGGATGGTTTCATCATAAAACATATCGACTATTTTGATTAAAATTTTTCATATTTACCCATAATTACCTAAATGGTAGGTAAATGTGTAAAAAATATTTTCCATTTTGTGCTTTATTTGGAGCACAACATTTATGACATCGAATTTGGTTGGCGAGTGTCATTATGGATGGTTATCCATATTTATTTATTATATTTCAGGATAGACCGTTCGTTTTAATATAAACAGTGGTGTTGATGTTGTCTGAGATGCAATAATGAAGTAACTTCAAAATAAATTGGCGATTTGCCTCAACTTCATTTATCCCAATCGACATGACTACACCTGCAGTCAGACACTACGGTGGAACACGATTTGCAGATTATTTTGTAATATGTGGTCTTGACAATGACTCTGGCTTGGAACCAGACAGACTATCAGGTGAAAAATAAATTCTTTTTAGAAGAAATTTGTAACTGTATATTTAGAAAGTCAAAAGGGAATCTTTTATTTAGAAAGTAGGTAGTGACATCCGACTTTCTGTGTTGACGATAATTATTGTCTTTTCGAAACTGCAATTGACACTTTAGAATAAACAAATTCATATTTTTTTTGTCTCCTTTTCAAAATTAGCTCATTAAATTTCGGTTGCATTTTATTTATTTTGTTTCAAAAATACTATTTTTAGATAGATTAAGGTATTGTTATATTACAAGAGAAAATAACAACCGAACTTGTAATCATCAAATTTTTCAAGATAATTCACACTGAAAATAAGATAATACTATCCTGCTACACTCAACGTTAAATTTTTATGAATTATTCAAAAATATTTTAATAATCTAATTCAATGTGGCTAGCTTGAAATTAGATAGGTATTATTAGTAAATAGTATCCCACTAAATCTCGTCTATGACATAGAATGGTGCCAAAATGATTGAGGTTAGGTTAGAAATCTTTGCTAAAAAAGTAATACAATATTACTTAACCCGTCGCTTGTTGATGTGGTTGACCTCCATCTTGTTGCTCAAACATGTAGAAGTAGATTCATTTTTGTATAATATTATTACATTTTCCTTCCTCCACCATTCAATCTTTGCAATTGCTAATTTTCAAAATGAATATTGTTAGTAGCACAAATGTGCAAATGTCCCATGGTTCGTATATATCGTTGAGTAAACAGAAAGATCAAGCTGATTCAAAACCAAAGTTTGCTAAATAATGCTTATTCATTTCAGGAGACAATTTACACTGCTCGCCACTTGATAGGCCATATAAAGGAAAGATCTTAGGACATTATCCTGATAAAGTTAGCTCAATTGCTTTTGATGAACATGCTGTATGTATGGTGAGTTTTTTTTTTGAGCTATAAATTAATAAATTAAATTTTAAATAATGGAAATTTGCTTAAATTCATGATTCTTTCATGAATGGTAAGAGTAGTAATCATGCAGTCAATTTTATCAAGAAATTCTAGAATATGATATTTCAGTTTCTATTCACTCAAAAATTTATCTATCTCATAACTTGTTTCTCAATGAAAGTAAATAATCACTTTTAAGGTGATTTACTGTTGTAATAGCTTGTATTGCTAAGAGGTCTTCAACATTTTAACTATAGTCTATTTTAATTAAAATAATATAACATTTTTAGTACTTGCTCCACATCAATTTTATTGGATCAGGACCGGTTTCGCTCATGGCGAGCATTGAAAGTTTACTATTTTTACTATCTCAGACAACTCAGTTGCCAATGCTCACTAAGAGCGAAACCGGTCCTGATCCAATAAAATTTATGTGGAATAAGTACTAAAAATGTTTTATTATTTTTATTATAATGCCATTCCACCAAGTATTGGCAGTGAACACCTTAAAAGTGGTAAGACTATTTTGTTTGTATTTAACTTCAAGTTATTTGCTTAGTTTTAACACCAATTGTTTGTCATACCTTGTAATTCTTGCTTAACTTTTGTATAAATATCGCAGTTTTGTTGTATTTCTTATCAGTTGATAATGCTCGCCATAAGCGAAACCGGTCCTGATCCAATAAATTTAATTAGTACTAAAAATGTTATTATTTTTACTAGAGTAAATAATTTTATGATAATATTCCAGTCCATTTAATGAGTATGTAGTAACACTTTAACCACTTCCTCGGCAAATTATTTTAACAAAAATGTTCCAAAAAAAATCCATTTTTATTTTCTTTTAATTTGAAGCAAATAAATATAATTTTTATTAAAAAAAAAGATTGTTTTTTTTTACCCTTCGAAGTCTATTTTTTTACATTTTTAAATTATTATTTTTTCTTAGAATATTATATATACATAATACCATATCATTAAATAGTCTCATACAATGTCAGAAATCGTGATATTACATTAAACACGCCGAAAATCGAACGACGATTTTAAAATGCTCATATGGGCGCGTTTCGGGTATCACACGTATTTGCGTGAGCGCCGAAATTGGAATACTTTTTTTACACGTATTCGTGTGAACGCCGGGGAAGCGGTTAACGATGAAAATTTAGAATTCCAAAAATGAAAACTTTTTTGCAACCAAAAAATCATTCGTTAACCTTTCCATTACAGTCCCAATAAAAACATCCGATCCGGTAATTGTAGTCAAAAAAACACCATCTTTGCATGAAGCGTATTGACCGTAAAGGAATGGTTAATACTGTTAAAATTTAATTAATTCTTTGCAATTGATTTATTTACAGCTATGTCTCCCAGCTGGCCTGTTGTTCAGAACCCAAAAGCATGTACTGGAGCCGCGCTTCCATTCTTTTGTAATTACCCGTGAAGACGCTAGCCGGTATTATGGATTTTCTCTCGTATTTTATGAGGAGGTTCGGAACCGAAACATTTGCAGCGCTATGCATACATTGCAGGTTAGTCTAATATTTTTTTAAGATACATTAACTGATATTTTAAAGGTTTACAAATAGTTTGGCTTATGATCAGATTTTTTGGTAATTATATAAATTTCTTCTTATATTATTTTTTATGTCATCGATGACAATTAGTATTCATTCCTTTTTTAAATCCACGTGTGCTCCAAACGTGGAGCATATGGCGTATCTCAACTACTTTTTTCCAGAACTGCTGGTTACTCATTTGTCAACCCATCTTTAGTTTGATGCAAGTAGGGATATTGATAGATGTTTATGGCTGTAAAAAAATATGATAAGTTAGATGGAAGAACGATTTAGAAATTGACTGTAATAAAAAAAAATATTATTTTTTGTCACACATACAAGATATCAATTTAAACTTGGAGATGGATGATGACTATTCTGTTGTGTAGTGATTCAAACAACAGGCTGATGAATACAATATTATTGATGACGATGACTCGGCGTGTTGATCCTATAACCTAATTACCATCAAACAATTCAAGTTTTTGTATGTATCTTAAAAAAATATATATAATTCAACCTGCTTGTGGGCGAAATTTTGGAACACTGAATTTATTCATAAAATTCAAAATTACGTTGTTGTTCAATATGGCACTCTAAATGGGGATAAGAATGCTAGCTGTCATTGACAAAAATACAATTATATTGCAAGCTGTTTTGTATCTAAGAGAATAATAAATATATAGTTGTGGCACGGCTTCTAAGTAGAAATTATGATAATTCATACAATGTAAAAAGTTTTTTGTTTTGAATACAGTTAAACTTTACATTATGCATATTAGTCTGTGGTCACATAGTTCGACCTTGTTTTTAAAGCAGATGGACATTAACAATATAGATAGCTTCATATTAAATCGTTTTGCTTGGTGCTTGAAATAATTTATTCTGTATTCACGTGATATAAACTTGAACAAATAAAATTGCTATTGATTGAGAATGTTAATTATGTTTTTATGTTGTAGTACTAAATAGAACTACACTAGGCTTAACCCTAAATCTATCGTGGACTCCCATTTACATCTCGAAGACCCCTAATTATTTTCTTCACTGACATAGACTCCCTGTAGGTCGGAATCGACCACCAGGGGTCGATATAGACCAGTGGTTCTCACATAATATTGTAAAAAAAAGCAGTCCTACGAAAATGTCAGGTGGCGCGCACCAAATTTTTGTTTTTCAATTTACTTCTGTTATTAATTGCATTGAATACTTTTCTCATTGCTAATTCCACATCTTCCATGCATTTAATAACAGTTTGATAGACACTTCTTGATGATTTCTACTGAGGGTGCTTGATAGAATTTCAATATCAAATTTGAATTGTTTGAATTTTGTACTTTTCTATGAGTTTTGTCGCTAACGACCCGGGTTTTCGCTTTCGGCATCTTCAGACATTTCTAGTGCACGGATGTACTTGAACTGACACGTAGTAAACAGTTTGTATCATTTATATACAAAAGTAGATCACTAAGTTAAATTGCTATTAAAATGTAAATTATTGAAAATTTAATGTACACAAGTTTCAATGAATTAAGTGGGTTTGTTATAAATCTAGGGTTTTATCCGATCTATTATTAATGAGTTGATTGATTTCAAGTCTTTGAATTAATATTTAATGATAGCAAGTGCTTGAATTATTAATAAATGACAATTATTTAAAAGGGTAAAACAATGGTGAATTAGGTAGCTGAAGTTGCTCGTTCAAAATTGGCAAACTGTTAAGCTGAGCTCGATTAATTTCCAAGATTTCTTGGTAAAATAATTTAAATCCGCCCCTGTTAGTATGTAACAAATCAATGCCTGAGTCAAAATTATTTAATTCAAATTTGATATCTATATTTTCTCAGCTGTTGGTGGCTGCAGCAAAAGCTTCTGGTGGCCGCACATGAGAACCACTGATATAGAAATAAATAATTCAAAATATATATTTGTTTGTGATTTTCAGAATATGCATATTACTGAGTTGTCGGGCGGTCAAACTTCACCAGGGCACCGCAAGTCGATCCAGAAAGAAGCCTGCCGATCTCTCCCTCGGTCGTTCAAGCTCTCTCCTCATATATCGGGAACCGCCGTTAGTTATTACGATATTGCCAAAGACACGTTATGCGTTGCAAAAAGCATAGCTCTCATCTGTCAAATGGCTTACGTGAGAGTCGCTCACTTATTTCTTCTCAACCTGTATAAGTAAGTAGCATACAAATATTTCCATTATTATTTTTGATTACAAAAAATGGACTTCCAGTATAATTTGAATGCATTTTTAATAATACTGTGCTTAACCCTCCCCATACTGTGCTAAAAACTTCCATGAGCTCCGGTGATATGTATTTACTACACCATATGAAAAAGTTATTTAAAAACCGGAAAAATGTGAATATTTCTAAACATTGCTTTGATTGACTATGGTTGAAGTTGAAATATAACAATTTTTGTAGTCTAAGTGTCTGAAAAGAAGAAAAAAACACCGCAATTAGCTGCCGCTCCGACGTCTTCACCCGTCGACAGTCGAATTCGTAATGACGAAATGATTGGCTAGTTCGAAGTCGATCACTTCTACGCATGCGCTTTCGCGCCGGGGCTGAACACCTGCAAGAGTACGCTCGCCCTCGCGCTTACACACGCGCATAAATTGGAATACGTTTGTGTGTATGGGTGATTCTTTGCCCGATTCTTCCACTAATTATTTATTTCCATCGCTGCAAATGAATAACCATACATAACTGTAATTTTATTTAATACTTAATAACATTACTGAGGAATACAAAAATTCTCAGATCAGTATCTATTATATTTAATAGAAATATTCTCATTATTAGAGTCGAGTTGTAGTAAATACATATCACCGTGCAGCGAAGGTTAAACATACATTTTCTTATCTATATATACTGGTGTAAAAAAGGTACACAATACATCTTCCCTTCTGTTCTAACATCCTAATTTTTTTATGGTTATAATAAATTATTAAATGTGACAAATTATTTTTAAAGCTAATCTGGGTTTTTATTGAGTGGGAATAAACGTTAATAAATATTCTCTTAACACTTTGTTAACGGGCCTTTTCAATTACCATACTAAAAACGCACAAATTTGTGCACACTGTAAACAATGGGTTAAGTTGGTTTAATTAAATTTGCATTAACCTTTCATAATAACATTGTAATTTTTTTCACTGTGTTATAATGGAGTTCTACCAAGTGAATGCTAATTCAATCAAAACATTTTTACTAAGCCACCTAATTTCATTACTGATTTAACAGGTTTTTTTGCTGTTGCTATAAATTGACATAAAATTTTATTTCTTCCTATTTCAGAAGTTTACCTCGGCAGCCAGGGCCTGGCTTATCACCGGAGTCCTACGTTTATAATATGCTTTATGAAGTGACTCTGCCACTGCCCGGACAATCAATTCGACTTTATCTCCCGCCTCCGAAACCTCACCTCCCACCGATTCCAGCTGTAAGAATATGTTACAATATTTTTCATTTTATTTATTAGGATGTATGCTCAAAGATAATAAATGTATGAAATAAACCAGTATTTTCACTGAAGTGCATGTAATTAGATTGGATGTGGCTTATTTTTCTTATGATTCAAATAAATTTATTAAAAAAACCAAAAAATGTAGTTCGTGTACATAAGATGTCTGCACGGGCCGAAATTTAAAAATTCTACCCGGCCAGAGCCCGAAAATCTCCAATCCGGCCCGACCCAAGTCCCAGGCTCATTCCTGAACATCTTACACGAACACGACTCGAGCCCGAAAGTTTTTTCAACTTTTCAACAATATTTTAATCAAAATTTAAAATAATTTAAAATCAAATTATAATATGTGTGGAATTGAGATACAATAATGGCGTATACATCCGGAATAATCCGTATATGTTTTTTTTTTGTGTACCCAGGCCAAAGCCCGACCTGGGCCTGAATTCAAATATTCCCTACCCGGGCCCAGGCCTGCAGGCTTACCCGAGCCCGTGCAGACTTCTAACAGAAATCAAGACAAAATATTTTAGAATCCTTTGATACTTATTTTTGAATTTGTTTTCGAAGAACTGTGATTATATTAAAATATAATATTATTTCGACAACGGCATGTATGTATCTTAAAAAAAACACCCACGAGGAGGCATTTTTACACCCCTTTTAAGAAATTATGTCTTTTACTCTGGCAACATTTAAAAAAACTGTATTTATTTTAAACATTAGTTGCTTATATCAATGTTATTGAATGGAGAGATCACCGTATCCGTTGAGAATTTTATCTCAGTCATGATAGTGATATTTCTGTTTTCAACAGGTGATACATAGACCTAGCCTCCCCGATGAACTGCCCTGCTTGGACTTCTCACTAAGAGAGATGTTTGTTTTACTTGGAGTGGACTGCATAGTGCAGCTATTTACATGTGTTTTATTGGAAAATCAAATTTTACTAAGATCGTCAGGTAAATAAAATTCATTGATTCTAAAAATCAAGGATAATGTGTGTCAATTTTTATTTTGATTTAGATTGACTTTCTCACGAGATTCCCGTGATTTCACTTATTAGTGTAAAATTTATAAATTATTTTATTGTTGGTCGGTTTTCATCAGTTATAATATGTAAATTTATGTCCCTGCTATTTCTAAACCGTTTAAAAAGTGTTGTTAAATACCATGTAAAAAAGTTGAGTGTAAAAATTATGTTCAAAAATCTCTTTTAGTGTGATAAATATTTTATATATGTGTTGTCTACTCACATTTACTGATATTCAGTTATTCTCTTCTCATTTTCTATCATGTCAATCAAACAAACTTTGCGACAATACAGTGCCAGCCCAAGTGACCTTGTTTCACTCGATTTCAAATGAAATGAAAAGATCTCAACATAATAATTTTCTAACAATCACATCACATTCGAAAAATGTTTTGGCATTCGGTTTTATTAAAAAAATGATATTTATTCATAAATAAACTTGTATTGGAGTTCGCGTGCCTGCACGCCGTGGCGTCTGAAAGATTAATAAAGATTATTCAAAAGTACTGTAATAGTAGAATGAACAAAAACATGTCTTTGTATTTGTGTTACAGATTACAACCGATTGATGCTGGTTGCTGAATGCATTGTAGGATTATTATTTCCGTTCAGTTGGGCTCATGTTTATGTTCCGATACTCCCGGCCCCACTGCATCATTTTTTAGATGCACCTGTACCATTCGTCATGGGTATGTGTCGAATATATCCCTTCTCTTGCATTCAATCCTTTCACAATTTTTTAAATATTTTAATCTTTTCCAATCATAGACAATGATATTTCCATGTTTGTTATTTTAATTTTATATTCTATTCATAATGGAAATGAGTCAAGTCTGCATTGTATATATTTTTTTTATTTACACTTGACTCCATTTATCAGACTGGCAGAGAAAACCAAATATTAAGGATATCATAAGAAAAATACTGAAAATCTTTATGTGGTGCTGTTATATCTTCCACTTCATTTTATTTACTTAGGGAAAAAAAAACTTGTCTCGATTTTTGCCTGTTTTGAGTTATGAATGCCAATAGATACAAAATACTTTGTTACGTTATGTGTCAAAGAAATAAATCCGAAAGCCATAGTATCGCCTTTAAAGATAATGAAAAGATATTTGTATCTGTTATAAAATGGGTAACATTGATTCCTGGTGAAACCTGTTTTTGGCTGTCCTGAAAAATAGAGAAAAACTAGTTAGGTTTATCTGTTTCTAAAGGGTTGACTTAAAAAGAGTGAATATGGAAAATATAACTGTGATTCAACTTTTAAATTGGCAGGTCTCCATTCTGAAAGCTCTGCTTCATACCTTGGCATCAGCGGATGCGGAATGAACAAGAGCTTGGTGGTGGGAACGGAGGCAGCGTTATGTTTGGTGGACATTGACAAGCCCAATATTCAGCTTCCTGAAGAGTTACCGATATTTCCGTATAGGAATGCCTTCATGGAAGAATTATCACAGCTTTTGGATAGATTTCAGGTAAAATGACTACATATTTGTAGGATTGAGAAACTTCTTTACTCTTTTTTTTTCAGTCGCAGAGTTCACTAACTATAATACCTTAATGAATTGATCTCTCAATCGATTTATGAATTTATGTTCAAACTACAGTCGCAACATAAGAAATTCCCGCACCTTCACAATTTCATTCATTTGCAAATATTTCCTTGAAATATTTACCGATTTCCATTTTTTTTTCTTCCGATTGTAAAGAAAACTAATAGCCATATTTTGAAAGACAAGCGAGATTTGAAAGCTTCAACAGTACTGAGCCAGACCTAGTCGCGTAAAAATGACGAAATTTTGGAAAAACGTAATCGCGATTAATGTCCAAATTTGAAGCAGTTTTCGGGAGAAACAAACTACAAATAGAAAAGAAGATATAATATATAAAGAGAAGAGCAGTTTGGAAGCGTTTTTGTACAACCATACTCCTTATATGAGGGTCATCCCGGTCGGCTGTAAAACCGCCCCTGCCAGTTCAAACAACCCCTCCAGAGCACCAGTATTTTTAAAAAATTCCACACAATACTTCCTACACAGTATATTCTACGCGAAATTTTTCAATTTGGTAGTTTTCTCCCGAAAACTGCTTCAAATTTGGACATTAATCGCGATTACGCTTTTCCAAAATTTCGTCATTTTTACGCGACTAGGTCTGGCTCAGTACTGTTGAAGCTTTCAAATCTCGCTTGTCTTTCAAAATATGGCTATTAGTTTTCTTTACAATCGGAAGAAAAAAAAATGGAAATCGGTAAATATTTCGAGGAAATATTTGCAAATGAATGAAATTGTGAAGGTGCGGGAATTTCTTATGTTGCGACTGTAGTTTGAACATAAATTCATAAATCGATTGAGAGATCAATTCATTAAGGTATTAGAGTTAGTGAACTCTGCGACTGAGTAACAAGCAGTTCTCCCAGAAAAAAAACATGCTGAGATAAACTCCGTGGGGAGTCTATATGCTCCACGTTGGGAGTGGACATGGATAATAAAAAATGAATCCATTTTGGGCGCAGAATGGATACATTTTTATATTTTCAAGTCTTATCAAATATTTAATGTGTAATATTTCTTTTCATTGATGCATTTGAACCTTGCAGATTACCAGACCTGAAAATGAACAAAACAAATTTCACACTCCTATAAATGGATTGTCGCAAAGACACAATTACCAGGATCCCATGACGAGTAGTTGTACCCTGCCTTCTGGTATGTCAATAGATTTTTATTACGATTTTACCGTCTTAAATTTATAAATAAAGCTTGCAAAACTTATCAAAATAATTATTGTATACTTATTCATGATTGATGATGATGTAACAAAATATTTGGCATTAATAGCAGTTATTTTAAATATTTTTTTTAAATCACTCGAGTTCAACTCGAGGCGAAAAGATATCACAAACACTCACGTCTGTGATTCTGTCTATCTTCATATTGATTTTGCCACAAGACCACCAAGGCTGGCGTATGTCACAATGACTTTATATAGAATATTAACATTTTGGGAGCCTTTAAACAGTTACTTTGTGACTCAATGTCATGTCTTAAATACAGTAGACAAAAGTTCAATCGGAAAATATGAAATCAACCATAGAGAACAACACAATATAATATCATTAAATATATATTTAGTTCTACCTACATGATCATAAATCTTTATTATTCCTACAGCCTACAGGATTTATGGTATCAATTTAGTGCAAATAACTGCTTTATTAAGGGATATTTTTCATTTTTAAAAAGAAATTTGTTTAACAATACTGGGAATAGATAATAGACAATAGAGAATAATTGGCTATACAACTCAAAGGGTCTAATTAAAATTATACCTTTTATCATGAGGTAAAATTTTTACTGGATTATTTTTGAAAAATCTTTGTGTCAGAATTGGTTTGAACCTTGGAATAAGAGTTAATTCTCATTTCAGTGACTAAAAAATAAGATTCCTTTTATTGAAATGATTCTAATTTAGATGTGACACAAATACTAATTAATTATTAATTCTGCACTGTAATATGAAAATTTGTGTTTCTTGGTAAAAGTGAACAACTGTTCAAACCAATTTTTGTACAAGGAACTCCAGTCGCATGTTTTATTATGCGTGGTGATGGATAACACTTATTTCATTTCATAGCAATGCTCAGAAATACTATAATGATTGGGAATCGCTGCTATTGGCCGTTCATAAAGATACATTTTTTATTGATCCAGTACATTTAATTTCTCTCATTTCTCAATTTATTTTAGCTCACAAAAAAAAACTTTTTAGGTGTTAACCCTTTTACGACCAAACCTTTTTGAAAGGATCAGCCAAAATAACCAATCAGTTTTTATATGTTTTGCCAAAACGAATACAGATTGGAGATCTCAATTGTTTTATATGTAATTTTTATTCCTAAAATTTGTTACATAGCAAATACAACCTGAAAACCTGGGGTCAATTACATAACAAACAACAAAAATATCATGCCTAGCAAAAATCACCAATAGAAATTTTTTGTATGATATATGAAGAATGGCAATATATTTATAAAAGAAATCACAACTGTGAGGCTATACCACTCAAACGGTTTTTAACCTCTTCCCTGCTGAGTCATTTTACGAATATTTCAACAACTAAGATTTCAAAAATTAATTCATCAGTGTTAAATGCACTTATGGTGGTTATCACACCAAATATATAAAAAACTTCACCTGATAATGTTTACACTGTTAACTCTATTTATTTTTGAATATCAATTTGCGACACACTGTAATCAGGTGTCTCAACGTATGAAACGTTAGCAGTCAACGGGCTAAGTGTCTATCACAGTATGGACTTCTAGCAACTACCTATCCATCGAGAGTCAATAATTAAACACGGCAATTCAATCACACGATTTCTTTAACCACGATTTGAAAAATCACTTACATAGTATTGTCCAGAGTGTCTGTTATGTATATGTATAGCTTTATGGTGAGCGTTTGGTCATGGGTTGCTTCTGTACCGTCTCTTGAATGTGCCATGTCCATGCGATAGGTGTCGGGGCAAGGCGGAAACACTCGTACAACGACATCCTCGATTGGGATGAAATAAAGCCGCTGAGCAGCTCGCCGCCGTCTTCTCCCACTCACCACGCCTTCTACCACCACACCTCTCACTCGCACGCCAATAGGATCACTCCACCGCGCTCTGATGCACTTCAGCGTATTGTTGATATCGTGAGGCGCACTGGTATGTTGTTACATCACAAATCAGTATGCGAATAAACAATTTATTTTTATTCTTTGTGTATAGTACGCATAAATGTTTGCACCGATATATTGGCTCTGCAAAGCTCAGGACAACTATAGAACTGTGCTCAGGGGCTGAGAGGGTAAAATAAAAATTCTAAATAAAAAAAAAATCTTCCTGTAAATTTACAATCATTGTCCTTTTGACAATCCATTGTTGATGTATATCTAAGAATGCTATATCTGAACGTTAAATTTGAACAAGATACCATTACTCAGATAATGTGTAAAACTGTAAATCATAAGAAAGAATGCAAATTTGCATTGCTTAAAATTAGTTAAATTTTTTTTTATTTTTTAATTAAAAAAAATATATTTGGCATTACAGCTTACGCCAATGCGCCAAATATTTTTAATTGTGAAAGTCATACGAGATTAACTCAATGATAAATAATGAATCAGTCGTGTACAAATCAACGATAAATAACATACACCCAGCCCAAGATCAATTCAATTGTAAAAAATCTGACCTTACCGGGAATTGAACCCGGCCCCCCTGATCGCTAGGACAAAGCTCTTGCCACTAGACCACAGGGATCGACAAAAAAATGTATTATGGTCAATGTCCCCTCTAGGCCGAGAGGTTAGCTGCGTGAGAAATTTTAATGCTGAGCAGGCCAATCCAACAAATGTGTGGCATAATTTCAATCTTTTTAAGCAAAAATCAATATGGTATATTTGGTATAAAAATATTTTTTCTTGTTTCGCTTTACATAATTGAAATTTAGAAAAAATAAGCAGTAAAAACTGACTAATCAGTAGAAAAGCGGCTAGTTTACTACTAGTCCTGACCTAACTTTACTTTAGCTACAGTATGCGCCATTTGATTCTACGCACCCCGATGTTTTGTAATGTTTTGCGTTTTTTTCTTAGAATCCGTTATTTTTTTCGGGTAAGTTTTTTAAGGGATATTCGGGATACTATTGGTTATAGTTCGACACAATTTTACGACCAGAAAGCAGGTCAGTTGTTCGCTAGCCGTGATCGTGTGAAGTTTGTCAAATAAACATGTCGAGTGAAAAGCGTATGTCGATTGCGATCAAGTCGAAAGTATTGACTTTGGTGGAGGAGAATATTTCCATGCGTGAAATATCTCGTCGAGTGGGGTTCAGTGAGGGTGCGATACGTTGTTTCATGAAAAAATATCGAGAAACAATGGTGATAGAGAGACTTCAAGGGGGTGGTAGGGCGCGAGTAACGACTCAGCGAGTCGACCGCACAATAAAAAATATTGTGCTAGAAAATCGTTTTAAATCGGCTCCAGAAATAAAGTCAGAGATCGAATCTTCGTTGTCAACCGATATTTCGTTGCGGACCACGCAGAGGAGGATCACGGAGCTGGGTTTTAAGGCCCGAATTAGTGCGGGAAAACCGTTACTTACGGAGAAAATGAAAAAAAAACGTCTCGAGTGGGCCCAATGTCATCGAAATTGGACCGAAAATGAATGGAAAAAGAGTTATTTTCTCCGATGAAAGTAAATTTAATTTGTTTGGATCGGACGGTCGGCAGATTGTGCGACGGCGAATTGGGGAACGATTTCATCCGAAATGCATACGTCGCACGGTGAAGCATTCCCCGTATGTTATGATATGGGGATGCATGACATTTTATGGGCTAGGGCCGCTAAACTTCATTAATGGCATAATGAACGGGAAAAAATACAAAAAAGTTGTTAAAAAGTTTGTCTTGCCAACTATCGAGGACCTAACACAATATCACCCGGATCCGATTTACCAGGACGATTCAGCCCCCTGCCATCGATCCCGCTATGTGAGTAACCCTTTGGTTTTTTTAAGGTTTTTTCGTTCTAATTTTCACCATTCGACGTAAAATATTGTCCTCTATTACAGGTTAACGAAGCTAAGGAGCGTTGGGGAATAACGTCCTTGGATTGGCCAGGCAACAGTCCCGATCTGAATCCGATAGAGCACCTGTGGGCCATAATTAAACAAAAATTGCGAAATAAAAAGGCAACGAATTTACTAGAACTTAAAAAAAATATAGCGGAAGTATGGGAGAATGAAATCACCGAAGAAATTTTAAAAAATTTGTATGCGTCTCTTCCCAGAAGGATGTTGGCGGTAATTGAGGCCAAAGGAGATGTAACAAAATATTAAAAAAAAATGCGCAGCCATAAAATTGTTTTATTTCATTTAAAATGTTACTTGACATCTAATCTTTCCTTCTAACACAAAAAAAAGGTTCGGTGAATTGTTTACCCGCCATAAATCAACCCCAAACACAACGGTCGTGTTGGCCGTAATCCCCTAGAAATCCATTTTCTGAGAACTTGTTGATAAAAACAGGACTTCTATTGCAAGATATTATTTAAAATGATGTATTATGTAGTATTCTAATAGATGTATTAATTACTTTTGTGAATATGTGTGTGAATTAAATTTAAATCGCAAAATTCTATGATTTTCGAGGTGCGTAGAATCAAATGGCGCATACTGTATACACTCATTGAACTTTAAAGAGGTTGAATGACTGAATACAAAGCAGTTTTTGTAAAAAGAGATATATGCTGAGTTACCTCCATTTGGAAGCACTAGGCCCACAGCTGAGAGGGAACATTGATTATGGGATATCAGGATGTGGAGCATCATATCTTATTGTGTCCGAGAACCAGAAGGCTAGGAATCATTAAAATAACATTGCTTATTTGGTAACGGATTGCATATGCATAAAATATTGGGGCTTTTGCTTTAAAACAAAATTTGAAGTTAACAGAAGCATTACATACAGTGCATTGATTTTTTTCATTGTTGGATGCAAACAGGCGTCAACATCGATGATCTGGATTCTGAGGCGGTGATGCCGACGGCGAGGAGGAAGCAGTTGACGGACGAGGAGCAGTATCAGGAGGATCTCAGATTTAACAACGCCGTCAGAGAAACATTCCTCAACCGATTCGTCCATATGTTTAGCGCTTACGAGCATTTTGTTATTCTGCCCGATCAGGTCAGTCATTTTAAACTTTTATTTTGCATGTCACGTCTTTGCTCTTGTAGCAATAAATTCAGTCACAGATAAAAAACCTTGCACTGCTGATTATAGTAAAATTTGAAGAGCATTCCGCTGTAGCTGTGTTAACACTCTATGCACAAAAAAAAAACTTTTTATGTAGTCTGATTATGTAGTGGATGGTTATAGGTACATTTTTATTTATTACACATGAACAAGAAAGTTATTTTAATACGTATTGAACCATCTTCATATCCTCTTCTCCAATTGATATGTCTTTGCCACGTAATGTAACATATTATTTTGTATCTAGCGGCATTCATAACTAAAAACCGGCAAAAATCGAAATATTTTTCTTTTAGCCTAGTACTTGTAATAATTTATTGTCCATTTTCAATCCTTGGCTGAATTTCTTTCAATGAGACTTTTGTGAGCAAGCCGCATGAATCAATTTAAATTTTGTTGCCATTAATGTCTCCATACATTGTATAGGTATTTATTATATACATCAGGCAAAGTTGGTCTACTGGTGTACTGATGCACACATCTCTGATTCCTCTTTTATTTCAATAATAATAAATTCAATTTATTTTGTCGGGTCGATCGCTGCCAAAAATTTCAAAAAGAGTTTCCCGTTGTGGTAAAAGTTTGGCCATCCCTAATATACATAAATGGGCATATACAGAGAATAACATATTTATTTCTGTTATACAGTAACAGTCCGTTAATTCGAAATTCAAGGGACCGGATTTCCCAAAAAAAATCGAATTACGAATTACGGTATCAGTATGAAAAATTGAATTTTCGCGGCAATTGTCGACGGCTTGGAACATCGCGGCCATTTTTTCGATTTTTTATGGACCAAATAAATTCAAATTACGCAATCACTAAAAAAAGGAATTTTCGCAGCAATTGTCGACGGCTTGGAACATCGCGCCCTTTTTTTCGATTTTTTATGGACAGGCATTTCATTTGAATAAAAAACACTTAACATATTTGATTTTTAGTCACTTATATTTAAGGTATTCGCGCGTAAAATAGAATGACGTTTAGGTATATACTTATAAAAATGTACCATTGTAGTGAAGTTAGGTACATACTAATATATAGTTGTCTCGTTTGCACCAATGTTATAAATGCTCGAATTCGATTTTGACATACGATACTTCACTTTATATAGATGTCTCACTTACATAATGGTTTACATAAGCTTTACTCTTCAAAACAATGTGTCGACTAACTTTTAACCTAACAAACTCACGAAATTGTCGAAACTGTAAAAATTTCGAATTACAAGAAATCGTATGCACATTTTGACGAAAAACATTACGAATTACGAATTAAGCGATATTTCGAATTAACGGTAGATTTTACTATGAAAAGTCAATATTGGGACGAGCAAATTATGAAAATTTCGAATTACGAATTATCGTTGTTCGAATTAACAGACTTTTACTGTACGCGCTTATAATAGGTGAAGATAAATGTTTGAAAAATTCAATTGCAAGGGAACGACAGTTCAAAGTTTAGTGCATATTATAATTTCTGATATAAACTGTCCGCTTGATTCACCAGGACAAAGAATCGTGGCTGTCGGCGAGAGATTCGATGCAAAACTTCGACAAGGCGGCGTTTCTGTCTGACCAACCGGAGCACCATCGCCCCTTCCTCTCCAGATTCTTGGAGAGCCAAATGTTCGCCACGTTTGTCGATAACAAAATCATGTCGTCGCTGGGCGACACCGATTTCAGTCTAGATTTGTTCGATAACAGAATCAAAATACTCAGGTGAGTTTTCAAGTTTTAAATTTATCATTCGCACGGAGCTGTGATTTATCACAGTCCATTATTTTGGTGGTCGGTTGCAAATCGAATTGGTATACTTAGCCTTCACATAATCACTGTATGAGACATTTTTTCCTTATATATACTGCAGAATCAAGTTTTGATTTTTAGTTTAACAAAGATCTGCACATATTTATTTAAATTGAAGTGCACTTGATGTTGGCACTCCAATACAATGTTATTCGATGTAAAAATTACCTTTTTTGTATAGAAAGTACTAACGAAGAGAAATGTGATAATATAGATATCTCATTAAAGACCTATTTTTCAGACAGGATGAAAAAATTGGAAAATCACCAGTAACAGGTTTTTCAGGAAATTAAATAACTGATTGTTCACTGTCAATACTTTGTGGAATGGCATTATAATAAAAATAATAACACGTTAAGTAATTATTCCACATAAAATTTATTGAATCAGGACCGGTTTCGCTCATGGCGAACATTATCAACTGATACTCATGCTCGCCACGAGCTAAACTTAATGTGGAATAAGTACTAAAAATGTGTTATTACTTTTACTAACAGTGATTGTATTGGTTAATTACTTAAGATTTGACTTTAAAATTGAATTAAATGTGTGGGTCATCTTAACCCATTGTTTACGGTGTGCGTAATTACCATAGTAATTAAAAAGCCCCGTAAACAATTTGTTAAATAGTTTTTTTTTGGTACATGCACACACGCACATGCAATGCTCGGAAAAGGGTCAAGAATGTGATAATGATCTTACTGGTAAAACAACTTCCCGCCGCTGTGTATTAGTCGAATAAGTGCTGTGTTCTATGTTTTTTCATTTGCAAAGCTGTACGCCGCTATGTAGGACGCTTTTGCCTCCATCACAAGCTGTGTGAAAACTTTCCTAGACATTGGGTTTGAACGGGGACTCTTTTATTTTTAACAGAAGGCGCTACGGCGGTGACTCGCTGCCAGTGCGATCCGCATGCTACGAGCCTTGCTTAACTCTGCACGGGTCGACGGCGAAGGGCGACGCTAAAGCCGAGCCCGACGAGAAAGCGATACCTCAAGAAGTTTTACCGCACAGGGGCGCTTATTACAGAGCTTTTCCGTTACTTGACGCCAAACTCATGGAGCAACCGCCGCCCGCCCCTTCCGGAGAGAGGTGCTAATATGCTAATATAATTATTCCGCTTACGATACGTGTGTAGTCTTAATTGTTTTCACGGTGACGCTTTGTTGTATGTTCCGTTGCAGAGCTTCATTTGTTCCATTTGAATGGGAAGTGCATATTAATATTAATCACTTTTAAGGTGTTCACTGTCAATACTTGTTGGAATGGCATTATAATAAAAATAAAAAAAACATTTTTAGTACTTATTCCACATAAATTTTATTGGATCAGGACGGATTTCGCTCATGGCGAGCATTGTCAACTGATAAGAAATACAACGAAACAGTGATATTTATACAAAAGTTAAGTAAGAATTACAAGGTACAAACAATTGGTATTAAAACTAAGCAAATAAATTGAAGCAAAATGGACTATAATTAAAATGTTGAAGACCTCTTAGCAATGCAAGCTATTACATCAAAAATTATCATTAGCAAAGTAAAAGCCAATCTTATCAATCAGTTAGACAATGCTCGCCATGAGCGAAACCTGTCCTGATCCAATAAAATTTATGTGGAATAAGTACTAAAAAATGTTTTATTATTTTTATTATATTAATATTACTCGATGGCTGACTGTATTGTTATAAAAGGGCAACACTGAAAGCGCTCTATTTGGCATGTCACAAACGTATCCTACCTGCCATTCTTCGTCTGAATTCAAATATTCCACTCGGTGTCGTACTTTACTCCTAAAAGCATTTTTGCTTTCAGATGTCGAATATTATTGCCAACATGGCTTTTCCCAACAATTGACACTGAGTTTTTACATTTGAAATTTATTTGAAAGATGACTTCTATGATACAATACGCAATGTCTACCTCTTTGTGATTCCCGTGGGAACAGCATGAATCGTATTTATATTAAATTAATCCTTTATTGAATATTAAAAATACTCTGTTTATATTGTTTTGTTTAACCTCTTTACATCACAAGTGCAAAGAATACTTGATCAAGAGAAAACAATTTCCGATGCATCAGCTTCTTTGGTGATTTCATATCATTTGTATTTTATCAAATTTTAAATCAAAGTTCGCTGCCCAATACCGTATATTTCTGTTTTTAAACTAAAAATATTTGTAAATAAATTCTCTATTTTGAATGGCTTTATTAACTGCTAGCACCATGCTTATAATGCAAAAACAAAAGATGATTAATATAAGCCATTAAAATTACCACAATACCATGTGATTCATAATTTGTTTTATCGGTGTTAGGTGCTTTGTATAAAAACCAGGGCTGTAGAGTCGCACTTAAAAAAATTTTTTTTTCCTAATTTCCCTATTTATGTGTATTCAATTAGATATCAACCAACCAATGCGGGCAATAGCCAAATTTTACATATATGCAAAAATAAAAAGTACAAACTTTTAAAAATTTCCGGCTCCGAGTACGACCCCGGCCGAAAGACCCCGACTCCAGAGCCCTGATAAAAACGCAGTAAAAGCATAATAGCAGATGATGTAATAGGGTTTAATCAAAGCAAAATACTAAAAAAATATGCTCCTTTATTTGCAATATTATTTATATGCATGTTGTTATGATCGAACAGTAGTATATTGTATTTGAATGCCGCCGAAGCAATACTAGCTATAAAGTATTTTATTTGAAATGTGTCTATGATCTGTTTTTCTCAATGATATTTTCTGAATCTCTTGAGCGATGTAACGAATTTATAATTTTTTAGGCAACCCTCCTTTTCGTGTGCTGTATCTCGCTATGGATTTTACCTATTCGCTCCCTAATTCTATTCATCAGTGTCATATTAGATGTTCTGATAATAGTTTTGTAACCTCAAACAGCTATTAATATAGCGTATGTAGAATTGTTAAGTTAGGATGAATTTCTCTATTATTCTGAAAGATATATAATAAATGGTCATTTGGGATAGTTAGTCTCAATCAACTCCCATAGAAATTGTCAGTAAATCATTGAATTCTGTAATGAAATATAAAACTCCTTCTTCTTCAGTGAAGACGGTCATTTTATCATTTCGACAGATATAGCCAGATCTCTGTAGTTGAGCCTAAATACATATCAGTTTAAGTATCAGTAAATGGAGGCAGAACTGACTGTTTCAATAATTCATTTCATACATGGAAACAAATTATTGTATGTAGCAAAAGGTGATAGCCAACTGTCAAATACTAATTGTCTACTAAATACAATCACTTACTGTGACTTACAATAATGGAGTATCGTAGAATATATACTGGACTCTTTTCTTGTTATTTACTATTCTGATAAGTCATTAGGACCTAAAAATATAGCTAAAAAGGCAACATTTGGGGTTGTGAAATATACTAAGCATGTATTTAGGACACTATATTATTATACATTGACCAGTATCGTTTGTGAATGTATTGTGCATGATGGACCATATTACCTTGGACTCTAGATCTATGACAGAACTATAAATGATAGATCAAGGGTCCACTGTAAATGTGTCATATAATTTGACAATTTTTTTATAATCTGGTTGAAAATTATGATTGTTGACATATGTTGATGTTTCTTTGTCTCTACATCTAAAAGCACACTAAATTTTAAATTGAGCATGAATGGGGTTACTGTATGACTCAGATCAGATTCCCTTAACAATACAAATTATGTTTAGTAGATTTTAATAGCTAAAAGTTTTTAACTTTTGAACATGTAGCATTAATGTTTCGCCACTCACAGTGGTAAAAAAAAATCATTCTTGGTATAGTGGCGAACACGTCCTGTTAAGATTTAGTAGCAAACGCCAGAAATGGAGGATAACATAGTAATTAGTATCATAGTGGCATTTTATTAGACAACATGGTTTTAGATTAATGAAAAATGGACCTAAACAATGGTTTTGTAAGCATGTCAACGGGAATTTTACATGCTTTAAAATATAGTTTTGAAAGATTAATGTAATTATCTGATCTCTGCTTTAATATAAAAAAAATGGCTCACTTTTATAAAGACCATTTAATAATTAAATTGACCACCTTAAAAACCTCACAAAATAAATTATACCTAAATAATAGAGCATTCCCCTGCTTATAAATATACTAACAAATGCTTTTGACTACACTTACTAATATTTAGAATAATATATCACCCTATTGTTCCAGAATTCATTGTCATTATTTCAATATACGCCTGTGTTTTTACACAATATTTTTAATGGTCGTTAATAAGACTCGACACGCGCCAATCACTGAACACAGATGGCGATAGTGCATGTTCGAATAAAGATGAACCCATATACCGTGCTATAGAAGGTTTACTTTATTGTGAACATTAAACATTCATTTTGTAACAGTGAGAGGAAAAATAGAAATGACCGACAAAATTTTATTTTATTTCATAGATTGATTATTAGAAATGTGATTACAGTAAAAGTCCGTTAATTCGAACAACGATAATTCGTAATTCGAAATTTTCATAATTTGTTCGTCCCAATATTGACTTTTCATAGTAAAATGTACCAATAATTTGAAATATCGCTTAATTCGTAATGTTTTTCGCCAAAATGTACATACGATTTCTTGTAATTCGAAATTTTGACAGTTCAACAATTTCGAAATTTTGATAATTTCGTGAGTTTGTTAGGTTAAAAGTTAGTCAACACATTGTTTTGAAGAGTAAAGCTTATGTAACCATTAGTGTAAGTGAGACATCTATATTAAGTGAAGTATCGTATGTCAAAATCGAATTCGAGCATTTATAACATTGGTGCAAGCGAGACTTCAAATATTAGTATGTACCTAACTTCACTACAATGGTACATTTTTATAAGTACCTACCTAAACGTCATTCTATTTTACGCGCGAATACCTTAAATATAAGTGACTAAAAATCAAATATGTTAAGTGTTTTTTATTCAAATGAAATGCCTGTCCATAAAAAAATCGAAAAAATGGCCGCGAAAATTCATTTTTTTAGTGTTCGCGTAATTCGTATCTCTATTTTTTTGGTCTAAAAATCGAAAAAATTGCCGCGATGTTCCAGTCTGTCTACAATTGCCTCGAAAATTCATTACTTTTAGTGACTGCGTAAATCGTAATTCGATTTTTTTGATCCATAAAAAAATCGAAAAAATGGCCGCGATGCTTAAAGCCGTCGACAATTCCCGCGAAAATTTCTTTTTTTTAGTGATTGCGTAATTTGAATTTATTTGTTCCATAAAAATCGAAAAAATGGCCGCGATGTTCCAAGCCGTCGATAATTGCCTCGAAAATTCAATTTTTCATACTGATCCCGTAATTCGTAATTCGAATTTTTTTGGGAAATCTGTTCCCTTGAATTTCGAATTAACGGACTTTTACTGTATTCCTTTTCTTTCTCTTATCCACAATTACTCATAGCTTAATCTTGTTCTTTGCCCCTTTAATAATATTAAATCAATTTATTGTGACGTTAAAAACAGAATGGATGTTGTTCCCACCAATTTATCATTGTAGCAAACATGCAAGAGATTAATATGGAGAGAATTTATCATTCATTCATCATTTCAATATTATATCTTATTGTCCTCAGTCTGGCAACAATTGTAATTTTTTGAGTTCTTTTTTCAAATGGTATTGTGTGAAGACTAGGGATTCCGAATATTCAAATTTAAATAAGTATAACACATTTTTTTTGTACTACTTCTACCTATGTTTCAACGAAATTTTAACAAAATTTCAACAGTTTAAATAAAAACTAGTTCTTTATTAAAAAAAAAACTAAAATCTTTTGTTGCCAGAATGACCATAGTAAATTATCTTTATTAAAACATAAAAATAAATATAAACCGATATTACTTTTACCCATTTTAACATTGGTACTCGTTTGTTAAAAAATAATCAATTATCAACATGTTACACAATTAAATAGTTTATATTTATCAGTGAAATCCCTTTGTAGAAATTGCAATGTGGTCCAAGAGATTAGATAACTAGTTTTCTATAACACGTTTCCTCATTTACCATTTGACTGCCACGGTCAACATATGACGCAAATATATTCACTTACCCATTTCACCGCAGTTCACCTAGCGGAGTATGTCATATTTGGGCGTCGTTTTCCGGTCAGTCAGGAGGTTAAATGCATGTTCCGTTAAAATGAGCTGGTAAATTGTTAATTTTATTACATATTAAATATACTAAATTATTATCAAAATAAAATAATTAATATTCTAAAATAGCTTTTTTTATTTTTAGCTTCCTCATTGAATCCAATTTATTATTTACGATGCATATTTCATTTGGTTTAGTTTGTATGAAAATATTGCATTCAATTTGGAATAGATGCTAGTGTAAATGTTGAAGATGCTACATTTATCAGAGACACCCAAAGTATTTGATCATTTTAAGGTTGACTTAATTCAAATTTCAATTAAACTTTGCTTTAATGTCCCAAAAAAAAACATCCGCTCCGGTGTGTAATCACTACGCTTGATTATGCAAAGATGGTGTTTTTATGTGGATTTATTAGAAATATTGGTTGAATTGTCATTAATTTGGTAGAACTCTATTATAGCATAGTGAAAAAATAGCTATCAACCATATATAATATAAATTCTGTAGGACTTAAAATATGTTGCTATTTTTTTACCGTGTGATTTATTAGATTTATAAAAATGCCATATTTGCATGAAGCGTAGTGACTACACATCACCGGATCGAATGTGTTTTTTTGGGACCGTAAAGGGAAGGTTAAACAATTGTAATTCATAAAATTTTGATAAAACTGTTAATTATGAAAGTAATATATGAGGCTGGTACATTTATGCACATTTATGTATGCATGATTATTCTATGTTTGCTTTGCTTTTCATTATAATAGATACAAAAGTTTTGTCATCTTAGTACTGAATCAGTCAATGTATTTAAAATGTGCATTTCATTATTTGTTATTCAGTGGCAACCCTATCTTAATAGAAGCATGTGTCAATCTCCTTGTGTGTGGTTTGTTATGTTGCTTTCGCTTTCAAATATTAAACATAGGTGGCGCAAATGTCACCCATTTCATTGCGTTTTTATAGGTACAGTCAGGCCCTGTAAGGTAAGAAGAGGGCAGAAAGAGCAGCTCCCCTAGCTATCATAAATTTAGGGGCCTATATTTAAACCAAATAAAAGCTTGTTGCAGTGCATGAAATATTATTGCAATACATATAAACAACTTAAATATTTAGAATCATCGTTGTTTTATAGATGTAGATTTACACGTGTTGAAATTAAAAAATCAGGAGGTAGTTTTCAAATTTGGTCAAAATCCATTTGTTGACAAACTGAGAAAGTGAGATATTTTCATTTCTTTTTCCTCATAAGTTTGTGTTTACCAGCAATATTTTTAAAATATGTTTTAAACTAAAGAATTACAGATAATGTGTAACATTGTAAACTTTTACATATTAATAAAAAAGGTCTCAAAAGTTTAATCTAAAATTGGCAGTAAATAAAATAATTTTGGAATTGACCAGTTTTTAAAATTACCTCCTGATTATATTCTAAACTTTTTTACTGACAAAATATCACACTTAAGTTTGAGGGGTTTCTTCAAAAACATTGCTTTGACTGAGCCTCACATTTTCTATTTAAGACCCTGAATAAAATATGTGACTGATTAAATCTGGAGTAAGTATAGCGGGGTCTGACGCTTGTTTTTTTGAAAATTGTTTTTTAATTTTTAGCACAATAGAAAACACAACTTGTATTGTCTATTTGTACTATACTTTTGTTCAATTATTACTTTATAGAATATGTTACACAAATGACCTCAATGTATTTGTATCATGTCAGATCAACATTTATGAGTGAAAGAAAGAACAAAAGAAATAAAATAGTTTGATTTTTTCATACGCAAATCATTTATCCAAAAAAGCATCCTTCATGAAAATATTCAAAATGCTGATATACCACAAACGAATTCGCTTCTGAGATGACATGTTGAAACATAGTAAATATAAGGAAATAGTGAATCTTGTCTCGACGAAATATGCACATATCTAACAATTAGCCAAATACTTTTTTTTATAAAAGAATATAAATCATTGTTATTTAACAATTTTAGATAATCACAGATGTAACGATATATAATTACATTGTTTATTAATTAATACACACTTAGTAAAGTACTTAAAAGATTTCAAGCCGGTGTATGGTGTCTTAGGTATGCCCGGTGGATCTGTCCTCCCAGCTCACATAAAAAGTGATGGAGATGAGTAGGATATAGAGACAAGCCAGAGCTTGCCCTTGCATTCTGCTTAGCAAATAAAAATGAGGTTATGTAAAAACGAAGGAGGAATTCACTACATGCTGCTATGATAAAAAATCTATAAACCAAAGGGTTTATCAATGACAAAAATAGTACAATAAGATTTACAGGAAAATTCATCTTTTCAACTGAAAACAAATAAGGAATCAATAGCTTCTGTTTAACTAGATTTTTTTATCACTAGTACTCCCAACTAGGGTTTCCAATCCCGGGGTCCTGAACATTTTCATTACCTGATGAGCCATGAGATTAGAAAACATAATCCCAAATTTTCTGGATTGTTTTATTTATCAAGCAAAAACGAATTATTGTCAACAAAATCGTAACACTTCGTGTAGTTGCATGTGTCATCTTTAGACTACCGAATGCACGAGGAAAATACATTATTTACTGCGTTATCTATTGATGACAGCATCGAATATAAAAAATCATTGTAATGATATAAATTGAGAGGATGAAAAATATCAAGTGACCAAACTAGAATTGATTTATCTCTCAATAATATATGGCCACAGGGTTACCAAAAAATAACCTTTTTTGCAACATACAATAAAAATAATTTGACTACCAAAAATCATTGATTGATATGTCTAGTTTCAATATATGAAAATGGTAATAGATAATAGATGAAAAGATACTTGAATGAGAACAAACACATTTTGGAAAATGTATTTTAAAATATGATATAATTTTTATTATTTTACTAGTAGTTTGAGAAAAAATCACCATATATCTTCACACAGAAGGCAATTTTACCTAAATCACCTTAATTTAAACTAATTTACATTTTGCTCGATTCATGGTTTTTTATTGCAGAATAAAAAAAAAATTGATGATTATTTTTTGATCTGTCAAATAATTTGTTTACAGAACAAATAGTTTACGAAGAGTTAAAACTGGAAGCTTGAAATGGCAAGCGAAAGAAATCTCTCTAGAGAATGTGAACACCGATATTGGACGAAAGCTATCAACTGAATCTACTCCGGCTGCCATCGCTCAGAACAACAAAACTTTTGTTGAAAAATTGCTAAAGGTAAATCCCAAATACATATTGATGGTATGTTTTTCACCCTGTCGTCCCTTCCTTCAGGAAAAAACAGTCTCATAAAGTGGATATTTCTACCATTCGTTGTAATATTATTCACTACTGAAAACTCCATTGGCATAAATCCATTCACTAAAAATCGAAAATAAACTGAGACAAAATTCATAGTATAAATCAATTTTCTGCCATGTTGATGATTTGCCCCATATCTCTATTTAATGATACACTGCTGTACTATCACTATTGTAGTTTAGGGATCTACGATATATTAACAATGGCGGTTAGTGTAAGTCTTAATAAGTAGTACAAAGGTAGTAAAGAATACTACAAAAAGAACTGTGTATTATTTTTATAAATACAATGGCTTTCCACCAAGAATTGGTAGCTTACACCTTATAAGTGATTATTTTCATTATGTTTTATTTAAATATTTCCGATTTTTGCATACTATATGTAGACATCATTATTTTTTTATCAGGATTGTAAAAGTAAAACGAAAAAAATGCTGCTGGAAAAGATGGGATCTGAAGCCGTAGACCTGGGGCTCGGGGTTGAGGTATCTATTGTTGGAATTGAAGAGAATACCATGATAGCTTCGCTGTGTGATCTTTTGGAAAGAATATGGTCACACGGATTGCAGCATAAATATGGAAAGTCAGCATTGTGGATGCATCTCACTAATTTCCAAGAGTTGGAACAGTGCAATGACACTTCAAAGCCCATCGATCCAAATTTGTTAACTCCAGGTAAAGCTCCATATTTCAGAATTAAATATCACTGCTCAGCACGCTTAATTTATTAATCCAATTCATAACCAACCCGTTTTTTGTTTGCGACTTGGCAACATTGCGGCAAAACAGACTTAACCAAAAAGAACGATTTCATAGCCAATAATTTATTTGCGTCGATTGAATATAGAACAATTGGTAATCATCAAGACTAAGTGTATAAAGTGATTGACTGATAATTTGACAGATATTCCATCATGGCCGCTGCGCCAGTGTTTGATTCAAAACGAATTTCTAAGCAGGAATTCTGCCAAATACAACTAATCTTAATATAAAATAACTTTGATTATTCCACGTATTGTGTAACTAACTGTGACACGTGTTTCGCCTCTTTCAGAGGCATCTTCAGACTTACTAACGCAAAGTTTGCTTAAGTAATGAGTAATGCCTCTGAAAGAGGCGAAACACGTGTCACAGTTAGTTACACAATACGTGGAATAATCAAAGTTATTTTAAATTTTATATTAAAATGAACTTCCACAAAGTTACCGCCGAAACCATCGAAAATACAACTAATCTTACCTAACCTATCTAAAGTAATATATTAAAGTATGTTATATAGTATGGCACAGCGCCCATGTTGGATTATCTTTCAAATTATCAGTCAATCACTTTATGCACCTAGTCTTGATGCTTACCGATTAATTACTTAATCTTTAACCCTTTGGATCCCAGAACATTTTTCACCTGAACAATGACGAAGTCATTTATCCTGAAATTTTATTTTGTAACTAACCTAACCTAACCAATACTATAAATATGAATTTCTTTTCACGCTGACAGCTCTGGCCTGGTGTGTCCTAAGGAAGCGTTTGGATTGTATGTTCATTCGTAAACTTGTTATATTCTGTTGTGTGTGTAATTTTTTGAAATGTGTTCTTATGGCGGAGAGGGTTCAGAAGAAATTTTTGAGAATTCTCTATTTGAGGACATATGGGTACTACCCATGGCTTTATCCAACAGACTTTCTCTTAGGGATGCTCACTTTCAATAGTTTGAATGCTCGAAGAGAAATGTACTTGGCATTATATTTCTTTCGGCTTATCCGAGGCCAAAATGAGAATTCCACCATTCTTGAAAATGTTAAATTGAATGTTCCTGATAATTTTTTGAGGAATCGTGAGCATGAGTTGTTTGTTCTTCCAAGGGGTAGAACCAGTCTGCCAATGGGAATGCCTCTGGGAAGAGCTTAACAATTTTAAACGGCATTGCTTCGGATGTGGACATATTTCATATTGACGTGAGTGAGTTCAGACGAATACTATATTTTATGAATAAAAGTTGATTTTGTCAGAACTCACTCGGTTGACATCTTTGAAAATTTCTAATATGATTTTATAAAATTTTTTCTCTCTGTTTTTATGACTACAATGTTTTCATCTTGTTTTTAATTAATTAGTGATTAATATTATGTATTTACATGTATGTATATATATAAATACACGTATTTATATTTGTCAAATACATGGCGCATTGGCATCAGCTGTAATGCCATTTTCTTAAATAAATAAATTATTTCGTAAATAATAAAAAAAACAAAAACTATACTTTTTGCTTTATTCCTTTATGCCGGGTCGCACAGCAATATATGTCAGCGGAAGTGTCTTGGCAAACATTGATGTATTTTTTTTGGGTCTGCATGATGTAGTTTGGGGTTGCTATATATTCTCGATACCACATCGGGACAGTTGGGATTTTTTTTTATCTTTCAATCAACTCCATCCAAATAGTTTCTCATTTAAATGTGTCACATTGTGTATTGTCATGTCAGACCTTAGGATTGATTTCACATAGGTCGCATCCAAATGGCTTATCTTCAGAATGTTTAGTTTCGTGTTCATTTATGGCAGCTTTATAAGCGGATCTATTATGAATATTTACAGCAGTTACAGCATAGAAAAAATAATGAATAATACACAATGATGATGATTGTTTTTTTATAATTTTTTTTGCACCTATTTTTATTTTGAGTAATTGAGATATTCTTTAATTTATGCTTTCATTAGAATGTTTTCAATTTTAATGATAAAACATTTGTGTTACAGAAATTATTTTATATATTTGTTGATAGCTATTTCGGCTTATGCCAGATAGTTCTGCCGATATAAAATAATTTCTTTAGAATTAAAATACATTGTTATTTTTCTCACTGTATTATAATGGAGTTCTACCAACTAGTAAATGCCAACTCAATCCATAAAATATTTGTGATTAGATGAAATTACCAATAGTGACGACTTATTATGAAATATAAATACCTGGAATAAATTTTGTGACGCTTTTTTACCATTCGAAAGAGGAGGCCTCCAAAATAATGCTTAAGTGCTTAATCTGTCACTGTCAGTGAGCTCCACCTTATGTGGGAATGGGATATCGACATGCCAACAAAAGGTTTTGAATTACTCCATTCTGATGAGTTTATGCGTTTTGTTTGTTTTTCATTTAATTCATTGAACGCATAAATTTTTCTGGATATTTTTGAACATGTGTGCTTTTTTTAAGTGTTATATTTTCATAATAGTAGTGCATGTTTCGAGCTTCGTCTGCTTTGATATATTTTTTAATACTACAATCATATTGTTTTCAAGATCTATCATCTGTAGCACTGGACTCTGAGGCGAGTAGTCAAAAAGGTCAGTCACCAAACAGATCGCGTGAGAGTTCTCGTGCCAGTTCCCGAGACAGCTCACGTGACAGGTTAAGCGGGAGTTCCAGATCCAGTACCCTAGAAAGAAAACCTCCTAATCCGTCGCCCCTAAGACCATTACCGGAAAGTTTGACATTTGATATGAGGTGAGAATATTGAGAGCCTTACCTCCAAAACAAAACAAATTGGATTGTTAGCCTTAGTAGCCTTGGATAAAGTTTGTAACATTTCATAATGTTGTATATTCTTCGGTATTTTACTTAACCATGCAAATAGATACGTAAACCCTGCGATATCAATCTATTTCTCAAATCAATTGAAGAGTTGCTGGAAGGAAAAAAAATATATAAAGAGGAGTGCATGGGGTTAAAGATAATGAGTTACTAATATAAAATAACTTTGATTATTCCACGTATTGTGTTACTAATTGTGACACGTGTTTCGCCTCTTTCAGAGGCATCTTGAAGCTAATTTTATATTAAAATGAACTTCAACAAAGTTACCGCCGAATCTATCGAAAATAATGAGTTACATTTCTCTACTTCAAGGGGCCAAATTATACCTCTAATATCAACTATCTCTTTCTATCATTTTTTCTTTCACATTTAAAGAAAATAAATGCATTAGTTAACACAACATTATATCAGCAACTGAATGTTATATCACGTTTAATTTGCATATTGTTGAAGGTGTGTCGATATTGTGAATCGCCAGGTTTCAGTCTGTATTATAAGTTGAGTTTAATTGTCTTTGATATAAAAATTGAATTTATATTATTCCAGAAATATTCAAGCGATGTCTGATATCAAAACTGAAATTGGTTACGCCAGAGCTTGGGTCCGACTGTCACTGGAGAAGAAATTACTTTCTAAGCATTTGAAAGTTCTTTTAGCGGACGGTGCCCTCTTGAAGTCACAATACAAACGAACCGCCTTTCTTCGATGCGAGGATGAGAGAGAACAGTTTCTGTATCATCTACTCACTCTGAATGCCGTGGACTATTACTGTTTTACCAACACATACCCAATGACAAGTGAGATATTATCTGTCATGCCTTCTTAAGATATTCCTGACAAAGATGAATAGCACTATATTTATAAAATTTATAAAATAAACATCGAAGTGTGTGATTTCTTTTCTGATTGGCTGCTGTTGGCTTTGTCTCTGATTGGCTGTAGTAAGATATTCTTTTTTCGTATAGTTCAAATAAATTTATAAAAAAATCAAAATAATATAGTTTACGCCAGGGCTGTGGAGTCGGTAAAAAAAGTTCGACTCCGACTCCAGCATTTACCAAAACCCCGACTTTGACTCCAACATTTACCAAAAACACTACGACTCCGACTAAAAATGTTTAATATCGTCATTTTTTTTTGCCTAATTTTCCTATTTATGTGTATTCAATTAGATATCAACCCTACCAATCCGGCCAATAACCAAATTTGACATATTAAATCAAAAAATAAAAAGTTCAAAATTTCCGACTTCGAGTATGATCCGGCCAAATCGCCGTGACGACTCCGACTCCACAGCCCTGGTTTACGCACATCATGACAGAGTACATTGTTAACACTCAAACACCTGGCCCCGCACTAGTGTGTTATTATTCATATCGCAACGTATGAGCATATAGCTCAAGCTTAATTGTTAGCACAAGATGAATTGGATTTGCAATATTGTTAATTGTCATTACAAATACCGAGCAAAAGCAGGTGGAACCAATAGTCATTATATAAATTTGATCCTGCGCGTGGCGGTTAGAGGTGTTTAAGACCCCATCCCTCTCTTGCATTCCTCAATCATAAACCATTTGTGTGGAATAAATTTTAATAACGCTTCTCGTACATTGGTATAAAAAAACAGATTCTAACTCATTCTTTGATTGGGACAGCTTAAAAATATATTTTGAACTAGCAAGACACTTTTCTTTGAGATCTAAAGCATCGTTGGTTATACTGATTTTCTCATTTTCTTCCGTTTTGTTTTTTTTGCAATTTCCAGAGTTACCATATCGAGTCATTATCACACCTTCACGAAAAGCCAGTGCCACGACAGCCAACTGCTGGGTTGCTGTTTCTGGAACAAACGGTGAAAGTCAACAGATACCAATACCTCGGAACACAATGGAATTTGTATTTCATGTATGTTTAACATCAGTTGATTTTAGTACATTTACATTTGATGCAAGCACATTTAGTGATCTTACAATACATAATTATATCTGACTGATACTTTCGATGGTTTCGGCGGTAACTTTGTGGAAGTTCATTTTAATATAAATTTTATATAAAAAAAAAATTACATTATATCTGACTGGGTTAGTTTTTTTTTATTTTTGTCCATATCCGCTCCCTATTTGGAGCATATCGCCGCTACGCGGTGCCTCCAGAATTCTTTATCACCCGCCAACTTCCTAGCTTCTTCCCAGGTCATCCCGGCGTCCCGTAGCTCCCCTGGGTACATCCTATGGATGGTCATCAAAAGCCTTCCGAGGCGTTGGGATCCATTAGGTTGATAAAAGTAGCAGGCAGGATTCAGGCTCCCTGGGGCATCCGCAGCACATGTCCAAGCTTGGTCCACCGTCGCCTTTTTATATTGGGATAAGTGATAAGGGGCTGGTTTGTTCGCTCTCTTACCGCCTTGTTCCTGACAAGTCAAACCACTGTACTCCTAATATTCGCTGCAGGCATCTGTTTTCGAAGCACAGTATACGGTTACCCTGTGATTTTGTAATGTGCCATGACTCGCAACCGTAAAGCAGCACAGTCAGTATGCATGCGTTGAATAAGTGGCACTTGGTTCTGACCGAGTACAACTGTGAGTCCCAAACTTGGGTTAGTTATAGTTAGGCTTAAGTAGATAACATTTACATCAAATAAATTATATTTTGACATGGTATTCCTTTATTTCAGCATAAAAATTTAGGTATTCTTACAACGCTGCGAATTGGACATGATAATTCGGGACTGTCACCAAGATGGATGCTGGAAAATGTATTCATTCGCAATGAAGTCACGGGACACACTTATCGGTAAGGTTCATTTCAATAATATACACAAACATGAATTAAATTTGTATCATATAACATATTATGTTGCCACTTCCAATGTCGGACTATGGGACAAATGCTCACATAATATAGTGATGAATTATTAAAAATTATTGATGCTATAAAAGCATGTAAAACCACATTTTTTTTGATATCAATATTTTAATGTGAAGCTGTAGCCGCACATGAGAACCGCTGGTCTAGGGCACGCCATCTAGGCCTAACAGGCCAATATATCGATGTCTTAAAGAGTAAGTTTGTTAACTCCACTTTTGGCTGAAAATGAATTAATAATGCCATCTTGTTGTATCATGCAATGTGCATGTCCCATAATTTTTTTATAACCAAAACTTATTTGAGTGCATCGTAAAAACGTTTTAGGAAAATTTGATAACTCCATTGTCGTTCTAAAACCTACTCTGCTACTATTCAACTCCACTGTTTTCTATTGTCACCTGTCATTCATTCGTTGTTTTTCAGCGGTGGTACAAAAAAATCGTTTGAAAGTCCTATTAGAAATTTTCCCAATGATCGGTTTGAAAATACCAAAATAATCAGTTTTTACCCTCTCCTGCACTATTGACAAAAACGGAGATAGCAAATTTACTCTTTTAGCCATATGTTTTATTCATTCACTATTATAACATGTTGAATTCCTGGAAATCGAATCAAGGTAATTTCTTTATTCTAAAATACCAAGCCTGACAATGTGAACATAAACCACTTGGCAAAAAGTCTGATATTTATTTAGTTTTACTGAATTATGTGAATAGGTTTCCATGCAATCGTTGGTTGGGTCGAGGCGTCGATGATGGTTCAACAGAGCGGTTGTTGGTGGCTCAGTTGATTAGCGGTCGAAGTACAGGACGGTCAGGAGGCGGGTCTTCGAGAGGGCAGGAGCATGCTTCATCCTCTTCTAATGCTGCACCGTCCAGCCCTGCGGCCCCTGTCACTACACATCTATCTCCCTCTACTGTGCAACATATGATTGGTAATGATGTACATGTTATGTTCCCATATTAATTCATAGATTGTTTGTGCGATTTTTACGCGGAACGCATCTACCGCACAAAAAAAAAGGTTTAGGTGTATCATTCTACAAAATTATAAACAGTTGATAGGTATTTCTTTCACAGAATTTATCGATTTATTTCTGTAGTTATGTTATTTACCTCTTTTCCAAATACCATAGTATATGTTGTGCTTTGAACTCATTCTAGGTGACTGCGTGAATGCAATTGTGAAATGGCATTATCGCTCGAAACGAGAAAAAGATGTGAACTCATTGAGTATATTGCTTTGCGGAGAAAATGGCCTGGTTAAATGTCTTGAACAAGCATTTCTCTGTGGATTCAAGTCCAGTCGTCTATTTGGGAGAAATTTATTTATATGGGACTATTTTGGTAAGAATAATATTCATTTTTGAATAATCCTTCACGGCACTCAGTCTCTCAATTTCATCATAACATTTGTACTTCAAACATTGGCAATAGCCTTAATGGTTTTCAGTGTTACATAGACAGCATCAACTTCAAATGCTACTGCTATTTTTGATTTTCCGTGTGAGAAAAAAATGTTTATAAGTTGAAGTTTTTACCGATTTCGTATTTCAATGAAGTTCCATATTATCACTTCATTTTTAACATGTAAGTGAAGCTGCTTTTGAATAAAGATTTTCCTCCTCTACCTATTGGTCTTTTGATGAAGCCACACATGTTAGCTTCAAAGAACAAGAACTACTAAATAAAAATATCAGACTAACCCATGTTACAATTATTTCAACAACTAAGTTTTAAAATTTAATTCAGCAGTGTTTGTGTAAAATATATTCATCTTTTAGTTCGCGTGAAAGAAGTATTCGAGCAAAACCTTTCTGAAGAGTGTGTTGACTCTGCAAGTGACAGTTCGAGCGGAGTATATAGTTATCATTCATCATCGCATTCAACGAGTAGTAGATCCCAAGAACACACAACAATATGGCGGTGCTACTGCCATCTGATGGATGAAATTAACAATGCTGGGCATACGTTGGGAAAAGATGGAAAATTTCAGCTTTTTATATGCCTCAGTTTAAGGTAATAAATTTATTCTTAGAGGTTCAAAATTATAATTCAAATGTATCTAAAACAATAGTGCACAGCATTTTAAAATGAAGGACACAACTCTTCCAGTGTTTAATATGAAATTGCCATTTAAAAGAAAATGTTTTTCACTATTTAAACAAAAAATATATATTGCTAGCCGGTACCCGGCAAGCGTTGCGATGCCACTCAAAAAAAGAAAGTGTTTGTGTTTATTAAAGTACTTTCAGATGCACAATATTTTAGATTTTATTTCACTAACATTGATCAGTATCGATGACATTTGCCATTTGACGTTTGCTGTTTGTCTTTTGCCGATTGTCTATTGTATGAAATATGCGCCACCTGCTGAAAGCTAATTGTACTATGCCTATAGCCTTTGCACTTGCAACAATGAGTTGTTGAAAAATAAGTTTTTAAAAAAAAGGATTTTTATATAAATAACTTAATGTAAGTTGATTTTACTATGCCTATAACCTTCGCACAAGTGCAAGCAATAAGTTGACTAAGTTGTATTGCAATCAGATGAATGGTGTGGCAACGCATAAAATACGAACAAACAAACATTGATTTTTATATATTAGATGTAACATTGGCAAGTGGTGGATGTTTCTCTATCTCCAAAATATGGCCTCACATGCGTATGGGCATGGATTGGATAAATGAACTAAATGTCAGCCTTCGCCTTGTATTCTCACTCAGCTTTTCAATTATCATTTGATTAACCACTTCAAGCTAGGACTTTCTTACGAAAAGCATTGTTTTATTTCAAGTTTATACACCCTTCAATTGAATCGAGTTTGATCAAATCATGTTTTTTTTAAATGAAATGAAAAAAATCGATAAAATAGCTATAAATTTGTTTTTAAAAGGGGCGGCTATGTTGATTTTCAGTCATCTATCTTTGAAATGATCAAACATTATCTACATCTCTCTTCAATTTGATCAAAGTAATAAGGATGCGATTTAAATTTTTCTTTCCAGAGAGCATTGGCTGCACCGAATGCTTGTCCCAATGTCCATGACCCGAGTGACAGCCGACATGTATGAAGAGCAGAGCTTTCTACGGAAGAGAGGACTCTTGACATTCCTGAGACAGATTTTAGAACCCCTTGACGAATTTAACATAGTCTTGGAAAATTCTATTACTCAGGGTATTTTATCATACACATAAGTTTGCACTCGGCTGTGTCATGTGAGGCATCAGGGGGTACAATCTGCTTTACGTAGGCTGACCACATAATTATAATACCATAGTGTCAATGAAAAATGTTGCAGGCAAGGTCACCGAATTTATATTGAAATAATCATTTATTTTATAACATATAATTTTTCTCATTTGTGTTGTTATCAAAGCATTGTATACTCATTCGTTAAACTGGATTTTTATAATAATTGTACCAATTAACATGTCATGTTTCATGATGTTGGGTAAACTCTATGGTGATGAAAGATTTTGTGATGAAATATGACCCAGGTCACAAAATACACAAAATTGTGTATTATTATTATTTATGTTATATTCTTAGTTAATTTATAAATATGATCCAATTATTTTACCATGCCAATGGGTGCATAAGAAAGATGACGTGAGTACCTCTAATTTTTAATTATTCCACAGCACGCTTTATAATGTATATTATGAGGGATTCTGTCTTTTATAAATCAATAAAATATTGCATTTATGCAACATGTGAAATATGTGAAAATCATTTTTTAGGTTTTATTTGACAAGATTCAGATCATTCATTCAAATAAAGCCATTTAAAATGTGAATCAGTGGCCAAAGACAAGTTGAAGAATCAACTGAGTCAATATTTTTTTACTTTTAATAATGACAGTGGTAATATGATAATACTCCGATTCTTTTTATTATTAAATATTTTTCTATTATATTATTCTGTTTTATCTGTTATAAGTTGTACAAAAAATATAAATTATTATACTATCCCCATAAAATCGATTAAAAATTTCACCGTAGATGATGGTAGGATTAATCTTTCCAAATTTACCGTTGATTCCATTCATAATTTTAATATAGATCCATTGCATGACGGAAACTTAAATATTGTCTTTGAAAAGGCAAATTTATTAAATTTCATACATTATTATTTCACAAAGTAAATTGAATATGCATTGTATAGATTGACCATTATAAGTTGTCTGCTTAGAGAGGACGATAGGGTTAAGTGAGTAATGTACCTGTTGTTGCCAACACACAATCTACAGTGTTAATAATTATTTTTTAAGAATTGCCATCTTCGCAGAAGTGGCGGACTTTTAACATATTCCATTGCATATTCTAGTAATTTTTTGTCAAATAACTTAACATTTTCTATCGTATTGATAAAAAAAACTTACGCGACAGTTGAGAGCTTATATTTGACATCTACTAACCCAAGATTGACTATTTTTAGTTCCAACTTATGCCGGCAGCCAAGTTATAATGGTAGATCAATAAATTCAATTTCTTTATTACTTTAAGTAAAAATGAACATAAATGAATTAGGCACATGTATATCTGTGTGAGATTCAGTCAGTAATGTTCGATGAAATGCTCTGATATTAGTTAGTACCCTAAAACAGCTATCAATATATAACATTTGCTATAATTTATATTTTATACAGTTAATAGTACAATAATTTTAAAATTAATATGAATTGTTACTGTATTTTGAACCTTTGAAGACATATTGGCCAAACACTACTGACAGTAGCAAAACTTCTGTGATAGTGTGAGTGTCGGTTTTTGAGTAGATGTAGGTAAAAATAATAAACAACCGTTTAGCGTCGCCTCTAGTGCCCTATATTCCATATAGTGTGTGGAATTCGAAATGGTTATAGAAATTTATCTTAATTATCAGTGATTTTGACATTTAAACTTTTAAGCACAGTTTTTCGGTAGTTGAAAAAAATAGCTCTGCATGTATTGGGAGTCGATTTTGAATTTGGCTGATATATTATTTAAAATTGGAATGCACTCATTGTATCATGATTTATTTATTTATGTTCAAAAATTGAACATATTGGTTAATATGTTTGTAAGGTTTCAAATAAGTTTAATTTGCATGGAACTCAAAACGATGTGTATATAAAATATTTCTACCGGTAATCTGTGACTAATAGTAAAGTGATGTAGTTTATGGCGACCAAGCCATTATTTTTAGTCAGATTAAAAATATAAAAACAAATTTAGCATAACTGCATTGTAATTTTTGCATATTTAGGACTGAAATTTGCAGATACACCTTAGTTTTTGTTTCCATAGCAAAATGCTTTGAAATCTATTTTTTTTAAATATTATTCTATCATTCCCACGCGGCATTGAAAACATTCCCTTCATTAGGTGCAAAAAAATATAATTTCAATATAAAAGGTTAACAAGAAAGCCGTTTTGTTCTTGGATATTTTTTGTAATATATTGCATACCTTCTAGAAAAGTTTTATTTTTTGAATATTATTTTTGACCACCTGTGATTCCGGAAGGTGGCATATATTAACTGCTATGTTATATATTATTAATCGTAGCATAATCAGATGACATGTGATATCGACACCCATACGTGTGCATCCCAGTTTTCGTGAAATAAATATTGTAATACTCATTATTTTATAAGTTATTGTATATGTCTGGGAATCATTTTTAATAATTAAATATATAATAAGGGTTATCATGAATAGTTTACATTGCTCTTATGTTAAAATAACTCATCTGTAGATTTTAATTTAGGATCAGTAAAGTCACATGCAATTTATTTAGTATAGATTTAGATAGGTCTGTAATTCTGAATGAGGTTAACATTATAAAATTAATTTACCACACCGGTCATACCTGTGGAGCAACAGTACACAAAACATCTAATTGTGGCAGTTAGTAAAGAAAGCATTTCTGTACAATTGGATTACACATTGTTTCCAGTTTTGTGACCATATACGGCAAAAAAACATCATAACTGGTAAAAATACCAGAACAAATGTGTGGCTGTAAATCATTCAGAACTTTTGTTAATAAATATAGTTGTATTAGAGAAAATAGTTTATTTTTCTTTTATATCAAACAACAATAAGACTAATGATTTTCACAATACATATAGTCGTAACCTTTTTATTAATTATTCTTGTAGGCATGTTAGCTGAGCTTGTCTATGGGAAGATATTAATCCATGGATAGCGTTTATTGCTAATGGCAACTATGAGTCCAACTCTGATAGCAGTATTTAAATTCATAGAATCTCATATTTTTCATTTATCTATGTTACGATTTTAACACTTGCTAATAAGGCTTGAGAATGTTCTAGAAAGTAATACCAAAACCCATAGACAAGTTCCCAAAGACATAAAAAATTACTCATTGTTAATTTAGTTAGTTATACTTTAAGTGAAATTCAGTTACCATTTTCTTTATTTTGTATTTATTTGAATATGCCCTTGCGTAATATGTAAAAAAATCTATTTTGACACTATTTCTTAAGCACAAAAAATGTCTACATATACTTTTTATTAACAAAACTTTACCCTTTACTAAACAATAGTAACTCTTGAAATAAATATGATATTTAATATAACTTTCCAGAGAGGTTTCATTACATCACATGAGTCTATCAAAGTCACAGTGGTGTCAGTTAAATTTTGAAGAACAGGTTTTATTTGAAATGCTAAAATAAAGAATTAAAGAAAACTTAGTTTTTTTTTCATCAATTTTTTAAATTATTTAATTAGTACCACTGTGCTATGAAAAAATTTACATTTTGCTTGACTTCATCATTTGATCGATTTTTATTTATTAACCTTTACACGCCTGTGCGCCATACCGTGCGCAATAAGTTCACTTTTCAAAAAGGCTAGCATAAAAATAACTTTATCTCGAAAAATACTAAATTTATTCAGGTTTGTGTCATAATCACAGGTCCAGTATATGAGGATTTGCTTCGTTTGGTGTCCTCTGGTACTGTATCGGTCCATCAGACGTGTAAAGATTGATAGTTATACAAACTTGACATTTTTTCCCTAATCTTTTTTCTCTTCCTATCTTTATAATCAAGACTAGAGAAGTCAATACCTATAATGAAACCAAAGATATCTCAGTGAATAAAAATAGTTCAAATGACAATGAATTTTATAATTTTACTTCTTGCCCATTCAAATTTGGCAGTTACCAAATTTTTGCTAGCGATAAATCGATTGGTCTGCAATTTAATTTATACTATGTTACCCTATCGGCCCAGATCTCTTGATAACATATAGGATTTTAAAAATTAAGAAATGCTATAAGTAATACAACTATAAATATAGTCACTTTACTCAAAAACATTGTCTTGTATAAATGTTTTAATTGTACACTGTTTTGTGAAGTTGTTATTTTTTTAGACAGTTTTTTTACACTGCTCTCTAAAGTGGAGTCATAATATTGGTTGACGAGTGGATATCATGTGATTTGACAGTTATACTGTTAGATATTCTTGCCAAATGTATATTTAAGCTACTGTTAATTTTGTCAGGTGGTACCGACTCCAACTTGTACGCTCCAAACGGAGATTCTGTCATTTCTCCTAATGCGGCTCGGCATTAATTGATATTGGTTGTGTTTCTTATTCTACTCAAGTATAAAACAATTATTTCATTGAATGATAAATATATACCGAAAAATGTTCGAGGATCTTGCCTTAATAATATAATAAATGAAAAACATTTTTTTTCAATTTTTGTAATGATTTTCTTGAACTGACAAAAGATGGCAGGATTGTCAATTTAAAAAATATTATTTATACATTTTCTATCTTACCTTTTTCAGTTTTGCAGTATTGCAACATTCACAATGTAGAACTCTAAATTCCTAATAAAATTGTCAAGGCTTGTAGCCTGATCAGGTAAGGAAGATATAATTTCATTAAAAAAAAAAAAATTGACAAATTTTAGATGCGCTTAAAATTATCTAAATGTCAATCATATTAAATATGTTTCCATTAACTTTACTGCATGCTGATAACCATAAAGCCTAATCAACCATGTTTTATTGTAAATTTGTCTGACCTAATATTATATATATATTTTTTTCATACATATTATTATATATTATAAGGGAACCATTAAAAAATTATTAGAGTCAGTAATCCAAATTTCCCAAGTCCATTATAAGTGAAATATTATTATTGTGATGAATCTTTGGTGTTGTAATGAATATTATGTTTTTTCATCATGATGTATGCAAATCTAAAATTTGTATTAATGATCTATTGACGTCATTAATAAAACCATAAAACAAAAAAAAATAAGTCTTTTATTTTCCATCAACATGCAGGTAGCCATAATTAATATTATCAATAAAAATAATTGGTTTTAGCTAGAGTTTTGTTCATTCATGTGCTTCCAGGCAAATGTGTATTATTTCAGTATTTATCCCCGCTTCCATCAACTGCTGAAAAATAGCTCATTCAAACATATCAAAACATGATTTGATAGAAATTTTTCACCTAAGGCCTATTTCCATTTTTCCCTTAACATATTGGATGCTGAGAACACGCCTAGCGTGTTCAACTGCATATTTAAAAACAGGTTCAGCATTGAAAACGTTAAAGCATGTTTTTTGGTATCATGACGAAATGTATATCAGTGTGGCACAAAACATTAAAAAATAGTATCAAATTGGGACTAAAGATACATAATCAGTATGAAAAATGAATATAGGTTTATAGATGGTAAGGCGTGAAGCGAGAGCGATTAGCTAACTACTAGTCCTTGTATCCTTTCAAGAATCCCGACTTCAAAAAAGGCAGGTTAAGCAAATGAAAAACAAGCAGTTCTTTTAGAAAAAACATGTTGAGATTAACTCTGAGGAGTCCATATGCTACAAGTTGGGAGCGGACATGGTTAAAAAAAAAGTTTCAACCCAAAATCAACAATGGCAGTGAAAATCAAAGAGTTCTTGCTACGCTGTATTTTGACATATAAATGGAATATAGTAAAACAGGGATAGTTGAAAACAGTTATGGGTCAATGCAGGGATACAATTAGCCCAAAATGGTTGGTATAATTATATAATATAAGAAAAATTAATCGAGAATTCTGACATTGAAAATCTATAAAGGTCAGATGGACTTCAAATGATTGATAGTGTAAAAATATGGATGGTGTCATAAATTACCTACTATAAGTAAATAATAAAATATATTTCAATAATATTATATTATATTTCAGTACTTACTTCTTTATTCGTGGATTTGAAAATGTATCAAATCAATATATTATTTCGACAAGAATTATTAATAAAAAATATTTTTAATAAAATTGGCTGCCCCTGTCTGAAAAATTTTGAGATTCGCCTCTAATTTTTACTATCTGAGAAAATCGCTGACGAATCACAGAAGGTGAGCGTGTTGTTAAAATTAAATTACTCTTTTAAATAGTAAAAATTGTAACGCCGAAAAAAATATTTTCATCAAATTGAAAAAAAATATAGTTATACCACTACATGGATCAAATAAGCCGCAATGATTTAATACGGCTTAAATTTATGAATTCTGTTTTATATCATCAAGTATCATTGATTGATTGAATACTTATTATAAAAATGGTACGTTTCTTTTTCGAATTCTATATTGTTAATAAACGTTATCATAGTAAATCTAACTAATGCTGTGCATTTAATCCATGAACAGACGACACGCCAATGTTTACACAATAGCCACCAATGCAAATTGCGCATGTGTGATTCGGTTGCATGAACATCATTTCACACGAGACGACACGCATATAATAACTCAGTTCAATAAAGATTAAAGCATTAAGATGTTAATATTTAAACAAATTATAATGTAGAAATTGCATTTTTTGATGATTCATTTAAGTTATCATCAGGGCTGTGGAGTCGGGGTTTTTTGGCTGGAGTCGGAGTCGGAGTAGAAGTCGGTGCGGCGATTTGACCGGAGTCGTACTCGGAGTCGGAAATTTTGAAAAGTTTGAACTTTTTATTTTTGCATATAATATGTCAAATTTGGCTATTGGCCGGATTGTTAAGGTTGATATTTAATTGAATACACATAAATAGGAAAATTAGGCAAAAAAAAAGTGACGATATTAAACTTTTTTAGTTAGAGTCGGAGTCGTGTTTTTGCTGAATGTTGGAGTCGGAGTCGTGGTTTTGGTAAATGCTGGAGTCGAAGTCGAACTTTTTTTCACCGACTCCACAGCCCTGGTTATCATTTTAAGTTAAAGATTTTTTTACAACCGTTTCCCAACTTTTGGGTATCTACGACCAGCGAGACCCGGACCATGGAAACAATCAACATTTAGAAAGATTTTGTAATTAATATTAATAATATTCCGTTAGTTTTATTGAGACATATAAGTGGAAGCAAGGCCGACTTATGTGAGATAATTGAAGTTCATGAAACTGGTTTATTAGCCGCAGTGATTATCTTGGCATATAATTACGTATTCGAAAGCAAAATGTTTTTTTCGTTTACATTGGAAGTTTTATTAAATGAGGGTTTTACAGCGTTCTCCTCTTCTGATTTACGCATTATCTACAAATGAATAAAAATCTATAACCCCGTCGATATTTTGAAATTCCAATCGATCGAGAAGTTTCATTTTTATTTTCATAACGTTTATTTATTTCCCTTGAAATAATAATTCATTTCATTACTCTGGAAAATATAGGTGTTAATTGAAATCTTAAAAATACAGCAAAATTAACTTCAGAGATGAATGGAATTCAAATTTCAAAATAATTGCTCGACAGGTTTTGATTATCGATCGACCAAGATTGAAAAGAACTGGCCAAACCGTGCCCCCCGATGACTCGCGGAACTATCCGAATGCACACGGCGACTCGCTTTGGGAGGGGTGATCGCAATTTACTATGACTATTATTCAAATTTCAGCATTCTTTAGGATGTAAATATAGAAAGAAATGACTCGACCGCCAATTTCATAATGATCAATACAGGTTTAACAATTCAAAAACTAGACGGAAGAGGAAAAACAACCGAATTATAAGAGACAATGACACCGTAAAAATGAAGCTTCGCGTTTGTGCTTCCCCACCAATCGATAGATGGCGCTCGGTCTATTGTTGTACGGTGTGCCTTCGCAAGTAAAATGGCGTGCGGTGATGTGAAAGGCGAGACGTTGTTTTAAATTTCTCTGTAAATAACATAAATTGTATGTTTTCAATTCTTATACATATGTTAAGTTATGACACAAGTTTTTCGTGAACTCATTACGCTATAGCCGAACGTGAAGTGCCTGAATTTTTTGTTACCCGACTTGTTTTCATCGAGCAGTTTCGACGCAAGGGCAGCCTAGTTTATCGAGCCGAGGCCATATTTACGATGTTATCTGGCGTATGAGCGTCATCCTGTCGGAGTTACCGCCATCGCAGAATCAATGTACAAACTAACAAATATATCCATGTAGGTATTCTTTCGCCCCGAGTGCGATTAACCGTGTATTAATTTATTAACGCTGTGTTTGTTTGGAGCGGGTCAAGTGCCAAGACTGCCAAGGTGGACGCGGGTCGCGGCAAGCCAGGCTAGGATTAGCATTTTTGATGAAAAAAAACTTTTATTTCATTATCCTCGCGGGAGAATGGAGCGAAAACTGTCCGAGACTCGATTTCTTCGTTATATTTCAGTGAATCTAGCCATAAGGTGTCGGTCGATTCATTAATCTGTCATCAAACTTGTTTAGGTCCTTTTTATTTTTTTGGTTTTTTTCATTTATACCTGGACCCGATGGGTCTATCTATTTTACCGAAGAGAATTTTTACGCGCGTAAGAATGAATATGTGCGATCAGTTTATCACAATCGTCACTTCACATGCTGGTTGCAAGTTTAATTCTTCGCTTATCCTTATTGCGAAATTAATTGAAGTTTACGGAATCGTAGGCAAGGTAACTGAAAACAAATTCTACACACATGTGCAATGCGAAATAAACATGAATCACTGCGTAGGGAAGGGATATTATTATATTTTATCTTCCCATTCATATTTTTATATGATGTACCGCTCTATGGGATGTTGATTTTTACATACCTATATAATTTCATCCGTACGCACTTCGCGTACGCGCCGGTGTGTGTGAAAATACATGTATGAAATTAATGTATTCTTCCGTGTGTGTCCTTATGCGCGTTACATTGTATGCGATGTATACAAATTTTGTATGTGTGTGTGAACGCGTATTCATCATGAACACAATTCACATCTCCGTATGTCCTTTCATGCTAACTTCGTTCAACAAATCCAGCATTCAATTTCGAAAATACAAAATTATTTCAATTTTGAATCGAGATTTTGTTTTCTATCCGATACACTATCCGATTTCTACTTTATTATTACTATTCTTACACATGTATATTTGAATAATTTTCCGATTATTTATACAAGTTTTTTCTTTTGTCATTTGGTATTTGTGATTTAATTATAATTATTTCAAAAATTGAAGGTAAATAGAATTTACCTTCAAAAATTCTCAATCCTACATACCAACAGAATCTGCAGTACAAGTTTAAGTAAATTTGGTGATAGAAATGCAAAAAAAAATGCTGTCAATTTTAATAACTAAAAAATTATTTTATTTTGTTTCAGAATCGAAACGAGAGGGACAGGATTCGAATGCCGCCTTCAATAGCGAAGATTAACAATCAGTGAAGCGAAAAATATGAATTCGACTCCAGTGATAAAATAGAATGGTGTGTTAGTGCGACACGACAGCGTCAATACGATTATGGGTTCACCTCAAATCTAATCGAAGGAATCCAAGTCGAGAGCTAAAAAGCGAATCGGACGGGAATGGATCCGGCGGCGCCTTGGTCGGCGTACGCATCGTACAACCGGCTTGCGGGAGTCCAGGCGGGAGCCGCTGGTGGCGACTTCCACCACCATCTGACGGGCGGCGGGTCCGGCCTCGCGGGACACAACCCCGCGGGGAGCGTGCCCACCACTGCCGGGCAGCTGTTGCTCCAGGCAGCACACACCTCCGCCTCCCTTTCGGGTCAGCTGGGATCGTCTGCAGCCTCGCCCTTCAACCCGGGCCCCTTTCTGTCTCCGCCGCCCGTGGGCTACGACGCCGTATTCTCGCCGCTCTTTCATCACGCGAATCCTAAACCCGCACACTACAGCTCTACGATCAACGCCCAGCACCGCCAGGCGATAGCGCAAGTCCAAGCGGCTGCGTCCAAACAGGCTGCCGAATCTGAGCTCTCTAGCCTCCGTGAGAGCTATCATTCCCACCAGCAAACACTGCAGGCGGCAGCGCAAGGCTCCGCCTTCTTTGACCAACCTCCCGCACCCGCTGGAGGTGCCTCCGGACTCGCGTGGCAAGGAAACAGCCAGTTGCCGAGCCCGTTCGGAATCCTACCCCACGAGAGCGTGGTGCCTTCTTCGCCCGGCCCAGCTGCTGCCAAGTCGTCGTCGGCAGCTGCTTATGAGAACTTCAACGCACATTTTGCGGCCGCGCAGACACTCAACAACCACCTCAGCTCGCAGCTGGTGGCTAACGCCGGAAAGGCCGCGCGGTCAGCTTCGCCGCAGGTAGCGCCACCCGTCAAGCCGGTGGCTTCTCAGGCATCCGCCTCGGCCGGGTCATTCTTCCAGACGCCCGCCACTTTCGGAAGCCCATCTGAAAACGTATCCAGCTATAGCAACGCTAAATCAGGACAGATATCTTCGCAGCAGGACTACGTCTCCGGCGGAAGTAAGTCATTCTCAAGTACGGGAAATAGTTCATCATTGCACCTCGACCAGCAGTCCTGCATCGTATCCGCTCCGTCCTCTTCCACTCCGAACAAGGATTACCGTTTGCCTGCTGCCCCGGCAAGGCCGGCGGTTGCGTCGTACGCCCCTAGGCCACCGGACAAAGTGCGTTCTGCTGATTTTGCCACTCCCCCGTCCAAGGCTGCTCCTGCAGCCCACGTACAAACCAAGGCCCAATCTAAGATCTATCCTGAGCCAGGTCTGGCTCCATCCGAGCACAGGCGCGCAATTGACCCTACCCGTGATGGTGTTCAGTCGCAATCTTCTCCGATCAGTTATTCCATCATGGATGCCCCCGGCAGGCTTAATTATTCAGGCAGCAATAGCTCCTCTAAGTCGTCTTCCAGAAGCGGCTCGGCATCGCAGTATCCCATTGCCCAGCAACAGAACTCTTCCTATAGGCATTATCAGCCCGGCAACAATGTTGAAGCAGATTATGTCATTAGAAATAAAAATGCCCCCAACGGTGACGCCAGCTATTCGAGCAGCGGTTCTCAGAACGGACCCGACTGCAGCGTAGTAGTTCCACGCCGTCCCAGTCCGCTTCAGGCCCATTCTCAGGCTTCTCCGCTCGGCCATGTGCCGAGTCCCGCTTACCCCATGTACAATAGTCCCATGAATTCTATTGCGTCACCCCAGCAGCAACATTCTGAAGCCCCACCTATTCAAGTCTCTTACAAGTCTGCCAATCCTCCGGCTCCGCGTTCCCCTTTGGACGCTACCGTGTCCAGGCCGTCTTCGCAGACGGGTCAGGTTGCCTATCCTTCGGTGATCACTAGAGCTCTGGGTGCTGACAAGTCTTATGGGGAGAGCAGATTTGAACGCTCGCAGCCTCAGAGTCAAAATCGGCCGCAGTCCCATCAGAACTGTTGGGACGGCGACAGGCAGCAGACTCAAGTTGCCAGGAAGTATTCTTCCGCCTCCAGCAATAATAGTTATAATAGTAGTTCTAATGGTACCGAATCCGTAGGCGGGGGCGATGAGACTTCTCAGTCTCACATTGTTTCTCAGCGAACGCCTTCTCTCGGCGGTACAGAAAAACAAGGATACTTTGATTCAAATCAGGTGACTTTGCAAGATCTGTCGAGTTGCCGTGGTGATCCCATGAGTATAGTAAAAAATCTCCAGCTGCAGCAGCAGAGCTGCCAATTGCAGCCGGATACTCAAAAGCTCTCCACCAAAGACCCCACTTCCCCTGTCACTGTGCCTGTCTCTGTTTCTTCTAAGAACGCCGTTCGGAGAAAAAGCAGCGACAGGCAGACTGCGGGGCACACCGCTAACTTGAATGACTTAGCTGGGGCGGCGATGGCTGAATACTTTACGAGCAGGATACCCCCACCTGCTCACAGTTCTGCTGCCAATCAACAGCAGCAGAATGGGACATATTTTGATTTCGAAAGATGGAATCTGCCTCCACCACCTCCCAAAATGTTTCCCGGCGGTCCGGCGTTCAGCTCCCAGACCGCCCTCGGGGGAAACTTTGGCAATCAGCACCAAGGGCTGATGGCGGCTCACCCTCACTCACACCACGCCTCCTTGCCTTACTTTCCCCCTTTCCACCTGCCCCCGCACCCTGCTGATTTCCAATCCTCTGTCGAACTGACTCCGCTAACTTCGTACGGCGATTCGACTCCCGGCGACTCTTCGTCGTCCTTTTCCGCTCCGGAGTCGCGCGATGGTGAACAACCCAAGGTAGTCGTGCCCAATATAGAGGAAGAACTTGGTTTCCTTGCAGAGCAACGGGCAAACTCCTCCGCGCAGCCCCCGTCCGCCGCGCCGCAGCAACAGTCACCGGCAGCGCGAGACGTCTCCAAGATGCCGGATAAAAAGACGACATCTGCCCCCCCGGGCGCTGGCTCCGGCTTCATGGCCTCGTACCTCAAGTTTCTGCAAGGGGAGCGTGACACCTCCCCGCCTCCCGCCACTAGAGGTGGACGCAAAGCCGCCTGGTCGCGGTCCGGCGCCGCACCCGCTAACGCGAACGCCAAACCGTTTAATGCTCCTAATGATCACGCCAAAGGCGACCGCAACTCGCCGGCTCAGAATTCTAACGGGGCGACGGGTGGGATCCCTTCCAACGCTCCCGGAGTGCTCAGTCCTGCGGGGGTTGCTGACTCCCCGGGTCCTGCTGGGGTGATGATCTCTCCGGCGGCCGCGAAACCCGTCGATCCCCACGACGACCCGAGATTTTTTCCGGGAGCCAAAGATCGAAAACGAAAATTTGACGGGAGCGAAGAGGGGTATGACGGCGTCGACGACGAGTCCAGGCGGCTGAACAAGCCCGTGCTCAATGTGCCCTCCGCACCCCTCAACGAGAAAGGCAAAAAAGGGCGGGGAGGAGCCAAGCCGCAGGGGGGAGCGGGACCTCCGGCGCCCGTCGCGCCCAAAAAGCCGCGGGCGCCCGCTCAGCTCCCCCCTCCGCCCGCGCAGGCACAACCCCAGCAGCAGTACTATTACCAGCAGCCAGACGAAGGTGCGTTCCACTTCTTAGATTTACACTTTAGAAACCGGCCGCGGTGGTGAAGCGCCAGCCCCGGAGCTCGTATGACAGGAGCGAGCCGGACACGCCTTATTTTGCCGGTCGACCTTGCGTAAATTCTTTTGACCGCTCCGATATTGGAGCGGAGTCGTTTCCGTATCGATCCGCGATTTTTCTTTGACTCTTGTCATACCGGCTCGCGAAGGGGTGCTACCGATGACTAATTCCAGTATTCTAAGCGAACGCCGCTCCGTCTGCCGTCCTGCGCGGCGACAGTATTCACGTTTCAGTTAGTGCGTAGGTGTAAATCGAAACTGTTGATATTATTAATCATTATTTTACTGTGTAGCTTTCGAATATATATTTTTTTTATTTTGAGTCGCATAAATCTATTATAAGATAGCAGAAGATAACATATTTTACGCGGTCCGGCCGACGGACCGACCCCGAGGAGGCTTCGTCTCGAACGCGAGCGTTATTATTTGAATATTTTGAAAATATTGTTATTCTGTTCATGCACGATCCTCAATATTTATGTAAATACTTTTGTAATATAGATGAAATCAGGAAATAAACTCAAAGTATATTACCATAAATGTGTCAGCTGCTTTACTGAAGTCATGTTCCCGGTAGCACCCCTCACTTCGCCTAGCGTAGGAATCGATGTGTACATCGTCACGATCGACTAGCGCGTTTCGTCTGCGTTCGTCGTCCACTCTCAGTTCACTCTCGGTGTCGTTTTGTGGAGTTGCGGAGCGGGTCGCGTCGAATCCGCAGATCGACGCCCGCGGGTAGTTGTGCGGTGTACACATTCAACGCGACGCACTTCGCGTCGCTTTGGAAATTCCTCTCCTTCTCTCCGATCACACCCGTCCCGAGTGCCCACTTTTTTTTACTTTACACATTTCCCTTGTTAAAATTCAAAACGAACGCGCGCCCTCGAACGAGATCGCATCGCCGAGGGTGACGCGGTCGTCCCGGCCGGGCGGGCGCCTGAAAAATATTTTTCCAAAAACACTATGAATTATCAGTAGCGTTATTTGAATATCAATGTTGGACTAGAGTACAGAGTAGTTTTGAGTCGTTAGTGTGATGTGGTTGCCTTGTAAAGCCTTCGACCCGTTGACGCTGCCTCAGAGGCGAGAGCAGTCCAGTCGCAGGGCCAAAGAGAAGTTCGACATCGGCCTGCTGCTGGGCCGCCACCCTCTTCACCCGGACGAGCAGGAGGAGCCGCAGGATTTTGTCGATTCCGATTCCGATCCGGCTTGGACTCCCCAGGACAAGGTAAAGCCAACACCTGAAGGAAATAGTTTTCGTAATCATCCATCACTCGGTTGGCCGAGACTTTTTTTTAACTCAGTGCCCTTCTCAGGAACACTTCAATCAAAAATGAAACAAATACTTTTAAAGTTAGGACACAATAATAAGATCTACCATTCAGAACTATAGTTGATAAATTTCCAATAGTGGTAATGAACCATATTTTGATAGGTTTTATAATTACTAAGGACACGGGAAAATACACCTTATTCTGTTACATTCTGATATATTCCAGGTACGGTGTAAAAGAGGTTGAAGTATACAGGGAGTCCTCCCTATCCGAGTCCGCGCAGTTACGTTAAAAAAAAAAACACGTATAATAGTCACCAACTATGCGCAGTCACCAACTGTCGCTTTAAATCCCATACACTGACGCTTTTAACATATTGTTTCTCATCTGGCTTGCATGCCTTCTACTTTGTCAATTTGTAATGCGCGGACTTGTCACAGAACTATTTCGTTCTCCATTCTGAGTGAATCCGCTTAGTGAGGTATTTTTCAGAACCATACTCGGATAACGAGGACCCCCTGTACATACTAGAATGAGAGATAGGTTTCAATACAAAACAGCCTTATTACTATTTCTAAGAATAAATACTCTTCTTTTTTAATTAATTTTCATGGTTATTCAATTTCAATTAAATTATTTACAAAAAGATTTATTCCCGGTTCAGCTTTCTAGATAGTTATTTTTTTAGACCCGTTAATTCAAATTCGTGCAAGAGGAAATGTAATTGGACATTCTGTTATAGTATTTACTGTCAGACATCTTCCAAAGTGAGAAAAAAAGATATCTATGAATATTTTTTCGGAATATAAAATTGATTCTTGCCGCACGTACGCCAATTATTCAATATTAGGAATTGTAATGCTGCGCACACATATTTGAGATTAAAGTGTTAGAAAGAATATATCAAAAATATATAGGTTATCTAGCAGATCTTTGATACAAATTACTAGTGCTATAGAAAAAAAATCATTGGTATGCCACTGTAAAATATAAATACATTGCACCTTTAAAATGCCTTTCAATGTGATTGCTGGAATATAAGTCCGTCCGCTATATTTAGGATAATAAGGTAAAAATATACAAGAATCTTCAGATACAGTAGTTGGGCTAATTGATATCATCAGAACCTATAAACCGAGTTGAGTTTGAGTTGCTTTAGGAAAGAACTTAATAATAAATTATACTGAAAATTAATCCGTTGACTGCTATTGCTATTGGAGTGTGTTGGAAATTTACATTCAAAAATAAATAGAGTTATCAGTCATTACTTAAGCAAATTTTGCGATAGTAAGTCCGAAGATGCATCTGAAAGAGGCAAAACACGTGTCACAGTTAGTAGCACAATACTTGGTATAATCAAAGTTGTTTTATATTAGAGTTAACAGTGTTAAAAATATCACAGAGCTGATTTTTTAAATCAAATTTCATTTATAAAATACATTCATCGTCAGATAAACATGCATGAGTGTATTTTCCAAAAACTGATGAATTAATTTAAGACAACTTAAATGTTGGAATATTCATAAATCGGCTCAGCAGGGAAGGGGTTAAATGTAATTAAGGGAGCTTTAAAGTTGTAATTTCACAGCTCCGTGTGGTAGCATAATTTATTACATAAAAAAATAATTTGAATTGTTTGAATTTGATATTGAAATTCCATCAAGCACATTCCATCTGCAGTCGAAATTCTTAACTAAAAATAAATTGATTTAAAGAAAATACATGATTATGCCAATGAGATTTGGTTATTTTAACTGGAAAGTTAGCTAAAATGTAAAAAAAAAAATAACCAATGTCATAATAATAAAAAAACGTCAGCCATAAGCAACCCTGTTTTCACAACAGTTTTCATTTTTTTCAGTTTATGAATTATGAACGTAGTCAATTTTCGAAAAAAGAATTTGACATAATGTGAAATTGCTGTCAATGCTTTATGCTCAAAATATAAATTTTGCCAACGCTCGTCATTTTCCTTGTTGCTGGTAACGTTAAAAAATAGTTGTATTTTGCAAAAATAAGCTTATTTTTTCAATGACCAAGCGATTAAAAATACCTTTTGGTTCTTACATAATATACACTTTGTTAATAGTACTTCTCAGAAACGCTGCATATGATTTGTACAGCAGGGAGCTCTAACGTGATTTGTTTTCATTCTGTTTATTGGTGTAGTGAGACAGCTATCGAACTGCTACTCTGTAAATAAAGTAAGAATTTTATTGAAACTGTATTTATTTTATTAATTCTAATCAGTCATTCCTATAGTTGTTGGACCAGTTGTTTACTTGACTTGCATATTGTGCATATCTTTTTTAGTGAGGGTGTAACATATTTCAATGATAATGCATCATTTAGGATTTCGACTGAAATGTGCTTGATGGAATTTTAATATCAAGTTTGAAGCATCCGAATTTTGTACTTTTCTATGAGTTTGCTTCATAGGGAATGTCACTAATGACCTGGGTTTCGCATTTTGGCATTTCAAGTGCTCATGCACTCATATATATACTTGAACTAACTCGTCATATCATATTCCTTATTTCAAATTGATACATTGATGTTAATTGCTATGACAAAAAGTTTAAATCAACGAGGTTGTCTTTGTAGATTTACCTCATGATAGTTTGGGCTCTACAATAAATACTACTAATAGTTCATTTTAATTTTTTAAAATTTACCTGCTAAGAGTGTGCGCGATTCAAAAAGTTGAAAGCATTCCTGATAATACTATTAAATATGAGAATAATACTATTCACCTCTTAATAAACAACAAAATAGTTTAAAAACCCACGATTTTATACATTTCTATGACTTGGGAATTCAAAACACAAAGTAGTTAAAATGACATTTATCAATCTTGAACAAACCCCCAGTCATACTTTCCATTTAAGTTGGTTTTAAAACTTTTGATGGATAACTTTTGTTGGTAACTTTGTGGATTTCATTTTAACACAATGCTTACCGAGTGCAAAAATTTGTGCATTTGCTAATTAGCCATCAAATACGAAATAACATGCTAATTACCAAAGTAATTAAAAAGTCCCGTAAAAAATGTGTTAATATAAAATTTAAAATTACTTTATTATTATTCCACGGGTTGTGCTATTATTTGTGACACAGTTTCGTCTCTTTCAGAGGCATCATTACTTAAGCAACCTTTGCAATAGTAAGGTAGTCTGACAAATAGTATCACAATACGTGGAATAATCTAAGTTTTATTAAGTTTGATTTGACTAAGTAAAGATATCCATTTACAAATTTTTGGCATTAAAAAAAATATTGTATAATGCTAGTTATAAATTTATGAAAGACTTCAGAACAACTGGAAATCCACATTTAACATATTGAGTACGTGCAATAAAACAAGTCATTGCTAGGAACAAGTTATTTTTACCATTGAAAAGGAGAATTGTCCTTACAATCAAATTAGGCAGTAATCTTCAGTAAAAATATGATGTTTTTGACTGATTTTAATCTGGTATCGTTCAGCAAAAGATATTTTCTATTAATGTATTTGCTCATGTATGCAAGCATAGAAGAGGCAGGCAATCTTAAGTTTAATTTTAATGTTACTTATCTAACATTATGATAGGTTGAAGTTATTCTAAGGATAAATGGACAGGTTTATTTAACGTGTTATAATAATTAACCCTTTGATTAGTATCGCCGTACCGGTACGGTGGTAGTATGTTGTCATCTATTATCTATTGCCATTCTCTTATTTTTTATTGAAATGTTATTATTTTTTCATATATTTAAACTAGAGGTGTCAATCAATGATTTTTGGTAGTCACATAATTTTTATTATATGTTGAAATAAGCAAAAGAGTTATATAAAAAGGTTAATATTTGGTAAGAAATCTGTGGCCATATATTATTGAGTGTAAAAATCCATTTCAGTTCGACACGGTTCCTGGAACCACCGTCAAAAGAGAACCACATGTTGACAGATGAATGCAATAAAAATCTAGACCCAAATTGATAATTATTTGAAAGTAATATTTAATTATTTAAATATTTTTGTTGAATTTGCGTTTTAAAATTGCGGAAGAAATATCAATTCCTTCAATAAGTAATAATATTCTTCTTAGATTCACGGATAACAAAAAAAATGTTTTATATTTATTTTTTTTGCCATTAATTTTTATTAAATTTATAGAAAAAATCCTAATTTTATCAATTTATTTATGACAGGTTCAGGTGTGTTTTTAGGCTCAAGTTCCGTTTGCAATTTAGTTTAGTTTCGTAAAACCTTGTTTTGTCACTGCAGTAGAACCCTGATATCTTCATCCCCAATTAGTCCGGATAAGGACAAATCCGGATAATCGAAAAAATCATAATTGACAGGAAAAGACAAGTATATTCAGTATATGTAAATCGTTTTTATTTCTTTAGATTAATACATAGCTTTAATAACAAATTATTTTTTATTGAAAAAATCAATTTCTGCTTAAAGCTACCTTTTCTTTTCGATGCTGCCAAATCACGAATACTTTTAAGACACATAAGTTGTCTTGAATAGCACTCTTCCTGACTCTCAAGCCACTTCATGGCGACATGTAGACAATCCGGATAATCGAGGTTCTACTGTATCTGCATTTTACATCTTCCAGAGTAGGGTTGTTAGTTTTTGAGATATTTGTATTAGATGACATCATAAATAAATAAAAAACAAGGATGAAAAATTTGTATTGTTTTAATACATAGGTCTCTGAACATCTTGGTCCCAGGGGTACACTGACTGGTCCCCAATTAATTCATTGATGCATTGCACCTATGTATTATAGAAATTCACTAATTATACCATGTTCTGTGTTTGCAAACCAAACAAATTTCGTGCTCACTCTTGCCGTTGATGGTCTGCAGATGCAGAAAGCGATTCTTGTGTCTTAAATGACAAAACCATTGGAAATATTCAATATCAGTTTCTAAGCTAGCTGGAGAATCAGTTAACGTCGAGATAACAAACGTAAAACCTTGTATCAAATGTACTGAGATGGAACAGGACTGCAGAAATACTAATAAATAATGCCTATAACAGGAATAATGTGTATTCCGTGCTCGTAAAATATCACCTTTGAGGTGTTTGCTGTCAACAGTTGGTGGAATGGCATTATAATAAAAAATAATAACACATTTTTAGTACTTATTCCACATTGAATTTATTGAGATCATCATTATCAACTGATAAGAAATACAGAAGTTAAGCAAGACTTGAAAGGTATGACAGGCAATTAGGTATACAAATATGCAAATAAAACAAAATAGACTAATTATAAATGTTGAAGATTACTTTGATTTATTTGTATTAACAATTGTTTGTCAAACCTTTTAAGTCTTGCTAACTTTTGTTTAAATAACGCTATATTTCTTATCAGTAGTGCTCACGATGAGCGAAACCGGTCCAGATCTCGATAAATTCAATGTGCAATAAGTACTAAAAATGTGTTATTACTTAATATATTCATAATAAACACTCGCATTACATGTCATGTTTCTATTTCGTCACAAGCGTGTTATATTATGCTTATTTTGAAAAGATGTTTGTAACATAGGAAACTAAGTATTGATATACCTAAAAAGAATAGAACTCTTTAATTCAGTCATGCTAGACAATATTTTCGATGGTTTCGGCGGTAACTTTGTGGAAGTTCATTTTAATATAAAATTTTAAATAACTTTGATTATTCCACCTATTGATACACGTATTGATACAATACGTGGAATAATCAAAGTTATTTTAAATTTTATGCTAGACAATATTCATGGATCTTATTGTTCACATCATTAAATATACCAGAGATGACATATACTGACATATAAAAATAATGCAGATAATTATTGTTACTCTAACCGCATACTAATCGTGAGTGGAGATTTTAGGATCACACTTTTTCAAATTGGATGTAATTCTAACTGACGTCCTTCACTCTGCCATTTCATTCTTGTCAAATGACGGTTCGGATACATAAAGTAATGAGTGTTCCCTTAAAACAAATTGTTTCATTCTTGATTGTGTGTTCCATTGTCTAGGTTAAGTCAAAGCTATCTTCAACTTAAATGTTTTCAGTCTTGAATGGTCTCACTGTATGTAGGTTTTGTTGCGGTGAACGGTATATAAATATATAACTTTCTTAAGCTGCGTTTTCATTTGAATATAACTCGCATATTCCGCAGTCTTTGAAGGTCAGAGGACATGTAACATCTTTAAATACGACCATCATTTTTAATAGTCGTTTGGTAGTGTGGAAATCCCAAGTGAAAGCACAGCTTTTTTAGTTGTTAACATGGAATGAATCTTTTTTATATTATGCATCCTTTAATATAAATGTGACATTAAATATCAAAGTGTGATCTCTCCATTTTTACGCTAAATGAGATTATGAATGTAGCTTTTTATTATAGTTTATAAATTATGTTTAAGCCTATGAAATCATAACATTACATATCCTTTTGAATTGAATTTAGATTTTTAATGTTGTCACTAAAAAGGAATCTATGAAAATAGAAATGTCACACTTTGTTACTTCACGTCGTGAATATCTTTTTGAAGATATCATTTATTTAATGTTATTCAACTTTTGGTGGATTTTCGTTTTTATTAAGTAAATTATGAAAGAATGCATTTAATCACAAGAAAACTCCGATGTATTGCCAAAACATTACATAAAACAATGTAAGCCTACAATGAAACCAAATCAATTATTGGATAAATGCTGAAAAAAATAATATTTTCATGGATTATTCTAAATGAATTGAGCTGCTCAATTTGCCACTTATGAATTAATTTTAAATTTCTTTTTCTCAGTGTCTTCTTTTTCGGTGTTACATTGATAATTTCATTATGAATTTTAAAATCTAAGTGTATTTGAAATATGTGTATTTTTTTTATGATAATTGCAATAATTCACCGACCTGTCAATCTGATACTCTGAAACCTGGTGATATGGAATATTTTGAATTAAACAAGTAGTGTGATTTAATTTTTCAAATATAGATATCAGATAAACTATCAAGCTCCATCATGTTGTTGGTTGCAATTGCCTCTTCACAAAACAGCTGAGCATCGCTTTCCCGTGCCCCTTTAGCCCTCGGCACTGAACTATTTGTCATCTTCATCATAGTACAATAACTTAACCACTTGCACCCGTAGAGCGTCAAATTGACATATGTACTGAATATAAATTTTTCTTATATCTCTTAATCTCGTATCATGAAAAATTCTTTATTTCAATTCAGTGGAGCCCTGGTTTATTATTTATCAAGGGCCCTTAAGGAAAGGTTGAATATGGAATTATTTAACACTGTTTCTATTTTCCGGGACTTGAAAAAAAATAACAATAAATTTGGGAAAAGAGCTAAGGCGAGTGCGATCGATCAGGCTTCTATAGGATTTACTTAAATATACAATATTCAAATACGCATAGTTTTTAAAGTGATTAAATAATAGTAATTATAATTTTTATGAAACGAAAACATAATTTTTCAAAAACATTTCAGGATCAGAGTGAGTTAAACTAAGAATTTATTATTTTCCAAAGTCTTTTGCAGCTTAGATTATCAGTTCTGTAAAACCAGCATCAAGAAATTAAATTATTAATTTTCCAGTTCAAAAATTCATTTTTTTGCCAATAATCAGCAATGATTTTGTGACCATGATTTATCACCAATCACACTGTCACTGAGAAAAATAGAAATAAATTAAAAATTGTCCCTCAGTGACTCAAAAATACTTAAATATGTATTTTTTTTTTATTTAATCAAATATACAATTTATCATTAGAAAAAGTTTTGATGCATTGGAGAATTCTGCTTAATGATGGATGATATAAATTTTCTACTGTCCAAATATGAATGTTTTTCCTAAAAATTAGATTTATTTATTCATAATATTTATTTTGGTATATATAATATTTATTTATTATATGTATCAAAAATAATTTAATATGCAGTGGAAATCGTTCAACATAAAACGGTAGATAAAGAAATATTTTTTTATTATAAAAGTAGTCGACATAAAAAAAAAGATTATTTAATTTTTTGATCATAAATAATTAAATAACTATCTGAATGAAACATTGCAGGGAGTCCTATAAATATCCTCCATAAATACTATTGCCAATGCCTGGAATCGGTGATAAAATTTTTCTTACGTATAGATTTTGAAGAACCCCCTCTTTGAGAACAGTTTCAGATTAACTTTATCATAAGACAACAATAATGTAGCCAATGAGTTATGGATCTTATTTTACATGAAATTATCAACTTAATTCAATATTAGGAATGAATTTCCACAACATATCGCCGAATCCATTAACAATTTAAATGTTACTATAACTTTCAACTAAACATATTTATGTTTTGATTTTTCATTGTCAAATTGAAGGATATAATTTAACATGTGTCAACATGCTTGCCGAAATTTAATCCCATTGGGATATGCTGCGAGTGGCATTTGTATTGGTGAATTATCAATTGCAAGGTGGCTGAGATATTTTTTTGTCAAAAGATCTCTTTGTGCTCAATCAAAAGAATTGAATGTAGCATTTTGTCAGGGCCAATTGTTTTTTTTTTATGTTGAACATTTTCCACTGTCACCTCTTTTTTTCATGCTTGCTTTGCATGTAGTATAATGGTGACATGTATGTGATATTTCCTAGTTCATTAATTAATTCTTGCCCATGTGAGTAAAGAATAATCCATAAAAAGAAAAACAATACTGAAAATAGAATAAAACAGGTGATACATGGATTCGCAGGTATCACATGCATGTCATTGATTAGTAGATTATCTTCTATAGGTGTTATTTTTATTATCTGAGCGGTCTGGATTAACTTTTTAAAATGCCCTAACTAAAATTCTGCATTTTTTATAGAACATTACTTCTTGGTACTTTAGCAGCTTCAAATGAACGATAGTGTGAGATCGATCAAACTAGAAGTGAAATGCTTAAGGGTATTCATTCATAGGTATTGGAAAGTTGTGTTTGTTACAAGACCTGAGTCATTCATAGACAACAGAATGATGCTGTAACAGAATATTGTCAGCCAAACTATCAAACCGCTTACATATCATAGAGTACAATAGAGCTTTGTTATTTTGAATTAAGAATTACAACAAAAATACAGTAAAAGTGTATTTATGATGTAAAACAATATTCTGATAGCTTTAAATATTATTTAAAAGAACACAAATTCGTTAAAGGTAAAATTCTCTTTCTCTGCTGCATAATATGATTTTCATTGGTTTAGTGTAGGGGTTCTTAACCCTGTGCCCGCGGATCTATTATCGTGCGGCCTCTACAATGTTTCAAATAATGAAAAACCCAAGTTTTATCAGAATTGTAAATACAATTCATTGAAATTGAACTGAAATAGTATGGTTTTTTTTTAGGTTAATTAATAATAGTACATGAATGTAGCATATATGTAAAGCTTTTCAGGAAACCACCATAAAAATTAATAAATATGTACTAGGTACATAAGATTTGTTTTTTAAAATCCAGCCTGCGCCCGTCACTATTCTCCTTAATCTCAAATGCGCCCGGAGTCGCAATAAGGTTAAGAACCCCTGGCTTAATGGATTGTCTGGAACACATTCCAGATGAAATAAAATACTTGAAACTAGATTTATACGCATCCATAGTTCTATAATTATTACAGTAAAACCTTGATATAGTGGAGTAATACGGTTGAGGAAGTGTTATAAAATGCCAAGAATCCCTTAAGAATTTGTTTTGGTGAGAATCACGGCAAAAGTTTATATACAAGGCTAGTGAATTTTCTATAAATAAATGACACGTGTTCAAACAAATATAATGGATATATAAGATTCGGATGGGTTTGATGTGAATTAGCTCACGTCAAATCATTAGCCAGCACGAGTGAAAACTGCTGCAGCTATTGTCTTGGTAATATTGATGGTGATTTTGGATTTAACATTGACTTATTATTATGTTATTCAGTCAGATAGTTGAACTGACAATACTCTGTGTACAGCATTTGAATGATTTATTAGTAGTACTTATCTGGAGAAATAGCATTTTCGCATGTCGATAGATTATTTTTTCTTTTGAAACCAAATCGTGCTCAAGTCGGTGTCCCTCGAAAAGCAAAGCGAGGATTGGCAATGCTCGACAGGCGTCGCACGTCGTCGGAACGGTCAGTATTCATCAGACTTATCGTCGAACACACTTAATGCAGACCCGACCCAGATATTGAAAATGCACTCGAAATAGTCTCGGATCGGCCTGATACCTATTGAAGTATTAATTTAGGAGAACGAAGATGACGGTATGGGCGTCGGGGCCGGCAGGAGCAGGAAATTGAAAAGCGTGCGGCCTGTGGCGGCAGCCAGCCGCGCTCGCAGCCAAACTTCTAACATTCTCTCCGGTACGCTTGCCAAATACTTACCATTCGCATCATCCATGATAATCGTGTGATTGGAAAAATATTAAATATCAACTCATGCTCATTCTAGAAATTGTGTCTGTAATATTTTGCAAGCGGCAGAGTCGACGCTGATTATAATTATTTTATTAATTGTCATTTTATGTTACACCTCGTCACTTTCTATCATCCCTTTCCCTACCGCTTTCATAATGTGCTGTGATGTTTTTCATGTTTTGTAAAAGATTCCTCATTTTTAAAGATCGGCAATTTTATTGAAATTCAAATAAAAAGTAATTTTCACAAAATGCATAAATTGCCAATAATACAACCTGAGATTCTTTAGTGACGTCGCGGTGAGTGAAAGGTCCCGGTCTCGTGCGGTCAACGCGTTCGAATCTCGCTTTGAATATTAACCTTGATGTTTTCTTTTTTTTTTTACCGATCCATGATTATGTAAAATAGCTGCCGCTCACGGTGCCGGAATAGATTACGCGGACTATTCATCGGAGGAGGAGACGAATGCCGCCAAGAAAATAAGCCTCCAGAGAACTCTGCAGCAGTCTCTGCCCCTGTCACAGCAGACGATCCCCGCCAGACCCGCCGAGGAGATGCCTTATCAGGTCGCGTTTCCTATCATTTTTCTCTTGCGGTATCGCCGTATAGCGCGATTGCTAATATTTCATTTTGTGTTTAATATTTCAGTCGGGAGAGTTTGTGGCGATCAAATCGGAACTCGCCGAAGCGTGGCCGGCGATTTGGAGGGTGGACGGCAAGGCTCTGTTGCAAAAGTATGAGCCTTTCGATCAGAACGGAAAAGTATTATACCGGAATATATCCACGGTGAGAGTTCATTTATTATATCGTATCTAATGCAAATTTATTATGCACTCCAAATTTCATGCTCTGCGAAAGGAATTAAATCAGGGCTGAGGAGTCATTAAAAAAAATTACGACTCCGACATTAACCTAAAACACCTAACCTAAAACACGACTCCAGTATACTACTCAGACTAAAAAAATAAATATTTCATTAAGTTTTTTTCCTACTCTTCCTATTTATGTTTATTCAATTATATATCAACCAACCAATCCAGCCAATAGCCAAATTTGATATATTATATGCATAAATATACAGTTCAAATTTTTCAAAATTTCCGACTCTAAACACCGCGAGGACTCTGACTCGGGCTAAAAAATCCCAACTCTACGACTCTGACTCCACAGCCCGGATTTAAATTTTATTTTACTTGAAATCTTATGTTTGCCAAGTTGGATTAGGACTTCAGCGGACGCTCATCACTTTAAATTATATTTCAAAGTTTTCGATACATTACTATTGGCTTAATGTTTTTTGTAGTATGCGGCGTGGAATCCTGAAAATAAAAAGTTATACACCCAAGTGACGGTGAGGGTGAGAGCGCAGACCCACTTAGAGACGATCGTCGAACTGATGAGAAACGAAGTGCTCATGGACGACAATGAATTCATGGAAAAGCGGATGCAGGACACCATAGTTTATCAGGACAACTTTGAGGTCTACATACAGACGCTCATATCCCACGCGCTCGATCCCAATTTTCTAACGGAGATATTTCAAGAACAAGGCGAGTACCAAACTTTTCTGTACGCAGATGTTTTCTGAAACGATTGTCATAAATCGACCCCTCAGGGTAAATGAAACGTAACTAGATTTTTGCTAGTTCTAAGTTATGAATGCAAAATTGAGTTATTAGTACTTTTCCACATAAAATTTATTGGATCAGGACCGGTTTCGCTCATGGCGAGCATTGTCAACTGATTAGCATTTCCTTTCAACTAAGTGTTTTTTTTATGACTCAATTACCGTTTGCAGACGAGTACTTCCTGTCGAATGTTAAGACTGTAGATGACATAACGGAGGAGAGACGTCGAAGGGTAGCATCGGGGGCGGGTTGGAGTCGGGGCCTAGAAGCGGCGCTGGCAGCGTGGCCCTGTCTGGGCGTGGCGGAGCTCGCGTCAGGCGCGCCTTGCTCGGCTTACCGCCTCCAGAGGGTCAGTCACCGCATTCAGGTTTACGGGCAGCCGCATAACGCGGCGACCCTCGAGCCGTGTCAGCCCGACCCCAGGATGGCCTACGAGAAGGAAGTGGCCGTGTGTCGGCCGTGCGCTCACCGAGTGGAGCTCTTCAACCGGATCTCGCATCAGAAGTACTTGATGTTTGTGGAGTGCAACAAGCGTGTCGCCGACAAGAGATCTCAGGACCCTCTCAAAGACACGACTCTCATTCTTAACGAGCTTCTAGCTGATGAACCCTGGTTGTCGCAGGTTAGATAAAACATTTTTATCACTAGATGTGTACTTTACTTTCACAATCAAGCTACTGAGAATAAGTGCAGATAGGTCCGATCCTCTTCATGTTGGGTATCATCTGTGCCGGGCCCTTAGCCCAGTGGTCAACGCTTTCGTGTATTTTTCCACTTGTAAATGAGTGAATTAAGAGTAAATTAAGTGGATTTGTTTATAATTATCGGGATTTTTGAATGTAGTATCGCTAATATTAATTTCCAGATAATAACAGGAATATCGATAAATAAATCTAGGGTTTTATCCGACCTATTATTATTGAATTGATTGATTTCAAGTGTTTCAATTATTAATTATTGATAATTATTATTATTTAACAATGGTGAGCATGGAAGATAAAGTTGTTCATTTGAAATTGGTAAACTGTTAAGCTGAGCACTATTTATCTCTAATATTTCTTGAACACACTTAAAACAATTTATATTCGCCCATGCTTTTAAGTAACAAATCAACTCCTGTATCTATATCGAACACGTGTTTCTTGAAAAGTTAATGATTTTACTTTGATATTTTGTGAAACCGCATATTTAACATCCTATAAAAGTCTCGGTTGTGAATGTAGTCTTGAGAGTTTTCTTTTTCTTTGCAGCTGTTCAGAGAAATTCGCCAATCGTGGTCCGAAGCGGAGTCGATGGAGAGAAAATCCAGACAGACCATGCCGAGGCAGCACATGTAACTTGAGTCGTACTATATCCGAACGTGCAGTGCTTAATGTAAATGAAAATATAAATGTGAATTTTCCAATGACGACGAAACAATAAAAAAAATTCGTGAAGTGAAGACTATTTAAAAATAACATTGTCGATTAAACAATTGACTCGGTGCATCCTTAAATGCGTGCCGTTAGTAAATTTCTTTCGGCGGACCTCAAACAATCCGGCGAATGCGGTGAGTCGACGATTGCTGATGTCGCCGCTGGTCGTGCTTCAAATGACCGAGGGACAGCTGAATAAATCAGTATTAAACATGATCTATCCTTATCTCCATGCCAGATATGATATATTATTATTTTCAAAAAAGACGTTTATTTTTAATTTTTTAACTGGTCGTCGACCTGAACGTGAACTGAAATTTTTGTGTACAATATTTTTAATGGTAAATTTGCTCCGGTTGTAAAAATCAAATTTGAGTATTAAGTGTGCGTTGCGATGGAGTCGATTCGTCACTTCAGCGCAGTTAATATTTAATTCAGATTTAAATCATTTTATCCTAAGTGGGTAATTTTTTTTTTTATTATTCTATAAATCTTGTTTTTGCAGGTTATGATTTGGGATTTCTTTGCTAGCGTGGGGAAAAAATCACATTTCAAAAAAAAATATCACTCCGCCTGTCTCCTTTCAATGTGTAACGTTTTTGTACCCTAAAATTTTCCACGTTTCAAGCGTACATTGTCTGCGGCAGAATTAATTAGTTTGACCTAGGTAATGTTATATATTTACCGTAATTTATGATATGTGCATTCTTATTCACACTAGATGCCTTGTTTTGAACGGAAGGTTCATACTTTTTCAATAAGTACAAAAATGTAGCGACAAGCATTTTTTTGTATAATTATTGTATAAATAAAAAGAAATTCTCAGAAGAAACCTACAAAATACTCCTAAGTTCTCAATGCTGTATGTTTTTCAACTGAAAAGATTCACTAACCCATTGTTTACGGCGTGCACAAATTTGTGCATAATTACCATAGTAATTAAAAAGTTCCGTAAACAAAGTGTTAACCGACACGCGTGTGCTAGCAGGCTCCCGTTTTACCTCCACGGATGTAGTAAAAAATTCCCAGTCGCCCTGTGTAAATTTTACCCTATGGTATGTTTAAACCATTCCTGTTGAGCCGCACCGTATCAAGCGGGCGTCTGCTGCACTCTATTAAGTATTTTGGAAAGTTATGAATTCATTTGTTTAGTTCTCTTGTACTAATTAATTTCATTATCGATAATTTTGTATGGTCTATGTTAAAATCAACAATGAATTCTGTTGGTTAAATAAATGTTTTCTGAAATCGGTAATCGCCTGTTATTTGACGTGCAAATTATATACTTTATTCATATCCTTTTCTTCACCCTGATCATTTATTGCCTCATAGTTTCCATAACTATATTAATATTTATATTAGGACATGTTTAATTGCATAATAAAATTATCTATCTGAACAAAAAATGACAAATTTCTATTATTTACTGCAACCTATATTTTGTAATGTTCAACAATGTACCCATCCAATGGTAACCTTCAGATCAAACATCATTTTTTAAGTATAATGGTAATTCAAATTCTATTAAATAAATGAGGTATTGACAATTTTGAGAAATTCAATAATCCAAACACCAAATGACTGAAATGCATAATATTGAATTTCAATTTACTAACCAAATAATGTTGCAAGTAAACCTGAACAGTGGATGGAATGAACGTATCATCAATTATTTTTGTATGTAAGGAATTTGTCAACATAAAAATTGTGAGATGGGATAATTTTTAGCATTTTTTCAGAATTGAAACATTACCCATTTTGGTAATAAATAAAACACTGGAATTGTACAAAAACAGTAGATCCTCATATGCATTGCCAGATTGTTTAATAACTTTTTAATTATTTTGAATACACATACCATCAAAGGACAAAATGTAGCTCTCTGTGTAACAGAAGGGGTTATAATATATTATGATGCCTCACAGCTTCTGATTATTCATATGTTGGGAACTATGTTGCAAAGGTAATATTAATATTCTTTTCATGTAATAAAATCTATATAATATGTAAATTCAAATACTGCAATTATGTTGAACTTAATTGAATTTATTTTCCAATTACAAACAGTTAAAGAAAAAATATCAACAGCACACATGGCTGCATCATCTTTTTTTCCACCTCTTTTTTACAATCTCAAATATTCTTTAATATTTAAATATATATTGGTAATTTTTTAAAACCTCATCAAAAAATCATTCCGGACTTATAATTAAATTACCTATTGAATTTATATTTCAAGATATCGTTACCATCTATATTGCAAGTTTGTGACTCCATAAATTTGCCATAAGAGCGTATGGTAAACGAAGTTGATAATTATTACACGTGTTAGGTGATAACAAAGTGAACATAGTATCATATTTTAATGCTTTAACAATAATATTCAAGGTTTTTTTAATAAATAAGTATAAGAAATGAAATACGAATATGAATACGGCGTATAATAAATATAATCTTCAAAGTGGCATTTATATATCAATTTGGGAGTCACAAACTTTTCACTGTGAGCTCATGGTGTGGCATTTAAGTTACATGGGCTTGCTACTTCATTTCATGACCAAAAATATTCCTTTCAATATTGTAGGTAGAAATTGCCATATTCTGCAAAAATGAATGACCAAAACTAATTGTTTTAGTCGTGATTATAATATTAGTTTTATTAAAATAAATATTGTTTATACGTAAAAACATTCCAAAGTATTACTGAATGTTTGTACTAGCCAAAGTGAAAATAATGATGTCCCGTGGAAATGCAATATGCTGGCAATGACTTAATTTATATCTGGTCCAAAAACTTAAGTCCAAACCCACACCATCTCTTCTTACAATGTTGTATCCCTGCAGCTACGATTATCGTTAAATTATTTCTTTGCATGTTCCTCTGATTTTGAAAATATTTTAATACTAGTTTCTTCAGTATTTTATGAATATAATTTCATTCCCATAACACATCTTGCAATGTTGTTTCTCAACTAGGTACGGATTGTTATGTTGCTCTCAATGTGATTGAAAACTACACTTGAAATAAATTTTAACCATTTATTCAAAAATATGCCATCAATTTTTTTTTTTTTTTATAAATAAACTACCATTGCATATCTCAATAATTTATAAGATAATCTACATATTTAATTTAATTACACAGGAATGGCTGCAAACAAACACATGGAAATTAGTTATATGTCATTTCTATTTCTTTAAGATTAATGCAGCTGTTTTTTTAATGTTATTATTATTCTGATATTATTTTGTAACTAAATAGACAACCCACTAACTTCATGCTGTATGTACAAACAATAAAAATGACTTCTTGAATTGGATAAGGTTCATGCAAGTATTAGCCCCTAACCTATGACAAATTCTAGCATGTGATTTCTGTTTTCATTTAAGAGTTGGATCCATGTATAATGGTATGTCAATAGTCTCAAATTAAATCAAGTGAGTCGAGTTTGTTTTAATGAAGTAAGTCAATGGTTTCACTGTATAATGTGAGTTTCTCGATTGTAGTTCATCAATAATGTGTAATTGTTTTTTTTTTCTTTGTAAGCTCTCTTGAGTTGTTATTTAAAAATGAGGTATAAGATTTTGTGATAAAATGTGACAGTGGGAGAACAAAAACACCCAGGATCATGCGACACCACTTTTACCCGAGACACTTGAAAATTCTATTGAAATAAAATCAAAAAAACTTGCCAAAGCTGTTTAATCTACCGGTGTTGAATTCTTAATTCGTGTATATAGCAACATTATCTATTGCTTTGGCTGATACTGAATATTTCAATATATCATACTGATTCCATATGGTATATAGAAAGCAATGTAGACATCAATCAGGTGTATTATTTCCTATTTTGATTGCACCAAGTCTGGACATACTTTCGATATTGTGCCTAATCCAAATGAAATCCTCAATTAATACCGATTGAATCAGAAGTACCAGGCAAAGTATTCAAAATTGTTTGCCATGTAAGATACGAGCTGACAAATTTATTGAAATAAATTTATGACGTGTATATTTTAGATTAATCTTAAAAGAATAAATAGTCTGTTTGAGGTATTTTTTTATGAATCGTTTAATTTTGCCTTTGAATCAATTGAAATGTTTGTGTAAATTTTTGTAATGTAAACTCGGTGCAAGACATAAATGCAGACAATTCATGAATCATAGTGCGACATGATGGTTTAGCTGCAATTTCATCCGACACTTGTCTTTATATATATTGAATGCCTGAAAATGAGTGCTTTAAAAGATTACAGATAAGACCTGTGCAGTCAGTTACCATTTAAGCAGAAAATATTAAATGATTAAGTGCAATTAATTATTTGGTCAGTTTCTAATTCGATAAATGGTTAGTAATAAATACATATAACTGTCGGTAAAATTTATAAATGGATATCTAAAAACAAGGGATATAAGTTATATTAATTCATACAACACCAAAAAGATATGGTGTTCATTAACTTGATGTGGTAAGTAATAAGAGGTAAACAGCACCGAAACGACTTGGTGTACTTACCACTGAAAAAAATATTTTTTTTATCATAACTGGCTATCCCAAGGTTCAAACATCAAAAATCTATAATCATTTTAAATACATTACTGACCGTTTGATTATATAACTGACCACATTCATACTGATACAGTGACTACTGACCGTTTATAATATTAACTGATCGTTTTGATTTTTCACTGACCATTTATTTAATTCCCTCTCCAAAACTTGAATTAGATACTGACCCAATAAATACACGCCATTTAGTAGCTAGGTAAACTTACTCATAATCTACCAGCCAAAATATACTATTTTGCTACCAACAGAAGTTTAATATTTTTTGACTGTAAAACAAAATTTCTTTTGTAAAAAAAGTAAGTGACAGTGCCCGGATGAAAATGCAGTTTTAAATAATTTTCCCCCCCTTTTTTTTTTTGTCCCGCTACAAAGTATTTTTTTTCGTTTGCTTTGTGCGAGGCACGAAGAGGGCGAGCTTCGTCTGAGGATAAATGACAACGGCATTATTCAATGTAAACATTTTCCCAGTGTACATTTATAGCGAATATTTAGATAATTTCCCTTAAATTTTATATGAATTTAGAATATATATTTTGTAAACATTAATGTCACTCGCTTTTATAAGATTATTTTTCTTAAGATGTATGTATCCACATATCGTGCTGAATAAAATAGATAATAGATATTGACTTTTCAAAATTTATCCTTTTCAATGACTATTTTTCCCACTGCTATCCTTAAAATTTATCTCAAAACTCTACTCGGTAGTCAAATGAAGAAAAAAGAAGTGAGCTGTGTAACAAGTAGGCTAAGTAAAATAATGATCAAGATTTAACAGTTTCAACTCCTCCTATTTTCTATCTTGGATGGTAACATCATAGATAATTAAACCACTAGATACAAATCCATAAATCGGTGTATGCAAATTTGCATACCCAATCAGGACAAAGGAACTGACCACATAACTAGCTTTCGCTTACTTATTTTTAACCAGAATTAACATATATGGACTCTTAATGGGGTTTTTCTCACACTCGTAGAAGTGTCCAACACTCCACTTTTTACAGCGCAAAAAAGCTAAAAATAATTGATACATCCTATTTTTTAGAAAAAGGTGGGTATTTAGACATCCATGCTTATTTGTTCATACTGGTATTCAATACCACAATTGAAGGGAATGAAGTTTATCACGAGGCCTTAGTGAATATTTTACCACTAATTGTAACCAGTTACAACCAAATTTGCATACCTACATGTCATATTATTTGAAACTCAGTGAGCAAAATCAATTACTTTTCTCAGTAAGTGTTTTTTTATAAACTCTTTTCATACATTTTTAATTTGTCATTATGAAATTCACCTTACACGAAAACAGTGCTTCCAAAGTGGATTAGAATGCAACAAAATAAGTCCTAAAAATATTCAATAGGTTTAGTGTTAAGATGAAATTTGGTTGATTGAAGTTCTCGAGCGTACCTTTACCAGATAAGCTTTTATATGAAAACTGAAAATAGACAATAATCATTAAAACTATGCATTATTTTCATAAAGTTTTATTCTTTAATTTATACAGCTTCCCGCTCAAAATACTTATTCATCAGTCTAATTTGTAATTATTATACAATGGAAAAAATTAAACCGGATGAACGAAAACCTTAAATGCGATGGGTTATTTCTTATTAAAGCAGTAAAAAACACTTATAAAGTATACTATACGAGTCAGGTCGATTTTGAAATTTATTTATATATCTCTTCTCGCTGCAGGACAACCAACGGAACACGGGAAGGATCTTCGGAAACAAAATAAATCTCATATCACTTTTGATTTTCTAAAAATCACCAATTTCTCCGCATCATGACATAGAGGTATCGCATTATCAGATATATTAGGTAGCTAAAATATACAATTAGCATTTAAAATTAGAATTATTTTATAGAATAATTATATAGTAATATTCCGGTGAGCGTTCAAACTTGACGTCGAAAGGCGAAACCGACTGGGCGGCGGCCGACAAAATTTTATGTGTCGGGTCCGTATCCTTCGGGGTCAAGCTGCAAAACTCAGGGAAATGTTTAATGTTCCTATAACTGGCACGGTCACCGTCTCGTGAATCAGTCCGCGTACTGTCTACCTTCATTGCCTGTCTCATGAGAATTTCCATCGGCCCGACGGGCGTAGTGCGAGCGCGGATTGCCTCGAGGGGCAGCGGGCCTGGGAGCTCCACGCGGCCTCTGTCCTCCTCTGGCACCTGTTCCGCGACCGCGGGAACCCCCGCTTTGATAGCCTCCAGCGGGGGAACCCTCATAGCGACCCGAATCCGCGTACCCTTCTTCGCCTCCGTCTCCATTTTGGTAGCTATCATTCCTGCTATATGAGTTGTTGCTCCGTCCGTTTTGATTCTGGTAACCTCCGCGGCCGCGATAGTTCCCGGTTGGAGCGCCACGACCACCTCGACTGCGAGGTCGGAAACGGTTACGGTCGGCCCTGTTGTCGCCTTCGGGTCCGTCTCTAGCCCCTCGGCCATCAGTCGGGTTCCATTCGTCGATCTCTAGCCGCTCAGCGCTGTCATCGCCTCGTCGCGTAGGAGGGGAAGATCTGGGGTCTCCGTTTTGAGTCCGGGCTCCCGAAGTCCGTTTGCGAGTGGCGTTGTGTTGAAATGACGGTGAAGGTAGGCGAGGTCTCTGCGGGCCTCTGGACTGAGATGGTGCCTCGGGCGGAGAGTGACCTTGAGGTAAGGAAGCATGCGCGGGTGGCATAGGGATAGGCGGCGGTGGATCAGCAACCGGGAACCCTGCCGGGTGCGGAGTCACAGGCGGACACGGCGAGGGCTGCGGGGGCACCGGTACCGCATGAGGGTCGGGGACAAAGTGACGGGGAGGAGCGGTGAAACTCTGATTAGTGAAAGTTTGAGAGGGTATGGGAGCCGGGGACAGGCGTCCCGGGGAAGGAGGACCTGCGACTTCCGGGCAGTCTATCTCGGACTCTTGAAGGAAGATAAAGCTCTGGGGACCGAAGACTTCCGGGACGGCTTGGCGGTGACCGTACTGACGAGCAAAATATGCATGCTCGACCTGCTGAAGGGTGACAGGCGCGGGATGAGGAGGCAGCGCTGGGAATGTAGGAGCCGGTACAGCACGGGGAGCCGGTGGTGGAGGTGCGGGTTGTTCGAGCGGAGCGAGTGTCGGTAATGAGACTTCTATTTCTTCAGGAACTGGCTCTTCTTCTTCTTCTTCGGCAACCTCTGGGACTGGCTCTTCGGCCTCTGGTTCCCGTGACCTATCGAAGTATCCACAGCCGTGAACAGCACTCACTACCGTCTTCAATCTGGCGTATGAAGTTCCCATCACCTCCTTGTCAATCCCGTCAACAATAGAGACTAGGTGTTTAGCGGCACCTGTCGACTGGTTAATGAATGACTCGGAATCTTCTGGATCATGTTTAGGTGTCACTTCTGGATAGCTAAAATTAAAATGGAAAATGTAGTTAACACTTTGTTTATGGGGCCTTTTAATTAATTTGGTAATTAGCATGTTATTGAGTATTTGATGGCCAATTAGCAAACACACAAATTTGTGCACTCCATAAGCATTGTGTTAGCATAATGAGTGGTATGGCAAAGTAGGTAAATATGATGTTTAATTATCGATTCTTAATTATTTAATTCAGTACAAATTTGAATGTAGTTGTAGTAAGAAGTGTTTTGTTTTGATTATTTTGCAATTACAATATGATATCCACTTCATATGGAGGGCGGCATGAAAGTGGGTACTTTTGTCCAGACGGAAACTTACCTACCATAGTTGAAATAAAATATGTACTACAAAGCACTGACTTTTTTAAACATCTTTTGAAAAAACAACCTCAAGTGGTTATTTTTTCATTATTCTAGAGCAGGGGTCTTCATCCTTTAATACATACTGCATACTTAATAGTATATACTACTGTTAATGAAAACCAGTGCCCCAGTAACTGAATTTAGCACAAAGTAATTTATAGACAGGAAATAATATTGAGCTTACATGTCATCGAGGGCTTGCAAATCTCCGGCGGTAAGTTGAGCTGCGCCACAATTTCCAGCCAGGAAGTCTGCCCTGGCACACGGGTCGCTCAATTGCTCCAGGCAATCGAGCACCAGTAAAACCTCTTGAACCAGCTCCACATCCTGCGTCTTACGTAGTGCGCTTTCCTTAATGACAAATTGTATTACTCATCAATGCAATCAATATTTAAATGTAAAACACAAAAAAATTCACCCCTAAAATCAAAATAATGATGAGGACTTTTCAGTAAGATGTGGCGCTATCAAACAAGTTTGTTGTCTGAAAATCTAAATAATGATAATATATCTAAATAATCTAAGGAAGTATTAACACATTGGCTACGAGGAGCGTGAAATATGCATTGTTTCTCTATGAGCTTTGATTTCCACCATATTCAATGTTATCAAATTACCATACGATTTTTTTATACTTAAAAGAATATGCATGAATTAACACATTGGCTTCGGGGAAAATCAAAACACATAGAGAAACGATGCGTATTCTGCATTACCCATAGCCAACGTGTTAATACCAAAGTCTGTTATTCATGTTTTTGTTGGTATTTACTTAAACTATATTTAACATAAATATGAATCATAACAATATTACACTTTCATTAAAAGGTATTTTTCCACACTTGTATTTTGAGTGGCTGGCAGGAAAGACTAGAATCTAAGGTGGTAATTTAGACCATATTGAAATAAAAAAATGGCCTCCAATATAACAGTGGAACCACCATCTACCATTTCACAAATGCATCGCTTGTTTTCTTCAACTTCTGATTATTAGATAGCTGTGATCATTGCTCAGTATATCGAATTTGCTGCATTGATTGTTGATGACAAAAAATGTCCCAATGTGTATGAATGCAACAATTATTACACTAATGTGGAAACTATAAAAATACCAAGCTCATTTGAAACCAACTTAATTAATGTTTTTAGAATGTAGTTGATTTATTTTTTCAATAATTTAAAACCATAAAATAATGGCCAAATGATTGTTGCCAGCTTTTGCTTAGTAAAGGTAAGTTTTATAATCTGGCTATAGTAATGTTGACAGAGAATACATTGAATAAATTCAAATTTATCTTCATAACGGTTCACTGATAACATTAGTTTGTCAAACAAGACGTTTAGACACACATAATAATCAGAGCATTGGAATTTTTGATAACATTAAAAACGCCTGAAGATGTGTTATTAGCAAATCACAACATGCCTGTCTAAATAAGTAACAATCATTTTCACCAACGTGATAACGCATAGCAATTAATTTGAATTGCTTGATGTTCTAAAACACTTGAATATTTTGTAAAACTTACCTTTCGGGCTTGTTTCTTCGCCTCATTTTCAGATAGCACTGCTATGCCCATGACCTGCTTGCAGAGGTCCCAAACGAACTCGATCATCTGTGAAATTTCTTCACATTTCGCCATGCCACTCGGCTTTTGGTCATCCGAAGACTTAACATCGCGACTGACAAGTTTGTTCTGAAATAAAATGCAAGCAAATTAATAATATTTCATGATAACGATTACGGGAATTTTCGACGAAAACATTTACATATATGTGTAGTTTTCGACTTAAAGCTATATGAATCGACATATGCAATCATGGCGAGTACAATAGGATAAGACATTAAGGAATTTTTGTTACGAGCCCGTGTCAATAAAATAAATAATTAAACAATGACATTTGCGTGGGTTTATCTTGACGCTTGTGTACCGCAAAGCACATGTCAAAGATGGCGGCGTCTTACAACGAATGACAGATGAGTTTAATGTAATAAAATGTAATATGTATGTACATAATTAGAGTATGCCATTGAATACTCATTTCACACGTACTGTGAACTACGACAATCGTGACCTCGCATGAGAGGCGACGGTGGTTTTCCGACGTCCAATAGGTTCAATGACTGCGCATCGGCTAAAACAAGTCGCAATATTACTCACTTTTTGTTTCTCCAAGCCAGCAATTTTCGATTGCAAAATTTCTACTACACGCCGAACGGGTGAGTTGTCAACAACCAGCTGAGAAGCATGCTTCTCTATATCACCGTTAGCGGCAGAAGGCATTTTTGGCTACCAAATTTAAAATTAGGTGATAAATCGCCTAGAATCTCCGATACTTTTCGCCCGTCAGGTAGGAGACGCTTGTTTGAAGTTTCTGAAACAACGTGTGTTACAACATTCAAAAAATCAACAATGGTAACTGAATTGTTTGTCTATGCAAATAGAGAATGTAAAGAAACTCATATTATTTATTATTTCTCTCACTATACTTATCTATTTTTTATGTTGTAGTGTTATTTCGGTCCATTTTACGTTGAGAATAACTTTTCTTTTCTGATAGTTGCTACTTCTAATAAAGACTTATTAATATTTGTTGGATGTTAATCTCCTTCTCTATAATAATTTATTTTCAGTTAATATAAAAATATAATATACCTACATATGTGATGCAAAACATTTTAAATGAATACTTTTGTTCAAAGGGTAAACGTTTGGCTTAGGAAACTTCCTCACTTTTACACCAATTAGGTAGATACCGACACCTTCATATAAAAACTTGATCAGTCCATTTTCGGATATATCTAGATAAGGTTTTAGCCATATATAATAAATATACAGTATAATAACAATATTAGAGATTGGCAACTATTTTGATGTCGAATCTACTGTCTATTGCTATGATTCGCTGTCAGATTTCTGTGCATATTGTTCAAATAAATATTAAATTATTTTGTTATAAGAGCGACCACTAACTTATTGCTTTTGAAGTTGAAAATAAAGAAATATTTTTTTTTTCTTTTAAGAAGACCATTTATTTCATAACCTATAAAAATAATATCTGAAACGTATTGACTGCTAAGATCCAGAATGATCAAACTGAAGGGTAACACGTCTCTAATTGAAAACATGGAAAAGGATGATATAATTCAGGCGGTCGTGATTGCAGATAATTTTAATGACAACTTTGCACCAGTTACTTCAAAATCGCCACTAGTGAGTAAATAATTTATTTTTATCTGAAGGTGTTTGAAAGAATTTCTTTTGAATATACATATACGAGTGTTTTAGGAAGACTAGAGACTAGAGACGAGACCCTGTGGTTTATGGCAAGAGCTTTGGGTAAAGGTGTAGGCCATGTACCCCGAGTGACAGCTTAAATACAAAATGGAATCCATCGTCTGTATTCCTCCTCATATTGTTTACTTTTAGATAAACATGTTTTTACTAGAAATAAATTAGTAGAAATTATGGGCTCGAAATCTTCGTCTAAGCCTCCTATTTGGCTGTTATATTGTATGTTCCATTTGTCACACTCTTCCCGGCAAAAATTGCACCTGTCAATTATCGTCCTCTTATTTGCACCTACTTCGTGGCCAATATTTTTTTGCGGATAGTCGGCAGTCCAACAATATATGATGTAAAGGATTTTGCGGAGCGTCATGTTGCTGTGGTAAAAAAAAGATTTTGCGCGGATAGACTTGCTGGCGTTACATGGTCTACATCTCCACTTAACTCCATCGATTCCACGTGTTTGATTTATCAACGACTCTCTATGTTATACATCTCGGCCACTATTTCTTCGATATCCATCAATATCATTAATAGGGAACACTGACGATGGATTCCATTTTGTATTTGAGCTGTCACTCGGGGTACATGGCCTACACCTTTACCGAGCTTTGTTTATGAAAGCTTAACATATCTTAAACTTAATTGTAATGAATTATTAGTAAAAAAAATATAATTTGCTTTTCTACAGAGTTACCAAAAGTGAGTTTCTTTTTCGTTCGTTGGGGTTTTTCATCACCTACTATGCCCAGAAGACCAATTTATGACTAGTTTATAAAATCGTGGATTGAAAACTCAATTATCCTATTAAAATATCAGAAATACACATTGTTTATATAATATTTAGTGATTGATGGAAACATATCTTGGATTTTTTTTCTGATGATTCATAAAGCCGTGTGAAATACTGATGCTTCTTTTTATATTTTCAGGCTCTTCTCCCTTTAGTTGGTGTTCCTTTGATAAATTACACTCTCGAATCTTTGGCGCAGTCTGGTGTTCATGAAACATTTTTGTTTTGCTGTGCTCATGTCGATTCAATTAGGGCCCATCTTCAGTAAGTTTTATTTGTTCACAGGAATCCTTTATTATTCAAAATTAACACATTGGATGTGGAAGAAACGGAGATTTGGTCAGTTTGGCTTCTTCCAGGACAAGGGAATGTTTACGTAGGGTTCAACAATGTCACAGTCATCCCAAACTGTCTATCTGGATCTCTTGTTTTTCGTGAGACTTAAGAAAAGAAACCTCTACCTTTTGACGACCGGATTAGAGTACAGATTAGAGTTCTTAACTATTTTATTTGTAATTTTTTTCCAAACATTTGTTACCCTAATGCCTTACACATTTTCTTCTTTAAATAATGAAAACAACCTGAAAACTTTGGGTTGATTACGTAGTGCGTTATCAAACAAATCCAAAAATCATCGGCGAACCGTATTCGCACAAGCATGCGATGATTTTTTGCTCAGCTTCGTATAAGGGTTAAATAAATCACTTTTAATGTGTTAACTGTCACTTCTTGGTAGAAAGGCATTTAAAAAAATTAAACACAGTATATACTACTCTGACATATATTCTTATGAAGGTCGGGACCAGTTTTGCTCATCGCGAGCATTGTCAACTGATGATCCAAACCTGTCCTGATCTTGGGTAAATAGTAAGGTAACCCAACTGGTACTAACTTAAGTATTTTGCTTTAGAAAATCCATTGAGGAAAAGGCTTCTTGGAGTGTCAGTATGGTTTTACATATTGTGGTGTCTGAAAGCTGCAGATCTCTCGGCGACGCTCTGAGAGATTTAGATGCCAAGGGACACATTCGGGGATACTTCATCCTCACCGGCGTTGATACAATTTCCAATGTCCAGCTTATTCCATTGCTGGAAAAACATAAGTGAGTAACTGAAATAATAAATATCATTTCACAAAATTAAGCCATTGCACTGAAATCACACATAACGAATCAATGCGTATGAGAACACTTTTATTTTATTTTATTTTTGATAAAATCCTTAATGAGCGGTTCAATTAAAATTTTCACACTTTTGACACATAATCAAAAATGGCCGCTGACAAAGTGTTCCTTATTAATTAATTGCTGATGTATATTTCTTCCTATATTCTATTTATATTTCTACCTAAATTAGTTAAAGTTAAGTAAAAATTGAAATATACATAGAATATACGTATAATACGTACATTAGCAACTAACCCATTTTTGCCCAAATTTTTTTTTTCTCAAAATTTATAATAATTTCAATAAACCATTATGTTATATGATACATGGCGTTATTTTATTTTTGATTCATATTGGTTTTATACGAGTTTTTCGAAATGTTCCAAATTTGGAACACTGGGATTACAATGAGGTAGACGTTATAAAATAAAATTAAGAAATAGCTGATTTCGAGTTGATTTCAACACAAGCAACCTTATAAAATATTTCTCACAGATAAGTCAAATTATTTAAATAAACATGAATTAACGAAAATGGAAGGTTTTAAAACATTTTTCATGCAAATTTACACAACATTTTCCTCACTCTTTTGTGGCATTTTTTTTACAAAGCGCACATCGATTTTGTTTATCAGCTGGAATCATTCAGCCGATCATATCGAATATTGGCGGACACCCTGCTGGATAATTCATTTGAAGATTTTGGCCTTCCTCCCCCCTCATGGGATTTCCATTATTTTTTAGTACAGTTTTACTACATTTCTTTTTAATTACAAGTAATCGAACTTTTTATTTTCTGGATTTTTCGGGAGGTGCTATAAACACATCTACGAATTTTAAATCCTTCAAAAAAAATCGTTTTCAACATTTTTTTTTCTGAGAGGAAAAAAAAATCTTGGTATAATCCCAGTGTTCCAAATTAGGAACATGGATAATATTGTGAGTAAAAAAGTTACATATGGAAAAATTTTAAAATGCAAGAGATTATAATATGTATGGTAAATATGTTATAAATGTATTATAAAGATGTATAAACTTATTTGCCAGATGACGTTTTCTGTTGAGCGTAATTGATGCAAATAAAAGGACACTGATAACTCTGACAGATTCAAACCTGAAAAAAAAACTAGAAGAAACGATCCCCACACTTGCTAGCTAGAGACTTTTATTGCGTGATGCATAATGGAGTGGGATTAAAACTACTAAATGTTCCAATATTGGAACACTGGGAAAAAATGGGTTAATTAATAGAGAACAATTTGTCAGCGGCCATCTTGGATTATGTGTCTAAAGTTTGAAAATTTTGATTAAACTGCTCATTTGAGATTTTACCTAATTTATATCCACCAGGGAAATCTGCAAAAAGGATAAGGAAGCTGCTATGAGTCTCGTTTACAAAGGCGCAGCTCCTGGTCATCGGGCGCAAACAGCAGGTGAAACTGTTCTTCTAGCAGCAAATGCCAAAACAGATAGAGTTCTCTTACATAAAAAATTACCTCCTGCAAATAACGCTCGGAAGACATCTTTCCCTTTAGTGAGTAAAAATGGTTATATAATACATCTGAAAAAATTTCATGAGTCCTGATTGAGCATATTAACAGAATTAATTTAACAAAAACTGGTTCAAACAGTAGAAGAAATTAAATTCAATATAAAATTTAAAATAACTTTGATTATTCCACGTATTGTGACTTGTGTTTCAAGGCATCTTTGGACTTACTATCGCAAAATATAATTAGTAATAAAGCAAGATTATGTTGAATTACATTCATTATAGATTTACTTATTCCTTTAATGGTTAATCTCTCTCGGGAGAGGGTAAGGAAAGTATATTAGGATGATGAAAAATATTGTTCTCAATATGGAATCTTTTAATAAAATGATGATGAAACGTTTATAAACCAAATTTTCCGTGATATTTTTGAATAATAATGTCTACTTTCTTGCATTTGCTAAAATTGTTTTATACTGGTGGTTCCATGGTAATCACAGTTCTACGAAACCAAATTCAAAAATATTAAAAACAAATTCCAAATTATTCTGCTGTAATTTATGTATGTTAACCACTGTAATAAATAATTATCAGGACTGATTTCTCAACAACAATTAGTGAAAAAGAACAAATAAATATTATACAATATATAATTCGTGAACGCTAAGAAAATATAATTAGCAGACGGTTTCTAATTTTCTGATCTCACTGTATGTATAATTTTATTTTTTATTTAAGGAAATATTTCTGGAGCATTCGGATATAGCCATTCATAGTGACTTGATAGATACGCATATAGCTATATGCTCACCTGCTGTGTTGCCACTGTTCGCTGATAACTTTGATTACCAAACTCGGGACGATTTTGTTAAAGGGCTTCTTATGAATGAAGAGATACTTGCTAGTACAATTTATTGGCATAAATTGAAAGGAGACCAATACGCTGCACGCGTTACCAATTGGCAAATGTACCAGACTGTTAGGTGAGTGGTCGTGAATAAAGTATTATTTTTGCACACTCGATCTTTGTGTTGTTTGGGTACAGTGTATTGATATATGGCAACTCCACTTTGAAAACTAAAACATTGAAAGTAAAACAAAAACAATTCATATCAATGACACAAAACAAATTGCAGGAAAGTGTTAATGCCGGTACTCATTTTTATTTTCATGGAGTACAGGTGATTAAATGATAAAATATGACTCCTGGATTTCTTTTTTCTTTTAGTCAAGATGTCATACACAGATGGGCCTTCCCTCTTGTGCCAGATATGGGAATATCAAAACAGCATCAGACGTACATGCTTTTAAGAAATTATGTCTATAGGAATAGAGATGTCACCCTCGCAAAGTATGTATATTTTTTATGGATTCAGCAATAGCTTTGCAGAAATTCATTTTCATTGATAGCTTTGCTTTGGCACTGGTTGCGGTATCAGGTGTGATATGTGTTTCACATCTTTGAGAAGCATCCTCAGACAAAGTACAACCCCACTTATCATGTGAGTGTTTTTAAGTTATTTTAACATCAATTTGTATTTTCAGGGGTTGTGAATTAGAAGAGGATGTAGTTATAGCGAAGGGTTGTAAAGTTGATGAAAGTACGCTTATAACAAGATCGGTCATCGGAGAAAATGTGCATATAGGCCGTAAGTGTAAAATCATCGATAGCTTCATCATGGCTGACACTGTCATAGCGGAAGACTGTCATATTGAAATGGCCGTTTTAGGCGTTGGATGCAAGCTCAAGAAAGGTGCTAATATCAATGGATCCATCCTCGGTCCAGGCGTTCAGATTGATGAAAAATCTCAATTAATCCGGCAGCTAGTTCAAAGTACTTCTTCAGGAGAATGTAAGTGTCGTCATTATTGTATAAAAGTTAGTTTCTTGAAATAGTTCAATTAAAATAAAGGTGTTGTATAATCATTTCTATCGATGAATGTGTTTAATGGAAATTTCGTATAATATATGATTCGCTTATTTAAGAAGCCCTAGTGAGAAAATTGGAAAAAGTACTGGTTATACTTTTGACAGTACTTTTTATTGTAAGAAAATTTTGTGATTTTATAGTTTACAGTAATAATTGCCAAGACTTTAAAACAATCTTGCTGATATACATATATCAAAGCAAATGCATCTTTCCTGAAAAACATGTTTAATATTATGAACTTGTGTTTTAAAATCATAAAATTTATAACCTTGACTGGTAAAGTTAAAGAAAATAGCCGTCACTTTTGCTCAATCTACTCGTTGGTTTCCTAAAAGGTTACATGTGCCATTTAATTTCATGACTTGTCGGTTATGAATGTAATAATTCAGAATTGTAATTATTTTCTAATTTAATATATACATGCTATCTTACCTCCATTGCTAAAAACCTAAAAAATTTCTCTTACACAAGAGATAATAAGAAATAGGTGTGAAATACGTCTTGCCCTAAAATTTTGTATATATTTTGATTGATGAATTGTTGCTTTATAATAACTTTACAGCGTCACAAAAGCTTGGAGAATTTGCTTACACTCTGTCTGAAAAGCAAAACACATGGGACACTGAGTCCGTAGACTCAGATGATTCCACTTGCAACGTTAAAGATGGTGGACAGATCGGGTTCTCCGACAGGTGGTGGGATCAAAAATCTGACAGATGTTCAGTATCGTCTGAAGAAAAGTCAAGTCACACCATGTCACCGGTGCCCGATGATTCTCATTGTAAGTATTAAACAAATGCTAAAATATGTTAATATTTACAATATTGGTTCATTCATTATTTCTTTAATTATTTCATACCTGATTTGATAGTTGATATTTGACTTAAGGTGCTAGATGGTATTTCAATATCAAATTTGAATCGTCTACAAAATAATTACTTGGACATGTTTAACACTTTAAAAAGTTTCTGGGCCACAGCCAATATTGAAGTGAGCAAACAAAAAATATTAAACACTTGGATAGCTCGGTGCTGCATTTTCAAATTATTTCGAAGATCTTGTGAATATAGAATCCATTTGCCGCTACCAAATGACAGATCACTAAAACAAAAATTTCAACATAGACTTTACGTCAATTTTGGATGAATCTTGGCGGATAGTATAAAAATTTGTATTGCAAAGCAATGCAAGCATTTCTACCGTGTTTGACATCTTATTTATGCGACAAGGGATTTTCGGCATTGGCTGCAATGGAAACCAAATTAATATCAAGCTATCAAACAAAGTGAACAAATATTGTTTCACTAAATGTGCATGCAAATCAAACCTTGATTTAACCTTGCTTTATAAAGTGGTGCAATAAAACTGACTATTGATGGCATCAAAACATAATTCATTTTATTTTCAGTGTTCCTTCAGGAAGTAATTGACAGTTTGGCGAGGGGTTACGAAGACAAATTGAACTGCGACTACTTGATATTGGAAATAAATTCGTCCCGCTATGCTTATAACATGGCACTGCAAGAAGTCAACTTCTACGTAGTCCGTGCCTTATTCAATTTACCGCCCATGAAAGCTCCCGCCAACGTCATGTCGACGTTCAAAGATCTGATGACATATTTCATGCCGATTGTTAGGAACTATATAAAAGGAGCAGAGGCCATGATGGACTGCTTGAGGGCTGTAGAAGTATGTGATTACTAATATTTTAACATAACTAAACAATGCTCTTAGAACACGTTATTTTTCAAATATTGATTCTTGGTGGAAAGGACATAAGTAAAACCCAACTTGTTCACTATATGCATTTTCAACTAATAAAACTGATCAGTCAAAAATTTTCGGAATGAGCAAAATCATTAAAGGCGTGTATTTAAAGGGTCAGTATCTAATTCAAGTTTTGGTCAGTGAAATAAATAAATGGTCAGTGAAAAATCAAAACGGTCAGTTAATATTATAAACTGTCATTTGTCATTGTATCAGTATGAATGTGGTCAGTTATTAAATAAAACGGTTAGTAATTTATTTATAATGGTTAGTTATTTATTAAAAACAGTTAGTATTTAAATTAAATGGTCAGTCATTTTAAATAAATGATAAGTTTTAGTTTGACAGCTTGTGAATTTTATCAAATATTGTCGTATAAGAGGCAAATTTATGACAAGGTCTATGAAAAATAAGCGCATGAAATGAAATAATTTCTTAAGCTCAGGTATTTGAAATCAGATAATATTATTTTAATAAGTGTAAACTGACCATTTATTATTTTTTACCAACAGTTTTAAGTATTTATTACTGATCATTTATTTAATATTTACTGACCATTTATCGAATTACAAACTGACCAAATAATTAGTTCCCATCATTATATATACTTGTGTACCCAGTAAACAAATGATATTTTATTTTTACAAGAATATTTAAAAGAAATGAATTGTATAGAATTTGAGTGGACCCACTGCTGGCTTCACCTCTCGTAAGTCTTTGTCTCAGTCTGCTTTATTTCAACGATCTTTTAAGAGTTGTGGGCTCTAATTAATATTAACATAAAAATAAGTTAACTCTTCTTATTAACGGTGAACAATGTGTTTTTTGCAACAATCATTTAACTTTTTAAGGAGAGCTGCACCCAAGATGTTGTGTCGGAAAACCGTATCGGCCAAGTGATACATCTCCTCTATGACAAAGAGGTCGTGAACGAGGACGCCATCTTGAAATGGTACAACTGCATTGTGGAAGAGAAAAGCGCTCTTTCGCACCAAGCGAGTCTTGTAAAACTTGTGGACTGGCTTCAAGAGGCCAGCGAAGAAGAAAGTGATTGATTTTGTACACTTGTAACATCATGAATAAAAGACAATAATAAAATTTATGTGTTTATACATTTTATGTTTACAGTAAATTTTTTTTGTTTTTTACTATTTTTAAGCTTGTAATATTTTGTATGTACATAGCAAATCTATCTTATGTAATATATATTTTTTTAAATGTACAGTTTTATTCATTTTTGACAGTAAACTTCTTCACTCAAAACCAATTGTTTTCAGTTTCTTGAAAATACATTTATGACCGATTGATATTTTTTTTCAATTTTACTACACTTTTTATGACATAAAATGTTAAGACTTTGAAACAAAACTAACAAAATGGTGAAAACTAATAATATACATGACATTGTGAATTTCGTGTCTAAATCACTTTCATAAAAATAGGCTTCTCTACTTTGAAAACTTCATTCTTTCATGAGAGACAATTGAAGAAGAGTCATCACAGATATTGTCGACAAGTCGGCTAAGACGGCTTCGATGTTCTGTGCAGTACGCACCTGACATATGCTCTCGCGCCGGAAAGAGACAATCGCGACGGCCAGCAGCGGCAGAGGCTCCAGAGAGTCTCTCGCCAATACCATGTCCCAAAGAAGCAGTAATTGCTCAGGAGGCAAGTGTCCACTGAATGCCCGAACCAGCCATTTGAGGACGACACGGATACTGACAAATAAAAAGTTCCATTCAATAAATTCAATAGAAAATCATGCACGTGTAAAAGAGGTCTGCACGGGCCGAAAATTAAAAATTCTTACCGGCCCGAACCCGAAAATCTCCGACCAAGCCCAACCCGAGCCCGAGCTTATTCCCAAATATCTTACCCGAACCCAACCCCAGCCCGTTTTTTCAACTTTTCAACAAAATTTTAATCAATATTTAAAATAATGTAACATCAACTAATCAAATTATAATATGTATGTAATTTATATATACAATAATGGAGTATACATCCAGAATAATCGGTTTTATGTTTTATTTTATGTGTACTAAGGCCCGAACTTAAGCCTTCTTTACCTGGTCCACAGGCCGGGCCGGGCTCGGGCCCGGGGGCTTACCCGAGCCCATGCAGACCTCTAACGTGTAGGTTATTAACTACTTTGTGATGGTAGAACTAAGAATTAACTTCTAAAAGAGTTGTGTAATAAGGTTGATGACTGTTTTGCCGTTGCAATATTGTAACCATAATACATAATTCTTTTGGTACCAAATACTTTGTAACACATCTCTGTTTTGGGTGAAATAAGATATTACTTATTTGGTCAATCCATGCTACATTTATTTCATTGTATGCATATAGATCCACAATATATGTGGAAGTAAGTAGAAAACAAATTGTTAGTAATAATAAAATTATTATAATGCCATTCCATCAGTATTGTGTGTTAGTGAAGCAGCTATAGCAAAAAATGTAAAAAAAAACTGGACTTACGGCTCAACATTTACACTCCTGAAGTGAGACCAAAGGACTGGCTCATAGGCTTGCAATAATCGCTCATATAGTAAACACAATGACACTATGCCCTGTAGAAAAAAATACATAATTAAGATTGGAACAAAACTGCCTGGCAACAGTAGGAACTTTCAAATAACAAAGATAACATGTATAACTTTGGATTCATTTTCACACATCATCAATTTTTCTATAATATAATAATCTATGAATACCTTTTGAGCTTGTTAAAGCTTAATAACATTGGAAAGAGACAATTCTAAAAAATATTCACGAAACCGTTAAATTGATTTCATTTACATTGTAAAACATTTTAAATATTTAAACAGATCAGCAAAACTAATCATGAAAAAATTGAAAGTCATGTATTATACAGTTCATTACATAATTTTCATAAATATTCTGAGCACTATAGAAATGTTTAATAAAAACATCCTTACCTGAGGGTGAGTGGATATATTATGAAGTTGATGCCAGTACCTTATGTAGAAAGACCTGAAGGTAAAATACAGTTTTACCGGATCATCGTAGAGGTAGCAAAAAGGTGTAGCTAAAAAATATAGAAAATACGAAATTGTTATAGATTGCAGTGTCCAGTCAATAGTAATAATGCACTAATCAAATTCTTGTGGACATACCGTACATTGAGAATCCGTGGAAAGGTATAACGCCGCTCGGTGGAAAGTTTATCGAGCAATCGGCTCCCGACTGCTTCCCTTTTATTGTTGTAGTCATCGGCACACCGAGGATATGTTTTAAAGTTGCCTGAACTTCTGTGTCACGTGAGAAACATAGCATCGCCTGCAAACAAATGTAAACATGAGTAATTTCTATAATATAAAATGTACTAATGAACACAAATAATCCAAATAAAGGAAGACATGAAAAATTACCATGTTAAATTTACCCTCAGATTGCATTGGATTTTACTTAAACATATAAAGATTATGGATTGACTAGAAATCCGATTCAAGCTTTTGGGTATTCCAAGAATGTTATATTTAGAACTTTCGAATATTTACATATTGTCATATTTACAACCAATATAAATTACGAAGTTATATCCTTCTATAATCCATATTTTAAGCGGCAAGGATTGTTCAGGTTAACGTCATCATTGACTGCTGAATTATTCTTGATAATCTTCATACTTATTAAATGTTAAATGAAGATATGTAACATTTTATTCGTAGACATTGGGAGACTGTTTTGCTTCTGCATACAAGCAACAGAAGTTGGCTTTTACGAACTTCAAGGGATATTGCAGACCTATTACTGCTGTCTCTCGGTCTGAATTCATCTGTTGAAACTTTATCATACAACTTGGTGGAAAAAAAAATACGCATCCCGTCCAGTTATTCATTATTCATAATCACCGCCAGAGACCTAATTTTATTTGAGTGGCCGGTTTCTCATCCTTTCCTTTTATATAAGGCTCTTTGTAATAATATTAAATACATCATGTAGATGTGAATAATCATAGGTAGACATATTAACAATGAATCATATTTCTACAAATAACGATGAAATCATTTTTAATGTTTTCATAAATTTCTAAATATGAATGTTTTTCACATTGCCCCTCACATTTATCAGCCACAAGATCATAAGTAATTACGACACTCGCAAAAAAAATGTTGATAATTTTTCATACATAATATAGAATTATGCAGGCATTATCATTTTCGTTATCTCCCCCAATATGCAACCACTATCTAACCCCCTAATGGTCAAATGCCATTTGAGTATGTTTCAATAAAATCAAGGTTATTACCTGATACAGTAAATCTTCAAATACAAAATACTGATCATCATTAGACGCCGTCAGTTGAACATCTTTGAAAATCAATTTATCGATCATTAGGTCGATCTGAATGACGGATGTTTTCAAAGACTTGTAATATTCCACGTGCTGCAAAAGGACGTTCATATGTTATAGATGTACCATTATAACTTGACCGCTTGTGAGGGCGCCACCATCGCGTAAAAAGTGTGCAATACTCAATCAAATTTGTTTATTTACTAACACATTTTTATATGCAAGCTATAAATGAAACAGAATCTTCATGTAAATACATTTTTACTAAAATAATATAACTTCGAAGGCTTTTAAATGTATCTACTATATGGGGATAATTTTAGTTCCAAATTTGAACGGCCGTCAAGTTATGATGGTACATCTATAGTAGGTAGGTTATTGAAATAGTAAAGTAGATTAATAATTTAATTACAGAAACTTTCCTGTAACTCATTATTCAGTAATACAAAAGATTACCTGGGGATAAACATCAGTTCCTAAAACTTGGGCCCAGATTTGCGCTCGCAGACATCTTGGGCAGCCACGTTTGAGGTACTGCTGAGAAATCGGAGCGTATCCTAACGCTACAACTAGTGTACCCAATGCCACTCTTTCGGCTTCTAATGTTGGAAACCCTAAAATAGAACTCGCCATGCTCGGGTTCACTCCGAGCATTGGCTCTCCGCGAGACATCTCCATGTATTGAGCTCTCTGTAAATAAATCATTAACGAGAATACAGATAGCACAGAAGAATTAATTGAAATCATCAATCCAATGATATTCTTAGTGAGCAAACTAATATTAATCCATCACCACTACTCAGATCATTACGGAAGGCTAATGCAATTTTAGCTACATCAACTTAATACTAAATTAATTTACGTCCATTACCACTCAATAAGAACTCAGGTTAGCTTTCACTTCAATTTGATAAAGTCTATTTGTCACATTTAATACTTTATTATCATTAGCCAAAATAGCTATCAACTATATATCTTATAATTTTTGTAGAACCAAAATACATTGCTATTTTTTCACCGTGTTATAATGTAGTTCTACCAAGTAAATGCCAATTCAATCAATACAAACCACCACAAAAATAATTATACTTACAAGTTGCTCAAGTGTTTTAACTTTCAAGGGTATGTGTGAAAATTCCCATTTGGGTTCGCCTCTGTAATAAAACAAAAATGGTTATCATCAGAAAAATAATAGTTGTATTTATAATTTAATTTTTGAATACTTTCTTACTCTAGCCGTTCATATCCTGGCCCAGATAATGATAGCAAGACTTCCAAAAAATCTTTGGGAGCATAAACTGGCCGATATTTAGTCAAATCTGCAAAAAAATATTAAATGATATTATGGTACTTTGTGATAACAATTGAATTAAAAACCTATAGGTCCTATAAGGTAAATTTTGGGAACTGATAAAATGTAATCTATCATTGCATTCAATTGTAGCCTCTGTGAAAACTGTATACTGGGTGACACAAATGTATTGGTTAAGCCATGTATGTTTTCGAGTGCCAACTTTGTTAGATCGGCTGCGGAGTTCACTTGGTCAAATCCCAATACAAACAGTTACATAAATTGATTTTTGTTTTGAAATTCATGGATGTATATGATGTCTAAAATTCACTCACATTCACTCTATCCTAGAAACTATTCCTATCTAAGCACTATCGGTACTATTTTAGTATGCGGTCTACCTTCAATTGCTACTTTAGTATGTGATCTACCATCACGTTTTTACTTTAATATGTTACACAAACATTTATAGCAACAACAAAAAAATACACCTACCACTTCCCATAATGTTGTCATAGCGGTTAGGTTAGGTTTGGTAGGTAGACCACATACTAAAGTGAGAGAAACACGGCCTAACCTAACCGCTTCGACAAAATTATGTGGCGAGGCAGGAAAAAACAAAATTTATAGCAAAAAGGTTGTTGCTAGGATACAAATAAAAAAATAATTGACTGCGATTCAAAGGTAGATAGGTTTGGTTGGTAGACCGCATAATTATGTGGTACTGTTCTATCTTTATATCTCTACTCTACTCTAAGCAGTTCTTATAAAGAAAACTATTGAGATAAACTTAATTAGGAGTACACATACTCCACATTTGAAGTGAGGATGGCTGAAATAACACAATGGGACTAACGGTTGGCCAGAACAAGTCCGTTACCAAAAAAAACAAAATTAATCTATCACGCAATACCGGTATCATATGTGCTGAGCTCATTCCATTTCTCAGTCAATTCGTCACGATCTGCTGCAACTCGTAATTTTGCTAGTGATATTCCAAATTCAGCACACATCGAGTTTAGGGATTTGTGTATTCTTTTTTCCCACTGCGTATTCGCTTTACGCATGTATGAAAATCGGTCTACCTGCAATTAAAACACTCACTTTTATTATATCAATTGTGGTATCTTATATATAGTACATTAATGTGCATCCTAGAGCTCACTCTCATTTGCTAATATTCGAAGAAATACTTTTGGGACTTACGTCCTTTTCTGTAATGTGCGCGGGAATTGAAGAGAGTAATGTAAATTTTTATCACACGGTGAAAAAAATAGCAATGCATTTTAGCTCTACAGAAATTAGTTGATATATTTGTTGATAGCTATTTTGGCTTACGCCATCGTCAGAACTATAAAAAAAACTTTAGAAGTAGAATACATTGTTATATTTTCATCGTGTTATATGGAGTTCTACCAAGTAAATGCTAATTCAATCAATACATTTTTATAGCTGCACATTTTGTGAATAATATATAAAATATTTTGTCAGACATTTTGCACACTTTCCCCAAGAATAGATTGCAAAGTTATTTTACTCAAAACAACACCTCACATTCATACAAAGTTGAGTAGCGTTGCTATTAAGTGTTAAGCGCTCCGTTACTAATAATTATTCAATAAAGAATAACCGATGTGTCTCACTATTTACCTTTTCTGGCTTTTGCTGGGACTTTATCCATTGAAACACCGTATTACGTAAATCTGTCTCTAGCCCATTTTCCTTCATCCCAACTAACAGTGTATCTTTGAAATCAACTTTAGTGACACTGGATGATGCTGCCAATTTCTGGAACGAAAAATATTCAAGATTTATTCATGAAGTATTGTTTGCATAGTATTTCGAAGTATACGACAAATTATATGTGACCTGGACATCGCTGTAAAACGATTTGTACATTGGCATATTTTTAATTTCTTCTGCTAGTTTTAATGCTGTGTGGTGAATACTTTTCTGTTTGATTTCATCCATTGTTTTAAAATATGTAGAATAACGCAAATGAATGACGGCACCTTTATTTTAATGATAAGATATTGTTATTTTCCACACAAAGAAAGCAGAGGGTTACTATAGAAACGCTTTATTGAAATTGAAAATAGGCGCCAATTAAAGTGATGAATTACGAATGTAATCAAAATATACCATAGAGTAGAATGCTGAAAAATTGTGTATGGTTTTTAATATTTCATTCCTTTCAACATACTTTATGTAAATACATACAACCAATTAAAAACGACAATCTTAATTATTTAAGATAGATACGCTATAGAAAATAAATATAATAATGTTCCAATTTTTTTTAAATTAACAAAGGTATATATAACTGTCTTATCATTTACGAATTAGGGAATCTATTATCATGAAATGGGAAAAAAATGATTTCTGGCAATACCGCCCATGAATCAGTCAGTCGCAAATGGTTTTCAGGAGAATTTAGTTCATTTTTTTACACGTAATAGATCGGGAAATGTCATTCAGTTGATACTTTCGTTGTGATTGTGTATATTTTAATAATCAACGATGGATTTCGGATCAATTCTAAACGCTGCACAAAAAAATGAGAAGTCCTCGAGCAGTGCGGTAAGCTAATTATTGTTTCAACCTATTGTTGGTGAATATTATGATAATTTATTCCCAGCTGTCAGAAAGACGTTTTGTTGTATTTTATGTATCTCTTAAAGGTTCTTATGTGGTCTTAGCATCTACAATGTCCGTTTCTGGTGACAGAGTATAGCATACGCTTCTCGACGTGTTAAGTTTCCTAACATATTGAAAATTCGTAGAAATATCTCATTCAAAACACAGGAAACACTTCTATATTTACTAATGTTTCCTATTTACTCTCTTACTATTAGAGCCATCGGCTTAGTTATGTCTTCGTAATTCAATATGAATAATGTTTCATTATGTTTTCGCCAAAATATCTGCAGTGTTGAAAAATGGGGTTATGTCTGTTTACATTGGGGGGAATGATAATATTGAAGTTTTTTACTCTGGTTTCTGGGATGAAACAAATACTTTTTCGTTGACCTACATAGTTTTTGGAATAATGCATGTTATTTTGTTCAAATTGAGTATTTACATATACTTATTTTATCTTTAGAATGACTTTAATTCATCCCTAGCCTACTTCAAATAGTCCAATCATTAAATATACGTACAATCTTAAAATGCTCATTTCTAACAAGGTATCTATTTTTGAAATACTATAAATGAGGCTAATTTTCAATTTTATATCGTTAAATTTATGATTTCAGAGCTTTTACAAGACGAAATTTGAGCCTCCCAAGAAAGAAAATAAAACAAGAACATTATCTTCAAATATTCAAAAATTCCTCGCCAAAAAAGAAGAAGAAGAAAAATCAAAAGCCGAGGAGACAAAAAAGAAGCGAAATGAATTGCTTGCGATGAGAGACACAAAGGCAAATAATAAAATTAAAAAAATGTTGAAAGTCATAAAGTCTGCTAACAAATCAGTATTAGAAGACGCAGTCGACAATGTGAACACCGCTGTGACCGTAAACGGACCGGACCAGCCTGATGAAGACGATTACGGTTATGTATCGCAAGAGGCGTCAGCGTTTTATTCCAAAATGATGGATAAATACAAAAACATACCCGAAGAAGATAAAAAGTTTTCAAGCAGTAAAAAGGTTACGAATTTTGATTTATCAAGTACAAAAGACCGCGTCAGAGCGGCCATACTGAGGCACCAAGAAGAGGAGTCTCTCCCCCACAAACGGAAGAGACGGTCCCATAATGGAACAAGTGATAGACCCATCTCTCCAGATTGTGAGTATTTACATTATTTCATCTGTGTAATTTTAAATTCGAGGGGTTAGATCACAGGGTCTAACTCCCAATTATTCATAACTAATTCCTGTTTCAGTAATACAATAATCAAGTCTGTGATAAAAAGGCCTATCCTGTTTTATATAACCTTTTAACAGATAGGGTTGGAAATATTTATTTCAATCAAAAAAATTTGTAACGAATGTGGTGAATAAATACCTATTTATTTTAGTTCTACAAAAGTTGTGTAATTTATAGTTGATGTAGATGTAAACAAGTAAACAAAGATGTAAATGCTAGATATCATCAATCCAATGACAGCCCTGCTACTGAGACCATTAAGGCTAATGCAATTTTAATGGAAATTTAATTTACTTTAATTATCACAACTTATTAGTTCTCATTAGCCAACCTAGATAAGCTTTCACTTCCACAAACAATTAAGTCAATTTTGCACATTTAGTATTATATTATTTCAATATAAAATTAAGATGTATTATGTACCTTTTCTACATCAGTATATATAGATAACTAAAGTAAGTATAAACAAAGATCATACTCATCACTCATTTACGTCTCTTGCAACTGAGGTCTTTTCCTTTGACATATATATCAAATCTGCGTAAAATTTATAACCTGCTGCGCCATTTATTATTTGATAACAATACACCATTTCGTATAACATAGAATTCATTTCATTTTGACCACTTAAAACTTATATTTTACAATATTTCAAAATTGCAGATTCTCACGAAGAAGATGTGAAAAAAGAAGAAAAGCCAAAACCTAGAAGACCTCCTCCGCCTCCATTAGACTTCAGTGAACTCCTTAAAATTGCAGAAAAGAAACAATTTGAACCTGTCGTAGAGGCAAAAAAACCAGAAAAGACGGAGGAACCTGAAAGATTGATGACTAAAAAGCAAAAGAGAGAGCAAGAAGAACTGAAAGCATTTAGAGAAGCGAAATTGAAAAGAGATCAAGAGAAAGCGTTGCGCGCAGAAGGTTCGTATTTCAATTGATTTATAATTTCTTCGATATCTTTTTGTTGCCGTTTTAAATATAGATTAATGAATAGTTTTAATGAATCCATGAAAAAATTTTAAGTGTCCCTTTTGCTTACAGGAAGTACAAGTACTTTAATGAAAAAACCTGCACCAGTTCCTCCACCGCCCCGACCGAAGCCCACAAACCCTCTTCAAATAAGGATTCCAAAACTGTCTGACAAAGCCAATGCTGATGCAAAGAAACCGAGTTCCACCACGGCGCTCAGTGAGAAAAGCAAGGTTTCACTCAATGATAAAGATCAAAGTCGAAGCAGTAGTGCTTCCTCGAAAGACAGGTCGTCGCGAGACGAGAACGGCAAAAGATCTGAAACAAAAACTGACATCAATAAAAATATGAAACCGCCAATTTCTAAATCTAATTTTCCATCAAGGAATAGTGAAAAACCTGCAATCAAACCGCCAAGTAATAAATCTAGCGCAGACGTGAGGCCTTCTAGCAGTTCTGGAACATTAAATAAATCAAAAGATCTCAATAAATCTGATATGAACAGGAAAAGTTTGCCAGAAAAGAGTTCTTCTGATAGTGCTAAATCTAAACCTCAAGTTGCTTCCAGTAATAAAACAAGCTCGAACATTGCTAAATCTATTTCTACTCCTATAAAAAGCACCAGTCATCATCCTAACCAGAAGACGCCTACGCAGTTACCGAGTTCAAAGCAAATTAAACCAGAAGCTTCAAAAGATTTACGTAAATTAGATCCAAAAAGCCGACCTGTGCCGACTAGTAAAGTGGACGAAAAGAAACCCACAGTGACCGATCAAAAGACTAAGCCGCCGATACCGCCTGCCAAAGGTGTAGCACTCACACCTAGAGAGCTTCTGCAGAGAAGACTCGCTGCCGAAGCTGCAAAGGAGAGGTCAAACAGTGAGATTAAAAAGACTGTAAAACCGAATAATCCTACTACTCAACCGAAAGTCGCCGGGAAACAGCCCGCTTCCAGTGGCAGCAATACTGTAAGACAATTTCCTCCCGCTGATGTTAAAGGTGTGAGACAGTTCCCACCGGCTGATGTTAAAAAGCCACGGCAGTTCCCTCCGTCGGATATGCAAAGGTCACGTCAGTTTCCGCCCAAAGATATGGCGGGAAAAAAAGAGAAACCACGTCCCTTTAAAAGTAATTATACCATTTTTTATATTATAAATTACCATAACACAGTGATTACAGTAAATGCTCAATTGGTGTAATGTCATTATTTTGTTGATTGAGTTGGCATTTACTTGGTAGAACTCCATTATAATACGGTAACAATGTATTTTAATTCTACAGAAATTATTTTATATATTTGTTGATAGCTATTTCGGCTTACCCCTCGTCAGAACTATGTTTTAAACTTGCATTAGATCTTGTATATATACCGTTTAGACAGGGTACACACTACATCTTCTTCTCTGTTCCACCATCTTAATTTTATATGGTAATAATAATAGTCCGGTCTGTGACGCAGTGTCAACGGCGTTGGCTTGCGTGCCGGATCACCCGGGTTCGATTCCCGGTACGAGCGGATTTTTTCAGTCGATAAATCTGTTCAGAGGCATGGGTGTCGACGCATAGTGACAGCGATTAGCTAATCACTAGTCCTGTTATAATCCTCGTATCCTTTCCATCTCTACTCTTTTCGACTAGTCCTGTCCTATTACTCAAATCCTTTCCATTCCTACTCTCTTCAAAAAAAGAGAGGTTGAGCAACTGAGTTACAAGCAGTTCTCGTAGAAAAATATATGTTGAGATAAACTCCGTGAGCAGTCCATATGCTCCAAGTTGGGAGCGGACATGGTTAAAAAAAAAAAGTTATTAAATGTGACGAATTGATTTGATGTATTTCTCGAAGTGAAAACTAATCTGGGTTTTTACTAAGTGGGTAATAAATAAACTAAGTAAATTTTTCTCACCGTGTCATTATTTTGATTCATGTTTGTGGAACATTTTAGTAAATCACTGGTCTGGAAAGAACTTGCACGAAGATAGTCATGTAGATAAATTGTAGAATTACATATATATTATTTTTCAGGAAAAATACTGGACGAAGATGATTCTGAGTACGACTCTGAATTGGACGACTTCATCGATGATGGACCTGAAGATAGAAATGATTACTCCAAATACATTAAAGAAATATTTGGATATGACAAATCCAGGTACATATTTACAATTTTCTTTTATATCAAATAATCTATGATCCATATACTCTTCATACACAATGATCAATCGGCCATTTTCAGTGTGTAATAATTAATATTGCAATTGTTCTTTTTCTTCAGGTATAAAGATGCTGATGAAGATGACCGCAACATGGAGTCCAACTTTTCTCAGGTCATGCGAGAAGAATACATCAGTAAAAAGATTGGTATGTTGAAGCTTTCATAATAATACAAACTTGGTTGAATCATTTGGCAATTTTCTAGAATACCGTTAGTATGTTTTACAAAGTGAATATTATGACTGTCATTTCCTTTTAATTTGAAAAAAATTGAATGACAAATGAAAATACAAATTCTGTTGGATATCTTGTTTTTTGAAATGTTCCTAGTTAACACTATTTAAATGTTGGAACATTTAATAATTGTCAGATTTAAATAAAATGTGGTGCTGCCGTCACCTGCAGGTATATAAATTCAAATGTGTTATTTAATAATTTCTTTTGCATTTTTAGGCATCATGGAAGATTTGGAAGATATGAAAATGGAGGCTATGGAGAAGAAAAAGAAAACACAGACTAATAAAAGAAGACGCATTGATGATGATTAATAAATAATTACATACTATTATTTATTAATGTATTTACCGTATTGATTTGGGTAGAAATTTGAGCTATTCATTAACCGAGCTTATTTTTATGAAGCCGAAGAATATTTAATCACGTCAATTCATAATTTTATGACACACAGCTTTTTTGCTTGGTAAATTTTTTATCTACCAAGAGTTTAAGTGAGATCAGAATATGAAGTGACTAAATTAAAAATTACGAGGCATTGAATCGGAGAAAAATTCAATTAAAATTACCGATTTCTATCACTGTCATAGAACATGCTATTTTTACACATTTTGTCATGTATACATCACTTAACCATTAAATTGATAATTTTCTTCTATATATTCAAGTCAGTGCGGTACTGTACATAAGTTCTCTAAATTACTTTGTTGTAAAAGTAAATTTGTATAATTAGATGTTAGTTTTGTATATAAGATAATGTTAAGTTACAATGGAATGATATTAAATATACACGCAAGTTTTCTTAATTTATTATTTTAGGTAGAGGGTCGACTGTGAAATATTAATGTTTTATTTGATATTGAATGCCTTTGTAAATTTGTCTTTGGATGCTGTGTCAAAAGGAAATAATCATATATGCCTGACTTATATGGACACAGACTTTTATATAATGTAAACGACCGGCATATATTGCATAGTTTATATGCATCCTTATGAATGCCATTTTTTTTGTTCATACAGCACTTTCCGATTCTTTAACACACATGACTTTTGGCTTATGATGTATATATAATACAGCAGAATTAAATTCAATAAAAAATCTTTGCATATCTTATAATTATGTGTGAACATGTATGACAAAGGTATGCCCTCTTGTCAGACAGTCTAATAGCTCATTATTGCTTGCTAATTTTATTTGTTTCTTATATGATCTACATATAATCATTTTTATCACTTTTAATGTGTTCACTGTCAATACTTGGTGCAATGGCATTATAATAAAAATAATAAAACATTTTTAGCAGGTATTCCACATAAAATGATATTAAAACCACATAAATTTTATGTGGAATAAGTACTAAAAATGTTTTATTATTTTTATGTCATCTTGTTGGGTATTTCCTTAATTATTCAGCATGCGAAACTATGCTTTATGTCTTTTTTAAATTATTTTAATTACATACAGACGTCTCACTTTCTGCAGGGATTATGTTTCTGCAATGTTCACAGACTTAAAGTCTTTAAAATTATGGGATAAATAATATTATAAAATAAGTGGATAGTGAGGGATCTCTGCACTTCATCATTTGAATAAACTGTTACAGCTTACTATTTAATGCGTTCTTTAAGGAATTTTGCCCTTATTATTATTTTAATGCTTCAACGCAGATTGTACAATGCATACAGTTATGTCTAACATACTTAAAGATATTCAAAATGATGATTTAAAAAATACCTGTGACAACCTGCTTTTAAGTATACGTAGTAAAAAACAATGAAATATATTTGTTCAATACGTTGACAAAATGCCAGTTCAATCAATGTATTTGTGTAATGTTATATTGTATAATTTTCTTGAAAGAATTGACAGCTATCACTGACGTAATAATTCTTAAATAATTTATTTCAATTTTGAACTGTTGTTATTACTTAGTATTATTTTGAGGTCTCATTTAGTGATAGAATGTAATCGATACATCATGGAATAAAATGTATTTTTTATATTATGATTCATTAAGAGGATAATCTTTGTATATTTGTTTATTAGCATAATACATACTTAATTGTTTACATGAAATAAAATCTTTTTTTAAATATGATCTAGGAAATTCAGTTATAAAAATATTATTTATCATTGCAATAATAATCTTGCTTTATGAAATGGTGGAATTAATGTTACAAATGATAAACACAACAACCAAATATTTAATGGCGTTGTTAATATGTAAATTTTATCACTTAGTGGCAAGGTTTTCTTAAGATACTTCTATCTATGGTGGGGAACCCGTTTTTCAATAGCTCAATATAAAACACAATAAATTCAATGAGACAGTTTCATTATGTAAATCTTTAGGTACTGGTAAAATTTAATAGCTTAACTCTTTAACTACATATTTATGATATTGGCACAAATATGTCAAAACTTCTTTTGGGAAAATCGTTTAACAAGTTTTTTAATCATATTTATAACCAAGCTGATGTGTGTAATTCATTTCTGATTGGCTGTCATCAGATTCGCTTCCGATTGGCTATGTTTAAGTATTCTTTTATTACACAGTTCAAATCTGCTGAAAAAAAACATGAATGTAGTTTACCTACATCAAGGTGGAATAATTTGGAATTGTTTGTTACTTATTTTTGAATTTGTTGTTGTAGAACTGAGATTATATTCATACATATTCTTATTCTATCTCATGTGTATTTAATATTCAATGCATAGATTGAACACCAATGCCACAATTAAAAATTATTTGAAAAGTGCCTGTCTAATATTTCAGCCGTTTGGTAGTTGGAGAATTAAAGGTGTTGATGTTTGTATTTGAGTATTATTGACTGAAAGAACTGTACTTTTGATTGGATAATGTGTAAGTCAATTCCTATTCAACCATTCAATAGTGATTTCTGCCAAGAGTTATATTTACATACAAGTATGTATGATTTCCTTCTGAAATTGAAAATCCGGTTTTTATCTATTTCTTTATAAAACATTTTGGGGGTAAGAGCCAAAGTTGAAGTGTTTTAATATTTAATTAATCCAAATTTAGAAATTAATGCTATTTGTTATTGTGTAATTCTGATTGGTTCAACAGTATCAACCTGAAATAAATTACTTTTTCTTCATGAAATGTTTTCACTAGTTATGAACTTTTGGACGTAAGTAGGCTGATATAAAGTTAATTATTTTTACATTAAACACTTGGCAGTTAAATTGAATCTCCTGGCTTAGACCTATATGCGATCTCGGGTAGACTTTAGTGAACATTGTGCTCAACTCTTCACAACAATTTCAAATTAAGTTTTAAAAAGACTTGATTGGTTTATGCTTAGGTTTATTGAGAAAATAGGTTGCCCACATAGGACTAGTCACACATTCTTATATCATTCATACAATCTTATCATACGAGTATATATTTATCTGGATATTCCTCCCCAATTAATTAATGCAACGGTTAACATTAGTTGAATACAACCATGTAACACCTAATATCCATTTTCCCTATTGCATATTATAATGAATTTCAAGAAATATAATATGTATATTCACTACATTATATAAAATAAAAATAACATCAACAAATTACCAACATTTGTATAAGATATAAAAGATGCGCAACATTATTCGACATACGTAAAAACAAAAACTGACCAGTGTCCTGGTTCAGAATGTATAAAATGAAATGAAATTAATGTAAGAAATACTGTGAATAAGTCTTAATGTGTATATAAGATGCATATAAATGAGAAATATATATTTAATAAAAATTTATACAAAAATTAATTCACGCCTTATGATTTCACTTGTCGCGTGGGTGATATTTGTGAGAGTTCATTGAGCGCCATGCAGATTTCATCAGTGATTTCTTGCGCATCGGGGGCTTCAGATATTACCCATGTATCGTCAGTAGTTTCTAAATGTTCTCTGCATATTGGACATGTTTTATTATTTACATTCCTATAACAAAACAATATCACATAAAAAACTGTAATTTAAACAAATCTTTCAGCTTTCAAGAAATATGAGAATTATAATGATTTTTAAAGAGAATTTACAATTGTCTAAGAAAGTGTTGCAATGTTGCAAAAAAGAAGCCAATAATTTAAATCAATATTGACAAGGGAACGGGTTAACTAAGTGACTCAAGATAACATTGGAGAAAAATACAAATGATTTAAAATGTTACATTTGATATAGGTAGAACATTTTAAGTTACAAATGACAGTTTACTTTGGCTGGACTGTAATTCGAATCATTCTATTACCAATCTTGCTTTTATCGCTAGATTACAGAAGATTGCGAAATACTTGTGTTGAAAAAATTAAAAGCAATCAATGATCACAGATAGCATGGATATAGTGGATTTGAATACATCAATTGACCTTATGATGATGAAAGCAATTTCGAATACAAATATTTAATTATCTTTTCAACCATATGAACTGCTATTGAAGCTTATTTTAACAGAAGTTTTTCATAGTGCTAATTGCTCAGTTGCTCAATCTCTCTTTTAGGAAGTGGGGAGGGATAGAACAATAGAGCTTTGACTGACTAGTGGTTAGGTTATCGCTTTTAGATATCACAGACATGCCTTTCAACAGAAATCTACAAATTGATTGAATCTATTTTTGGAATTGTTCGGACTGGGTTTTAACCCGTGAGCATCGTAACCTAAGCCAACGACGTCGTTCCTAATGTAACCCAATCACAGACCAAATGTAATCATCAAAGGACTGAATTTTTTTTGAAATATGAAAACAGCGGACTTGGGTATAAAGAAAACTCAGTTCAGATGTACTCCAGTAGATGAGAAATCACAAACGTAGGCCCAAACTGAAAGATAGATTGACACTGTCAATATTAGGTTTAATAAACTATATAAAATTGGTAGTCTACTATGATTAATGTCAGTAATAATAAATTATTATATTAAGCAATTAAATAATACCACATACCACTGCTCGATGCAAGGAAGACAATAGGAATGCGCACAAGGTAAAATTACTTCTGTTTGTCGTTCCAAACAAATACAGCACTCGCTGCATTTTTCCAGACTTGACTTTTTGCCCGTCATCTCATCCACATGCTGAAAAAGCATTGATGCTGACAAATAATTATTTGCCAATGCAGGAGCTACGTTTTCAGATGTGGTCGGCGTATCATTACAAGAGCCAAAATCTTTTTTGGTCTCTTCGATACATTTACTGTGGCCACGCAGTGTTTTAAAAACTTGTATGAACTCCATTAAATTTAGCAGTCGGTAAGAATCAATTTTAGATGTGATCGGATCCATTTTTACGCATCCGATTTTTACTGTTCCTTTCCAAAGAATTGTGCAGTCCGTTCCTTTCTTCACCGCAAAGACGAGCCGCTTTCCTTTCGAGTCCATGCATTGTATTGAGCTGCAAATAATATTTATTTTTTTTATTACGTTATATACGGAAGTAACCGGTGGTTAAGTTATATTTGGTGAGTGAAAAATTATAAATAGACTGCGTTAATAATCTTATTCATGCAAACGATGGAATATAACGACTTATATTTATATATTATACTAACAGCCGATTCAATTCGCCTAGTTGGTCAACAAAATCATCGTACGATAGCCCCGCTATTTCTGTTACTATTCTTGCATGTCGTAAAATATCATCTTGAACTAATTCTCCAGAAAGAAACTCGTCAGAACTAGATATCTGTCCCATTAAAAAGTATTGTCAATATTGCGGTGTCAAATGTCAGTTCACCAACATATGACTATGACAGTTTTTGACATTAGTATACGAAATGTATACAATTATCTTATCTATGATACAATATAGAATATAAAACCTAAGCTATGACGCAACTTGAATGTCACCAGGTATAACATTTCTTACCTTGACGGAAATTGATACCAATTTTATTTAACAATTTGAAGCAAAAATAAAATTCAAAATATCTTTGATTATTCTACGTATTGTGTTACTTATTGTGACACGATACGTGGAATAATCAAAGTTCTTTAAATTTTATATTAAAATGAACTTCCACATAGTTACCGCCGAATCTAACGAAAGAAATTGAAGCAATGTCCGTAAAAGTTCCAATTTAAACTTCCAATTTAAACTTCACAGCCTTGGTTGATAGTTATACTGTAAGCTCGACTTTATATTTTTTTCTATATTTACATTGTTTTGATTATTTTCCTGTCCTGAAAACTACATTATTTTTCTTGTGAGTAAAATACACTCGGTGACCAATCCCTTTTCAAATCACATTTTTTGAATAATGGCAATACTAACTAATTCATGCTCCAAATTGTAGGTGGCGTTTCTGACTATTTTTGTACATTAGACTTCATTTACCAGAAGGGCCCGTCTACAGTATATCTATGACTCCAGCTGTCACTTAAGGCAGTATTCCGGTCTCGAGGCTGAAATTTTAGGTGTTTTTGCAAGTGCTATATAAAAATAAGTAATAACAATTTTCGTGTCCATTTTTCTACCAGATATTTATTCATATTTTAAGAATATACAAAAAAATGTTCAAACCAAAAAACTAATAACCTAAAGTTACAGGCTGGTAAAGTAGGGGGTCTCAAAAAAATTACGCTCTATAGTTGCCACGATCCCAACTTTTTTAGGCACATGAAATAAAAAAAAAGTTATTTTCATAATAAGTAAAAATGCCATTCTAGTATATACTAGAACCAAATCAAACAAATATTTTTTCGCAAAATGGTGGAGGTTTGAAAAAAAAAATCTTTTTTCCCCGAATTTTTTAAAAATAGTAAAAATTGTTTTTTTTATAATCCTAGTATATACCATAAAAGAACGTATAAAAAATTTTTACATTAAATTTTACCTAAATCGGATATGTAGAACTTTTTGAAAAAAAAACTGAAAAATAATTCCGAGAAAAACGTGTTTAAAGTTTCGGGCAAAGTTAAAAACCGCGCCATTAAAATAGCTATATCTCTATCAATAATTACAATTTACACCAAAATCTTGTAAGGACATATTTTCAAAGATTTAAACACTGAAAATATGCAATAAAAAAAAACGGCTTCTTCAGAATCCTAGACCAGAATACTGCATTAAGTTAATTGAAAAAAAAAAATTGCGTTTGTTTCAGATAAGAAAAAATATTCCCAATATATTTAAACCTAAAAAGCAATAGCTGCATTTGGACTCGAATGGGACTATTGAAAAACAATGGAACACAAAAATGCTTGACAATGTTGGAAACGACACACTCTTATTTTAACCGCCATATCTATTTGAATGCCTCGACGAAAATTATAGTAATAAAACAACTCTTTCGCAGCAAAAGAATGACTTAATTAAGAAAAAACTATTTATTTGATTGCATTTTTAATAACTATGATAGATTCTTTAGATGTTTGTCATTCCATTATTGTGAGTAATGTTTTTACATTGTTACCGTTAATGTTACTTCCAATTTTTGCTTTTTGGAGCTTGAGACAAATGCAAAAGTAATTTATTAATACGGTACGAAAAATAACAATGTATTTTAATTCTACATAAATTATTTTATATATTTGTTGATAGCTATTTCGGCTTACGCACTCATCAGAACTATGTTTTAAACGTGCATTAGAACAAGCTTATATACCTAGGCTAGACAGGGTACACTATACATCTTCTTCTCTGTTCCACCATCTTAATTTTATATGGAAAAAATAAGTTATTGATTTGGTGTATTCATGAAATGAAAGCTCATCTGTGTTTTTTTACTAAGTCGGAATAAACCAGGGCTGTGGAGTTGGAGCTTTTTGCCCGGAGTCGGATTCGGAGTCGTCGCGGCGATTTCACCGGAGTCGTACTCGGAGCCGGAAATTTTGAATAGTTTGAACTTTTTATTTTTGCATTTTATATGTCAAATATAGCTTTTGGTCGCATTGATAGGGTTAATATTTAATTGAATACACATAAATAGGAAAATTAGGGGAAAAAAGTGACGATATTGAACTTTTTTTGGTCGGAGTCGGAGTCGTGTTTTTGGTCAACGTTGGATTTCGAGTCGGAGTCGTGGTTTTGGTAAATGCTGGAGTTGGAGTCGGATTTTTTTTCACCGACTCCACAGCCCTGGAATAAACGTAAAATTAGTAATGCATCAAGTGAATTCATTTTAAATTGCATTAGTGTTTATTAATGGCTTAAGAAGTGGTGATGTGTTAATTGTTATCTGTTCATTAAGAATGTCATTGGATTGATTTCTAGCTGTTTCAATGCATTTGGCTTAAGGCCCTTATTACAAGAAAATAAACAAATCGCGGCTGAATTTAGGTCATATGATTCCTCTATGATGGTGTTTGCATATTGCGAATCAGTTTTTTTATTATTAAAAGATCTAACATGTTTTTTTGCACGAATCGAAATATTACGTCCTGTCTGACCGACGTATAATAAATCACATGTACCGCAGGACATCTTATATATACCGCTTCTATCAAGTTTATTAATCGATAAATCAATTAAATACTTAGGGAGAATATCACTGTTTTATTGTATTCCTTATCAGTTGACAATGCTCGCCATGAGCGAAACCGGTCCTGATCAAATAAATTTTATGTGGAAAAAGTACTAAAAATGTATTATTATTTTTATTATTTTTATTTTGATTTTTATGTTTCTCATGGTATTGATCATCAATAAGTTGCATTGCAATTTGAACGGTTGATGATCTTCTTCAAAACTAATTATGTATATTCACACTCCATTTGATTTTGGTCAAACATTTAATAAGCTGCAGGCCTATGCGATAAATATAGTTCCACCTTATATAAAATAGTTTTTAGGATGCATCGGCACGAGTTGATTATCAGCCAGGTACTTTTCAACATTATTGGATAGTTGAGTGTTGGCAAGTATTAAATAATCAAATGTACATAACAATCAGTGAAGCAAGAATATAAGTGTATTTTTTTGCTACCGTAGCCCGTATCTACCGAAGAGATAAAAAATGATATCTTCGATTGTTTACAAATAATCATTCAAAATTGCGCGATTGTGGTTTGCTTTACAAAATTCAAACTGTTATGTCAGTGTAGACTGAAATTGCGCGAGAAGCAAACCATTTAAATGTGTAGGAGTGTAAAATATTCTTTAATTTAAACTTATATAATTGGGTAAGCTACATCAATAATAATTATTCCTTTTATGAGTTTTTAGGTTAGTGAAGAGGGCATTTTTTTAAAATTTATTCCATTGTCCTGATGATTGTTGTTGTAAAATTTGTTTTGAATGTTATTGCTTGAAACAGAAACTCATTTCTCCACAAACCGCAAAACAAATAATTTTATGAGATAAAACATCAAGCACCTATATTAATATAACTTTTCTCACTAATACACTTTTACAAATATTTGTTATTCACTTTTTAATCCGATTTGATTGTTTTTTTCTTCGATTAAGTAAATATATATAAGGTGTAATTAGTAAATTCCGCAAAGAGGAGCTTACCATTTAGTTTCGATCAAAATGTTCAATATTCGGCAATGAAAATTATTCAATATTTATTGCCGAAGAACTTATATTCATATTTTAAACTGACATTTTAAATATTCATGAAAAAGTTTCTCGTTATTTTTTTTTGTTTTATTGAACGTTCTTGTTCGTTTAATGTCCATTTCTAACAATGGCCAGAGAACAGAATTTATACCTGTACGGCAATGATTTTGAGTGGGTCATAATCGAACGTTGTTATTATACCTACTCATTTAAATAATAGAACACGACCACAATAAAAACAAAAAATATTTTCCTTTGTTTGGGAGCAAAAAATCACATGTCATAGAACTCTAGCGCTTTAAATAGTATAATAAATTACAAACTTATTTTTAGTGCTTCATTTTTGAATATGGTTAATGAAGCGATTTTATGACAATGGAAATTAAATCAATTATTACCAACCCGTTAGAAATAAGTGGAAACGATGAATATTTAAATAATAACCAGTATGCTGTATGTGTATAACACAGATTACGTTTTCGAAATACAAAAAAAATCAAAGCAAATCGGCTTCATCTTCATTAATTTACGGTAAAGGTTTTCAGCAACGTAAACTTCCAACCCAAACTATATTCTCTTTTGAATGGTTTAACACTATTTACCTACAGCTTATTATTGGTGACTGTTTATTCCGCTATTTAAATAAATAAAACACATTTTTTTTTCCAATTCTATGTATTTTATGATAATCAGGATATGTTCTCGAGCAATATCTAAAAAAAAAATCAAAACGAAATGGTTCACAATCTAAGGTTTTTAATTGATATGGAATAGTATTGGAAAATAACATAATACCGTACCGGTAAAACGGGATGAATAAAGACTGGCAGGTGAATAGAGACAAAAACAAGGATTGAATTTTAGCACAACTTTACTAAGTATCCAATGTATTTTTTACTGTTTATATATATTTATTTACAATGCTCGAATGACAAAATCAAACCAACTAAATGATTGGCCAAAATTGAAACAAACGTGTTTAAGCTCGATGCCTGTGCATCCTTACTTTTTGACCCCTTATAAACTTCTCTTTTATTGCACGTAAATTAAAATCAATCTTGTTTTTTTTGGTTAATAAGCACCGTAAAACGGAATGAATAGAGACTCGTATAGAATAGAGGTTCATATATTCCAATCATTACAATCTGTATTTTTGTCTCTATTCACCAGCCCAGTCTCAATTTACCCTCTCTTGTCTCTATTCACCGCGATTCAATGTGAATAGAGACATCGAACAAAATTTACTGTGTCTTAAAAACGATAGTGAATATTTGAAAAATATTGTAATGAATGTGTAGTAGGACCATAGAAACAAGTTTCAAGCCATGCCTATTTGAATTATGTGGCGCAGGTATGAAGATATATCTGTCGTGAAGGGTAAAAAGTGTTTCTATTTACCCCGTTTTACGGTACCGTGTATGTATCGATTTGAAAATATAAATAAATACTTAATTCCAAATAAACCGAGTTTTCGATGGATTCTGAAGTCTTATTTAGTAATTCACATTAAATACAAAATATTAACTACGCGCCAGTTCAAGTTTACTTGTGCACTTAAAATGACTGAAGAAAGTCTAAAACCGTGGAAAATTCAAACGATATAAATTCACATTGAAGAACATAAAAAAATAGATCAAGAATGTCAAAATTTTCCAAAAAACTAGTCGACATTATCCATATAGAAATTATGTCATTTGTCTTCTAGATTTATTTTCTCACGTTTATTTAGTCTGAAGATTATTTTTAACGAGCTGAACACTAGCTGGAACTAATTTCTTTAGCCATCCTCACCTCCAATGTGGTAATTGAGCATTTTAACTGGGTGTTAGTGAGTCTCTCGACACCCCATTTGTAAGGTTAGGTGAGAAAATACGACAAAATCATTAGCATGCATTCGGACACGAATCAAATCGATCAGTTTCTGATTTCCTTATAGAGATTAAATCTGTCGACTGCATAACAGAGTAGTATTTATTATTACCGCAGAGCGTTATCGGTCGGCTATGACACTATGTTACGCACAGTAACAAAATTTGATACGTATAGTAAACAAATGCACTTTTTTAAAATCAAGAACACATTTTTGAATAAATCTGAATCTACGGAATGAAACAGAAAGCACAATGAAGAATACCCGGCTGCGTGATTTCATCGAAATAATAACAAATGAATACCTATTCGATGCCCATTGTGCTTATGGCAACATTATCATCGCTTCAGATTTGTATTGTACAAACATGTAAAAATGAAAACAGTTTTTGCTATAATTGAAATCTTCTTATTAATCAGACCTTTTCATTGAATCCGAGTTTTTATCGAGAACGAATTTTCACCTTTAAAAGCGAAAATTAGACGAATATTTTTTTTACTGTAGCCGCGTACGCTCTAGAGTTTATCTCTATATAAGTTGTTCAACGAGAGTTGAACTATCTTTACCAGATTTTAGCCAGTGGGCACCGCGACCAAAGCTTACGACGTTGACTACTCGGCTAAATGGCGGTTTACTAATGTACATTCAAATAAGAGTATTTTTTTATCTTTCACACAACTAGCACGAGGGGGTCTGTAAAACACTTAGAAAAGCTTATCTTTTGTAAAAAGTTGTTAAAAAGATACCTCTCCGCATTTTAACAATACATATCGATGGCTTACAGAAAAAAATTGAATATCTCCGTTTTTGTCAATTGTGCAGGAAAGGGAAAAAACACTGATTATTTTGGGAAAGTAAAATTTGGTGTTATATACAAAAAAAACCCCTTTCAAACGATTTATTTGTACTACCGCTGAAAAACAACGAGTGAATGACAGGTGACAATAGAAAATGCGGAGTTTGATAATTAGCAGTGTAGATTTTAAAACGACAATGAAGTTATCAAATTTTCCTAAAACGTTTTTCCGATGCACTCAAATGTGTTTTGGTTATATTTTTTACGGGACATGCACAACATGGCATGGTACAACAAGATGGCATTAAATATTAAGTCATTTTCAGCCAAAAGTGGAGTTAGCAAAATTACTCTTAAAGCCTTCGATATATTACTATATAAATTAGTTCGTGGTTATATAGCACGGTGAAAAAAATAGCAAAGTATTTTAGTTCTAAAATATTATTTTATATAATCTATAGTTGATAGCTATTTCGACTTACGCCCCCGTCAGATCCACAATTATTACGAATATTACTCTTATAATTCCTGGGCTCCTTACTTACCCATGGGACATCAAATATTATTAATTGATGGAGTTGCCAATAGTAAACGGAAATATTGACAATATTATTTAGAAGAAATCTACAAAAAAAAAACTATTAAGACTATACAATTTGAAGTTTTTCATCAGCTGTTTTGAGTACGTAATTCTGATCACCATTCGTGCTGTCAAACTTATGTAAGCAATGAAATGTATTGGCTTCATTACATTTATCTCAAATATATTTCCTAACTGTATTAAAAATAAAAATGGATATACCCCAATGTAAAATCGTTCCGATCGCTCTATTCAATTGAGTTATTCTTCTATGTACATAATGATGGTCATTTCAGGAAGTAAAAACATCGCTTGTTATTGCTCTACTTTTTTGAACTAAATGCAAATAATTGGTTTCCGCAGTGATCACAAACAAGTAGTAAACAAATTATTAAAACTGTACTGTACATTAAACCAATGAAACGTGTAAGTATGTATAATCCGAAGAAATGATTGCAATATCGATCTAAACACAATAAAAATGACTCAATAAGCAGCCGATAAAGAAAATATTCCACTTATTCCGCTGACAATTTGATTCGCGATTTTTTTAGTAAGTGCAATTTTTGTAATGATCAGCACGTGACTGAAAGCGACGAAACCATTAAGAGTTGGCGTAGCTTTCAGTGTGTTGTTAATTATTTTGCATGTTCAAAACCGGTATAGAAAAAACAATTAAAACACTGGAATTCCAAGTTTGATCTAATTTCCAACGAAAACTACATATTGTATTTAACTTTCGATGGATTCGGCGGTAACTTTGTGGCAGTTCATTTTAATATAAAATTTAAATAGCTTTGATTATTTCATGTATTGTGTCACTAATTGTGACACATGTTTAGCCGCTTTCAGAGGCATCTACGGACTTGCTGTCGCATTTATTTTTATTCATCTTTTCGTATTGATGGTGTAATATAATATTCTATGTTTCACAAGTGTCAATAGATTTTTTAAGCAGTCCTTCAAAGTGTTTATATCTTTTCTATAGTGATTAATTATTCATAATTGTTCCTTTTGAGATTTTTGATCCTGAGTTGGTCGACCGCTGATTGACAGTCAATGTCAATGCCATTATTCTTCAATAATCATTTCATTATGTTATTTTACTCAATGGAATTCGTTTACATACTTCGAAATCTTTTTTGTGATGTTCGGAGCAGTAGCGAAAGGCTCATAACTCTTTTTTATTTTATACAGCTAAAAAGCAGATGGGCATCTTTTTGTTTTTTTTTTATCTATCAACATACCACTCTGTCTTATGGATAATTTGGTGTATGATGATTAGAGACTCCAATTCGAGTATCAAGTATTCGATACTCGTGTATACTCGTCCATTTTTCAAGTACTCGATTCTCGAGTAATTTGAAAAATACTCGATTAATACTGGTAATTTATAAATAAAGATTGACTCCAAATTTTATTTTGTTTTAAGCAGCGGACAGGAAAACTGGAAAGCACTATTTAGTTGAATGTTAATTTGAAAACCGACGTCCACAGCAAAAAAACAAAATTTCGAAGATAATTAAAATTTGAGACGTTTAATTTTCTATTAGTTTTGAAATATAGGTTTCATAAATAGAAATAAATGTACTAATGAAATAAAATAAGCATATTTATTTGTTTATTAACTATTGATATACACAAATTTGAATAAATAATATATATTGGTGCAACTGAAACTACTCGAGTATACTCGAGTATTTAAAAAATGTACTACTCGATACTTGAGTAGTTGAGATGTCGAGTAATTGGAGTCCCTAATGATGATTCATAATACATCTAAGTATAGCAATATGTATTTTACATTAATCCAAAATGTATAGTTTACTCGTGGCTCTACCCGGCTTCGCTCGGTATCTGTCACTCGTACGAAACAAAAATAACAACGAATTCCAAATTATTGTGCCGTGATGTACGTCAACTACATTCGTTTATTTTTTAAATAATTTTATTTGAATCTTAGAATAAAAAATTAACCACATGATATCAGAAACGAGTTACACAATCTGCCGTAGGTATAATGTTGTATATAATACATATTTAATCGCATAAGAGAAAACTGACAAATCAAAATTTTGAGATTTAGTTTGTTAACAGTTAATTATTGTAAATACACATTATTCATAAACTGAAGCCATCTCAAATTTAGTGTATGGAATTATATAATCTTAATCAAAGATAGAGGGGACATATGGGTAATATAATAAATTTTGCTTCGCAATCGCTCATAAATGAAAATGTAAGAACATATTCGATAGATGACACATATTGATCATTGTATTGTTGACCAAATACCGCTGAGTTACTGTTGTTGTGATAATGATCAATTATACATATAACATAAACAATGTTGCGGATAGTATTAAATCGTTTTGGAAAGAACGTAGCAATGATTCAATTTTTATACAACAGAACAGACTCGATAGTTAATCGACACTGAACAAATCGAACTGTGGATGCGTACCAAATCAAACAAAAAAAAACTAAAAATAAAATCTTTTTTAAGATATTCTGTTTATTTATTCCTCGGCATAAAAACTAGTGGAAATGTAAAACAATCTCAGTAAGTAGGTCAACGGTGTACTTTGAAAGTCTGCCAATTATTACTATATAGGTAGATCTATGAAAAAGGTGCAAAGGAGATTCTATAAATTTGCGTTATTTATTTGTATATTAAAATATTACTGCTCCCAAAATGATTACTGGGAACGGTTGTGAGCCAAATTTTTAACAGAACAGACAGGAAACGAGTCCCGAGATTACAATTATGCAAATCCAATCCACATACTATTTTTATATGAACCTGAATTAAATTTAAACCCAAATATTAATTGGATACCAGTATGTACAATAAAGAAGAAATAAATTGTAAAATCCAGGGCTGTGGAGTCGTTAATGTCGTGAAATTACGACTCCGACTTTGACTCCAGCATTTATTAAAAACACGACTCCGACTTCAACATTGGCCAAAACCACGACTCCGACTCCGACTAAAAAAAGTTTAATTATGTCACGTTTTTTCTTACCTTTCCTATTTATGAATGTGTATTCAATTACATATTATATGCAAAACTTTTCGAAATTTCCGAGTACGATTCCGACTCCGGCCAAAAAACCCGGACTCCACGTTTCCAATTCCAACTTAGACTCCGACTCCACAGCCTTGGTAAAATCAATTTTAATTCTGGAATGGAGTAAATGGCCCAATCTAGATTTTATAATATTTAAAATACATTCGAATTATACAGAAAGTATGATTGGCTCGTCAAGCCGGAAAGGGGCATTTTGAACCAGCCTTTACCACGGTCCTCAAAAGAGGAGGGTGGACATGGTTCTTGTATGGCTAGTTGGCAAGCAAATCAAAATGAAAGATAACATAAACGAATTTAAAAAAATGACTAATTTGTGTCCATTTGACTAAAATTCTTTCTTGTTTTAGGTACATAATGAACTCATAATTCAGATTGTATATCAATTTACGCCACTGGAAAACGCGTGTCTTTTAAATATAACACATCAAAAGTGTCATGAAAACTATTTTTCATTTAACTTCGACATATGTATTTTCATAGATCATCTTAACGGCAAGTAGATGCATATGGATTGGGCCGATTGGGGATTAGATTCGGTTTATAGGGCATGATTTCTTTAAAAAGTTTATTTTTCAATTGTATTAAATAACGTCGTACCCTCACATAACAGAATTTGTGTAATATATCGTCATTGCGCCTGAAAAATCCGACAAACATTATTTGTTTGCCAATATCGGTCATTAACGTTTTTTCCTTTAGAAGATGCAACTGATATTCCTGTAAAGCCCACCATGTTTTTTAGCACTGAATCCGATGTAATGATCTAATTTGCAGTGTACGATTTGATTTATAAAAAAACATTTTTGAGTAAATCATATTTATTTCTGCTCTTGAAAAGTTGTCACATAGCGGATTTTGCAAACGCAGCAACGATATTTTATGTATTATTCTATTTTTGAAATATTCGTTTTATTATTTAAATTAAAGCTTAGATTGCCATAGACAACTTATTCAAACTTTGATTAACTATGACGTGTAAACATAATTATAGAAGTAGACAAGATTATTATCCATCATAGATAAGAGTCCAAAATTATCCATGCAAATCTCAGTTACAGTACAGCCAATCTGTTGTAGGATTGTCACTGTATATGATAACAAACATATTATGCGTGATATTTCTGTTAATCGTGCACATTTTGTAATAAACAAATTTATTCGACTCGTGGAATTTAGAAATGTTGATAATTTTTACATTAGTACTAATTAAAATGTTTTATCGAGCAACATATTTACATGCAGAAGAGAAAGTAACTTTGGATGATTATTACGGAACTGAAGAAATTAAGATGTCCAGGCAAGGATTTATTTTAGTCACAATTTAAAGTCCACTTAAATTTCTTATTAATTACTTTTAATGTGTTCACTGTCAATACTTGGTGGAAAGGCATTAAAATAAAAATAATAATACACTTTTAGTACTTTTTCCACATAAAATTTATTTGATCAGGACCGGTTTCGCTCATGGCGAGCGTTGTCAACTGATCGGTTCGATTTTAGAATGCTCGCCATGAGCGAAACCGGTCCTGATCAAATACATTTTATGTGGAAAAGTACTAAAAATGTATTTTTATTTTTATTCTTATTAATTATAAATTTTTTAATTTAGTGTAATACTTAATAATATTAATATAATTCATCGCAATGAAACATGTATTTTTTTCCCTCCCTCTTATTAGCAATTTGGTTGATTGATTTATTTGTTAAATTGGGTGTAAAATTCAGATTATTTTTTTTGATCCATACAATGTATCTTTTTTTTGATCCAAAAAAATACACGAATTTAATCTTGAGTAGCGCCATGAATTATGAAATATATTTTGGGGTTTCAATGAACAATTAGATATTACGGAAAGGAAAATAACAATGTATTTTAATTCTACATAAATTATTTTATATATTTGTTGATAGCTATTTCGGCTTACGCCTTCGTCAGAACTAGTTCTGACGAAGGCGTAAGCCGAAATAGCTATCAACAAATATATAAAATAATTTATGTAGAATTAAAATACATTGTTATTTTTCTTTCCGTATTATAATGGAGTTCTACCGAGTAAATGCCTACTCAATCAATAACAATTAGATATTATCAAACATAGTAATTATATATATTTATAAACAATCCGTGCGTTAATTTATATTTTTAGTTCAATCGGTCAATCGAATGAAAATAAATTCATAGTAGGGTTCAAGGTTTAGTGATTGTTTTCGGTATTATCGTCCAGACGGTGAAAATTATTATCTTATCGAAAGTAAATATTTGGACATGAAAGTTTACAGATTTAATATCAAATGTCGCTTTGTAACACTTATGATTAAATTTATATTATAAAATGGCGTAATCTACGGTAAACTAGATTGAATCACGTAACTTGAGCTATGTGATTACAAATTAATTAAATGTTGTTCACTGCATACAATGAATCTACAATGAACCCTTTTCTTTTAAGCTTAGAGATTCTTTCAATAAAAAGAAAATACAACATATATATAAGGTAAATGGACCAGTAGCTGACCTTTTAAGAGAAAATTTCAACAAAAATAACGATTCAGTATTTTCGATGGTTTCGGCAGTAACTTTGTGGAAGTTCATTTTAATATAAAATTTAAAATAACTTTGATTATTCCACGTATTGTGTAACTAACTGTGACACGTGTTTCGCCTCTTTCAGAGGCATCTTCAGACTTACTATCGCAAAGTTTGCTTAAGTAATGAAGCAAGATAAATTCTAACATTTTAACATTTTAAATTATGAAATTACAAAATGGATTACGTGTTTTTTTCCTTCTAAAGGAAACAAGGAAGGGGGTGAAAGAATCAAAACAATTCAATAACATAATGATACTAATAAGGTGCAATCACTCAATCAATTAGATTGGGATTTTTCCTTTTTAAGGGACGCAAGAGAGGGTTATAGAATTGAAACAAAGCAAACAAATATATTTCTAATGACGTCAAACATTACAAACTAATAAACTATAAACTAATGAGCTGCAATCAATCAGTTAGGTTGGGTGATTGCTCTTTTTGCTTTTTGGTTTGCTTTGTTTCAATTCTATAACCCTCTCTTGCGTCCCTTAAAAAGGGAAAATCCCAATCTAATTGATTGAGTGATTGCACCTTATCAGTATCATTATGTTATTGCATTGTTTTGATTCTATCACCCCCTTCCTTGTTTCCTTAAGAAGGAAAAAAACACGTAATCCATTTTGTAATTTCATAATTTAAAATGTTAAAATGTTAGAATTTATCTTGCTTCATTACTTAAGCAAACTTTGCGATAGTAAGTCTGAAGATGCCTCTGAAAGAGGCGAAACACGTGTCACAGTTAGTTACACAATACGTGGAATAATCAAAGTTATTTTAAATTTTATATTATAACGATTCAGGTTTACATTGAACCGAATGAAGGCAAAGCAAGTATAGTCATATTGGATCATATGTCTTAATTAATATTATGTAACAAAAATAACGAAAGGGCCTGTTGAAAAAAAGTTGTGTTAAATTATTTAAAGTCATGTTTTTGTTTCAGTAGTTGACCATCTCACAAATTGAAAAATCTAGTAGTTGACCATGTCTAAACAGGGGGCTTTATAGTAAACTTTCTGTCAGAGTTGCCTCAGAGCTTTCTTTAACACCACTCTTGGTTGAATCAAGTAGCAATGGGTGGTTCAGGAACAAGGTACACACCGTTTCTAGATTGATCACCTAAGAAATTTGAAATAATACACTTTCCTCACTAGGTGTTGTTTTCAAATGGCCACCCTGGCACTCCATTGGCTATATGGTGATGTGTTAGTGGCTCATTCCGACCACAGATGCCTTAACTTGTCTGAACTTTACAATTTAGGGCAATCCTGCATCTGCATTTCTTATTTTGGGCCATTTTATTCTCAAACGGTCAACTACTGGTACATGGTCAACGACTGGTACATTTACCTTAGTATAATAATGTGCGTTAAGGAAGATAGCATGGGGTGTTATGTCACCACAACCAAGTGAGTTCCGATAAAATCAACTTTTATTCATAAAAAATAGTGCTCGTCTGAACTCACTCAGGTCAATGTAAAATTCGAGAATTCGGAGAATTTCTGCTTAAAATCGTTAAAGCGCTTCCTAGTGGTATGCCCATTGGTAGACTGGTACCCCTTGGAAGAACAAGCAACTCGTGCTCACGATTCCTCAAAAATATCAATTTACATTTAATTTAACATTGTCAACTGACAATGCTTGCAAAAGGTAAAACCGCCCTGAATCATTCATCATTAAATTTGCAAGAATAACTTGAAATTAAGGATTTCGACTGAGGGTGCATGATGGAATTTCAATATCAAATTTGAATTTTGTACTTTTCCATGAGTTTTGTCGCTAACGACCCGGGTTTCGGCTTTCGACATTTTCTGGCATTGTAATAAATTATAAAAAAAAATCTGGCATTTATAGATTACACTGTAGTGACTGTCCCAGATTTTATATTGGTAAAACTTCTAGAACTTTAAATATAAGGGTGGCTAAGCATTAAGCCGCTTTTCGCTTAAAAAAAAGATACCTCCACTTTCGCCAATCATTTAATTCTTGAAAACCACACGTTTAATTTTGAACACACCAAATCAGACGCTAGCAGTCAACGGGTTAGCAGAATTACAGCAATTAATCGTCGTGTGTATCGTCGCTCATGTCTCGAAAGCTTTATCATACTTCAGTGTTGAGCAGAGCACATTGAATATATTTTATCGTTGTGTGTTCGCGCTACAAAGCTGGTGTGGCAATAAGTCCCATCCGCAATCTATTCAGTAGCGTTGTGAAGATCGCGCGGGAGTGTACGAAGAGCATTTTAGTGCATCTAAATAAATCACCCGGTGATTACACACTGATATTTAAAAATAAACCTCAAGACGAATTTCTAAATTAAATGGTTGGTAAAATATCATCTGTGATCGCTCAAGAATGTAAAGTACATTTCCCGAGAAAGTAAAGCAAAGAAAACTTTCTCAGTCTCGCAGTATGACTTACATCTTTAATCATATCACCATGTGTATTATTATAAAGTGTTGAGTGGTTAATTAAAACATTTGTTTTATATTGTGCGTGAATCAAAGATTAATAGTTGTTGCTTACTAAAACAAATATTTGAATGGTTTATAAATCTGGAAAATCAAAACGTATATAAAATGAGATTCCACGATTCTCGGGAAAATCAGGCCATTTATGTTAGATATTTTCTTATGTCAAATAAATCTTTCCTATTTCAAATGACATCTCATATCGTATTTGCCGCGTTTTTGCGTGTCCATGGCAACTCTTCACTTACAACGAATTTCTTTATACGTCTTATTTGTATTATGTATCTTCAAAAGGATGAGATAATTAATAAAAATAAACAATGTTTTTTGACTCGCGTAACAAAATGTGTTTTAATACGGCGTTGAATTGCGACATGTGTTTTTTGTATTTCAATTATTCCAAGTTGAAGTTTTAATAAATAATTATTTTAAAATAAAATTAATAAAAAAAAATTTAGTACTTTTCCACACATAAAATTTATTTGATCAGGACCGGTTTCGCTCATGGCGAGCATTAATATTTATTTATTAAATGCTTTTATTTTGGTTTTTACTTAGCTAATGATTATTCATACTTAATTGCTTTTTGATGTTGATTGATGCTTGCATTGCTAAGAGGTCTTCAACATTTTAATTATAATCTATTTTTCTTACATTTTGCTTCAATTTATTTGCTTAGTTATAATACCAATTGTTTGTCATGCCTTGTAATTATTACTTAAACTTTGTATAAATATCACTGTTTCGTCGTATTTCTTATCAGTTGACAATGCTCGCCATGAGCGAAACCGGTCCTGATCCAATACATTTAATGTGGAAAAAGTACTAAAAATGTTTTATTATTTTTATTATAATGCCATTCGACCAAGTATTGACAGTGAACACCTTAAAAGCTATTAATTTAATGCAACAAAATTTTGAAATTATCTAATACATATAAATAATGTGGAATAAATCTATTTAGTTTTGAATCAATTCAAATAACTCGTACTTTATATAAATTTCACACTGATTAAAAAATAATTAAATTAATTTAAGTCGTCAATCTCAATAAGTAATCATATATGTCATGAAAGAATCGCTAGCGGAAAAAAACAATTTCCCAGGTGATTATACTTCGATAGTAACGTTCGTTTAATTTCATAATAATTTATTGTCTTTATTGAATTATAAAACATTGGTATTTTAATAAAATACCAGATTCATAAGTAGTGACTAAACACATTATTTTTTAAAATTATTATATAGTTTTGTTCGTCTATGGATTTTTCGTATTATATTTGAAAAGCGTTCCAATTCCCAATGCTACTTGTGATAAAACACTATTTAAACGTACCTTTGCGAAAGTAACTTAACAACCGTGCATAATGTGTTTATCGGCAATAATTGAAATTATAAGTAACATTGAATACGAACAACGTTAATTTACAATGTTATTTATCAATATCATTAGTTTTATCAGTGAATTGTAAACATTTCACAAGTATCACTGAACTAATCAATTGTTAGTCGCTGTAAACATACAGTTAAAAAAAGAATTGTAAATTCTGTTATTCAATTTATGATATAACTAGTATTGCTACCCGGCGTCGCTCGGACTAAGCGACCAATAATTATTTAATGTTATATCGTTCGACATAATTATATCACATAATCTAACATCCAAAATAGAGTTAAAATAAAATCACAAACATTATTTAATTTGATGACAGCCCCATTCTCGCCCATTAAAATGTCCAAATTCAAGAAAAAAATCTAATTTGCTGTCTTTGACATGTCAAATATATAAAAAAAACATTATTATTAATAATAAAAGCCGGGAAAAGTTCAGTAGAAGACTAATTTATTACATTTTGACTAAATGTCTTCGCCGATAAAAATTCAAACATATTTTCTTTCATATTCGTTTTTATGGCAACTTAATGACCAACAATGCAAAAGGGAATTACAGACCCACAGACATACATACGCCGTTTCGGTTTTATATATAAGATTATCAGAAGTAATTTGCTTAAACAAAGGTTAGGGCTCAGTTTTAGCCGTTTAACCTTGAACAGCGTAAATAGATCGTTATTAATTATTTGGATAAGCAGTAATGACAATATAATTATAATCCAAACTATCCGTTTAAACTAAATTATACATTGAGTATGCATTCCCTACATTGTTCGTGCAGTAATCATATATTTTCCGCTTTCTGCATATGTTACTCACATGTAAACGTAGTGTTAATTGTTACAGAAACTGTTTCCTATTCTATTATTTCTGTTGGAGTCTGGCCAAGAAAGAAAATACAATTTAATATCACGTCATAACATTGTTAATATCAAAACGGTCCGGTTAAGAGGAAACAAGTTTGACAGTATTCGATGTGAAGTTTTCACATCAATTCCGAATTTTTAAATTAAGATTCAAAATAAAATCAATTTATGCCCATAAATAAGTTGCTGGAATAGCGCAGCAATTTTTAAAAAACGAAATAGATAATGTAAATTTACTGGCAAAAAAACTTTATTAAATACATGGCATTACAACAAGCGCCAATGCGCCATGCATTTGATAAATTAATAAAAATGACTTAAAAAAGAAACATATTATTTACATAAGAAGACAATTATTTTAACAAAGCAAGTTCACCGCCGATGATGTCAATATATTTAGCTTTTAAAGTGTTCACTTAATGTTGGAATGGCATTATAATAAAACTAATAACACATTTTTAGTACTTATTCCACATTAAATGTATTGGATCAGGACCCGTTTCGCTCATGGTGAGCATTATCAACTGATGAAGATAATGCTCCACGATCAAAATTGGTCCTGATCCAATAAATTTAATGTGAAATAAGTACTACAAATGTGTTATTGTTTTTATAAATTTAGCTGTTCAATATAATATAACACATTTGAGTCATAAACTTATTTTTTTCTCTCATAATTTCATAGGGTGTGATAATTTAATGTTTTTTTATAGACATAATATATAATACTGTTAACTTTCAATTACTGGTAAAAAGTTGATTGAAAATGCTCGGGATGAGCGAAACCGGTCCTTTTATTTACATAATATATGCGACTGTAGTATTTACGATATCTTATTTGAAATATTACACGATATGATTATTATTAGAGCATGAGTTCCCAACCCATGGGTCGCGACCCCCTTGGGGTCTTGGCGGGTTTTCTGTGGGGTAACCAACTTATACAGCCAACTAAAAAATATTCACTTTAATGCATTTTCATTGATTTTTGTAATAACCTTATGAATAATGCCTTTTTCAATTTGGCCTAGATGGTCGCGAGACAAATGGCTTTCATAAAAAGGGGCCACCATCCGAAAAAGGTTGGGCACCTATGTATAAGAGCATTCGTTATTTGCAATTTAGTTCAGTGATTTTTCCATCCCGAATTTACCCTTTGAGTGTATGTATTTTAAAGTATATTTTCTAGTAGTAAGACTTGTGTCGAAACGATTATAATCGTACGTGAATAGTTTTCCCAAGTTTTAAGGCACATTGAAACAACTACGAAAAAGATATAGTTGCACAATACTCACTACTATCTATAAATAATATGTATTACATTTTTTAATTAATGTTTTTCCTCTTGCAGGTTAATTTAAGTCTTTATTCTAGATAGATAGCATTTTTTATGATACGCAATATTTCTTGGCATAGTAACATACAATCGCACGTCTAAGCAAATAATACGAAGACAATATATAATATGTTAAAAAATTCTCCATTCGATAAAATATCTAGCCTCAGCTCGATTGTATGAAATGTGATTGATAGATAAACTGATAAACTTACCGATAAAACGAATAAAATAGTTGTTATTAAATGTTACACACTTGAAAGATTTATTCTCATAAGCGACGTAAAAATGTCGGATATTCTTGTTGGCAGGCACCTTCATAATTCCGTACCGTAAAACGGGGTGAATAGAGACAAAAACAATGATTGAACTTTAGCACAACTTTACTAAGTATCCAATGTATTTTTTACTATTTATATATAATTCTTTACAATGACTATAATACTGTCTCTCTAATGACAAAACCAGACCAACTAAATGACTGGCCAAAATTGAAACAAACGTGTTTAAGTTCGATGCCTGTGCATCCTCACTTTTTGACCCCTTATAAACTTATCTTTGATTGCACGAAAATTAAAATCAATCATGTTTTTTTTGGTTAATAAGTACCGTAAAACGGAATGAACAGAGACTCGTATAGAATAAAGGTTCATATATTCCCATCATTACATTCTGTATTTTTGTCTCTATTCACCTGCCAAGTCTCGATTTACCCTCTCTTGTCTCTATTCACTCCGATTCAATGTGAATAGAGACATTGAACAAAATTGACTGTCTTAATAAAGATAGTGAATAGTCGTGAAGGGAAAAAGTGTCTCTATTCACCCCGTTTTACGGTACTTATTTCAATGATAGTATATCCATTTCAACCCTACAACTTACAACAGCCCAAGATTTCAATTACATATGTTAAAAAATAGAATTCATTTGTATAAATATGTTCACCACGCACTTACATATAATAGGCATCAATTAAAGTCGGTCAAAATACTTCTTCCTCCCAATTTCTTGAGAATCTATGCAAAAGTTAGGGTTGGCACAACACAGTTTATTGTAAAAAAATATATAAATACACTCTTCACAGATTAAAATTCAAAACCAATAATAATACAAAATCTTATTTACTATTCAAATAAATGATCAAGTAACCGATATGCGCTATGCTAGCTTACGCGTCGCGAACTAAAGAACGTTAATTAGACATGGCATTAATAGTATTTAAATTGAAAAAGAAATATATTTCATTCGGTGAATCGCTCCAAAATTGCACCGCAATATCGTTCATCATAAGCGTCTGAAGTTTAAAGAAAGCAAAAATTAGGCAAAACTATTAAAAATTATTATCATATTTTAGGTTTTTAACTGTGTGTATCAGATTTAATATTTTCCAGAAGTTTTATTATTATTTAATGGCAACACCTTGAAAGCTTAAATAATTTATGTCATTAGGAAGGATTAATAAACGTCACATTTATTGTCGTTGCAAATTGAAGAAGAATTATTTTAAATATTGATTTGATATTATTATTATTTAAAAGAAATATATATTATATTGTTCGTCATAAGCTAGAGGCTTACATAAATAACACTATGACAGAATAGATACCAGCCAAATTATTTTATGAAAATAAATGAAACTATGTACCCAAATATCGAATAATTGCCGCTTATCTCTTCCTATTCATAAATTGATAGCTAAAAAGGAAGTGCCTTGTTTATTAATAAAAACGGCATCTCCATTTCATGAAGTAAAAATTATGATACAGTTAGTTACCTTTTTCGTAACATTGAACGCATAATTTATGTGTGCATAAAAAAAGAGAATAGCATTGTAAAATTAATATTAAATATCTGTCATCAAAACTGACGTAGATTGATTCGTGATATGTACATTTTGAGAAAATATTATAGCATTTATTCATGTCAATGTTTTGTTATTACTGGCATTATGTATGTATTTTGAATAAAAACATTTGTTCGGAATATCACCTTGAAATGACAATTTCTTTTCTAGTCCCATTGTTTATTTGATTCAGAATATTACAACATAGTATTATTGTAATAAATACGTCGTCAAAAAGTGAAACTATTTCCATACATTAAAATTCCATTTGGGATGATAGGATTTCAATATCAAGTTTGAATATCGTACTTTTCCGTAAGTTTTTTCTCCAACAACCCGGGCATCTTCGGGAATTTCAAGTGCACGGGTTAAATTCAACTGACGGTTCAGCTTAAATGTTCACCCGTATTTCATATAATAGATTATAAAATGATCGTATAGTTAAGCTAAGAAATAATACATACATAGCTATTAATTGAATGAGTATCCATATCTATAATCGCTATACATAGCTTGAGGGATAATATTATGTAAATACCTTATTATAGCGATTTTTTGAATGAATGTGAAATTTCTGGTCAGTTGTATAATGTTTTCAAATTCGACACGTTCTGACATTTCTGCGTGAGCTATTTTTAATTTATTTAAAATTTCTAACTTCACAGACTAGATATTTTTGATACGCATTTAAATTGCACACAATTGATGGATGAACATGATATGAGATCATTTTTTGTAATTTTTTAATGTTCAATATCTATGGAATAGTGTTTGTAATGGATATAGATGTATAAACAAAGTAACGATTATAACATCATTTTTACGCTTACAAAGCAGATTTTTCCGCTCATGTAAAAAATTCGACTTTGTTACATTAAATGTCTTAATTCCACAAATCTCAACGATTTAATGCTTTCCCATCAAGGTAATTGTGTTGGGTAATAGAAGACCAACATCTTTACAGCGCCGTTGCATTTTTCTACTGGTAGAAAATGCCGCTGAATTTTTGCCATAGATAGATGTTCTGACCGAAACGATTTTCTTAACCTATAAAAATATATATTTCAAATTAATATGAGAATATTAAATGAAAAAAACAGGTCATTCGGTCGTTGATTATTATGGACGATAAGATTAGATAGGTACGTATCTTGAATATTAGATTCAATTGCCATCGATAGATTCAGAGCGATGAAATTCGTAATAATGCCACACGTTATCGTAAGTGATGTAGTACTCTTGTGACGTACATAAAAACGGATAAATATCTAGGTTAAATTTATCCAGGTGACCAGAGCACTCGAGCTTCCTTCGTACTTGTCTGTGAACGGCGTGAAAAAAACATTTTACTCTGCTAACAAACAAACAGTTTATAGAATAAAACATACCAGTAAAACTGGGTGAATAGAGACTGGCAGGTAAATAGTGACAAAAACCAGGATTGAACTTTAGCACAACTTTACTAAGTATACAATGTATTTTTTAGTATTTATATATAATTCTTTACAATAACTATAATACTATCTCTCGAATGGCATAATCAAACTAAGTGACAAGCCAAAATTGAAACATACGTGTTTAAGTTCAATGCCTGTGCATCTTTACTTTTTGACCCTTTATAAACTTCTCTTTTATTGCACGAAAATTAAAATCAATCATGTTTTTTTTGGTTAATAAGCACCGTAAAACGGAATGAATAGAGACTCGTTTAGAATAGAGGTTCATATATTCCAATCATTACAATCTGTATTTGTCTCTATTCACCTGCCAAGTCTCGATTTACCCTCTCTCGTTTCTATTCACCTCTTTTCAATGTGAATAGAGACATCGAACACAATTTACTGTGTCTTAATAACGATAGTGAATATTTGAAAAATATTGTCATGAATGTCTAGTAGGACCATAGAAAAAAGTTTCAAGCCATTCATATTTGAATTATGTGGCGCAGGTATGAAGATACATAGTCGTGAAGGGTAAAAAGTGTCTCTATTCACCCCGTTTTACGGTACATTTTAATAAGCCGTGGAAGCTGAATATCAAATAATTAAGCATTTTCTTATCACAGATTACAGCTAAAAATAGTAAAAATAAATTATGTCCATTGTTAAAGAGTGCGGCGAAAATATTGACGTCGAAAATTAATAACTACAAAAAAATTGTAAAAACATTTACAAAACAATGAAAATAGTTAGACTCTATTGTTTTATTATTTTGAGGAAATTCATTTTCAATGCTAAATTAACAATGGGTTATCTGTAATAGTTTTGTCTCATTGTGACGTGTTCGACTCCGGAGCTTTTGTTATTTTTTTAAACTTATTACATACTTACTCTTACTCTCGATATCAGTGGTTATCACGTAAAATATTGCTGTGGCCGCATCGTAAGCATAAGCGGTCCTACGAAAATGTCTGGTGGCCGTACCAAATTTTGTTGCGGGTCTTCTGTGTTTTAGTTTTGTCAAATGGACCTAAACATGTTTGAAAATGTACTATTGCTGTTAATTGCATACGAAATATTTAATTTTCATAGCCTTTGTTGACAAATTAACTTATATGTACCAACATTTTCTATGAAGCTCTTGGTGGCCGCAGCCAAATCCTCCGGTGGCCGCACATGAGAACCACTGCTCTATACTCTTTCCGATCATGAAAAGTACTAGTCCTCTCCTGTCAATATTCACATTTCCTTATCTTCTCCGAAGAGAGTTTGAGTGATTTGTAACTATTATAGTTATCGTCAAAAAATCTGTTGCTATGCTACATTAGAAATCCACATTTTGTTTTACACATTGGGATCGGAAATACGTAATTAAAAATAAGTATCATCAATGTTCAATTTTATCTTATTATATATATTTAAATAATATAAAAGTAAAGATTGTATTGCTTAGAAATGTTGGTTGTACAGTATAATTAGTGGTGAATAAAACGTGATTCCACGATTCAATCAATTTTGAAAAAATATTACTTTCGATGCGGTTCTTTATTTCAATCTTATTTTGAATTTGAATACACACTATTTTCAATTTTCGAACGTATGCCATCTTCCGTTCAAGGTGGGAGCGAAATAATCATTTCGTTAATTTCTTAAGTCACCCTGTGTTCATAACGATGTTTGCGCGTAAGAATAGCACATGATTTGTAGTTTCGCAGTTTGTGGAGCGGTTCGGTATCCCCAGGTCGAGAGTATTTTATTATTAGGATTGGACTCTGATGCGTATAAAAATTACGTAAATACTAATAATGTTACCGCAGGATTTGTATTCATAGATTTATATTTATAAATCTCTATTGAATTCATCGCGTATATTACTATAACAGGACATTGTATGTCGTAGTAAATAATAATTATTATCAACTAAAAACTATGCATAGACGTAGAATTATATTCTACTTACATATATGTTTATATACAGAGGGCTGTCTGTAGCAATATCTATAATAATGCGATTGTTTTAGTAATTAATTTGAAAAAAGAATAAAAACTATTTGCAAATATTATTTAAGGATACGGAAAGAAAAATAGCAATGTATTTTAATTCTACATAAATTATTTTATATATTTGTTGATAGCTATTTCGGCTTACGCCTTCGTCAGAACTAGACTAGACTAGAACTAGTTCTGACGAAGGCGTAAGCCGAAATAGCTATCAACAAATATATAAAATAATTTATGTAGAATTAAAATACATTGCTATTTTTCTTTCCGTATTATAATGGAGTTCTACCAAGTAAATGCCTACTCAATCAATAAATTATTTAAGGAGGATAAATTCGGAGTCGTGATTTATGTTTACCGTTTATTAAAAATAAGTTATAAGCATTGATATTTTGAAGAGCAATTAATTATATATAATAAATTAATTAATTAAATAAATATAAAAAAGAGAGTGATAAGAGGATAGTTTAATGACCTCTCTTCCTCTAATATTAGGTAATTGGGATCGGATTTATTGAACACAGCACAAAAATCGACGTATGAATGTGAACCTACCTACGTTCGTCAATTTGAAGCATTGACTGCCTTACCAAATACATATCATTGAAGCTTTATAGATTTTCCAGCCGGTACCGGCGAGGGTAAAACTTAAATAACAATTTAATATACGAAGTATTCTTTACCCGATCTAGCACTTGTAAGGGGCAAAGCCCGGTGCAGACCCGCGTGTGAGGACCGGGCCACAAATGCCCACACAAGATTTTTAAATATCAATCGTCGATGTTTTTTTTTGTATTATCAATAATTTCTTATCACTCTTTAATTATTGTACATTTTTAAACGTTGGCAGGCTGTGCGATTCTTTGATAACGGGGTTGTTGGCCGCAACATTTACCAAGTTCATGTAACATTGAAATTCGACTAAGTACAAATATTTCTTATCGTTGTAACAGAGTTTTACATATATAATTTGAGGTTAATCGATATATTAGTCTCATAAAAAATTGAGTGTTGTAATGGGTTTTCGGTGTAAAATAATTCTATACACACCTATGATATACATATGTACATATGATATACATACATATGTAGCTTCATAATATTCATCGATTTAGTGGAAGGTATACGCCATATACCCGGTAGTAGGGTTTCCACTTCCGGGATCCCGAGGATTTTCAATACTTGATGAATCCCAGGGTTAAGAAAACATAATCCAGAAATTTTTGGGATTGATTTGTCATCAATAGAAGCGTTATTTATTTCCATTTTTTAATAGTACATTAATATTTAATAAATTATCGACCATTACACAATATTCCAAATCCCGGTACCAGGGATCAACTTATTGCAATCCCAAAATCCCGGGATCAAAATTTTGCCCGGGATTGGAAACCCTACCCTGTAGCAAATTCGTAAATAGTAGATAGCTAAAATCATGTTCGGTAATTAATTACCGTGCACATTTTAAATGTCCATTCCCCTTCAGCATTCAACTATCATTGTTTCATTTGCATCTTAAACGTTACCTTATACATACCTTTTATATTCATAACAATAAACTGTATACTTAATCTTTATTTTAGATCGTTTTCCTTTATTCACTGGAAAGAACAATCTGGGAATATGTTAGATAAAGAAACAAAAATATAAGTTACTTTATACGGTGTATACCCTCTGCGAAATTTGCAACTTAAGCACTGATAATTTATAACACTTTATTGGTTTAAGATCAGGCGTGACATTTCAAATGCCGGTAATGATATGTAAATTCACTTTCTTCTGTATACAATAGTATATATAGATATTGATTCTAAGCCCCTTGCTTAATTATTCCATGCATTGAGAACGGGAAATTATTTGTCAATTTCTTTATTGTCCTGTCATATCCCTATCCTTTTGCAAAGAGCATGAGAGTAACAAACAACTCTCGTAAAAAAATTAAGGAGTCTATAAATTATATTCAGACAGAAAGGTTCGCTTTAAATGTGAAAATATTTAAGAAGGGGGAGCCAACCATCGTATAAAAATAATTGTTAATTACTGAAAAAAAAACAACTAAACGACTGTATTTTTTTTACACTTTTATAAGTAGATTGTAAAATTGAGAGCATTTCTTTACGTAAACATACGTATTGATATAGAATTAAATAAATAACAACCGAGCGTTATGATTGTGCAGTCTGTGTTTATAAAAAAACATAGTAAATAACTTTGTAAAGATTTGTTGCATTATCATGGAAATATAAAAACCATGAAATAACATTGAAAAAATTGAAAGCCTTGAAACTACGATTGGCACGTTTCAATATTTCGATCCAGTGGTCGGCAACCTTTTCACTTATACAGGCACCTCAAATGGCTTGGCACTGTTTATTTATTTTTGTGGGAATGCACCGTACATATAAACTGGCATAAGTGAATAATGCAGTGCATCTTCATTGGAGACAGTTAGATCAGTAACATCGCCGTCTGGATCAATCTTCTCTATCTTCTCTATATATATAAATCTCGACACAAATCTTTGTCGCCAAACTCCTTCGAAACGGCTGGACCGATTATTATGAAATTTTGTATGTATATTTGTTAGATATGAGAGAAGGTTGTAACGTATATTTCATACCGCTAAGTGAAGGATGTCTCTATCAAGACGTATTTTAATATTTCTGACATCTGTCATTATTTATTATTTTTGTTGTTAAATCACAGAGGGCGCGCGTGAAGTTTGACATTTCATACAGCGAATTAAATTTAAGCTTTGCAAAGCAGACGCAAGAGGTGCTTTTCATAATCGTATGAAAATATATCGCATCAAAGTTTGTTATTCAACATTGATACAACGTGCATAACAGCAAATTTGTAATATTTTTGTTTATTTTGACCAATGCGGATAATCGAAAATCCGGATAATCGAGGTTCTACTGTATTTCATTTTCCTACTTTAGGATAAAAAAATATGTTACTTTTTTTAAATTTACATTTAACTTTTAAGAGATCAAAAAATGAATATGTCCGTTCCTTTAATGATATACATTGAATTGAGAAAATGAATGGTTGGTGTTTTTTGTTTTTATCAGCGGTTATCGTCTACAGCGCTCCATTCTTCTTTCTTTCATAGATCCCATCCCCACACACTTACAATACATTCGTTATTTTTTACTTAACCAAAATATTCACTTGAAATAATTTATATGGCAGAACAACGTTTGCCGGGTCAGCTATCTATTTATATAAAACAAATCCGTGTTAGTTACACCACTTATAAGTGGACGGCTGGACCGATTTTGTTGATCTTTCATTTTTTGGCTTTGTCACTGTCCCGAACAGCAGAATAAGTATTTCAACATCCCAAAATATCCCATTAGATAAAGCTCATTGGATCATCCTGGCTTGGCATTGTACAATTTACAACTGAAGGTTGGCTCGGTAGTCATCATGCTTCAAAATCTGTACCAACCAAAACTATGTAACGGAAGACGTTTGGTGGTGAATGTGATTCACGAAAAATGTCCTATGTCATAAGGTGCTTCAATGAAGGGGATCAGCCCGATTACTACCCATCCATCAAATAGTTTAACAGAACGCAGTACAAGAATGCTACGCGAATCATTTTGATTCTCTTCAATAAAGCAAATGCCTTGCTGCCACGTGAATTACATTCATTTCAATGTAATGAAAAAACTTCATTTTGATTTTTGCACATTTATTTTCCATATTCATTTTGAGTATTGATTTTGAATTAATAAAAAACTAAATTTAATTCAACTAATACGTAAACACATCTATTGATTCTGAGGCGGTACGAAGTTCGCCGGGTCAGCTAGTCTATCTATATATCTGTACCTCGGAGGTACAAACTACACTATGTCTAAAATGGCTCATTTTCACAACAGCTGTTTTATGAAGTGTATGTTAAAATACAAGTATTTTTTTTCGACTATTTTCTAGTTTGATGATAATGCGATTACGACATATTTGAGTCTACAAAGCGTCTCGATGCATAGAACATTATGTCGATATCTCAATTTAGCCATATTCGAAATACTGTTGTTTACCTCCAAGATACAGACATATATGTTTGCTGGATATATGTCATAGTTCTGACGTATTAATATAAATTTGATTGATTCGGCGCTATTACGAATTATTAAAAACTTATATGCGTGATTGACACCTTCAAAAAACCCGCGATCCAGGTTGCCTATCACTGGCGCTGTCTTATAAACATTATAAATTATATAATTGTCTAATGTTGCATTCTTGTTTTTGTATCCAGGCCAAGGTATTCTACAACCGAAAAGATTTCAGATGTTGAAAGCAGAAGTAAGGACTTCATCAAAGGTTGACCAGAAGTGGAAGAAGCGATCAAAACAGACGAATAATTAATTCGCAGGATCATCTATGAGCTGCATCACACAACTCGTAAACATCTAACACACAGAAGCTGTTGACAGTCAATCAGAAAAATGGGGTTCAAAGAGTGGCTGCAGAATTTTAAACCAGTTGCTCTTCATCTTATCCTCGTTTTGACCGTGATACATTTCTTGGCGCAGCTGATAATATGTCACGTGACCCATGCCTTAACACTACTGGTGGATTCATGTCACATGCTCTGCAACACCATTGCCCTTGTTGGTTGCATCCTAACTGTCAAGGTAAGACATCTTTTTTTTCAAAATTCGCGTCGTAAAGCATCTCTGTCTACAGTAAGCAATATAACTGACTGGAATTAAATCATAAATAAGCAAAAGATTAAACCAGTGACGTACCGTGGACGTAGAAAAGTTAATTCTTTATCAATAATCTAAAAAAACTGTTATTTCAATTTCCGACATATTTGACATTGCAATATAATATGAAACGCTATTTTTAAGGTGTTCACTGTCAATACTTGGTGGATTGGCATTATAATAAAAATGATAACAAATTTTTAGTAGGTACTTATTCCACATAAAATGTATTTGATCAGGACCGGTTTCGCTCGTGATGAGCTTTATCAACTGATATCAAATACAACGAAACAGTGATATTTATACAAAAGTTAAGCAAAAATCACCTTGTGTTAATAAATACCTTGTAATTCTTGCTTAACTTTTGTATAAATATCACCGTTTAATTGTATTTCTTATCAATTGATAACGCTTGCCATGAGCGAAACCGGTCCTGATCTAATAAATTTGACGTGGAATAAGTACTAAAGATGTGTTATTATTTTTATTGTAACGCTATTATTTTCCACTGGCCTTTAAATAAAAGTACAACAAACAATGAAAAATATACAGTTTTTATGAAAATCAGCTTTTTATGGTGATTAGATATTTTTAATATCTGTTTTTAATGTGAAATAATGGCGTTGATTTATTCGTATTCTGGTATTGTGATCTGTAATTGGCCGTTATTGTTATTCATTGTTTTGCTCAATTTATACCGGTAATACCGGTTCTCATATTTTTAATAACTTCAATAATTTTGAAATACCGGTATTGCAAATCCTAGATAAAGACAATACGGGTTGAACACTTGCAAAAAACGTCGAAAGCTAATATTTATATCCCAGTCAAAACGTTAAAAAACATATCATGTCAAGAAATTGTTACTTGTGTTGTAAATAACGGCAGTATGAACACTTGCGACCAAATAAATACACAACAGGTTTCCCAAAATTACATCTTTTTTGAAAATGGTTTGGCGGGATTTTGAACTTTTCTTCGGATGAAATGTGAAGCTGAAACTTAACTGTAGTGTCATCTATCGTTTGATGAGGAAGATTGATATTGTGTTATTAAAATTAATTCAAATCTAGAACGCTAGAATGCTGACAACGGCAGTTGATCGAGGTATTAATTAACAAAAATATCTCGATAGGTCTTGTTTCGTATATTTTCCTGTATATTTGATAGTGAATATCGACCCTTTTATGTTCCAAGCCAAAAGAGTGTTAGTGATAAATCGCTACTATTCAGGAAAGCAAAAGAAGTGAACAAATATTTGGTCAATTATAATAACTTCGTTTCTGTACCACTTCTTTCCATGTATGTACGTATTGAAGTTTTTTTTTATGAACATCCTTTTGACAGTCTGTGCATATTTCTTTTGTGAACCTTAACCGCTTTACGCCGGGGCCCGCACATTTGCGCGATTACGATCGCACATTCATATGTGTGATTCTATTTATTGGGTCTTATTGTATGTCGGACGATCTGTGTGGACTTTGAACACACTCATACATATAACCAGGGTTGTGGAGTCGGTGAAAAAAAGTCCGACTCCGACTCCAACATTGACTAAAAACACGACTCCGACTCCGACCAAAAAAAGTTCAATATCGCCACTTTTCCCCCCTAATTTTCCTATTTATGTGTATTCAATTAAATATCAACCCTATCAATGCGACCGAAAGACAAATTTGACATATAAAATGCAAAAATAAAAAGTTCACACTTTTCAAAATTTCCGATTCCGAGTACGACTCCGACTCCGGTCAAAAAGCTCCGACTCCACAACCCTGCATATAACGTTATGGTTAAGTAAATTTTGAAAAATAATTCAGGTCAGAAGTGGTAAAGAATCGACAAAATGTTACGAACGCCTTGTGGACTCGGTAATGGATGATATGCAGGCACTTAAAAAAGGTACATACACCTTATAATTGCACAATAGATATAACGTTATTATTGTGTATGTCTTAAATGCAGTCGAAAACAATCGAGTGTCAAATGTCCACCAATTGCCTGAAATGAAATAGGATCACCATTTTTAACATGACTGTAACTATCACTTGTTTGTAACCACGGGTTTGCAATAAACTACCATAGGGTTTAGCTTGTCGCAAAACTTTTTCTGTCATCAAAATACATCGAAACGATATTATTTCCCGCGTTCTATAACAAAATGACACTTTGTTTTTGATCTATCGGTTTAATCCCAATGAAGAAATATAGTCAAAATATTCATCAAATTCAAATAAATGGTTGCATCATATACCTCGTAACTTAGTTACATCTTGAAAAAGAATATTGTTTGATAAAATGTGTCGAAAAATGTATTCATCAAACTCACTCAAAAATGAGCATCTGTTACGCATATATCATCATTTTTAGTTGAAATGGCTTATTTTTATCCTTGACTTTATCTCAATTCTCGAGCAATCTTCCGAAAATGAATGTCGTGCGTATTCTCTATATTCGAACAATATATTTATACATATAAAGTATTATATTTTTTTTTGTTTTTAAATATGTTAAATATGTTGTAATGCTGACGTCATTAGTAGTATAATTTGTTAGCTTTGTTTTGATTCTTTTCCTTGCTTCCCGTAAAAAGGATACATTCCAAACTCCATTTTGTAATTTTAACATTTTAAAATATTAGAATCAATCTTGTTTCATTACGTAAGCAAACTTTGCGATAGTAAGTCCGAAGACGCCTCTGAAAGAGGTGAAATACGTGTCATAATAAGCTACACAATACGCGGAATAATAAAAGCTAATTTTTATTTTTTATTACAATAAACTTCAACAAAGTGACCGCCGAATCCATGGAAAGTAAAAAAAAATCTAAAAAAAACTAAACCTTTTTCATGGTAGAATGTTAGATCCATTTTACTTTAATATTCACTGTGATATTATAAAATAACTTCAAAACATAATAATTTTTTTTTAGATATCTTCATTCGTTTTTGTTTTATTTAAAAAAAAATTGAGCGCCCTTAATGAAAAACCCTTTATAAAATTCTTACAAGCAGGTGTACAATCTCAACACGGGTACTCGCACTTTTTTTACATTATAATTATTTAGATTATAAAAAAAATATTTTTTATTTCACACTCGTACACGGAATACACAAAACCAATAATTAAAATCTATAAATATAATATTTAAAAATCTTCACAACATTCATTTGTTTATCTACTCCTCCCCCATTTCCTTGAGTTTGTAATTTTTTACCGCTTAATATGAATGTATGTTAAAAATGTTGCCAGATACAAAAATGAGGTGTCATTATTTTCTACATAAAAATAGTTTTGAGAGAATATTTCCAAATCGATACATATACGGTAGCTATTTATACGGTACGGCTTAAATTTGTAATTAATTATCACAAAACAGATACGTAATATAACAAATTGTGACATCGAACAACGAAGATTTTCATTCATAACTTGTTTAAAGATGCATTTAGCGGATCGTGATATGTCTCAAATAACTATATTATACCACAAGAGTGCAATCTGTATTAATACAATCTAAGTACCGGATATTCTTAATATAGATATTATTAATAAGATATTATTAATTAAATATAGATATTATTAATAAGATTTTTTTTTCAAATAAAGAATCTTAAAGTTGCGAGTTATTGCCATGCCAATAATATACAAGATAATATGCAACTTTGCCGCCGATTTTCTTTTGCTATTGCGGAAATTATGATCAGTAAATTAGTCACCGTAGCAACCTGATTATCCAATTACGGCAATGTCGTATTGCGTAAAATTAAATAGAAAGTGTCATTTCTCCAGTATGCAACGGAAAATAATGAATTCAGTTCATATTATTACGCAAAATTATGCTTTACTGGCGCAAATAATCAGATTGCACATAACAATGTTTACTTTCTTCCTGACATAAATATGCAAATGGCGTGCCATATTTAAGACGAGAGTACTTAGTGTGTAATGAAGTCAATAAATTCAATACTTTCGATGGATTCGGCGCAAACTTTTTTGAAGTTCATTTTAAAATAACTTATGATTATTACACGTATTTTGCTTCTATTTGTGACACGTATTTCGCCTCTTTCAGATGCATCTTCAGACTTACTATCGTAAAAGTTGCTTAAGTGATAAAGTAAGGATGATTCTAATATTGTATTATGAAAAACTACAAAATGGATGCTGGGATTTTTTCTTTTCACGGGAAGTAAAGAGGGTAGGATGGAAACAAAACAAACAATAATTATACTACAAATGACGTTAGCACTACCAAATCAATTGGAAAATAGGACAGGTTGCTCGCCACTACTAAATTTAGGTCCAATGGGTTTAACCCTTTGTCTCGTGTTCGATACTTTGTATTGATTTATATACTTCATAAGACAGCACCAGTCAATAATTAAAAGTGTGAATATTTTAAAGAAGCAGCACTGTGCTCAAATTCCGGCCATGTTAATTATTAAACAAAAATAATTCACGGGTTTCACGGCCATAGCCGACAAATCTGCAATCCATTGTCATTATTAATGAGCTGATTTCAAAAATTGTTAAAAAGTTATCGGTTTCCAAAAAGTGACACAATATATAAAATATTACAAGGGCACTTTCGAGTGTTAGTAACGTCACTGATGTACGTGCATAGTAAAAGTTCACAGTTAAATAATAACAAAACGAGAACCTTGTTTAAATTTGTATCGGCGTCTAAAAGTACACTGTAATTTACGAAACACCTAGTTGGTGACATAGTTTTCTTTCCGCTATTTCGCAAAATTTTCACGATAGAAAAATGATTTTTTGCGTTTCGTTTCGACCGTATTATGCTTTTATGGAATTTTATTTTTAAAAATGGAAGAATTATACGCATTATACATTTTGTTCAACTGATTATTTTCCATTATGAAATAAATGATTTGTTACACTGTTACATAGTTATCTATGACTGTTCACTGGCGGATCCAGGAATTGTCCCAGGGGGTGGCCATTTTGAAAAAATATATACACCCAGTCCCCTTTTTTACGTGATTTTTTGAACGGCACTGCTACTTTTTTTACACGATTTTTTTTACGGAATGATGACCCTGCGCTTAAAGAAGTGATGGTGCCGAGCAAAATCATGTGTATAATTGATGACTCTGACTATTATCATCGGTTCTTCTATTTCAATTCAAAAATGCAAACATTAAAAAAAAAATATTAAAAAAATATTGTTTTATACCAGAGAAAAATCACAAACATTATAAAAAAATTAAGTCGAATTTTCGTTTTTTTGACGTTGCAAATAGGCCCAAAAATATTCAGGTTAAATATCCATTTCCCAGAGGATATGTTACAAAGCTAGACCATATAGTCTTTTTGAAAACAAACGATTCCTTAGCCAGGTTTTCATGTGTCGTAATGTGGAAAACCTCCTTTCAGCGAATGCAACGCTGATTGTCAAACAGTAAAATTCGTAACAAAACCTGACAATTACGACATAATTATTAACTTATCACATTCCGTATCTATACAGTTGTGGCAAAATAAATCCGCGCACTCTTCATAATTTCATTCCTTTGCGAATATTTCCTCGAAATCTTAACCGATTTCCATTTTTTCTCATTCAATTGTAAAAAAAACCTATAACCATATTTTAAAAACCAATCAAGATTTGAAAGCTTCAACAGTAATGAGCCAGACCTAGTCGCGTAAGCATCTGACGAAATTATGGATAGCTGCAAGAAAAAGTAATTGCGATAAAAGCCCAAATTGAATCAGTTTTCTGGGAAAACTTACCAAGTAGAAAAAATTCGCTTATGATAGACTGTGTAGAAAGTATAGTGTGGATATTATTGAAATATTTCGTGAAACTGGCGCTCTGGATGGGTATGTTTGAACCGGCAGAGAATGCTTAACAACCGACCGGGACGACCTTCATATAAGGAGTATGGTTTTTCGAAAACGCTTCAAAACTGCTACAGTTTTCCATGCTGAGGTTTAGTCGGCTAGTGAAATCACATGATTGATGCGAAATGTCCGTAATAGCCGCAATAGAATCGTAGCACATGGATTTCCCGCTCGGCGCCAAAAAAAAACAGTTCCCAATGTAAAAATGTAAGAATGGACGAAGGTGCATAAAAATTGGACTTTGGACGATTGTATACACTGATGATTTCAAGTCTAATTCATAAGAACAAGACGCGGTAAGCAGCCAGGCCATCTTAAGGTTGGTGAAAGGTGTCAACCAATTGTTCTTCAAAATATGGCTATTAGTTTTCTTTACAATCGGTAGAAACAAAAATGGAAATCGGTAAAGATTTCGAGGAAATATTTGCAAATTAATGGAATTGTGAAAGGTGCGCGGATTTTTTTTTGCCGTAATTGTAGTTGTTAAACTAAAGGGTCGTGAAAAAAAATGAAATACAACATATTTATTTAAATAAAAATCATTTGAAAATTAATGTTATAAAATTTTGTATGGAATAAATTCTCCTCAGGGGGGGGGCCATGGCCCCCATGGCCCCCCCCGTGGATCCGCCTATGTGACTGTTACAGACAATACGTAATTTCAAGAAGATTTGTAGGCTATTTTCGTTGACTCAGATAGTTATGTGACGAAACTATAATAATTTTAGCGAGGAAAAAATAGTTTAAAGACGCTATATTGGTGAATAATTTGTAATGATTCTTTATTGGGTCTCACATACTTATTTTAATTTTAGAACACAGTTTTGAAGGAAAAAATGGAATAATTTAACGACATCTATATATCAACGAAAAAATATTTGGAATATTATGGGATTGATATTAATCCATGATTTTTTTATTACATTGTCAAAAAGGTATACAATGAGCTTAAAAAAAGATACAGATAAAATTGATGTATTTATATTAATATTATTCTTTTTCTATATGTTTGACATACATTTTTTTTTTGTCATGAATATTTTTATTCTCATACTGATAATTACTTTTATTGTATTCAGATAAACATAAGATGATTATATTATTTCATACAAATCGTATACAATTTAGGTCATTTGGGTCACTAGGGCTTATACAAAAACCAACTTTTAAAAAAACCGGTTTTTGAAGTTTTAGAAAAAAATGACAATTCAAATAAAATAGCGAGAAAAAGATGAAAATTCTCTCATACTTTGTTTATTTGTATACACAACACGGATTTATTTGGTGTATAAATATGATTTTAAGAAACACAAAGCGTCTATTGCATGCTTGGATTGTAAATACTAGAATTATGTGTATATTGTAAACTGAATATTAAACTATGTACATGTACATATGTATTTCATCGTTTTTATTTAAATCATTTTTTTATTATTTAAAACCGGTTACGAAGTTGAAAAAAACCGGGTTTCGAATGTCGCAAATTTTTCAAAATAACAAGAATTGAAAACCGACAAGCCGATTTATTAACGATAAAGAAATCTATTTGTCAAAATAGTTCAATGGTAAATTATCAAAAATAATTATATACAATATGTCACAGCAGATTATATGTATTATCATAAATATTTAAGTATGTAAGTAGCTGTTTACTGAATATTATAATAAAGGTATTCATTGTACTTACATTTCAGAAACACGAATTTATTTTGATTTATCTTTGATATAACTATCTGATGCAGATTGGTAATGGGGTCAACTGGTTTTTAGTGATTTGTTAATTAGAGTGATTTTTAACTGGATAAGATATAAGAGTTGTTTTTGTATGTGTGTATTCCAAAAATATCAAGAGGAAAATTGAATGATATTTATCTCAACCAAACGATTAAGCCACAAAGTCCAATTAATGAAAACTAATTTTTATATGGTTTCATTATAGTGCCACCCACATCCATCCGAAACAGGATTTAGCGAGAGTGATTAGCTTACAATTAGTCCATATTAGTATTCTCCATTCTATTCTTACTCTCTTCGAAAAAGAGAGGTTGAGCAACTGAATAACAAGCAGCTCTCGTAGAAAATCTCCTGTTGAGTTAAAATCCATTTGGAATCCATATACTCAATGTTGAGAGTAGCCATGGTATAAGAAAACTAATAAAAAAACAAATGAATGTAGTTTACATAGGAACATCACAACAGAATTGTTTGTTATTTGTTGTGTTTAATTATTTTTGAATTTGTTTTCGTAGAACTTTGATTGTATTTATACATATAAGAAATACAGATCAAATCCAGATGGAAACACTAATAATAACAGAAAAACAAACACACAGTGCTAAAATTTACTATTATTATATAACTATTAAATTAAAAATAATAAAACATTTTTAGTACTTATTCCACACAAAATTACACAAAACCGAGTATTGACAGTGAACACCTTGAAAGTGTAGTTATTATATATATGCGACCATATTATTGTAAGAGGTTATTAATATTTTTTAAAAACTCTACATACTAAAAAATTCACAACTTTTTAAATCCAGGAAATTTAAAGCAATTGGATATATTTGTCAGTTACAGTTTTTTTGTATAGCTGGTCTTTCTTCATGCTTCACCATTCTTCTTAAAAAATACCTTTTCTCTTCATTTCGACTAACCATTGTATTTATATTCTTTCAGTATGAAACCCAAATACCTCAAAACATATCAGCTATTAATAATCCAGAAGGGATCAGCTTGAAATCAAAATGCAATAGCTCAGAACAACCTATAAATGAAAAGGTGATATATAATATATTAATTACACATTTCTGTAAAGAATAATGCATTAGTGATTTAGTTTATAAATTGATTGTTTGTAAATTTTAGGTTGACAATTCAATTAAATCAAGTGATGAGAGACGTCTACGGAACACTTTTGGCTGGACCAGAATTGAAGTGTTGATGATGCTCATCGTATGTGTCTTCTTTGCTTCTCTCTGTTTCTCCGTACTGCTTGAAGCGCTGCAGACTCTTGTCCATATTGATCATATGGATGCTATGCATAGGCCGTTGGTTGTTCTCACAATGGGAGCTATAAGCTTACTGTTGAATGGATTTTGTTATCTTCTTATTGGTGGTAAGCAAAATTGTACTACTGGTTTACTTTACTAGTCATATAATTTGTATGATCTGTTCTTTGAATTGTGAATAAGAATTGGATTTAAAAATTTTACCTCCTAACCTTGAGAAAAATATTTAGTAAGAGTAAGTAATCAAAATAAAAATTACGAAACTTTATTTTCTTTCAAACAGAGAAATAGGTGCTATCTTTCAAATATTTTTTTGATAACCTAGTCATTAATAATGAATCCAAAAAAAGGAAAACATAATTTTTGTACAATTTAAACGTCTACTTATATTGTAAAGATCACATTACAACTGGTTTTGATCAACGCAAGCATTGCCAACTGATAAAATATAAATAAGCCTGTTCGTAATTATTTTGTCATCAGTTGAAAATGTTCACTGTTTGCGAAACTGGTCCTGATCTCTACAAAATATATGTGTAAGTAGTACAGAGAAATTGTGTTTTATTAATTTTAGTAAAATTAATGAATGAATGAATGAATCAGTAATTGACAAATAACAAGTGATTAATTCATCTTAAATAAATGTTTTTTTGCACTCTTGAAGTTTAGTGGGTGCCTAAAATTTTTCCTAAGTTTCAAGCCATAATTTCTGGTGGCAGAATGTTGCAGTTGAATTTAAATATATTTTTTTTGCTGACATAATGTTATAAAAAATGGAAAATGAAATTACAAAAATCTGTGTCAATGCGTGAAATTGACATTGACTCCATTTTTTTGTTTATTGATGATTATGTACCTTGCTACATTCTATGATAAGAAAAAAATGCATCGACGGTAACAAATAGAGTGGAACTATTATTGAGTAACAGATTATGCACACTTTTTTGCAATATTATGTCAACTACAAAACAAATCAACAAAAAGAAACATTCTGTAAGGAAAGGATAAACAATTGAACATCACAAAATATTAAAAAAAGAATTACAATGTTTTTTTCTCTTCATATTGCCTGCTACACATGTTTGTAAAATACACATAAATTGCATAGCAAACCTAGGCCATCATAATTAATATGTTATTTATTTTATGAGACACGAAAGTGTAAAGTCAAATAAATTGCACTAGCTGTAGTTTTTATAATCTGGGCAGTGGGATTTAAATGCCAAATTTAGCAAAGATAAAATTAAATAAATATTAAAAATACTGCTAAGACTAGGGTTTCCCCATTCGACCATTAAAAAAATATTCTAAATCTCGAGACCAGTCCCGAGATCAAAATTTTCGCGCTGGATTGGAAACCCTACCTGAGACACTTTGGATTTTTAATAAATCCTCAACATATTCCACTATTTTCTGGACCAAGGGAAGTTTGAATTTTTCAAAATAGATGCACTGTAAATAAAAAATTGGGTCAATTGCGATAGTACATCTATGTAAATGGTTATATTATTGAAAAATTTTATCTCTATGTATTTATTTAAAAAAATATATATGCTTGACATTTATCACATAAGATTTTAAGATAGATAAGCTAGCATACTTAGCTTGTCAATAATAACCATTTTTTTCACACAACTGATAATTATAGAGACCTAAACTAATAAAGCCCTCATAGTTTTATACATTGTAATACATGTAATTATATTATCTTCCAGGATACACATATCACCAAGGAAGTTTCCTCCATGTGACAGCCAGTGGTGATGTGGTATTAGATAGCGTAGTGACAACTACATCGGTTAAGCAAGGTCAGCGTCGGTTGTCCCGTCCTCGTCGGTCTGCTCGCCCTATTCTGCACCGACAGCGGCAAGGAACGATGGAAACCGCTAGAGATATCATTAGTAATTCATATTTTTTAAACTATTATCATAAGTTACTAAAGTTCAGTCACGACAAGCTCGTGGCACATCGACAAAATGATATCATAAGTCTGAAGATGTTTCTCAAAAAGATGAAACATATCACCTTTTGTGGCACAATACGTGGAATAACCAAGCTATAAATTGAGTTTCATACTATGTATCTTGAGTAGAATCAATAATTTACTTTCTGCAATGATAAGTGAGTTATTGATTGAATTGCCATTGACTTGGTAGAACTCCATTATAACACACTAGAGGTCTGCACGGGTTCGGGTTAGCCCGAGTGCGTACATGTCTGTTTAATTTTTGTATGCTTATGTTACCTGTATCTGACGGTAAATGAAGAGAATGAAAAAGTAAAGGAAGAAATTAAATTTGACAATAATACTATTCTATCATTTCAGGTTGTCTGTTTGTAATATTATGTTCTATAATAGTGTACTATACAGATGAAGAGAAAGCCAAATATGTTGATCCTGCTTTGGCAATAGTGTCTGCATTAGTATTATTATGTTTCACCTATCCATACAGTAAGTAATTTATGTTTATATAATATTATCATAATATACTTAATACATATTATTTTAAACATATTGCACGTCTTGCTTTGTTTAGCATAATTATTATCAAAAAAATTACATTTTAATTCATCTAATAAAACATTTGATTGCAGAATTTAGAAAATAAAAACTTTTTACTTTTCTCTAGCAACATTAAAATATTGTCATTTTGCTTTTCACTTAATCTTGGATACATTCCTTATTTATATTTTGCTATTAAACTAGATAATTCATGATTAACGATGATGTGTTAATGAAATACATTCTAAATACATTCTGCAAAAATAAAGATAAATACATACTGTATTGCCAAATTTCATCAAGCCAGAAAAATCTCTATGAATGATGAATGTATTTTTCTACATGCAATTGTATTTTTTTAACGATGGTGGTTGGTTAGGCAAGAACACATTAGAGTACAGCTTGATGAATTGTCTCAGGTAGTTACCTATTTGATTTCCTAAAAAAGGAGTGGGATGTTTTATGATCGCCCCAGTTGGTTAGTTTTGGCATAAAAAAATTCTAATAGCTTTTTTATTTTTCTTACAGTGAAAGAGTCTGGATTAATATTGTTGCAAACAATACCAGATAGTATAAATATTGCAGAACTGAATGCAGATCTATTAAAGACTTTCCCTGAAATTTTAAATATACATGATTTTCATGTATGGCAACTTACTGCAGCAAAAATTGTGTCGACTGTACATATTATATTTTTAAGTGATCGTGTAAGTAAGAAGTGATGTTTTATCTCACATTAGGAGTCCATATAATAATGATAATCTCAAACTTATTATATGTACTCCTAATGTGGTTTCTCAACTTGAATTATTCATGAGAATTGGATATAAATCAGTCAGTTAACCTTAATTTCAGATAATATAACGATAAAATTAAAATTACATTATTTCTAATTAAAGGGTTAAACTCAACCCTACCTGATTGATTGCATCTGATTAGTTTATATTTTGTAATGCTAACATCATTAGTAGTACAATTATTTGTTTGCTTTGTTTTGATTCTATAACCCCCTGTTTGCTTCCCGTAAAAAGGGAAAATCCCAAACACCATTTTGTAATTTTATCAATTTAAAATATTAGAATCAATCTTGCTTCATTACTAAAGCAAACTTTGCGATAGTAAGTCCGAAGATACCCTGAAAGAGGCATAACACGTGTTACAGTTAGTAACACAATACTTGGAATAATCAAAGTTATTTAATATTATATATGAAAACCAGCTATTCCTCACTTGTCCTTCTTGCACAATGTTCATCTGGCTTAGATTCCCTTTTTCTGATTAGCACTTTAACTTGGTGGCAGATTTTTTTTTCATTCACAGATGGGGATCTATGATAATAAGTATATAATATAAAAAATCATGAGAGTTCATTTTGCAGCTAGAATTTTGTGTTTATTGGTAATATTTTATTGATAATATGCTTCTAGAGATTGACTTCAAACAAAATGTTGTTTTCGAAAACTCAAAAATAAATCTATGCGTTACCATCATTATTCTAATTCATTACAGGATATTTCAAAGCAGTGTGATGAGGTGACAGAATTTTTGATTGAACAGGGCATTACTCAAGTTACCATTCAACCAGAATTTAGCTCTGATAGAAAACAAAGAAGTATGTATTCAGGCCAATTCGAATGTCTCATGAAATGTAAAGGAAATGGGTGTCAAGGCAAAAGTTGCTGTATGCCAACTGAAGAAGACACACCTGATCCTACTTCTGTTGTTACAACATCCAATGACGTAAGTGTGAAAAACAGTACTTGGTCATTATATTCAAAATACTTTTGGTCGGACTCTTGTTAATTCCACAAGAATTGTCAAATGATATTTGTGGTTATTTCACTACCAAACCATGAATTAAGCAGGGGTTTCCTGATTTATACAGCCACTTAACCCATTGTTTATGGTGGCACAAATTTGTGCGTTATTACTATAGTAATTAAGAAGCTCCGTAAACAAAGTGTTAACCTTTAAAGGAGTGAGTAAATTTAAACTGAATTTAATTCAACTTTATCTTGCTGTATTACTAATTACACTTCGCGATAGTATGTCCGAAGATGCCTTTAGAAGAGGCAGAACACGTACATATCACTATTTTTTAACACAATGCATGGAATAATCTAAGATATTTTATATTGAATTTAATTCATTCTACTGTTTAAAGGTTTTAATGTCGTAAAGTTGTGAGTCACATTTTGCTTCCTTCGAGAAACAATCAGTTATATTAGAAATACTGAAGTAAATTACAGAGCATTTAATTCGCTGTTTTAAGGTTTTGAATATAAACTTCGAGGCGATATTAGAGAAAATGAAACTATGTGTGTATTTCCTGTGGATATATGGTTTGTCGATTTAGAATAAAAATTATACCATTGTGTATGTCTACTAATTTAATATTTTAAATAACACTGTATAATTACAATTGTGATATAATTGTTTTTTTTCAGAAAACTGGTAAATGCTGTGGATCACATGCTGAAGAAGTGGGAGAATGTGTTGTAGAAAAAAAATAAAATCACAACAATGTGTTCTATTTTCTATTAAAGCTGTGACTTTGAAAAACTGTTTACTATATTCAGAACACAATAACTACTGTATAATAAGTGTATTTTTAATTAATGATAAAATAGAGTGAAGTGATATTTTTGCTAGAAAATTATCGACAATATTCAATATTGTGCATACTAAGCTAAAATTGTATTCATATTATTATGTCTTTACAAATTGAATGTACAAAGAACAATCATTATTTACCTATAATTAGTTATCTAAGACAAACTTGCCTTGTCAATACTCGTGCTGTGATTATTATAAAAAAATATTTACGTTTAAGACTGAATCATTATTGCAGTGCAAATAATGTGCTTGAAGTGAATAAAGTTTAATTTTTAATATGCCTTCATTGTTGTTATTTATAGCGATGCATTGTCTTATAGGTCTACAATTCTTTTTTATCTATGTTTACTATCAGGGCCGGCCCAAGACATTTGGCCACCCCAGGCATGATTGTATTTTTCCGCCCTATCTATAAAACAAACAATAGATAATTTTTATTTCTATTAAAAAAAACGGTTGCCTTACCAGATTTATCGCTATAGGTGTTCACCTGCTCTGTCTCCATAAAGTGCCGGCACTGTTCAATATTACGATTTTTAAATCAGTTTATGCCAGGAGTGGGCATGCATGAGGTCAATGAGAGCCACATTCAGTTTTTTTATATAACATAAAGTGCAACACCATAATTACATAGTATGAAATATGCAAAATTAAATTAACATTATTCTACACATGTTGTATATATAACATTTAACGGAGATATTTGGATGAATCTTTGAAATTAATCTTATGATATTTTAAAGCCGTTCATAGCATTTTTGTGAGATGTTTATTACAGGGCTGTAGAGTTGGAGTTGGAGTCGGAGTCATGGAGAATGTATTATATGTAAAACTTTTATTAGTCGGAGTCGGAGTTATGTTTTTTTTTTACAACTCCACAACCCTGGTTTATTGATTGACTGTGAATGATATTTCCTCTTCAATGGGAGCCGCACTTGGCCACTGTTGGATTATGGATTCTTGTTTGAAGAGCATTGTCTGTGATATCTAAAACAAGATATTGATAAAAGACGTTAGCAAACCAAGTCCCATTCCAGTCCTTATCTTTTACTCTTACTATCACGACAGATTGAGCGGCTAAGTAACAAGCATTTATCATATAACTTAATTAGGAGTCTGTATGATCCACATTGAGAGCGGAGATGGCAACATTAAAAAAATATTGCAATGTACTAATTTTATGAATACATTTTCACTGTAACATATACATTCAGGAATAGATAATATGAAGGTGGTGGATGCAATATTTTGAGCCCCCCTTTCCCTTTTATTCTTCCTTAATTATGAGGAAGAAGATTTCAGACTGAAATAAATAAAAGAAGTTGAAGTAAGTACGTAAAAAAGCGTTACATGAAATTTCAATATGAAATGTGAATCAATCAAAGTTTTCCCCTCGAATAAGTTTTGTCTTGGGTCTTTCTTTAACATTCTGGTAAGTACATATTTTACAAACTCGATCTCGAAAGCCTGAAAAGGCCAAAAGGCAAATCCCGCGTCGTTTGTATTGAAGCTTTCAAAAAAATTCGAATTATTCATTTTAATAATATTATTCTTATAATTATAAGAATTACCGGAAAACTTAAAGAAATAAAAAAAAGTTCAAAACAATTATTTAAGGAGTAGGTAAGTAGGTAACGTAACCATATTGTTGTAAGTATAATAAATAATTCATATTATTATTTCTGCACCAAATAATTCTTTTTATGGATGAAAACTGATTTTTCTTGGATAAGATTCACATTATATACAAATTCAAACAACCTTCAAAGTAAAATTTCTATTTTTAACTCAAAATATGATTTTCCACCTAATATATTGTACACTTAATTTTTTTTTAGTTTGCAAGTATCTTGATTTTGAAAACTTGTTTATACATGTAAAAAATACTGTTTTTACTTTGTCAATATTATAAAACATTATAGCGGCTTTACTAGTTTTTTCACCGTGAACTATTATATTTATGTACTTTAGCAGGCAGCTAAAAGAGTAGCTTGAGTAGCCACAGCGAACAACAGTATACTTGTTTCGATTTAAGAAGTTTAGGTTGGTACGACTAGTTCTTCCTTCACTACTTGTTAAAATGGTAAGTTGACGTGAAATTTGTGAACTCTCCCAATCCATCGTTATTATATCAATCTGCGTATATTTCTTTTTGATTTCTACTTTTGTCCACTAATATAAGTGCGTTCAATCAAATTACGACGAAGATATTTCTGCTTTTAGTGCTCGATAACCTTTTAGTGTAAATATTATACACATGTCAATTGGGCCGATGTCTTCTATCATTTTGTCACTTTCTTTCAGTCTACCGCTAAAAAGAAGACCAGGAAGTTGAGGGGTCACGTCAGTCACGGCCATGGTCGTATTGGTGAGTTAATATTCCATACTATCGTCAAGTGTCAAGATAGCTTCCAAACAATATGATTATTACCCTGAGGGGGCCCCTTTGCCATATAGTCCTCGTGTATCACTAGCAATAGTAATTTAATCTAATGATTTGTCTTTTCTTTTAGGCAAGCACCGTAAGCATCCGGGAGGTCGCGGTAATGCTGGTGGTATGCACCACCACAGAATTAACTTCGACAAGTACCATCCAGGTTACTTCGGAAAGGTGAGCTCATGAATTTTTTTTCTATCCAAGTGCAAAGATATATATTATGTTACTAGTGTTTGTTTAGTAAACTGTAAGGTCTTCGATCTCCAGTGAAGTACCAAGGACTCGCTCTTTTCGTAAACAAACTTGAGTGATCAAACAAATCAGATTAATATTGAAATCATACGACTAAGCTTTAACTTAGCCTCCTGAAATTATTATGGATTATTCATGTAAAAGATTATCCAGATAATTTGTAACATCAGGAATATTGCTGTCTTAACCCATTTCAAACATGTGTTACGCAAGTCTATTGAATGGAACTTTCTGGATCAAAATCCGCCAGCCTCGCATTATTCACAACATATTTTTGAAAACATTACCTATTGTAGCCTCATCATTGGTGATCTTATGATTAAAAGACATAAATAATAAACAGTTGATATGTGAAACATACCAAACAAATTTCATGGCAATCACCAATTGTTATATTCAAAGTAGTATTAATAATGTTTTTCTAGTTAGAGAGTTCATTTTCATTTCTATATATTCCAACTCATCCTTTATGTTGAATTACATACCAGGCTATTTTATATAGTTCTAGATATTTAATGATGATTTATGAACGGGCGGTCGGAATGCACTGTACAAATGCATTTATTCATGTCGAATGTTCATTTCTGAATTTACATGTAGCACCATCTTTTTCTTTTCTTACAATACAACCAATATTTATTTGCATTGTCTTTATTTACAGGTTGGTATGAGAAACTACCACGTAAGAAAAAATAAGAATTTCTGCCCCACCCTCAACTTAGACAAGATTTGGTCTCTCGTCAGTGATGACACTAGAACTAAATACAAGGCTGATACCACTGGAAAGGCTCCAGTCATTAATGTCGTTAAGTCTGTAAGTTATCCCACTTTATTTATCCATTTTGGTTACATTGAAACTTCATAACCGGTAAAGCTACTAATAAACAATATGCATTATTTAATAATTTTGAAATAATAAAAAATATAGATGTAATTTTTATGATTTTTTAAAAAATTTGAGATTTAATATTTCTGCTTAAATAATTTTTGTGTCCTTACATTGATTGATGGGGATTAAATTTAGCTTACATTCTCTCAATTTCTGAATAAATTCTCTATTATGATGATACGATGAACGGGCGGTCGGAAATGCATGACGATTTGTTCCATCCTGAATGAGCAATTGTACAAATAAGTTTTTAAATGCCACCAATTCTTTTTTCTCATCTTTGATATTTTTTACAGGGTTATTACAAGGTCCTTGGAAAGGGAAAACTGCCCAACCAACCCGTCATTGTCAAAGCCAAGTTCTTCTCGAAGACAGCCGAGAGGAAGATCAAGAAAGTAGGAGGTGCCTGCGTCTTGACTGCATAACATTCTAATTTTAAATAAAACTATAAAAATACAACAATTCTCTTTTTTATTTATTCACTCTTTAATTGTATTATTATTTTTACTATTGGTATTAGCAAGTGAATCTATTCATTTGCTCCACGCCATGGTTGATGCAGTCATTAGCTGTTGGTATCAAACTGCCTTTCATATTTATTTAAGAAAATACAAATGGCATTACAGACGCCAATGTGCCATGCATTTGAAATTTTTTTATACATAAAAATGACATTAATTAAAAACAAGATGAAAACATGGTACTCATAAGAACTGAGAGGAAAAATTAATAAAATCACATCAGAAAATTTCAAAGCAGTCAACCGAGTAAGCTCTGACGAAATCGACTATAATAAATAAAAAAAAACAGCACTTGTCGGGTCCATGTAAAATATGTCGACATCCAAAGCAATTTCGTTAAAAATCACTAAAGCTCTTCCCAGTGGCAGACTGGTTCTACTCCTTGGAATAACAAATGACTCATGTTCACGATTCCTCAAAAAATTATCAGGGACGTTCAATCTAACATTCTTAAGAGTGGTGGAATTCTCATTTTGGCCTCTGGATAGGTCGAAAGAAATACGTGGCCTGGTACATTTCTCTTTGAGTTATTCAAACTACTGTATATGAGCATGCCTAAGAGAAAATCCATGGGTAGTATCCGTATGTCCTCAAATAGAGAATTCATTTCTTTGGTCAATTTGAATTAATGTATCCAACTGATAAATTTTCACAATAGGAATGTGGTTATTGGAACCCTTTGCTAGACATCCACTGTTACTCTTAAGCTGGAATACTAGCTCGATCTCTACAGAATCCCCAGTATTGGTGGAAAAGATTCTTCACTGGAATCTAAATAACGAACGTCTCAGTGTTCAATTTTTTAAACATTTTACTGATCGAGAATTACTTGCTGTTCCTGACTCATTGATTGCTAGCGTCTGATCCATTGAGACGTATGATTGAAAATTGATGTAAAAGAATAGTCCTAACTGTAAAACCAATTGATCGAAGATAACTTTTTTTATTCAGATAGGTATGCACTATTTAGTCAAATAGTCTCCATAAGTGTACTTAACAAAAACAATGATGAATTGATTTTTGAAAACTTGGTTGGAATTTGTATATCGAAGCAGCAGAGTAGGAATTTCGCAGCGAAAATTCATGGGCAGTTTATATACGTGCGTGTGAAAAATGATATATATATATTTTTCCAAATGATGGAATGCTACACTAACTATGCAATCCTAAAGATAGATCTATTAGTCATTTTTATGTAGAAATCAATCTTGTATTTTTATTTATGTTGGAATTCTATAAAATGACTGCCAATTCAGAAGAGGGGTACAGAGCTGATAAATTTTACATAAAGAATGAAAAGGATTGACCATTCAACATTTTTTAATGAAATAATTTCAATCATCCCTGCTAAAATGTCTGTTGATTGCAATGGTAGGGGTATTAAAAAAGCATTGCATTTCCTATTATTTTAATATTATCAATGTGGTGTACAAAAGAAAAGAATTTTTTTTACTGCATATGTGGGGGGGGAGGTGGGACGGGCATCAGAGGAGGAGGTGGTGGCACAGGGTTAAACATGGGCGGGCGAGGAGGTGGAGGAATTCCCAAGAGTGGGGGCGGAGGCATGGGAGGACGCATACCAGGTGGAGGGAGTAATTTAGGCACTTGTTGCTGTCGGATCATTTCCATCTTAAAGGCGAACTGCAAGAAAAATTGCTTCGTGTCCTTGTTCCAGTGGGTCCAGAATTTGGTGTCGTGCTTTTCTACTTCTCGACTGGGCACCTTGAAAGCTATCGTTTCGTACGGCTCAGCAGCAAAAAGGAGATATTGCCATTTACGATCTGGCGGTTCCACTTTCTGCTCATACGCTGACATGAAGCGATGTCTTGGCTGGATGGCTTCAGATATTTCTAAACAGATAAAAATTATTTTCATATGTAAAAATATAGTCAGCAGATCATTAGCTTCTTAGAGATAAATTTATGGTTATCAAGAACAATTCAAAACCACACATTTCATAAGAATCCATGTACAGAGGATATAATATATATTGACAATACCTTTTAAAAAATCAATAAAATTAAATGTGTATTCCGATTGAAGGAATCTGAATTAATATTATCTACCTCAAAATGTGCATATCCAGGGAACGGAAAGGTTAAATAAAAAACAATGTTTAATCCAATAGATCACAGCCAACTCACAAGCACATATACTTTGAAATAAAATTGATATTTATACAAAATATATTTAAAAAAAGAGATTTATGGTTCACCATTACACATGGAAAAGTAAGTGTAAGTTACCATGTGAGGATAGTAAGTGCAATATAATAAGCTAGATAAAACCTATACAATTAATATGCCTTGTATGGTGTGGAAGAGGATTAAACTTAAATGTGCCAATCAGTATCATCCCAGCAAAATAGATTCGTAAGCATGGCTGCCATTTTGCATGAGAACTGTCCGAAGTTTTTAATAATTTACGGTAAATACAAAAAAGTAAATATTTTTTATTTTTATGGACAAAACATGGTGTGTACAACTATTTTTTTACAAAATAAATATAATGGAGGTTTTTTCATTATATGTAGATTACATCATTCTTTGAGATTGTGGTCAAATGCTTTTCTTCCGACACTATTTAAGTTCAAGATATGAAAATATATATAGAGCAAAAAATCACAAATCCAACTTAATAATTAGCTCAGATAGGACGATATCCTTACTAAACTATTTTTCTGAAGTGTGCAATATTAAAACGGTAGAATATGTTGAATTTAAACCTGGATAGTCAACTTGAAAGAGGAGACTTTGTTGACCACTTTCGGGATCTCTCTGTTTTGTCACTCTGTAACCAGGCCTTCCGATCTTGACAAACTTCTTAGGCTCCACTCTGGGTTTTTCGGGAGCCAATTGCTGAGGAGCTTCCTTGGCTTCCATAGCAACTCTTCTCGCCAAATTTGCCTGATGCTTCTTTCCTTGAGTGTGAGCGAGGTAACTGCCCTCATTGTTATGTAATGTGAGACAAAGTTTGCACTCGTAAGATCCTGTAAATTTACAGATAATTTTAAGGTTTAATACAATACATAGATAGCTTTATGTAAGAGTGTAACGCATACAACGACACTGTCTATAATGCAGAATTCACTGAAAAAGAATGAGTGAGCGTTAAACAAATCATGGCAGGCAGCACTGCCACCTGGTGTATACCTATATGTGACAATTTATTTTTTCCCAAAAGTTTACTCTAGTACTTCACGTACGGCTGGTAAAATAAAAAAAAGTAGTTTTAACATCTGTTCTAACTTAAAGATTTACTTGGGTACTTGTAATAAATAATTTTAGTTAGCATTTGTTTCTTTTTTCCCAGAAACTCCTAATTTAAAATGTAACTGTTGTTAATTATCTTAGCGTTCAAAATAATAGAGGCAGGTCATAAAATTAACTTACCTAAATGATTTTTCATAAAATATGGATCTTTGTTAAGGTCGATTGTTTCTAAAGCTAAGAGTCTCAGTCTTTCTCGTCGGTCCCGGTTGCTTTCGGACCAGGAGGCCACACCGCCTCCTCCCGTTTTGCCACCAGGGCGATTTTGGAAATCCATGATTTAGCTGAAAAGGTAAACGATTCATATTAGTTTTATTCCTTTTTATATTATTATATCAATTTTGAGGTTAGTTTGGAAATAATGACAGAATTGTATATCCAAGCCTCACTGATATATGGAAATTTTTTTTAATCACCTGTTAATAAAATGCTTTATATTTTCCACTGTTTTCGTAATCTCTATTCATATCTTCACAAATTTGTAATGATAAATAGACGCTAGCTTTGAATGCCGCAAGTCTGTCACAATTCTGTCTATATCACTATAGTCTATATGTTCGTTTAGTTTACTACACCGGGTCGTAACTTAAAGGAGGGGAAACGTAATTGATGTTGCTCGGGTTTCCCTACTAGATGGTGCTGCCCTCAGCATGATCAGCTGATGGTCAGCCGCCATTTTGGCCGCCATTTAAAAGTCAAATCAGTCTGTCCATACGCAGTGACGGATTTAAAATAGAGTTTTGGTTTTTTGTTGTGGCAGTACTTCTACTTGCACGCTTCTATTGGCTTGTTTTCCGCCATTCTTTCGCCGTTAAAAGTTCTTATTGCCACCATATTGTGGCGTTTCCTGAGTGCTAAACAAACTATAATAAATATTATTGTGCTATTTAATGCGGTGTCGAGGTAAATATTCCCGAAATGACCCGTTTCCTGAAAATTTCCTTCTCCTGTCGCGAATTTCATTCGAAAATACGCAATATAACCAAATACATAACCCCAAAGTCCTGCAAAAAACTGACAGCTAGCAGATAGACGGATTCCGGGGATCTCAAAGGTGCGTGTTCTGACAATTTCTTTACGATATTAACGTTAATATCATGTGCATGTTACTTTAAATTAGATTACACACACTTCAAATGTATAATTAAAATTCAATGAGGCTGCACATATTCCATCAGCTGGATATAGAATTGGTTTAAGTGCTTCCCTGGCAATCAAAGGTGTGATGACAGCAGCATTAAGTTGATGGCTCATAAATAATAATACTTTTATTCAAACATCATTCTGCCAGTGCCTCGACTATAACATTGATTATATTCCATTATTCATGTTGTTTTCTCTTGTCTTAGGTATCGAGGGAAAAAAACATCCAGATATAACTTTTACTTGACAACTGCTGTATTCATTGCCAAATACATCCACTGGATTTCCAGAGAGCACTGATCCAAGCCTGCAGGAGTCTTCATAAAGAAGCCTTTGAATTTCTATTTGATTTATTATTATTCATAATCCTCTACAATGGTCCTTTTTATAATAGTGTATAATTTGTTGCAACCATTTTCCATGTACATATAATGTAAATATCTGTTGTGAATAAATTTAGTTGAATGTCAGAATGTCTTGTTATTTAACCTTTATTTATTTTTATTTCAAGTACTGAAGTATACGGGTAGGCGCAGGGGGAAGTGATGGCAGGGGGCAATAGCTTTCGGTTTAGCGGATAGGAGTGCTAAAAATATTCGACGCTTATAGTCTATGGACTTGTCAATCTATATAGTTATCTATGGTTTACTAGTTGTGGTTTCTGTTTTAGTATCTTGTCTATGGTTCGTGTTAGTTTTTTTCATTCATTATTAGATATTATTGCCAATTCAATAATTTTTGTTCTTAGCCAATTTATACATTTTTCACTAGCTTGAACGACAGAAAAAGGACATATATAAAACACCAACATAAAACTTTGTTTCAAAAAATTGTATTGTCTTCCGAAACATGAAACCATAGATAACCTATACATGAAACATAGACAATAATATAACAAAACGTCAAGCTCGAATGTGAAACGATAATATTTTTCATCACTTGACATTTATTAATTTCAGGCTTAAATTACTGACTATATTTGTGGAATCATGCCTCATTTCAGCGAAATATTCACAGAGTTTCAGGAGCATCTAAACAAGGAGCAATCTGTCAGAGATGTAATTAACAGACAGCCAATTTTTACCGCTTACCGGTGTTTTTGTTTTTAGAATTCAATCATTGGCAGTGGTTTTTTAAAAGCTTTTATCTACCCATGCAAAATTGAAGATTTTAAAAATCTTAATTTCCATACCTCAAATCGATTTATTAAATCAACGTGCAATATCGATCAAAAACTAGAGTATTATGACTGTAAAATACTAATTCGGTTATTAGTGTACTAAAGTGTAAAACAACTGCTCAATGCTCAAAATAATATCTATCTCATTTTCAGGCCATCAAGAAAATTGTTTCTGATATTGATACCGCAGCACGGAAAATCGCAACAATATTACAATCCATACATCATGATGAAGCTGGCAGTAAGATTATATATTTATTTTTAAGATACTTCGAAGTTATCGTTCATTTTGAATGAAATATATTTGTCAATATTAATGAGTGGGCTAAAAATTATGTACTAACGCCTTAATTATTATTTCAGTCTCCGATGCATGCCTTAAGGCTCGTGGAGTTTTTGAAGATGTCAGGCAGGGATATGCTCAACTAAGTCAATCTTTTCCTCAGGAAGATTATTACAGGTTGGTGATTTTAACCCGCTCATATGTTCACAAATAAATAGAGTTAAATGTTACTATAACTATCACGGACCAGATTTTTTTTATTAAAATAGGTACATACGTACTATTTGTTCTGCTTACCTCCATGGGTGTATTTAATACAAACACTGATGAATCAATTTTTGAAATCTTAGAGGTTAACACATTGGATGCTGAGAACACGCCTGGCGTGTCCATTTTCATACTAAAAAACAGGTTTAGCATTGAATGCGTTAATAACCACTAGCCATTTTTGGTCATTATGGGAGCTGCTATTACTTTAATTTTAATTGAAAAATTAAATTGATCAATTGGGCATTTAGTATCATTTAAATATTACAAAGTACAGGTAGTCCTCGACTTACAACGGTTCGACTTATGACAATTACGGTGCGCCTTTGTCAACCTTGATTCATGTGTAAACAAAGATGACACAAAAACGAAGCAATAAATACTTCCTGCCAGCGAGTAGATCGCGGGATGTGGGTAAAGAATGTCTTGTAGAAATATAGCCACCACAATGGCCACCAAGATTTCCTGTAAACTTGCAAAACTATATAAAACATTACATATGTTGCAGATATCGAGATCATTGGAGGAATGTTACGAAGAGTCTGTGCTTTGCAGCAGCTCTAATAGTTTGGCTGGAAGCTGGATTCTTAATTTCGAAAGAAACGACAGCTGAAATATTAGGAGGTTAGTATCAGTGATACTTGAATTTTTATTTGGATGGAAGTTGTTTGTAATATATTTTACACTGTCACTTGAAAATGCTTGCGATGAGTACTCAGTGGACAAAAATTATTTATTTAAATATAAATTATTTATTTGTTGACTTACCTAATTGGCATAGTTATATCAGTTAACACAGTGAAGAATAACAATGTATTGAAGCTCTACAAAAATAGGTGAAGAATAACAATGTATTGAAGTTCTACAAAAATATAATGGAGTTCTACCAATTAAATGCCAATTCAATCAATAAACTAAAAAAAATAAACTAACAATTTAGAAATTCTATCACAGTTATGTGATGCTGTAACTTGATTTGTTAATTTTGTTTTTACCCAACAACTAAATGCTTTGTTTTCAGTTAAATCCAAAGAGGAAGAAGGATTCCATCTTGACATTGAAGAATTTCTGATGGGATTGTTGGATCTGTCATCTGAATTGGTATTTGATTTACTACTATGGCTAGCTTGTACCGTAATTAATTTTCTTTTTCTTAGGAATCCATGACAGGGTTTACGATAGTTTTGCTTTGCTGTGTTGCCTAAGCTCTGAAAATACCAAAAGATAAAATAAAGGTCTATAATGACTAAACAAAATGAAAAATAACATTAAAAAATTTTATAATTTGTGATTTTAACTCAATCGTTGGAATTTTTTGCGTGAGCTATAATTATTATCTCATCATTTATTTTTTATACAGGCTCGGCTTGCAGTAAATTCTGTGACAAGGGGAGATTATTCCAAGCCATTGCAGATATCTAAATTCGTTCTGGAATTGAATGCTGGTTTCAGGTTTGTAATAATTTTCTCAACTTTCACTTTTGAAACATTTATTCAATATTACTCATTTCATGTAATAATTTCGTATATCTTTCCAGGCTGCTTAATCTGAAGAATGACCATCTAAGGAAAAGGTTTGATGCTTTGAAATATGATGTGAAAAAGATCGAAGAAGTTGTTTATGATCTAAGCCTAAGGGGATTGATTCCAAGTCCAGTGCAGCTGTCCGTTGAAGGCATGTGATCATGTAGTATTATTCCAGCAGTTTAATAGTACCATTAAGAATGTAATGCATCTTTTAAAATAATGTAATTCATCTTTTAATTATAAGTTTTCACACCACCAACTCCAGATTTTAAATAGACCACTCAACCTGTCCTTTAAATACATGAGATCTTTATTGTATTCATCTGTGGACATATATTTCTCTATTGATGTTGATTCCAGGAAGTGTATCCAACCGAAATAGTTTTTTAAACTCAATAATATTTGACCAAAGATTTGTTTTAAAGCAATAATCTTTTCTTTATTTGAATATATCAAAAATATTTTGACTACCAAAAATCATTGATTTATGTCTAGTTTCAATATATAAAAAAATAATAACATTTCAACTAAAAATATGAGAATGGCAATAGATTATATAGATGACAAAATACTTAGACATACGGTTAAGAAAACTTTTAATAATGGTCGTCACTGCTTCAAATGCCTGAGGTTGAAGCAAACAATTTTTAAAATGGTGAATTTTCTTTTTCTGTATTTCTTTTTTACATGCCTGAGGTGCAATGAAGCATCACACAATTTATGTAAAATAGTCACTTGAATTTTCTTTTTCACTATTTGCTGTTTTTAACTCTCAAATATCTTCTTTATTATTGACGATTCGAATGTATTCCACATTCGCTCACAGGGTTAACTGCCACTGTCTTCATGTTATTTATTCATAGAAATGATAAGTAATACTATTTTTTAATGTGGCAGACTCTAATTGCAGGTTTCTGCGACCAAAGGGTTGTTAGTAAAAAACACATGTTTTTACCTTTTTTTTTAACTCATTGGATTAACATTCTAAATTGGATAATTTAAAAAAAAGACTGGCATAGTTTTAAAGTTTTTTTATTGATGGAGCGGTTAAAAATACAGTTTAAAATAAAATTTAAGGAGCAGCCCGACCTCTGCCATATCCTCCTCTCTGAAACAAAAAAAAAAATAAACATTGAAAACATTATACTATTACCGAGGGTGCGATGAAAAATGTCCACATACTATTTAGGAACAAAATCAATGTAATGTTGATTTGGCTCTGGATATACTATCAAGTTTTACAATCATAAATAATTGCATTCATTAAATGAATTAGCATTTGCTTAGAAAATTTAAGCGACTGATATGGTTAATCCCAGAAATACAATCTGGATGAGATATATGACGTAAGTTAACTAGTATAATTACAGCGAATAACAGGATTCTAATTTTTTTTGTTTGATACAACAAACATGCAACATGGAAGAGAGAACATTCTATACTTACGAATTCAAGATCTCCGGTGCCGGCTCCGACATCAGCCTTCTTATCTCCTGAGGATTGTGGTGGGGGTGCTCTCCTGTAAGCGGTTCTATCTTCACCGCCTCCGCGACCTCCCTCTGGCCGTCCGCTGCCTGGGGTGCGCATGCGGTTCATTTCAGGTCTGGCGACTCTCTTAAGAGTGGCCGGGACAATTTCAGTTGGCAGATGGAGGTATGCCCTCAGGTATTCAATACCTTCATTGGTAAGGTACCTAAAAATGGTTAAGGGGGTTATTTAACATATAAATTTGGTTGGTGGGTTCACGTCTCATGTTTAAATACATAATATGAATCCAAGCATACAAGAGAGTACAGGCAGATAGCATTGTGTAAACAATCAATCTCATTATATCTTTCCTTTCATCCAGAAATTATTCCATCATATATTAAGAGATATTCCTAGGAATATAATGTATTTAGGCTCTATGGTGGACCGTGGAAGAAGTTCCATAGAACCACTTAGTCAGAAATAGCAGCACCATCTAACTTTTTATTTGGATTTTAAAAACTTGTTTGAGATTATAGAAACGTCATGAATCCACTGTATTGGTAAATTATTATGTACCCAATTATTTTTATGACGTCATTCATAAGCCAACACAGCAATTTTCAATCACATCTGCAAACAATAAAGGAAAACCACAACCCGTGATTTATCTTCGAAATAGTCCATATAGAATATAATGCTCCACAAATAACACTCAGTGAACTGCGAAGCACAGAGGTCTCTCCATAATATGTATGGAGTTGACACTGGTCAAGAAAAACTGTCACTGAAGTGCACCAACACAACTTCCAGGTGTTCAACATTCACACCAAAACCCAATTCAAGTATTATATTGGTCAGCGGTGCTATAAAGGAAAAGTATAGCATTTGTGGATTATAATGCTTATTGGGTGCATGAATATAAAAACAATGATAGTTTCCACTTCACTGGGGTACAATGTAATTTGCTAAGCATTGTAGAGCTAACAAATAGTTACTCTCTGTTTTCACTCTAAAACCTTTTCACTGTCTCGTATAGCGATGCTTTTCTTCAAAAACATTTGATTCGTTAATCAAATAGTCAAATCATAAATCCACTGCCAATTTGGTTACATATAAATATATAACCAGGAAAAAATTACAAGCCACTTATAAAAATTAAAAATAAAACAAAACTTTATCCACGTACCAGTAAAAGTGCCTCCATGCGAACTGTTCCTTGACGTATCCTCGTGATTTTAAGGATTGCATGGCTTTGATTACGTGTAAATTGGGAATCTGTTCAAGTTCGGGGTGCTTAGGGGCATGGAAGTCCTTTTTGGCGACCATGACGCCCTCCTTGAAGAGGTACTCATAGATAGTAACTCTGCTCTGCTTGGGCATCAACATCCTAGAAAGATAAGACTTATATTAGTACTATAGGAGGAAAAAATAAAAATGACTTACTCTCTCAAGACAATCTGACATTAGCTAAGTGTCGCATGACAGTATGTCTTTTAGGTGCACCACTTTCGAAAAACATTAGATAAGTATAAATATTCACTAGATGAAAAGTTAAGTGACGTTAAAATATCCTAAATATTAACATAGATCGCGTAATTTCAGTAGGATTAAAATTTATTGAACATACTTGGTGTTTTAGGGTTACTAAAGAAACCGGAAAGAAACAGTCGCCACAAAAATATTGCCTACTAGAAAAACGAAAACTACACTTGCAACACTGTCAACAAAAATAATATTTTTTTTCATAGAAATTACAAATGTAAAGTAAATAGTTCACGAATGAATTTTTGATCGAATGCAACTAGCACACGAGAAAATATCCTTTTAGTAAAACTCTGATTTTATTGAAATCTTAAATGCTTCAAACTTTTATCAAAATAAACAATTATGCATATTGCAGATTCGCTTTAATTTTATAGTTATATGAAGTTCGTTTATGTTTAGTTTGTAAATGTAAAATGAAGATTAAAAAATCTAACTACTGTTAGATACCTATAAAGTAATGATTATTTCTAGCACAAAACAAATTAGGTAGGTAGATACTTACCAAGTAAGTATTAAAAAGAATCTATCAACATAACTGCTTTTAGAGATCAAACTAACATCTCAGTAGAAGTTAATATTTTTTGAAGTCAGTGATATGAAAATAAAGAAAATCAGATTTCAATTATTCACAGTACGGCACAAGAAAAATGAGGATTCTGCCACTAGAAGATAATAGTAAATTGCATAATATTTAAGTATCGTAACACTCGTAACACTGTCATAATTTTAGAAACAAAAATGGCGTCTATCGCACTAACTGGTGCTGTCCGATCGGCAAGTACGTATTAAAAATATGTAAATAAATACTTTAAAGTCAATAATAAGTGGACATTGATTTTCATGGATAACTTTCCCGTTCCGTATTCTATGAATGTTCTCAGATATTAAAAATAGATTATGTAATATGACTGTCCCACCAGTATAAGCTGTCAAAATATATTTTTAAGAAACTAATATTTTTGAATAATGGCGATGTGTATTTTTTGAATTTCTTGCAGAAAGTAACATCGGCAGTGCCAGTCTTATTTATGTCAATGCTCCTCGGTACAGTACTGATAATTCAAAATTGAATGTCGCCGCTTGGAAAAGGGGAACCGGAGGACGAAGCAGTTTCAATGGGATAGTTGCCACTGTTTTTGGCTGCACAGGCTTCGTGGGAAAGTATGTCTGCACTAGACTCGGAAGAACTGGCACTCAGGTTCGAAAACTTTATTTATTTGTCACTAATTTTCTGTATTTTGTAGTTACCACTAGGGATTCCAATCCCGGGCCAAAATTTTGATCCCGGGATTTCGGGATTGCAATTAGTTGGTCCCGGGATCCCGGGACCAGTCCCGGGATCTGGGATATTTTTCTTATTTATTTAATACTAGTATTGCTTCCCAGCGTCGCTCGGACTAAGAGACCAATAATTATTTAATGTTATATCATTCGACATAATTATATCACAAAATCTAACATCCAAAATATAGTTAAAATAAAATCACAAACTTTATTTAATTTGATGACAGCCCCATTCTCGCCCATTAAAATGTTTAAATTCAAGGAAAAAATCTAATTTGCTGTCAAAGAAATGTCAAATAATACCTTCACGTAAATAATAAAACATTATTATATTAATAAAAGCCGGGAAAAAATTGGTAGAAGACTAATTTATTACATTTTGACTAAATGTCTACGCCGATAAAAATTCAAAAATATTTTCTTTCATATTCGTTTTTATGACAACTTGCAACAACAATGCAAAATGGAATTACAGACATACATACATACATACATACGCCGTTTCGGTTTTATATATAAGATTAGCTAATATTAGCTATGTTATTTTATCCATAAAAATAGCTTAAAATGAATAATACAATTAATTTTGACATTTGTTTATTGTACAATATATAATGCAGCGTAATTTTAGACTTAAATAAAAAGTGACAAAATTAATTGAAAAAAATATTTTGAATTAAACGCACGTAGTATGTAATAACAAAGCATCAAGCGTTTCATCATTTAGCCTAGATCTATTTTTTTTCCAAACAGCCTACTGCTGAATAGCGTTCAGCCTATACACTTGTCAAATATTGATATGCCAGTTCGAGGTGATGACCACGTGAGCCTCCATTATCAAATAACATCATTTCTTGGTTTATAACGGACATTGCCTTGTGCAATTTTGAATTTTTGGTTCGCATGTCATCAAGCCTTTTGCGATTTCATCCTGTAACTGTTGTTTCATTGTTTCTTGTTCAATTGGGTGGGATGACTGCGTTGAAGTAAATTCGATTGATGACTTTTCTAGTGGTTCTGATATTTCGATCATATCTTGATCTTCTTCTTCATTTAATCTTTCAATAAGTTTTTGAATAGTTTCTTTTATAGTTTTACGAGTTATTTTGTTGTCATTGAATGATGGAGAAATTTGAACCATAACGCTTGCCCGTATATTACTATAGAAACTATATCATTATTTAATGATATATGATGATCTTCAGACGTTTCATTATAAACAAGCCAAATCTTGAGCTAAACGTGCACTCAGAGCACAGCATTTGTCGTACTGCACGCGCAATGGAGGGATTACAGACATCTGGTCTTAGAGGTGGGAGTAATCTGATGCAACATACGCGTTTGTGTGATCGTTCCACAAAATATGTTTAAATAATTCGATCGTGCTTGATAAATCAGTTAATCCCGAAATTTCGGGATTGTGTTTTCTAATCCCGGGACCCATCAGGTACTTATAAACGGCGGGATCCCGGGATCCCGGGATCCGGGATCCCGGGATTGGAATCCCTAGTTACCACCTTTCTGGAATATTTTTCTGATATTTAATAACAGTACATTGCCATATAAAAAGTGACATTCTGAAGCCAATTTGAGCTACTTCATATCTAATAGATTGGTTTCCAATGGTTTTAATATTATTTGATTATTATTTACATGCTATAAAATAGATAAACGAACAAAATTTGTCTTCCTGAGGGGTTAATAAAAAACCGCTATTTTTTCATTTTTAATGTAGATTTAAAATATAATTTCAGATGATATTGCCACATCGTGGAGACCATTATGATTGTATGAGGCTGAAAGTGGTGGGAGATCTCGGCCAGGTCCTCTTTCAACCTTTTAGTATCAGGGACCAAGAGAGCGTTGACAGAGCTGTCAAGTATTCTAATCTTGTCATCAATTTAGTCGGAAGGGATTACGAAACTAAAAACTACAAATATCACGAATCTAATGTTGATTCAGCCAGAACTATCGCCAGGTAATGCTTTTTTTATTATTGCAGAAAATAACTTATTTTAGAATATTTTCAATTGAAATATTGTATTTAGAAAATATTTTATCATAAATAAATTATTTTTTTAGTCCTGGACACATTTGTAATTTAGATTTTCAATATCAATTCGATAACTAGTATTGCTACCCGGCGTCGCTCGGACTAAGCGACCAATAATTATTTAATGTTATATCATTCGACATAATTATATCACAAAATCTAACATCCAAAATAGAGTTGAAATAAAATCACAAACTTTTTTTAATTTGATGACAGCCCCATTCTCACCCATTAAAATGTCCAAATTCAAGGAAAAAATCTAATTTGCTGTCAAATAAATGTCAAATAATACCTTCACGTAAATAATAAACATTATTATATTAATAAAAGCCGGGAAAAGTTCAGTAGAAGACTAATTTATTACATTTTGATTAAATATCTTCGCCGATAAAAATTCAAACATATTTTCTTTCATATTCATTTTTATGGCAACTTAATGACCAACTATGCAAAAGGGAATTACAGACCCACAGACATACATACGCCGTTTCGGTTTTATTTATAAGATTTATTCATTGCAGACAGGGCATGTGGAGTTGTTTCATTCCGACGTAAATTCAAACGAATATGAATACAGTATGTATGTATATTATGCATTATAAATGCATTTTATGCATTTGATAACAATTGAGACTATTTGTGGGGAAATAGTGTTATTTAAAAAAGTTGTTATGAACAAACTATTTATCGAAAGATTGAAACCTTGCTCGATGAAGACATTTTACTGAGAAGTATTCAGCTAATAAAACAATTTTAATAAAAAAATATCTTTTCTGGATAAATAAGCTTACAACAATTAGATTAAATAAAAACTAATCTTGTTCTGCATATGTTTTGGGCACAATCTTAAATCAATTGTGTCTGTTTGGGTATTCAAATCGATTCCTAAGAGCGTTGACCAAATGGTTACAGAACTAGCCAATGAATTCGTGCTATGTTAATTACTGAATGTCTGAATTCACTGTCTGTTTTTGTAACTAGCTGCTATGGGATTCAATTAAACAATGCCAAGTCAATTGATGATTAAAACATTCAGTGCTGAAAACGTGTTTGGTGTGTTTACTTCTATATGCTTCTTTACTGCTATGCGCGTGATCTCATCCATTGCTGCTTAATTTAATGTTTGAGCATTGATTCTTTGTGCCTTAAGCTCTCGGCACAGAATTATTCACAATCTTGGTCTGTATCTCAGTGCAATTTGGTACAACATCAATCTACATCTAGATTATTCTGCAGTAAACTTGTTAATGAATATGTTTGACAGGAAGTACATTTTATTCATTTTAATTTACAGGGCTTGTGCTAATGCTGGAGTCGACAGATTGATTCATTTGTCATACCTGAACTCCGCAGAGTATCCTGAGGAGTTGGTTGTAAAGGGAGGAAGTCGTTTCAAGGCAACCAAATGGTTGGGAGAGCAGGCGGTCAAAGAAGAATTTCCCGATGTAACTATTATCAAGGCTTCTGATATCTATGGCAGTGAAGATCGTTTCTTGAGGTAGGTTATTAAATGTGATTTGGAATACACCTAACTATTTTTTATGCTGTTAATATGTTCCATTCTCTTATATTTTTAATTCTTTTTTAGGCGAAATTTTGATTTTTAGAACCAACTTTATATACACTCAAACCTCTTTTTGTGTGACTTTTTTTTGTGCCATTTCGAAGTTATGCGGTTTTTTTAATGCAATATTTTTTTTTACAACTAAGAGCGTATTGTTCGCAACTGTGCGTAGACTTGGTTATTACAACGTGACCTTGGCACGTGCATATTCCCATATTGTATGCGTAGTTGGGAAGTTCAACCGGTGTCGTTTTATTATAAAAGAGGGGCTTGTGCCAATACAATGCAGCCCGCGCTCGCCGGGATTAGGCACCCCTGACTGCAGCGGATTGTTGACACGCAGTGGGCCTGGTGAGACGTCACAGTAACGCTGCGCTTTTTTGACTTTATAGACTAGGTTTTCCATTTCCAATGGTATTTTTATTTTTCAATCTTAATTCACTTTCGTTTTAATCTTAGATTTAATGCGCCTCAATGGATAAAAAAAATAGCCATATCGAAAATCGCAACGAAAATTGTCATACAGCGATGATAGTTTGTAATAAAAATAATTGTTTTTTCTCTAGTGGATGTCTGGTACTAAAGATTCCAGACATTCTTAAAATTTTACCAATTATGTGAGACATCCTTAAAATGTTATTTTTTAATAAAATAAAGTACATAAAAAAGATTTTTATCGTATTTTTTATGCCTGATTGTTTTCCTATTTTTTATAAACTTTTTTGTGCAGTTTTGGGTATATTTTATATAGCATTTTCAAAGATATGCGGTTTTTCAAATCCATGGAACGCATCTTCACTTTTTCTATGAAAACCATAGCTTTTTTTGTGCGATTTACCGCGGAACGCATCTACCGCACAAAAAGAGGTTTGAGTGTACACTTTATGGAACTAATGTATCGCTAAAAAATAGATAGGGCTTACTTATTTTCGAAAAATACCGTTTCTGCCACATACACAAGCTTTTTAAAAATTCCGAATACAAACCTTTGTTGCCCGGCTCGACCTGATCCTGTGCAGACCTCTGCACTAATCGATGTTAAGTTGCCACATTCAATAGAGTGAAAATATAATTCAGTTTTTTTTAATTTTTTCATAGGGCATACGCTCATTATTGGCGCAAGCAAGGACAGGCTATACCTCTGTGGTTTAATGGACAACAAACTGAAAAACAACCCGTTTTTGTATCTGACGTCGCCCAAGGTATCATTAATGCAGCCCGGGATCCCGATACTAAAGGAAAAACCTATCAAGCAGTCGGGTGAGGATTTCTCTTTTATCATTGGCTTGTCTCCTGAGGAATTTAAAAATTTCCACTTCTTTGGTGATATGTCGCAATAAACTATGAAATCTTTTCCAGTCCGAGGCGTTACCAGCAAGCTGAAATGGTGGACTGGTTTTACAGACTCATGCGCAAGGATCCCAAATGGGGCTACAAACGATACGACATGCGTTATGACCCCTTCTTCCAATTGAGGATTAGCGTTTCAGAGAAACTATCACCAGCCTACCCCTTGGGATACTTGCATTGGGAAGGAATTGAGAGGGTAAAAAATATTATAATTTACATTAAGATACTGCGTAGATAAAAGTCTAATAAAGTACTGAAACGTTTTGGTCTGACTTTATTCAGATCTGATACTTAACTCTCGTACCTACTTCTATTGGTGAAAATTGTATTGAGAGTGGTTTCATATTGTCTGGAATTTGTTTTATTATATTTTTGATCTAGTGCACATGACTGTAGCTGAATCTAGTACATGCCTTTCATTCACACATACTGTAGCTGAAATCACGGCTGTCCAAACATGGCATGGCATCATAATGTGGCGACAAGATATGTTCACCACCACCTCTATGATAGGAGCTAGTGTTTAAAATAGTTACCTGTTATAAAATTTAGAGCAGTGATTCTTAACCATATTGAAAGAATAGCTCCCTTTACCATAGTAAAATTATCCAGTGCCCATCTCCCCCAAAAGAATTTGAAAAACAAATAAATAACATGATTATTTTTATAAACATCAAGGATCTCCCTTAAAAAAATAAATAAGATCCTTGAGCCTCATATGACTGCTATTTTCGTAATATTAGGTTCAAGTTTAGTTAAATACAGTCTTAAATCTCCTCTTTGGCTTATTTGTAATTGATTTCGGGATTTTTTTTAATAGATGCGCTACTGCGCTTAAACCCTTTTCTACTAAATATGATGAAGGAAATGCTACAATGGGTAATTTTACCTGTTTCCACAGAAGAGGGTATTGCTGGCGAAAATGGACCCAAAAAAACATCATAATCACATTGATTGAATACTATTTTAGCTTCACAGTCATTTTGTAGCTCAATAAACTGCTCTTTTAAATTTTGACTGACACTTTCTACATCTGATAAAAATGGATTAATTATCCTATCTGGTATTAAAAGTTCATACAAGTTACGAAGTACGAGACAACGCCCACTTGAACTCGTGCAGCGCCCCCCAAATGCTAAAAATTTAAATACGCCCCCCAGACCATTAAAACGCCCACAAGGGGGCGCTGCGCCCCCGGTTAAGAAACACTGGTCTAGAGATTTAGCTTAGACATTTCAATTTTTGCCTTTCATAATAAACAGTAAATAATCTTGATGTCTGCAGGAAACTACCACTGATGTCGTGCTACCCGGAGTTCCAACGTTGGAAGATCTCGGAATAACTTTGACTGCTATGGAAGATCAGGTACCATGGGAACTTCGCCATAACAAAGCCAATAACTACTACGGAGAAGATCTTGGAGAGTTCGAAAAACCAGCGCCGCCACCGATTATCAACATCTAATTTTTTTAAATTGAATTACATATAGATATGTATTATTTATGTTAGGTTATCAAATTCATTGACTTGGCTAATTTGGCATCATAAAAATTGTATCTACAATGTTGTCATGTAATACAATATGTATATCGGGTTATTTTGGAATATGAAATATAATAAATTCCATCTGTAGTTCATCTGAGTTAAGTGAATAAAAAATGTCATCTTATTAATTTGTAAATAAATACTAAACTTCAATTGTTGAATCAATTTTTATTTTTGTGATCTGACCAAAGTTACAAGCAAACAACTATATTTGGAAGTTTATATTTATATGTATCACCTTTTTTTTGCCATGGGCATACATACAATCAATCAGAGAACCACTTTTCAGACATGGTAAGGATAGAGCAGAGTTCGGGAATTGAATGGCCCAAACCCAAATGAATGAAAAGTGTAAAACTGTGGCGAAATTCAGTAAACAAATTAAAGATACAAAAATGTATTAATTAATATAGCTGTCATATCAATGGAATAATAAAGTTCTCTATATAATCGAGGCATTAGTGAGATAATATGACTCATAAAGTAGTCAATCTTTGACGAGACAGCAGCCAGAGAAAAGGAAAGTATCTCTATATATAAAGGGTCTTTTTATAAGGACGCTTAGTTTTGAAATGTAAATAAAACAAGTTGTTTGTGAGATTTCGACTAAATTTTAATTTCATTTGTAAGTATATTTTACAGCATTAAATATGGAATATAGCATCAAATGTCTGCCAATATCCATTCATTATAAAATGGGCCATGTCGCTAAAGTTGACTTTTTTGACAAATTTGGGTAAACTTCCAACTGCTCCAGAACCCAATAAGGCGTTGTCTGTGGTCGTTTACCTGAAGTTCCTTGGTTAGCTGGATTTTATACGGGTGCAGACATGAGGCCCGATTCAAAATTCGCCAAGTTGAAGTCGCAGAAAAGCCAAGTTCTTGTGAACAACGAGAAATAAGCTGCCTTGGGTTTTCCTGTACACTTTCACACACAGCAGCAATGTTTTCACCAGATATTGTATTTTGATGACGTACAGGTAGGTGTTGGCCGATTATTTACCAAACTGGTTGACTCAAATTTGGCCACTAAACAATGAATAATCTATTGATTGAGTAGGCATTTACTTGGTAGAACCCATTATAATACGGAAAGAAAAATAACAATGTATTTTAATTCTACAGAAATTATTTTATATATTTGTTGATAGCTATTTCGACTTACGCCTTCGTCAGAACTATTCTATATTATAGTTCTATTCTATATTATAGAACTATTCTATATTATAGTTCTGACGTAGGCGTAAGCCGAAATAGCTATCAACAAATATATATAAAATAATTTATGTAGAATTAAAATACATTGTTATTTTTCTTTCCGTATAATGAATAATCTACTCAGCAGGACAAAGTAACATATTTTGAGCGTCCCTATTGAAATACCCTTTATATATATGTTACAATGAAAATATATTCTCACAAGTCAGAATATATTTTGACTTGGCCAGCGAAAATGTATCAAGCAATAGATTTGTATGATAATCAGGTAAATTATATTGGCCCAAGTCGATGATTTGTTGGCCTACAATTTTTGTTTGCTTCAATGAAACAAATTCAGCGAATTCATAAAAAAAGGAACCAAAGAAAAACAGCTAACAAAATATATATTCCCTAGTGAAAATGTATTAGAATATGCTTTCACTGAAATGCCTTCAAGCATATTCAAGCCTGGTTGTTGATCGGATACAAAAGTGTGCGGGGAATACCCACTCACATACCAATGTGAATGCATGAGACAGTGAGGTTCAAATGTGTTGTTTCTTTTGAGTTTGCGTGCAGTACTGTTGAAGTCTTGTCATCAAGACATGCTAGCAGCTCTCGCACTTCCATTTGGTATGTCTGTATTTGACCAATGTTTTTATGGCTATTACATTTCAATTATTACCACTAGTAAACTTCCACTAGACAGTACCGGATCACGTGGACATGGTAAGGTATGGAATAAAATAATTAAAGTAAGGTTGGAAACAATATAAATGTTTAATGAAAAAGAATTTGTATACACAAGAAATGACATGAAAATATACATTACATTATTGATCTTTTTAAAAGTGAAGTCTTTTCATGAAAAGGTATTTTCACTTACGACACACATTTCCTGTTTCAGACTACATAAACTTATGTATAATAATATTTAGTATTTATGATTCATGTGTGGAGGAAAGTTTTAAAAGTAATTATTAGATAGAAAAATAATAGCCTATAGCCTAAATTCACCACGGGTAATTTTGTAAGAATTGAAAATATTATATTCTTTATTAAGATAAAATATTCATATATTATATATTATATTTCAATAAAAAAATCTACAGATAAATATCGAAGATTAAGTATAAATACTGCTCAAAAAAAGTTTTCAAACAATTTGTTTGATATTTGACCATTGAATGGAATACTTAATATGCAAGAGTTGGCGGACTGTGATATCTGAAAATATTAAACACACTCTGGCAGTGAAGATATTCACAATTCGATTTATAATGCAAGCTAGTAGAAATCATTAAGTGAGGGATTAAACAAAATCTTACATAATTGCATCACAGATACGGAAACATATTTCAAAGTGAGCTATCATATTATGTTATGAGAAAGTTGAAAAGTCAAAATGTGAAAACTAAGCACTGTTCATTGACGGTGCATTTGTTGATTGGGAAGTTCTTCTTGCAATTGAAGGATATGTTCTACGGGTTCGGGACGTCCGTCAGGGCCGATTCGGCACGGCTGAACGATGCCTACTCTATTCAGCTGATCCATCAAGTTGAGGAGTTTCATTGCTTCATACTCTTTCTGTTAAATAAATAAAAACAGAATCAGAATAAAGGAGGATTACAAGTAATTGTACATATTGACTTTATTAAATTAAAACCAAGCTAAATCATTATTTACTAGTAACGAATGTGCTTACAGGTTTCAATTCCAGTAACGACACTTGACCAAAAACATTGAATTGTCTGTCACTAATATTTTTATTTTTATTAATTTATTTAGATATTTAATAAAACCATCTTATAAGCATGTTTAACTACACAACAAATTATGATTTAAATCACAAAACAGGAGGAATAATTTAACTGACTGCAGCAGTTCTCAGATCAGACCTCGCACATGTTGAATGTTAGTCAAATAATTTTTTTATTAATTTGCAGACATTTACAAACTAGAGATATAGAAAATGGTTTCATATACTGCAAACTGTTATTTATTTTTATGATGAGTCAGTAACAGATATTATGTTGAAGTTGACACTATACCTGCTCATCAGAATATCCAGCCATAGGGTCAGTTCTTGGTGGCTCGTAGCATCCTGTTACCGGATTCACCGTGTGCCTCATCGCTCTATATTCTTCAGTGTCACTATCACTGTCTGAAGAGTACTGGCTGCTGCCAACGTAGCGTTTCTCCGGTCCTAACAAACCTCTTGTAGTGAATAGCCCAGCTGCATTTCCGTAGCCCGTGTATTTAACCATCCTAGAAACTAAATACAAACAGCTCTTAAAATTTCAGTATTAATATTTTGAATTTGAATTGTTTGAATTTTGTTCTTTCCATGAGATTTGTCACCAACGACCTGGGTTTCACCTTTCGGCATCTTCAGGCATTTCAAGTGCACGGATGTATTTGAACTGACACGTAGTAAACAGTTTGTATTGTTTATATACAAAAATAGAAGTAGATCACTAAGTTATATTGCTATTAAAATGTAAATTAGCAAAAATTTTATGTAAACAAGTTTCAATGAATTAAGTGGGTTTGTTATAATTATCGGGATTTTTGATAATACTAATGACCAGATAATAACATAAAAATATCTAAAACAAATCTAGGGTTTTATCTGACCTATTACTAATGAGTTAATTGATTTCAAGTCTTTGAATTAATACTTAATGATAGTAAGTGCTTGAATTATTAATAAACGACAATTATTTAAAGGGGTACATACAAAAATGGTGAATTGTACACCTTTAAATAATTGTCATGTATTAAGAAGTAATGAAAAATAAAAGTTTAACCTATAATCGAGAAAATTATTGAAATAATTCTATCAGGAAAAAGAAGTAACTGAATTCATTTCAAGCAAACCATTTTCTTTGCAGAGTATAAACAAGAACTGCGCTGTAATGTCTCGTACGTGTGTCATTGGAGACGTCAAAAGTCGGCAGAGTTGATTTCTCAAAGCATTTCCTTCTTCGGGTCTCGTGTGTACATCTTTCAAAGGTGGTAGTATCAACGCTCGCAAATATTTTCGCAGGAATGGGTGGCTGCTGGCTGCTTTGTGTAATACACTTAAAATAGGAGTGATATTTTCAACTAAGTAATTAATATTCTGTAAAGAAAAAACGTTTTCATTTTACTACATTGAAAATAATTCAGAACCGTGCTAATCTATTATCGTAAGTACAAAGTACATCAAAGTTATTTAATTTTCAATAAAAGTATAATATCTCTAACCTGTTTCATGGACAATTTTGTTTCCAATATATTAACGAGTGAATGTACGGCTTCCATATTTCTTCCCTCAAACTCGTAATTGTTATGAAAATTGTCAGTTAAGAGTGGCGCCAGTTCTACATAACAGGAATTTGGTACACTGGAAATAGAACATAATGTCAGGATATTTTTTAAGCAAATCAATTAATGAATGAAATATTATTTGTCTCATATTCACCTAGTTAGAAAATTGACAACGTTGGTGTGAAGCTCATTTTCTCGGGCTTGAGAAGGCGCAGACGACAATAGCAAATTTGTACAAATTGTCACCAGACGTAATATGTAGATTTCCTCTTGTTCGTTGACACAGGTTGAATTATTATTCGACAGAATTAAATTAAATAGAACTTTCAGGATTTCGCATGACATGTCCACTTGATTATTCTGGAAAAGAAATGAGGCAGTATATAGAAGCGTGACCGAGTTAACAGTAACCAGATGAAATTCCACCATTCATAATTGGTTAGATCAGTGTTCCCTTTCCTCCGGGCTGCAAACAATATGCCAAATTTCATTTTTTATAAGCTCAAACATTAGAAATCAGTCAATTCAGATATAGCCCACCAATTATTTATAGACATTTCCATGTTATTATCTCGTAATTAGTATTTGCGATACTAGATTCAAAATATGCGATAATTATAATTTGCCCACATAATTCATTGAAACTCATTGACATCAAAATTTCTGCTAATTCATATAGATTACGTTAATAACAATTAAACTTCTACATCAATGATACAACCTGTTAACTGTATAAAAATCAAATGAAATTTGAACCATTTGAATTTTGTACTTTTCAATGAGTTTTGTCGCTAACGTTGCAGCTTTCACTTTTTGGCATCTTCAGGTGTTTCAAGAATGGCTGAACATCTAGCTGCTAGCAGATTAAGGGGTTAGAATGCTAAATTATGTATTCACATTCTGTAAACGACAAAACTCACGGAAAAATACAAAATTCAAACGGTTCAAATTAAATATTGAATTTCCATCAAGCAACTTCAGTAGAAATCCTCATTTACAAATCAAATATTAACAAACGTTTAAGAAATAATGATGGTCCCCTTCAACCGAGCTGGCGGTGGTCATCTCAGATGAAGATGCTTCTTTGAGAATCTCATCGAGACACTCAATGAGATAAACTAAGCCGTGCTGCTCATTCTTGACAGTCTCTCGCTTTTCAGGTCTCAGTGCAGTCAAGATGAACAGAACTTTTATGTCAAAATACTTTATCTCCTGCGGAATATTGGAGTCTTTATAAGTTTTAAGTCTGCTGATGATCCCTTCTATCAAACAATTCGCAGCACAAAGGGACTGGACTTCACCGCTGTTGTAAATAAGGTTGCAGAGGCATTTTAGGGCTTCTAATTTGACATCATCAGGTGGATTCGGACTCAGAAGCTGTTCATCGTCTGTCACAGTTAATTGATAGAGACCGGCAAGTTCTATTAGCACGTTTATCCATTTCTCGCATACCATGTGATCCAAATTTGTTTTGTCCCGGCTATAACAGAGAATTATGTGAAAATATATTTCGAATTTTGCACTCCATAATCATTGTGATAAATGTGTTATTTCAAAATAATAAAATCGACCATGAGCGACATAAAGCGAACAAGAAGAAAAATACACTAAGCAAAATAACATCACGATATAACAAGTTATATCGAAAACATATTAATTTATCGAGACTAAATAAAAAAGAAAATGTTCAATTCAATTTGTCAATATATCAGCAAATTAGCATCTTGAATGTTTAACTCATCACAAAATAATGATAGCAATGTTGCTGAACATAATGAAATTTGAGATTATCCAATAATTTATAATATTTTTTTCGGCTATTAAGAGTTGTAATATGCGACCTTGAAATAAAATTCAGTGGAATAAGGTTGTGAGTGCTATGACCCTTTGGGTTCAATGTCCCGAAAATTAAAGATTTTCAGCTGAAATAAACGAGCTGATATTAATCAGAGTTAGGATGATTTTAAATAAAATATCTTTATTGTCTTATGGTGTGCCTTAGCACTAATTTTGTGTAGAACGGACGATTTGACATGACTATGGAGTTGTTGACACATACCTTATTATTCTGACGTTTGACAAGCATAATAGATGTATTTGGGATGCAGAAGGGTTCCTTAAATATTCAAATAGCGCTGACCATAATTGAATTCTTAAATCATTGAAATCCAATTCAGGAAACGTGAATTGTATTTCACCCTAAAATAAAAAAAAACGAATTTTAGACACTGCAAAGAAGCCGTAATACAACAATGAAATGAAATAATATATTCACCAGTTGTGAGAGTTTTTCGAGAGACGGTTTTGCTGTGGCAATATTTCCACTGCAGATATTAGATATCGTTTGCTCGTCCATTTTTTAAATATCTTTTTATAAGCTATACATTAAAAAGACATTTAAGCTCTCCGCCTTTAAATATAAACAAAATTTGACAGGCGTGAGCGCAGCTATAATTAAATTTATTTCTTGGCCGTTATTGCCAAGACACAAAATAGTTTTATATATTCGAGATTGGCATGACTAGACCTATTGTAGTTATTATACTTAATAATAACATAAAATAATTTATATTCATAAGAATTTTCGAGAAACCTTCAGTGCTATATTTAAATAAAAATTTACACCTTGACGCAATTTTTTTCTCTCTATTATTTGATGTATTGTTTTACAGTAAATTTTTATCCTTTTGATTTTACCTAATTGTTTCATTTTAAATCACACGTTATACACTTTATTAAAGATCTTATTCCATTCTTTCTATCCAAGGGGAAGAACACTCCCGGCCTTTCATATTTCCTACGGCTTTGTCCAAAATTATATGGTTTGATTCTGTCAAACTATTTATTCTGTCCAGATGACTTGCCCAGAAAAATCTTTCGATCTCCACAATATTCAGGGAATGATTATGAAACCAACATTTTACCATGCTTGATATTCGCAGACTGAACCACTAATTATTTGGAATAGTTTCTGACAATCAGTGGAATACAATGTTTAAGATATGGATTTTAATGTTTTGTTTTTTGCGTCGTTTTGTTTCAGAAAGTCCGACACAGAATATTTTAAAGGAATTCACATTTCCCCGTCAGTTTTCTGTAATAAAAATAGATGAAAATTTGATTGTTTAAGCTGTTTCTGTGTTACGTTTGAAAATCTAATTGATTTGTGAAACTGCAATTATTTTCTGTGACAACCAGTGAAATGGTTTTTCGAATAGTTTTTGCAATACCAAATCGTGTCGAAACAGTGAAACAATAACTTTGTATTTCGCGAAAGTAATAATGTACGAGTAAAGTTAAACGTGAAATAAAATAAAGAAGAAACTAAATATTCATAATGCAGTATGTACCAACATATAAATATTCGACATTATAATTATGCGATATAACTAATTTATGCGAAAGAAATGAACAAAAAACGCTTTTTGAATACTGCATCCCAAATTTTTTAAATCTTAAAAAAATATTTAAGGAAATTTGATGTTATACCTACTGTAGAAATTCATTTATGCTATAAATCACAGGTTTCCAAAGTAAGCCTATAGGCCCCCCAGGGGCCTGGAGAACCCAGGAGGAGTAGGGGAGCCATCATTTGCGAGGCCAAAAATGGGGCCATGAAGGAAATTTCCAGGAGGGGGGGGGGGAAGGCGCGTGTGTCATTTTGTGTCTGAAAGGGGGGCCATGGGTCAAATAAATTTGGGAACCTATGCTATAAATTATTGTGTATGATTTGTTTTCTTTATTTCTCGTTTACAAGTTTGAGGAACACCACTGGTGTCTTGTGTCTAGTGGTGCATTAATTCTTGTAATTCAAAAATAACAATAGGTAGCCGTAACTATAATTAGAGTAGAATAAAAATGTATGTTGTCGTATTTTTTTAAGTTCACATGCCATCTACAACCGGTTTATAATGACCTTACGAAGGTACTGGCTCGAATCATTTATTTGTGTAGACAGATTTCGATAGTAACGGCGTGATTGCGTTTGGGACTGCCGCGGAGGTGTAAATGTACCGGCACCAAAATGTTTATCAAGAAACGTCCGCAGTCTTCCGCGGCCTGTCATGTTGTGATCAAAGCACTGACGGACGAAATTCGCATAAAACAACACGCGAAAACATATCACAGCCCGTGAATTGTAGCTATTCAATGTGCAAGAATGTTTGAATGATTGTGTTATTTAAAATGGATGTAAGGCTTCACCTGTGTGCTATTGTCGCTTTGTTTATATCGCAGTGTCTGTGCATGAAAATCAGAAAATGCTGCGAATTGGGACAGCAATTAAATGCTACGACGATGTGTGTGGACAGTCTAGAAAACGACACCGACGATTGGATACCGCGAGATTCTTTTATAATTCATTCGTCAAAGTCTACTGTAAAAATATCCAGTGAAAGAGTTTCAAAGACAATTAAAGAAATCTACGCGGGAAGAGTAGAAATTGGCTTCCCAGGATGCGATCGGTCCTGGAGAGATCTCGCGATCGCTTGGAAAGACCGCGAATTAAAGGATCAGTTTTATTTAATTTATGATACGGATAAGACAGTTAAATTAAATTTGAATAGAGAATCTGTGTATCATACAAATGTTACTCTTTCATTCAGTAAAGAATTTCCTCCGAACACTTATTGCATAGACAAGGGTCCTCACGATTCGTATGTTGTAGTAATTTGCCCCTGTTCGGAAATTACGTGTATACGGAAATGCTGCCACCAAAGTGTGGTGTTTGACGAAGACGCCAATAAGTGTGTTCATTTGGATTCCCTCAACTTGACTGATCAACAATATGATGCTTACAAGGATTGGCGACCGCAATTTGAGGTACGTGTTTTTTAAGTCAGACTTTTTAACAGGGCTGTACATAGAGTCGGGGCTTTTTGGCCGGAGTCGGAGTCGTTGCGGCGATTTGGCCGGAGTCGGAAACTTTGAAAAGTTTGTACTTTTTAATATTGCATATAATATGTAAAATTGCCTATTGGCCGGATTGGTTGGGTTGATATTTAATTAAATACACATCAATAGGAAAATTAGGCAAAAAGAGTGACGATATTCAACTTTTTTAGTCGAACTTTTTTTTACCGACTCCACAGCCCTGCTTTTTAAGCTTCACATAAGTAGCGTAAACATTCATACAAATACAGTCTAAAGATCTGAAATATTAAAAAATAATAACATATTTTTTGTACTTATTCCCTTAAGACCGGTTTCGCTCATCATTCGAAAATGATAGCAATGAGCGCAACAGGTCCTTAACTTAATAAATTAATTGTGGAATAAGTTTGTAAAATTCATATCATGTCTTTCCACCAATTATTGACAGTGAACACCTTAAAAGTGATCTATAATATTGTTAAAGTAAAAATAGTTTTTCTTCTTGAGGGGTTCTGTAAGGCCGTGGTTTTATTATTTACACTGCAATAATAGAAATATGGCTAATATAAAATTTATGATAAATATGGCTCCTTAATAATTGCTTAATACAAGAACTATGATAAATTTTTGACAGCTATTTGGGCTTCCCGCCATCATCAGAAAAATCCGTATGTCACATTTTGATTCTTATTTTAAAGTAACAACAAGAGCAATATCAAAGAATTTCTTAGAGTCTAAGAGTCCATCTAAGAGCAACTATATTTATAGTTATGCCTCTGATTCACTATTGCAACTTCTCCACTAATTCCTAGTAACGCCTCTGACGTTCTAAAAAAGCCTGTATTAAAATATTTCTGTAAAATATCTTATCTACACTCTACAAATTGGTGTTGAGAGATTGTAAAGCTATTTAAGGAATTTAATATTGAGATAGAATAAAGTTAATATTATCTTAAAATAACTTCGATTATTCCATGTATTGTGACACGTGCTTCGCTTCTTCAGAGGCTTCTTCGGACTTACGATCGCAAAGTTTAAGCAATAAAGTAATGAGGCGGAACACTTGTCACTATTTGTAACACAATACGTGGAATAAGCAAAGTTATATAAAATTTTATGTTTTAACATAATTTACCGAATCCATCGAATGAATTAATATTATCTTCTTTATATCATGTACATACTAAGTATAGTGTGTTTTTGTTATTATCAATAATTATGTACCTTATTATGAAAAAGTTCCGTAGCGTGATCGCGTATGTAATCACTAGTAATAAAGAAACAAAATTGCATTGCATTGTATTGAATGAAAAACATTTATAATAATATGATCATTTTCGTACGTGGACGATGTATACAAGGGTACATTTCTTAAAGGCATACAAAATATAATCATATTTTTTTATTGAATAAGCACTACAAATCATCAAGCCACACATATGGATGGCATAATGCTATCTCCGTGTTTATTAATTGTGCAGGAGAGGGTAAAAACCGATTATATTGAGAATGTAAAATTTTGTGTTATAAACAGAAAAAACCCCTTTCAAACGATTTACTTGTACCACCGCTGAAAAACAACGAATAAATGACAGGTTACAATACAAAATGGCGGAGTTGGATAATTAGTAGTGTAGGTTTTAGAACGATAATGGAGATATCAAATTTTCTTAAAAACTTTTTCCGATACACTTTTATAAGTTTCGGTTATAAAAAAATTACTGGACATGCACATTGCATGATACAACAAGATGACATTATTAAGTAATTTTCAGTCAAAAGTGGAGTTAAAAACATTACTCTTTAAGCCACCGATATATTGAATGAATATAGAAACAAATCTTTATTTTGAAGAATACAAACAGTCTAAACGAAAATGCGAAAGAATCAGGTTATCCAACATGAAATATGATATAAAAACAAAACGCGTTCAATGCTGAAATCAATGATCCGATTCCCCAAAACAAAAAAAAGTTTACTATTTTTTAATCGATTTAGTTTAACGGCTGAGATTTCTTTCAGCATTAATCAAAAGAAGACAAAGTAAAATATATAGCAAGCTATACAGCTATTATTCAAACATATCACTTTAATCTTTTGAAGAGTCGTTGGATGTGACAGCTGTATACAATTATAACCTATTCTCATTCGCAATTATGTAATTAAATTTATTTAGCTCTGTATTCGAATGAAATACCGAGTGAATTAAGTTACTCACCAGTTTAAACAGCAGATAGGAGTAATTGAATAATATATTCGACTTAATTAGTCAATTTAAATATGTTAACTTTGAATCATTGTTTAAAGTAAGAAAGTCTTTATTATTTATTTTAAAAATTGTCTTGTTCGGTTTTGCTCAGCTAGTGAGAATTATCAATAACTATTGCAGTACCTTATTATGAACTTAAATTTATAGATGACTTTTAAGGTGTTCACAGTCAATACTACAGTTGACAATGCTCACCATGAGCGAAACCAGTCCTGATCCAATAAATTTTATGTGGAAAAATTACTAAAAATGTTTTATTAAATTTATAGCTTTGTTATTCCACTTATTGTGTAACAAGTAGTGACACGTGTTTCCCTTCATTGAGAAGTATCTTCAGACTTACCATCTTAATTAATAAATTAGCATTACGATAATAATTAAAGGTGCTTTTCAAAGAGGCGAAAAACAAGTCACTACAAAAAGTAGAATAACAAATATTTTTGCGATACTACCTATGAAGAAATTACCAAGTAATCAATTTAATTTTATATTGAAATGAACTTTCACAAAGTAACCCTTGAATTCATCGAAAGTGTTATTGAAGTAACCATTCAAGTGTCTTTATATATTATTACAAGTTCACCATTCCAAAATTAAGCAATTATTGAAATATTAGCTTTGATCTTATTTTAATAATTCACATATTGCGTCATTTATGAGCTATAAACATAGTTTTTTTTACTGGTTATGATATGGTTATTTTATTATACACACAATTAACTTTTCAGAGGCTATAGATAATCATTTTTTTTCAATTTATTATTAAAATTAAAAATAATTACTACAATAAATATTTTTAATAAAATAATTAGTTATATTTCGCCAATTTAAATGCATTTTTATATCATGAATGTTGGACTCCACGTTGTCTTTGATGTGACTACTCCAAACAATATTGTGTCTTAAATTGTCGAAGTACTCAACAAGTGGCGATGGAGCCAAAGGTGCGCTCATATAAACATCCGAACTTCAGAGTTGCTAGTCGACCTAAATCTATGCGACCATATTGAGTTCTTTGACAGACAACATACGTAGTTTTCCGGTGTCTTGTTATACTCCAGATTTAACCCTTAGCAATCTAAAGGCCAATGAGTCTGGCCCGGAAGATTCTGTTAGGAGGCTCCGCGGGCCAACACGCCAGGCCGAGCGTAGGTATAAGTTTACTGACAGATTTCTCATGGATGCAAGTAAATTATACAAAATTTTATTTTCGATAAAAACAGTGAAACATTGCAAAATGCTGGATTAACCAACATTTTATAATTTAAATCAACCGTTCACTGGATATCTTCTGAGAAAAATAGGTGCACTATTTTAGCTGTTGAAAAATTTTTCATGTTCAAATATTTTTGTGACTGTCAGTCGTGATCTTGTGTTAATGACGGTTTTCTAAGGCCACTCCCACATATTGCCTCCATATTTTTTCGTATTGTGGAACGATTATATTTCTCAACTCCGCGGTATCGATCTTAGTAGTTTAACTTCATAAAAATATTGATTTTCATATGTATATTTATTTAAATAACCATTCTTGGAAAATAATAAAATAATGAAAAATAAGCTTCTTATTTAAAGTATTATAACGAATGTCGATAGTAACTATGAGGTACATTTTATGAGTGTACGTTCATGTAGGTATACACCGCATTCGTTAAATAATTATCATTATGATGATGTTACATTATGACGTTCCGAATAAATCGCTTTTTGTAACAACGTTGATGAAACGAACAAATATACTAGTGGTCAATTCAATCCTCGAAAACAATCGCTGTAGAAAAAATTAAGAAGTTTAACTTTGATTTTGAAGTATTTTTTGGTGTTATTTTAAATACGAAAATTTGATTTCATCCTCATCTTCAAAGATTTTTTTTCGACGGCATTTACAGCACATTCACCATTTTTCTATTTTTAAGAGGGAACGTTTTCTACAAATATTTTTTCCCCACATTTACATTAACAAAATCGATTTGTAGGTGACGCATTTAAATGAAAAATTATGCAAAATTTTTATTCCTGGAAGAATAATAGTTATTTACGAACCTAAATAAATTTCAAGAGGAGAATTATTTTTATAGCATACAATTCAAATATTTACATTAACAAAATCGATTTGTAGGTGAAACATTTAAATGAAAAATTCTGCAAAATTTTTATTACTGGAAGAATAATAGTTATTGACGAACCTAAATAAATTTCATCGGAGAATTATTTTTATAGCATATAATTCAAATAAGCCAACTAAATGAAGTATTCGTTATACCTATATATGTATCATTTTAAAAAACATCTGCTAAACACCGTGTAGAATGTAGTTGAAGCGAATTCTAAAATTTACGATATGGGCACTGACCATTCTTTTGTTTAATAATGAATAGGCGAAATTTTTAACTCGGCAACCTATAAAAAATAAGGTACCAAACACTACCCCGTAAGCTTGAGCGAATCAATGTTTCACTATTTCAGGTCAGTTGTGTGTCTTCCGGACAACAATACAAGACGATTAGAAAGAATCTTTTCCAAGGATTTGCAGTCGTTTTTTTGTATATATTTACTATATTATACAAAATTATTGCTAAACAATAAATATAAATGATGCAAACAAAACATATTGAAGGCATACGTATTATTTTTAACTTCCGTAAGAGTAATTTAACGAATATTTTTATCGTAATGTACCAACCATCTGATGGTCATACGAATGATCAGATAGAGTGTACCAAATTCAATGAACCAAAATTATTATTTTTAATAAAAAATGCTTTTGTAATTTTCAATTAATCATGTACTTCATCCAACCCAATTGAACACTATCACTCACTTGACCAGCACATTTTTTTTTTTTTGTAAATTCCTTTTGAGAATAAAATGGCCCGAAATAAGATGTGCAGATGCGGGATTGTTCTAAATTGTAAAGTTCAGACAAGTTAAGGCATCTGTGGTCGGAATGAGCCACTAACACATCACCATATAGCCAATGGAGTGCCAGGGTGGCCATTTGAAAACAACACCTAGTGAGGAAAGTGTATTATTTAAAATTTCTTAAGTGATCAATCTAGAAACGGTGTGTACCTTGTTCCTGAACCACCCATTGCTACTTGATTCAACCAAGAGTGGTGTGACATAAAGCCCTGAGGCAACCCTGATAGAAAGTTCACTATAAAGCCTCCTGCTTAGATATGGTCAACACATAGACTTTTCAATTTGTGAGATGGTCAATTACTGAAACAAAAACATGACTTTAAATAATTTTAAACTTTTTTTCAACATGCCCTTTCGTATTTTTTTGTTACATAATATTAATTAAGACATATGATCCAATATGAGTATACTTGCTTTGCCATCATTCGGTACAATGCTAAACCTAAATCGTTATTTTTGTTGAATTTTTCTCTTAAACGGTCAGCTACTGGTACATTTACCTTAATTACTATTTGTGACACCCGGAGATGTTGCTTATTGCTATTTTCAATATTTGTATCCTAGCTTTATGAAAATAAATGAATTTAAAAAGTAAAGTGTTCAGTAGTTACGACGTAACGTTACGTTATAAATCTCATCAATAAATTCGATTTTCAAAATAACGTTCCATTAAATTATTTAATCGTTAAAACGTTTATTGTGTAGATATTTTAATTTTGCATACTTTCTAAATTCCTTTTTTGAAAAAAGAAAAATAAATGCTGTTTGACGTTAAAATAATTATCTTAGATAGAATTGGTTTGTCCAGTTTCTTTTCCTTTATTTAAGATTACATTTTAATACATTTATTAGAATATTTATTTATGCATGTACGAAATACAAAAACAAGATACGAAATTAATTAATGTGTGAACAAATGTTTGCGATTACTATTCAAATTTTTTATGCTATTGAGATGACCGCAGTTTCCGCGCAAAGATTTTACTGGCTTTCCACCACTCGGAAAGCCCCTTCGCAGTTTTCCTCCAAGGAAAACTAGCCCCATAAGAAAATGCAGGCTGCGTTAGGCGCTCATCGCTTAACGCGATCTAAAAAAAACCTTCGTCGCCGGAAATTAAGGCTTCACAAATTCAGATAAAAAGTCCATTTGTTCTTTAGTTTGCTGTCGAAATAATTCCGACAGCCGTAAATTTATTTATAACAAAACACACATGAAAATACAATATTAAACGTTGGAGCGCAACACGCACTTCATCTCACTTCCCGATGATCGGCGCGCTAGCCTCAGGCGTCATGTAAAGGGCGGTTCCAGTCACGATTTTAGTATTACCGAATAACAAAAACAAACACACGATTCTAGCACCTCGAGAAACTCCTAAAGACCACCATCCCTCCTCGCGATCCGATCCAGGACATCGTCTGTATCGCTCTGATCCAGGCCTAACATCCAGTCAAACTTTCGAATTTATACCAGGAACGACCACGTGGTGAGACGGATCCCTCCATCGAATTCCCGCGAAGTGCTTCAAAATTAACCCGACTCTACTTGAACCCCCTTTCTCCCACCGCTACCGTTCACAGCTCACAACGTAACTCAAGCTACCGCACCTTCATCGTGAAACATAACAAGTTAAAATTTTACCTTAAACTATGCCTAACATTGGTGGATTTTGAGGAAAATCGCCTTTGACACTAGTTGGTAAACAGAACATATAAGCGAGACAGATTTATATAGGACACACAGTATAATGGATTAAATGCACTTACCCGAACCACCGAGGAGCCCACGTGGTGCAGCGACGTCACCGCAGTGTCCGCGGGAGCCATAACAACAATGTCCGCACGGGATTCTACTAGAAACTTAGCGCAGTCTCTATAAAAAAAACTGCGCGCCCTAAACGGGACGTATCTTTAATCTGGGGCTCCCGCCACAGACTCGCCGAGCGTCGCCGCTTCACGTGCCCTCCAAGGGTTCGGGGGCCAACCTCCACCTTCGAAAGCTAACAACTAAGAGGCCATTTTAGATAACGCCGGCTTCCAAGCTCGCCGGACAACCCCCCACTCTTATCTAACTTTTTCATATCCGGGGCGTTAACTTCAGTACAATGTTGCCTTTTTCGAGTTGCCCTATGAACTTTTTTTTCAGAGTGATACTGGATTATTTAATTTTATATTCCGCGTTTATATTTAATTAAGAGATTTCGATTGCCAGTTTATGTCGCTGTAAATATGAGGTCGTGACAATCGCCCACTCTCTTTTCGACGAAACTGGCTTCTAAAGCTCTCTCTTAAGCCGCGGAAACGCGCTTACCGTTATAAAACTCACAAACAATGTTGTGTACATACATTTTAAGCAAACAAAGCTGTGTTAACCTTAATTCTACGTAACTAACATCTAATGTCATTCTGTAGTTCTTTCACACACGTTTTCACATTTTGCACTCCGTTATACACACAAGCCGCTCACGTAACCGACCCTCTCGATATCTTCGCGGAGACATTTTTCTCATACCCTTATGTTCTTCGGCGCGGCCGTATAGCGGAAGTTTCCGGAATTGTGCAGTCGTCACTGCTTCTTCCAGAACCCTCCCGTTGACGTCCTGGAGACCGAGGCCACCTGGCGCTGTTTTTACCAGGCCCGCACCTCGATCCTTTTCTGGCGACGAGGCCTTGTTCCTCTCCCGAACTCCTCGCGTCAGCGCCAAGGGTAGAGAGTGTCTCCGTTCAGGTCACGAGAGCCCAGTTCCAGTGGGCGCGTGCTCTTCATCTGCGATCGTCAGGCTCCTTCGGCGTGGGAAGCGACTATCAGCTCCTCACCCATCAGACCTCCGCTCGCTGGCAACCGGCAGTTATCGCCTCCGGATCCGCAAGCGCCTTTCCCTTTGGCTCCAAGGATTCCACTTATCCTGAACATAGAGCCCGCCATGAGAGTCGCATCTCATAGCTGCTCAACTCGAAGGCATCACCCACCCTCGCGTCACTCTTGACACTCACTTTTTTTGATTACGTCATCAACACATGGTTATACATAAACACTTTCGTATGACATAATTAGTCTAACTCAATTCCCTTTCAATAACAATTTCTTATTAACTAATTACATAATTTATTAACGCTATCCTTATTCTAAAGCAATATATAAGTTTGTATAAAGGTGCCGACCTGTTTAAGTTAATTCTTATTTTCGCGGATTGACTTTACTTTAGAGACTATTTCCAGTATTAAGTATTATTATTGCCCACGGTAGAAGTTGTTAACACCTTTCGGTGATATCTCACCGTCCCATTCGGGGCATGTATCAAGGCTTAATATTTGGTTCGTAAATAATTGTTTACCGCCTTTCAAAATTAAATTCAAATTTTCGAATCAAAGTTATAGCAAAATCCTTTTTATTCACAATCTAACTTATTCACTGAAATTTTGTTATTCCGCATGAATTTTACTGTGCATCGAGGATGGTTAAATTATTTACTGAATTTCAGAATTAATTCAAGTATTCAAATCAAATATTTCGTAATTTATTTTATTTTTTTCCTGGGCAACGGTTTCCCTGATTACTCCCCTGGTTGATGCTGTTGTACCGAAATTTTTCGTAGCTTCAACCGACGGCTTCCGCCCTTCCCGTTTCAGGTATTAAGACCTTCACGCCTGGCGGCTAATTTCTAAGAATTCCGCTAGTTTGCGATCTTTTTTTGTTTATCGTAACCAACTTTCCCTTTTTCTGTCTTAAGTGATCAAACCTAGTGACATTCCCAGCATTTTTAAAATCGTTTAATATTTAAGGTTACGAAATAATATTTCTTGACTTAGTTAGGCGTTTGAAAATATCTCTCGGACATTTGAATTTTACAGTTATTATTTTGGTTCGAATTTAATTTACTTTAAAATTATTATTCGATACAAGATTATTACAGCGTTTAAAAATTTGAAATGTTTGAACTGACTTATTTTATAATTTCTATTAAACAACACACTTCTTAATACGTTGATATATCATTATCGCCTCCCGAGGCATTTTTGATATTACTTTTTCTCTCTTTTTACGTATTATAATTAACTTCCAACTACGATTTCTTTATCTCTCCGAATACGTATTTTTACAGTGAATATTACTTGACACCCTTATACATTACATAATTCGCTTATTCTTTATAATCTAACACAATATCCTTACTTAATTATAGTTGGGCGCCAGCTTCACGTTCGATTACTAGTCTTAGTATCGAATGTTAAGCGAACAAATGCACTTTTTATCTTACTATATTTCTATTTAATCTCAGGGTAGGTACGTGGTTTTTATCAAAAAACCAAGCCCCACGTTGGGCGCCAATTGAGATGACCGCAGTTTCCGCGCAAAGATTTTACTGGCTTTCCACCACTCGGAAAGCCCCTTCGCAGTTTTCCTCCAAGGAAAACTAGCCCCATAAGAAAATGCAGGCTGCGTTAGGCGCTCATCGCTTAACGCGATCTAAAAAAAACCTTCGTCGCCGGAAATTAAGGCTTCACAAATTCAGATAAAAAGTCCATTTGTTCTTTAGTTTGCTGTCGAAATAATTCCGACAGCCGTAAATTTATTTATAACAAAACACACATGAAAATACAATATTAAACGTTGGAGCGCAACACGCACTTCATCTCACTTCCCGATGATCGGCGCGCTAGCCTCAGGCGTCATGTAAAGGGCGGTTCCAGTCACGATTTTAGTATTACCGAATAACAAAAACAAACACACGATTCTAGCACCTCGAGAAACTCCTAAAGACCACCATCCCTCCTCGCGATCCGATCCAGGACATCGTCTGTATCGCTCTGATCCAGGCCTAACATCCAGTCAAACTTTCGAATTTATACCAGGAACGACCACGTGGTGAGACGGATCCCTCCATCGAATTCCCGCGAAGTGCTTCAAAATTAACCCGACTCTACTTGAACCCCCTTTCTCCCACCGCTACCGTTCACAGCTCACAACGTAACTCAAGCTACCGCACCTTCATCGTGAAACATAACAAGTTAAAATTTTACCTTAAACTATGCCTAACATTGGTGGATTTTTGAGGAAAATCGCCTTTGACACTAGTTGGTAAACAGAACATATAAGCGAGACAGATTTATATAGGACACACAGTATAATGGATTAAATGCACTTACCCGAACCACCGAGGAGCCCACGTGGTGCAGCGACGTCACCGCAGTATCCGCGGGAGCCATAACAACAATGTCCGCACGGGATTCTACTAGAAACTTAGCGCAGTCTCTATAAAAAAACTGCGCGCCCTAAACGGGACGTATCTTTAATCTGGGGCTCCCGCCACAGACTCGCCGAGCGTCGCCGCTTCACGTGCCCTCCAAGGGTTCGGGGGCCAACCTCCACCTTCGAAAGCTAACAACTAAGAGGCCATTTTAGATAACGCCGGCTTCCAAGCTCGCCGGACAACCCCCCACTCTTATCTAACTTTTTCATATCCGGGGCGTTAACTTCAGTACAATGTTGCCTTTTTCGAGTTGCCCTATGAACTTTTTTTTTCAGAGTGATACTGGATTATTTAATTTTATATTCCGCGTTTATATTTAATTAAGAGATTTCGATTGCCAGTTTATGTCGCTGTAAATATGAGGTCGTGACACTATCAATCATCGTTGCCTTTGCGATGTAAAATTATTGTCGGCGCCAGGTCTTGGTGGCTTTCTATTTCACGTCGTTCTGTTATTACAATCAAATTATGTGTAGGCAATTACAACAAATATTGATAGAGAGATCCGGGATCGAGGATATTTGCAAGAGATTTTTGTAAGCCTTATGTATGTAGGTTCTCATTTGGTATGCATCATCTATAATTTACTTCTTTAAAAAACTTCAAACATCCAACTTATTTTATTTTAAAATATTAGAATAAATCTTGCTTCTTTACTTAAGCAAACTTTGCGATAGTAAGTCCGAAGATGCTTCTGAAAGAGGCGAAACACGTGTCACAATTAGTAACACAATACGTGGGATAATCAAAGGTATTTTGAATTTTATATTATAGGGATCTACTTTTATTTTTGTATATAAACGACACAAAATGTTTACTACGCGTCAGTTCAAGTACGTTTGTGCACTTGAAATGCCTGAAGATGCCGAAAGGCGAAACCCGGGTCGTTAGCGAAAAATACAAAATTCAAACGATTCTAATTTGATGTTGAAATTCCATAAAGCACCTTCAGCCGAAATTCTTAATTATATTTTGTTAAAGATCAGTTTAATCGTATATCAGGAGGTAGTTTTCAAATGTGGTCAAATCCATTTGCCGAAAAACTAAGAAAGTGAGGTATGTACAATCATAACTTTTTCCTCATAAGTTTGTGCTTACTAGCAATATTTTTAAAATATGTTATAATTTAAAGAATTACAGATAATTTGTAAAAATGCTAACTTTTCCATGTGAATAAAAAAGGTCTCAAAAGTTTAACCTAAAATTTATTTTGGAATTGTCCACTTTTGAAAATTACCTCGTCATATATAGATAGATTTTATAAGTGTTTTAAAAAAATATATAAAATCGCCAAATAAAATCAAATGGCAATGCGACAATTTATAGATTTGATAGCGAGAGTTAAAAATAAATATTTTGAGGTTATAAAGCTGGATGTCATTAAGTTTTGTGTAAGCAAAATGAGTAAACACAGTATTCTAATTAATTTCAGGCATCAGAGTTCGACGTCGAGGAATACCCCGATGAAGTAGAATATTTTCTATTGGCCGGTAAATTGCCACCATGTTTTGCTGACAGAGAAGTCTTCACTGATAGGCCGACCGGTGCAAAGCCGCTTCTCTTCTTACCTGACGGAGAGCTGAGAGTAAGTTACATATCTGCATTGAATTACCGTTTCCATGACAAACCAGAACATGACAAAACAGAACATGACAAAAAACCTAACCTAACCTAACCTGTTTTATCATATTCTGAAAAGTCATGTTCTGTTTTGTCATGTTCTGTTTTGTCCGGTTACCGAATTATCATACTACAATATTACATTTATAAATAACTTTGATTATTCCACGTATTGTGCTAATAACTGTGACACGTGTTTCGCCCCTTTCAGAGGCATCTTCGGACTTACTATCGCACAGTGTGCTTAAATAATGAAGGAAGATTGATTCTAATATTTTAAAATGATAAAATTACTAAATGGAGTTTGGGATTTATCCTTTTTTTGGGAAGCAAGGAGGGCGTTATAGAATCAAAACAAAACAAACAAATAATTATACTACTAATGACGTTAGCATCACAAAATATTAACTAATGAGATGCAATCAATCAGATAGGGGCTGGATTAAGCCATAATACAGTTTGAGGACATCCAGGTATAACTATGCAGTCAATCCTCTTTTTATGCGGTAGATGCATTTCAAGGAATATCGCATAAAAAATATTCGGCTTCCATAGAAGAAGTGGGGATACGTTCGATGAATTTAAAATTCATCATTACTTTGAAACAGCGAAGTGAAGTGTACCCAGAATCATATTAAAAAAAAAACGGCAATTTTTTTGTTCTGGCAACACTCAAATGTGATACGTATATCGTCACTGTATGACAGTGATGCACAACCTGCGGCCCACAACGACATTTCATGCGGACCAATGTGACAAATATCAATCATCTATTTTTCTTCAGATTTTCTTTACAGACGATGGAAGAACAATATATAATATTAAAATTTTCAATTTTTTATACACTAAAATGATGTTTAATTATTTTTCCCCATGCGGCCCTCCAACTATTTGAGAATTGATAATCTGGCCCTTCTTCCAAAAATGTTCTGCATCACTGCTGTAAGACAATGCTCGGTGCGATTTACGATGTTGTTCGAAATCACTCGTCATCACTTTTTCGGAAGAATTAGTTTGCACGCCAATTTCAAAATCAATTCTTACACTTGGTATTTTCATATATCACAGAATTGTTCTGTCTTGCACTGAAAGAATTTGGATATCGCGCCATTGGCTACGTAATTTCATATGTGCCTAAATATAGTCTCATTTAAAAAAAAAAAAATGCATTTGAATAAAAACAGCATAACTTTGAAATCGCATAAACTGAGGATTGAATTTATCTACATAAATGCACGTGGTTAGTTGTGAAATATCTACCAGTGAAACCAAAATTAAAACAAGCTTAATATTCTTGTAAAAAACTACTAATTGGATTGAAACTGGTGTTAATGATTATGCAATAATAAATTAAGATCGGTGAGATAATTATGCTTTTTTTTTTGGATTTTCGCATGAAATACTGTCAGTTGGGTATTTAGGAAAACCCAGACAAGCACGTCATATAAATATGATATAACAAAAAAGAAAAACACAATGAGAAGTGCAGTTTTTCATACCTTCGGGTACTTGATTTATTACAGCATTTGTGGCGAGCTATGTCTGTCAGGGCGTTAATTTTAAATGTGATGTTGATGAATTCGTTTACGGGTATTTAATGGAAATACAATTATCACTTTATAAATAAGGCATTTTTTAATATATGGTGAAAATTATCACCCTGCCTAATTTAGAACGTAGAAAAACTACACTAATGGTCTGAAATATAAAAGACAAATAAACCGCTGTGTCGATTGGAACTATCTAAAATTATTACGGTTTTCACCGTGTGAGTGAATACATATTTTTTTTCATAAGATCGTAAAATTATATATTATCATTCCAGCATGGCTTAGCAATATAAAAATAATTCATATTTATTATGTCATGTAAATATCTATTTGAATTTTTTTATTTGAGCTTTTATTGGCACTGCCTTGTTGCAGTCCATAACAACTTTCGTTTTCTAAATACCTTACCTTACCTCCTTACCGACTTCCGCTTCTTGCGTTGGTGGAGGTCACCTGGACTTCGTGAGAATTTATCGGTACTCATCCACGAAGCAAAATGATAATTTAACACTTTCCGAATATTAGTTTTCCTACTTCAATTTCCTGGATTTCAATAGATTTTAACAATGAGATCTTCGGTGATATCTTTCAATCATTTTAAAATAAAGTTGTTCCTTTTGGCTCGAAAAAAAATCTTAATATCTGTCATCGTGGTGTGTTTTTAAAACTTATTTTATTTCGAATGAAGACAAACTTGTATGTATGAAGAACTTCTCAAATTATGCTTCGATTTAACCGGGCGTAAAAAACAAAATCTCTAGAAAATGAGAGAATCAAATTTTCTTTGTTCAAGGTTCAAGAGGTAGTTGCATAATAATTGAAATGCACTGAGAATCATTCGACTTGATTGCAGCAGTGACGAGTTATATTAAAATTAATTTAAACTTTCCATCTGCATACTATCTTAATTTCATCACAATTCTATGCACAGCCAAGCAAACTGCTCCAAAAAAAATCCTGGTTATCACTTATCACAAGCTAGCTCCCAGTGTGAATTGTAAATATGTGTTAGATGGTTGCGGGTTGATAAGACAAAGTTGAGAACCTTAGCAAAATGAAGATTTAGTACCATATAGAATGCTTTTGTTGTTGATGTTTTTTTTTAAAATCAAATACCTTAAATAAAAATCAACCCATCCGACTGGTAATAATTAATGGCCAAACAACTTTGTCAAACGCGAAGGCTATAATACTATGAAATGAAGTGTGGGCGAACAGGAAAATGGCTTTACAAGTAGTGACATGTAAATAATATATAATATGTAGATGTAATTATTTGTCTACACAGCCATCTTCATGTTATCCCGTTATACAATGGTAAAACGCTTTGTGTCCAAACAATAATTATTCTTTGAGCTATTTTAACAAAAACGTATTTCTTTTCAAATTCTATCGTCCGAAAACAACACGAAATCATTGAATTGAAAACTATCTCTTAAAACATATTTATATTAGGTAAGTAACAGGATTATTTGTCATTTATAATTAAAAAGCAATTACATTTTTATAACTACACACAAGAAGTAGTGTTTATCCACCAACGTATGTATATGATGTGGAACGATTTTAAGCAATGTTTTACTCAAAACCGACGAAAACCTTCAGTTGGGGTGTTCAATCAATTTTTTTTCATTTGACAAATAATTCAAGATGGCTGCCGACAGTGTCCGATATTGATTAATTGCTAATGTATATTTCTACGTGTTGGGACAAGTAATATTTCTACGTGTTAAAAAAAACCTAGACAAATCAAACCTAACCTAACCTAAACTTAACAAACCAAAACTAGCCTTACCCAAACCTGACCAAAAATAAAATTAAAAATAGCTAATTTATTAAATATATAATTTGATTATTCCACACATCAGCAATTAATTAATAGGGAACACTGTCGGCAGCCATCTTGAATTATGTGTCAAATGTAAAAAGAATATTGAACCCTTCACCTGAAGGATTACCAAAACCGGTACTCTTATAATTCATTCAAAATTGTTGTTTAAGCGTCGACATTTAATAATTCATATTCGGACTAAAAATTTCCGTCCTCTTGGTTGCCATAAATGGAATCTTAGCGAATTGATAATTAAAAATGCATTCATTGTCTATGAATATAATTGACAGCGATTTTAAAATTAACGGGTGCCATATTTATCCCAATATGATTTCCGTACATTCTGTCTACTTTCTTTCCGATGTGTATTTCAAATGTTCCAAGGGCAACAAGACTCTATTCACATTGCTATAATGCATTTTTACTATTATACAACAGTGATACATTGTACTAATGCTACATCATTAAGGACTGTAATATTAATTTCAAAACGAGTTTACTGGTTTTGAATGTAAACGAAAAAATCTTTAGACAAGTCACGATTGTTCAAAGAAAACAGACCAACCTCTTATAATAATAAATACGAAGAAAAACTGCACATACATATTTGCGTCCAAATGCGATTATCTTGATACAAAGTTAAAAATACAAACACGATTGATGCCGGTAACTCTATTCCATAATAATTAAATGCTATTTCTGCCGTACTAAAATGGAGTTCAACTAAATAAATATCAAATCAATTAATACATTTTTGCCGTCTGGAGAATTTTTTTTCCATTTTGAGTCAGTTTTGACGATGGGAAATTTCTATTGGAAGATGTTTTGATATTCTCATAAAAAGAAAATGTTAAAATTGTACCAAAATGCAGTTGACTGGGGTAAAAATTACGATTAACCAATTTTCTGCCGATTTTATTTGAATCAAAAGACCGGTTTCGATTAGCAGAAGTATATTCAATCGTCCTGTTAAAATTGTTGACTGATGAAACCTGTTCTCCTTTTACAATAAAATTTGTGTACTTAATATTAACGATCCATAGTTTTTCACTGTAGCTCTCCATTTTCAGTAAAATATACCGAATTTCGTATGGTTTATGCATCAGATTTTTTATATTAGTGAAAAAAAGTGACGAATTCGCCATTCACAGAAATTTGATGAAACAATTATTATCTGTGATCAAGAATATTATACCGATTAACTGGATATTTATGTTTTAATAATATTCTGCATACAATAATAAGTAAGTGAACTATAAATTGTTTTAGATTCCATTTATTTGAATCGTAGGTGGTTTTTCGGTCGTGTTTGTTCGTTTGCTACACGGAAGTATTTTTGTTGCGTGTTTTTTTCAATTCTTGAGAACCAATCTGCCCAACCATTAAAGTTATATTAGGCTGGGTTTATTAGCGTCAGTGAGTCAGTGATGGACAACTAACTTTTTTGTTTTCTTAAGTCGTACGGCTCTACGAATCGATTAGTAATACGATATTACAGTGAAACAAAAGATTACAATGATTGATATAATTGTTTACAGTGTAGTCGAAAATTTGTTGGATCAATTACTATGTGACCTCGAGTATGCCGACGACGCTGTCATCTTTGACAAATCAGTTGCGGGTATCCAGGAAACAATGGATAGACTGCAGAGCAACTCGTATCGCGTTGGCCTCAAAGTCAACGCGAGTAAAACCAATGTGCTCTGCAACAGCGCCTGTCCAGATCCAGACTACTCTCTGATGAGTGCGGGGCAAGAAATCGAGAGAGTCGATGGTTTTAGGTACTTGGGAGTACACATCACGGGAGATGACAACCCGCGTAATGAGCTCGCGATCCGATTAGGGATAGCTGGAGCAACATTTAATTCAATGCGGAAAGTCTGGGACTCACGGCTGTACTCGGTCAGAACCAAGTGCCACTTATTCAACGCATGCATACTGACTGTGCTGCTTTACGGTTGCGAGTCATTGCACATCACAAAAGCACAGGGTAACCGTATACTGTGCTTCGAAATCAGATGCCTGTGTCGAATACTAGGAGTACAGTGGTTTGACTTTGTCAGGAATACGGAGATAAGAGAGCGGACAAACCAGCCCCTTATTACGTCTAAAATTAAAAGGCGACGATGGACCTGGCTTGAACATGTGCTGCGGATGCCCCAGATGAGCCTGAATCCTGCCTGCCTCTTCTATCAACCTGATGGATCCCGACGCCGCGGAAGGCCTCTGATGACCATCCATAGGATGTACTCAGGGGAGCTAAGGGACGCCGGGATGACCTGGGAAGATGCGAGGAGGTTGGCGGGAGACAGAGAATCTTGGAGGCACCGTGTGGCGGCCATATGCTCCGAATAGGGAGCGGATATGGAAAAAAATAAAAATTATAAAAATATAAATGCACTTACTCAATGTAATACTAGGTCGTCCAGGACAGGCAGCTTTACACGGTCAAAGCAAGATGCACATTTATTCAACGCATGTATTCTAACAGCACTGCTTTACGGTAGCGAATCATGGCACATGATGAAGACTTGGAATTGGGGATATATGGTTCCACAAAAACGTCGTGTAATACAAGGTTGAAGTACATACAAAATTAGGGTTTGCGTTCCAAAAAAAGTTCGAAGATTTTTATTTTACTTTATTAATTTAAATAAACAAATAAACATTTACATATTTACTGAAAGAAACTTTAATAACATATGCTATTCATTCATCATCGCTATCACTTAGAATTCTATTTGTTTTACTCTTCCAAGGTTCCAAAATATTTTGTAATTCCCTCTTGATTTTTGAACTCTTTTCCATTATAGGATCATTTCAATAAAAAAAATCTAATATGATAGCCAATTCCAGGCCGTCATTTTGTCTTAATGTGAAGCATGTACATATGTAGCTTATTCGCTGTCATTAATTGTAGTAGGTTCATCCAACATTTTGACTAATTCTTCTTCGTTCAACGTACGATCCTCCAATATTTCTTGGACGTCATGAATATCCATGTCATAAAAACCTTCTCCACCAATACCACAACAAATTTTTATTATATTTTTTTTCTTTCCCTTAAGCCGTGTTATATAAAAATGTGTCACAATCTATACATCCGTTTTGTATAAAATCGTGTTTTACGAGGCCCAAGTGTAATTGACTTCGACAATAAGTGCTTGTTTCAAATATTAGGGGTTCGATTAAGAAACGTACCAGACAGCGCCCTGTCTCGCCACGCTTTGCGGATACCTCCGGAGAGCCTTAGTCCTGCTTGCATTTACTTCTGACAGTTGGGATCCTGGCGTTCAGGAATGAACCATTGGCGGGTGACAGGGAAAAATTAAGACCAAAAGGAGCAAATGCCGTACAAGACAATATGTACGTTAATGACGTATGTGTAGGGTGACCAGATGCAGAAGTATGAAAAGAAATGGACGATTCCAATGAAATACAATCTTTACAGCTGTCACTTTCTCTTCCTAAAATATATGATATTAAGGTATAGATTTCTTTTTAGGTGTTCATTGTCAATACTTGGTGGAATGGCATTATAATAAAAATAATAAAACATGTTTAGTACTTATTCTACATAAAATTTATAAGATCAGGACCGATTTCGCTCATGGCGAGTATTATCAACTGATAAGAAATACAACGAAACAGTGATATTTACTACTACTTCTTACTACTTACCAAAACTACTTGTGTGTAAAAAATGTAATTGCTTAATGAGCGAAACAAGTCCTGATCCAAAAAATTGTATTTGAAATAAGTACTAAAAATGTTTTTATTATTTTCATGTATAGATATCGCTTAGTGTAGTCTTATTCCTGTTTATTTAGATTATTAAAAGAATCTTGTGATTATTTCTAAAGGTGTATCATCCAAAAACAATGATATTTTATGGACATTGGATTTCAATTAAAAACGCATAACTTAGGAAGCTTATAATCTTGGTGAAGTTATCGAACGCCAAACGAGTCTTAGTAAAGAGTTAGTGTAGTTATATTAAGCATTTAAATTATTCACACTCGGTTAAACTAAGAAATACATGCTTCGATGTTTTCCTGTTTCATCATAGAGGCACGCCTTTCTTTTTTGTTGACCTCCAACTCTTTTGACAAGTTGTATTATGAACTTTTATTGTGGCTGTTTTTTGGGATTCGCAAAAAAAATCGTTTAGTACGCGCTGCATGGCAACAAAAAAAAATATTGCAATCGTGCCCACAGATTGTCTCAGAAACGTTATCAAAAAAGCTGATTTTAACAGTTTTATCGGAGTCATTTGACGAATACTACTTGTACTTTGTATAACTACATAATTATCATAACGTTTGTCTGAAGTTGTTGATCTTGGTATAACATTTGACTCTTCTTTCTAGTTTCACTCCCATATTTCTTCAATTACCCTGCATGCTAGTAAACTTCTTGGATTCATAGTTCGGCAAAGTAAGCCATTTAAAAATCCTACTGTGTTTCGTACCTAATTTTTCCTTAGTTTTAAATTGAAAATGGATCTATTAGGGGGTCCATATGAAAATAAATATATTTCGCAATCTGAGCGAGTTCATAAAAATTTCTGCGTTATTATTATTTCAAAAATTCAATCTATTTCCTTTTGATAATTCTTTAATGGAATATTATCCAACCAAGTTTCTTTTGGGAATGCTGCTTTCTTGAAAAACGTCATAGATCGATTTCAATGTTGAAACATTTTACTCTTCTTCTTCGGGGCCGAGTTGATAACCCTGTCATCCTTGAAACTTTAAGTTGCATGCTCCCAGTTTCTACCTACGTGGTCGTAGCCTAGGCCAATCAATGTTCTTTGTCAGAACTTGTTTGTCACGTAGGTCATTTGAGACAGTCACAAGGGCTGTTCGGTTGATGAATGCACTGCCTGTTGATGTGGACATCTTCGGTAGTGAGCTTGGTTCTTTGTTTTTATATTTTTCTTTTTATGTAATTAATATGTTTCTGTTCTGATCCATACATTTGTTAATTCTATATTTATTTTATTTTTTTCAATTTTGTGTAATACTTTTTGTGTTATTTTTATTAATTGTCAAATGCATGGCGCATTGGCGTCAGCTATAATGCCATGTATTCTGTTTAATTTTTTACAATAAATAAATAAATAAAAATAAAAATAAATAAAATTATTAAATGGCTTACTGCTTTATGCTATTTTGCACTCAATCATATGTAGCCACATTAAAAAATGTTGTAATAATTAAAAAAAAGTTACTAAAATAATTAATCTTACTCTAAGCATATGTTTTTTTTATAATTTGTCCGATATATTAATTGAAAAAATACTCAGGGAATAAGTTTCAATGTAAACAGTTATTTTAGAACATATCACGGGAATTATTTCTCATCATAGCATACGACAAATTAAATAATCTGAAAGATTTTGCAAAGCTGCTTTGTTGAAAAACGTCATAAAGATAGATTTCTTGAATTGAGAACGAGTTTTCTCATCCAGTCTGCACAAATTTAATGTTAAGTATGAATAGTTACCAAAATGCTCGAGACACGTGAAATTTTATGCGAAAAAAAATATATGAATAGATATCAATATGAGACATGTTAAATAATTAGAACATGAATAGAAGGCCTTAGAAATACATTTTCAATTACTGGAGAATATTTTCAGTAACGCAAAACGGGGTTTTGGCTAATCATTTAGTTGGTTTGGTTTTGTCATTCCAGATATAGTATTATAGTCATTGTAAAGAATTATATATAAATAGTAACAAATACATTGGATACTTAGTAAAGTTATGCTAAAGTTCAATCCATGTTTTTGTCTCTATTCACCCCCAATTCAATGCGAATAGAGACATCGAACAAAATTGACTATCAATAACGATAGTGAATAATACGGTAAGAAAAATAAAAATGTATTTTAATTCTACAGAAATTATTTATATATTTGTTGATAGCTATTTCGGCTTACGCCCTCGTCAGAACTATTTTAAAATACATTGTTATTATTATATTGATTGAGTAGGCATTTACTTGGTAGAACTCCATTATAATACGGAAAAATAGCTCCAACAAATCTGACGAAGGCGTAAGCCGAAATAGCTATCAACAAATATATAAAATAATTTATGTAGAATTAAAATATATTGTTATTTTTCTTTCCGTATTACATTGTTATTTTTCTTACCGTATTATAATGGAGTTCTGCTTACTCAATCAATAAAACGATAATGAATATTTGAAAAATATTGTCATGAATGTGTAGTAGGACCATATAAACACGTTTCAAACCATTCATATTTGAATTATGTTGTACAGGTATAAAGATACATGGTTGTGAAGGTTTAAAAGTGTCTCTATTCACCCCGTTTTACGGTAGGTACCTGATGTGGCAGAAAAAACAACGGCTCATCATCGATGTGACATTAATATGAAAGAAAACGTAACAAAGGTGGCGAATACAGACTTGTACTTCGATGTGGTCGTAAAGGGAACACCACGTTTCATTAGTTTAGATTCAATTCTGAGCGCTTAAAACTAATGATTCTCATAAATATTTTCACTCCCTGATTTAAAGGTAAACCTCACCCGAAGCGGCACCGAATGTTGTTTATTATTAATTTATTGATTGTGTTAGAGTGGGACAGAGAAGAATATTAATAAACTGTCGATTTTAATTTAAGGTGAAGGTGTCACTGTTTTTACTGAAGTAATCAATTAATTTTCTTCGAACTACCAGGTATCTGAAATCAAATATTATATTCGCGAGTTAAGACTTGAGTCATACAAACCATCACGCTTTATTTTTGGATTTTTTTTTGCTTCGAATATTTTTATTATATTTGTTGAATACAAATTGTCTTAAAAAATACACTAACCATTTCAATAATATTGCTCTCAATGAAAAAGACTTTGATGCTTGATCTAAATATTTGATGTAATTGACGGTGCAATAATGATTTGACAAATTGGGCCACACTTATTTTATAATTTCCAAATTCTCACCCACAGCGTGTGGTCGATTTTCTAAGATATCATCGTTAGTGTGGCTTTGAATGTACGGTGGAACCCTGGTCCATCGTTTTCCAAAGGCACCTCAATAAAAACGAACACGGCAGATGCTTGGTATATTTATTTAGAGTATTTAAAAAAAACGATATACATATACGAGAAAACGATGGACGTGAGAATGATTGGTTTGAAGTAGATAGAGGTCTGCACGGGTCGAAATTTAAAAATCTACCCGGTCCGAGCCCGAAAATCTACGACCCGAGCCCGAGCTCATTCACGAACATCTTACCAGAACCCGACCCGAGCCTGGCAGTTTTTTCAACTTTTCAACAAAATTTTAATCAACATTCAAAATATGTAATTCGAATATCAAGTCATTAAATTATAATATGTATGTAATAAAGATATACAATAATGACGTATACATCGGGAATAATCGGATTTATGTTTTATTTTTTGTGTACCCAACCCCGAGCCCGGGTCCGAATTCGAACTTTTGTTGTTTGGGCTCGGGCCTGCGGGCTTGTCCGAGCCCGTGCAGACCTCTAGCTCGAAGTTTCATTGTATTTATGTTGTGTTGCGGTAATTTTCACACAAAGAGATATTGCAATTCGTTTTGATCAGTTCTCGCTCCACCAAATTGCGCTGTCAGAATGACAAATAACACGACAAAGAATAATAATATTCTATCGAATGTAGAATGGGCAATAAACGTAAAAGATATATGTTTTTAATTACCAATTGAATAAATTTAATATTTATTTTATCAATAAAATTAAATACTCAATTTCTAAAATACACGAATCTTAAATTAATTAGATAAAGTTACCCAATTCAAAATGTGGTGTTTCAGTGTCCATTTTTCAGGCCGTTTTAAATCAACATGGATATCCTATATAACAGGGGTGGCCAGAATGTTTTTGCCCGCGATCGACTTTCGTCTGAAATTATTGGTGGCGATCGACCAACATTAAAATTAGTAATTTAAAGCCTACATTAAACTAATTGCCAACCCTTGTTTGACCCGGGAAATATCTTTCTAAAAGAAAGAGATTTTTGTCGATAACCAGCTAACTTCGAGATTTTAGCGTGTTGTCCCTTTCACACGACTTGTCTCGCACGCTTCTTGGGACGGGCACCAGAGATCGACGCTTTGGCCACCCCTACTATATAAGATACACCTTATCAATTCTTCCACCACGGTTAATATTTGATAGCCCATTTGAATAAATTTACATATGTAATATTTAGCAAAATTTAGTATAATATAAAATGATTAGAAAACGCAAATTATGTTCGCGTATAAGAGAAATTTAGATATATGTTTGAAGGTGACTTGATTCATAGAATATATAATAAAAACAACAAAACCGACAAAGATTGTGGACCTCAGTATCGCCGATGTGAATTAGCATTTTTTTGTCCACGCGTAAGAATCTCGAATAGGTATCTAAAATAGAAACATGCCGTGCATGTTTAAACATCCCGACGTCATTGTAATATTTTATTTTTGATTTAAAATTCTATTTACGTAAAGCAGAATTTCTAGTAGAAATAATAAAAGGCTGTTAAGAAATCGAAAGATATAATATATGACAGTCGATAATGTTTCTCATAATGCCAAGATCAACAGAGAGCTTTGCAAGTTTTAATTTAATTTTTTTTTCACAATGTACACATCCTTAAAATGGTGGAACAATTTGAATATCGAACACAATTGTGACTCTTGAAGTAATCACGGTTTGAATCAATCAATATTGGTATCAATTTTTGGCTGTCTAGTGTCAGCTAAAAACCAGGGCTGTGAAGTCGTTAAAAAAAAATTACGACTCCGACTACGACTCCAGCATTGACCAAAAACACACACGACTCTAAAAGGCTTAATTTCGGCACGTTTTTTTCCTACCTTTCCTATTTAGGCGTATTCAATTATATACCAACCAACCAATCCGGCCAATAGTTAAATTTGACATATTATACGCAAAAATAAAAAGTTCAAACTTTTCAAAACTTCCGACTCCGGGTACGACTCCGGCCAAAACGCCGGGACGACTAAGACTCCGGCCAAAAAACTCCGACTCCACGACTCCAACTCCTCAGCCCTGCTAAAAACTTTTATTGTTTTTCCCCGGCGACAACTATAATTCGCTGTATATCTCGTCATATCGTTGTATTTATTATCAGTTGACATTAATTGTATGTGGAATAAACACTAAAAATCGTGGGTGTAGGGACATACGGGCGAAACTAAAAAAATGGCTGTTTTGAGTTAAATATGTCATTGCTCAAATGCAGTTCTATAAGATATAAAAATTTGAAACTTGTACGAAGAGCGGTTTACCAGATATTGCTCGGCTTTTCCTGCGAATCCGTAAGAACGAAGTTTAACATTGAACGATTTTGCCATTTATCGTTGTTGTTTTTGTAGTTTCGCCCGTATGTCTCTACACCTACGAAATGTTTTATAATTTTTATGACAACTATAAGGCTGCTTATTACTTTGTTTTTTTCGATGCATTAAAGTAGTTCCAGAAAATATTTCAAATTTGCTTCTTTCTTCAGCTTAACAGCTCTGATGGCTCGACCGCCCCGCCTGGCGACCACTGCGGTGAGCTCGGCTGGAGTAACGCTACCCGACGCCTGAGTCCTTTGCTGCTGCGGTGCTTCAGCGCCAAGTCCGACAAAACCCACAAGGATGCGAAGATACGCGCGTCTTCGTACGTAGTCCTGCTGGCGGCGTCTGCAGTTCCGCTCTTTTGCGCGGCGTTCTGCATCGCGTTCGGGGGAGACCTTGAGGAAAGGCGCGGTGCCAGGCCGGCCTTGGCTCACGTCTCGTGCCTCGCGGTGGCCCACGTTGCTGCAGCTATTGCCCAATCGCCCATCGGGGTGATTGGCCCATGGTGTGTCTTGTTTGGTAAGTTGACAATGCAAATATTCAGTGCTTCTTCAAATTATCTCACAGTACATAATTTATATGGATTCGGCTGTAACTTTGTGGCTGTTTGTCCAATATATAAAAATAAATGTTTGTTTGTTTGTTAGTATTTTATGCGTCACCATACCGTTAAACCGATTGCGATAAAACTTTGTTTGCACTTCCGCAAAGGTTATAGGTATAGTAAAATTAACTTACAATAGGTATTATATACAAATAAATGATTTTTCATATTTTATGCGCTGTCATACCTTCATTTTGAAAAATTATTGTTGCCCTTGCGCTAAGGTATAGTACAATTAACTTACAGCAAGTGGTGCGTGTGTCGTACCAAAGACAATCGGTAAAAGACAAATAGTAAACGGAAAATGTCATTCGCAATTTTATCGTACATTATTATCATCGATGTCGATATCAATGTGAGTGAAATTAAATCGAAATTATTAGCGCACAGGAAATACCGCTATAAGTGTGTGAACTGAATTTGGAAAAATCCATGCTTTTCATATATACAGCTGTATGTGGCCTGCTTGGAAAACCTTCTGATTAAGTTGCATACACACCAGACAGAAAAAAAATATTGTGCATACGAAAGCGCAAACAGTTTCTTTCTTTGAGTGGAATTGCAACGCTTGCCGGGTACTGGCTAGTTGTAGTATAAAATTAATGTGATATTTTTTTATTCCACGTGTTCTGTAAACAATTTGTCGGGCCCGTGGTGCAGCGTTCAACGCCTTTGGCTTCCGCTACGGACGTCACGGGCTCAAGTACCAGCACGGGCAGCATTTTTCAGTCGATTTATCGATTCTGTTCGAAGGCATGGGTGTGTGTGTTGTCTATAAATTCTTTTCCTCCATCCTGAACCTGTGAGCTACCAATTGTCTTGTCCTAGTCTAATCGTTTCTATCACTACGTTTGTCAAACTAAAGAGTCGAGTACTAAACAGTTCTCGTCGAAGGAATATGATGAGATACCTCCATAAGCGGCAATTTTATCCACACCGCGAAGGGAGATGGACAAAAAAATCTGTAACAAATAGTGCCACGCTTTACAACACAGATTACTAAACTAACCTTGCGATAGTTAGTCTGAAAATGCTTCTTTAAGAGTAATCACGGTAGTAACACTTTAATATTGAGTGAAGAGACATACGGGCGAAACTACAAAAACATCGAACTGAGATAAATGGCAAAACGGTTTTCAATGTTAAGCTTTGTTCATACGGATTTGCAGGAAAACCGAGCAATATATGGTAAACCGCTTTTCGTACAAGTTTCTTATTTTTACATCTTATAAAACTGCATTTGAGCATGACAATGCCATATTTAACTCAAAACAGCCATTTTTGTAGTTTCGCCCGTATGTCCCTACAACCACGATATGATGGTACTTATCTCACAGGTAATACAAAAAATGCTGCTTATAAATTTTGATCTGAAATTTGAAGTCAAATCAGAATTATTAAATTTAACACCAATGACATTAATGGGATTAGTTAAAATCCAGGTCAGGCGCCAGACATTATGCCGCCGAATGCAATTTTCCGTTTTTGTCGAGCCCTTTTAAATAAATGCCACTACAGACGGTCGCCTATTGCGCCTATGCGTAGCGCCGGCACTGTGAATATTGTATAAGTATGAATTTCCATATTCAGAAATTTTGCTTACACAATGTGTCATGATTTATTAATTAAATATATTTTTCAAGAACATATATTCAATAAAATTATTTGAAATGTTTTAATGATGGCCACGAATTTTTAACAATGATCATCTCGTGATGCTGAAACACGTTTTACATTAACAACGGTGATATTTGATTAAAGGTGTTTCTTAAAATATATTTGAAAACAATTAGTTAATCCTTCAGATGAAGGGTTAAATCATTTTTTTTTTGCACTTGATATATAATTCTAGATGGCTGCCGTCAGTGTTCCATTTTAATTTATTGCTGATGTGTGGAATAATCAAATAATATATTTAATTAATTAGCTATTTTTGGTCTGGTTTGGGTAAGGCTAGTTTTGGTTTGTTAAGTTTAGGTTAGGAGTTTGGTTAGGTTAGGTTAAGTTTGGTTTGTTTAGGCTTCGTTTTTACACGTTGAAATATTACTTGTTTCAACACGTAGAAATATACATCAGCAATTAATTAATAGAGAACACTGTGCCAGTCAAATGCAAAAAAAAACGATTGAACTTCAACAATTGAAATATTGCAATACTTTGATCTTAAAAAAGTGTTGAATTAAAACATTAAAACTCAGAAATCTTCTCGAATATACCCAAAATTGGGAATAGAATAAAAATAATTATGAATTGTACACAATATGTTGCATCCGTCTTCTAATTTATACTGGCGTAATTAGGAAACGCACGCGGTGAAAGCATTTTTTTTTTAAATTTTCATTACCAATGTCAGATATTTTAACAATTATCTTTAAGCAATGCTTTTTGTTGACTTTTTCACTAACGGTCTTAATTTACAGACCAAAAGTAGGTCAGTCAAGAATATTTACTGCAATTGAAAATTGTCGAATTCTTTCGTCACAACTTATTTCGCACTGTTAACTCAATACGGTCACAAATAATATCAATTGTATTTATCACTTTTTAGGTGTTAACTGTCACCTCTTTGTGAATAGGCAATATTTTAAATAAATAAAACATTTTGTTTGTTCTATTGTCACATATTGTTTTGCTTAGATCAGGACCGGTTTCGTTCATCGCGCGCGTTTTCATTAGATAAAATATATATATTTATTTTTTATCAGTTTTCTTTCTATATCCGCTCCCTATTCGGAGTATATGCTCGCCACACGGTGCCTCCAAGATTCTCTGCTACCCGCAAACCTCCCCGCTACTTCCCAGGTCATCCCGGCAGCCCGTGGCTCTGCCGAGTATATCATATAGATAGTCATCAGGCGACGGGATCCATCAGGTTAATAGAAGAGATATGCAGGATTCAGGCACTCACCTGGGGTTCAGGATACTCTCCTGGGGCATCCGCATGTCCAAGCCAGGTCCATCGTCGCCTTATTATTTTGGACGTAATAAGGGGCTGGTTTGTCCGCTATCTTACCTCCGTGATCCTGATAAAGTCAAAGTAAAACTCATAAAGATACATATACTTGGATACTATAATAATTCGTAATAAATGATTGAAAAAAATTGCGTTATCAGTTTTGTGTGACACCCGAAAAAAATGTTTTAATAGATTCGATGGTTGGGTTAACGATTTTGACTTGTGTCATCAACGTCACTATATGTATGTTTTAACTCCCTGTAATGCATTAACTGCCATGTCTTCGAGCATACTTCGCGATAGCTCCAATTCGTAGAAATCTTTCGCCATCAGCGGCATCTTCGCTTTGTTTTTTTCCAGAAGATTCGCTGATTTTATTCATCTCCAAAGCATCTCGTGCTCGAAGTTTAACTCTCATAATATGTGTACTGTACCAATTGGCAGACAAAAATTTTAATCGTCATGTCTATTATTATCACACTCGTAAACTTTTATCGATTACCATTAACATTTCGGATGCTGTATAATTTGATGTTTGAGGATCACTGAGATCGCAAGAGAAACGCGTAGCAGTAAACCAGGGTTCGTGTATGAGTGCCAACTTTGTGAAAACAGCTCATACTTTTTTCTCGTGTATTGTAGTTAAAAAAACAAAAGTCATCATACCTACCATAAATCCAAAGTATATTTGCTGTGTAAGGTTTTTCAGGCACTTTTAATTATTTTTGAATGGCGTGGGAAGGGTTAAATTGCTTTACATCTTTCGTCAAAAATGGCGTCAAATTTTTAGCACGCCTGAAAGTCATAATATTATTTAGGATATAAAAAAAATTGCATACATACATATTTCACTTTCAAGGTGTCCACTTGTTAATACTTGGTGGAATGGCAATATCATAAAAATATTAAAACATTTTTAGTACTTATTACACATAAAATTTTATTGGATTAGGACCGGTTTCGCTCATGGCGAGCATTGTCAACTGATAAGAAATACAACGAAACAGTGATATTTATACAAAGTTTAAGTAAGAATTACAAGGTATGACAGTCAATACCAATTGTTACATATACCAATACAAATATCTATTGTCCCGTTCCTGATCCAATACAATTTTATGTGGAATAAGTACTAAAAATGTTTTACTGTATTTGCTTATAAGCAAGCGTATTTACAAGATGGCAATATTTTTTTTCTTTGTAATCTTTTGAATTAAATATACCACAGCATTTTTGTAAAACTATATCGAAATCGGATACATGGTTTTTTGAATAATTTTGTGGATGTGTATGTTCGGAAAATATATTTTTTATTTGCCATCATTGACGTATACGTGAACACGTGGGTTTCTTATTTACTCAATAATTATCCGTGTCATAATGAATCACTGCTGATGATATCCTCTGTCCTTGCTGTGTTGTCGTGGGACCTCAATACCATCACTATAATTGATTTGCGAAACTGTTGTAATCGAAAATCCTCGACAGCAAACTTTACACCTGAAAAATGATTCATGATAGATAGCGTGAAAAGGTTAAGTTCGTTGTGTACGTAAGTAATATTTATAGCTTTATATAATATGGAAAACTTTTCCCCTTATATTAAACGAGAGCATATCTGTTACCATCCATTTACCATGAACTCGCAACTGTTCAGAGTGAATTGAAAAACTTGTTTTTGAATACAGCCACAAGTCACAGGCTTTCCACAATGTGGCTCTGATGATAACCACTTGTGAACAATCAGGTATTTGTAGCTGCTGAGTTTTGGCCGGTTTTTATTCGAGTTGATTTTTTTTATCTAAGAGTTATATTTAACTGAGAAAACAGCATGCAATATTTAAGATACAAGAATGAAAAAAAAAAGTTACATACATAATTCATATGTTTGATTAAACCTATTTTTGCATGCTTCGCTTCGTCGTTTATTGCTGCTGACCTTTCAGGATCAAGGACACAGATTATCCGATCTCGATAGATGTAATTTGTGTTGAAATATAATGACGTACATTCCATTTTTATAAGTGTTATAACATGTCAATTATTTCGTTAATGATTCTTATTATTTAAATTTCTGGTCGTAAGTCGTCATGCATATGACATACGATAAAGCTGCCGATACGCTTGGAATCAAATAATTATCACAAATATCAATTGACTATTGAAGAAAACGATGACCGAACATGAGGGTAGCGTCTCTGGATGAACTCATTAAACTATCGTAGCAAAGACTGGCCAAATTGATTGATATCAAACACGGCCCATATTCGTCAGATGATTGTAAATGGTACGGTGTAAAAAAAACAATGTATTTCAATTCTACAGAAATGATTTTATATCTTTGTTGATAGCTATTTCGCCTTACGCCATCGTCAGAACTATGTTTAAACCTGCATTTACTTATTCTATATATACCGTTGTATACAGGGTACACAATGTATGTGACGCATTGCTGTGATGTATTTCTCGAAGTGAAAGAAAATCTGGGTTTTTACTAATTGGGGAAAAACGTAAAATTAGTATTGTATCAAGTTGATTTATTTAAAATTGTATTAACGCTCGTTTACGGCTTAAAAAGTGGTGATGCATTAATGTTGGGCTGTTCGTTAAGAATGTCATTGGGTTGATGATAGCTATTAGTTTTTAATTGTTCCAATGCATTTATCTTAGGGCCCTTATTACAAAAATGTAAACAAATCGGCACTGAATTTAAATTTATGTTATGCGATTCCTTTATGATGTGGTTTGCAAATTGCGAATCTGCTTTTTTATTTTTAAATGATTTTATATGTTCTTTAGCTCGAATCGATATACTATTGCCTATCTGTCCGTCGTATATTGATCTCATGGTCCGCAGGATATCTTATAGATACCGCTTCTGTTAAGTTTATCAAGAATTTATTAACAAGTTTATTAATAAGTTTATTAAAAATTTTATTAAAACGTTTATTAATAAGTTAATTAATAATAATATTAAGTTTATCAATCAATAAATTGTAAATGGTGGTTGAAATTTCATATTTTTCGTCCATACACTCGAGTACCATCTATGTGGTTATTTTCTCCTGTAAATTTGTTACCATACTCAATAAAAAGTGATCTAAATAACAATGGTAAAGCCATTACGCAATGTACTTGGTGGTACCATAGAACAAACGAGGGAGGAGGGGTTTACTTTTAAGGAAAAACCGCTTTGGATTTTGTCTGGTTTCGATTACCAATCGTATGAAGATTTGAGTTAAGTTTTTGTTAGAAATATAGCTCACAAACCAGTTTATTAAGATTGGTGATGATTACATTTTGTTTTCTAATGTTGTTGCATCTAAAAGTTTAATGAATGCGCGAAACCGTGACATAATTATATAACTTCCATCAGCTCGATCGACCATTTTAAAATACATCTTATCTATTTATGATTATTTTGAATTAAATACGTTCAATACTTAGCAACAAGTTTTCGATGTTTTACGTTTGAACTAGTCTACCAAAATGAATTATTTTGTCTGCTAAAAGGCAAAAGAGCGTGACAATATTAAGAAATGGTCAAGGTGGCAAATTGAAAAAAATAGTCGGCGCAAAATAATACAAACAAATGATATTACTAATTATTATACAATGACTCTACCCGATTTAAGTTTTTATTTTTAAGATCCCATATACATATTCATGAATTGGAATATAAAGAATATATTGTATTGTTTTGTATTTTAATTCCGTTAAATATGAATGGGTGTCTTCGTATTATTTCGAAATTTTTTCCATATTCCTGTATCATTGACATTTTGGCATGGCACAATAATGGCTACCACATAACATAAGTTATATTCTCACGTAACACAATATGTATTGTGAAATATGATAAGATCATTTGAATAATGGGTTTGTTTGAATGTATTTATAAAAACAATTTTTCAATAATTATCAATGAAATTATTGAAGGTATCGCAAACTAGTTGATTCTTGCATAATGATATTCCATCTTGAAATACTGCCATCTATTGACCGACACCATCAAACCAATCGAACGATAGAGCTTGTAATTACGCTCGCAACGGCGTGCATGTTAATTTTTCATAATTATACAAATTTTTAAGTTAAACTCTAATCGCATTTAAGTGCTAAGACAAAAATCAATTCCCAAATCGACTTTAAATCGTAATATTATTTGGATGTCAACTATTAAATATAAATATTATCATGAAATCAATTTTTATTCATTGAGATCAATATTATCCTTGATCCACCGGGCGAAGAAGGGCTTCGGTTCTGATTACTGTATTCAACAAAATTCAGTTTGATAATAATTATGTATTGTGCTAAAAATGTGAGAAAAAGTAAAAATAATTAGATCGATGAAGTAGTAATTTTAAATCAGTAATACAGTTGTTTTGAGGACAAATAAGGCCATAAATTGGTCCATTTAACCTACGACCTTTTAAGATATTGATTTTGTGTCCTCTAAATTAATTCCCTACGAAGCTTCCAGTGTGTAAATATATATATTATTTACCATAGAAAAAGGGGCCCCAAGTTCCAAACGATCTTAATTTACTACAAATTTTGTTCAATACATGGATACTAGAACGTTTCATTACGGTGTATGTATTATGAATTTGTTTAATATTCTTACTATAGATGTACGATGTACCATCATAACTTGACCGCCGTTCAAATTCGAACTAAAATTGTCCCTATATAGTAGGTACATTTAAAAGCCTTCGAAGTTATATTGTTTTAATAAAAATATATTTTCAAGATTTTTTTTCATTTATAGCTTGCAAAACAAATTTGATTGAGTATTGCACAGTTTTTACGCGATGGTGGCGCCCTCACAAGCGGTCAATTTATAATGGTACATCTATAGACAACTCCAATTTACTGTAATCATGTCACGCTTAGAAATATTTTTTATATTGTGATGAAAATTGAGATCTGTCAGACGGTTATCCATTTTTATTATTTCAAAGAGGAAAATAAGTCGTTCCCTATAATTACCATTTGGTTTGTGGGTTGTAATTTGTCAAATGCTGCACCCTGGCGCCACCTCTCCGATAAAAAAATACTGCTGGTCATTAATTAAACGCTTCCATTCGGTAATAAATGTATTTAGGTATTCCCCGGACGGGGTATATTCAAGTAATCTGTCAACCCCTAATTCTGTATAAACTAGATTACGGGTTTCTGCAGGCGGTTGTCCGTCAAGAAGAGCTTTATAAGCGGAATTGTTTATTGTGAGATCAGTGTGATGGACATATAAATTCATATGGATATACTTTCGATGGAATCGCCACTGCTTACATTATTTCCAATGAAGGGCTTAACCCTACCTGATCGATTGCATGTCATTACTTAATATTTTGTAATGCTAACGTCATTAGTAGTATAATTATTTGTTTGCTTTGTTTTGATTCAATAGCCCTAATATAAAGGAAGGGACCCTTGCTTCCCGTAAAATGGAAAAATCCCAAACGCCATTTTGTAATTTTATCATTTTAAAATATTAGAATCAATCTTGCTTGAGCAAACTTTGCGATAGTAAGTCCGAAGATGCCTCTGAAAGAGACGAAACACGTGTCACAATTAGTAACACAATACGTGGAATAATCAAAGTTTTTTTTAAATTGTAAAGTATTCATGTGGATATCTTTTGTAGAAACACCACTCAGTACGTCAGGAGGCAATATGGGAAGTTTAAAGAATGAAGAAACAGCCTTAATGCTATTGACCTAATAATATGACGTCAGTCAAAATTGAACGCTAAAGTTATGCCCGAGATTTTTAATTTATTAAAAATGTGAATGCAAATGATACTTCGAGGCGTATAGTTCTAAAATGGTCATCACCAAGGAAATAGCCAAACTCACAACGCACAAATAATACCAATTTGGATTTTTATCTTTAGTCAAATTAAAAACGTTGATCTTTACTATTCAATTGGACTAGCTTTAAATAATATGGGTTTTCTTTTCTATTACAGCACCATCAGCTACAAAGCGTGTTCTGCAGTCCTCAGGCAAATTTGCCATATTTACGAAACCCATAATTATATGTTTCATAATTAGGCAATATGTATTATACATTAATATGTGTAGATTTTTTATCAGTATCTTTACATCCCTTTACTTTTGTAAGAGTTAGTCATAAAAAAATCCAGATCTCGGTGCCGTAGGAGGGTTGACTGTATATCCGTTCCTAATTATGTATGTATACTTAGATAAAAGATTAGAGGACAATCTATAACAACTATTACAAGCCAGTTGCTAAAATTTTCTTTCCAGAAACAGTGATGATGTAAGTTGAATTAAAACCCCCATCTTGACGACTGGATAGCATGGGTGGGTAGGGGTAAAAAGAAAGTGATGTTTGTTTACAAAACCATAAATTCATTAAAAAATGCTTATAGTTATCCATTACGGAATTGAAGACATAGTCGCTAAGCCGTTTTGCCATCTGATCTCTGAAATCTTTGAAACAATTACTATTTTGAAGTTAGATATAAGATTGATATACACATTAATTTATTTATTTATTCTGACGCCAATGCGCCATGCATTTCACAAATATATATATGTTACAGTGAAACTGTATTCTCAGTGAAAATGTACCAAGTAATAGATTTGTATGACAACATGATTTCACTGGTCACGATCATTGAAATTATTGGCCCAAGTCGATGATTTGCCGTCCTAAAATGTTGGTTTGCTTCAGTGAAACAAACTCAGCAAGTAGTCCCTTTCATAAAAAGAGCCCTAAAGAAAAACACAGACAAACATAGGGCTGACGATAGGGCGGTCTAATTTTATTTTAATGATAGCTTGGAGAAGAATACATTTTCACTGAGAATACAGTTTCACTGTAACATATACACGTATTCATATAAATATACATACATACCTGTATATACGTTAAAAAATTCACAAATTACTAAATTACTAGAGAGAAAAAATAAATGAAATCACATTGGAAATTTTCAAAGCAGTCAACCGAGTGAGTTCCTACAAAATCAACTATAATACATCAAAAACAGTACTCGTCTGAACTCACTCACGTCCATGTGAAATATGTTGACATCCGAAGCAATTTCGTAAAAAAATCACTAAACCTCTTCTCAGTGGCATCCCCATTGGCAGACTGGTTCGACTCCTTGGAAAAACAAGCAACTCATGTTCACGATTCCTCAAAAAATTATCAGGGACATTCAATTTAACATTCTCAAGAATGGTGGAATTCTCATTTTGGCCTCGGATACACATACAAATTATTGAATGATTCAAGTGTTGGATAACAAAAAATGGTGATGATATTTTCAATAAATAAAATATGTATGAATAGAGAGTATTTTAAAATTCATATGAGTACCGTCAAACGTATCGTACGATACGTACACTATCATCCGGTTAATAAAATGATTATTTTGTGTTCGTCAGACATAAAAAGACTTGGCACCTACATATAAAATAAAACCTTGTATTTGAAAAAATGCGTCGGAGATGGGACCGGTTTTTTTTAATGAATGATTGAATTGTATTGCTTTTGTATTAGCTAGCGAAATATATTAAATTTGTGTTTGCATCAACTGGCATTAATGTTAATCAAATCACGTAACACAACAATATCAAAGCGAGAAAAACAAAATCTTATATATAAAACCGAAACGGCGTATGTATGTATGTGGGTCTGTAATTCCCTTTTGCATTGTTGTTGCAAGTTGCCATAAAAACGAATATGAAAGAAAATATGTTTGAACTTTTTCCCGGCTTTTATTAATATAATAATCTTTATTATTTACGTTGAGGTGTTATTTGACATTTCTTTGACAGCAAATTAGATTTTTTCCTTGAATTTGGACATTTTAATGGGCGAGAATGGGGCTGTCATCAAATTAAATAAAGTTTGTGATTTTATTTTAACTCTATTTTGGATGTTAGATTTTGTGATATAATTATGTCGAATGATATAACATTAAATAATTATTGGTCGCTTAGTCCGAGCGACGCCGGGTAGCAATACTAGTACATACATACATAAGATAATTAACATTTAATTATTCACTAGATCGGTACTTTATCTAAAATCGTGATGGAAATACATCATGCGCAAAACAATTAAATGGAATTTCTTGTACCATACTGATACCATAATTTTAAAATATATTGTATAATAGTATTTATTAATATTTCAACCAGTGTCATTCAGAAAGGGAAATTTATTAAAGAATTGAAAAGCTTTGCTAAAATAATGATTGAATACATTCAAAGTTAAACTATGTAATTTTTTTTTTCATTAGTATATTTACAAATTTATTTATATAGACGGATGATAGATAAATAATTTGGCTCATTTTATTTCATTGTACATTTATTTCAATTTATAAAATATATCACTTTTAGGGTGTTCACTGTCAATACTTGGTGGTAAGGCATTATAATAAAAATAATAATACATTTTTAGTACTTTTTCCACATAAAATTTATTTGATCAGGACCGGTTTCGCTCATGGCGAGCATTGTCAACTGATAAGAAATACAATACAACAGTGATATTTACAATACGGAAAGAAAAATAACAATGTATTTTAATTTTACATATATTATTTTATATATTTGTTGATAGCTATTTCGGCTTACGCCTTCGTCATTGTTCTGACGAAGGCGTAAGCCGAAATAGCTATCAACGATATAAAATATTTTATGTAGAATTAAAATACATTGTTATTTTTCTTTCCGTATTATAATGGAGTTCTACCAAGTAAATGCCTACTCAATCAATAAAGTGATATTTACAGTTAACTTTTGTATAAATATCACTGTTGTATTGTATTTCTTATCAGTTGACAATGCTCGCCATGAGCGAAACCGGTTCTGATCAAATAAATTTTATGTGGAAAAAGTACTAAAAATGTATTATTATTTTTACTATAAAATATATATTTCAAAAATAATAGAGAATTAAACGTGCCAAATTTTAAATAGGTTTTGTTTTAAAATACACGCATAAGACTCAGTTAAGCGCAACGGCTCAACATTATATATATATTTTTTAAAGGAGTAAATAAAGTTTGGAAATAGATCTTCATTTATAAATTACGAGTATTACTCGAGTATTTTTCAAAATACTCTAGTTGCTCGTTTTACGAGCAACTTTCTTCTATACATATACCTAGATATATTATGTTTGAAAACCATTTCTCATTTTAAAATGATTATCAAGTAGGTATGTATAAACGTGAAGCTTTTAAGCATCCATATTTTATCAGCTAATGCGTTAAATCCCTTAGGAATCAATGTTCCTGTCTGTTGTCAATCGATTGAAAACTAAAAGGTTAATTGAAATTTATTAGAGCAGAACATCTGTTTTTACTGAGCGTAATTAAGGCGGACACATTTAAAATTAATTTTCTGTTCTAATAGCCTTTTGAGTTGAACCAGATCGAATATTTAACTATGTATACAGTTTCAAAAGTTTGCAAATCAAACACTTAAATTTATCTAAAAATTGACGGTTTTTTTTTTGTGGTCGAAGAGTGAATGATAAATATCTATGCATGTGTAGTATTTTCATTATTTTAAAGAGTTTCGATTAATAAAAAAAAAGCTCTGTAATAACACACCAAATGTCAAAGCGTAAAAGTGGAAATTAAATTTGGCATTAAATTTTCCCTGCTCTGCGGTTACAGAAGACGAGTTATTTTCGTTGAAAAAGGTTTGACTGTTTATATAATTAAGTATTTCGACTGAGGGTGCTTGATGGAATTTCAATATCAAATTAGAATTTTTTGAATTTTGTACTTTTCCATGAGTTTTGTCGCTAACGACCCGGGTTTCGCCTTTCGGCATCTTCAGGCATTCCAAGTGCACGGATGTACTTGAACTGACGCGTAGTAAACAGTTTGTATCGTTTATATACCACGAAACTTCAACACTAATTTACTGTAGAGTTCAGTCAATCTTGCCGTACTAGCAATGTTGATATAATTAAGTATTTCGACTGAGGGTGCTTGATGGAATTTCAATATCAAATTAGAATTTTTTGAATTTTGTACTTTTCCATGAGTTTTGTCGTGCACTTGGAATGCCTGAAGATGCCGAAAGGCGAAACCCGGGTCGTTAGCGACAAAACTCATGGAAAAGTACAAAATTCAAAAATTCTAATTTGATATTGAAATTCCTTCAAGCACCCTCAATCGAAATACTTAATTATATCAACATTGTTAGTACGGCAAGATTGACTGAACTCTACAGTAAATTAGTGTTGAAGTTTCGTGGTATATAAACGATACAAACTGTTTACTACGCGTCAGTTCAAGTACATCCGTGCACTTGGAATGCATGAAGATGCCGAAAGGCGAAACCCGGGTCGTTAGCGACAAAACTCATGGAAAAGTACAAAATTCAAAAAATTCTAGTTGGACTGTTTGCTTCAAATTGATTCTCAGTATATAAGAGTGTATACAAGGAAGTTAACGTGGTCAAAAATTCTGTTATTATAATTTGAAATACAAACTATGTACAGAAGAGAACGAGCACAAAGATGCAATGATGTCCACGTCTATACATATACAATTATATATAATTCTAGCCGGTACCCAACAAGCGTTGCAATGCCACTCAAATAAAGAAAGTGTTTGTGGTTATTGAAGTTTTTTCAGATGCAAAATATTATAGATCACTAACATTGATCGGTATCGATTTCGTTTACCGTTTGACATTTGCTGTTTGTCTTTTGCCGATTGAATTCACGCGCCTCCTACTGAAAATTAATTGTACTATGCCTTTAACCTTTGCGCAATTGTAACAATAGGTTGTCAAAATAAACGGTATGCCAGCGCATAAAATATGAAAAAAACATTGATTTTTATATAAAAGACCTACTGTAAGGAGATTTCACTATGCATATAACCTTCGCGCAGGCAATAAGTTGACAAAGTTTTATCGCAATCGGATGGACGCTATAGCAACGCATAACATACGAACAAACAAAAATTGATTTTTATGTATTAGATTTGAATTAAAATTTTGATTAAATATTTTAAAAATAGTTTAAATTACAAGCATCTGTCAAAATTTATAAAGTATCTCTTTGATTTTGCATCGTGATTAAGCGAAATTTTATTTACAAGGTAGATACATCAAGGTAAAAATATGTATTTGGTGAATTGTTTCATATAATTAAGTATTTCGACTGAGGGTGCTTGATGAAATTTCAATATCAAATTTTATTTTTTTGAATTTTGTACTTTTCCATGAGTTTTGTCGCTAACGACCCGTGTTTCGCCTTTCGGCATCTTCGGGCATTCCAAGTGCACTCAGTTCAAGTACATCCGTGCACTTGGAATGCCCGAAGATGCCGAAAGGCGAAACCCGGGTCGTTAGCGACAAAACTCATGGAAAAGTACAAAATTCAAAAAATTCAAATTTAAATTGTTTCATGTTTTCGGTAAGCCTTCTTTCGGTTTTTTACTTAAGTAAAATAATCGGATTATGAATTTAGTACAGGTATAGTTAATGACAAATAGTTAATATGAAAGAGGTTTTTTTTAACTCTACTGGGAAAATGTAAAAAAATAAATAATTTATACAATTCCATAAACATTACCTTACCCATTGCTAATGCTGTTTTAGATAAGTACTGACGTGGCCGGTCGACATTAAACTTTCAAACATTATCAGTTGAAAATGTCCGCATGATCCACTTAAATGACAGACATGGGTGACTATAGCGTTCAGTGGTTAATCAAGCTAGTGGCGATTTCCAGTGAAACTTATAGTTACACCGATATCCAGTGACACTTATAGTTACCGATGAATCAGATAGATTATTATAACGAATTACATACTATAGAACAAATTGCGCGTAATAATGGCTATGAGAAAAAGGTGATAACAAACTTATTATATAAAAAACGTTTAAAACTAGCTAGAAAACTTATTTAGCCTAACTTAATACAAGAAAACCGCTTCTTTAAATCAATTAACTACTTAGGGAGTATTAGTGAAAAAATTCACCACGAGATTAAAAATTCAGTAAATGTAGCATTTAAAGTTAATAATAACTTAGGTACACATCTTAAAAATAGTAAAGACAGGATTAATAAACTTGATAGAAGCGGTATATATAAGATGACTTGCGTTACATGTGATTTAGTATATGTCGGACAGACTGGTAGAAATATCCATTCGCGCAAACGAACATGTTAGATCCTTTAACAATGGAAAAACTGATTCACAATATGCAAATCACCTTATAGAATTAGCACATAATCCGAATTCGGTCCCGATTCGTTTACATTCCTGCAATAAGGGCCTAAAACTGAATGCATTGGAACAGCTTGAAATTAATAGGTATAATCAGTCCAATGAAATTCTTAACGATCAGATCACAATTAATAGCTCACCTCTGTTAAAACCATTAACAAACAATAAACTTAAAACAATTTAAAATAGATGCACTTAGAAATTGCATTGATTTTAAGTGGTTTCACACGATCCAATAACCCAAAAATACCCAAATTATTGTTTCCCACCATTACTTTAGACCAATAAATCAAACTTATTTAAATTCTTTCATGTGACGTAGGTATGGTTTCAACAGAAAGAGATTATGTAGGAGGCACCCTGTCTAGCAAAGGGTATATAAGCTATCTCTAATACACGTTTTAAACATAGTTCTGACGAAGGCGTAAGCCGAAATAGCTATCAACAAATATATAAAATAATTATGTAGAATTAAAATACATTGTTATTTTTCTTTCCGTCTTATAGTTACAGATCTAATTTGCAGAGGGTTAGGGTAATTAGGAAGGGGTTTTGTCAACACACCTAAGTTTTGTTTTGTGGACTCGCGCGGAAATGACTCCCTTCATTGGCGTACGTTTGCTTTCATAGTATCATTCCAAAAACATTAATTTCAATAAGTCTGTTACTATTTTACCAAAGCTCTTCACAAATAAAATGTATATTGATAAAATCCAGGGTTGTGGAGTCGTTAAAAAAACACGACTCCAACTCTGACTTTTCCTACCTTTCCTATTTATAGTTATTCCATTATGTATCAACCAACCAATCCAGCCAATTGCCAAATACATATTACATATATATATTTGGGTGAACAAGTTGGTTGTCCCACTACCCATCCGTTATGTGTGTGCAGCCGTTTTTCACAGCCGCCTTCCATAACGCTATACGATCAAGAAAAGAAACGAATTTACTCCTCACTTACTTGGCCCGAGACAGAGCTGCACGGGACTGATCTTTTAACTATGCACTAAGGTGCTTAAAGAGAAGAAAAATAGAAAGAGAATAAAAAAGAAAATGTGACTTGCTCAGCCACTTTGTTAGAGTGATATTAAGTATGTTATGTATCTGTATACTGAGAATCCGTGGAGTTTAATCTACTTCGCGTTGAATCTGAAGAGGAATCAAGATTATCCCGTTCCCCATATGATGTTGCTAATTTATCGAATGCCTCAAAATTGGCCTTGGTTGAGATCAAGTCAGCGTGGCATATTGGGCCCGTATGAGGACGGACAAAACTCCGCGACGACTCCGACTCGGGCCAAAAAACTTCGACTCCATGACTCCCACCCCAACTTCACAGCCTTGATAAAATCAGCGATGAAAAACAGAAATCGTTTGGTGTGCCAAAAAATACTACCGGTATTTGGTGGGACGCACCCATAAAACACAAACAAACAACTTTGTCGAAATATCATATTACTTGATAAATATTGTGACACAATGAATATTACAACTTTACTTAACGACTTGTCAATTTTTTTATCGCTAAATAAAAATACGCGAAACCGTGGTCGAGTGTTCAACATTGCTGGCTTTGGTTGCATTGTTTACTGACTCGAATACCAATACGGACAGTTTTATTAATTGATTTTTTTATCGATAGATGGATTTGTATTTAAAGGCATGGATGTTTGTGATCTTCGTAATTTCTTTCTTCCCATCCGATCTTTAAGTCAGCGTATGCCTGTATCCTGTAGTCCTGTCTTAGGCCGTTTTTTACTGTCTTAGAAAGCCAGAGAATGAGCAACTAAGTAACAAGCAGGTCTTGTTGAGATTATATCTATATAAATCAATTATGAGTCTATATTATGATTCAAATTGAGAACAGACATGGCTAATTTAATGTAAAAAGCTTTAAAACGTAAGTATGAGCGAGGCGCGTTTAAGATGAGATTACGTTATCTTATCGCGTATGAGCAGTAAAGTTAGAATCCTGGAGTGAGTTTTCGGTCAATAATATTATTTAATTGGTATTAAACTGGTCGATAAAAAGTTTTTTTCTGCAAAAAGTGTAATAAACAATGATCTAAAAATATCAAATGTTTACACATTGTATCACTGATATTAAGATAAAGTGGCAGTAGGGGTCCTATATCTAACCCAACGGGAAGGAAAAGTTAATGTAAATTTGCCAAATCCGAGTATACTGATTTATTTTCTTTTATTTTATGAAGAAAAAAATGATTTTTTTTAAATATAAACTTACCAACTCTAAAAGTCTTGATTTTGGTTACGTGTTGGACATACATTTGAATTAAATTATCAATCCTTTTTTTTTATTTTCGCTTTTTTATTGTCTTCATATTAACATATAGACATCAAATACATGTGATTAAACTACCTTCTGTTGATCCGATATGATGATTATGTCTCTTATCAACATTTTTATTATGTGATTTACACTAGCACATCGTGCTTCCTCAAAATCTTTGTCGATACAGCGGCTTCAAGGTCAGTCTTGTGGTCTTGCCATATATTTTTTATAATACTGTATAATAAAATCGGTCCTAAATTGCTAAAACGTGCGAAAGACAATCCCGCCCATGGCAACACAAGTCTATTGGCATATGGTAATATAATATTATTTACTCATTTTTATGATCATTTAGTTTTGTTTCTTCTCTATCGTATTCAGCGTGTTGTAATTTCTTTTGTTTTTAAACCTATGCAGAGTTGAAGGACGCCTTATTCAAATACCAGTTCTACACTTGACAATCAAAGGAAGAACGTTTTTGAATAAATAAGATTTTCTTGGAGCGATTTGATTTTGAATCATAAATTATTAGTTTGTGGATTGTACGGCTCTGCAAATAAATAATTATATAGTTCAGGTGTGCACTTTAAAACAGTCTTCGTATAAAAAATATTTTTCCAATCCATATTCTCTTGGGTAAAAGATTAACGAGAATTATGTCGACAAGTTAAGTTATATCGAAACAGCATAATTAAATTTGTAACATTAAAAAGAGTGGTTGTCAGCTTAAGCAAGATTTAATTACCGACAAATTAGTGATTATTCCCTATAGTGCGAGAGGCTCTGGTTATTTTATATGTATAAGTTACCTAACAGGTCACTTTTATTTTTCAATTTTACCACTATTGTATTCTGCATATTAATTGGCATACACACAATACATCAGAATGAAATAATTGAGTGACTTAATTGGCATCAATCAATTGTCGCATTGTGCAACTGTTGTCATTGAACTTATCTGTTTATGACCGTCAGGGGACCACCGGTTCGACCCGTCGGCTGCTATGTATCATATACATATGTATGTACAGTGGTGCCATGAATGTGCATATGAATGCATTGGTGGCAAATCCGTATATGTATATCTGTGTTGGTATTGGATTCTACTTCGACTGTCAAACGTTATGGACAACATCAAAAACATACTTCGCTCCATCTCTTTCGCACAACCGACAAATCTCATATGTAAGACATAGATGGCGCTCTACAACTGGGGCTGGATCGGATTAATGGCATTTCATTTAATTTCAATGGGAAAAATTGCTTTGAGATACGAGCAAGGTTACGGAATGAATTAAACTCGTATCTCGAGGTACAATTGTACTTAGTTACAACGCTTGCGATAGCGAGAACTTTCAAAGCAATTTCCGAGATCTACTTGTGCGATACTGCAGCCAGTCATTGTTCATTTTATATTTAAAACAATTGACTATGTGATAATGTATTTTATAATGGTTTCTGCAGATAATAGCGAATGAGAGTTATCTCGATATCAAAGCTATTTGTCGAAACGTTAGAAAATAGGAGATCAAACCAGTGTGGATTTAAAGGACACATTTTATCATCAGTACGTCTCCTGGCCATTTTAATGTCCGGTCGTCAATATGAATTTATTATTCTATATTTATTACTGTGATTTCAGTGCAATTTAAAAAAAACTTAGTCTATTTAACGGAATGATGATTAATGTTATTTTATTGAATTAAGGATTTCGACTGAGGGTGCTTGATGGAATTTCAATATCAAATTTGAATTGTTTGAGTTTTGTCGCTAACAACCTGGGTTTCACCTTTCGGCATCTTCAGACATTTCATTATCTGTTATTATCTGGTCATTAGTATTTTCAAAAATCCCTATAATTATAACAAACCCATTTAATTCATTGAAACTTGTCTACATTCAATTTTCGCTAATTTACATTTAATAGCCATTTAACTTAGTGATCTACTTCTATTTTTGTATATAAACGATACAAACTGTTTAATACGCGTCAGTTCAAGAACATCCGTGCACTTGAAATGCCTGAAGATGCCGAAAGGCGAAACTCGGGTCGTTAGCGACAAAACTCATGAAATAGTACAAACTTCTAACAATTCAAATTTGTTATTTTATTTGTTTGAAAATTTATCGCATTGCATTGACAGATGTGGGACGTGAGATATCTGAAAGAATTCAACACCATAAGTAATAACATTTTCATGTTAATCTTATTCCGAGATATACAACTATTTTCTTTGAGCGTAACATTATATATGGAAAGTCAATTATTGGGAAATCCATTGGGTATTACAGATGAAGTAAAAAAAAACTGGTTGACCCGCACGCCTGTTTACAAACAAAGCCTCTCTGCATACTTTGCGAGTTTGCGATGTTGTGTTTTTAAAGAATGTATTAATGAAATAGCAATTTCTCTACAATACATTGTACACTTTGCTTAATAAAACCTGTTATTAGGCCTTTAACATATACCGTATTAACTCGAATATTAAACGATGTTCTCACCAAAGATTTTTTGTATTTGCGTTATATTCGGGTTCAAAAGGACATCATAAAACATCGCATATATATATAATATCTCGTGGTATATTTATAAAAATACATCTGACGCGTTTGGGTAAAGTGTCGGCCTACAGCTTCCTTTTTGGCATTGAGATAAACACTTTCAAAGATTATTGAAATATTTTATAAAAAAAAACTAGATGTATGTATAACGAATATTTTTCTTCTTGATCATGCTCAAATTAAATAGATCATGACCAGGGCAGGTTTTCTTTAGCAAGCGATCAACAAACAATGCTTTATCTTTGACTAAAAGCGGAAAAATTATCAGCAGATTAAATTACATACTGCGAATTGAGTTTGGTGCTTAAAATAAGAATGCTAAAGAAGGAGGCACACATGTGTACGAATTTTAATTATCTAGCAAAAAGTAAAACAAAAATACGGCACAGTAAATGTTATATACTCAAAAAAGTTTTTGTAGGAATGAGTTATTCGTTGAATGAAATTACTTTTGATAATTTAATATAATGCATACAATATCTTTCCATCGAAAAATAATTGAACAAAAAATACATTTACCTTTCTTTCATTGAGCATCGTTTTCACCTAATCTACTCAAAAATTTTAGACGTCTAAATCGTCCATGATTGCGAAGACATTATGTAAGGAAATTGGAAATTAGTTTAAAAAATATTTTCAAATTACAATTACCCTCTTAACCTTCGAAAGACTGTCCTTGAAAAATAACTCGTAGGCCGAAGGGGGGTCTAAAAAAGACCCCAGTGGTATGGCCTTATTGGCAATAGACTGCAACAAAAAAATGATTGATTATTCCTTGACGTATCTTTATACATCGTTTTATAAAAAAATATATATGAAAATCGATAATTTTCCTACAATCAATCATATTTTAATTCGCGAATGAATGAGACAACCCTATCGTGTTCTTGTTTATTCTAGACTGGCAATGAGACGAATGAATGCGACTTCTTATTTACACCTTTTAATGTAAAAATCATCCATTTGATTTGGAATGTTCGTTGAAAGAAACGCGTTTGAGAAAAGATAACGTTATCCAGGCAAAAGTTAAACGACTTACTGATCGAAAATATGTTTTTATAATTAGTCACCAACTGCTGTTGTCTTCAATAATAACCCATCAGGTATAAAAACTTTAATCCATAAACGTCCACGGCGAATGGTTGTTGCCGCATTTGATTGAATTCATTCCACTGGTATGGCGATAATATTTATATATTGGAATTCCTCAGTTAATATATTTATATATGTATACATATAATGTATATTAATTATAGACGCTGACAAGTTATTTGATTATATATTCCAACGGCCAACCCAGCTATTTAATTATTCCAATACATACGATAAAAAGATCTATGTGAATTAAACGCCATAAAAACTTTGTTTATATAGAAATTATATTAGCTGCTAGAATAATTTAGAGCATATATGCATAAATGTATATTAAATAACGGATTTAATTAAAAGTAAAGTAGTATTTGTTTATAATGAGCATAGAGACGATACCCAGAAATTACTCACTATATCAGTTTGAAAAAATGATGTGCACCATATGGACACTGCATAATATATGTTTGGGTGAACAAGTTGGTTCTCCCACCACCCTTCCGTTATGTGTATGCAGCCGTTTTTCACAGCCACCTTCCATAACGCTATACGATCAAGAAAAGAAGCGAATTTACTCCTCACTTACTTGGCCCGAGACAGAGCTTCACGGGACTGATCTTTTAACTATACACTAAGGTGTTTAAAGAGTAGAAAAATAGAAAGGAAATAAAAAAGAAAATGTGACTTGCTCAGCCAATTTGTTAGAGTGATATTAAGTATCCTATGTATCTGTATACTGAGAATTCGTGGAGTTTAATCTACTAAGCGTTGAATCTGAAGAGGAATCAAGATTATCCCGTTCCCCATATGATGTTGCAAATTTATCGAATGCCTCAAAATTGGCCTTGGTTGCGATCAAGTCAGCGTGGCATATTGGGCCCGTATGAGGACGGACCGCAGCAAACAGTTCAGCTCGTTCGGCATTCATCTCGGGGCAGTCCCACAGTACGTGATTAGCGTCCTGGTAGTCGTGTCCACAAGTGCAATCCGGCCTTTCGACCAACTACACTGCATAATGTCGTATCTCAGTAGAAGATATCCTACGAGAATTCTTTGTGATTATCAGAGCCTCTTTTTTTAAGACATAAGCGGTTAGGCTGTGGCCACAGTGACGGGCGTAAATTTTGGCGTGGCGTAGCGTCACTTACTTCATTATCAAAAGTTGCCGCAATGGCTTCAACGGTGGCGCCGTCTGAGAAGTCGAAACGCAGCGTCATAGCGTAAACATTTAGTACGCAGAAGCAAACGCTGTTAAAATTCGAACTGATTTGACTTCGGCATTTGCCATCGCTATGTCGCTGTTTGTTTGTATTGAATGAAATGAAGACACAGAAATCATAAATCGATTGACAAATAAATTAATATTACTGTCCGTATAAGGATTCGAGTCCACGCACATCGTGGACGAAAAGAACTCTGATGATCTCTGAAGTATTTAGTTCCAAGAGAAGAATGTGATTTTGATTAAAGCTTTTAAATGCCACGCCATCATCTGTACTATTACACGTATGTATATGTCAAATTTAATCAATGATATATTCGCTAGATTTTTTCTACTCTTTAAAAACAACAACAAATTGAAAATAAAAACTTTTCGTAACCTTCAAATACAATGTCAAAAGGACAAGCTTTTTTGATAAATTCAATACGGCGATCATAAATTTGCAATTCACAAATTTACATTAGTAAACAGAATTATTTAACCAATCGAAGTTGTCGATTTTTAATCGCACATGCCTTATGCAGATAAGGAGTCAAAAAGGAACATGTGTATTTATGATTTTGTACAGGAAAGTGTGGATAACTGACGGGTTTACCGGAGCATACTGATAAAGCGATTTTGTTGCAACTGATATCTTATCACTGAATGAAAATATAAGTTGAATTATAGAAATATATTCAGTTAGTTCTATCTTAAAATAATTCAAGCTGATACACTTCTTTAAATGTCCAAATGATATTGAGAACGGACGTCACACTGTATACAAATATTTTCAAAACAAATAGAACATTTTTTGGTAAATTATGGATATATGGTCACGGGACAGAATCCCAATCCTCTCGAGCTAAGCTCAAAAAATTTATAAATACTGGGTTATAATTTTATGTTTTGACTTTACTCTTTGAGTTCTTGTGGATTATTATAAAATGTAGAATCAAAATGATTAAATCTGAAGTATATTACTGATTATTGTATTTTAAACAAATAATAAACTTATGTGACTGTCTCTATCTGTATAATATTATTATTTGTGTTGTTTGTGGTTGCATTTTGGCTCCTGTAAATTGAAACAACTAGATTTCATACTTATTGCGAAGTATTCTTAAGGATCTTCTATTATAATAAATTTAAAAATTTAAGACTAAACATTTCAATAACAATCGTAAGCCTTACATTTATTTCTTTTAATTTGCTTATTTTTCATAAATCTTTACAATCCAAAATTTACCCACTTTTTAAATAGTTTTATTTATTCGTATTCAGGTGTTCTACATAAAAAGATCGACGATGTGTGCGAAATAGAAAAATCACGGCATTTTTTATTATTTCGTCGCATTCATTATATAATAATTAAGAGGAAATGCAATCTACTGCAAGAGAATCGAGATGACATTGATTGGACTGTTGCAAATGCGGAATTTTTAAAAATAATAATTAGATACATTTATGATATATCACGAAGTTAACAGTTGAATGAAGCAAGTAAGATATCAACTATAATGCAATGAACAGTTTATGTTACAATACAGGAAATAAAATCTTACAAATAAAATGAAATGAATAATTTATACGCCATTTTAGAATCTATAATATCATATTATAAATACGGTTTTTAATGAACATATTTGAATACTCTGTAACAATATAAGTGGGACATTGGTATTTAAAAATGTCACCAAGTCTTAAAAAATGCTAAATCAATCAATTATGGAGAGTGAAGATTTCTTGAAATCCTTGAAACTGTCGTAAATGGTGTGGACAGTTCACCGCACCATAGCAAATTTTGGTGTTGACATTGAATATTATTGGAAAAATGTTTAAGCTCATTTTTATTTTTATGCGTTAAATAATCAGCACACAAGCAGAACAGAACAACAATAAACAGAATTATATAACAATACATTTGATGTTCGATTATTGATAGAGTTATCATTGAAATAACATGCTACTGTAATGTTTCACACTGTTTACTATTGCAATCATTGAAGCTATATTAGTTTCAATACACGTTGACCCAAGAATAAATCAAAAAATATTAATATAAACAAAAGAATATGCTAGCGAATTACATTTTTTTTTGACTACTTATTATTTGGTCAGTTTCTAATTCGATAAATGGTCAGTTATAAATTCTTAAAACGGTCAGTAATACATACTTAAAACGGTCAGTTAAAAATAATAAATGGTCAGTTAAAATAATAAATGGTCAGTTAAAATAAAAAGAACATGTCATAAATTTGCCTATTACGACCATATTTGGTAAAAACTTATCATTTTTTTTAAATAACTAACCATTAAAATATATTACTGACCGTTTTATTTAATAACTGACCACATTCACACTGATACAATGACAACTGACCGTTTATAATATTAACTGACCATTCTGATTTTTAACTGACCATTTATTTATTTAACTGATCAAAACTTGAATTAGTTACTGACCCATTAAATACATGCCTTTTTTTTAAGCCAATAATAACATAATTTTTTTATTTAGTAACGTTGTTGCTTCCCTATCAATCGCCTTAAATTTAAAAATGAACGCGTAGTGGGTTTGAAACTGTCACCATCGTTTGAAAAATGGTTTTGCTTAAATGATAAGCAGTTATTATTTTGCTATCAATTAAAAGAGTTCACTCTGAAAACTGTGCAGTCATATTGAAGAAAAGTGTAGCATATTATTACTTATATCTTGTACAAACTAATCTGTTCTTTAGAAATGATACACTATCAGTAATATACTATACACTCCAAATTGATAGTGACAGTAATAAAAAGGGATATTTTTCTAATAACCTAAATTTTATTTCCCTACAACGTATTAAAAAGTTTCTGATGAATTGTTTTATAATAATAATATGCGCACTTGAAATCAATAACTGGATACCATTTAATTAAGGATTTCTACTAAGGGTGCTTGATAGAATTTCAATATCAAATTTGAATGGCTTGAATTTTGTGTTTTTCCATGAATTTTGTCACTAACGACCCGGGTTTCGCGTTTCGGCATCTTCAGGCATTTCAAGTGCACGGATGTACTTGAACTGACGCGTAGTAAACAGTTAGTATCTTTTATATACAAAAATAGATGTAGATCACTAAGTTAAATTGCTATTAAAATGTAAATTAGCGAAAATTGAATGTAAACAAGTTTCAATAAATTAAGTGGGTTTGTTATAATTATAGGGAAGATGAATACCAGTTGTATTATACTGAATTTGTTTGTAGCATTTTTTTTTATACGATGCATACTATCAAAACATTTTATATTCAGTAATGGTAGCGTTGGAAAAAACACATGATGCGCGAAATTACAATTCATTATTAATGGATTGATCTTGAGTGGGATACAAAGCTTCGCGTGGATGTATTGCGTTAGCAGGTATTTCCCCACGACGCGACCGTAAGCCGCCGCGACGCCCTGCGACGCCTCCGCAGGTGGTGGGGGGACGGCTCACTCGACACTGCCGTCCACTTGAAGCGGTCAATCGGTTCAGTGTTCATTTCGAGTCACCCGTTAACCCTATGCGCGTGCCGCTTATGCTCTCTTCGGTTCGGGGTAACGTTTCAACTCTCGCCAGATTCCCGCGTTCGAAATTCGAAAATTCGAAATGGCTGTCGGAGTGAACAATTTGTTTGTGACTGTTTTTATTACTTCATTTTTTACGTTCGTCGTTTGTGATCCTGATATTACGTTGAACAAGTGTTGTGGGGAAGGTGAGCGGTTTAATGCATACTATCAATGCGTTAAAATCGTCGAATACGACTCATTGAATGATACAGATAGATCGCCTATCGATAGTAAATATTCTGTTTTTAATTTCAATTACAATTATGGTGTGAAACCGTGTGATGGTCGCAGATTTATGTTGGTGTTTCCTGAATACTTTGAGCTGCAGCCGAACGGAAGTCTCACATATTTAGACGACGATGGTAAATTTAAAGCGACGTATTCCAAAGCAACGTATTGTCTTGAAAAACAATCGGATGATTCTGTAATTGAACACATTGCTTACCTGTGCCCGTGCACTGAGCACACTTGTACATTCAAATGCTGTCTGCCTAGTAATCAACTATATCCAATAAGAGGAAAGAGAGGAAAAGTAAAGTACGCTGAGTGTGGTCGATCTTCGGATATAAAGGCTTGGCATCACGGTGTCCTCAATGGTAGCGCCATCACCAAATACCACGAAGTATTTCACGACATCCCAACGTGCACGCGGAAGATTTACTTGGAAGGAGACTTTGATCTGCAAGAAGACGGTTCATTGCTGTCTCTATCGGATGGAGTCATCCAGCCCGGCGACTACTGCGGAGATTATACTAAGGAGTCTAACGACTCCAGGAGTATTGTGATAATTGCGTGCGATGCCCCGCCGACCATATCGGCGACGCGCATCATGATATACGGATTTGTGAGTTTGATCAGCATATGTTTTTTGGGAGTGACGGTTTTTTTGTATTGCTGGCTTCCTGAGCTGAGTGGATTGTCTTCTAAGTCACTATGCGCTCATGCAGGATGCCTCATCGTCGCGCACATTTGCGCGTTCTTCAACCAGCTGATCATAAAGCACGTCACTGCCTGCGGAATACTTGGTATGCCATCTTTTTATATCATCTATTCAACATCTTGAATAATTATTATAAATCTACATTTTTTTTTTATTTCATTATCTCGTTACCTTACTTTGAAAAGGTTCTAATTGACATTTTTGTCTAAAATGACCTTTTGGTCGGATAAGCTTGTATCTACCGCATTCTATCATATATATCAGGGGTGGCTAAAGCGTCGATCGCGTGGCTATTCCAAGTCACCCGCCTGTCTGGTGAACTGATGTACACACCTCTGAATCCTCTTTTATTTGAATGATCACAAATTCAGTTAATTTTGTGAGTCAATCGCCGCCAAAAATTTCAAAAAAAGCCGGCCGTGGTGGTCAAAGTTTGGCCACCCCTAATATATATGAATATCAGAATTACCTATGGCTGAATAATGGAGTTAGCTGATCTAGCTCCACAGTTGCACTGCATTTGCACACTTTATTTACTAAATTTATTTGACAAAGTTATAAGATTGTCCTCATTATTTCCATCATTAAATCTTTAAGCTCATTATTTCTCAGCAAGATTTGTGAAAAAAATTACTTAAAATAAGTAATTTGAAATACTATGTTACAAGTGAATTTTAATCAATCGAAACTACAAACGCTCATATCACAAACCAGTGACAAGAGCGGTTAGAACATTTTCAAAGTAGAGTGTCGATCTGTTTGATGGCTACATTCCAACGCCGATTATAATATAATATGCATATTTAAATAGCTATTTTTATGTTGTCCAACATTATTATTTAATGTAATATGTCATGCATTCGCCAACATGTTCTGGACAAAAAAAAAACAAATATTACAAAAAAAATATATCCATTTGGTTACGCTGTTATTATTCTTATTATGGAAACAAACTTAAATTAAAAAAGGTCACGGCTGAGCTAAAACAGTGACAACCACTTTTAGCTACCGAAATGTCAATAAAATAAATTTTGCAGTGTACACATATTATCAATGCAAAGTTTTTATATTTTAAATTGAAGATTGACTGAAATTCAATGGTTAAATTAGAAGGTTCTTTATTCAACGACATATACGGCAAAAGTTATGATTACCTTTATAAATATTTATTGTTTAGTTTGATGATACTTTCATGAATCGTAACCAGGACACCAAGAGAAGTGTGAGACGCAGGTGGAGACTCCAATTCGAGTATCGAGTACTCGATACTCGATACTCGAAAATACTCGTAAATTTCTCAAGTACTTGATAATCGAGTATTCCAAAAATACTCGAGTATTACTCGTAATTGTTAAATGAAGATTTATTTCCCAATTTTTTTTACTAATTTTAAAATATATATATAATGTTTAACCGTTGCGTCTAACTGCGTCTTTTAACTCGGGTAATAATTTTTTAAATGGTTTTGCCGTAGACTGCTTAGTTAGAATTAAAAAGACAAAACTTCGAATCCATTTAAAATGAAATCTTAATGATTTTTGAAATATATGTTTTATATTGATTGAGTAGGCATTTGCTTGGTAGAACTCCATTATAATACGGAAAGAAAAATAACAATGTATTTTAATTCTACATAAATTATTTTATATATTTGTTGATAGCTATTTCGGCTTACGCCTTCGTCAGAACTATGTTTAAAACGTGTATTAGAGATAGCTTATATACCCTTTGCTAGACAGGGTGCCTCCTACATAATCTCTTTCAGTTGAAACCATACCGACGTCACATGAAAGAATTTAAATAAGTTTGATTTATTGGTCTAAAGTAATGGTGGGAAACAATAATTTGGATATTTTGGGGTATTGGACCGTGTGAAACCACTTAGGCGTAAGCCGAAATAGCTATCAACAAATATATAAAATAATTTATGTAGAATTAAAATACATTGTTATTTTTCTTTCCGTATTATATGTTTTATAATTTGAAATAAATGAATTAATGTAATTGAATAAGCCTTTTTATTTATTAATCATATATTTATATATACACAACTTTGAATAAATAATACATATTTTTGTAGATCTGAAACTACTCGAGTATTTTGAAAATTTACTACTCGATACTCGAGTACTTGAGATGTCGAGTAATTGGTATATCTAAACGAAGGGCACGCAATTTTTGAGCCTCCCCACGTTTTATATTGCTGAACTACAAAGAAGATAATATCACAATTTATTAAAATATTTTTACATATGAAAAGCATAACGTGCCTTAGCTCAGGCGAATTCCCTTATTTGTTCCTAGAAAGACTAGGTGACGTGCAATCTGTAAATTTATCTTAAGTGTTGCCACTTTATTAAGTCGCTCTAAGCTTATATTGCCGGTTGTTGATCATAAATAGTTTTCAGTACACTAAATAACCAGTCACCTGCTATATTTACGAATAGCAGGCAGTTAATAAATATTATAATTCGTTTTATCATATACAATAGAATGTCGCAAATGCGAGCCTATATTTTAAAATGAGACATGTAAGCTGCATATTCTGCCACCTTCGCTGTATGGGCATGATGCTATTGATAACGATGCTGTTTAATATTGAAGAATGGCACAATAGACGATTATTGTCGTCGTATTTGCAAATGAGTTTTAGTGAAATGTGACATTTTATTACGGACAAAATCAATTTGTAGCCGATTAAAATTTAGCACCAATAGTAAAAGAGACAATGAAATCTTTACTCGCCTATAAATTGAGAGATTAACTTTGTTTATGATATACGTTGCCTTGCTTAGCGGAGTTATCGTATATTTCGTTCAGGCAAGTCCAAAATATACGCTAAACAAGTTTTTGATAGCGTGATCGGTTCGCTAAAATATTTTTACGTCCCATTTTTAATGTTTACGATCGCGTAAAAGACAAAATGTAATATGTATACAGGTGGTCGTAGCAAATAATCACCTTAAAAGCTGAATATTTGTTTTTAATTGTATTTACATGCGACTGAAATTTAAGACTAAAATCCCATTTTATAATGACATGGGAATAATATGTCCTATATGAAGAACGTATTGTATATATTACAGTGAAACTGTATTCTCAGTGAATATGTATCAAGTAATAGATTTGTATGACAACATTATACAACTGGTCACGATCATTGAAATTATTGGCACAAGTCGATGATTTGCGGGCCTAAAATTTTGGTTTGCTTCAATGACACAAAATCAGCAAGTAGTCTCTTTCATAAAAAGACAACCAAAGAAAAACACAGACAAACATTGGGCTGAAGATAGGACGGTCAAATTTAATTTCAATGACAGCTTGGAGAAGAATATATTTTCACTACAGTTACACTGTAACATATACAAATCGAATGTAAGAAAAAACCGAAATACTCGAAAGCATAGATCATGAAGGAATTTACGTTTGTAATTCGCAGATATAATTATAATAATAACACATTTTAAGTATGTACTTATTCCACATACAATTTATTGGATCAGGACCGGTTTCGTTAATGGCGTGCATTATCAACTGATAAGAAAAACAACGAAACAGTGATATTTATACAAGCTTTCTATCGGAGTCATAACCTTAGTGAAAATACACCTACATATTAAAATAATTTCTCTCACCAAATAATGACTATTTCATCACATAAGTATTTGTGAATATTGAAATGGTAATATAAGGTAGGTTCTCTCCTTATACAATTCTCAATTCTGTTCGGTATTTTTTTTTAGAATACTCTAGAAATTATTCTTGTGCGCTATTTTTTTATTGCTACTTTGATTGATTGATTATAAATAAAACAGGCTAGAAAATAAATAATGAAATTAAGCGTCGCGTGATAACTTACCTACTTGGCAAAATCCCATTTTTTCTGAAACTGAACCAATTGATTTTAGCAATAAAGTAGCATACAACTATTAAATCTAAAAATGAATATCTATTTAAGTTACATATTTTGGCGAGACTAATTTATCAGGCTCATATACGAAATGTCGGACAATAGAGTAAATGTTAAAAAAATACATTGTTTATTAATCAGGGCTGTGGAGTCGGAGTCGTCGCGGCGTTTTGGCTGGAGTCGTACGCGGAGTCGGATATTTTGAAAAGTTTGAACTTTTTATTTTTGCATTTAATATGTCAAATTTGGCTTTTGACCGCATTGATAGGGTTGATATTTAATTGAATACACATAAATAGGAAATTTAGGGGAAAAAGTGACGATTTTAGACCCTTTTCTTCGGAGTCCGGAGTCGTGTTTTTGGTCAATGTCGGAGTCGGAGTCGTGGTTTTGGTAAATGCTGGAGTCGGAGTCTTTTTTTTACCGACTCCACAGCCCTGTTATAAATACAATGTTCGCTAGGAGTGACATACAATTTATTTATCTGGAATAAGTACATACAATTATGTTTTATTAATCTAAATGAAATATTTTCCCACCAATAATAATTTACAGTTGACACATTAAAAGTGATCGTTATGTATGTGGTTTAAATGTTATTTTACGATCAATCATCTATTTTATGATTAACAATAATGCATTCATGAATTTACAAGTCTGATTTTTTTAAAACCAATATGAATTAATAAATTGCAATAAAGAAGAAGTGTTGAAGTAGGTGGCTATTAAGAAAAGATGTGGTTATTACATATTTTTGCCTGGTTTATTTTAACCGTAACAAATTTTGGTAAGAAAAACAATATTTTCATCTGGTAATAAAAATTAAATTACCTCTTAGATTAAATTGATGTGATACATGAAGCAAACTATACAATCCTCATTAGTTAATTAATTTTTAATTTGAAACTAGTCTCTAAAATCTAGATCGATATAGTCGTTAGCAAATAATGCACTTTTCAATATAATTATATCAGATGCAGATAACAAAGCGATAACAATTATTGCAAAATTTTGAAAACTAGACTTTTATCAAATTTTAAGAGAAATGATTTGAATAGAATTTTTATTTATTACTTCCGAAGAATAAAGGAACCTCGAAGTTGATAGTTTATTCAAAAAAAGAATCTAATGAGGATTATCTAATTATGAACCTAGAAATACTTTATTATTTGACTGTTCAGCTGTCAACCTAATAATTTTATGATGGCATATCTACACATATTGTTAGTAAACAAATATTTTGACAAAAAATAACACATTTTTAGTACTTTTTCCACATGAGATTTATTTCATCAGGACCAGTTGCGCTCATGGCGAGAATTATTAACTGATAAGTCGAGAATCAGTTAATAATGCTCGCCATGAGCGAAACCGGTCCTGATGAAATAAATCTCATGTGGAAAAACTACTAAAAATGTGTTATTATTTTTATTATAATGCCTTTCCACCAAGTATTGACAGTGAACACCTTAAAAGTGAAATATTTTGACTTTGATGGCCAAGGTTCATTTTCGCCGTTTGGATTTATTGTTTCACTGCACCCATCTCGCGATTGATGCGAAATGTATGTCAAAAAAATAAAAAATTTGATCAAGCAGATTTTTAATTCTGTTTCTGTTCTTTTATTTATTCTTTTTCGAGACCGCGTTATGTTATTGCGGCATCGTGTTTAACACAGTTGTTGTCGATGGTGATAATCTGACACACTGCCTGAGGCTACCCCCCTGCCCGTACATGATCAAGGGACATGACCTCAAACAGTTATTGATATGTTTTTATCTAATCACAGTCAAAATTGGAACCACTATTTATGAAAATTGATTACAGATCACTATCAGATGCACGCCATTAAACATACCCGAACCCATAAAGTTCATCATAGTTAATATTTTTTTCCGAGAAGAAAGCACAAAAATATTAAACTAGAATCATTTATTTAGGAGACAAAAAATCAAAGATAAGAAAATATGCCAGACAATATAGAACCCGCGTTTTACACAGTAAATAATTTAGGAAATTTTTTATTGAACAGTAAAGATTTTAGATTCATCACAGAGTGGTATCTATCGACTCTCATGTGGAGACTGTCCAGATTCTTATGTTGGACAGACAGGTAGCTTTAATATTAGAATTAAAGAACATATAAGATGTCTAAAGAGTAATAATTTTTCTGAGTTTGCCAATCATTTAATAGAAAAACGACCATAATTTTAATCAGACTAGTAATGAAATACTCACGATAAATAAAAAGGCTTAAAGATGAATAGTCTAGAATTTTTAGAAATAAATAAAACTCTTAATAAAAAAGATATATTATTAAATAATATTCTTAACAGGACAGGATGTGCCTTTATTAACATTATTCCCAATTAATAGAGTAATCACCCAACCTAACTGACAGCCCATTAGTTTATAGTTTTATAGTTTGTAATACACCGTAATATATTTATTTGTTTGCTTTGTTCTGATTCTATAACCCCCTTCCGTCCCTTATAAAGGAAAAATCCCAATCTGATTGATTGCACCTTATTAGTATCATTATGTTATTGCATTATTTTGATTATATCACCCCTTCCCTTTAGAAGGAAAAAAACCCGTAATCCATTTTGTAATGTCATAATTTAAAATGTTATAATTTACTTCATCCATAGGCAAACTTTACGATAGTAAGTCTGAAGATGCGTCTGAAAGAGGCGAAACACGCCGGGTTACCAGGGAATAATCAAAGTTATTTTAAATTTTATATTATATTATTATTATACCCTAAAGTCATCAAATGTGACATCCGCGTTGTAGTCATAACAACTTAAACTATGTTTATTTGATTAGAGAGAAAATATGCTTGACGATACATAGATATTTATAATATTATAGTTATATACAAGTATAATACAAACTGTTGTTGACGATTTTACTGTGTACATACAATGCATTTATTAGATTATCAAAAGAAGTCATTTAAGAGTCGTAAATGTTTCGAAATACAACTTCATTATGCACTTTGATTTTATTCAAATCATGTACTGTAATTTTTGAATACTCCATGAATATTAATTGACAGGTCATCGAGTTTCTTCATGTCAATGCTGGTTTTTCCATCTGTCTGTCATGAGGAAAGCTGCGAATAAAAAATACCGGTCTATCAATTACGTGAAGTAAATATATAATATGGAAACTCCGTTTGATCGCAATCATCAAATCGGTAATCTAATCTAAATGGGTCCTGAATTTGTGGTATTTGTTCGCAGCACGTGGAACCGGATATTATGGTCTCTTGAAAAAACCAAATATGTACACATAACATGATATGGCAGCGTAAAAATTACACGGACTATAAATTACATAGTAATATCAAAAACGCGGAATCATTTTCTTAGCCGAGAATTATTGTGAACATAGTGATCTACTTTCATTTTTGTATATAAACGATACAAACTGCGTGTCAGTTCAAGTACATCCGTACACTTGAAATGCATGAAGATGCCGAAATGCGAAACCCGGGTCGTTAGCGACAATACTCGTGGAATAGTACAAAATTCAAACAATTCAAATATGATATTGAAATTCCGTGATGCGCCCTCAGTCGAAATTTTTAATTATGTTGAAGATTATAACTGTCGATTCTTGGAGAAAAATCATTATTTATAAATATATAAAACGAAAATTGTTGAGAATACAAACAAATCGGTTGATAATGCTCAATGCGTGCGAGAACTGTTATGATTCTTTTTTTTAAGTATGTGGCATTAGTTACAAAGTAACCGCCGAAACCATCGAAAGTATTAAAATGTGTTTTATTGGAATTGATTTTACGATTCATAGAATTTTGATATGGAGCAAATGAATAAATGTTATATGGTGTTTTCATCCCTTAACTAATGCCAAAAACGGAATATAGGCTATTGTAGTGACAAGAAGATTAATATTATTCTTTCATCTGCACCATTGTATTCTCCTCCATTCTGAAAGAATCATTTGGAGCTTATATGTATGTTTACTGGAGCGAACCCGCATGTAAAGGTGATAACATATTGTTTAAATATTCATAAAATAAATATCTATTATCAAATAAAAACAATGAAACCATTACATGGTGGAAACTTCCGCAAATGTGCACTTACATTAATTTTATACGGTTTTAGTATGTACGTGATTGTTAAATATTATATATTCATTTTGATCCAAAAAAATCTTATACTCAAATAATCATTACCGCGAAGGTCGACTATTCAAGGATTTGTTGAAATCACAGCTGCGCAATCGCTTAAAAATACACCGATTTCGACTTACCTTTTTACCTCACACACGGCAACACTGACGAAGATCTTACGAACAAATGTTATCATCGTTATTTAATCAATCCCTGCGACGAATATGCGGTTTTAATGCATAACAGGACGTTGACCTGCATACTTTCAATTTTCGCCATTATTAAAGGATTATTTTAAAAGAGAAAAGACAGTCGGTGTCAGCCGATTTCTGACGACTCCCAAGACCCCACTTAAATAAAGATACCTTTTACGGATGCGCTAACGAGTTATTGGTAAATAAACTGTTCGCACAGGTCAAGGATGTTTCTGATGCTACCTTTGTGGCCCGTCAAACCTACAATGCTGTTGTACGATTAGTGTATTCTCAGTAGATTTTTTATATGAAGCGTGTAATCAATAATATTATTTATTTTGTGTTTATGGATACATCTTAATTTTCAGAAGACAGAACCATAAAGCAGAACCAAGTGAAATTATTGCTAAATTTATCACAATGAATTATTTGAATGCGTAAGAAAAAGCAATCTGTACCAGATTTTTAAAATATATTCATAATATTTATATGATTTAAAATTCTAAATAGCCGAGTGGTAAAACCTTTCATTTTATTCGGTTACGCAGTGATGGTTTCGTATAAATCAATGAAAGCTCAAATTTTCAAGAAATAATGTCTTTCGGATTTGAATCCAAAAGTATGTTTTTAGTTTTCACATCACTTGTCCAATCCTAAAATATGGAACACAACGAAAACGATAGTGATACTAAATGCTGGTAATAAGTATCTGCATAATGTTGTGGGCTTCAGCATCCCATCTTAAATACGGGAAGTAGCGAGAGCTTACCACAACTCATTTCCTAGTCCTACCCTTACTACCCCTATTATTTTTGTACTCTTAATAATATCATTGATTAACACATTCTATGCTGAGTCTGTAGGCAGGAGGTCAACGTGATAAGCTTCAGTTGTAGTGCTCACGGGCTTGTATCCCAAATACGGACAGTTTCATAGAATGATCTTTCAATCGGATATGGATTTATGTTCGAAAGCGTGGATGTTTATGATGTCTTGAATTCCTTTCTTACCGTTTATTTTCTCATCACTGTGAAAAAGAGAGGTTGAGCAACTGAGTAGCTAGAAACTCCTGTTGAGATAAACTCCGTAAGAAATCCATATTATCCACATTGGTAGCCGACTTATATTATTGTGTCTTTATTATATTCTTCTGTTGGTACTCATTGTTTGTTTTGAACACTGTTTGGCAACACTGTACCTATTGTATCGAATGTTTTTTTGTTATTAACAGCGGACTCTTGAAAACAAAAAAAATGATTCAAAGATAATTACACCAAGAACTCGCTTGTGTTGTGAATGATTTCTATTAAAAAAATGGTTTTTCCCATGTGAGGCTATTTGATTATGTAGATTCGTCAGATTCGCAGATCCATCCTTAGTTTGCTAAGCACTGGTAAACATGTTTATTAAGCGAACCACATGATTTTTTTAAATAATTCAACACCAATCAGTCGGCAATGTTTACAAATACATATCTGTCTACTTTGCCGGCGGTCTAAAGAAAGATTTTTAAAATGTTTTGAATCTATTATCGTCTCATCGTAGTTTTTTTTTTTGTTTGTCATTTGACTAAATGTTTTAGCTGATTAATTATATTTAACAGGATGTTGAACATATCGTTGAAATTGAAAAATCGTGAAAATTCATTACGCCCCACGGTAACAGCGATTCAATCACTGCACTCGTATATTTGGAATTGAAGTGTCATATGAGAAATTTTCAATTTCCGGCAAGTTCGTGTTCTCCAAATTAATTGCTTAAATAATTTTTGTCAACTTTCAACAGGTTAAGGGTATTTCACGAGTTTGTATAATATATATTAACACACCCTTTTAGTATATGTTGAAAAATAACAATGATTAAAATAAAGAATACGTTTTAGTAGATCATATTGATTGATTTTTCTTGATACCATGATTCTCTGTCACCCGCCAATGGCGATGTTCTCTCCCATGATATGCCAAGATCTCTCAGTTCTGCCGAGTACATCTAATGGACGTACCCGATTGTCATCCAGGATACAGCTACTCCATCGGTCAAAAGAAAAGGCAAGCAGGGTTCCAAATGTAGTATTGAATATTCGATATTCGAGAATACTCGTGAATTCTTCAAGTACTCGATACTCGAGTATTTTGAAAAATACTCGAGTTATACCGTCATTGAAAAATAAAGATTAATTTAAAATTTATTTTAACTTATTTAAAATATAATATATACATATATTTATATATAATGTTTAACCGTTGCGCTTAACTGAGTCTTACGCGTGGATTTTACTATTAATAATATATTTTTTAAAATGGTTTTGCCGTTGACTATGCTATGCTATAAAACCGATATCCACAACAACAGAGAGAGTTTTCCTTCTGCGGGAATTATAAAAACATAAATTTAAACCACTTGAAATTTTAAGACGTTTAAATTCTCTATTATTTTTGAAATAAATGTATTATAAATTGAAATAAATGTATCAATGAAATTCAATAAGCTTATTTATTTATTTGTCATCTATTTACATACAACAAATTTGAATTGATATGTATTTTGGTATATTTGAAACAACTCGAGTATTTAAAAAATTACTACTAGATACTCGAGTAGTTGAGATGTCGAGTAATTGGAGTTTCTAGTTGAGCTCTCTGGAAGCATCTGCAGTACGAGACCCAGCCAGTTCCGACGTCTCTCCGTGACCATTAAATCTATTATGTTCGAAACTCAGGTACATACATATATAGTTTTTACAAGTATTCATGAGGATTTATGTTTATATATCGTACAGCAGCACTAGTATCTCATGCATTGGATAAATGGAATTTGAATTAAGCCGTGTAAGCTGCGTGTCACAGAAAATTAGCATTCAATTGAATGTTGAAGATAATTCAGCCTAGCGGATGACTTCATAGTCGGATTTCAAAATTGTGTCCAAAAGTATTTTAAGCTTGATGAATTCATCGCTAATGGCATTAAATTGTAGTGCTAAGAGACCCATATAACTTTATCTGTTTACTTATCAAATTATCACATGAAAGTACTTGTTATATGAGACACCGGCGAGACTGTACAGTAAACAATGTAGTCGTTAAATGCGCTCTAAAAGGCGGAAAATTTACCAACTTGCAAAGTTATATTTACCAACATAATTATAATATTTGGGCGAGTCATCTCGTTTATCAAACCTGTATTTTGGCATCAGTTGTCAACTACCAATGAAACCGGTTACAGTCACCGTGTCGTTAAAATGAGAAAAAAAAAATATATTATGCTGAGATATATTCTACTAAAGAATGTGTGTGTTAAGGAATGAATATATAATGTTATTTTGAATCGTAAACATTATATTGCAACACAAAAAGGAAACAGTCGAGTTTTCAAGCCTAAAAAAATCCTTACAATTTCCGTTCACAATGTCCCTCAAGAACCTAAATCTCAACGAATTTTTTTCTACGGGAACTGATTTTTACTCAACCTCTCCTTTTCAAAGAGAGTAGGTTTTGCTCATCGCTCTCGCTTCGCCTGGGATGAAAATTTAAATATCACACACATCCATGCCTTTGAACAGAAATCGACTGACAAATCAATTTGTGAAACTACCCATTTTGAGATTCGAGCCCGAGTTCGTGAGCTCCACAACAGAAGCCAACTTGACCACCGACTATTGAGTAATTATCAGGGCCGTAAAGTCGGCAATAATATCTCAAATTTGGTTATTGGCAGGATTGGTTGGTTGATATATAATTGAATACACATAAATATGAATGGTAGAAAAAAAACGTGACGAAATTAAACTTTTTTTAGTCGTGTTTTTGGTAAATGATGGAGTCGGAATCGTAATTTTGTTTACCGACTCCACAGTCCTGGTAATTATACCCAAATGCCTTTTGGTTTCTTAATCCACTGTATTTAACACATGGCAATTGGAGTATATTAAGTTTTTTACTATTTTAATGTTTACGATATTTAATGAAAATATTTAACATTGATTTCCTTATGACAAAGATTGATATAAACTATTATTAAATATTAAATATCAAATTTGAATTGTTTGAATTTTGTACTTTTCCATGAGTTTTGTCGCTAACAACCCGGGTTTCGCCTTTCGGCATCTTCAGGAATTTCAAGTGCACGAATGTTCTTGAACTGTCAGTTTCAAGTACATCCGTGCACTTGAAATGCCTGAAGATGCAGAAGGCTGAAACCCAGGTCGAAACTCATGGAAAAGTACAAAATTTGAACAATTCAAATTTGATATTGAAATTCCATCAAGCACCCTCAGTCGAAATCCTCAATTATTATTAAATACATACATACAGTGAATGTCGGACAAGTTTGTCAACAATACAAATCATATTATTGTATATAAATACATACATATGTATACGTCTTAACAATGATGTTGTGGAATTTCATTGTTGAATAATTAATGTATTCGAAAGTTTGTGAAAATTATAAAAACGAGCCACATTTTTTTGTTTCTTTAACAGTGAAGTATCTACATAAAATACAACAAAGCTATTTCAGATTTCGAGTATCAAAAAATATTTGACTCTGATGAAAGATTTTTAAAATCATTACGATGATTCAAACAGCTGCTTTTTAAGCGACGCATTCATCATCGAACATCATTCGCTTTGGCTTAAGCCTGTTATTAACAACTTAATTCTGGATTCCCGAACGCGATCGTAACTTAAAATAAAAATAACACTATTGAATTAGACGGAGAGTTGCTTTGAGACGACCTATCATCTCATAAAAACACATAGGTTTATCGAAATAGTTTTCAAACTGAGATATTTTGAATGACATTTCAGCGTGAAGAAAATTGCCGTTCAAATTGATGAGCGGAACATATCTAAGTTGACATAATTAAGATGAAGGAGTGTGCAGCGCTAAAATTAATCTCATCTGTAGAAATAGAATATACGCAAAAATTTCGATGGATTTGGTGAAACATTTTAGAAGTTTAGTTTAAATATAAAATTAAAATTGTTTAATTATTTTATTCCACATATTGTGTAACCTTTTTGAGAAACACCTTTAAGACTGTCCGAAGATGCTTTTCAAAGAATCGAAACACGCGTCACGAATGAACATTTAATTACTTTCGATGGTTTCAGCGGTAACTTAGTGGAAGTTCATTTTAATATAAAATAACTGTGACACATGTTTCGCCTCTTTCAGAGGCATCTCCGGACTTACTATCGTAAAGTTTGCTTAATTTTGCGTAATGAAGCAAGATTGATTCTAATATGTTAAAATGATTAAATTACTAAATGGAGTGTTTTTCCTTTTATGGGAAGCAAGGAGGGGGGTTATAGAATCGAAACAAAGCAAAAAAATAATTATACTAATAATGACGTTACCATTACAAAATATAATTAACTAATGAACTGCAATCAGATAGGTTTGGGCTTAACCTAATCAATTTCATTAATAAGAAGGCGAATTTTGATTTCAATCATTCAATATGTTTTGTATTTTAATAACATATAAATAGTCTAAAAAATATATATTATTAAATAATATTCTTAACAGGACAGGATGCTCGCCGTTATTAACATTATTATTTAAAAATATTAGTTTATAGTTTATTAGTTTGTAATGTTTAACGTCATGGAAATTACAAGTAATGGTAATTACAATAGTTATTTTGTGGTTAACATCTACGTGTTATCGAATTAATTTATGTATATGAAATATTTTCTTTCCTATAGTTATTAAATTATAAAATTACTGTGGTAAGAGATTGCATATCATAAATAATTGTTTATTAATTGCATTGCATGATAAACAATGTACTTGAGAATAATTGACTTGTTTCATTATTGCTATAAGCGTTTTTATTAGACAAAGATTTTTCAAAGTCAGTTTTAATTAATAAAACAATTGATTACTAGAAAATATTTGAAGCGAAAAAGCATTCGATGGTTTCGGCGGTAACTTTGTGGAAATTCATTTTAATATGAAATTTAAGCTCGTTTCTTGCTTGTTTTGTTTTGATTCTATCACCCCCTCCTTGCTTCTTTTTAAATTGAAAAAACTCGAAATCAATTTTGTAATTTCATTCAAGCAAACTTTGCGATAGAAAGTCTGAAGATGCTTCTGAAAGAGGCGAAACACGTGTCACAGTTAGTAGCACAATACGTGGAATAATCAAAGTTATTTTAAATTTCATATGAAAATGCATCGTTGATGTTCTATTAATAATGCGATCTTTTGACTGAAAAAAGTTATTGAACCAGCTCACTATGATGTTGGTAACATCTCAGTTGATGGCACTTATAGTACATACTATCCAACTGCACGCTGTAAAGATCATATGTCTTCACACTATGGCTCGCGGTGGCTGATGAAGAAATCGATGAGAAACACATTTGTTACATTTTGGGGTGTTTCACTATGCCAATATGGCATGTGAACCAAAAAGTTTGAAAACCCCTGATCACTTTTTTTCTCTGTTATACAGATCAAAATAATATCACAAAAGCTTCATCATTTTGATTTCTCCTATGAAGGTATTATGCAAATAAATATTTGATTTCATATTGTAATGTATTAAGTACAAGAAAGCATCTGCAAATCATATAATTGATGGGATTTGCAGATTTTTTATTACGATATCGCACAACTTATGCTAAGGTAAAATTTATTGCTGTCGGATTATGCTATTTAAAAACAGTTTTGCGTAATGAAAATAACATAATGTTTAATTCATGAATAATTGATAAAGGCAGTTTTGGTTATTGGCATTCACTAATATTTCTTTTCCATACAATTAAATAAAGACATTTTAAAAAACACTAGAACTAAAAATCTAATTGCATATCAAAATTGATGGGACTTAAACCATGACCTATTTGATCGATACGGTAGAGCTCGTACCATTAGACCACAGAAGTCAGCGTCATGAGAGCAGTTGGTAGAAAGAATTAGTGGTTTTGCATTAACAAAAACCAATAAAAGTAAAATTGAGATTTCAGAACATGACTTTTCAGAACATACTCTTGACACTGTTTTAAGAACAAGACTTTTCAAGTTTTGATTGATTAAAAATCATGACAATGAGCAAGAAAACGTTTCAGAACAATCGGCCTACGGAAAGAAAAATAACAATGTATTTTAATTCATACATATTTTATTTTGATACCAGGGCTGCCTTCGTCAGTCGGTTATTTAAAAGTTATTTGCTTATTTTTTATAGCATATTTTTTCACAACTTTTGTTGTGAAATAATGATCTTAAAGATCAAATGATGGAAATAATGATGACAGTCTTAGAATTTTGTCAAATAAATTTAGTAAAAATAATAATACATTTTTAGTACTTTTTCCACATAAAATTTATTTGATCAGGACCGGTTTCGCTCATGGCGAGCATTGTCAACTGATAAGAAATACATTACAACAGAGATATTTATACAAAAGTAAAGTAAGGTATGACAAACAATTGGTAGAACAACTAAGCAAATTAAATGAACCAAATAACAAGCAATAAGCAATAAAACTTATTTAATTGATTTATGATGTATTAGTTTGCATTGCTAAGAGGTCTTCAACCTTTTATTTATAGTCTATTTTTCTTGTTATTTGCTTCATTATTATTTTTATTATAATGCCTTTCCACCAAGTATTGACAGTGAACACATTAAAAGTGATAAATAAATTTTGTAAAAAATGTGTGCAAATGCAGTGCAACTATGGAATTATGCTCACTCCGTTATTCAACCGTAGATAATTCTGAAATTCATATATATGATAGAATGCGGTAAATACAAGCTTTTCCGAACGAAATGTCATTTTAGGCAATAATATCAATTAGAACCTTCAAAGTAAGGTAACGATTAGTTGCTGTTCTTAAAAAATGGCACCTTTGACATATTATACTAAAATATATATCGAAAGAGAAAGCGATAAAGTGAAATGTTCCATGTTAGAAGATAGCCGTTTGATTATTTTTAATTAAATCTAAAAAAACACATATGATTATAGAATATTAATTATTCTATTCGCATTCATGTTATGCTAGACATTGTGTACGAAAGTCTGCGAGACGTGAAATAGTTTTTTTAATAATCCCCATTATTTTAATGAAGACGCCAGCTAATGTTTAAAATCATACATTCCACAATATTTTGTTATCAGATAAATATCGACGGGTCGTCTTAGCTGGGCGAAGCTGGGCGAAGCTGGGCGAGGCGATCCGGCGCAGCTTTGAAAGCGGCAGAGTTTTAAAATATCAAACGGTCCTCGCCCATGCAAGTGTCATATGTCGGCGAAGCGATCCGGTCAGGACGGCATATGTCGTAAGTCGACTCAAGTGCCTGACTCATGGCGCACGCGAATCGCTTGAAAATATCAAACGGTCCAAGCTCACCAGAGCGTTAATTGCGTCTGGCCGAGCGATGGCACATAAGACCTTTGATCAACTACGTTTTAAATTGACTGGATTCGCCTAAATTCTCTTGCCGGTTCGCGTCGCTTACCTAAGACACGGGGTAACTTTTTCTCGTCGATACTTTTAATTAACATTTCCGACCCGGTGGGTAAGACAGAGTACCACCACGGACATTTTATCTTAAATATCTACCATAATATTAGTGATACAATGTGTAAACTTTTGGTATTTTTAAATCATTGTTTTTTACACCTTTTGCAGTAAACAAATATGATTTAGATCGACTAGTTTCGTAACAATTAAATAAAAAAGAAAATAAGTCGGATTATTACTGGCCGAAAACCATTTATATTGTCACTACCAATTGCCAGGATTTAAACTTCACTGCCCATATGCGATAAGATAGACAAACATTTCAAAATCAAAATGGATGCTTTTTATATTAAACGACGTAGATAAGTGCTCACGCAAACAGTTTTGACGACGCCACGCCAGTCTGTCTTGAATATCAATACGATCTGCTTGTCTGTTCGTGCATGACTTAAAATATTAATAATTATAGGAAAATTATCGATTTTTATTTATATATATATATTTTTAGAAAGATGTACAAACGACGTTAAAGCATAATATTATAATTTTGTAATGCAATCTATGCAAATAAAACTATAGCACTTGGGTATTTTTAGTCTCCCTCCTTCGGACCACGTGTTATTTTTCAGGGACTGTCTTTTGAGGGTTAATAAATTGTAAATGCATAGAGTGGATGGATTTTCCAAATAAGCGCGAAACCTGTCCGTGTTGACAATGGTGGGAAACAAGTTTTTGATTGGGAATCCACATTTCTCCAATATATTTGGCCTTGTAAAATACCCGCTTCGTTATCTGTAATAATATGCTCGGATGATCATTAAAATTTCGATGGCCGCAAGGCTAGCAGATATGTTATTTATTAGTATGCCGAAAATCTACCACGCAAATTTCATTACAATTTATTGTAATAATATTGTCTTCAACCTGAAAAAGAAAATACAAATTTAATTTATGACCATCTCCAAACGATGCATTTAATAATTCCTGATGGCGAGAAACTTTATTTATAGTTTATATTTTGGCTCTTCTATAATCGACAATCTATTATGTATTTATCGATAACTATTTTTTATAATATTAGTTTAAATTTATCTGAAATATCATTTTTATTTGTATATTTAATTCACAATACAATAAAAAACCAGATCTCCGATAGCTATATTGTTTATTATCATGGTTTTTTCTATAAATAAATAGCATCCACGATATAAAATGATAATTAAGTTTTTCAACGATGGTTTTTCCTTTTATGGTATTTATTCAGTGTTTACTCGGAAAGGAATTATGTATTTTAAAAAATTACAAAACATTTTTTGTACTTATTCCACAATTAATTTGTTAAGATCAGGACCGGTTTCACTCATCGCGAGCATCAGTTGAAAAGTCTAACCGAAACCGAAAAATAAACTATCGGTCCTGATCCTAATAAATTAACCGTGGAATAAGTACAAAATATGATTGATTAGTTTTTAATGGTTTCCCCATTCAATTGTAGTGTTTACGGATTCCAATGCGGACAATTTCATTAATTGATGTATTATTAATTGATTTATCTCAATGCCATTAATGTACATATGTAATTTTAGTATTAATTCTGTCTTATAATTGCCAATCCTTTTCATGATTCGACTGTACATGATATTTATGTACTTCGACCATCCTCATTTTCTTATAATTGCCGATATATTATTAAGTCTCGACCATTTTGATAATGATATTATTTCCAGGTTATCTGATGCAGTTTTCATTCCTTGCTGCCTTCTTTTGGCTGAACGCGATGTGCGTGGACATGTCGTGGACGTTCAGCGGTGTGCGAGCACCAAGCGGCTCCCGAGCTGACAGAGACCGTCGTCGATTCATATGGTACTCCTTGTATGCGTGGGGTGGAGCTGCCGCTCTTACTGGAGCAGCAATTGCCGTTGATTACTCTCCTGGAGTCCCGACATCGTCTCCCTTCAAACCTAACCTAGGAGCTGTAAAATGCTGGTTTAACAGTGAGTATATTGATTCAAAATCAACTCGACTGGTTATTTTCAAATAATAGCCACTGATAGTTCAAAAAACGCGGCAAAATCATGCGATTGCCATAAAATAAAATAGACTGTCTATGAAATTTCGAAACACAAATTAATTATTTTGTGAACGATTTTGGTTATACTACAATAAAAACATATCTTAAAGAGAAAATTTGCAATCCCCGTTTTTGTCAATTGTGCAAGAGATGGTAAAAAATGATTATTTTAACCCCTTTCAAACGATTTATTTGTACCGCCGCTGAAAAACAACGAATAAATGACGAGGCGACAATAAAAATTGATAATTAGCAGTGTAGGTTTTAGAACGACAATGGAGATATCAAATTTTCTTAAAACATTTTTCCGATGCAGTATTTTTTGCGAAAGTTTGAGTTATAAAATTACGAGACATGCACATTGCATGATACAAGTCGTTATTAGGAAAGTATTTTTTTGCGAAACGTGGAGTTAACAAAATTATTATCTATGCCGTTCATATGAAGAAAGAGGTTTTGCTTTAAGCTCTAAAATATAATTATTATGTTTTATGTACACCTAAACCTTTCATGTACACCTAAACCTTTTTTTGTGCGGTAGATGCGTTTCGCGGAAAACTGCACAAAACAAAGCCGCACAAAGAAGCTATGACTTAATATGGGAACATAACATGTACAAGCACGCAAGTGTCAAGGTCACACTGTAGTAAACTGGTGAAACACTGGATTTTACACGTACAGTATGTAAAAGTACGTTTATATAGTCCCAAAGTTATATTTTAAAATACTCTAAATATAAAAAATTGAATTAAAAAGCCGTATAACTTTGAAATTGCACAAAAAGAGGTTTGAGTGTATATTGAAAGCATATTTTTTTCGTTGGTTTTGTCTTAAAGGTATTGAAAGATATCGAATGTATTGTTTGCTTTAGTATTATATGTTTTGTTGATTATGATTAAATGCATACGCCAAAACAGTGCTTCATTGGAGCAAACAACAAGTTATATAAAAAAAATGTGTTTACATAACATATATTTCTCACATATTTGTTTTCTATCAAAACAAAGCTTTTGACAGTATAATAAACCGTTATTGTTAAGAATCAAAATCAGTACGTTTATAATGTTCCTATTAAGTGAAAACATCCTCGTTATTTGTCAAGATTTTTGGATTGTTACAGAAATGTTGATAAACAATTGCATTTATATTTATACCCCACAATTTTTCATCACATACCACACAATAGCTTAGAAGTTAAATACAATAATGTAGGCTCAATAAAATCCAATCAATTAGCTCACTACGACATACGAGGTGATATTCTCTGTTTTAATTAAACCCTTACTTAACCCGTATACTAATTAATATTACTAGGTAGTCCTACACAATATAATATCCACTATATGCCCCAGTATGATGATGTGTGTATATGCTACAGTGAAACTGTATTCTCAGTGAAAATATATTCTTCTCCAAGGTGTCATTGAAATTAAATTTGACCGCCCTATCTTCAGCCTAATTTTTGTGTTTTTCTTTGGTTTTCTTTTTATGAAAGGGACTACTTGCTGATTTTGTTTCATTGAAGCAAACCAAAATTTTAGGCCGGCAAATCATCGACGTGACCAGTGAAATCATGTTGTCATACAAATCTATTACTTGATACATTTTCACTGTAACATACATATATATATATTTATTTTAATAAAAACAATTAATGTAGCTTGATAACATATTCGTGTTGTAAATTTAGATACATTTAGATTTTTATTTGGCTATTCCGTAATGACTTTAACTTTATCTTGAAGTATCAATGAAGTACCAACCGTAATTTGAGGATTGTTTTTTTATCATTGTTTGCATTCATTCAGACTCTCCCACATGAGTTTTTTTTGCTGTTTACTTAAAAAATCTTAGCACCCTCGGTGAATCGGCGAATTAATTCGTTTCCACAAGGGTTGATAGAAAAGTTTTATATACAGTTAATTAAAATACTTGATTCAAAAATAATTGGCGACACGCATGACCCAGAGATTGTCCACTTTTTTATATCCCGTTCGAAAAAATAGTAATTGTCCAACTCTGCAAAACAGTAAATGTTGATTTTTTTCTTTCGTCTATCTTTCCAAAGACAAAAAATGCTTCATAAAATTCAAGTCAATTAATTATAATGAATATTTTGGAGTCCTCAAGAACATAACCATTACCCTCACACCTAAAAAGATCAATATGTTTCGTTACGGATTTTTTTAAATGATCTACTCAGAAGCTTGTTAATGGTTAGATTCGAGTCCATCTAGGGATGGCGCATTGTGACATGTGAAGTTTTTAAACTACCGTATTGCATTAGTAAATTAAAAAGAAACATTGTTCCATAGTTAAATAACAATGTAATGGTCGTTAGGCTTTAAAAAATACGTATAAAACGATTTGACATACAAATCATCAACTTAAATTTTACGAGATGCTGTAAAAAAAAGTGATCTAGCAAATGCACGGATACACATGGGAATCTATACAAACTTGTTCAAATTTAAATAGGATATTTCCAGAGATAGCGTTAACGATGGAGTTCCGATATGCAGTAAACCGATGGTGATGGGTGGATATCGTTGAAAATGATAATTGGATTCGTCAATTTCTCTCGCTGAAAAAAACAATTTCACCGTAGAGATTTATAGAATACGATTGGGCCTTTATCCACGGATCTAATCATAGGCTTATCGCTTAAGAGCTTTAGAGCCAACAAAGTAATTAGTCGATATATGTATCGGTGTGTGTTCCGTCTGCAATATATTCGCTTCCAATTTCCTCAATCTTCTATTCAACAGCTTTGAAGCATAGTTTGGTTACTTTGGTGACAAACATATTTAATGAAGGATTTCGACAGAGGGTGCTTGATGGAATTTCAATATGCGTGCGCTTGAAATGCTTGAAGATTTCGAAAGGCGAAACCCGGGTCGTTAGCGACCCAAATCATGGAAAAGTACAAAATTCGAATTTTACTTACTTTTCGCTATCTTAAATTTTAATAGTAATTTAACTTAGTGATCTACTTTTATTTTTGTATATAAACGAGACAAACTGTTTACTACGCGTCAGTTCAAGTACATCCATGCACTTGAAATGCCTGAAAATGCCGAAAGGCGAAACCTGGGTCGTTAGCGACAAAACTAATGGAAAAGTACAAAATTCCAACAATTCTAATTTAATGTGAAAAATAAGGACGTGATCTATTTCCAATTTTGAAGAGACTAGAATCGCACGCGATACACTTATCTAGGAACGCTTTTGGAACATTCCAAAAAAAGAAAATTGACAATTTTAATACAAAAATGAATTATGGCAATTTTGTGGTCGTATAAAATTCCGGTTACACGTTAGCAGCATTGTATTTGTCTACTTGAACCGACTTACTTTTTTACATACGCAATACACTCTGTGAAGATTTTCCTTGTGCATTGTTATTCATGCGAAAATTTCCATTTTTATTTGTCATGGCGCTTAGTAAAGAAATGTGTAAATAAAATTCCCGGAACGTTTTAGAAGTTGCGTGGAATTTTAATTAGTACAGGCACATTGTCGCTGTGTGTATAATGGCGATACAAGATAATATTTATATCATTTTATTACGAAAATTTACAATACATACTTACATGGATTGTAGAGTATTATCGATGAAGTGTTTTGATCGCATTGTGTATTTAGTACGTGACATTGTTTGGTATTAAAATTCTACATGCTTACTTCGTAGCGTCATGCTCAATTTCATAATGAATCTTCAAACTAACTCACCGACGTTTGCAAGAAAAAGTTGATAATGCGGAACACAATTTGTACTAGGTGTAATTTGTACAGAATATTTAATAATGTATTATGTGACTTATTCGAAACTACGGTTAGGCTCAAATATCAATTGGGAGAGTTCAATCATTAAATTCAAAGTTTAATATTTAAGCTCGAAGGCATCATAGTCACATGTTCATTTTTTTGTCATCGCAGTAATTTTACCTAAACGTTTCCAATAAGTGTTACGGAAAAGGTATATATTTTTGATTCAAAATAACTCTAATTATAGGTAGTTTGAAGTAAAACTCTTGTAATAAATGTAATGTCCGGTCGGTGGCGCAGTGTCAACGTTGTTGGCTACCGTGTCGGCCCGCCCGGGTTCGATTCCCGGTACGATCAGATTTTTTCAGTCGATAAATCGATTCTGTTCAGAGGCAGTGGGTGATTGTTAAATCCCTTCTCACCTTTCCGATCCCAAGAGCGACGCTCATTGATAGCGATTAACTAGTCCTGTCCTAGTTCTCGTTTCCTTTCCATCTCTACTCTCTTAAAAAAAGAGAGGTTGAGCATCAAGCAGTTTTTGTAGAAAAAACATGTGTTGAGATAAACTCCGTGAGGAATCCATATGCACCAAGTTGGGCACGAACATGATTAAAAAACTAGTAAATAATCAAAACTACAAAACAAAGAAACTGTCAACCCTTCCTTATACAGCATCGAAATAGGGCTTTTTATGGCTTACTTTATCAAAAGTAAAGGGACGTATAGCTACTGATAAATATACTTATGGAACATATGTATAATAAACTGCAGCACACGCTATATAAAACCCCTTTATACCAAAGGGTGCTGTAGGAAGTTTGACTGTATTTGAATTATAACTACTATTTTAGGAGTGCACTAAGTAGTGAGGAGTATATACACAAAATACAACCTTCATCTAGAGGTCTGCACGGGCTCGGGTTTGGCCCGTGGGACGGGTCGGGCCGAGTAACGAAGATTTGGATTCGGGCCCGGGCCGGGCTCGGACGCAAGCATAGACAAAATATAACAAAAATTGGGCCATTGAATCGGGCCTAATGAGCTCACCATTATCTAAATCTAAATTTAATACTATAATAAACTTCTCGTACTCGTATTAGTCATCTTTTCGTCCCATTCGAAAGAACAAGATGCATAGTTCTTAATTTAATGACCTATTTTAATGACGCCATTATTTTAGTATTTTTTAATCATGTCGAGTTTGTACAATACGCATAACGAATTTCATAATATGATCCTGACTTCAGTATTTCTTATATGGTTATTTCGATCGGTCGCAATTCGATTTGTTAAGTTGTTTTTTTTTTATTTATCGACAAGAAATGGGCTTCGAAAATATTAAGACAAAACTGAAGAGTGGAGAATATATTTCTTCAGTAAAAACCCACGGGAATAGTGAAGTGTGGAAATCATTAAGTGAAATCATAGAGGTGGCTACAAACAAAAAAGTTGGATTCATTGAGTGTATAAAATGTAAATGCATTTTCAGCTTTTCTAGTTCAAAAACAGGAACTACTCACTTGAATCGTCATTCCTGTAAAACAAACAAAAACTAATCCTAATTAGGAAGAAATGTATTTCGCACACGATAATTGGTGAGCCAATTTTTAATTTTTATTAGAATAATAAAATTCGGATTTTTTTCGGGCAAGGTTGCAAAATGTCGGACTCGAGTCGGGTTCGGGTAAGAATTTTGGAAATGAGCCTCGGGCCCGGGCCGGGCAGGGTTGGAGATCGTCGGGTTCGGGCCGGGTGAAATTTTAAAATTTCGACCCGTGCAGACCTCTAATTCATGCTAATCAATTGTTAGCGATCAACTTTTTACGGCCAGCTACATATGTAACAGGATTTAAAGATACAGAATACTCAACATTGAAATAACGAAATGAATTTTAATAACTGTGGATTATTGATGGATAAACGAATCGGTCATACAATATTCCGTGCTGTATTTTTAAAAGATTTTCCTTGTGATTTCACCTGACACTATCGTTGTTCATCATACTCATATTTTGTGGTCTGCCTTATCGTTATATGTACTGTCATAGTAAATACTTGACATAGCACTCGTACGTTTCTACGAAAAATTGACTAATGCTTAAATTTGTCAATGGATGTCACTATTTGTTAAGTGGGAATTCACATTCATGTAACGTCACCAAACGAGAATTTCTTTACCAAATGGTAAATTTTTTAAGGGCTTTTAGGTAAATTATGGATATATGGTTACGGGACAGAATTTTTGTAAAGATATATGAAAAAACAGCACATTAAATGAAATGATTTCTCATGTTCAGGCAGATAACATTATTTTAATTAATGTACATAAAGCTTACGATGTTTCGTTTGTAATTTTTAAATGTATTATAATAGAAGATCCTAAAGAATAATACGCAATTTGTATGAAATCGAGATGTTTTAATTTACAGGAGCAAAAATGCAACCACAAACTACACAGATAGAGACAGTCACATAAGTTTATTACTCATACAATAATCAGTAATATTCTTCATATTTAATCATTTTGATTCCACATTTTATAATAATCCACAAGAACTCAAAGAGTAAAGTCTAAACATGAAATTATAAGCCAGTATGTATAAATTTTTTGAGCTTAGCTCGAGATGATTGGGATTCTGTCCCGTGACCATATATCCATAATTTGCAAGTTATTATACTGTCAATACTAGGTGAAAAGGCATTATATTTAAAAAAAAAATGTACTTATTCCACTATGAATTTATTTAGATCAGGACCGGTTTCGCTCATCCTTTTTAACAAATGGTCAAATTTTATCATACTGAAACTCCAGAATTATTGAATCCGTCTTAATCGATTGCTTTAAAGAGGAGGTAAAAACATTGGGTTTTTTTCAATTAGAATATTGTTTAACAAATGGGGTGGAATTCGATAGGAGCGTATTATCGTCGAGTAAAAATTTGATTTTCGTTCCGGTTTATAAATTATCAAAATAAAATTTTATTCTTAGTATTGAATATTGGTATTGCTAAAAAGATTTGGTGATATTGACGAAAAAAAATTGAGCGTTCCGGTTCTTGGAATTTTCATTTCGAGCACTTGATTGTGAAAATTATCAATTCAAATATTATATTTTATAAAAAACCTAAAAATAAATGTCGGATATATCAATAATAAGCAAATGTAATATTTTGATTGAATTGGCATTTACTTTGTAGAACTCTATTATATGTTAAAAGGTGAAAAAAATATCAATGTATTTTAATTCTACATAAATTATTTTATATATTTGATGATAACTATGTCGGCTACGCCATCGTCAGAACTACATATGTACCATATAGCTAAAAACCGAAACAACTATCAACAAATATGTAAAATAATTTATGTAGAATTAAAATACATTGATTTTTTTTCACCGTATCGAATGTAATATTTTTGTCATAGTAATAATTTACTCAAGGAAAACATTTAATATTATTTATGGCTTATCTAATATTGAACTGTATTGCATTATTAATAGACATGTAAGTGATTCATAATGTTAATCATTCATATAAGGAAATAAGTGAAGGTAAATAGATAACCACATTAATTCAGATTAAATGAATCGACTAAAGATATGGTAATAACGTGTGTGTGCGGTAACTTATAGTTTCTACAATTTCGTATAGTAAAATATATTTTAAATCATTTTCGTATTGCAGTAATAGTTGTCAATGTACCAGATGCCTTAGTCACTAAAGATAAACTCGAGGAGAAAAGACATCATAGACACTCATCTCAAATTATTCTTATTGTATATAGACATGTCATTAGAACAATTTTATCATTAGGGTAAAACTTTTATGGCTATATCATATATAAAAGCCTGAAGAATTGCTAGTTGTGCCACTGCTAGTATATATTTTTTACCATGTCCGCTCATATGGGCTCCTCACGGAGTCTATCTCAACATGTTTTGTTATACGAAAACTGCTTGTTACTCAGTTGCTCAATCTCTCCTTTTTGAAGGGAGTATGTATTGAAAGGAAAGACGACTAGAACACGACTAGTGGTTAGCCAATCGTACCGAAAGGTTTGACAGATTTTTGACTACACAAACACCCATTGCCTTTGAATAGAATCGATTTTACTAATCTGTTCGTACCAGGACTCGAACACGGACGATCCGACACGTAACCCAAGGACGTTGACCACTGTACCACGGACCGGACTGTAATGTATAAATATACTCATGCTATTAAAAAAAGCATACAAATAATTCTTGATTCCATTTTATTGTTTTTCCTAAGTTCTTCTCTCAGTAAGAGTAATGTGTTGATTAATAACAGTACTTAAGAATTTCGACTGAGGGTGCTTGATGAAACGATCTGGATTTCACCTTTATATGTAACAATATATTTATGTGGGTGTTTTATTAATATAATTTGTTTCTAGCCTCTGAATCTGTATTGCTGTTCTTCTATGGACCGATGGGGCTACTGCTTATCGCTAATCTTGGATTCTTCATATACACATCATGGAAGATTGTTGTCCTGAGACGAGGAGCTGGTGCACTGCACCAAGAAGACAGCGCCAGACATGGTGGATCCAGGTCTCCATCCAACAAGGAACGCCAAAAGTGCGTGGAGTATATATTATTATTAATAGTTTTCAAATTAATTGCTATAGCATTATCTGGGCTTTCAAACAGAAAGTTATTAGGTATATGCATCATTATTTTCAGATAGATTTCATCCTCTAAAAATAGAGGATATATATTAAGAAATTGAGAGCTTAAGATTTCTCTTTAGTCAGATTCCTTTGTGTAGCCTTGTATTTTATCTTATAATAATGTATAAACAAATATAGGTAATTCCTATACTAGAAAGGTTCATATGATCGACAATAGATGCTGATAGTAAAATAAATGAATAATAAAAATTAAATATTGTTTCATAATATCATCAAAACCAAGTCAAAAAGGCGTTAAATTTTAAGTATGAGGTTAGGTTCACAAAAAAATATGCACAGACAGCCAAAACGTGTTCGTAAATAGAAAATCTAATACATGAAAAGAAGTGGTAAAGAAATGAAGTTTTTCTAATTGACACAATATTTTTTCACTATTTTTGCTATCCTAAAAAGTAGCGATTTACCATTAACGCACTTTTGGCTACTAAGGGGTGATAAATAACATATTTTGCAAACTTTTAATTGAGTAAGTATTTGTGTTTTTTTTTCGTTTAAGGTTTGTTCTGTACGGTAAACTATTCTCACTCATGGGTATAACATGGCTGACAGAAATCATTTCATGGGCTGTGGGAGGACCGACCTACATATGGTACTTCACTGATTCCATCAATCTTCTTCGAGCAGTGTTCATCTTCATCATATTCTGCTGGAAGCCCAAGGTATGGGCGGCTGTGAAAAAACGCCTTGCTTGTTTTCGGAGCTGTTCCAAGATAACTGTTGGGAAGAAGAAAAGCACCACATCTGGAGGGCCGTACGATCCAACTTTGTCGAGCACAAACTGCAACAAAAGCAGTTCCTGTAGAACCGACTGTGTTGAAATGGAACATAAATGAAATTTTAATGACAGAAACAGCCCAGAAACGGCTGTTGCATTTATAACTAGTCAGAAATTGGTAGCCTGTGTAAGTAAATAGATGGCGAGCCCTTTGTTGCAATGATCAACTTTTTTGCATTTAATTATGAATAATTCCGAAAACGTGTTCAGAAAAAATCACAATGATAATGGGATGAAAGGGTGGTCGTTTTCTGTCTTTATAAAATTGATGTTTTTCACATAATTTACAGCACCTATTGATTGTTGTAATAAATATACTTGATTTCCAAGCGTAATGTGCGGCCATTAATTACCAGTATCCTACTTACCTGTCATTAATTACTAGTATCTTACATACCCGTAATTAATTACTGCTTAGTATCTTACTTACCTGTAACTGATTACTAGTATCTTACATATCTGAGTGTATGTAGTTATACGGAAATATAAATATAAGTTATTCAGTCAATGTCAACTTCATATACCATTTGATATACAATTAATAACCATTGTGATAGCTGTACATTTTAAATATTTGAAATTCAGTTAAAGGCAGAAGGAAAAAAATAAATATTTATATAATGTTGTATTGTAGTTAAATAGATGTCTATATATTTGACTTTACCATAACACGATTTGTAATATTGGTTGTTTTCTGGAAATTCCATATTTTATTTGAATTAATGTAGCAACAATACTTGAATCGGAACTTGAATAAACAATTGTTAATGTTAATTATATCTAAATCAATCTAAACCATTAATTATTCTATACAATTTTTAAGTTTTCAAAGAACAACTAAACATAAACTATTTATTCTGTGTGTTTGTAATATTGTAACATTGTGAACTGTTCTGATAGAAATATTGATTGTATTATTTCTGATTATTTTGTTAGTAGCAAAGTGCACTAAGATTAATAGAAAACAGTGTTATATGGAGTTCATAGACATATTGCTGTTTTATATGGTCTTGATTTTTGGCTATCAATAAAATATTACAATAATGTATCGCTACTACATTCTTGTAGATGTAGTAATTGGGGTAGTATTTATTATATTCCCTAACCAGATAGTTTGCATCAAAGTTCGATTATATTTTAAACATTCGTCAATCAATTGAAAAATAAAACTGCTGAATAAATAGCGAATTACATCTGACTCAACAAATTTGCTATTTTGAAAAAGGAATAACTTTACATTGCTAGGTAGAGAGGTGCTTATTCTCATATGAGAATACAATTAAAACTGGGACCAATGTTAGTAAACCAATATGGTCATGTCATTTACTTCTGTATTAAAATCATCATGTTGCAATAAACATTCCTATGCATAACTGCAGAGAACGGATAGAAAATAATTATGTTTCGATAACCCCGTGTACTATAAAAAATAATTCATACAGGGGGTCCTTTCTGAGAATAAAGTTCCCCCAGTTACAAAGTTCCAAAAATAAAAATGAAAAGTGCAATAGCACAGTCATCAACTGTAACTTGTAACGTTTAGTTTTCGTCCTGGTTGCACACACTCTACTGTGCTATTTTTAGCTGAAATTTTGTGGATGTCTCATTTTAAATAGATTCTTGTAATCCTTGACTATCTTTGGATAGCGAGAATCCCCTGTATTGATTTATTGTATTTTATAATGTATTTAGTTATTTATTCATAACTACATATGATATCATATATTACGGGAATGTTGCCATTTTAATTCATAGCATTTATTGAGAAGTAGTGCCATGTTACTTTAAACGGAAACATGCTTAAATAAATTTTAGTTTTATATACAAATTGAATATTGCTTAGGTTTTGTAAATGAATTATAAATAAAAAATATTAATTTTAATTATTATCGACCGCTGTACCGAAATTATACTATTTTTCATTTACCAATTAAGTTTTATATACAACAGGGGTGGCCAAAGCGCCGATCGCGATTCCTAGTCGATCGCCTATCCGATCTGTACAAATCTCTGGTGCCAGTCCCAAGAAGCGTGCGAGACAAGTCGTGTGACAGGGACAGAACGTTAAAATCTCAAAGTTAGCCGATTATCGATGAAAATCTCTTTCTAAAACCCAGGTCATACAAAGGTTGGCAATTAGATTAATTCCAAACGAAAGACTATCGCGGGCAAAAAAGTCTGGCCACCCCTGATATACAAGAAAAAGCATGGTTACCATTTACACGTTTATATATACGTAAAAAAAATATTTTTATATGTTCTGAAATACTTGGTTTTACAATTTAGGTACCTCCCTAAAAAATATACAAAATTTGTCTCGAATACTGAAACATGGCTGAATGATAATTTATTTCTTTATTATATTAGTAAAGTTTGCTATGTCATCATTTGACTTATTGAATGAAAACATGAAGATTTAAAAAAAATAAAAAGCATTTGTTTTTCTTATTTTGATTGACTCTGTATTTTTTTAAAACTGTGATTATAAAGATATTAAATGTAAAAACAAAATTAAAGCTATTTTACTTCAAGTTACTTGTACCTCATACGCGTCGTTTCATTAAGCGTTTTGATTCTCCGTAGCCAATGTGTTATCTTTAATGCACTTATAGGGTAATCTGTCACTGGTGATAAAGAAAGAAAAAAATAAGTCGTATATGATCTTTTTGCCAAGATGTTTTTCATCATTCGTAAACAAAAATGGCATTTTAAAAACATTTCTGAAAATAACACCATGTCATGACTGCTTCCAAAAACTCTTTACATCTTTCTTTACCGCATAACTGGGAAATATTAGTGAATGACATCTATTAACAAAAACAAGCAGTTACTGAAATATAAAGCAATTTTGGTGAATTTAATAATATTCAGTTGGCTAGAATTTCAAAAGATGTCTATGTGTGGCAAGTGTTAAAATTACAGGATTATCTGAGGGAAAACGTAACTTATTGATGAAAACTATCATGCAGAAATTGGAAAGATTACAAGTGAACTGTAAATCTAAATAAAAATTAATCATTTTTGTAAAATTCGAATAGTATTTTTCTTAATTAATAGATGTCATTGTCGCAAATATTGTAGTGGTTTTATTTTTCATACGGAAGCTGAATGATTCGGTTTATGATTTTGATCAAAACAGTAATAAATTACTGACAATATTATGAATAAAAAATATTGGTGTTTATATTAAAAACAATGCTTATTGTAAAAAATATAGTAAAACAAATCCCTCTCATCCCTATCACATCTGTTCATAAAATACATTAGTAAAAAAATCATCAAAAATATATCCATAAAATGCTTCTATGGTACAAGATTTATAATGTATGTGATTAAACCTGTTTTCCTCGTATCCTTTCTATCCCTACTCTCTTTGAAAAAAGAGAGGGTTGAGCAACTGAGTAACGAACAGTTTCGTAGAAAAAAAACAAATCTTGAGATACACTCCGTGAGGAGTCCATATACTCCAAGTTGGGAGCAGACATGGTTAAAATAAAAAAAAACAAAAAACCGGTTTTAAGCATGCTGTTGTTTTATTGCCTTCGAAATGATTAACAAGATGTAATTGGGTTGGCTCATTTATATTGCGGTTATATCTAAGGACAGTGATGAACAACCTTTTTGGAAGAAGCCCCAGATAATAAATATTCAGATAGTTTAATGGCAGCATAGGTAAAACTGATTAAATTATCGATATTATAAGTGAATATAAAATTGAAAATTTTACTGTTGTATATTGTTCTTGCACCGTCCGTAAACAGTTCTGAAGAAAAAAGATGATTGATATTTGTCATTGCGGGCCGCATGACATGTCATTGAGGGTCACAGGTTGTGCATCACTGTCTAAGCACCTTAAACAGTATATATGATTAAATATTGCGACATGTACATTCTAATTTATGATTAATTCGGCCTAAAAATTACGTTCTTTAAAAAAATAATAAAACATTTTTAGTACTTTTTCCACATAAAATTTATTGGATCAAGACCGGTTTCGCTCATGGCGAGCATTGTCAACTGATAAGAAATGCAACGAACCAGTGATATTTATACAAAGTTTAAGTAGTAATTATTACAGTTGACAATGCTCACCATGAGCGAAACCGGTCCTGATCCAACAAATTTTATGTGGAAGAAGTACTAAAAATGTTTTATTATTTTTAATATAATGCCATTCCACCAAGTACTGACAGTGAACACCTTAAAAGTGATTACGTTCTTTTCTATATAATGAAAACTTTTAAGATTGAACTTTTTTGTAAATAGGCTATAATGTTTATTTTGATTATTGTAATAATTTTAATTTAATCTTAACAATAATGAATCCAATCAACAAAATTTTGGAAAAAAACACCATAAAGAATGCCATTTGACACTACATTACAAAATTAATTGGCATTTTTTGTGCAATCAGTTAATGAAAACAATAACACATATTAAATCATTGAAAAGTTTCAGCTTGAATAAATATAATAGTATTTAAAATTGTTGGCAGATTAATTTTTATCTTTTGTTAAATAATTTACATTTAACCTTTGATAGCCTCTTTCACACAGAAAGATATAAACTTTTTATGGACTTATCTATGACCCTCTTTCAACCATCGCTTCCAACAGTTTTTTTAGTGAAAATAAGAGTGCGTACTATCGGTGCTCACAAAACATACAGATATATGTCATGTTTTGTAGTTGGCATATGGAATAGAAATTATGATTGTCAGTCCCTGTGGTCTAGTGGCAAGAGCTTTGTCCTAGCGATCAGGTGTGCCCAGGTTACGGGCAAGGTCAGATTTTATTAATTGAAAAAAGGGATCTTGGGCTGGGTGTATGTAATTTATCCTTGAGTTGTTCACGACTGATTCCTTATTTATCAACAAGTTAATCACGTATGATTTTCACAATTAAAAATATTTGGTGCATTGGCATTAGCTGTAATGCCAAATAAATTTTTAATTTTTAAAAATTTAAAAAAAAATATGTCAAAGCAAAAACATTTATCAAATATTAGAAAAAGGTAATCAAGCATTCTTGATTGGATTAATTTTTTAAAAATATGAAGAAATAAAAATGACGCTCAAGATTCTTATATTGTAGTGATTATTTTTATCAATGGGTTGAAGACTTTGAAACTTGGTTTTGAATTTATTTCATATGTCAAATAATTTTTTAACTTCATTGAATTTTCGGCATGCAATATCGAAATAAATTGTACCATTTGCTTAATACCCTTCTCAAGATATTAATTATAATAGTTGTGATGTAATGTTTTAAATATCTTATACATAAATATCAAAGTTTGTTTGTTTTGTTTGTTCGTACTCGCTAATATGCGGTGCCATAAGGTTCATCCGATTGCAATGAGACTTTGGTGATTTGTTGTGTAAACGCCCGGAAAGGTTGTTGCGTTCCCAAATCGTTCATCTGATTGCGATAAAGCTTTGTTGTGTGGACGCCGATAAAAGTTTTTTTATTACCTCTTAAGTGAGTTAGTTCGGACGAGTTCTATTTTTTATGTATACATAGTAATTTTCACCAATTTTTAATGTAATTTTATTTTTTTCTCTCTCTTCTGATAAGTTCAACGTTGTAATATTTTTCCACACTGCAAAAGCAATAAACATGTACTTTATTTGTGATTTTTGTAATGTTCATACATACATATGTATATAAAATAAATAAAATAAAAGATGGGAATCCTACGAAAAACTTATGTTTTGTTTATATAATTTTTTTTATTTTGGTTTATATTATGAGAAATCAAAATTATACGCACAATATTTGGATTGCCTATTTTATTATCTCAAATTGATAAGTAATTTTGGGGGGTATTACCTAATAGAAAGTGATAAAACAATTGATTATTTGGTTGTCGAAATATTTGTATTATTATTTAAACAGTTGAAATACGAGCACGCCTAATGAACGTCTGGTAGTAAAAAATAATCACATATTTATATCAAAAGTAATTATGGAAAAATCGTGGTTTTTATTTTGTGTTATTATTCAGATAGTGAATATTTCATATGCAGTACCAGTTGCTAAGAAAAACACAAAATCAATAAACGTATTCGATTCAAACCAGGAAAATGTTTTACTAGTAAAACGAGAAATACAAAAACCAAGGATGAAGCCAGAAGAGCACAACCATGGAGAAATAAAACACACTTTTGAGTTTCACCACGGTCAACATCAACATGACCATGGACAGCAAGCCCCGGGAAATAATTTAACACCTCCTGGTCAACCTGTTCATCATCACCATCACCATCACCACCACCATCCCCCGCCTGCGCACGATCACAAACATGATCAAAATGACTTTGATGTTGATGAACGTTTCGCAGGGTTGGAACCTCTAACAAGATGAAAAGTCCAACTATAGAATAATTTAAAAATGAATTGTTTGAATTTTGTACTTTTCCATGAGTTTTGTAGCTAGTGACCCGGGTTTCGCCTTTGGCATCTTCAGGCATTTCAAGTGCACGTATGTAGTTGAACTGACATGCAGTAAACAGTTTGTATTGTTTATATTTGGTTAACAACACGAAACTTCAACACAAATTTACTGTAGAGTAGTTCAGTACTGTAGATCTGAAGAGTTCAGTCAGTAGCGACAAAACTCATGGAAAAGTACAAAAATCAAATTCCATCAAGCACCCCACAAAGAATAATTATTTTTTGTCACTATGTTGTAAAATTGGTTAATAACAGGGCTGTGGAGTCGTTAAAAAAACACGACTCTGACTCCAACTGCAACGTTGACCTAAAACACGATTCTGACTCCGACTCCAACTAAAAAAAGTTTGATACTGTTCCGTTTTTTTCCAACCTTTCTTATTTGTGTGTATTCAGTTAAATATCAGTCAACCAAACCGGCCAATAGCCAAATTTTACATGTTATATGCATAAATAAACGCTTCAAACTTTACAAAAGTTTTTTACGACTCCAGCTAAAACACTGCGAATCCACGACTCCGACTCTGACTTCACAGCCCTAGTTAATATAGTTTTATTAGTCAGTACAATGTATGTATGTATAAAGATTATATTAAAATTATTATATTCAAGAAGGAAAAATGCTTTTTTTAATGTGTTAAAGTAGTTTTACAATCATTATGAATCCTGAAGCCAAATTAATTAGTATACTAGAGACAATTTAGGTGGTGTGATTAAACATTATCATTTAAGTAAAATGCTAAAGAATGTTTTACACCCTTTTGTTCCTAGGCATCAAATAGTTTATTTATTGTTAATAGTTATATTTCAATATCAATAGATCTATTTAAAATTCCAATAAAGCAAAGTTAAATGAATTATTTGACGCTTGATATATTCAACAAAATATCAAATGCATGTCTGCAGGGCTGTGGAGTCGGTAAAAAAAGTCCGACTCCGACTCCAGCATTTACCAAAACCACGACTCCGACATTGACTAAAACACGACTCCGACTCCGACTACGACTTAAAAAGGTTAATATCGTCACTTTTTCCCCCTAAATTTCCTATTTATGTGTATTCAATTAAATATCAACCCTATCAATGCCGAAAGGCCAAAAGCCAAATTTGACATATTAAATGCAAAAATAAAAAGTTCAAACTTTTCAAAATTTCCGACTCCGAGTTCGACTCCGGCCAAAAAGCTCCGACTCCACATCCCTGAAAAAACTTAATAAAAAATAAGTATTAATAATATACGAAGGAAGAAGCTCAATGATTGAATTGGCATTTACTTGGTAGAACTCTATTATAAATCGGTGAAAAAAATAACAATGTATTTTAACTGTACAGAGATTATTTGTATCTCTTTGTTGATAGCTATTTCGGTTTACGCCATCGTCAGAACTATAGTTAGTAGTGTAGTAATCAACAAATATATAAAATAATTTCTACACATAAATACATTTTTATTTTTTTCACCGTGTGAAAGAGCTTATGTTGTTGCATTGAAAACATTTAATTTGTGAAAAATAAAAAAAAAGCCACTGAATTGAATATAATATATTCATAAAACGATGTTCAAGAAAGTATCCAATGTGGAGAATGCAGGACTATAAGATTGTGGGGTCAAAAGTGAAAATCATCAATTATTATGAATTTGGTAACTTTTAATGGTTAATATTATTGAATAATTTTTACCAGGGCTGTGGAGACGTTAAAAAAAACACGACTCCGACTCCAACATTGACCAAAAACACGACGATTGATTTATAGTTCTGATATTAACTATGAATAAATATAAAAACATGATAACAAATTTAGATCTAAATAATATGCGAAGGAAAAAGCTTTGTTTCGAGATCTTTCGACATTTTGAAAATGTTTTTGTATCGAGAACAGTTTCTATATGAAAAATGAAAAAAATAATAATACTGCATTGAATATAATAACAGTAATAAAAATATTTATCAAGCTTGTAATTTATATTTCTAATCAGTTTCTTTCTGTATTTTGTTTTCAAGTAAAATTAAAATAACATCCATTTTGGTTTTTCCATTTTACTATCACATTTTGATAACGAGACTGGAGATTTTTACCTAATAAAAAGTGAGACAGGCTTAATGACATATATTATAAATCTTGTACATACCATAGAAGCATTTTATGGATATACTAGTATTGCTACCCGGCGTCGCTCAGACTAAGCGACCAATAATTATTTAATGTTATATCATTCGACATAATTATATCACAAAATCTAACATCCAAAATAGAGTTAAAATAAAATCACAAACTTTATTTAATTTGATGACAGCCCCATTCTCGCCCATTAAAATGTCCAAATTCAAGGAAAAAATCTAATTTGATGTCAAAGAAATGTCAAATAATACTTTCACGTAAATAATAAACATTATTATATTAATAAAAGCCGGGAAAAAGTTGGTAGAAGACTAATTTATTACATTTTGACTAAATGTCTCCGCCGATAAAAATTCAAACATATTTTCTTTCATATTCGTTTTTATGGCAACTTTATAGCAATGACCAACAATGCAAAGCGGAATTCCCGACCCACAAACATACATACGCCGTTTCGGTTTTATATATAAGATTATTGATGTATTTTATGCAGGGCGGTGAGTCGGTAAAAAAAAGTCCGACTCCATCATTTACGAAAACCACGACTCCGACTCCGACATTGACCAAAAACACGACTCTGACTTCGAATCCGACTAAAAAAAGGTTAATATCGTAACTTTTTTCCATAATCTTCCTATTTATGTGTATTCAATTAAATATCAACCCTATCAATGCGGCCAAAAGCTAAATTAGACATATTAAATGCAAAAATAAAAAGTTTGAACTTTTCAAAATTTCCTACTTCGACTACGACTCCGGCCAAAACGCCGCGACGAGTCCCACTCCAACTCCACAGCCCTGATTTTATGAACAGATGCATACTTTTATTTCGTTTAATTTCTGTTTCATATTGTTTGCTTTTATTTATAAGAACTGATATTCCCACAATTTTATTCTTTTCCTAGAACTGTCATTGGATTGAGCACTCCACATGGATTATAGACATTAAAATTTGTTAAATGTACTTATTTTGATTTTTACTATGTTAATTATTATTAATGCTAATCGATTTTTGATGTAATAGCTTGCATTGTAAACTGGTATTCATCATTTTAATTATTACTATTTTTCTTACAGTTTGCTTAAATTTATTTGCTTAGTTATAATACCAATTATTTGTCATATCTTGTAATTATTACTTAAACTTTGTAAACATTGTCAGTTGACAATGCTCGCCATGAGCGAAACCGGTCCTGATCCAATAAATTTTATGTGGAAAAAGTACTAAAAATGTTTTATTATTTTTATCAGAATACTGTGATGAATAATGTTGGCTAAAAATATTTTTTTATTTAATATTTTACTACAATGTTGTAGAAAGGTTAAGATACATTGATTTATAGTTCTGATATTAACTATGAATAATTAAAAAGAAACATGAAAACAAATTTAGATCTAAATAATATGCGAAGGAAAAAGCTTTGTTTTGAGATATTTTGACATTTCAAAAATGTTCGACTTTCTATAAAAAAATATGTAAAAAAAATAATAACGATTGATTTATAGTTCTGATATTAACTATGAATAAATATAAAAACATGATAACAAATTTAGATCTAAATAATATGCGAAGGAAAAAGCTTTGTTTCGAGATCTTTCGACATTTTGAAAATGTTTTTGTATCGAGAACAGTTTCTATATGAAAAATGAAAAAAATAATAATACTGCATTGAATATAATAACAGTAATACAAATATTTATCAAGCTTGTAATTTATATTTCTAATCAGTTTCTTTCTGTATTTTGTTTTCAAGTAAACTTAAAATAACATCCATTTTGGTTTTTCCATTTTACTATCACATTTTGATAACGAGACTGGAGGTTCTTACCTAATAAAAAGTGAGAAATCAATGTTATATAAATAAATGTAAAATATTTCATCAATGTATTATTCACCAGTACTCAGGCAAGTACGCCTAGTGACCGGAAATTAAATTGTAATCATGTATAGATGGTGCTTTTTATTCTTTGCTGTCTTACAGCTTGTGTATTTATCATCTGCAGTGCCAGTTGTTCATGATAATTTAAAACCAGAAAATGAATTAATTTTGAAACAACACAATGCTTTATTAGTAAGAAGGGCGATACGACATCTGAGGATGGAGCCAGGAAAACATTGTTGTGAAGGAATAAAGCAGACTTATGGGTTTCACAACCGTCCTCATTATCATGGCCCATGTTTTCATCACCATCACTATCACCATCACCATCCTGGACACCATCACAACAGTGGAGAGCAAGATAAGCCAACAGATGCCCCTGGAAATGATAACAACAATGATCAAAATGGTGGACAAGATAAGCCAACAGATGCCCCCGATCTTGATCTAGATGTGAATGCTGAAATAAAAGATGGTTCATTTTTAGATGCGCGATTTGGAAAACAGTCGCAACCCTCAAAAAACATAATAAAGTAAGGTTATTACTACCTGTGTCAATATAATAGTCGTGGATTTTGTAACAAGAACATTTTAATATCAGCATGTGGCTAAAGAGATTATATTACACCCATAATTGTGTTACAAATGTGAAATAAAGATGTTTTATTTATTGATTGAGTATGCATTTACTTGGTAGAACTCCCTTATAATACGATAAGAAAAATAACAATGTATTTAATTATACATAAAATATTTTATATATTTGTTGATAGCTATTTCAGCTTACCCCCTCGTCAGAACTATGTTTAAACGTGCATTATAACAAGCTTATACACCTAAGCTAGACAGTTTACACTATACATACATCTTCCTCTCCATTCCACCATCTTAATTTTATATGGAAAAAATAAGATATTGATTTGGTGTATTCATGAAGTGAAAGCTTATCTGGGTTTTTACTAAGTGGGAATAAACGTAAAATTAGTAATGCATCAAGTGAATCTAATTTAAATTGCATTAGTGTTAATTGTGATATGTTCATTAAGAATGTCAATCAATCCAATCACATTCTTAATGAACATATCACAATTAACACATCCTCACCACTTAAGCCATTAATAAACACTGCAGATCGTTAAGGTGTTGTGACTGACTTTTTTTTATTTAAAATGCTAAAGAAACTTTTTACACTGTTTTGTCATTAGTAGTCTAATAATTGATTTATTGAAACTCGTTTTATTTTAATATCAATAAATCCATTTAAATTACGATAAATCAAAGTGGAATGAATTACTTGTTGCTTGCAACAAGTATCCAATGTTGGGAATTAAAAAAAAACATAACAACAAATAATATACGAAGGAAAAGCTTATGTTGCTGTATTCAGACTTGTTTAATTGAAAGAATTAAAAAAATAGCCACTGATTTGAATATAATCTTAAATATAAAACCGAAACGGCGTATGTATGTCTGTGGGTCTGTAATTCCCTTTTGCATTGTTGGTCATTAAGTTGCCATAAAAACGAATATGAAAGAAAATATGTTTGAATTTTTATCGGCGAAGAAATTTAGTCAAAATGTAATAAATTAGTCTTCTATTGAACTAATATAAAATTTAAAATAACTTTGATTATTCCACGTATTGTGTAACTTACTGTGACACGTGTTTCGCCTCTTTCAGAGGCATCTTCAGACTTACTATCGCAAAGTTTGCTTAGAGTGACTTAAGTTTGCTTAGTCACTTAAGCAAACTTTGCGATAGTAAGTCTGAAGATTTGAAAGAGGCGAAACACGTGTCACAGTTAGTTACACAATACGTGGAATAATCAAAGTTATTTTAAATTTTATATTAAAATGAACTTCCACAAAGTTACCGCCGAAACCATCGAAAATATTCTACTGAACTTTTCCCGGCTTTTATTATTAATAATAATGTTTATTATTTACGTTTCTTTGACAGCAAATTAGATTTTTTCCTTGAATTTGGACATTTTAATGGGCGAGAATGGGGCTGTCATCAAATTAAATAAAGTTTGTGATTTTTTTTAACTCTATTTTGGATGTTAGATTTTGTGATATAATTATGTCGAATGATATAACATTAAATAATTATTGGTCGCATAGTCCAAGCGACGCCGGGTAGCAATACTAGTTTATTCATAAAACAAAAATGTAAAAAAAAATATCAACCGTATTTCTTTGTGTATTTTATAAATAAAACAAAAATGTTTGTTTTTTATAGTTAACTATGTATCTCATTTTGATAAGGAGATTTGAGGCTTTTCCCTGACAAGAAGTGAGAAATCAATGGTTAATAAATATTAATGTAAAATATTTTATCAATGTTTTATTCATCCAGTAGTCAGTCAAGCTGGACGTCTAGTGACCATGTTGGATATATAAATTTAAAAATAGATTCAATAGTTATGATGGATAGATGGCGCTTTTTATTTTTTGTTCTACAGTTAGTGTATTTATCATCTGCACTACCAATTGTTGAAGATGATTTAAAACCAGAAAATGAACTTGAAAGTTTGAAACAACATAATGTTCTATTAGTAAAAAGAGCGATACAAGAACCGTGGATGGAAGCGGGAAAACACTATCATGAAGGAATAAAGCATTCTTATGAGTTCCACAACCGTCCTCATCATCATCGCGGAAATAGAGAGTATGGTGGACCTGATCATCACCATCACCAACCTGGACACGATCACCGATCTAGATATGAACAGCAACTTCAACATGATTACAAACCCAGACATGATCACCGATCTAGACACGATCACAAACACGGACACGATCACCGACCTAGACATGATCACCGATCCAGACACGACCACCGATCTAGACACGAACATCAACCTGGACATAGTGGGGAAAATATGCCGACAAATGCCCCCGATCTTGATCTAGACTTGGGTGATGAATTAAATGAGTATGATTTTGATGTACGGTTTGGAAAAAGACAATGAATGACAAGTCTTCTAAGGCTAAACATAATAAAGTGGGGTTATTACTGTTTGTGTCAATATGATAGTTATATATTTTGTATCAAGAATATTGTGATATATGTACATAGTTATCCATAGTTTTCTCTAGATTATATTATAACAATAATTGTGCTACAAATGTAAAATTAAAAGTTGTTTTATTCAGGCTATTGAAAAATTTTGACACAAAAATAAAATTATACTCAAACCAATTTTTGTGCGATTTCAATATTATGCGGTTTTTTATGCTACTTTGTATTTTTTTTTTTTGAAATGTATTTTTGAGACTATATAACGTACATCATATCTCATAACATAATTAACAGCGCGTTGTTCACATAGTGTACGTGAAAAATCCAGTATTTCATCTGTTTATTACAATGTGACCTTGACACGTGCTTCCTTGTAAATACATCCCTTATTAACACTTTGTTTACGGGCCTTTTCAATTACCATACTAATTACGCACAAATTTGTGCACACTGTAAACAACAAGTCATAGCATTTTTTGTGCGATTTTCCGCGGAACGTATCTAACGCACAAAAAAAGGTTTAGGTTTAGGTACTATGGTAAACTTATAAATGATTATTAATGATTATTATGATCATAACATGCCTAGTTTTCTTCAAAGCGAAATCATTGTTAAATTGGGAATTTCGACGGTAGGTGCATAATGGAATTTTGATATCAAATTTGAATCGTTTGAATTGTGTTGCACATAGACAATTAATATAAAAACTGATTCATGTTGCAAATAAAAATAGCCAGGAAATTGGAAACATAGTTTCAGTATCAAATTTGAATTTGTTTCGTTGAACGACCCAGGTTCCGTCTTTCGGCATTTTCAGGCATTTTTAGTGCACAAATGAACTGATGCATACTAAATAGTTTGTATCGTTCATTTATAAAAATAAAACATTACCAAGTTTAATTGTTATTAACGTAATCTAGATGAAATAGAGAAAGTTTCTTTGAATTAAGTGTGTAATTTGTAATTGTGGCTTCTGTGCCGGACCGCCCGGGATCGATTCCCGGCTTGAGCGGATTTTTTTCAGTCGATTAATCTGTTCAAAGGCATGGGTGTTTGTGTTGTTTAAAATCCCTTCCCACCTTTCCTATCCTAAAGAGCGACGCATAGCGAGAGCGATTAGCTAACCACAAGTCCTGTCCGAGTCCTCATATCCTTTCCATCCCATACTCTCTTCGAAAAAGAGTGGTTGAGCAACTGAGTAACAAGCAGTTCTCGTAGAAAAATATCTGTTCAGATAAACTCCATATGAGAAGTCCATATGCTCCAAGTTGGGAACGGACATGGTTTAAAAAAAAATATTAGGTTATTTCAATGAAGTATCTTCTAGTTCTGAACTAGTTCTGACGAAGGCGTAAGCCGAAATAGCTATCAACAAATATATAAAATAATTTATGTAGAATTAAAATACATTGCTATTTTTCTTTCCGTATTATAATGGAGTTCTACCAAGTAAATGCCTACTCAATCAATAAGTATCTTAAAGACTAATTATTACAAGCTAATAACATGGAAATTTCTACTAATATAATATGTGGGTTTTATCCAACCTATTATTAAAAAAATGATTGATTTCAAATGTTTGAATATGTATAGAATTAATGATATTTATTTTAAGGGGTATAATTCTAAGAATTTTTGCACACAGCATATTTTTAATGTGTCAATGTAAAAAATTCTGACATCGCCCCATATTAGTTTTGAGATCAGAAGTAAGATGGCAGTGCTTGACATCGAAAAAATTAGTAAGAATATATATTTTATTTGAATAAAATAACTTATATCAGTGGACCAAAATGTAATTTGAAGCCAAATAACGTCCAAATTTTGGCTTAATAAACATCTGTTAAAAAAATATTTAAACAAAATATTATTTTTAAGCACCTTTTCCTTTAATTTTTTACTAATTACCGCAGGGGTTCTAAACCTTATTGAGACTCTGGGCGTATTTGAGATTGAGGAAGATAGCAGGGATGTGGAGCCAGTAAAAAAAATACGACTCCGACTAAAAAAAGTTTAATTTCGTCACCTTTTTTTCTACCTTTCATATTTATGTGTATTCTTTTATATATCACTCAACCAATCTTGCCAATAGCCAAATTTGACAAATTATATGTAAAAATAAAAAATGGAAAATAGCGACGTGTTCAAAAACAAATCTGAAGGAGAACATATTTGTTAATTTTTATCACTGTTTCCTGGGAAGCTTTACACATGTGTAACATTTATGTACTATTTTTTGATTGAACTTTACTAAAATTTCAATGAATAAAACGCAATTCTGATAAAATTCCGAACTTTTTGTTATTTGATACTATTAAGCGGGCGTACGATAATAGCCCCGCGGGCGCAATTGTGCCCGCGGACACAGGGTTAAAAACCCCTGAATTACGGCGTATGGGAATTGTCATACCTAAACGAGATGATTAAGTTTCATTTCTTTCAGTTGCTCAAGCATGGATGTAATATTTGTGCCCCCTCTTTTTGACTCTTTTTGTGATCGGAAAAATGCGAAAGAGAGGAGCAATTGGATAACTGACATAATTTTTTTACACCGTCTTTTTCTTAGTTAAAATTTCCGGAGATATTAAGTTACAACCTGTTCTCGTTTGGCAACATTGTATAGAATGGTCCACACTGGGAACGGACTTATTTTAAGTATTTCCTGGTATAATAATTTATGATCACCCATGTTGTGATGTAAAAATTTGAACCACTTCATCCGAATGCAATGAGATACGAGTTGAACTAAAGCAGTGGTGCACCAATTACGTCCCGCAGGCCACATGCAGCCCTCAATGCCTTTTCATGCGGCCCAAAATGATAAATATCAATCACTTTTTTTTTCTTCAGAACTTTTTCCGGACAGTGGAAGATCAATATTAAACAATAAGATTTTCAATGTACACTAAAAATATCGATAGTATAATTTATTTTACCCATGCTATCAAACTATCTGAGAATTGATAATCTAGACCTTCTCCTAAAAAAGTTGCTCATTACTGATCTAAAGACTATGAAATAATGAATCCTTAATACTTTTGACAGATTTATTTAATATGACAATATTATAATATTGCGAAGAAAGGACAAAATTCGAAATTTGAATTTTTTTTTCGAAGTGTTCCTGTTAAGTTTTGTAGGTAAGGTAGGTTGCAGTATTAAATTAAATGCAGTATTTCCAGGCACCTTGTCCAGTCAAAGGAGACATGGGGCGAAAGTAATAAGTTTGGGAAAGTTTAAAATGCAATTTGGATTTAACGCAAATTTGTAATCACGAACCGACGTGAATAAGTTTCTGGCGAAAGTTTTCCAATAAGGGTTGCAGCGGTCAGGGTGGTTTGTGGATGTTTTTGTAAAAGATTGATGGGTGTTGATATGAAGGCGTTTTTTCGGTATTCTTAGCTCGGATACCTCGAAAAGAAGGAAGAGGGTGGCTAAATAAATAAATATCTTAGAAATGTTTTCTGGAAAATTAGGGACCGTCCATACAGTGTGACGCCATACATTAGGGACGTGGCGGGAAGAGGGAGGTGGTAGTAAAAATATGTGACGTCATGATACATACAACAAAATAGTTCATTTTATAAAACATATCGACGGCTTATAGAGTAATGTTGCTACCTCCACTTTTGGCTGAAAATGACTTAACCGTTCTAAAGCTAACGACACACCGGTGTGTCGCATAAGAAAAAGCTCTGACAGCTAAGAACTCACCGGTGGGCAATTATGTTTAAGGCGTAAAAAAATAATATTTCTCAAATTATCACATCGAATATGTATTCGACATCTCTTAAGGCTCACAAAATGAATATAAACTTTTCGTTTTAATAGTTCTTTAAAATATATTCAACAAAAAGTGTATAGAACTTCTATACATCAGGGCTGTCAAAACTTTTGATAAGATATTCACAATATTAGAGTAAATATTATTTTGTATGTATATATGTTTCAAACCAATTGAAGAAAAACAAATTATTCATAAAATTATAAGAAAAAATCAACACAAATTCATTTTATGATAGCCAATCGGGATGCAAAATTGATATAATATTATAAACTGTGTGTGACAACCCTTATAGAGGATTCGTAAATACGCTCTAAAAGCCATGCGGTGTGGTAATTAACATGGGGTTGCTTTCATAAGGGATCAAAGATATCTAAGATAAATAACGTTAGTGGTTTTAAGTTATTGTCCTTTTTTAGTTTTTTTAAAGTTGTAGCGCACGGGGCAAAAAGTGGGGAATTCTTCTAGCTGGTTACAGGTTAATAATGCCATCTTGTTGTATCATGCAATGTGCATGTCACGTAAATTTTTTATAACCAAAACTTATTTAAATGTATCGGAAAAACGTTTATTTTATAAAAAAATTGATATCTCCAATGTCGTTCTAAAACCTACACTGCTAATTATTAGAATCCGCCATTTTGTATTGTCATCTGTCATTTATTGGTTGTTTCCAGCGGTGGTACAAATTAATCGTTTGAAAGGGGTTTTTTTGTTTATAACACAAAAATTTGCATTCTCAAAATAGTCAGTTTTTACCCTCTCCTGCACAATCGACAAAAACGGAGATAGCAAATTTTCTCTTTAAGCCATCGATATATTTTTTGTTTGTATGCTCAAGTGATATTTTTAGAATATATTCTAACTAATTATTAATTCTGAATCTATTAATGACGAGTCTCCATACTTTACCATACCATGTAAGAAATCTTTTTTTTCTTTTACCATGTCCGTTCATAGCGTGGAGCATATGGATTCCTCACGGAGTTTCGCTAAATATATCTTTTTTTTACCTATCTTTGAAGAAGTCGATAAATTTAATTTTAGATGCGACTATTAATATAAACGTGAAACACAAAAACGTCGTTAACTACTACCATCGCAAAGTGGACATATAGGTTTTTGCTTTTAGACCCCACAATTATAATCTCTAATATATTTTTTTTCCGTTAAAAGTAAAATTAATAAAGTCTCTATATAAATGCACTTAGTACATAAAATATATGATCCATGAATTAGTACAAAAGCTTCAGTTTAATATAAAAGATTAAAAAACAGCATTTCTCTCCTCTGTGAACTCCATATTACTTCTAAAATACGTTTGAACAATGGGGTTATATTATTCCTTGAGTTATTCCGAAGGTCTTTGTTGAGAAAGCAAGAATATGACAAAACCAGTGGCGTAAGGCGTAGACGTCAATTTTATATAAAACTTGGTTATTATTTAAAATGATAGAAAAATAGTGTAATACCAGAACCTGTAAGAGTCAAGTTGGTTTTTACCACCACCACCCGTTGTGAATATGCAGCCAATGTTTTATGGCCGCCTTTCACAACGCTTTCGACTTAGAAAGAGGAATTTACCCCTCACATTCATGGCCCGAGCAGATCTGCACGGGACTGATTTTGAACCATGCACTAGAGTGCTTGAAAATAGAAAATAAAATAAATTGGAGTGAGCTAGCTCAGCCACTGAAATCAGTTTGATACAGAGTATCCTGTGTATAATCCGTATACTGAGAGCCCGTCGTGTTAGACGAGTATATTGACTCTAATGAAGAATCGAGATTATGTCGATCCCCGAATAAAATGGCAAATTTTTCAAATGCAATGAAGTTGGCCTTAGTCCTGTAAGAGTCCTTGGAAGTCGTTTAGATCTGCAACAGAAATAATTTTGACTTAAATAACAATTTTTTTTTTTTTTTAAATCTGATATTTCATCGGTTAAGGCGCCAGATATTTTTGAACTTTTAAATCACACGATATCAACTGAAATGAGCATCCAGCACCCATATTCATGTGATCAAAACTAAACTTTATATGGCTTTGACTTTTGACCATGTCCAACTGTTACTACGGTAAAGCTCTAACCCAGAGGTCTCCGAACTCTTTTGTCCCGTAGACCTCTTGCCGATTTTTTTTCGTTTTAGGTAGACCCACTGAATATATATTTTTACATATTCATAAACTTTAAATGCGTCTTAGAATATGACACAGAGCTACATTGATAGGGTTTACTGTAGAGTAAAATGTTCTAAACTAGAAATATATGTCAAGTTTTATAGCTAAATTTATTTATTAAAACGATACAAAATGAAAATCTGGTAGCATTTTTTAAAATAATACAATACATATGGAAATAAACAGTACTTTTAATGAGAGGGATGAGCCTGATGCTTTGATAGCAAAATTTCTCTCGAACTAAAAAAAAACCTTTTGAAAAACTTTTTTTTTGGATATCAGCTTGACGGAGCATCAAGTTCTAAGGCGTGTCAGCGCCAAAGTTCTTCCAGTCTCCTCGTCTCTAAATGTTTTAACTCTTGAATTTTATTTGTTGACATTCCCTTCCTATCGCTTCCGACAGGAGGGCGCGATCGCTACAGTTGAGAAGTCAGTTTAATATTGCGTCTCTATCTAGGGAAGGTTCATCGAGAAGAATAGCTCTGGGCCTATATCGATTCTCTGAGGCCCTCTCGTCATAATTCTGCAAGCAAGAGATTGTTGGGTAACCGTGAAGGCCCACAGCCTTATGAAACTTTTTAGAGGTTTCACGAACGAATTCGCGAATAGTTGGCACACTTAAATCTCTGTGTGACAGCGAACCACGCACGAACCATGGAGCATCACATATTTGCCTCAATGACTTATTCTGAACAACCTGGAGAGTCTTCAGATGCTTTTGGTGAGCAAAAGCCCACACTGGTGTGTTGAAAAACTTATTTATTTATTAGAATTTCTTATGATATCGATAACATTCATTTTTTTTAAAAAAAAAAGTCCTACACGAACACTTCGTTGCTTCTTTGCAGTTTGGCTCTTCAATTTAAACAAATTCGTATATTTTTTTAACATCCTATATCCTTGAAGTAGAAAAATATTTTATTTTTTCAAAGGCTAACAACGCTGCTGTTAATGTCATTCCATAGTCCATTATTGCGTTTTTCGCCATCTTCTTACAGATGCTCAGTAATTACCGGAAACATTATGACAATGAACCGTGAACAATTGCACACTTGAAGTCTCAGTTTTTTTCTACGAATCGATTGCATGGGTTCGAATGTGCTTCTAAGAAATATTCAACAAAAACGGTTAATCGGGATAATAATATGTTTGACGAGACCATAATTTTAAGACGATAAATCAAGGAAATCGATAAACCGGGAAATGTTTAATGCGGATATTTTAACATTGTTCTTATGGGTCTTTCACCGGGACTATAGAAAATGAACGAACCAAGCGGGAAAACGGTTTATGCTGAACGTAAAATCGGGGTTCAACTCTAGAACCTTTTCAAAGTAATGAACCATAGATCAAAATAAACAATATTGTAATATAATATTTACGGACTGATTAAAAAATATATGAGTGTATGATGAATTTATTGTGTTGCTCCCCAAGAAAAATGGATGGAGACACCTATGTGATGAACCGACTAACATTTGCACTTGGATCAAGATGTAATATCGGAATAATCTTCCGAGAACAACGTCAAAATGGTCGCCGTTGTGTGCATCTCGGCTTTCGATCCAGTCATTCAGCACTGTGAAGAATTGAACGTAACTTAGTCGCATGCGCTCTCCTAAAAACAACAAAAAAAAACACATAATATTGTAGGAAAATCAATCGACAAACCGTAAGAAGAAAAAAGAAACTGTGCTATTTAAAAAAAAAAAAATATTAAGAAAATGTCCACGTTGGCTTCCGTGTCGGACCACCCGGGTTCGAGTCCCTGTATAAAACAGTTTTTTTTATTGATTCTGATTCTGTTCGAAGGCAATGGGTGTTTGTGATGTTTAAAAATTCCTTCCCGCCTTTCTGATCCCAGCTGACTTCTAGTTGTGTCCAAGAAGTCTTTCCTTTCACTCCAAACTCTCTTTAGAAATCAGAGGTTGAGCGACTGAATAATGTACAGTTCTCGTAGAAAAAACATGTTGAGTTAATCTCCGTGAGGAGTCCATATGCTCCGTGTTACGGGAGTGGACATTGAATCTAATTGATAGTGCGATATGTACATTCGTTTATTATATGACCATGTTCGTATGATGTTATTAGCCCCTTTTTGTCTTTGAGCCGCTTGGAAATATAATATATGTTCATACATACATTTTTCTTAATAAAGAATATATTATTTTTGTACTTATTCCGGAATTAATTTATAGATCAGGATCGGTTTCGCTCAGAGCGAGCATTTTCAGCTGATAAGAATAAAAAAACAACAGAATGTTATTGATGCAAAACTAAGCAATACTAATAAGGGTGTAACAAACAAGTAATAAGTGCAAATAGTTTATGGAAAATGAAACCAAATAATTATGTATAATTTACTTTGAATATATTATATTAAAATGAGTAAGACCTCTTACAAATAGAAGCTACTGCATTACAATCATATTTAAAACAAAGACGGCCAATAACAATAAAATTCAAAGAACTAAATTAGGAAATGGGGAATTTTAGTAATAAAATGAATTCGCGGGCAAAGTGGTGCAAATACTTTTCAAATCCAACGATTTCGAGCACTCTGAAAAATGATTTATCAAAACATATCAATTCTTACAAACAAAAAAAACAATTTCAGAAAGATATATGTATTGTTGTATAAGACGTTGGTTAATGAAACGGATATTACAAAGAATTATACGAATTTAATAATTTGTGGAATGTAAAGAAATTACTGTTCAACTAGTGCATAAAATAGTGATAGAAAAAAAACCCTTACCTATGATAAAATGTCGCTTCAAGATAAAGTTTGAAGTCTGAATATTATTTCTGAAGTTAATTACGGAATCAAATCACGTCCTCCTTTGAAACGGGAACTGAAAGTAAAAAGTGTTCTGATTAGGCCCCGCCGACACCACAAGTCTAAGGAGCTTTCTCAAAGCTGTTTATGTCATTGCTAATTTGTGCTTTTAGTAGTTTAAGTCACACGCCTTCACTTACCGGAGGCTTTCATTATTTTAAAAGCTTTATTATTCGACTGAGATTTTTTTTATGTCACACGCATCAATATTCAATAAATGTATTCGGAAATACTTCAAAATCACGATTTACGAAATTCCTCTCGAATTGTTTCTAGTACAGTAAATCGGGGTCAATAGAGACACTTTTTACGTCCATGTATCTTAATACTTTCGATGGTTTCGGCGGTAACCTTGTGGAAGTTCATTTTAATATAAAATTTAAAATAACTTTGATTTTTTCACGTATTGTGCTACTAACTATGACACGTGTTTCGCCTCTTTCAGAGGCATCTTCGGACTTACTATCGCAAAGTTTGCTTAAGTAAATGAGCTTTTTAAATAAATTTGCTTAAGTAAATTTTGCGATAGTAAGTCCGAAGGCGAAACACGTGCCACAGTTAGTAGCACAATACGTGGAATAATCAAAGTTATTTTTAATTTTGTATTACTATGTATCTTCATACCTGCGCTACATAATTCAAATATGAATGGCTTGAAACTTGTTTCTATGGTCCTACTACACATTCATGACAATATTTTTCAAATATTCACTATCGTTATTAAGACACAGTCAATTTTGTTCGATGTCTCTATTCACATTGAATCGGGGTGAATACGGGGCTGAGACTTGGCAGGTAAATAGAGACAAAAATACAGATTGTAATTATTGGAATATATGAACCTCCATTCTATATGGGTCTCTATTCATTCCGTTTTACGGTACGTATTAACCAAAAAAAACATGATTGATTTTAATTTTTGTCCAATAAAAGAGAAGTTTTTAAGGATGCACAGGCATCGAACTTAAACACATTGGAGACTTAGTAAAGTTGTGCTAATGTTCAATCCTTGTTTTTGTCTCTATTCACCTGCCAGTCTCTATTCACCCCGTTTTACCGGTATTTCTTTAATCATATACGCTGGAAATTTTGATCACTCGAAATACTAATGAAACATGTTATTCTGTACTCGAGACGCATTTTTCAAGATCATTTCGACTTCTCAATTCACCCTCAATAGACGTGGACATTTTCAGTGACCTACTTAATGTAAAATGAGCAATAGCTTTGTTTATTTCACGTACTGTATTACAAACAGGGCTGTGGAGTTGGAGATGGAGTCGTGGAGTCGGGGATTTTTGGCCGGAGTCGGAGTCAGAGTCGTCGCGGCTTTTTGGCCTGAATCGTACTCGGAGTCGGAAATTTTTAAAAGTTTTAACCTTTTATTTTTGCATATAATATGTTAAATCTGGCTATTGGCCAGATTGGTTGGTTGATATATAATTGAATACACATAAATAGAAAAGGTAGGGAAAAAATGTGACGCAATTTAAGTTAAAGAGTCGTGTTTTTGGTCAATGTTGGAGTCGGAGACGGAGTCGTGTATTTGGTAAATGGAGATCTCTGCTGAGAATGCTGGATTTTTTTAACGACTCTACATCCCTTGTTACAAATAATGACACGTGTTTCGCCCCTTAAAGAAGTATCATCAGAATTACTCAGCTGCTTTAATAATAACGTTAAAATAAATTCTAATATATACTTTTAAATTAAATAATGGAGTTTTTCACATTGACAGGAAGCCGGGAGATAAATAAAAGTATCTACAGGAATGTATGAACTATTAGTGTCATTATAAGTATCAATTGTTTTTTTGTATCTTGCCCCTTATCCCGGCAACCCTTAAAAAAGAAAAGTCCCAACCCCTATAGTACCAACGTATCACAAGTATTTATTTTAATACTTGATCCTTATTGCATCGACGAATATCGCCAATTTACTGAATCATTGGTAGTGGAAAACTTTGGTAAAATTTGCAAAAGTAGTTTGTTATAACATATTGTATTATATTACCATTATTAGTAATAGTTCAAAAGAAACTTTGAAACTTTATCGTGGTTTTCCATTCGTTCGAAATGCATTGAAAATATTTAACGTAACAACTTTTACTAAAGAGAAAATGTACCCTGTACATCTCACGAGTGACTGTAGGGAAAATTTGTAATTTCATACAATGATCAGACAAACCATAATTCCTCATCAATTATTAAGCGATAATGCAATTTTAAATAAATCAACTTGATAAAAACCCAAATTAGCTTTCACTTCGAGAAATACATCAAATCAATGTGTAAAATTTAATAACTTATTATTACCATATAACACTAGGATGGTGGAACAGAGAAGAAGATGTTTTGTGTACCCTGTCTACAACTGTATATAGAGATGAGTAAATGTAGGTTTAAAACATAGTTCTGACAATGGCGTAAGCCGAATTAGTTATCAACAAATATATAAAAAAAACTGTAGAATTAACATACGTCTCTTGTTAATTTTTCCCCCGTATAATAATGCATAACCTTTGCGATTTCTGTCTGTGTGTGTGTGTTGAGTAAACATAAGTGATCAATGCTTACCAGGAATTGTTCGTAACGTAATATTAAACTAGAATAGTTTATTTTAACGCGGGCAGCTTTTTTAACTGATATAAGTAATTAAAGTCGTTAATTTTGTAACTACTCGGCATTCAGCACAAAAGTTATAGTTTTAAGATATTCTATTTTGGAGTGAAATGAAACTATACAATTTAAAATCATAGCAACTCCCACGTACGGTTATATGAGAAGTGAATAGAAGGCGCTTGAAAACGTGTTGTCATAAGGTTACATTACTTTGAAACGGTTCAAATTAACACTTTTGCTTAAAATTATCTTTTGGCTGGAAAAGCTTGTATTTACCGCATTCTGTCATACATGAATTTCAGAATTATCTATGGTTGAACGGAGTTAGCAGAATTCCGGAGTTGCACTGCATCTGCACACTTTTTTTTACTAAAATTTATTTGTGTTGTTTATTTATTTATAAATTTGAATTGCAAAAATTACAAATTTTAATTTTATTGAAAACTTTTGTAATGTGAAATAAGATGAAATCACTGAAAGAAAAAATACTTAGTTTACAGATATAAGAGTGAAAGAAAAAATATACATTGGGAATTGACAAAGAGTGAGTTCCGACAAAATCAACTATAATACATAAAAAATAGTAATCGTCTGAACTCACTCACGTCCATGTGAAATATGTCGTACTTCCCAGTGGCATCCCCATTGTGCAGACTGATTTTACTCCTTGAAAGAACAAAAAAGTACTAAATTCATCAATCAATCATCATTATATCCGGTCCGTGGCGCAGTGTCAACGTTGTTGGCTTGCGGGCCATACCGCCCGGGTTCGATTCCCGGTACGAGCGGATTTTTTCAGTCGATAAATCTGTTCAAAGGCATGGGTGTTTGTGTTGTTGAAAATCCCTCCCCACCTTTCCTATCCCAAAGAGCGACGCATAGCGAGAGCGATAAGCTGATCACTAGTCCTGTCCCGAGTCCTCGTATTCTTTCCATCCCCTACTCTCTTCAATAAAAGAGAGGTTGAGCAACTGAGTAACAAGCAGTTCACGTGGAAAAATATATGTTGAGATAAACTCCGTGAGGAATCCATATGCTCCAAGTTGGGAGCGGACATGGTTTAAAAAAAAAATATCCATCATTAAATGGAATTATTGATTGGAAGTGGACTCGTTTAAAACAATTACATATATCATATAATATACTAGCCGGTACCCGGCAAGCATTGCAATCTCACTCAAAGAAAGAAAATGTTTGTGTTTTAATAGTGTATGACTGCGCTGATTCAAAAACCTTCGAAGGTATCCACACAAAAAATCATCAAAGTTCTATCGCAATCGGATGAACTTTATAGGAACGCATACGGGACGTACAAACAATCATTTATTTTCATATATATACATAGATAGAAAATTTAGAAATCTTTGTTTCCGTCCACACAACAAATAATCAAAGTTTTATCGCAATCGGATGAATGGTATAGGATCGCAGACGGGACAAATTAAAATCAGTTTAATTCAAATAGATAAATAAAAAACTTTTGTGGGTGTCCACACAACAATTCACCAAAGCTTTATCGCAATCTGGTGAACGATTTGGGAACGCAAGAACCTTCCCGGGCGTCTACACAGCAAATCACCAAAGATTCATTGCAATTGGATGAACCACATGAACCGCATCGCATAGAGTACGAACAAATATTGATTTTTATATATACTAGTAGCCAATTGGATTTTGTTTTCAATATATTATAGAAATTAATTTATTGATACTTTATGTCTATACAGAGGCCAAAAATACTTCGTGTATTCCGCGTGGTGAGTAATTAAATATTAAAAATTGAAATATGATCTTTTTCGGAATAAGCTTCAATTATTTTTTTGTGCCATACCCATTTCACAAAAATTAAATACTCAAATAAAAAAATAAATGAGACTATGTACTTCTCTTCTGTCCAATTTAATCGTTCGAATGAAATATATCGTTTCTTTGAGGCATTCATTTAAACACAAAAATGATCAAAGCTGATTTTGAAAAATTGAGTAAGATTATTATGGCTTTCGCGGAGTAATTGATTGCAGTCAGCATTTTTTTAAAACATCCCTTTGAAAGGTGGTTGTATCAACTCAGCGGAGAAGCCTCCAATTGCGAAAATCGATTCTTATTAATTTAATCAAGAGGGATACAAACGACTTCAATGAAATTATATTTTGATAATTATTTGGGATGATTCAACATTTCGAAAATTCAAAATGGCAAGATGGAAATGATTGGTACTCTAAAAATACACGGTGACAAAGCCACAAAATCAAAGATCATCTAAATCGGTAGAGCCGTAAATATCATCAAAAAACCCGTTCCATATAAAATGTATGAGATCATGGTTTTCCTTTATGATGTGTTAATACTTTTTCTGCTATTGGGGACGGTGACAAAGCCAGAAAATCAACGATCTACAAAAAGCCGTATATTTCAAAATGTATGAGAAGATGATTTTCCTACATAATGTTTTTGTCATTACACTTTGGGATGTTTACTTCCTTTTTCTGCTATTGGGGACGGTGACAAAGTCAGAAAATCAACGATCATCAAAATCGGTCAAGTCGGAAATATCATCAATAAGACCGTTCCATACAAAATGTATGAGAACATGATTTTCCTTTATATTTTTTTTTGTCGTGATACTTTGTGATTTTTTAATACTTATTCCGCTATTCGGGACGGCGACAAAGCCAGAAAATCAATGATCATCAAAATCGGTCCATCCGCTCTCGACTTATAAGTGGTGTAACTAACACGACTTTGTTTTAAATATATAGATAAAATTTTTGAGATGAAATTTCTCACACCGTTTTCTATCGTATGAGGGAATTTTAAATAAATAAACAACGCTCCGTGTTATACGAATACATAATAATTTTAATGAGAATTTTGTATCAAATAATCGCATATTGTTTCGTCTGTTATGGTTTCTCGACTGTCATATCTCGAAAGTTGCTGGAATTATTCAACTTTACATATTATTAGATAACGGAGAGGTGTAATGTGGAAGGCAATTAGCAAAGGTCGGCGGCAAAGACCAGTTGTAAGATAATCCTAACCATGCCTTAGTTTTCTGAGCAATGGTATATCCTCAGGGGTAAATAGTAGCAAAAATACGAGATATTGTACGAAAAAAGACATATCACTATGTTTAAATAAGATCATTATTTTTAATATCGCAGATTTTTCTTTGTTCATTAACCCTTTGCACTTCTGAACATATTATATATTTCTTCCAGCAACTCCTCAATAGATTTGAGATGATATTTATGGCTCGACCGATTTTGATGATCTTTGATTTTCTGGCTTTGTCAACGCCACGAATACAGGAATAAGTATAAAAAAACATCCCAAAGTATGACGACAAACAAAATCATGAACAACAGCAACTCCTCAATTGATTTGAGAAAATGATTGATATCACAGGGTTTGCGTATTTATTAGCATGGTTAAACGAAATACCTAAAAATATACCACATTATGACATACTACCAATTTTTACTAAGTCACACTTTTCAATAAATACAGTCTTTGTAATAAGGATAATTTATAATTAAAAAAAATAAATTCAAACAAAGTTTTACAATGTCGAGGAGGAATCGACAAAGGAGTTACGTGTTATTTTAACGATGTCGAACTTGACTTGACATAGGAGTTCTAAGAGGGAAGATTAGTTACAGAAGTTATTTTCGGAAATTTGATGTCAATAATTTGTGAAATGGTTTTAGCCACTGGTATTTCCAACAGGTCGATGTGATCTTTTTCAGTTGTGATCAAGATTTATTGGGCACTAAGTTTTTTTTATATTACATTAATTACTCTATGAACTAAATATTTCACACAAAACTGCTAATAATTATAAAAACAAAGAATATTTACTACATACACATATTTTATGTTGTCTTCATAGAAGTCTCTTGGAATCGATAGTTATAAAAAAAAAATGTAAAATTCCTCGATGGACATAACCTTTTTATCTTAATATCACTTCTTGCTGGATTGTGCACAGCACCTGTCGTTAGGTTTGAGTTTTTACTTATAAGAGAAATTTAACTAAAAATTTATAAATTTCGGCTTCTCAAAGCCAAAATGAGAATTATATATCAGCGAAATGGTGGATATGAAGTTTTATTTTGGGTATATTTTAAATTATAAACTTAACCGAACTCTCAACCGTTTAATCTGCAAACTTCACATTGTTATATAATTTAAATAATCGATTTTTAGTTACCTTAAATTGTAAGATGTTTTTACTCTTTAAGCCATCGATATGTACGTTTATATAGTCCAAAAAATATATTTTTAAAAAAAAATGCATTAAAAAAAACCGCATACCTTTGAAATCGCACAAAAAGAGGTTTGAGTGTACTGTGTCGTCGTCTAAAAGGGCAGTATAGTTCCACGTATGTTTTTTTTTTTTGAAACGATGAAACGATGTCGTTGTTATCATGCTAGGGAAATGTTTCAAATGTATGGTAAATTTGTCTACCCTGCCACTATGGGGTTAGCGAAGCGAGGGAGGCAGACACTGTACGAGAAATGAGGGTAGTATTACGAAGAGAAATAAAGTAATTAGGCTTGGAAAACTGTATTAATTTTTAAACGATATACTTTGTTGCTCTTTCCTGTAATTAAATATGAACCACTTTGGATTCGTTACGTGTTGCGGTAAGCTCAACATCGTGATTAGTACAATTTGAATATAGAACTGACAGAGGTGTTGCCAAGCTATTCGAAATCAATATAGTTCCATTTTTAAATAATTAAATACAGTTGTAACGACTACTTTCAATATCTTGTATCTGATGAAATATAACAACTCGATTTCAAACTGAAACCAAATTGAGTAAGAATTATCGTTACTTAACTTTGAAAAGGTCCTAAATGACATTTTGCCTAAAATTATTTTTTTTCGTTGGAGAAGCTTGTATATATTTACCGCATTCTATCGTATATAAGAATTTCAGAATTATTGATTAACGGAGTTAGAATTCCAGTGATGCACTGCATCTGCACATTTTTTTGTTAACGAGTATATTTGAAAAAGTTCTAAGATTGTCGTCATTATATCCATCATTAGATCTTTAAGATCATTATTTCTCAGCATGGAAAGATGATCTTTGAAAAAATATGCTTAAAATAAGTAATTTGAAAATTTTTTACTCGCTCATTGTTACAAGTGAATTTAAATCAATCGAAACTTCAAACGCTCATATCTCAAAACAGTGTCAAGAGCAGTTAGAACCTTTTAAAAGTAAGGTATTTTTCAAGCATTTCATCAATTTCATTGACCGTTATTATTGGAAATTCGCACAGCGCACGTCTACAAACTGTCGAAAACCATTTTTTTCCCACTGAGACTGAAACCGCGTTAAAGCGAAATCCGTGTTGAGCTAGTATCGAGCTAAGCGAGGGATGGGTGTATATAATTTTTGTACCGGTTTATAGATAGTATGTAGAATGTGCCAGATTTTCATGTGATGTGCAAGTGAATTAATATAATTCCTCATAGATTCTCGCGTGGGTCTGATGCTGGCAGCTGAGGAGTGACGTGATGCCGCGTCATGCATTGAAATTAGGTTCAATTCCTGTCGAGTCACGTACGACACGCCCAAGTCTTCAGTCGAAGACAATACTTGAGATAGGTCTCGTCGGCACAATATTTTAACATACAACATTGCGTAAGAAAATATAACATCGGTCCATATTTATTTATTTATTTATTTATTTAAGAAAAAGCAAATCATGGCATTACAGCTGATGCCAATGCGCCATGTATTTGACAAATATAAATACGTGTATGTATTTAATTAATTAAAAACAAGATGAAAACATTGTAGTCATAAAAACAGAGAGAAAAAAATTTATAAAATCACATTAGAAATTTTCAAAGATGTCAACCGAGTGAGTTCTGACAAAATCAACTTTTATTCATAAAATATAGTATTCGCCTGAACTCACTCACGTCAATATGAAATATGTCGACATCCGAAGCAATGCCGTTTAAAATTGTTAAAGCTCTTCCCAGTGACATTCCCATTGGCAGACTGGTTCTACCCCTTGGAAGAACAAACAACTAATGCTCACGATTCCTCAAAAAATTATCATGAACATTCAATTTAACATTTTCAAGAATGGTGGAATTCTCATTTTGGCCTCGGATAAGCCGAAAGAAATATAATGCCAAATAAATTTCTCTTCGAGCATTCAAACTATTGAAAGTGAGCATCCCTAAGAGAAAGTCTGTTGGATAAAGCCATATGCTGAATACGATAAGAAAGAAAATATCAGCCGATTTATTCAAGATTTTAATACTCAAGATTGCAAGATGGACATACTGATAAAATCATTATGAACCATACGTAAAGTATTTGTATCTGAAATATGAGATATATAAAGACATCAAGCAGCATGATTGATTAGCTATTGTTATAAATTGTCGTAGGAAAGCATGGTATTCGATGTAAACGATTCAAATCGTTTAAATTTTGTACGTTGTCATGAGTTTTGTTACTCACGATACAGGTTTCATCTTTCTGCATCTTCAGGCAGTGGACGCGTGGTAAATAGTAACGTTTATAACGATTTTGTTGTTGTTTTCCACTTGTTGTCAGCCAGGAGAACTACTCGGTAACGTTGGTTATATTTGTCAGTTGAATCATGTAGTAAAATTTGTAAAGAAGAATTCGTGCGTTGAACTTGCGGTATCAACCGCTTTGGGATATCCATAACGCTTTCATGTAGTGTTCATATTTTTTTTATCAATGGCATGTTTATGATGACGAGTCTGTAATGACAAGAGGCTAAAATTAAATTATGTTTGTAATCTTTTTATATACACAAATTTGAATAATTAATATATAATATATTTTAGTAATTCTGAAATTACTGAGTATTTTTAAATGTTACGACTCGATACTCGAGTAGTTGAGATGTCGAATAATTGGAGTCTCCGGATGCTCTGTCAAGCGGTATACTCAAGTATGTCGTAATCGCATAATCATCCAAAATAGTGGAAGAAAACCACTTGTATTTTAACACACATTTCGTAGAAAGACTTTTTTTTTAAAAGAGAGACAAATTGTAGTTTGCATCCGAAGTACAGACATAAGATTTAAGAAATAATATAGCCAACGAACGAACAAGAAATAAAATAACTAACCTGCCATCTTTCACATGTTATTTATTTATTTATTTATTCAAGAAAATACAAATCATGGCTTTAACAGCTGACGCCAATGCGCCATGCATTTGACAAATATATATATACATGTTTTTTATAATGTTATGCATATAAAACAAAAAATAAAAATTATTATAGTTTATTGCCTTTTAAATGTAAAAAAAGCATTGTATTCCTCAGAACAGAGAGAAAAAATTAATAAAACCACGTTAGAAATTTTCAAATAAGTCAACCGAGTGAGTTCCAACAAAAAAACTTATATTCCTTAAAAATAGTATTTGTCTGAACTCACTCACGCCAATATGAAATATGTCGACATCTGAAGCAATACCGCTTAAAATTGTTAAAGCTCTTCGCAGTTGCATTCTCATTGGCAGACTAGTTATACCCATTGGATGAACAAACAACAAAGAAGATGTGTAATATAGAAAGGCCGCAGAAAACTGGACATGTATAAAGTATTTAACATTTCCGTCCCGGTGGGTAAGAACGTTTCCACCAGTGCCACTTTATCTTAAATATCTATGTTAATATTAGTGATACAATGTGTAAACTTTTTTTTATTCTTAAATCATTGTTTTTTAAACATTATGCAGTAAAAAAATATGATTCGTCGCAATTAAATAAAAAAGAAGTCGGTTATTATTATCCGAAAACCATTTATATCGTCGCTACCAACTGCCAGGATTCAAATTTCACTGCCCATAATCGATAAGGTAACGTAACATCACACCTCTCAGCAGACTGGTTCTACCCCTTGGAAGAACAAACAACTCATGTTCACGATTCCTCAAAAAATGTTGCAGCAGCGTCTAATGTCGAATTCTTGCGCAATTATATCAAACGTATAGACGAAGCACGATCTATCTGTTCGAATACGCTACACAATTAAATGTACTTACGGTTTAAAATAAGCATTGTCTGCTTAGTTGTTGTGAGCGACCGAAGTAAGTAAATTATTTGCAAAGGTAGTTCCCGAGGTGTTTTCACAGCACATTCTCTGTTCATAAGTCTCGTCACATCATATCTACTGCTTGTTATTTCAGGTACAGTTGCTTTAAATTATATCGCAGATGTACACGTTCCTTAACCATTTAAATCCCGCGGGGTCTCGCGAATATATGCGAAGAATCCCAGAAGCCGATTTATCGAGATCCCTTTATGTCGCAAATACAGTCAGTTACTCCATACGACGGGGTTCCGTTCCACCACTTGGAATGGTCGTAAGTTGAATATCATACAAAAAATTAATGAAATTATAGACTAAAAAAGTGCGTTGTACGATAGTGGTTTTTATTTCAGAATATGTACTATAAGTAATATACATATAATAGTAAAATAATTACCACAATCAAGGTAAAATCGATACTGGAAACATCATTCGGTATTCTATAATTAGTGGCTTAATCTCCTCTTATTCGTTAGATGTCAATAGCGCCATGACCAAAATGTTGGTACGTTTTTGGGGCAATTTGGTCGTTTTGGTCTCCGTCGTAAGTCTGAATAGTCGTAAGTTGAGGTGGTCGTAAGTCGAGAACTGACTGTATAACCGAATATTTTTTCCATGTTTTTTATTTCCATGTATGTCAGAGAGACCAATAGTAAGGCAGTATGTAATAAAAAATATCCATTCATCAAGATAATTGGTAATTATGAAAATTGTGTTTCAGAATTAAGCCTCTGTGAAAGAATTTTGGCAATAAGTGGAATGGTAAAATTTTTTTTTATGATATATTTCGGCCACTTATTATTTGGTCAGTATCTAATTCGCTAAATGGTCAGTAAAAATGAATAAAATGGTCAGTAATAAATACTTAAAACGGTCAGTAAACAATACATTTTTGTCAGTATATTATTGGAAACTGGTCAGTATTAAAAAAAAATGGTAAGTATCTATCTATAAACGGTCTATAATTAGTAGTGGTAAGACGATTAGGTTAGGTTTGTGTAAGGTTAGGTTAGGTTAGGTTAGGTTAGGTTAGGTTTGTGTTAGGTTAGGTTAGGTTAGGTTAGGTTAGGTTAGGTTAGGTTAGGTTAGGGTTAGGTTAGGTTAGGTTAGGCTTAGGTTAGGTTAGGTTAGGTTAGGTTAGGTTAGGTTAGGTTTGTGTTAGGTTAGGTTAGGTTAGGTTAGGTTAAATGACTTTAATAAATTCATAAATTTGATTTTTACAACCATATTTGATTGATTTCATAAGCTGTCAATCTAAAACTAATCATATACAAATTACTGAAAATTTAATTAAAAGACCATTTGTCATATTTATTGACCATTGTAACATATTACTGATCTAATTAAGGATTTCGGCTGACGTTAAAATCGTTTTTTTCGATTGTTGAAGAATTTTTATAATTGGCCAGCCGATTATGTCGGTTATAGAGTTGTACACTGAAATAATATTTTTTTTTTTACTTAAGATGCTTAATGGAATTTCAATATCAAATTTGAATCGTTTGAATTTTGTACATTTCCATGAGTTATGTCGTTTACGACCCGGGTTTCGCCTTTCGGCATATTCAGGCATTTCAAGTGCACGGATGTACCTGAACTGACATCCGTCTCACGATCGAACTGACAACTGATTGAAATTACTGATCATTTATTTAATTTACTGACCAAAAATGGAATTAAATACTGACCCATTAAAAACACGCCATTTATATATATATATACTGATATTGAAATGTATATTAGTTTATAAGCGAAACCAATTAGGATACCACAAATACAAGAAAAGAAAATGGTTGTCAGGTGGCTCCAGGTAGAACGGAAGTCACAATTTATGGCGCCCTCATATTTCCTTAGCCCGGGAAATGACGCACGACTTTGGGGGAAAGTCCCTATATATTAAATGAGACACTTCCCAATAAGAATATCAATTGTTCTAATAGGGAATTTCGGCCATAATTCTCGCCAATAAAACAAAACGACGTTATTATGAATATTGGAAATTCCATGCACAGAAATGGAGCGATACGAAAAGAAATTGGAAAATGATCTAACCTATACCGAGTGTGTGAAAATGTTTTTTATTAATATTATTTTTAAATATTTAAACAGATACAAACATGAATATATTCTTATGTGTTCTGAATGTTTTACCGATGTAGAAATGTTGCCAGTCACTACACTGTAATCTATAATTGCCAGATTTGTTTTCGATTCAGATTTGGTTATTAATACTTTTGTAATGAAAAACGTCCGGTCCGTGGCGCAGTGTCAACGTTGTCGGTTTGCGTGCCGGACCGCCCGGGTTCGATTCCCCGGTACGAGCGGATTTTTTCAGTCGATAAATCTGTTCAAAGGCATGGATGTTTGGGTTGTTGGAATTCCCTTTAAATCTTTGCGATCCTAAAGAGTGACGCATAGTGAGAGCGATTAGCTAATCACTAGTCCTGTCCTAGTCCACGTATCTTTTCCATCCCTACTCTCTTCTATAATGACAAGCAGTTATCGTTGAAAAACATATGTTGAGATAAACTCCGATACATATACACCCGATCCTCCTTTTGCATGTGGATACGTTGCAAAGATAGTCGTGAAAAAAAACGTGTAAAAAAGATATAAACTCAAAATTGTTTTTTTTTACTATTTAAACATACAAAAATTTTAGGTAGTTTTTAATTTAAATTTATTTGACCATGCAGATGTATGTTCATCCAGTGACGTTAATTGACATTAAACGTGCCCGGCTACTACTATTTTTCAAAATATAGTTTTAAATTTCACTTTTCCAATAAATTATTATATTGAGTGGATGTGTTTTTTTCATTTTCTGGATATGCGATCGAAAAAGTTGAGGGTCCACTGGTCTATATCATAAGAGGGAAAAAAGTATTTTTCATTTTTATATATATTTTTTAATTTGACTTAAGAGATAGAATAGATGCTTTTTTTGTTTTAAATAATCTGAGCAACAATTTGGGTTTTTCATGTGATACTTTTGCTGTAATATATTATCAACGTAAAGGTTTATTAGCAATTTCGGTCAATTTTTAAGCCCTTAAAAGGGAAGATTGCAGAAAGCCGGAGAATTTTCTGCAAGAGATATCTTCTGATAAGAGTGAAGCTTTTATTCCAGATGCTTTCAACCTATCGATTTGGTTTTAAATTAAACTTTACACAAAAATTACACACGGAAAGAAAAATTACACATGAATTATCCGTATAAATTTTGAGAACTATTGGTATAATAAAAATAATAAGACATTTTTAGTACTTTTTGTACCCCCTTTAAATTCTTTTCGCAGAACTTTTTCGTTGGATTCAGTATTCCCTGGAATACCCAGGTATCAGCAATCAGTTGACAATGATCGCCATGAGCGAAACCGGTCATAATCCAATACATTTTATGTGGAACAAATACTAAAAATGTTTTATTATTTTTATCTTAATATTAGTGATACAATGTGAACAGTTTTCGTTATCTTAAATCATTGTTTTTTACAATCTTTTCAGAAAAAAAATGGTTTCGTCAAAAAGAAAATAAGTCGGATTATTACTGACCGAAAACCATTTATATCGTCGCTACTAATTATTATTTTTATTATAATGCCATTCCACCAAGTATTGACAGTGAACACCTTAAAAGTGAACTTTTGAAAGGTTATTCATAATTTTTTGAGGAATCGTGAACATGAGTTGTTTATTCTTCCAAGGAGTAGAACCAGCCTGTCAGTGGGGATGCCACTGGGAAGAGCTTTAGTATTTTTTAACGAAATTGATTCGGATGTCGACATTTCAAATGGACGTGACGAGTTCAGACGAGTACTATTTTTTATGTATTAAAGTTGATTTTGCCGGAACTCACTCGGTTGACTTCTTTGCCAATTTCGAATGTATTTTTTTTCTTTCGCTCTTATATCTGTAAACTAAGTATTTTCTAATTCAATGTTTTCATCTTTTTTCACATTGCAAGAGCAATAAGCATATAATTTGTAATTTTTGCAATGTACATTTATAAATAAATACATATTAAAATCGGTATAATGTATCTTTACTTCATTAAAGCATGGCTGTGGAGTAGTTAAAAAAACACTCCAACTCTAGCATTTACCAAAAACACGACTCCGATTCCGACTAAAAAAAAGTTTATTTTGTCACGTTTTTTCCTACCTTTCTTATTTATGTGTATAAAATTAAATATAAACCAACCGACCCGGCCAAAAGACAAATATTAGATGTTATTTGAATAAATAAAAAGTGTCGTATCTTATACGTACCAAATGATGAATTGAAGTAAATATGTAGTTGCGATTTCACAACCAAATCATTTAATTAAAAAAAAAATAATCTTATTTGATTAATTTATGTATGTTCAAAAATCGAGAAATTTTGGAGGTCTGGATGGAGATATTTGGCGGGTCGTAGTTTGGTAACCGTTTAGCCAGAGAAACACTGAAATAACATCACCAAACAAAACAAAAAAATAGATTAAGAAAATTTTTTCATAAAAATTTGCGTTTTAAAATTGCGGAAGAAATATCAATTAATAATATTCTTCTTAGGTTTACGGATAACAAAAAAATAATAATTTATATTATTATTTTATTAAATTTATAGAAAAAAACCTAATTTTATCCAAAACAACTCACCACTCAAAGGGTTAAATCAACAAATAGATAAAAACAATAACAAAAATCCCTTAATTTCAAGCCCCTGCCAAAATTCTAATGTTAACGTAATTTTCTAGCTTCATGTAACAGTGCGAAAGATAATGATGCAATAAATGTAAACGGCCCTCTTCCTCGAAGAAGGTGAAAGAGTCCGCCATCTCTCTCCAGACCCCTCCGTTTGAGAAAGTCTGGCCCCTCGCCGAAAAGGCCGTTTAAGGTAATGGGCACCATAAATAATTTTTATACGAGGCAATACTTTTACATGTGTTAACGAGAGAAAAAAGAAACGTAAAAAAGTCTATTAGCAGTGGGAATCAATTTGAAAACTTGTATCGGTTCTCAGACGATAAATTGAGTCGCATAGTATCAAATGTAGAATTATCACATCTTTTTCGAAACTGAATTAATGCTGCCACATTACGGGTCGGCAATCTGGTCCGTAATGCCAACTTGTTGGCGATAACGGCTTCCGTGGTGGGCGGTGGGCGATTTTTGCTTTTACTCTAAAAATCTTTTTTCAGCATATCTTCATCCATGGACTCAATGCATTGTGATAGAATTGACTTTTTCATTGCTGCATTTATAAAAAAGCACTTGCTTTCTTCCGATTTCGTCCTAGGAACCGAACGCAAGCTAAATTTGATTTTTTAAATTTCTTAATTGCACCCTTGATGCACCCTATATTAGTTTAAATAAAATATTGGTTAAAAAACTTGTTTTTCCAAATATCTTTAAAAACTTTTAGTTTTTTTTCACCCATATACTGGATTGAAATATAGCAATGTTGTTGGGTGGTAAGGAAATTTCACCCAGAAAAATACGAAAGGTAGGCACAGAATGGTTGACGACCCCTGTGTCACATTATTCTTCTGTTAGCAATAAAATATTTGTATAAAAATCATGTACATGTGGTATAAAAACGTAAAAGGAAATGATGTGAAGTTTGTATCAAAATCAGAACGGTTCACGACTTTGGAAACAAAAGAATATTGGCTTGGTCAATCATACTTTTGATCAATCACAAAGTTATCCATAGTGATGTTGCAATGTGGCTGTTTTTAAAATTTAAAAATATAAAACAAATTTAAAAAGCCAACAAAAGTTTTTCGTGTTTTTCTCGATAAGTCGATAAGTGGACAGTTCTTCTTTTTATACTATATGACTCAATTGATACTGCGCCGAGAAATTTATTTTTTAATAAGCAAAAATTATTAATGAATAAAACTTATATTTATTAATAATTAGTCGATTATTATTGGCTGAAAACCATTTATATTGTCGCTACCAATTGCCAGGATTCAAATTTCACTGCCTATACGCGATAAGGTAACTTAACACCCTGTCTCAAACGCCCCTCGATCAAACGTACGTTTCAAATCAAATGGATGCGTTTTACATTGAAAACGTAGCAAACAGTTTTGATTACACCAGTCTGCCATGAACATCAATACGATCTGCTTGTCCGTTCATGCACGACTTAAAATATGAATAGTTATAGGTAAACTATCCATTTTTATATATATTTTTATAACGATGTATAAAGATACGTTAAAGCATTGTGACATTTTTTTTTATCTATGCCAATAAAGCCATAATAACACTAGGGTATTTTTAGTCCACTCTTCGGAGACGCGTTATTTTTCAGGGACCGTCTTTTGAGAGTTAACGTCCATTGCTGTTCTGGGAGTGGACTACACAGACAAAAAGTATTCAAATGTATAGTTTCATTTATGACTCAATGAAGGAAAAACTTAATGCGGATAAAATGCTCTGCACTCATTTACGTGGTTTAATGCAAACATTGTTCTCACGGGATTATGAACGAAATAAACAGTGGTATAACACTAAAATAAAATGCAGCGCAGTGCACATTTGGTTGCAGTGGTGGAATAAAGTGCAGTTGCGCCATCCTGCTTTGTACAGATTAGGGATTCCAACTCGGACATTCGAATATTCGATATCCGGATATATTCGGACGTTTTCAAACCATTCGATATTCGGGTATTTGGGAAAATATCCGGATAGTATTCGTAATAATTTTTGATGAAATATTTTATCGAGGAAAGATCACATCAAAAATTTCTCCACATTTAAAGAATACTTATGAATATTCCAGGTAGTGTTTTTTTTTTGCCTTCGCCCGAACTCGGGTGCTATCAATATCTTATCATAATACTTGATTTTAACGAGCCGGCTAGGACTCGGGTATAAAAATAACCTTTATTGCCGTAATTTCGTTCATAAAAGCAATACTGTTGGAGTAATCCGATGCAGCTGCAAATTTTAAATTTTGTTATTCAATGGAACGCTATTGAAATGTGTATTTATATGTTTTGTTTCTATCTAAGATTTTACCGAAGTAAGAAAAGATTTAGTCTTAAATTATCATAAAATGTATATATGTAAGTGAACAAGGAAACATTGATCGTGCAAAACCTCTATTTGCGTACGAGTTATACGATCATTTATTAAAAAAAGCAAATGGCAATTTCTTGTTTATTGACATAAAAATTAAATCATAATTTTGTTCATCATTCTAATAGGTACTATTGTACAACATTTCTGCCATGTCAAAACTATCCGGATATCCGAATATATCCAGATGGCTTAAGTTTCACTATTCGATAACCGAATAGTTGATAATGACGAATAGTTGGAATCCCTAGTACAGATCGCCTCTGCCTCACGCGATTACACCGGGAGTTTGCCTTTCTCCGCGATCCATCTCCGAAATCATCTTCCGCGGAAAACATTCAGATGCGTAATTGAGCTGTGATTAAATATTATTAACAGCAGGTTATTGTCGTTTAGAAAAATTGCGCACGACATGTTAGCATGCTGATTTGAGATTAATTTATATTTAAATACATATTGAAATCCTAAAAAAAAATGTTTATATTCAAAAGATTATTTTAATCAATGTTTTGTGTTACAACGATGTCGTAGTGGTAAGTTTATAGTTATCGTATTTTTTAAAATTCCAATTTAATTTGATGCATACAGTTATCTGTCATACAAAAAATCATAATATAAAATGCCATGTCTTAATAGTAAAAGTTTTTAAACATATTGGTAAAGCTCTTGATTTTTTTTAAGCGTAGGTAGTTTTATGAAATTTTCAAATTAATGCCGAACATTGATGTTAGGTGATCAAAAAATGTTACATATGAATAAATAAGATACTGCTTATTATTCAAGATCGTCGGCAAAAAATATAAGACAACCATATAATAAAACAGAATTTATGCTCTAAGTCAGTGGTCGGCAAACTTATTCACCAAAGAGCCAAAAATGAAGATTGCAACGATTTAAAAAAAAATTCGGAGCCAAAACTCTCTATTCATTTAATATACGTTTATTATAATTTTAGACCTTCATTAGTTATGGGTACACTGAATAAAAGTCGATTTTATACTTAATAAATATTTTATTTATTTATACATTATATTTATGAAAAAATAATAAAGAAAGAAAAGTGACCTTAAATTTTAATTAAACATAATAATTACTGACAAACATTTAATGCGAACAATGTCCTTGCATCTCCTTGGAAAGTTTGAGTAAGTCAGGTTTGCTGGTTGTTGTTTTTAATTTTAGGCACGATTCCAGGTTCTCATCAATAAGACGACTTCTGAGCTTACTCTTGATAAAATTCATGCTTAAAAAATATTTTTCACATGAGAACATGTAGAATCGAAAAGGGAAAGAACAGCAAACGCGAGTTTTTCATCTGATCATAAGAGTCAGGAATACTATTCCAGGCGTTGAAAATTATCATGTCTTCCTTTTCCAGGTCTTTTAAAGCAGACCACTTGTGTTTTAAACTAAGTTCACATTTATTTTTCTCCAGTATTTCTTTATTAAACAGACGTTCAAATTTTGAGTTCCAAATTCTTGAAACCTGCTGAGAAATGCTTCCCTTATATTTTTTTTTTTTTTTTTATTTTTTAAAGAAAAATATTTGGCAATTGCCAATTTCAAATATTTGTTATAGTGATGGTAAATAATGTATTTGCACAAAACGAATGCTAAGGTCTTTTTTTTGCTCAATTGAAAAAAATTGACCTTTGAAACCTGCTGAGGACAAATCTTGCCACTATATTTAAATGGTTGTTTTGAAATAGTGCTTATTAATAATTGAATTATTTTCTTGACGATGCTTCAGCAGACTCGGAAAGTGAAACAATGCTTCCTTTTTAAAGTCTTGAGCAAAAAGCTATAATTTATTATTGAATAAAATTATTTCTTCTAACATCGAAAAAATTGTGTTTCCTTTCCCTTGTAGTTTGTGATAAAGCTGATTTAGATGAGACGTGACGTCTACCATGAAATAAAAGTTTTGTATCCACTGATCGTCGGCTAATTCTGGATAGTGAACATCCTTCTCGAGGAGAAATTGTTTTCTGGTAATATTGATGCGATACGTTTTAAAACGTTCTCTCTTGATAACTTACGTAGGCACCTTGTTATAAAGCAGAAGATCAGCGTATTCACTCTCCATTTAAACTAACAATTCTTTGAATTCACGATGATTAAAGCTTAAGCTAAAATGGAGTTGATAATCGTAATTATCAATTCCAACTGTCGATACCCTCCCCTCGGCAGGACTTGCGCGCCCTAAGTGGATATTTGTATTTTTTTAAACTATTTATGTCTGAGCCGCACTTTGCCGACCACTGCTCTAAGTAAATATTCCCGTATTAAAAAACAAATAAAGAGAGAATGAATATAAAACAATGAAAACTGGTTAAAAGATAAAATCTTAAAATGGAAATAAAAACAGTATGAAATACAATATTATAAAAGATCATTTTTAAGAAATCAAATTTAATAATATCTTAAAATCTTGGATTAACGATTAATCTAAATATGTATTTTCAATAAAATTTCACATGGTTGAATGTCCTTATCCTATTATTTTATTCCAATCGATAACTTTTTCTTGGATAGGGTTGTAAAAGTATCAATTTATTTAAAATATGATATGATCTTCGTAGAAAAGTGTCTTTAGTAGTTAAGTTATTAGTTTAAGCATCATAAATGGGTGAGGTCATAGAAAAACATAAAAATATAAATTTTATTTTGTGAGACACAATAATTCATCTCGTGTATGTTACACACAAGTACGCGTTTAAATTTCATGATAGTCACGATAAGACAATATTTGGTTCCTATATAAATAACGCTTGAACAATTATTCGCAAACAGACTTGCACAGCCGTCAAACAGAGTTCTTGAAAACATAATTGTGAAAATTATGTTAGCAATGGCGAGAGTAATATTCTTGTGCAGTTTGGTATCATTTTTAACGTTCAGTGTAGTTAAATGCGATAACAATGAAAATACTGACAGAATTATCAATAATGGATATCCAACATTGCCGCTAGGAGCTCTAATGGGGAAGAATAGGCTACCACGCTCTGCTGATGGATATCAAAATCCATACCAAGGTGTACAGCAGTATGACAATCCACAGGTACCTCAATATTTTCCTCAATATTTTCCTCAATATTTTCCTCAATATGTTCCTCAATATTTTCCTCAATATGCTCCTCAATATTCTTATGATAATCCACCAATTTATAATCAATATCCTATTCAATATGGTTTTCCTCCAAATTCTTCTAAAAATTCCAAAATACAAACCTAGTTCTGGTACGGATTACTCAAAAGTAGGAATTTGTGGTACTAAAATGGGCTTGAGTACACTAAGATAAGACTTTAGAAAAAACAATTTTTTGTTACAAGTGTTAAATAAATAATATTTTTTCTCTTCCACTGTGTTTTTCTGTATTATATCATTATTTTAAGAGCAGAATCTCATAAAAGTAGTGAGAGGATCGAGTTCTTACAATTAATCAGGAATGCTTAGATATAGTGGACAAATTATAGTCATAAATCATGTGGTGTAATTGTTTTTAACGTTTCTGCAAACAGAAGTTGTGGGCAAAATAGATTCACCATAATCGTAATAAAGCAAGATTGATCCTAATATTTGGAAATGGTAAAATTACAAAATGGAGTTTGGGATTTTTCCTTTTTACGTGAAGCAAGGAAGGTGATAAGATTATCAGCTTCAAAAACCATGAACTTAAACACGGCTATGACTTTATCAACGATGCAATGATTTTCAAATGGTTCCTAGGACTCCTATGTCAACCACGACATCGTTTAAGTAACACGCAACTCCTGTGACGAGTCCTGGTCGAAATTGTAAAACTTGGCTAAAAAATAAGATTTAATTAATTTTAAAATATCCTTATTTTATGACCGACTGTGGGCCTTAGTTAAAGTTTTTAACATGTATATTTTTCGGTATTTCGTTAAACCATGCTAATAAATACTCAAACCCTGTGATTTTAATAAATTTCTCCAATCTATTGAGGAGTTGCTGGAAGGTGTAAGTGCAAAAGGTTAATATAAGATTACTTAAAAAGCGATGTAAATAAAGTATATGTTTACTTTTCTCTAGCATTTTAGACACTATCTTTTTTGATATTAGGTATAAGACGCTATTGCGCAATCTATCTACCTCGTAAATTTGAGTTCGGTTCTAATTGATCACGTCATATTTTCGCTGCTGTTTTTGACGAAAAAAAGCTTTGTGGAAGTCGTTGGCCGTTTGTCACCACCTGCTCTAAACTTTACAGATAAAAGTGCTTCCAACAAGAATCTAGCTTTACGAGTTTTAAAAACTACAAGTTGCGAATGAACCTCGGTGTGCCCACAACATCTCTGATAAATTATTGAATAACAACCGAGAAAAAATAAGATGATAATAATTATGTTTTATATAATGCCTCTCCACCAAGTATTGACAGAGAAAACTTTGTATTAATTTGTAAATAATTAAAAATAAATATGAAGATTAGCTGCTTTGTTGACCTCATTGATAAGCGACTGACATAACTGAGATACGGTTATTCTAAAGAGGTGACGTAGTATAAATCTATACCGTAAAACGGGGTGAATAAAGACTGGCATGTGAATAGAGAAAAAAACAAGGATTGAACTTAACCACAACTTTACTAAGTATCCAATGTTTTTTTTAACCATTTATATATAATTTATTACAATGACTATAATACTATCTCTCGAATGATAAAACCAAACCAACTAAATGATTGGTCAAAATTGAAACAACCGTGCTTAAATTCGATGTTTACTTTTTGACCGCATATAAACTTAAAAAAAATTAGATTTAAATCAATCATGTTTCTTTGGTTAATTAATATGTACCTTAATCTTTTAACTGCCAGCATGTGCATGTATGGCGGTACCTCGCACGCCACGAATTTTATTGTAAAAATAAAACGTTCTAAACATAACTTTTTTAAATGTTTATTTGTAAAATTTTGACTTTGATTCCAACTCGGACATTCGAATATTCGATATCCGGATATATTCGGACGTTTTCAAACCATTCGATATTCGGGTATTTGGGAAAATATCCGGATAGTATTCGTAATAATTTTTGATGAAATATTTTATCGAGGAAAGATCACATTGTTATTTTTCTTTCCGTATTATAACTTTTTAAAATGGTTATTTGTAAAATTTTGCCGATTACGATGCGATTCTGCCGTCATTTATCCATAATAACAAAATTAAAATATTTATGACTCATCAGTTACAATTGATTTTAGTTTTAGTAAAATCCCGCTTAAAGCGAGCGTCCAAAGACGTCATTTTTTGTATGATTGGCGTGCCGTTCACGGAAAAGTTCACGTCTTAAGAAGTCTGCAGCCATCCGGTAAAAACGAAATGAATAGAAGTTAATATTTTCCAATCATTACAATCTGTATTTTTGTCTCTACTCACCTGCCAAGTCTCGATTTACCCTCTCTCGTCTCTATTCACCCCGATTCAATGTGAATAGAGACATCGAACAAATTTGACTGTGTCGTAATAACGATAGTAAATATTTGAAAAATATTGTCATGAATGTGTAGTAGGACTATAAAAACAAGTTTCAAGCAATTCATATTTGAATTATGTGGCGCAAGTATGAAGATACATAGTCGGGAAAAGTTAAAAGTATCTCTATTCACCCCGTATGAATGATTGTTTGTTTGGTAAAGGGTGGATGGCTGCAACAGGATAAAGGAACACTGACTTATGAAGATATTGAACAAAACTTATCCGTGGTATCTGAGGTATAATTTTAATATTGGATCTAGTGTAATCATTTAACGTCCATGGTCACCCCAGAGTACAGGAAACGATGGTCGGCCTCGGTGGCGAAACTTTTATTAGAGTTTTCTTTTGTCATGAAGGAGTCGTAAAATTTTCGCTTCTTCACAAACACCATTTGTTGTATTACAAGTTTATCGCGCGATAAAGGTCAGTTCTTTAGTCGTTTGTAAAAATTTAGACAATGTTATTATAAAAAAAAACAATCGATTATGTATAGAGAAAGCGCCTCATTTTTATTTTATTGCTCATCTGCATTGTTTATCTAATCTTATAAAAAGAAACTCAAGATTATCGCTTTTGAATTAAGAAAGAATATCAGATAATCTAAATCAGTGCTTCCTAACCTTTTTACTCCTGCGGACCGGTAAAAAAGGAAAAAAAATGCAGACCACTAAAAATGGTTTTTATTTCATGTTTTTTTTAATAAATAATTTTGACTGAAGGTTCAATATTAAATTTGAATCGTTTGAATTTTGTACTTTTCCACGAGTTTTGTCGTTCACGACTCGGGTTTCACATTTCGGCATCTTCAGGCATTTCAAGTCACGAATGTACTTGAACTGACGCTTAGTAAACAGTTTGTAAACAGTATTTATTTACAAGAATAAAAGTAGATCACTAAGCATAATTTTTATGAACGTATTGCATATGAATTACCGAAGATTTTGATGTCAATGAGTTTCAATGAATTATGTGGTTTAATTATAATTAACGTGTATTTTAAATGTAGTATCACAAATACCAATTACCAGATGATGACATGGAAATGTCGATAAATAATTTGTGGGTTTTATCCGACCTTTTATTATTGATTTGATTGATTTCAAGTGTTTTAATTAATAAAAAATGAATGAAATTTGACATTCTGCTTGCGGCCCAGCGGAAAGTCTCTGCGGCCCAGTACTAGGCCGCGGACCACTGTTTGGGGAAAACTGCTCTAAACTGTCAATTCTTGGCGTAATGTAATTTGTTACTATCATATTAGCGCCAGGTGGAGTTAGACGAGGCTGCTAATTGCTTGTGTATATGCAAGGAATGAAAGAAGATATCGCAAAGGATATATACACGTTTAATAAGGGAATGTAGCCCGAATTGCAGCATAAGGGGCACATCTTTGATACTGTGTTCTGCACGCTACTGAATTTTCTGATATCTTAGTACAGGGGTTCTTAACCTTATTGCGGTGGCGGGCGCATTTGAGATTTTGGAGTTGAGTCTCGGGTGCAGGTCGGATTTTAAAAAAAACATGATTAAAGTAGTACGAATTTTTGTATTTATTAATTTATTTTTGTTACCTTATCAGTTTAACATTCATTATATTGTGTGACTAAATTATTTATTATAAATCGGAAGATTATGCATTTTTTTAAATTTACAAACAATCATAGAAATAAAAAAACACATTTCGTGTAATCTGACATTGCATTGCATTTTACGTCGATCTACGAAAAGCATTGACAAAACCATGTTAGGTATATCAGTTTTTTTGCAAGGGCTTTAAACATTCTGTGTGATGAAGGATTTGTTCAAATAGTGTTGATTATTTTCAGAACGACATTCATGGCATGTTCAAAGGATACTATTTTGACAACTAATGCCTATTGATGAATAATACAATGATAATTCATAAAGTATTGCAATGGGAAATAATTAATTATTGTAGCCGACCATTGTTGGAGCATTATCAGTAAATATTGCTGATAACATTTGTGAAGGCATGCTAATTTCATTCGCGTAATTTTTAAATACTTTAAAAATATCATCACCTCTCAAAATAACATAGATAAACTAATATTTTTACAATTTCAATAAATATTTTTTAATTCTTTGGCGGGCGCACGAAAATGACTCCGTGGGCACGTTTGCGCCCGCGGGCACGCGGTTCAGAATCCCCGTCTTAGTAAATACATAGTAGAAAATGTTTAGGCAATAGCATAGTCTCATATCGTTTCAGATTTACGCGGAACAAGTAAAGGGACCATTTTCTATTTCTTTTATTGCATGGAACGCCCCCCCCGCCATATTCCTGTTTGGCTTTATTTATTTTACGGTAAGCCGCAAAAGGTTTTGCGAGATCGTGAAGCCTCATGTCGTTATGGATGAGTTTATCGTTACAGCGGATGGCAAATAAACCAAATAACGACACTTCTTCAAGTGTATTGTCGCCTCAATTGTCGTGCCGCTGTAAAAGTAGCTCGAGACCAATTTAATAAAAAGCTGCCTAATATTAGATGAAAGACCGTCATAAGAGTTGTTGTTTTAATAATTTAAAATATAATTGACATTTGAGTATTCATATTAAAAACCAATAAACAAAATTCTTTGCTGTATAAATACTTAAACTGATAGTCAAGGCATAAATTATTGATTGAATTGGCATATACTTCGTAGAACTCCATTATAATACGGTGAAGACAATTACTGCAAGTTTATGGTTCCATGACTGCAGAGACTTTGCGTGAATTGTAGTGTCACAGAAAGTTGGCTTACTTAAATTTTCCAGAAAGAAAAGTCCAGAAAATTGATGTTGTGGTCAACATATATCTCTTGTGTAAATTTAATATTACTATGTATAGAGTAAGCCTTATTTAGAAATTTATCTAACTGTCTATCCGTGCCTTGCCGAAAAATGAAAACATCGTCTATATATCGTAAGTAATACATGATACTTTTATTATATATTTCAATTTATTTTTGAATCTAAGTTATCCATAAAAAAAACCTTAAACCGTTAATAAGCCTTAATGCAATTTTACATAAATAAACTTGATACAATACTAATTTAACGTTTATCCCCTCATAATAAAAAACCCTGATTAGCTTTCACTTCGAGAAATACATCAAATCAAAGTGTCACATTTAATAACTAATTATTTCCATATAAAACTACGATGGTGGAACTAAGAAGAAGATGTGTCGTGTACCCTGTCTACAACAGTATATAAAGACAAGTAAATGCAGGTTTAAACATAATTCGGATGATGGCGTAAGCCGAAATGGTTATCAAACAATATATAAAATAATATCAGTTAACATATTTTTATTTTACGGAAAGAAAAATAACAATGTATTTTAATTCTACATAAATTATTTTATATATTTGTTGATAGCTATTTTGGCTTACGCCTTCGTCAGAACTATGTTTAAAACGTGTATTAGAGATAGCTTATATACCTTTGCTAGACAGGGTGCCCCCTACATAATCTCTTTCTGTTGAAACCATACCTACGTCACATGAAAGAATTTAAATAAGTTTGATTTATTGGTCTAAAGTAATGGTGGGAAACAATAATTTGGGTATTTTTGGGTTATTTGTCCGTGTGAAACCACTTAAAATCTGCAATGTCTAAGTGCATCTATTTTAAATTGTTTTAGGTTTATTGTTTGTTAAAGGCGTAAGCCGAAATAGCTATCAACAAATATATAAAATAATTTATGTAGAATTAAAATACATTGTTATTTTTCTTTCCGTATTATAATGGAGTTCTACCAAGTAAATGCCTACTCAATCAATAATATATTTTTATTTATTTGAATTTTTTGAATTTTGTACTTTTCCATGAGTTTTGTCGCTAACGACCCGGGTTTCGCCTTTCGGCATCTTCAGGCATTCCAAGTGCACGGATGTAAAATTTAAATTCAAAAATTCAAATTTGATATTGAAATTCCATCAAGCACCCTCAATCGAAATACTTAATTAAATTTTTATTTCATAGCTTAAATAAATTGTTATTTTCTTCACCGTATCAAATCATAAAGTGTCAAAAAAGAGTGACGCTTTATTTTTCTGGTGAATGAAAAATCGCGTATGGGCAGTGACGTTTGCATCCTAGAAATTAGTAGCGACGATATAAATGGTTTTCGGTCAGTAATAAACCGACTTATTTTCTTTTTGACGAAACCATTGTCAACAGGTAAGAAATACAACGAAACAGTGATATTTATACAAAGGTTAATTAAGAAAACACAAGGTATGACAAACAATTGGTATTAGAATTAAGAAAATAAATTGAAGCGAAATGCAAGAAAAATAGATTATAATTAAAATGTTGACACCTTAAAATATTAAGATAGCTATTTAAGATAAAGTGGCAGTGATGGTCACCTGTATTACCCACCGGGAAGGCAATGTTAACGCGACTACAAAATTACGAGTCATTCCTGTATAAGAAAGTCGATATCTTCTCTTGTAGATAAATTCTGTTAAATTTCACCACCAGAATAATATAGAAAATTATAAAGACAAATAATGGACGCGGAAATTGCGGTTCATTGAAATATCTCTTTGTTTAAGGGGTACGGCGGTAATGAAAAAAGCATTGCCACAAACTCACTGCCGTTTATTTGTTTATTAACGGCCGGCGTAGCGAGGGAACCCAATTAGAAGAAAATTATTACGACTCGCTAACGACCGCTTATCAAGTTTCCCACTGTGACAACGAGCTTTTAAAGTTCGCCGGCATTAACGCCGATTAGCCAGCTAGCGACATCTATTGACGGTATTGGATACTAACAATGATTTGGTCACAACTAGAAACTTCAATTACTCGGCATCTCAACTACTCGAGCAGTAAATTGTAAAATACTCGCTACTACTTTAAAATACTATAAAATACATATTTTTACTTAGATTTTGTGTATATTAATAGATGACAAATAAATAAAAAAGCGTAATTAATTGTATTCATCCATTTACTTCAATTTATACAGCATATTATTCAACAATAGTAGATAATTAAACGTCTCAAATTTGAAATTGGTTCGAAGATTTGATTTTATAATCCCCGCAGTAGAAAAAACCAGGGCTGAGGAGTCGGTAAAAAAAAGTTCGAATCTGACTCCAGCATTCATCAAAACCACGACTCCAACTCCAACATTGACCAAAAACACGACTCCGACTAACAAAAGTTTAAAATCATCACATTTTTGCCTAATTTTCCTATTTATGTGTATTCAATTAAATATCAACCCTACCAATCCGGCCAATGGCCAAATTTGACATATTATATGCAATAATAAAAAGTTTAAACTTTTCAAAATTTCCGACTCCGATTACGATTCCGGCCAAATCGCCACGACGCCTCCGACTTCGGCCAAAAAGCCCCGACTCCACGACTCCGACTCCGACTCCACAGCCCTGATTAAAACTCTTCGGGATCCGGGATTGGAAACCCTAGTTATGTCCCATTATATAAATTACATCTTTATGTATCATATTGATACCACTGTTCTGTTTTTATTCATCTTTTATCATAATTATATATTGTTCAATAACCCATCGCGAACGTATGTATATAGTCGAAATAACTAAATGTACACATTGTATTGCAACTTGTAATCATTTGCTTACTAATAAATATTACTTATTATTATGGAGTGCTTTGATTGGATTACATATATATACATTAAGCAACGTTATAGGAATAATAGGTAGCGATAAGCAAACAAAAAATATTTTACCGTAGTAACTATTATATAATATATTACGCTATAAATTTTTTTTCCCCTAAATTTCCTATTTATGTGTATTCAATTAAATATAAATCCTACCAATCAGACCAATATCCAAACTCGACATATTAAAATAAAAAATTCCAAAACTTTTATAAAATTTCCGACTCCAGCCAAAACGCCGCGGCGACTCCGACTCCACAGCCCTGGAAAAAACTCTCGACGGTTATTACTAAAACGAGTATTACTCGAGTATCGACTATTCGATACTCGAATTTAATAACTGAATACAAAAAATTTAGATTATTCAAGGAGCTTGCTTGAATTTTTTTAAACGCCTAAGAATATCTGAGACGGTGGCGGTAATCTGTGACAGAGTTCACGGGTGCGAGAAGATTTGTTTCAGTCGATGTATCGATCTTTTTCGATGGCATGGGTGTTTGTGTTGTTAAAAATCCCTTCTCCGCCGTCCCGATTCCAAAAGCGGCGCATAGCTAAAGCGATTAGTTAGCCACTAGTCTTGTCGTAGTCCTCGTATCCTTACAATTCCTACTATCTTCAAATAAGCGAAGTTGAGAAACAAGCAGTTTTATAAAAAAATGTGGAGATAAACTCCGTGTAGAGTCCATATGCACTACGTTGGTATCAAATTGAAAACTGAATCTACGAAGAGGAAGAAATACTTAGATCACTCATTTTGCATCTTTATATGTGTATTGGCTGCAGTGACGGCTGGTGACGGGGTATTGGGGGGTGCAAAGGAAGATTCAACCATTTTTGCAAGAGTTCTTTCCTATTCATTGGATTTTAAAACACTTCTATAGCATGGACTTTCAATTCAGATGTTCGCAATACCAACTGTTTCTCTTCCGTAGTACGGAAAAATAGTTGAATCTTCCTTTGCACCCCCAGCACCCCGTCACCAGCCGTCACTGATTGGCTGTAAGCTCTTGTAATGAGCTAGTTATCAATTATTTAAAAATAATAATCTGTTTCATTAGATGCCATTGCCATCTTTCAATATTTACTAATGTCTGATCGTCCACAGACATAGAGAGAGACAGAGAGTGTGTTTGTGTGTGCTGCGATACAAATACAGATGAATCGTCTCAAATATAATTGTATTGTTGTCAGGGGTTCTTCATCATATTCCCGCGGGCACGTGTGCGCCCGTGGAGCCATCATCGATCGCCCGCTACAAAGTATCAAATAACGAAAACTCTCAATTTTTTCAGAATTCTATTTTATTTATTGAAGTCATTTTACGAAGAAGTTTTAATTGCAATGTTTTTATTTATATGTAACTGTATACTATTCCATTTAATTCGTTTTGAAATGTTATTAAAAAAATTATATAAGCATAATTTTTCAATCATTTCAATCACTACTGACTATAATTTATTAGCACATATATAATTCGCACTTTAATGCCGCTCGTCGCCTGCTAACATGCGCAACCTGTGAATTTCCAACTGTCGGTGATGCGCGCGCATCCATAAAATTCCACTCTGATCAGTTTTGCATAACGCGCCTAAAGAAGTATAACTTCAAAAAAAAGTATAAGATTCTTACAAATATGGAAGGTTGTCCAGGAAACAACGATACAAACTAATAAATGACTTCAGTTGACAATGCTCACCATGAGCGAAACCGGTCCTGAACAAATAAATTTTATGTGTAAAGTACTAAAAAGTATTATTATTATTATTTTTATTTTTATAATAAATATGTACTAGACCCGTCACTATTCTCCTAATATCAAATGCGCCTGGAGTCGTAATAAGGTTAAGAACCCCTGTTATAAGTATGTGAATATAAATGGCCCTAGGTTTCTAGTTTGGTATAATGTATGTCTGTTTTTTACTTCAATATAAGGTAAAGTTAATATTTCAATAGAATGTTGTCAAATCTTATACGGAAAAATATCAAAATATGTAAACAAATTTTACATGTGCGTAATATTTTCATGCATTGTGTATTAAGTCATAAATATAAAGTACTTCTAAGACGTAGGCCTTCTTGTATAAACAACTAATAAGGCCAAATTTCCCCCAAGTATACAAAAGCAAAACACTTGATCCGCGAGAAAGCTTTGAAAAACCACAAGATACCATGCAGTGGCGCCGCGTGACAAACATTACAAATTATAATTTTATATTTTTTTGAATCACTTTTAAGGAGTTCACTGTCAATACTTGGTGGAATGGCGTTGTAATAAAAATAATAAAACACTTTTAAGTACTTTTTACAAATAAAATTTATTGGATCAGGACCGGTTTCGCTCATGGCGAGCATTGTCAGTTGATCATGAGTTGGCCATCATCAGTTGACGATGCTCGCCATGAGCGAAACCAGTCCTGATCCAATAAATTTTATGTGAAAAAAAAGTACTAAAAATGTTTTATTATTTTTATTTTTTTGAATATTGAATTTTTGTTTTTAACCATGTCCGCTCCCAACTTAGAGCATATGGACTCCTTGCGTAGCTTATCTCAACATATATTTTTCTACGAGAACTGCTTGTTACTCAACAGTTGCTCAACCTCTCTCGCTCAACCCTATATATATGTAAGAGCCATATTTGTAATGAAAAATAAATGCATAGTTTAACTTCGTTATTCCACTGCTTGTATCTTTATGCTGCTTTTCAAAGAAAACGGCAGTAACTGGTAAGAGTAGGGAGGGGATAGAAAGGATACGAGGACTAGGACAGGACTAGTCTGATTAGCGATTCGCTGTCACTGTGCGTCGCTCTTTGGGATCGGAAAGGTGGGAAAGGAATTTCAACAACACAAACACCCATGTCTCTGGAAACGGATTTATCGACTGAAAAAATCCGCTTGTATCGGGAATCGAACCCGAGCGGTCCGGCACGCCGACCAACAACGTTGACACTGCGCCACAAGCCGGACCGGAATTATCATTTTAGTTAAAAATAATATTCAGACGGCAATTGAATTAAGAACATTGTACTTTCGAAAAAAATTATATTTCGCATAATTAAAAAAAAGTTCAACACTGAACATAGAATGAAGCGGAAGAATGAACTAAAGTACTTTTTGTCAAATGAATCAACAACATTTACAAAATGTAAATGTTAATATCTATAGTATCTTTACTTTAGTTTTCTAGTACTATTTTTTGTCCAAATGAATAAGTAATGAGTTCATAAAAAAGACTATTTCAAAAAATTACTATTTTTATGACAAATTAATGGAATATGACAAAAGAAGAACTGTCATTTTAATATCGTCAAAACTTGAAAATCAAAAATGTAATTGAATCTTTCATTTGTTTTGATTTTTCTTAAATATCGTTGAGAAATGAGGCTATTCCAATGGACCTGTTGATGTTTTTTTTTGTTTTCTTATGTAAAAGAACGTAGTAATTGAATCTTTCATTTTTTTTGATTTTTCTTGAATATCGTTGAGAAATGAGATCCAATGGACCACGTTTTTTTCAAGAACGTAGGGTGATTAAGAAACGCATTTTGAGTACCCTTTATCAAGACAAAAAGGAAGTAAAATAACTCTTTATGCAAGTTTAATATAAAGACTCTACTTTCAAACATTCAACATTCGCACACATTTTCGGAAACCAATAACGTGCGTAAATCAAGGGCCGTCTGTATTATGTTGTTGTTTATTACAAACAAAGCATCTTTTCTAGACTGTTATTCGAAAGAGGGATTTTAATTCCGGTACCCAAAATGTTATATTCAATCTATTCAGAACCTTAAAACTGATCGAGGACAGATATTTCTGGAGACCTAAAATACATTGTTATGTTTTCACCGTAATATAATGGAGTTCTTTTAAGTAAATTCAGATTCAATCAATAGATCGAACGCAATTATCTATCACCATCTGTCTATCACTACTCCCTTTGAAAAATAAGGGTTGATATACTGAGTAACTGAGCAGAAACTTTTCTTAAGAAACTTAAATCGTGATAAGCGTTTTAATATATGCTCGACAGAACCAGTTAAATGTTAATTTGAACCAATACAACAATATGTTTAAATAAAGATTTTGATAATTTTTCGCAAAAAAATACCCACCACTGTTTCGTCAACTTAACAGGTATAAGTTTTTCGCTGTCAGCGTAAGACAGGGAACGAAGAAAGAAAGGTAGCGCCTTATACGAAGTTAAGGGGTAATTTACTTAAATGCTTCAATTATACTTTAATATACTTACTTACTTTTGTATAACGGCTTTAATATTTAATATTTTTGTAAAATGTATGTATTGAAAATAGTATAAAATTAATAACCTATTGTTTTGATTTTCTTTTGATCAAAACTAAAATGAGATGGCTGAGAGTTTTAAATGAAGTTAAAATGCGACAGATCTCTAATTAAAAGAAGAGATATGGCATGATATTGCTATGCAAACGATTCAGAAGAAATCAATAAGTCTCTTGTCTACTTCTGGGCCTAAGCGCCTAAGACAGATTTTGGCAATTGTGACTTATAATAATCTTTCTTTTTATGATAGAAACCCCTGTGTCATTCGGTTTAAAATTATAACAATATACGGACAGTTAATAAGTATGTCAAAATAATGTTGCACCATAATTTTCACCAAGAAATGTATATGTTCATTAAGGATTTAGAATACGGAAAGAAAAATGGCAATGTATTTTAATTCTACATAAATTATTTTATATATTTGTTGATAGCTATTTCGGCTTACGCCTTCGTCAGAACTAAGCTTCTAAGAAACTTCTGACGAAGGCGTAAGCCGAAATAGCTATCAACAAATATATAAAATAATTTATGTAGAATTAAAATACATTACTATTTTTCTTTCCGTATTATAATGGAGTTCTACCAAGTAAATGCCTACTCAATCAATATATAAGGATTTAGAAGATCAGAAGTTGAGATTTATTTGTGGAAATGTTCAGGCAGTTAAAGTGCGTAAAATCACCAATCTAATGACTGCATCAGAAAACATCGCCAAAATAATTTTAGTAAAAAATAAATGCCTATACTGAATAGTTGATATATTTGACATACTATATTTGGCACTTATATCGTTTTGTTTTTTTTAAACCATGTCCGCTGTCAACTTGGAGCATATGGACTCCTCACGGAGTTTATCTCAACATATGTTTTTCTACGAGAACTTCTTGTTACTCAGTTGCTCAACCTCACTTTTTCGAAGAGAGTAGGGATGGAAAAGATACGAGGACTAGTGATTAGCTAATCGCTGTCACTATGCGTCGATCTTTGTCATCGGAAAGGTGGTAAGGGATTTTCAACAACATAAACACCCATGCATTTGGACAGATTTTTCGACTGAAAAAATCGTTTCGTACCGGAAATCGAATCTGGGCGGTACGGCACGCAAGCCGAAAACGTTGACAATGCGCCACGGCCCGGACATTATCACGCCACGGCACTTATATCGTTAGGCCCCACAAATATAATAATTGTACGAGCGAGGCCGCGTAGTCGTTAAAAAAACCACGACTCCATCATTGACCAAAAACATGACTCGCATGACGTTTTTTTTGCCAACTTATTTATTTATTCGGTAAATTTGCTGTATTCAGACACGTGGCTAATATTGTTCTGACGCTACTTTTGACGGTAACTTCAAAACTACACCACGACCACAAAATCTAACGAAATCCATCTGCGCCAAGCTATATAGGTCCAAAATGAAGCAAGGAATCCAAAAATACCATCAAAAGTAGCGTCAGAATTCAATATTAGCCACGTGTCTGAATACTGCAATTTTACCATTTATTCAACTAAATATCAACCGACCAGTCCGCCCAATAGCCATTTTATATGCATTAATAAAAAATTCCACCTTCAACTTCACAGCCCTGTGTATGAGTATATATTTAAATGCAAATAATGGTTTTATGCCAGCAAAAGCAATCAGGAACCGATACAAAGCTAATGAATATACATATATTTTTTAGTTTGATTGTTTTTTTTAATGCATCAAATACGCATGTTTGTAATGAAGTATTTAGGAGCATTCAAATCCCTTCCCAAATCAATATAAATTGCTTGATAAAAAAAAATTCACATGTTTGACTTCCCTCATTAACTAACACCAAGACAAGGGTTCTTAAAATTAATATTAATTTCCAAGTATTATTATAAATTTAGATGGAGAAAATTAAGGATTATTAATTCATTGTGAAATGAGCTATTCTAAATTAACCACACAATGTGAGATTTAATATACGACATTACATAAAAGCGAGTTTTCCACTAGAAATTCACAATTCTGGCTAATTTAATTAAGTCAAATTAGCTCTCGGTTATATTTCATCCACCAAACTTGTGAAAACGTATGAACTCAGTTCAAAGAGGAGTTTGTTCTAATGTGTGGCTCAAAAAGGAAAATATTTTAGTATATTTTTTTTACTGTACAAACCCTTTTACATTTATGATATGAAATACTTCAGTATTAACTGTTCAGTACTAACTGTTAACTAAGGGGTCTTTTTATAAGGACGCTTAGTTTTGAAATGTAAATAAAACAAGTTGTTTGTGAGATTTCGACTAAATTTTAATTTCATTTGTAAGTATTTTTTACGGCATTAAATATGGAATATAGCATCAAATGTCTGCCAATATCCATTCATTATAAAATGGGCAATGTCGCTAAAGTTGACTTTTTTGACAAATTTGGGTAAACTTCCAACTGCTCCAAAACCCAATCAGGCGTTGTCTGTGGTCGTTTACCTGAAGTTCCTTGGTTAGTTGGATTTTATACGGGTGCAGACAGACATAAGGCCCGATTCAAAATTCGCCAAGTTGAAGTCGCAGAAAAGCCAAGTTCTTGTGAACAACGAGAAATAAGCTGCCTTGGGTTTTCCTGTACACTTTCACACACAGCAGCAATGTTTTCACCAGATATTGTATTTTGATGACGTACAGGTAGGTGTTGGTCGATTATTTACCAAACTGGTTGACTCAAATTTGGCCACTACACAATGAATAATCTACTCAGCAGGACAAAGTAACATATTTTGAGCGTCCCTATTGAAATACCCTTTATTTTGTAATTTGTCTTGACTCTGGAACGTATTTTGTGTTTTTGTGACCTTTAGTTTTAGCAAATTTTTGACTATTAGTGAATCAATTATATTTTTAATTTGAAACTATTTATTCATAATAGTAAATAATGTCAATTTTGGCTTCAACTGAAGATGTTTATACGAATTTCAATATCTAGTTTGAATTTTGTACCTTTTCAAATGTTTTGTTAGTAACGTTCCGGATTTCACCTTCCGACATCTTTAGGCATTTCCAGTAAAAGTATGAATTTGATTATAAAAATATTAGAATGATGATTAAAAACTGTATTCATTCAAGCAAATTATTATAGTCATATTGTCGCTTGTCATCGGCATTTCTAAAGCATTGGAAAAAAACAGGGCTATTCACCGATTCTATGCCGGTAAAAATCAATATGGCCGTAGACAAGAGGCCGCGATTTTCTTTCAAAAAATAAATCCTGATATAATTATCGATGTATTACACATTAAAATTCAATATTCTTTGAGTTCAAGTAGTACAACAAGCTCTCAAAAGATGTCACTATATGCAAGTTAAATTCAATTATTTTAAATAGGAACTGGTGACTTGTAAATTAAGTACAAAGGAGAGCGTAAATTTACGCGCATTTTGTATGGACGGCCCCTTGAACACGGACTTGTAGCGCGTAAATATACTCTTTAGGCAGAGATCAGGTTAAAGACTCTTTACAATACAGCTTCATAGGATAAAAGAAGCGTTTCTCCACTATTGCTAGTTATGAGTGCACTTCATAGTATCAAGGTATAATTTCAACATTTTAAGCATATTATATTTGTCAAAAATTTGAAAAAATATTAGAAGATATCGATAAAGGTGAAAATTTAACACTTCCACAAGCTTGGAATTTTTTTTCTCTTCGAAATTATGCCGATATTGTATCTGCATCTGCTAAAGTAATAAAACAATCAACATGTTGAATGAATGGTATAATCTATGAATTATATTATTAAAGTTTCTTTCAACAAATATTTTAGTGTATATTTGTTTATTTAAAAAAATAAAGTAAAAATCTTTGATTTTTTTTTTGAACGGAAACCCTAATTTTGTATGAATTTCAAACCTTGTATAACACGGATTTGTATTACACGACGTTTTTGTGGAACCATATATAACCGTGTTATACGAGAGTCAAATGTATATGTTACAGTGAAACTGTATTCTCATTGAAAATGTATCAAGTAATAGATTTTTATGATAACTGAACTAAAGAAAAACCCAGACAAACATTGTGCTGAAGATAGGGTGGTCAAATTTAATTTCAATGACAGCTTGGAGAAGAATATATTTTCACTGAGAAAACAGTTTCACTGTAACATATACATATTAGTCATCTGCTAATAACCAATGCATTCTACTCTGACGTTAGGTGAAGCACACATCGTCAGTCTCAAAGCCAAAGATATGGCTCGTACGAAGAGCTGAAAGGGCATTTACCAAAGTCCGGTTGACGGACACAAAGAGCTTTCGATGTGAGTTGTCTGCAGTAAGATATGCAATTCTAAAAGCGATCTTCTCAAAGGGCACCGATAAATACCAACTACTTACGCTAAGACCCAACTAGACGGACATTTCGTCTATAACGTTTGTTTTTCATTCGCAATAATAAAGTATTCGAAAAGGAAATAGATACGAACTACGGATTTTGAAGTTTTGACTTTATTCAAGTCTCAAGACTCAAGACTCGTGACTAGAGACTCCAATAACTTGACATCTTTACTACTAGAGTATCGAGAAGTAAATTAAAAAAATACTCGAGTAGTTTTAAATGTGCCAAAATAATTATAAATTGAAATAAATACGCAAATTAAATTTCATGAATACATTTATCAATATAAAATTTAAATTTGATTATTGTATTGTGTAACTAAAACGTGTTTCGCCTCTTTCAAACTACTATCGCAAAGTTTGCTTAAGTGACAAGATAAATTCTAACATTTAACATTTTAAATTATGAAATTACAAAAGTCTCAATTTATAAAACACAAATTATTTCAACTAATGAGCTGCAATCAATAATTTTAAATGATTGGAATTTTGTTTCCTGTTAAGAATATTATTTAATAATATATCTTTTTTATTAAGAGTTTTATTTATTTCTAAAAATCAGACTAAATAGAAATTCACCGAGTAAATAAAAAGGTTTAAAGATGAATAGTCTAGAATTTTTAGAAATAAATAAAACTCTTAATAAAAAGATATTATTAAATAATATTCTTAACAGGACAGGTTGCTCACCCCCTAACATTGGTAAAATTCAACGTAAGAGACAGTTTTAGTTTGCAAAAAATCCCTTAAAAAATTGATTGAGTGATTGCACCTTAGTAGTAAATGAAGGAAAAACCCGTAATCCATTTTGTAATTTCATAATTTAAAATGTTAAAATGTTAGAATTTATCTTGCTTCAAACGACACGTGTCACAATTAGTTACACAATACGTGGAATAATCAAAGTTATTTTAAATTTTATATTAAAATGAACTTCCACAAAGTTACCGCCGAAACCATCGAAAACATTTATCTCAATTTATAAAACACGTTTTTCAGATTTAAAATTGGTTCGAAGTTTTTTTTTAATAATTCCCGGGGTATAAAGTAACAAATGAAATTCTCACATGGTATAGTCAACGAAATGACCATTAAAAAAATATTACCTGGTCGTAAAATCCACGCGTAAGACTCAGTTAAACGGTAATTTTTTTCATTTATTAATTACTAGTATCAAGTTCTTTAAAAACGGACGAGTATTCTCGAGTATCGAGTACTCGATACTCGAATTGGAGTCTCTACTCGTGACACAGAGTATGGACACTTTTGAATTGTATTCCATTGAAACTAGTCTTGTTTTTTACAGATTCTGGAATACAAAATAAGTTGTGCACTATTGTTATGTAAAATACACGTATGAAGTTCCCTAAGATAATTCAGTAAATTTTAATACATTTTTGTTAAAGTTCACCCTTAAAGCAGTGTTAATAAACTTCCAGTGAAGCATTTCTTCAGATTTTTTTACTAGAACTGGTTGTTATTAAGTCCCATATTCACCCTTTTGTAGGAGTAAGGAAAAATGAAGACGCTATTAGTAATCATATCACATTACGTACGTCCAGTTGTTAAGATCAAGTGAGAGGGTAGGAATATAATCATTCAGTCATCAATGACTTTAAGCCAGACTCCTTAAATCGATTGGAAAAAAAAATCATGATTTGGGGATACTAACCACTGAAAAAAAATGAATGGTTGGTTTAAAATTTTCCCCATAAATGACACCATGCCTTTCCACCAAGAATTGGCAATAAACACATTACAAGTGTACATAACATATATTTGCCGATTGGTTGAACAATTCTCATGGTTATCAATATCCTGCCGTTTTAAAGAGTCCGTTGATCAAATTACAAAAGAAAAATACTTAAGAAAAAACATCACATTTATGTTGTATAATATTTTTCTTATGTCCGAGCGTGGATTGGTTTCATAAAGCCGAAAGAATTCAAGGTCGTTCACAATTATTATATTCTTTACATTTATATTTTACTATTATTATAATGATTCAAGCCAAATCAAAAACTCAATATTACACTACACAATATCATTAAACGCCACATGAGAGAATGATGAATGGTCAAAGAAAAAATAAGGAATGTGCATTATTCCTAAGGTGACAATGGAACAGAAAAATTAATATAACATGTATGTAATATGAAATTAAAAATAACTTTGATTATTCCAGGTTTGATTATGACACGTGTTTCGCATCTTTGGACTTACTATCGCAAAGTTTGCTAATGAAATAAAGCAAGATTGGATCTAATATAAATAACAAATGATAAATAATAAAAATTGAGTTTGGGATTTTTCCTTTTTACGGGAAGCAAGGAAGCAGTTATAGAAACAAAGCAAACAAATAATTATAATACCAATGACGTTAGCATTAAAAATATTACCTAATGAGATACAATCAATTGGGAAGGGTTAAGCCCATTGGAAATAAATTAAGAGGTGGTGAGAAATCTGTCCTATTTAGGATATTATTAAATAATACTTCCTCACTGTTAATCCTTTTATTTATTTCTAAAAATTCTAAGCTATTCATATTTTAATATTTTCGATAGATTTAGCGGTAACTAGTAGTATTGTAATAATAATTTGTTTTAATTCTATAACCCCCTCCTTGCTTCCCGTAAAAAGAAAAAATCCCAAATGCCATTTTGTAATTTTATTATTTTAAAATATTAGAATCAATCTTGCTTCATTACTAAGGCAAACTTTGCGATATTAAGTCCGAAGATGCACCTGAAAGAGGCGAAACACGTGTCACAATTCGTGGAATAATCAAAGTTATTTTTAAATTTTATATTATTCGTATTTTTTTCTTTTATTCACAATATATTATTTAACTTGTGTGTTTTTATTCATGCTTAAGTTGAAAACGTAGAGAATTTATTTAATTTGCTTAAAAAATTACAACAGTGTACAATTGTCATAGCTGGTGTAAAATTACGTATGTGAGTCCCTGAGAACAAGGTCCGCAGTATTTTCGGTACATTAAGAATTCTGGCAAGCTCCGTCTGGCAACCTCAGAGACGTGGTTTAAGATTTATCTGGTACCACCATTGAGGTACCACCTTTATAAGGGATGGAAATTACCGAGAAAGGGGGTGTGAACATCAAAATGCCGTACTTGTGCCACGTTATAGACGTTACTAATATTCAACCTCTTCTGAAGATGAGTACCGGCGTCAGGTTGGTAACACTGATTGAATTGGTATATCCGTAGCTATTTTTTATGTACTTGTACATATTATTCGCTTATATAAAGCATCATTATATAAAAATCTCTTAAAGCTTATCATATTATTTCAATATCGCCTTATACCCCTTTTAAGGCGTTAACTGTCAATACTTGGTGGAATGGCGTTATAATAAAACATTTTTAGTACTTATTCCACATAAAAATAATTGGATCAAGACCGGTTTCACTGATGGCGAGCATGTTATCTGATAAGAAATACAACGAATCAGTGATATTTATACAAAAGTTAAGTAAGAAATACAAGGTACGACGAACAATTGGAATTACAACTAAACAAATAAATTGAAGCAAAATACAAGAAAAATAGACTATGATTAAAATGTTGAAGACCTCTTAGCAATGTGGAATAAGTACTAGAAATGTTTTATTATTTTTATTGTAAAGCTTTATACTTCATATATTAAAGTAAGTTTTTATCATCAATAAAAACGGTTGGCGTGTAGTCTTAAAAACTTGGCAACAACCATAACACAGTTTAAATAGTACAGAAAAAGAACACTTATGTACGTGCCAATAAATCAAATTTTGAGTTAAACATTTAAATCAAATGATTTTTCAGTAAATTTATCCATTTGTGTATGAGGCATTGCACCCTATGATGAATTTAAACTCCCTTCCGATTAACAGTTCAGTTTAAATAGTACAGCTTTATCCAACAAAAAGAACACTTCGGCTTATCCGAGGCCAAATGAATTCCACCATTCTTGAAAATAAATTGAATGTTCTGAACCAGTCTGCCAATGGGAATGCCTCTGGGAAGAGCTTTAACAATTTTAAACGGCATTGCTTCGGATGTCGACATATATTGACGTGAGTGAGTTCAGACGAATACTATATTTTATGAATAAAAGTTGATTTTGTCAACCACTCGGTTGACATCTTGCCCTAATATGATTTCATAATTTTTTTCTCTCAGTTTTTATGACTACAATGTTTTCATCTTGTTTTTAATTAATTAGTGATTAATATTATGTGTTAATATATAAAATTTCAAATAAATAAATAAATCTGCCGTAAATCTGTTTAAAAATATGGACCAACCGAATAAAAAAGTCAATAGCCACAAACAGATATAAAAAGATAGCATGATATTCCGATTCTAAATGCAACCGATAAGAATGAAAAACCGAAGCGGTTAATAGCGAAGATAGTGTTGACTTCCTTGCCAAATGGTTTAAACCACTGGAACAAATAACTAATCTTTTTTACTTTTTTTTCAATGAATAAGATGACTTTGAAAGCATTTCTAATTCCATGTAAATTATGAAGACCCCAGGGCCGGTTTCACTCATAGCGAGAAATTTCAACTGATAGCTAAAAAAATCAAAAATGTGCTTCATTTATTTAAATAAAATGATTTCACAGTAACCTTTTTTTTACCATGTCCGCTCCCAACTTGGTGCATATGGACTCCCCACGGAGCTTATCTCAATATGTTTTTTCTACGAAAACTGCTTGTTACTCAGTTGTTCAACCTCAGTTTTTGGAAAAAAGTAGGGATTGAAGGGATACGAGGTCGAAGACATGACTAGTTTTTAGCTTAACGCTCTTGCTACGCGCCACTTTTTTGTGATCGAGAGGTTAGGAACGGATTTTTAACAACACAAACACCCATTGCGGTCCATCACGGACGCCAGCGACGTTGACCACCGCGCCACGGATCGGGCGTTATCATTTATCAGGGCTGCGGGGTCGGTTAAAAAAGTTCGACTATGACTCCAACGTTGACTAAAACACGAGTCCGACTCCAACTCTGACTAAACAAAGCTTAATATCGTCACTATTTTTCCTAATTTTCCTATTTATGTGTGTTCAATTAAATATCAACCATACCAATCCAGCCAAAACGCCCCGACTCCACGACTCCGACTCCACAGCTCTGTCATTTATTCTGTAAGAATCCTTGATAAGACTTTCACTGTCGTATTACACGTTCATATCAAGATACTTTAAAAAGTGGTGGCATTCGCTGAAAGAAAATGGCATTTATTTGTACATAAATAATAATGTTTTTCCCCCTTTCAAGTTGGACAACATCCAATTACTTTTTTGGGCTTGTGCTCATAGAAATATGATTAAAATTTATATCCCTGCTGTTTTATGATAATTGCCGAAGCGCCCTTGCTATTCATAACGCTCGCCTTAAGCATTTATGTATGTAATAAAGGTAAAATTATCTAAAAAAATAAATTAATTCACGGCTTCAAAAAATAAAACGAATTTCTTTAGGTCCTTTTCCCGTTTCCCACACTTTATCACTGAGTGTTTAGAGTATGACAAGTAAAGAAATATAATAAATATATTTAAAAAATCTAAACATACGTATAACAATTATTTCAGAATAATTATTGTATTAAATTTCTATGTTTATTTATTTATCGGCAAAAAACAATATAAAATACATGGCATTACAGCAAGCGCCAATGCGCCATGCATTTGACAAAAATTTTAAGTTCACTGCCGAAGATGTCCACATCAACAGGCAGCGCATTTATCAGCCGAATAGCCCTTGCAACTGGAGATTCAAAAGACCTACGTGACAAAAAGTTTTGACAAAGAAAATTGATTTGTCTTTGTTACGACCACGTAGGTAAAAGCTGGGAGCATGCAAACTTAAATTTTCAAGGATGTCAGGGTTATCAACTTGGCCCGAAGAAGAAGAGAAAAATGTTTCAATATTGAAATTAATCTTCGAGCTTCAAGAGAGTGAATTGAATTATTAATATTATTATTTAAATATTGTTTTATATCACTTTTAAGGTGATCACTGTTAATACTTAGTGGAATGGTACTATAGTAAGAATAAGATCGATTAGAAATGAGCCCGATGAGCGAAACCGGTCCTGATCTCATCAAATTCCTTACATACTGAATATTATATTATTCCATATATTCCATCTTTATTATACTTTGGGATATACCGATAAGAAGCCAATTTATGTTTATAAAGGGTCTTAAGTTTTAGGTTTATAAGGACGCTTAGTTTTGAAATGTAAATAAAACAAGTTGTTTGTGAGATTTCGACTAAATGTTAATTTCATTTGTAAGTATATTTTACGGCATTAAATATGGAATATAGCATCAAATGTCTGCCAATATCCATTCATTATAAAATGGGCCATGTCGCTAAAGTTGACTTTTTTGACAAATTTGGGTAAACTTCCAACTGCTCCAGAACCCAATCAGGCGTTGTCTGTGGTCGTTTACCTGAAGTTCCTTGGTTAGTTGGATTTTATACGGGTGCAGACATAAGGCCCGATTCAAAATTCGCCAAGTTGAAGTCGCAGAAAAGCCAAGTTCTTGTGAACAACGAGAAATAAGCTGCCTTGGGTTTTCCTGTACACTTTCACACACAGCAGCAATGTTTTCACCAGATATTGTATTTTGATGACGTACAGGTAGGTGTTGGCCGATTATTTACCAAACTGGTTGACTCAAATTTGGCCACTAAACAATGAATAATCTACTCAGCAGGACAAAGTAACATATTTTGAGCGTCCCTATTGAAATACCCTTTACATATGTATGTAGATTGAAGTAAAATAATCCCTTTCCACCATGAATTGACAGCTAACTTTTTAAAAAACTACTTCGACACTATGAACCAATATTATAAAAAGTAATTAATAACGTTTTTATAACGAATTTAAATAGTTTGACTTATGTACTTTTCCATGAGTTTTACCGCTAAAGACCCGGGCTTCGCCTTTCGGTATCTTCAGGCATTTCAAGTGCACGAATAGAACAAATATATATAAGTATATTAATAACGATATCTACATATATATTTTGTAAATTCTCAGTGAACTTTGTTCGAACAGTTGAAAGAATGGAAAATATTTCATAATTTTAAGAATACGAAGACCAGTTTTCCTTAGCGACTGTGCCTGGATATTTGAGTGTATTCAGTTAATAGTGCTGTGGCGATACTTAAGGGTTATCTTTCGATTCTGTTGTGTAGTCAAAGGTTCGAGGCCACGAATTTGCAATTTCATTAATTTAACCCGTAAGGGAGGCGACCCTAAAAAATATCCTGCCGAACCTTATTGAAACACTTCAAATTTTCACTATTTAAGCCTTCTCAGAAGCAAAACAATACAAGTCAATAACTTTATTGTGCTTAGAATGATATAAATAGTTATTATGGTATCATTTTGAATTTTATTTAACTAATTGTAATGGCACAACTAAATTTAGCAAAGCTATATATAGCAGGCATGCTCAAACCTTAGCCCGCGGTCTAAATGTGGCACAATTGAAGGTTTTTTGTGGGCCTTTCGATGTTTTCAACGTTCTATACATTTTGTATTTTTATATTATACACGAAAAAAGACAAATTATAATAAAACACAAGAATTTTATCAAAAATATGGTCTTGAAGATACAATTTAGAAATTCCGGCAGTTAGCAATGTGCATTATACATTGCTCATTGCCATTCAAAGACATTTTTGAATTATGAAAATTTTACTAATCTACTGCGATGCGCAACATTTTAATTTGCGGTCGAAACTTAAAAAACATCGTCAGTGAAAATAAATTAGTTTGATTGTGAATTATTTGCTTTTTATTAATATAAAAAAGATTATTTTGTCATGAAGGTTTGAAATATTTATATGTGGCCCATTAGACACATGAATATTTTTGCTGGCCCACCAAGTGTTTTTAGCTGGGCATCCCTGATATACATATAGCATTGTTGTGAGTAATATTTTCTACTGATTCTTATATTGGAATTGTTCTGGTGGAAGCGATTCAGGTGTGACTAGTCGTTTATTAACCAAACACTTCTATCCTGACGACCATCTCTGAATGGTAAAAAAAAAAATGGCCGTGTTAAAGTTTTAACATATTGTTATTCAGTTATTTTTTTAAAATTGTTAAATGCTTGTTTATGTTTACGAATAAGCTGTACGCCACTGTGAGATAACGACGATCCCGCGAGTTTTATCCAGAACCAAGAACTATGAACGGGGCCAGGCTGTTATAAAGGCAGATGATGCTTCATTATTTTTTATTATCACAATTCCTTTCTCCCCGTGTTGCAGGGGTGGGTTAGGTGGGAATCGCAGGCAGCATTCCTTACACTTTAACCATTAGTTCTGCAAGAGGAGGCATGGCTTGTATCCACGCAGGCTTCACGAAAAATTCGTAAAATAAATTGAAGTTTTTCAGCGGCGATGATCGAATAGCTTTATTTTGACTCTGTCGCGAGGAATTAACCAAAATAAATTGCTTTTTGATAGTGCCAATAAGATGTGATTGATATGACACGCGATTTAAAATAGGAGAATTATTATTGAAATATCTTAGACCCGCTACTTTAAATATCTTTGCTCTAATGTGGGGTTGTCCAATATTATTTTGTAATTTATTCAAATAAATTACAAAAGTAACAAGGTGATTTTTTTCAGATAGTTCTGACGAATGCGTAAGCCAAAATAGCTATCAACAAATATATAAAATAATTTATGTAGAACTAAAATACATTGTTATTTTTCTTTCCGTATTAAAAATAATGTTTTTCAACAAAAATTGACAGTTAACACCTTAACAGTAAGTAATAATATTAAAGATAATCATATATGTAGTGGCCTGTGTAAGCCAATGCGAGCACATCCTCTATTCGATTTGGACAATTGAAATGCCTCTTTGAAAGTGCATAATGCTCACACTCTTCGATATTAGATGAGGGACGTGCTAGAAAAGGACGCATGAGAAATGACCTAGGTATACCTATTGAAAAGTATTTTTAAATAAAGAGTATTATTTATTAACTATAATATAATATTAAGCGACTATAATATTAATTCAACAATTTTGAGAGTCATTTGAACCGCAGGTATATAACTTTAATAAGCCCAAAAAGGTAAGTCATCAATCGCGATTGACCTTGCAATGAGCTTTCCGAGTGCTACAAAGATCTTTTCCCAGCCATTTTAAATAGAAAAATAAGAAAAAAATTATTTGGTACAACAAAAATGACGAGAATCAGTGGGAAGTGGGGGAATCAGATAAACTCAATTGTTTGTCAGATGTCTTGTTCAATATTGTTTGATACACCTTGTCTTTTCATTGAAATCTACCTAAACTCTGCTAGTGACTATAAGCAAATCTACATTACTAATGATTCCAGCTAACTTTTCAAAGTAAAAAATAATCAAACGAATGTTGTTTATGTGCATCACGACTGAATAAATCTTTAATAATTTTTGAATTTGTTGTATTAGAACTGTGACTATAATGTTCGTATCTTTTTTACCATGTCCGCTCCCAGCTTGGAGCATATGGAGTATGAACTCCTCACAGAGCTTACCTCAAAATGTTTTTTCAACGAAAACCTGCTCAGTTGCTCAAACTTTCTTTTTCGAAGCGAGTAGGGATACGAAGGATACGAAGTCTCGGAAAAGCCAAGCGGTACTGGAAAAGTCGTTGACCACTTCACCACGGGCGGGGAAAAAATTACTAAGGACGAATTCCAATGTATTCTGTCGTAATGCACGTAAACTACATTCGTTTGATTATTTTTTACTTTGAAAAGTTAGCTGGAATCATTAGTAATGTAGATTTACTTATAGTCACTAGCAAAGTTTAGGTAGATTTCAATAAAAGACAAGATGTATCAAACAATATTGATACAAGGCATCTGACAAACAATTGAGTTTATCTGATTCCCCACTTCCCACTGATTCTCGTCATTTTCGTTGTACCAAATAATTGTTTTTCTTATTTTTCTATTTAAAATGGCTGGCAAAAGATCTTTGTAGCACTCGGAAAGCTCATTGCAAGGTCAATCGCGATTGATGACTTACCTTTTTGGGCTTATTAAAGTTATATACCTGCGGTTCAAATGACTCTCAAAATTGTTGAATTAATATTATAGCTGCTTTATAAAGGTATCACGAAATTAAAACTCAAAATCTCAAGACACACTTATATAATATGAGCGATAGGCAATGTTTCAAAAATTAAAGTTTCTTCCAAATTAACTTAGATTGAGTACTTCTGCTCCTATTTTTTTTTTTTTAACCATGTCCGCTCCCAACTTGGAGCATATGGACTCCTCACGGAGTTTATCTCAACATATGTTTTTTCTACGAGAACTGGTTGTTACTCAGTTGCTCAACCTCTCTTTTGAAGAGAGTAGGGATGGAAAAGATAGAGGAGTAGGACAGGACCAGTGATTAGCTATAATCGCTGTCACTATGCGTCACTCTTTGGGATCGGAAAGGTGAGAAGGAATTTTTAACAACACAAACACCCATGCCTTTGAACAGATTTATCGACTGAAAAAATCCGCTCGTACCGGGAATCGAACCCGGGCGGTCCGGCACGCAAGTTAAAGCCGTTGCCACTGAGCCACGGACCGGCTCCTATTTATAATTTGCTTTAATTCAGAATAAAATACACTTTTAATCACATCATTAGGAATTTCGACTGAGGGTGCTTGATGGAATTTCAATATCAAATTTGAATTTTGTACTATTCCATGAGTTTTTTCGCTAACGACCTGGGTTTCGCCTTTCGGCATCTTCAGGCATTTCAAGCGAATGGGTGTACTTGAACTGACGCGTAGTAAAAGTTTGTATCGTTTATATATATTACAGTGAAACTGTATTCTCAGTGAAAATGTATGAAGTAATAGATTTGTATGACAACATGATTTCATTATTGGCCCAAGTCGATGATTTGCCGGCCTAAAATTTTGGTTTGCTTCAATGAAACAAAATCAGCAAGTAAGGGACTACTCATGAAAAGAAAACCAAAGAAAAACACAGACAAACATTGGGCTGAAGATAGGGCGGTCAAATTTAATTTCAATGACAGCTTGGAGAAGAATATATTTTCACTGAGAATACAGTTTCACTGTAACATATACAAAAATATAAGTAGATCACCAAGATAAATTGCTATTACAATGTAAATTGGCGAAAATTGAATATAAACAAGTTTCAATGAATCAAGTGGGTTTGTTTTAATTATAGGGATTTTTGAAAATACTAATGACCAGATAATTCAAATTTGTTAATTTGAATTTTATGAAACAGTCGTGAATTTAATTGTGGGATTTAAAAAAATAAAAAAAAGGTGCTTTGACAATTATAATAAATTTTCCCGTCTGTGATCACATCTTGTCAGAGAGCTGAACGAGAACTAACCATTGGCATAATATAACATATAACACTCCATATGGAAGTTCGCGGCACATTTCGAGTTATTTAAGATTATTACAATGCCAATGGTAAGGAAGTCACATGCATATAAATGAAGTCAATAATGTGCTTTTAAATCATATGTCACGAAACGAAATTTATATCAATAGGTATTAAGAAAAAGAATACGCTTTAATTAAGAAAGGTAGTTGTTTAAAAAAAATATAAAATAACCCATGTTCATCTGTTATATATATACAAAAGTTAAGCAAGAATTACAAGATATGACAAACAATTGGTATTACAACTAAGCAAATAAATTGAAGTAAAATACAAGAAAAATATAACACTGTTTCGTTGTATTTCTTATCAGTTGATAATGCTAGCCATGAGCAAAAACGGTCCTGATCCAATAAGTTTTGTATGGAATAAGTACTAAAAATGTGTTATAATTTTTACTATAATGCCATTCCAACAAGTATTGACGGTGAACACCTTAAAAATGACTACGTAAGTGTATTAATGTATTCAGAAAATTAGAAATATTAAATTTCACTTAGGCATTTGGCAAATAAGTTTAAATTGCTTATTTATTAAGTGAATTTGGTCGAGAGCTTTGTGTGAAGAATCATTCTCATATAAATACACAATTTATTAACTGAGTGAATTGGGACGAGAAAATTATAAATGATGTCCGCTCCCAACTTGGAGCATATGGACTTCTCACGGAGTTTGTATCAACATATATTTTTCTACGCTTGTTACTCAGTTGCTCAACCTCTCTTATTTTTAAGAGAGTAGGGATTGACAGGGTACGAGGAGTTGGTCAGGACTAGTGGTCAGCTAATCGCTCTCGCTACGCGTCGCTTTTTGGAATATGAAAGATGAGAGGGGATTATTAACAACATAAAGACACGAACTGAATCGATTTATCGACTGAAAACATCTGCTTGTACCGGGAATCTAGTTGCACGTTGAACAACCAACGTTGACCACTGCGTCACGGATCGGGCCTTTTGAATTGTTGTATTTGTTACAATAGAACTGTATTTTCCTAGCTGTCATTGAAATTGAATTTGACCGCCCTATCTTCAGCCCAATGTTTGTCTGTGTTTTTCTTTAGTTCTCTTTTTATGAAAGGGAATACTTGCTGATTTCGTTTCATTGAAGCGAATCAAAATTTTAGGCCGGCAAATCGTCGACTTGGGCCAATAATTTCAACGATCGTGACCAATGAAATCATGTTGTCATACAAATCTATTACTTGATACATTTTCACTGTAACATATTGATATTCTACAAAAATACTATTCAATTTCATAGGGTGAGATTAGAGGTATTGAAATGAACACATTGTCGAATCAGAAGACATTTGAATTTCTAGCTGGGGTTCAACATTTCTCGGCGATACTTTAAAGCATGTATAGGCGACCACGGGCCCACGGGCCGGATCCGGCCATACGAGCAATTTTGTTCGGCCCTGATTCATCTCGGCAAAGTAATAGAGAAAGAAATTAATAGTTCCAGGGAGGGATTAAATTATTTTTTAACCATTTTCCTAGTCTTTCAGCTCATACAAAAATCACATATAATTCTTATGGAGATGAACTGAATGCACTTATAGAGTAATTTGATGCGAGGTATGCTGACTTCCAAAACACTATCTTTGCTCGTCCGATGGATGGAGATGTAAATAATGTGCCAGAAAATTTACAGTTGGAACTTATTGAGCTTCAGGGGGATTTAGTGCTTAAATCGCAATTTAACAACATTGCTTTGACGGATTTTTATAAATTATATTTGGTGGAAGAACAATATACAAACTTACGCGCATTTGCAAGAAAAATAATTTGTCTTTTTGGCAGCCCATATACCTGTGAACAGTTTTTTCAAATATGAAACACACTAAATCAAAAATTAAAACGAGGATAACAGATGAAAATCTCGAAAATTCTATGCGATTATCCTTAAGCATTATCGTTTATTATATAATATAAATAAAAATATATATGTATGTATATGAAGTAGCAACATGTTTTATTGAATTAAATTTTACTTTGTTATGTTAAAAAATTTGATCCGGCCCTTGACTCGGAGACAAAAAAAGATAATTTGGCCCCAGACCGAAGAAAGGTTGTGCATGCCTGGCTTAAAGTAAAAAAAAAAAACTTTTGATCCTTTAATGTCTGAAATGTTCCGATCGGGTGCATGTTAAGTTTTCCCCTTAAGCGACGAAAGCCAGTGGCGTAGAAAAGGAATTCTATTGATTTCACCTCCAGCTGGAAAATTCGTGAGAGGTTCATATTTTTCGGAAGCACTCGCTTGGATATTGCGGTAGAGTGGCTTTATTCCGCCATAATGCTACTGCTCTATTGAATTGATTTTTTTGTGGACGAAATGCCCAAAAGGCTATTGTACCACTGGAAACGAAATTAAATTAAGATTTTCTGCCTAGAAATCCGCTCAGCTTGAGTTAATGTATTCATTTTTTTCATTCGACCATTGTAAAAAAAGAACATTCCTTTTTTGGATATCACATACCTAGCCAAAAAGTTCATCTTCAATTAATACGTCCATAGAATACAAATAATAATACATTTTTAGTACTTATTCCACATTAAATATATTACTTCAGGATCGGTTTCGTTCATAGAGATCATTCAACTGATAAAAAATACAAAGGTTTAGGGATATTTGTTCAAAAGCACTTTTTAAACTTCACGACTAAATATCTTTATAATTCAAATATGAATGGCTTGAAACTTGTTTCTATGGTCCAACTACAGATTCATGATAATATTTTTCAAATATTTTTTATCGTTATTACGACATTTTGTTTGATGTCTCAATTCACATTGAATCGGGGTGAATACGGGGCGACGAGAGAGGGTAAATCGAGACTTGGCAGGTAAATAGAGTCAAAAATACAGATTGTAATGATTGGAATATAAAGGGTATTTCAATAGGGACGCTCAAAATATGTTACTTTGTCCTGCTGAGTAGATTATTCATTGTTTAGTGGCCAAATTTGAGTCAACCAGTTTGGTAAATAATCGGCCAACACCTACTTGTACGTCATCAAAATACAATATCTGGTGAAAACATTGCTGCTGTGTGTGAAAGTATACAGGAAAACCCAAGGCAGCTTATTTCTCGTTGTTCACAAGAAGTTGGCTTTTCTGCGACTTCAACTTGGCGAATTTTGATTCGGGCCTTATGTCTGCACCCGTATAAAATACAACTAACCAAGGAACTTCAGGTAAACGACCGCAGACAACGCCTGATTGGGTTCTGGAGCAGTTGGAAGTTTACCCAAATTTGTAAAAAAAGTCAACTTTAGCGACATGACCCATTTTATAATGAATGTATATTGGCAGACATTTGATGCTATATTCCATATTTAATGCCGTAACATATACTTACAAATGAAATTAAAATTTAGTCGAAATCTCACAAACAACTTGTTTTATTTACCTTTCAAAACTAAGCGTCCTTATAAAAAGACCCTTTATGAACATATATTCTATACGAGTCGCTATTAATCCCGTTTTACGGTACTTATTAATCAAAAAAAAATGATTGATTTCTATTTTCGTGCAATAAAAGAGAAGTTTATAACGGGTAAAAAAGTAAGGATGCACAGACATCGAATATAAACACGTTTGTTTCAATTTTGGCCAATCATTTAGTTGTTTTGGTTTAGTCATTCGAGAGATAGTATTATAGTCATTGTAAGGAATTATATATGAATACTAAAAAATAAATTGAATTCTTAGTAAAGTTGTTTCATTCCTTGTTTTTGTCTCTATTCACCTCGTTTTACCGGTTCTTGAAAATATGTTTGTTGTTTTTTGAAACTACTTTTTGGAATGAAATAGTTGTTGAAATAATGTTTAACTTATTATGTCAACCAAAATTACAAATCGGAAGCTCCCATTGTGAACAATGATAAGAAAATTTGAATCTTTTGAATTTTGTTCTTTTCCATGAATTACACAATTCAAACGATGAAAATCGCATATTTTAATTCCATCTAGCACCTTCAGTCGACATCCTAAATTTACTCATAAGAATGTCGTTATAATTAGTAGCAAATATTAAATAACAAAAATACTTGACATTACAGCTCATGCCAATGCGCCAAATATTTTTGAATTCATATGAGATATACTCGATGATAAATAATGAATCAGCCGAAGAAAGCTTAGCGATAAATTAAATACACCTAGTCCAAGATTTCTTTTTCAAATGTCAAAAGCTGACCTTGCCAGGAATTGAACCCGTTCCCACCTGATCGCTAGGGAAAAGCTTTTAACCACTTCACCACAGGGACCGGCAATATTTTCTTTGCTTTGCATTTGACGTTGTATGCAAACGTTTTCAGAAAACAATGTAAGATTGTAAGACTAGAAGAGTAGTAAAAACATAATTCCACCAGTCACGATCTGCAGATAAAAGAATGGGACGAACTAGGTAGATGCATACACTATTGAGCGAGGATGAACAAATAAATTTTACACTTTTAACGTTTTCACTGTCAATACTTTGGTGGAATGGCATTATAATAAGAATTATTAAACATTTTTACTACCTATTCCGCATACAATTTATAGGACTAGGACCGGTTTCGCTCATGCATCATTTTGCATTGTCAACTGATGATTTATAATGTTATCTTAAGCAGAACTCAGCTAACTAAAGTATGTTCCCAGATATATACCTTCCCTGAAAACAAGAGATAAAGTGACTGACCTAAACTATATATTGTAAAAAAATCTTCTCTATTGATGCTGCATTACGAGTTCATATGTTTCACATTGGAAATAAGCATGATTGAATTTAGTAAAACATTTTCAATACTTATTCAACATGAATTGTATTTGATCAGGAGCGGTTTCACTCATGGCGAGCATTGTCAACTGGTAAGAAATACAACGGAACAGTGATATTTATACAAAAGTTAAGTAAGAATTACAAGGTATTACAACTAAGCAAATAAATTGAAGCAAAATACAAGAAAAATAGACTATAATTAAAATGTTGAAATGGTGGAATGTACTAAAAATGCTTTATAATTTTGATATACGGTGTCTCTAAAAAACCATTATTGAGAACATTCATTTCATAATTCAAAAAACTCTATTTCTTTCTCTCGATTTTATTTTGTTTTGCCAAGTTTATAGTAAATGATTATATACCATTGCACAGTTTTATTTCTGAAATGTTTTTCTGATCAACTTTGTCGCTTTTGAAAGCGGCGAATGAAAAGATATTGAAAATTCTCGAATGTAGCACCAACATAGACAATCTTTTGTCTAAAAGCTTTGGGGAAAACTTTAAAAAGCTGTGAAAAAAGTATCAGGAGCACAAAGGGTGAGAGGTAGTGGAAAAATAATAAAAAAACGGCAACTTGTTGATATTATGGCGCTGGTGGAAAAAGGCTTCTGGAGATAACACAATCGGGCTGTTTTCCTTGTAGATTTGATGCCGAAGAGTTCTTTTGTTAAACCGGTGCCTTTAGAGTAAAAGTATCATCCAACTACACGTAATAGCAACTTGCTGCAGGGAAGCGTTTTTCTTTTTTTTAATAGTTTGGTTTCGTTTGTATTTGAATAAAAATATAATGCGTTCATATTATGGGAAAGCAAAGAAAAGATTCGGATTTTCTGAATATAACATTTTAAATAACATAAACACTTTTAACTTTATGAAAGTTCTTAAACATTAAAATTCATTCGTTCCAAGTTTTTGAGATTACTTCTTTGGAATATGTTTAATCCAGGGCTGTGAAGTGGTTCAAAAAATACGACTCCGACTTCAACATTGACTAAAAACACGACTCCGACTCCAACTGAAAACAGTTTAATTAAACGTTTGTTTCCTACTTTTTCTATTTAGGTGTATTTAATTATATATCAACCAACCAATCCGGCCAATAGCTAAATTTTACATTTTAAATACAAAAAAAGTTCAAACGTTTCGAAATTTACGACTCCGGCTAAAACGCCGCGACAACTCCGACTCCGGCCTGAAAAACCCCGACACCAACTACACAGTCCTGGATTTATCCGTCGCTAAGCCAAATTTTTGGATAAGGTAAATATGAAGATGCTGGAGAAGTAGTTTTGTAAAAGTAAATTTTGATAATATTAATTGATGCGCCCATTTAATCCCGAAGTTTCTTTTGAAACGGGTAAAGGTGATTGGCAAAACATGTAGCATCACATAAATAATTTTTTTTGAAGAAAAAGAGCATTGAAGTTATACGAGTACTCGAATCCGTATCTATATAGAAGAGAACACACATCCGAGACTGTTGAAAATTGGGAAACCATAACTCATCAGCTCATAATCTTATATATAAAACCGAACCGGGGGATGTATGTCTGTAATTCCATTGACCTGGACTTTCGAATTTTGAAAAAAGTTGTTTCAACTTGGCCCGTCTGAATTTATGCGCCGAGGTGAACATAACCACTGGTCCGAGCGAAGCCGGGTTCGAAGACTAGTATTTAAATAAAGAGAGAAATTTGCATTTAAGTATATCTTTTGAATATTTTTTAAATACCTGTTGAGTTGACTGTTAAATTTTATCTTTTAAAATTCAAAAAACAAATAAAATTAAGCACTATTAATTTGTTTGCAGAATTAAAATAGCTTATTTATGCGTGTATGCATTAAAGAATGTTTAAAATTACCCATCTGATCCTAAAAACGGGACATAACAAGAGAGATTAATTAACTACTAGTCCTGCTATATCCCTCGCCTTCTATGACTACAACATTTAAACAAGAGAGTAATGATCAGTTCTCGTAGAAAAGTTTCTGATAAGAAAAGCTGCATTAGTGTTGTGTTTTGTGTGTTAAAATGGTTTTAAAAATTCCTTGAAATATCATCACGATTTACATATTTATAAATTTTCAATCTAGATAATACACAGAAAACTTTAAAATGAATTTTAATAAGACAATAATCATACCATTTACTGTTTGATTCATGTTTTATTTAAAGATACGACTAACGGCGTCATTAAAATCCATTTAGGGGAATTGTTTTGATAAGAAAATTTCAAGGCATTTCGTTAATTACAAAAGAAAACTTTAATATTTCTCGCATCGGCAAACTACTTCCAAAACTAGACGCTACAGTGCAAAGTTTTATTTGACAAACTTTTGTTCATAAAATATGATTAATATAAAGAGTTGTTTAAAAAGTTTATCAAGCAACGGAATAAATTTAGGTAAAAATCCTTAAAACATATCGGTAATATATTTTATGAATAAAAACATAAATCAAATGCCATCAAACAAATGAAAATAAATCCATACAATTTTTAGATGAAGAAAATTTACAGTATGTTCGTATATGATGATAATTTTTTCATGCTTTTCACATTTATTTGACGAGAAATCAGTGTTTTGTAACAAAAAAGAGGGAAAAAAAATCTTCATTTATTTGAAAGGCGTCAGTCAGTCAAGATGAAAATCAAAAGATTATATATGTAATTATTCGATTGCTTTCAGTATTCAACAACAGATGTCGAAACATGAGTCGTATTGTCAGAAATAAAGATGAAACAGTACATTTTAAAGAATATTAAAATACTTTACAGTATAAATTTCTTAAACTTACAAAAATACGTGCTTGTATTTTAACAACAATAATAATACAAAGCAACAAGTCTACTTATAATAATTTCGATGGATTCAGCGGTAACTTTGTGGAAGTTCATTTTAATATACAATTAAAAATAATTGATTTTTCCACGTATTGTGCTACTAACTGTGACAAGTGTTTCGCCTCTTTCAGAGGCATTTTCGGACTTACTATCGCAAAGTTTGCTTTACTTTAAATGTGCAGTGTGAAGTATATACTTTTCATACATAATGTTACAATGAAAAAATGGTATTAGTTAAGGTCCAGCAAAATTCGGATATATCAAAACGAATCTAGAAAAAATTACAAGACAAATAAAAAGTCACAGCTTCTTATAAAAGGTGATTAGATCTGAAAAGGATTTAATATTATTAAATAATCTACATTCAATTCAAGTCTTAAGGAGTTTACGTATTACATTTGATACTTATGGATGGAATATTACATAGAGTTTGGAGCTGTTGTATATTGGGTGAAAAATAAAAGCTCGGTACATTAAAAAGGTAGATCAATCATTTAAAAGGTCACACGTGTAATATAGGTTCAATGCATTTGATGCGAAGAGAAGGTGGGGATAAAGAGAAGTCGTGCGAATTTCCACGTAGAAATAATAAAGGGTACAAATTGAAATATTGCTATTTTAGAGTTGCTAAATTCGCATAAGTTCTTCTAAGAGTTCCCATAAGCTTACATTCTTTTTGTACACGAACAATAAGTTATCATCACCATATACACTATCACAATCTTTCTTTCATTTCTTTAGATACAATAGCCGATTAAACTAATGATTGACAATTACTCCTTGTATAAATCAGAAATATTAATTATTTGAAGAATATCATCAAAAACCCTCCCACCCTTTCGATCCTATAAGTGGAGCGTACCAAGAGCGACTAGTAAGCCACTGGTTCTATCCTTATTATTTTTAATGTATCCTTTCTTTTACTCCCATCGAAATTATAGGAATAACTTTAAAAAAAAATATCTTTGATTATTCCACATATTGTCACACGTGTTTCGCCTAGTGTAATTACTTAAACTAACATTGCGAAAGTAAGTCCGAAGATGATCTTGAAAAAGGCGAAATACGTGTTACAATAAGTAAAACAATACGTGGAATAATCAAAGATATTTTAAATTTTATATTAAAACGAATTCAGATGTTGAGAAACTGAGTACCATGCAGATTTCACTGAAAAAAAGTATCGATATTTTCATTAACCCTCCAAGGACGAGTGTGACCATACGGTCACAGTGAACTCTGTTGCCTATTTGTCGCTATTTCCATCTTTTTTCTATCTGAACATCGTAATTAGCACTCAGTTTCGGTTAAAAAGAGTCTTTTTAACCCTTTTTAATCGAAACTGAGTGATAGATACGATGTTCAGGTAGAAAAAGATGGAAAAAGGGACAAATAGACAATAGGTATCACCGTGACCGTATGGTCATACATATGCTACAAACAAACATGGATTATTTTTTTTAAATTGTTTTGTATACCTTGATGGCGGGAGGGGTAAGTTTAATTTATTGTTATGATTGTTGAAATAGAAAAAATAACAGGGCTGTGGAGTCGGTCTAAAAAAGTCCGATTCCGACTCCAACTCCAGCATTTACAAAAACCACGACTCCGACTCCGACTCCGACATTGACCAAACATACGACTCCGACCCCGACTGAAAAAACGTTAATATCTTCACTTTTCCCCCCTAATTTTCCTATTTATCGTATTCAATTAAATATCAACCCTATCAATGCAGCCAAAAGTCAAATTTGACATATTAAATGCAAAAATAAAAAGTACAAACTTTTCAAAATTTCCGACTCCGAGTACGACTCCGGCCAAAACGCCGCGACGACTCCGACTCCACAGCCCTGATTTGTAGTACTTATTCCACATTAAATTTATAATAACAGGAACGGTTTCGCTCATAGCGAGCATTATCAGTGATTGCCTTAAAAGTGATTGTTGAAATACTCCACATAATTCAATTACAGCGTAAAAATAAACAAAAACGTTATTCAAATGAATATAAATACGATATGTACCTAACTTAGGCAAATGCTATAAAAACGTTGGTATTGCATAATTGTTAATTATTTATACCGGTTGTTTTGTATGGGGGACATAATTTATTGAGGGTATTTGAAAGAGACCACAGGTGAGGTCTCAAATAACCAACCTTTTGACCCTCGTCATATTAAGTACGGTTTTATCAAATATTTAACGATTTTGATTCGAACAAATGTCCTGTTAAATGCGTTCATAAATTTAATTTTATCGTTTTGTCTCCAGGCAATAATGATACTCTTGATTTTCATAATAAATATTATTAGGTAGGTGAATTCTAAATAATGAATATTGTTTGTAATTTCCGCTAAAGCCATGCAAATTAATGAACATTTGTATGGTTTCTCCGGTAGCCTTTGATTTAGAATGGATTTTCAATATATGTACAAAAATTAATATTTAATCGGTTGTATGCCAGAAACGCATATATGAGTCATAAAATAACAAGTACTATTTTTCGACACTTAACTAATGCTGTTACATTATTCTTTTGATCATAGTGTATGGGCTAGGAATAAAATATTTGTATAAAAATCATGTACATGTGGTATACAAATGTAAAAGAGATGGTTGGTGTAAAAACAGTGGTATAATGGTTTGGTCAATCACACTTTCGACCAATCAATGATTTATCCTAAGTGATGTCACAATGAGGCCGCTTTTTTTAAATTGAAAAATATAATTCAAACTTAAAAAGCCAAAAAAACTTTGTTCGTATTATTAAAAACTCTAAAAGTGGATAGTTCTGCTTTTGATACTATCCGACTCATATACAGTCTACAATTCCGTGAGCGCAGTGCCGGAAAATGAGCGTATATATACGGTCCACTTTAAACCCACTAATACTGGACAAGGTCGATGATTTTATAATTAAAATATTTTATCGCGATATCTCTAAGAATCATAGTCCTATACTTACAGTTGACATATTTTATAATATTATCAATGTAATATCAATTGTCAAGAGAGCTTCCTTGTAGTACCGAAATTCGTCGCTATTTTTTCAAAGAAAATCACGGTCCGGGCATGTTAAGGATTAATTTATAATACAAAATTGTAAATAACTTTGATTATTCCACGTATTGTGTAACTAACTGTGACACGTGTTTCGCCTCTTTCAGAGGCATCTTTCAGACTTACTATCGCAAAGTTTGCTTAGGTAATGAAGCAAGATAAATTATAACATTTTAACATTTTAAATAATGAAATTACAAAATGGATTACGGAGTTTTTTTCCTTCTAAAGGAAACAAGGAAGGGGGTGATAGAATCAAAACAATGCAATAACATAATGATACTAATAAGGTGCAATCAATCAATCAATTAGATTGGGATTTTTCCTGGCGAAACACGTGTCACAGTTAGTTACACAATACGTGGAATAATCAAAGTTATTTTAAATTTTATATTAAAATGAACTTCCACAAAGTTACCGCCGAAACCATCGAAAAGATTAATTTATAAATTACCTAATGTCTGTAAACAAACATTTTTTTTTATTTCAGTTTTTTTTTAATATAGTAAAAAATATTTGGTATTATAGCTTACGCCAATGCGCCAAATATTCTTAACTGTGAAAGTCATACGAGATTAATTCGATGATAAATAATGAATCAGTTGTGCACAAAATCAACGATAAATAACATACACCCAGCCCAAGATCTCTTTTTCTTCAATTGAAAAAATCTGACCTTGCCGGGAATTGAAGCCGGGCCCCCTGATCGCTTGGACAAAGCTCTTGCCATTAGACCACAGGGACCGACCGAATATGCATTATACGCCATTGTGCTAATTTATAACGCAAGATATTTTAAAAATTGCAAGTGACACTGAATAATCTCGATTAAATAACGTCACTCAAGATGAATTCGCGTGAGAAGCACGTACAAACAGTTAATAAAAATGTATTATCTTTCGTTTTTTTAACTATAGAAACATGTGGGCATGTGATTGAGTCCATTTATTTATTTTTTCCATTCTTGTCACATTGAAAATAGGTGAAGCGATAGAAATTAGCTGATTGTCTTGTCCAGCGAAAAAGAGAATTTGAGTAACTGAGTAACATGTGGTTTTCGTAGAAAAGCTTTTGTTCAGATAATCCCTATAAGGAGTCCATTTGCTCCACATTACGAGCAGACATAGCTTAAAAATGATAAGCAATATTAATTAAGGATTTCAACTGAGGGTGATTGATGGAATTTTGTATTTTTCCATGAGATTTTTCGCTTACGGCCCGGGTTTCGCCTTTCGGCATTTTCAGGCATTTCAAGTGCACGGATGTACTGGAACTGACTCTTGAACTTGAGCTGTTCAAACAATTCAAATTTGATTAACAATATGTTAGTGTTAAACATTAAAGCTTTTTTATATGATGTAAATAAAAGATATAAAAAGTACAATTTCTAAATGAATTCGCTCCATTAGTTGATAATGCTCACGATGAGCAAAATTGGTCCTGATATTTGTCAGAATACATAAGGAAATAGTACTTTATTGTAGGTTCTACTTATTTAAATCATTTCTTTCCACATATAAGTGACAATTAACACCTTAAAAATTGTATGTAGTATTTAAATTGAAAATGAATTATCAAGATCTGTTATATCAACATGTGGTAACATGGTATATCTATTAGTTTCAAGGGTAAATAAATCAACGGTACTGACCTGCAAATATCTTCGCTACTAAGCAAAAAAAATATAAATTGCTAAAATCGATCTTATTCAATAGTACGAGTCATGTAAATATTGTAAATTATCCATCAAAATCGACTGGCAACAACAAAAATGTTGGTATAAAAATCAGAACACAAAAACTTTTTATATTGGATTCAACAAAGGACAATGGTGGGATGGGGGGCTATTGTAAAAGAATTAATACAATATCTATGTCCTTCAAAAATTCTTTAATGTCATTTTCGTGCCATTGTTTTATTATCTTAACTGGACGGCCCAAAAGTTTTAGCCTATTATGTCGAGATTTGCAACTTGTTATTTAAAAAAAATTAGGCTTTTGTCTTACTTACTCAAGGGTTTTATCATTTGATGAATTCATAGATTTGTATATTCGTGCTGTTTTCACATCAAGCCATACAAACTTTGTACAACTTTCCATTGTTCAATTTTTTACTACGGAAAAAGAAGTATATCACTTTTAAGGTGTAAACTGGAATGGCATTATAATAAAAATAGTAAAAAAAACATTCTTCTAATTTCACCATAAATTTATAAGATCAAGACCGGTTTCGTTCATAGCGAGCTTTATCAACTGATAAGAAATACGAGATACATTTATTTATACAAAAGTTATCATGGTTATGGGGTAGCTTAAAAACGATTTATTCTATGATACGTTATATGTGTAGTTGTTTTGCCACATACAATCGCTGTATGAGAAAGAAGCTATTTTGGTAAATTATGGATATATGGTCACGGGACAGAATCCCAATCCTCTCGAGCTAGGCTCAAATAATTTATACATACTGGCTAATAATTTTATGTTTTGACCTTACTCTTTGAGTTCTTGTGGATTATTATAAAATGTGGAATCAAAATGATTAAATCTGAAGAATATTACTGATTATTGTATGAGTTCTGAAAGAAGATTTTTTTTTTAATATTAGACTATAGTAAAATTATTCTTTTTATTTTAAACAATTGATAAACTTATGTGACTGTCTCTATCTGTATAATATTATTATTTGTGTAGTTTGTGGTTAAAATTAAAGCAACTCAATTTCATACTTATTGTGAAGTATTCTTTAGGATCATCTATTATAATAAATTTAAAAAGACGAAACATTTGAAAAAAAATCGTATGCCTTACATTCATTTCATTTGATGTGCATATTTTTCATAAATCTTTACAAAAATTCTGTCCCGTGACCATATATATATCCATAATTTACCGCTATTTTTACCAAAATACAAGCCATTGGTTCAAAAGTTTATTTATGCCAGCTATAACAATAAATTAAAACAGAAATATTGAATAAAATGTTGTTAGATTTAATTGATTTGAATGATTGATTGACGACTCCATCTACGCTCAAAAACATTTTTAATCCATGACTATTTCACAGTAATAATTAACAATTGTCCGTTCCGTGGCGCAGTGTCAACGGCGTTGGCTTGCGTGCCGGATCGCCCGGGTTAGATTCCCAGTACGAGCGCATTTTTTCAGTCGATAAATCTGTTCAAACGCATGGGTGTTTGTGTTGTTGAAAATCCCTTCCCACCTCTCCCGATCCCAAAGAGCGACGCCATAGTGACAGCGATTAACTAATCACTAGTCCTCGTATCATTTCCATCCATACTCTGTTCGAAAAAAGAGGGGTTGAGCAACTGAGTAATAAGCAGTTCTCATATATGTTGAGATAAACTCCATGGTTAAAAAAAAAACACAAAATGGGTTGTAGAATAAGCGAGTATTGAATCTAAAATTTAAAATAACTTTGATTATTCCACAATACGTGGAATAATCAAAGTTATTTTAAATTTTATGTTAAAAAGAACTTCCACAAAGTTACCGCCGAAACCATCGAAAATATGAGTATTGTATCATACATTTATGGCCCACACCTTAACGTCTCCATTTGACGAAAGTAGATGGGGATTGTTTTGACGGACGTCACGTCCAAAAGTTTACTATGGCTCCTCCAAAATTAATTTCCTCTCGCAATGCACAAAATTCAAATAAGAAATAATATTCCAAATTACCTCCGCGTCATTATTTGTTCCCCGTGAATTCGTAATGGAGGTCTGGGGGATCCGTCAGTGTTCTTTTGTTTCGCAGAAAGCACAAGAAAATAATTGAAAGAGAATTAGCGACAACATTTTTGTGCCGTTGCTTTGATGTAATAATTAAATTATACCACGTTTTGTATTTCGCACTTATTTATCGTTGTATTCTGAATTATTCATGTTTACTTGAAATTTAATAATCCATAATATATAATCAATTCTATAGAAAAAGATTAAAAGTTCGTTTTGCGGAAAATTGTATACCATTAAAGCGTTGATATTCTCATATTATTTAAGATTTCAAATAAAACGACCTGAATTTCAATATCAAATTTAAGCCGATTGAATTTTTTACATTTCCATACGTTTTATCAATAACAAGCTGACCCGGCGAACTTCGTACCGCCTCAGAATCAATAGATGTTGTGTTAACTTATGATTCAGTTTTATATAAGGTTGAAATGAATACTCAAAATGAATTTAGTTCAATAAATTTGCAAAAATCAAAATGAGATGTTTTAATACTTATTCTGCTTTTCGGGACGGTGAGAAAGCCAGAAAATCAAAATCGGTCCAGCCGTTCTCGACTTGTGTAACTAACACGACTTTTTTGTATGTCTGAGGGTCTGTAATTCCCTTTTGCATTGTTAGTCATTAAGTTGCCATAAAAACGAATATGAAAGAAAATAAGTTTGAATTTTTATCGGCGATGACATTTAGTCAAAATGTAATAAATTAGTCTTCTACTGGACTTTTCCCGGCTTGTATTAATATAAAAATGTTTTTATTTACGTGAAGGTATTATTTGACATTTATTTGACAGCAAATTAGATTTTTTCCTTGAATTTGGACATTTTAATGGGCGAGAATGGAGGTGTCAATATATGAAAGGGGCTGTGAAATGTCAATGCCAGTCTGAAATGTTTATTTCAATTCCATTTTAATTGACCTAGACTTTTGAATTTTGAAAAAAGTTGTTTCAACTTGGCCCGTCTGAATTTACGCGCCGAGGTGAACATAACCCTAAACTGGTCCGAGCGAAGCCGGGTTCGAATACTAGTAAAACATATTTCATTGTCAACCTAATAGCACTTAAATAAACTAGTTAAGTTAAAAAAATCATTCACTTTTGATATCATTTAATGGAATCCACTCCATCAATTAGATGAAAGCGAAATTCTTGGAATCTTAACAAAAGCTATTTTAAGGGAACTGTTATTTAGGCGCTTAACCTCTCATTTTCAGATGAGGGAAGGATATAAAAATTGGAATCAGAAAGTATAGAATAGGATTTAGCTACTTGCTTTTGCTAAAGCTTTTGTTAAGTCGTGCTTATTTGTGAAGGAATACAATTTTCTTATCCCTACCCGGCTTTCTCCGAGTGAAGCCGGGTAGCAATACTAGTGTGTATATATAGATGACCCAGGCTTCATAGCATACTGCAGTAGCATGTGGTGCACTTGTACTGACTCGTCGTCACTAGTGAAAAACGGATGAAAATTCAAATGATTCAAAATATCTTATTTACACCCACGGAGACATAAGTATATAAATTAACATGTGTTTTGATTGTGCTTGGAAAATTAAAAACGAGAAAAGCCAACGATCATTTTATCACGTGGTTATGGGACCAGAATGAAAAGGGGCGTCCTCAATTTACGACAATGTCCATATAGGGAAAAACCTACTGTTGTCGACCACTTAAGGTTTTTTCAACTTTGGTATTTTTTTAAATTGTTGGCCACCCCAGCAATTGTTTTCACTGCACTATTTTTTTAATAACTGCATCACGGTGCATCACGGCTAACGGCTGATGCATACAGGAAGAAAGTTGACGCAGTTACGTGAAAAATAGAGAAAGATGCAATACTTTGTGTATGTCGCGGGGAGTTCATAAGCAACATTGTTTGTATCTCTCTGCTTGTCTTCACAGTTGCTAAATTTCAATTCAATTATTTCTGCATTTTAAAATTTTGTTACATATCTATGGAAAATGAAAAAATATATATTTCTGGAATAAGTAATAAATAAATCGTGTCAAAAATGTATGTGTTAAACGAAAAAGATTTAGTGTACAATATAATAAAACCAATCTGTACTCACATGAATACTTTATATAATGCTTCAATAAATCATAATGATTTTGTATAGAAAAGTATAAGAATATTTTTAGAGTGCGATTTTTAGTGGTCTTTTGTAGTAGTAAACCTTTTGGAAAGAAAATCAAAAAAATATGTTAAGTAATATCGACAAAAAATGAGGTCTGATATACATAGATAATATGTTTAATATAAGGACATTTTTAAACCTTTTATCAATATAAAAAATGGAACAAATCAGAGTAAAATGTTTTCATATATTTATGATATAAGCTTGTAACATGTTGAGGTAAAAAAAAAGAGTGTCTAGGCGTTAGTTGACCACTTTAAATTGTATAATTTTCACCTTTATTAGATTACTTTTAATGTGTTCACTGTCAATACTTGGTGGAAAGTCATTATAATAAAAATAATAACACATTTTTAGTACTTTTTCCACATGATGATTTATTTCATCAGGACCGGTTTTGCTCATGGCGAGCATTATCAACTGATAAGGAATACAATAAAACAGTGGTATTTATGCAAAAGTTAAGTATGAAAACAAGGTATGACAAACAATTGGTAAAACAACTAGTAAGCAAATTATAAGAAAAATAGACTAAAAATAAAATGTTCAAGACCTCTTAGCAATGCAAAAATAACACATCAAAAATCAATTAATTATGAATTAACATTAACAAAGTAAAAGCCCAAAATTAAGTGCATTTAATAAAAATAAATAAATCTACATGTCTGTCAAACATAATTTGATGGAAATCCCGGTAATGAGTTCAAAGATTGATAACAATGAATTAACATACAATCGGCTAATCACGTGTTAATCACATTCGTTTGTGTATCTTGCAACTTGCAACTGTGCATTCGACCTATTGTAATAAAGGGTAAATCTATTTATTCGTTATGCATCTTTCTGTGTGTCACCACATACCAATGATTCAGACACAATATCTTATATAATCACGATATAATATTATATGCATTTCACATATTCACATTTGTTCAGAGGTTATTCAATATAGAAGAATAATAATAAGTCATTATTATACGAGATTCTAAATGTTAATTAATCTCAAATCAATAAATAATAGGCATTTGAAGTCTCACTGAATAGAGATTTCGAGCAATTTCAAAGGTTTCTAAGGATAATTTGTAATATAATCACATCGCAGAGTCTAATTACGTTAATAGTCAGATTAATATGTTTGCCTTGCCAATTATTTTCAATTTGTATATGTGTTAATATTATATGTATGTATGTGTGTGTTCTTATAAATTTAGCACGGTGGCAAAAAATGATTATGTTATATAATATATTTAGGTTTCACGTTAAAGCATAGTTACTGATATATTTTTATTTCTTGAGTTTCTATTTTTTCAATATGAGCTAGAATTTAAATTTCGTTTCGTAAAATTGCCAAACTGCAATTTGTTTTTTTATATTAATAAAATAGAAATCATTATAATAATTTCAAATTCATTTTAATATCAAATTTAAAATAGCCTTGATTATTCCAAGTATTGTGCTACTAACTGTGACACGTGTTTTGCCTCTTTCTGATGCATCTTTGGACTTACAATCGCAAATTTTGCTTTCTTAATGAAGCAATATTGATTCTAATATTTTAAAATGCTAAAAATACAAAATGGAGTTTGGGATTTTTCCTTTTTACGGGAAGCAAGGAGGAGAAATCATTATATTCAACCAATAAGATAAGAATGCTACGTACGAGAGCACTCAAAATCAATTAAAAACATTTGAACCTGAAACCTGCTGGTTGCCAATCCAAGCTTATACTTTTTTTTACCATGTCAGCTTCCCAACTTGGAGCATATGGACTCCTCACGTAGTTTACCACACATATTTTTTTTTATACGAAAACTGTTTTTTACTCAGTTTTTTAAAAATTTTCTTTTGGAACAGAGTAGGGATTGAGGGACACCACGTAGCACGGACAAGCACTCAATACGCAGAGATATTTTTTTTATACCGCGTCTAAGTAATTAGCGGCAATAGCTTTGCCCTAGCAATCATGTGGGTCTGGGCTCAAGTCCCAGTGAGGAAAGATATTTTTCAATTAAAAAAGAGATCTTAGACATCGGGTGTACGTCATTTTTCGTTGAGTTGTTTTCGACTGATTCATTAAATTTCTCATCGAGTTTATCTCGTATGACTTTCATATTAAAAAATATTTTTAACGCATCAGCATTATGCTGAAATGTTTAAAATATTTCAATTTAACAATATTACTAAGAGGTCTGATTATTAAAATTACTTTATGTATAAATTTTCCGATTCCATTTTAAATAAAGTTGTCGTTTGCTTCTTCCAGTTATTTTTATGGATTTACTTTGTCATGCGTCTTTTCAATAAAGCTTTTTGTCAAATAATTTATTCTTGTTAATAATGATTTAAATGTTGTTGACATTGTGTTTTCTTTTTAATCTTATATATAAAACCGAAACGGCGTATGTATGTCTGTGGGTCTGTATTTCCCTTTTGCATTGTTGGTCATTAAGTTGCCATAAAAACGAATATGAAAGAAAATATGTTTGAATTTTTATCGGCGAAGACATTTAGTCAAAATGTAATAAATTAGTCTTCTACTGAACTTTTCCCGGCTTTTATTAATATGTTTATTATTTACGTGAAGATATTATTTGACATTTCTTTGACAGCAAATTAGATTTTTTCCTTGAATTTGGACATTTTCATGGGCGAGAATGGGGCTGTCATCAAATTAAATAAAGTTTGTGATTTTATTTGGCTCTATTTTGGATGTTAGATTTTGTGATATAATTATGTCGAATGATATAACATTAAATAATTATTGGTCGCTTAGTCCGAGCGACGCCGGGTAGCAATACTAGTATAATATAAATACTTATCAACTTTGACTTTTATATTAGCAACTTTAATAGGGACTTGGGCGTTAGCCTAATCCCCTTCATCTGTGGGGCTTCGTGTTGAGAAGAAATCTGTGCAGCCGTTGCGGCGCTGGCTTCGGCTGGCGTTAGCTGGCTTCTACGGCAACCGGTAGGCTTGGTAATCATGGTGAAGATGCGAGGATGGAGATAATGCTTTGGTCGGGCTGATGCTGGCGGTCGGATGATGATAGTGGTCGAGTACTTGTAGAATCTTGGCAACCATTGCAGTCGCACGTGTGGGCTTGCTTCAGTCCTGAGTGTTCCATGCAGATTATTCCTTAATAAGTCATGTTTGGTGTAAACACTCGGTTTCGGCTGGTGTAAACACGCAGCTTCCACGGCGACAGTGGAGGCTAGATGATCGAGTTTGCTGGCGGTCGAGGGGCTTATCAACTTAGTAACATATTTTTATTTTATGTAGGATGTACTTTTCACGGAAAAAAATAGCTAACATTAATGCGCTGCACCAAGAATTTTGGCTTACTAATTTCTTGGTTTATTTTAAGCTTCAAAAAAGTCATTTTTAGCTTAGAGTCTAAAAATATCGAGTAAAATTTTTGATAGCGATTAGTAAAGAGCGATCCTACAATAGTTACAATGTAATAAGTAAGCAAGAAAAAACTGAGATATTTCAGTTAATCAGCATTAATCACCCGGTCCGTGGTGCAGTGGTCAACGTAATTGGCTTCCGTGTCGGACCGCTCGGGCTCGTTTCCCGGTGCGAGCAGTCTGTGCTGTTATAAATACTTTCCCATCTTTCCGATCCCAAAAAAAGCGAGACAAGTAGCGAGAGCGATTAGCTAACCACTAGTTCTCATAACGTTTCAATTCTTACTCTCTTTAAAAAAGAGAAGTTGAGCAACTGAGTGACAAGCAGTTCTCGTTGAAAAATAAATGTTGAAATAAACTTCGTAAGGAGTCCATATGCTCCGTGTTGGAAGCGGACATGGTAAAAAATTGGCCAATAATAATTGTGTATTTGGGTATCTGATGAAAGCAGTGATATTGTGAACACCCTATAGTTAAACTTATCAAATTGAATATGCTATAAGTATATGGTTTCAAAATCAATCCAGATTATAGGTGTAACATTGCGATTAATGGTGTCAAACTACCTTTAATCAAATGCCATTAATTAAATACAACGAGAGATGACTTATATTTTCTGCAAAATAATTAAAGGAAACCTGAAACGAGTGACTTCGCCATAGTTAAATATGCGAAAGACGCACTTATTGTAATAGTGGGAAATATATTGTTACCGTCATAAAATCTTTCTTGAATATTTTTTTTTGGATACGATGTATTCATTACTTCTTAAAGATCATTGATATTCAAAGTGAAATTTGAATCGTTTGAATTTTGTAATAAAAAAGATGGTTGACACGGCACAAACACACAGTGGATAAACACAAAAGTTGGAATATGTAAATGTCTAAACACATTATTAGGCTGCACACTCTGACCGACAGCACTGCACATGCACACAATTCATAACTTAAGTCTTTTGAGATCTCAACGATTCTCGATACTCCATGATTTTTGTCGCTAACGACTCGTGTTTCGCCTTTCGGTATCGTCAGGCATTTCAAGAGCATGGATGTACTGGAACTGACGCGTAGTAAACAGTTTGTATCGTTTATATACAAAAATATATGTAGATCAATTAGATAAATTGCTATTAAAATGTAAATTGGCGATCTTCAGATGTTTCAATAAATATTAGAAATAAATAGGGCCCAGCGTAATAGTTTACCAATTTTAAACGAACAACTTAATCTTTGCAAACTCGCCTTGTAAATAAATATCACTAATTATAAACTCAAACACTTGAAATCAATCAATTCAATAATAGTACGTCGGATAAAATCTTATTATCTGGTAATTAGTATTTGCAATACTACATCCAAAATAATCGATATTTATAATTTACCCACATAATTTATTGAAGATCATTTATATCAAATTTTCGCTAATTCATATAGATTACGTTAATAACAATTAAACTTAGATTTACTTTTATTTTTGTATATAAACGATACAAACTGGTTACTACTCATCAGTTCAAGTACATTCTTGCACTTGAATTGCCTGTAAATGCCGAAAGGATAAGCCCGGGCCATTAGCGACAAAACTCATCGAACAGTACAAAATTAAAACGATTCAATTTTGATATTGAAATTCCATCAAGCACCTTCAGTCGAAATTCTTAATGATGTGATTAAAAGTGTATTTTATTCTGAATTAAAGCAAATTATAAATAGGAGCAGAAGTACTCAATCTAAGTTAATTTGGAAGAAACTTTAATTTTTGAAACATCGCTCATATAAGTGTGTCTTGAGATTTTGAGAGCTTTAATTTCGTGATACCTTTATAAAGCAACTATAATATTAATTCAACAATTTTGAGAGTCATTTGAACCGCAGGTATATAACTTTAATAAGCTCAAAAAGGTAAGTTATAAATCGAGATTGACCTTGCAATGAGCTTAGCAATGAGTGCTACGCAGATCTTTTGCCAACCATTTAACAAAGAAAAATAAAAATAAACATTATTTGATAAACCAAAAACTACGAGAATCAGTGGGAAGGTAAGAGATCGTGGTTTTAATTATTTACATTTAAAAATTCACTGTAAATGTTTTCGATTCCTTTTTTGGAATGTTTCGTGGAAAATAACCAGGTATAAAATAGAGATTGCTTTAATTAATAGATTTATACTATACTGCGTTGATAACTGAATTTTTAAATATATTGTTTTTTTTAAATTAAATTAAATAAAAATGAAAAATATTTGGCATTACAGCTTACGCAAATGCGCCAAATATTCTTAATTGTGAAAGTCATACGAGAATAACTCGATGATAAGTAATGAATCAGTTGTGCACAAAATCAACAATAAATAACATACACCCAGCCCAAGATCTCTTTTTTCAATTGAAAAAATCTGACCTTGCCGGGAATTGAACCCGGGTCTCCAGATCGCTAGGACAAAGCTCTTGCCACTAGACCACAGGGACCGACGTTTTATAATGATAAAACCAATGCGCACAATTATTATAATCTTTTTGACTATACCATACCAGTTAAATTCTCTCTGATTTGTTTTGTACTATAATTTAAATTCAAAAAAAGAATTATTTATCAGGAGATCTCAACTTTATGAAGAATAAATACTGTAAAGAATCTTTATTGTCTATTGTTCTAAATTTGAAATATCTTAAACTGTACGATTCTTTAAAACATGTGCTATATTCCGGTTTAATGAAGTACTGAAAAGCGTGTGATGTGTTTTTTGGACTAGACTGAAATTTCTTTTTACATATTTCAAAAGATAGCTTAATAAATTTTGCATTAATATGAATTTTCAGATACAATCTTTTTAAAATACTATTGGTATGACGATGACTCGGAAGCCTTTGTGTGTGCTATGTTTTAAGACTCAGACCGACAACATATTGCGAATAGCACTCAAGACGATAAGGTAAAGTTTTGACATTTCAGAGATTTTCAATTAATATCAGTATTCGAGAGTAACAATTTGGTTAAACAATCAACCAAAAAGAAACAGAAAATCATTCAAATAGAGATAGATTTTTAAACTAATGAAATCTTATTAAATAATAAAGATTGAGTAAAATTAACTGAATCGCATTACCAGACATCTTGTAGAAACTGTCAAGGTTATTATATTGGTCAGAAACTTAGATGTTAGAAACAAAAGAATATAATATGTCTAGAGGGTTATTATTTTACAGAATTTGCGAATTCTGTCATAAGATTAAGATACACATACTTATTCTACATTTGTTTATAATGCTTGCCATGAGCTAAACTGGTCCTGATACAATAAATTTTATGTGGAATAAGCACTAGGAATGTTTTATTATTTTTAATATAAAGTCAGTTTATTATTGAATAATGAAAATCTTTTGTTTATACTAAAATTATATGGTTAATATTGAATGTAATAAAAGATTAAAATACCCCCATTTAAGGGTATATTTATAGGGTCGTTTTGAATCAATGAAAGATAACTCATTGATATTCCCGAACAGGGTTTAGTGATAAGAAAATAGCGCTGGGTGTTTTAAGACGGGCAGAATCGAAAGCTTAAAGCGGGTGCCACGGTCTACTGGGCGGAAGGAAACCTCTCCTTTGACGATAGGCATCGCGTCATCGAACTGTGCGATTCCAAAACGCTACAATATTTTATGACTGGCAAATTCTTTAGTAAATTGTGTGCACTAGGGACTCCTACTCGGATATCCGTATATATTAGGCCCTTTTAAAACTATTCGATATCCAGATATTTGGGAAAATATCCGAATAGTAATCGTTATAATTTGTAATGAAATATTTTATAAAATTGACGAAAGATCAAATGACAATGTCTCTACCTTTAATCGAATAATTATAAATACCCCAGGTAGTATAATAAAAATAATAAAACATTTTTGGTACTTCACTCCTTTTTTTCCATATCCGCTCCCTATTCGGAGCATATGACCACCACACGGCACGTTTTTTTATGTACAATTCAATGTATTATTCCAGGAAAATTTATATACTAAAAACTATTTGGATATCCGAATATTCGATATTCCTTAGTTGACGTATAATTGGAATCCCTAGTGTGCAAACACCGGCAAAACAAGCGCTCCAGTTGCGTTCGCCATGTAAACAGATAATACATGCATGAGTAATAATGGGAATAAAAAACCTTTTTAAGATTGTATCATCTTTTTTCCGCCATAACTACTGCATCAAACTACTATATACGTGCCGTGGCTCAAACGATGTCGGCGGTTTTTTTCTTAAATCAGTTTTCCAAGTGAAAAGATATGTAGCTTCATCACATTGAACAGAAATCAAATAAGGCTACACATTTTAGATATACATACTTACAGGGCTTTTTTCCAATTAACGCGGTGGAACGGCGTTCCGGCACCTTTTTTCAGGGTACCTTTTTTTCAATATCAATTAAATGAAACAATGTTAGCGATCCTGTAATTACAGTCTTTATTTATAAATATTATTCGTCAAAATGATAAAATATGGTATTGTAATGAACAGGATGAATTGTGAATGGATTCGAAATTAGCGCTCTCTTGTGGCGACGAGGAAGAAGGGGACGTGTCCACGTTTCCATTGGTTACTCGTGCTCAAGGATTGATAACGGCAATTCTGTATGTCTGACATTTGTGAATGATTGCACGTGTCTAGCGATTGACAATGTGTGGAACATTTTATTTACTTCATTTTAAATAAATTTGACGTCAATATTTTCATTGACTATTCCTTTTACTTTGGATATAACATAAAAAATTAATCTAAAAACTGCTTAAAATTTCATTTGAATGATATTTTTATTTAGTAAAAAGCTTCACATGAAGGAAGTTCCGGCACCTTTCTTTTTCAGAAAAAAGCCCTGAATACTTATATACAGCGATATAAAACATAATATGTAGGTACTATTTCATTACACTGCAATAACCCAATTGACTTTATATTAACTAGCCGACACCATAATTTGAAAAAGTTCTAACTGCGTTTGGCTTTATTTTGAGAAATGAGCGTTTGAAGTTTGGATTGATCATATTATTTAATTCAATTGATAAAATTCACTTGTAACAATGAGCTAATAAAAATGTTTGAATTTATTTTATGCATATTTTTTCACAACTCAAACCATTTTACTGCGAAACAATGATGCCAGTCTTAGAAAATTATCAAATTAATTATGTAAAAAAAGGTGTGCACATGAACTCTGGACTCCTATGATTACTATGTAATTCTATAATTTATGATTTTAAAGTTATCATATATGCTAGAATACGGTTAATACAAACTTTTCCGATCAAAAGAACGACTCCTACTTTGAATCCCGGATTGACCAAGAGCACCTACTTTTCCTTTTTATGTGTATTAAATTAAATATCAACCGATCAATCCGGCCAATACCATTTTTCAAATTAGCATCAATATAAAGTGAAAGTTTTCCACGACTTGTAGCAAGAGGATAGGCAGTAAAGACTCCAATTACTCGATATCTCAACTTCTCGAGTATCGAGTAATACAATTTGAAAATACTCGACTACTCGAGTATACTCGAGTAGTTTCAGATGTACCAAAATATAAATTATTAAATAAAATTTGTTTAAATAAGTAGATTAAGATTACATATTCATCCATTTATTTCAATTTATAAAACATATATTTCAAAAATAATAATAGAGAATTAAACATGTCAAATTTTAAATTGGTTCAAAGTTTTGTTTTTATAATTCCCACAGAAGAAAATACTCAGGTAAATTATGGATATATGGTCACGGGACAGAATTTTTTGAAAGATTTATGAAAAATAAGCACATTAAATGAAATGAATGTAAGGCTTACGATTTTTTTTGAAATCTTTCGTCTTTAATTTTTAAATTTATTATAATAGAAGATCCTAAAGAATACTTCGAAATATGTATGAAATCGAGTTGCTTTAATTTACAGGAGCAAAAATGCAACCACAAACTACACAAATAATAATATTATACAGATAGAGACAGTCACATAAGTTTATTATTTGTTTAAAATAAAAAGAATTATTTAATTTTAGGCTAATATTAAAAAACAAATTCTTCTTTCAGAACTCATACAATAATCAGTAATATTCTTCAGATTTAATCATTTTAATTCCACATTTTATAATAATCCACAAGAACTCAAAGAGTAAAGTCAAAACATACAATTATAAACCAGTATGTATACATTTATTGAGCTTGGCTCGAGAGGATTGCGATTCTGTTCCGTGACCATATATCCATAATTTACCAAAACTCATTTATAAATTACGAGTATTACTCGAGTAATTTCCAAAATACTCGAGTATCGAGTATTTAAAAAATGGACGAGTATTCTCGAATTGGAATCTCTAATAGGCAGCTTTAATATAATATTACAATTGTTTGATACTCGTAGAAGTACAGTTTTGTTATTTATTTCGGAGTTCAATAATATTTTTTCAATTCACAGATTGTCGATGTGCAAGTAACAAAAAACTAGAAATAAATGCGCATCGAAACTTCTTTTGCGGAGCTTTTATTTTGTGGCAATGAATGATATTGTATTGACGCGGAGGCTTAGCCGCGCGTCACTCAGGCGCGGCGGCAGGCAGCGCGGCCGAGAGCTTCGCAGCGTCTAACTTTAAAAAGTAATTTAAGTTGTAGCCACTTAGCAAAAAAGTTGAGCTTTGCCTCTACACTGCGTATTTCAATTACTGACAGGAGCCTCGGATGAGGGGTAAGTGTAATATTTTCCAATGAAAATAATCAGTGGAAATGAATCGCCAACTCAGTGCTTTTTTTTATTTTCTCGCAGCCTGTTTTACAGTCATTCGCGTAAAGATTTGTGTAAGCGTAAAAACGCATTTGGGAAATAAAAACCTTTTCCAATTATAAAAGTTTAAATATTCACAATTTTATTGATTTCACTTAAAGCATTTAACACCATGGTGACAGCTCGAAAAAAGTTGATGGCTATAAACATTAACTTCTCAAACTAATGTTCCTGATATACATTTTTGCTATTAATAAATTCACATCCTAGCTAATCTTCATTAGAGACTCCAATTACTCAAAATCTCAACTACTCGACTATCGAGTAGTATTTTTTTAAAAATACTCGAGTAGTTTCACATGTACCAAAAATATAGTGTTAATCTAAATTTGTGTATATAGATAGATAGATGATAAATAAACTAATAAGGTTATCTCATTTCGTTAAAACATTTATTTAAGCCACAGATGCATTCATTAGTCGGCAAATCAAAAGATTATTTTTCAATATTTAATTCATAACAAAAGTCAGCAGGACCCAAAGCAAAAGTAACAAAAGAAACTCTCGCATAGCCATAATCAACGGCGAAACCTTAAAAAAAATATTTATATTACCTGACAGTAAAATCCACGCGTAAGACTCAGTTAAACGCAACGGTTATACATTGAATAGATAGAATAGAATTAAATAAAATTTGGAAACCAATCTTTATTTTTAAATAACGAGTATTACTCGAGTATTTTTCAAAATACTCGAGTATCGAGTACTTGAAAAAAAGACGAGTATACTCGAGTATCGCGTATTCTTTACTCGAATTGGAGTCTCTAATCTTCATCCTATGGGATATTTGAGGCTACTATTTGCAAAGACGACTTGTTCCCAAAACTTTAGTTTGCGGGAAAATGCTATAATCTGATTAACATACTAAATATGTGACTAATTTGTTATATTTTTCAGCCAATTGTAAGTATCAGTAGAACATTAAGAGAGGTCACAACACAACTTTACTGTTCTACAAAACAAGCTAGACGATATTAATAACACGTTTCTAAAGCTAAGCTCATATTGGCTATAGTGGAAAGAACTGTATTTAAAACTAAATGATGGTGGGACAAGCCGTATTTGACAGTTTCGCATAATTTTGGATTAATATGTTGTATATGTATACTGTCCTGCTTTTTGGTTGCGAGTCATGGCATATTACAAAAACACAGGGTAACCGTATACTGTACTTTAAAAACAGATACCTGCTGCGAATAATAGGAGTACGGTGGTCTGATTTTGTCAGGAACACGGAGGTAAGAGAGCGGACCAACCAGCCCCTTATTACGTCCAAAATAGAAAGGCGACGATGGACCTAGTTTGGACATGTGCTGTGAATGCCCGAAGGGAGCATGAATCCTGCCTGCCGCTTCTATCAACCTGATGGATCCCGACGCCCCGGGAGGCCTTTGATGACCATCCATAGGATGTACTCATTGGAGCTACGGAACGCCGGAGTTGGCGGGTGATAAAGAGTCCTGTAGGCACTGGCCTGTGGCGGCCATATGCTCCGAATAGAGAGCGGAAATGAAAAAAAAAATTAGTAATATTATTATCGCCACAAAAATTCAAGGGTTACGTTATATTTTACAAAATTGTATTGATCAATTCGATTAATGATAGTGCCATGAATCTTAATCATATCCAAAAACGGTATACAAGAATTAAGATGGAAAAATACCTGCATGTCGATATAATCTTCATTGAGAAAACAGCTGCTGTGACTCTAATTATCAATACAATAATTAATACCATTAAGAAAATATTGGAAATCTTATTAATCTTAATTGAATTTATTAATTCTTTAGTTGCCCCTAAAGCTTTAACCGAAAACTTCCCCTATTAAGAAAATCACTAGCGGCTCTCTATTGGTTGACCATAAAGGTCTTGCCTATTCAGGAAAGCTAAGATTTTTTCCCTTTGAACATTTTTCTTTTCATGAAATTACTCTTATATCTTGATAATGCTAAGGTCTTATTGACTTTCTATACAACTTGGTAAATTAAGGTCACTCTATTTACATAGGAAACGCGATATTTTATTGGCAGTTGATATCTGAATAAAATGAGGCCAATGTGATATTAAACGGAAGGTTTAATAGAGAAATATTTGTAAATCAGATGCTTAATATTACTTTCATGAAAAATCTTCAACAATACATTTTTCATAATAATCAGAGCCGATATTGCTTATCGCGAACATTATCAAATAAAAATATCATAAAAAACTTTATTGCTCATACAGATCTAAGTAAAACTAATGGCATGGTGTATTAAACCACTATTATTCATGTACTTTTTTTCACATCCACTTCCTATTCGGAGCATATGTCCACCACACCGGGACTCCAAGATTCTTTATTACCCGCCAACCTTCCCAGGTCATCCCAGCGTCCAGAACCTCTGTTGCGTACATCCAATGAATGGTCATTAGCGGCTTTCCTAGGCGATGGGATCCAATAGGTTGATAGAAGAGACAGGCAAGATTCAGGTATTCGCAGCACATGTCCAAGTCAGGTCCATCGTCGCCTTTTTATTTTGGGCTAATAAGAGCCACACCACAATTTTAGGGTCGGATATGTGTAGGCGGGTATTGAAGACAACACAAATCTATATGTCTCCGAATATAAATTAATAATTCGATTGATAAGTGAAGCTGCCCGGACAGGGATTTGAACCAGGGCGGACCGCAACCGAAACCAACGACGATGACACTCAACCGCGGACCCGACAAATTTGTGATTTTATGATGGTTAGCGATTTTATACCTAGAAAAGTATAAAAATAATAAGACATTTTTTTGTGAGACGGTGAAAAAAAATAACAATGTTTTTTGATTCTACAGAAATTATTTAATTTATTTTTTGATAATTTGACATACATAATAACATATTATTACCATATAAAACTAGGATGCTGGAACAGAGAAGAAGATGTATTGTGTACCCTGTCTACAACAGTATATAAGGATGAGTAAATGTAGGCTTACAACATAGCTCTGACAATGGCGTGAGCCGAAATAGCTATCAACAAATATATAAAATAATTTCTGTAGAGTTAAAATACATTGTTATATTTTCACCGTATAATAATGGAGTTCTACCTAGTAAATGCCAACTCTATCAATACTTTTTTTTGTACTTTTCCATATTTAATTTATTTGGATCAGGACCGGTTTCGCTCATTGCAAGCATTTCAACTGATGAACAAAAAGTGCTTAATTATTTTTTTAATATAATGCCATTCACAGTGTACACATTACAAGTATACAAGTATTCACAGTGTAAAACATTACAAGTATTATACGTATGTAAACTATTATATTTGCATTAAATTAAGGTTTGCAGTGGAAGAATTATTCCAACACAATTGCCATGCTTACAATTACGGCAGACTCATCTGTCCATCAGATATTATTTTATTTGTTCATTTTGTTGAGGTTTAGTTGTACGAAAGAGAGAAGTGGGTTAACGTAACAGCAGGTATTCCCCGCAGCTTGTTCTGTGTTCCTGACGGGTATAGTGACGTAATAGGGGTACGGAAATATTGGCGCAGCAGCTTCAGCGTCGTCGTTTCAGCGTCGTGATATATTACATTGTATTTCAGCGCCGATCATTTAATCAATCCCTTATTTTTTTTTTCAACCATTTTTTCGTTGTTGTTTTCATACATTTCCCCCCCCCATATCCGCTCCCTATTCGGAGCATATGGCCGCCACACGTTGCCTCCAAGATTCTCTATCTCCCGCCAATTTCCTCGCTTCTTCCCAGGTCATCCCGGCGTTCTGTAGCTCCCCTGAGTACATCTTGTGGCGATATCACTTTTTTTCTTATTTTTTCGTATCCGCTCTCTATTAGGAGCATATGGCCAGTGCCTCCAGGATTCTCTATCACCAGTCAACTCCGGCGTTCCGTAGCTCCTCTGAGTACATCCTATGGATGGTCATCAAAGGCCTTCCGGGTCGTCTGACAAAGTCAAACCACCGTACTGCTAATATTCCCTGCAGACATCTGTTATCGAAGCACAGTATACGGTCACCCTGTGCTTTGGTAATATGCCATGACTTGCAACCGTAAAGCAGCACAGAATTCAATACATTCATACATTCTATCGGTTAAAATATATATTCATCTAAATGTTTTCTTATTTATCGATACTGTTCGAACGCATGGGTTGTACGTCATTTGTGTTGCTAAAAATCTTTTCCCACTGTCTTGAAGATGAGCTAGCCACAAGTACTGTCCTAGTCCTCGTATCTTTTCAATCCTTTATATCTTCGAAAGAGAGAGGTTAAGTAAATGAGTCACATGCGGTTCTCGCAAAAGAATATTTTGATAAAAACTCAGTGAAGATTACATTTAGTACACGCTTGGAGCGGCCATGGTAAAACAAATAATCTAAATCTATCGAAGGAAACAGAAATTAAGATATTATTGTATAGTTATCTTATATATAAAACCGAAACGGGGGATGTATGTCTGTAATTCCCTTTTGCATTGTTGTTGCAAGTTCAAAAACTCAGTTTCGACGGTAAATTTGTTTCGTTATCAGTACACGTATATATAAAACCGAAACGGCGTATGTATGTCTGTAATTCTCTTTGCATTGTTGGTCATTAAGTTGCCATAAAAACGAATATGAAAGAAAATATGTTTGATTTTTTATCGGCGAAGACACTCAAAATGTAATAAATTAGTCTTCTACTGAAGCTTTTATTAATATAATAATGTTTTTATTTACGTGAAGGTATTATTTGACATTTCTTTGACAGCAAATTAGATTTTTTCCTTGAATTTGGACATTTTAATGGGCGAGAATGGGGCTGTCAATATATGAAAGGGGCTGTGAAATGTCAATGCCAGTCTGAAATGTTCATTTTAATTCCATTTTAATTGACCTAGACTTTTTGAATTTTGAAAAAGTTGTTTCAACTTGGCCCGTCTGAATTTACGCGCCGAGGTGAACATAACCCTAAACTGGTCCGAGCGAAGCCGGGTTCGAACACTAGTTATTTATAAAACTAATAAATTCGTGAAAGATGGGATATGATTTTATTTGTATGTCATCGAACTTTGATGTACACTATGATGATATTTGAATTTTTTCGATCATACGGAATATTGTCATTTTTACTACATATATACAGACAGTTTCTTGTAAAATAAAATAATCTAGTGTACACAATATAAAAGTAGTTTAAGAAACGAAAAAGAAATGATTTGGTTGGCATACATTTGGTAGACCTCCATTATAATGCGATGAAAAAATGGCAATGGTCAAAAATATGTAATATATATATTATAGTAGCTATTTCAGCTTACGCCCTCGTCAGACATTTAAGTCATTGATAAAAATAAACTATTTGAGGACTGGAGAAATACCTTTTTTGGTAATTTTAAATGTCAGCCATAATCAATTATAATTAAATCAGGTGATAAACAAGACGGTTTTCTGTCCGCTGATAAATCTATTTCAGATTAGATTTTTCTTTCCAAGACAAAAAAATATTGTTGCGATGTTGCCCGTCGCGCCAGAAGAAAGGTGACCCTGTTAATTGATTATCAATAAGTAAATTGTTAAAATCAATGTCTACATTGTAGACTAAAATCGTACCAGAGCGTTTACCTGAAGATGCATCTCAAGTTTAAGCAAAAAAGCAGTAAGTAACTCTGACAAGCTTATGAGAAACATAACATATTGTGTATTTTTAAGTTTTAATATTAAGAATTTATTAAAAGCTTGTTGTGAAAATGAACTAATTTCTTTTTAAACAAGGAGTAAGTACTGTTACTAAGAAGTTACTTTAACTGCTTCTTTGCTAAGAAAACTAGAGTTGCTGCTTTTTTATATTTATGTACATATATCTTTCAAAAATGTATATCCTTAGCAAATTTCATTCATAACTAAATTTCATTTTTTTGCGAGTTCCTGCTATCTCCCTTGGAACTGCAGCATGAAGATACAGGCAGTGGAATAACGAAGTTAAATTATGTATTTATTTTTCATCACAAATATGGCTCTTATATAGGGTTGATATTCTTGACTTAATAATGTTATGAATCTGAAAAATGCACTGAAATAAATAATTCCGGCGTTGAGATGCAGCCGGTCCCAGGTGCACTCGCGATTCTGTTCGGATGCATTTCCATTTCAATTTCTTCTACCTGCTCTTCGTTCCCTCAGACCTGAAAAATATAATTGTGTTTTCTGTATCGCAAACTACCGCTTCTCGAAGTCTCTCGAAGAAAAACACTCGTTTTTTTATATCTAATACTTTTATGCATTAAAAATGTAATAAGAAAAGATACCCAATGAAATATAAAACCATCTCTGATACGTGCATCTTGTTTTGTTGGTGAGTGCCAGATGAAGATGAGATCAGGAATTGTTTCAAGTTTACTGAATACTAGAAGAGGATCACTACACTGAATATATGAATCTGTGTAAATCATTAAAATGCGCTATTCTAATACTTATAATGGAAGATATCTTTCATGACAAATAAACAAACGTTCATTTTAACTCCAGAGATAAATATTTCATTTTAACGCAATTATTAATCGAATGGGTTTGTATTTTGAGTATCGTTACGTCTATCATCAGTTGATAATGTTAACGATGAGTCATCGTCAATGTACCTTTTAAAACCTCCGCGTACTCGTTCCTGGTTGGCGCGCACTCGAATAGTTGATGAATTTAACGAGCCGATGAATCAATATTGCTTTAAATGTTTTTAAGATCCACAAAATAGATATTAATAAATAAAACATGTTTTCAACATTTATTTTTAAATCCATGTCTGCTCTCAATGTGAAGCATATGATCTCTTTATGAATCATTTCATCGTAAGTTGCTCGATGACTAAAATTATGCCGTTTATTTGTTGGATTTGTCTGCGTAGTCATTTTACGCGAAGGTAACCTCTCGTCTTTGAAAGAACATTGGCAATTACCAGAATCAGTCTATATAAAACATGTGTAAATAGTACAAAAAAATGTGCATGTATGTTTTTTTTAAATAAATTTTTTACAAAAAATAATAGTTCCATCAAGTCTCTCAAACATATTCTCAATTCAATAATAACTTTAAGAAAGATCATTCTTTGTTTCAATAAAATCTGAATTATCTATTATGTTCTGAATTTTAAAAAGATTAAACTTTTAAAGGATTTACTTTTCCGCTATTAGGTTGCAGTATTGCGTTTTTGACGAGTAACTTTAATGTAATTATGTTGAAATAAAACTATGATTGGTAATTGACTTGATCTACGGGATGCTAAAATGCTCATTTCTACTAGTTCTATCTCCCGATGCGGATAAAATGAATAAAAGTTAAATAACTGCCCAGTAGAGACTTTAATTCGGGTATCGAATACTCGAAACTCGAGTATCGAGCAATTGAATAATGAATGAGTATTCTCGATTATCGAGTATTCGATTCTCGAATTAGAGTCTCTACTTGTTAGTGATCAGCGAGGCCAGAAAGATAAATAAAGACTCATTTACAAGTTTCATTTACTTATTTTAAAAATATATAAATATGTAATGTTTTACCATTGCGCTTAACTGAATCTTACGCGTAGATTTTACGTCAGGTAATATATATATATTTTTAAATGGTTTTGCCGTTGGCTATGCTACGTGAGAATTTATTTTGTTACTTTTGCTTTGGGCCCTGCTCACTTATCTTATCAATGTCAAGTTTAAGTTAGACGAGAGTCTACGATGACAAGAAAAAAAATCAAATATTGAAAAATAATCTTTTGATTTAACGACTAATGGATATAAATTGAAATAAATGTATCTATGAAATTAAATAAGCTTATTTATTTACTTGTCGTGTATGTAAATATAAAAACTTTAACTAAAAACATATATTTTGGTACATCTGAAACTACTCGAGTATAATCGAGTATTTTAAAATTTTACTGCTCGATACTCGAGTAATTGGAGTCTTTACTGTCCATTGCATTTAACAAAATCCCGAAAAAATAACGAGACTTATAAGTGAATAGTACAGTATCAAAATAAAATAAATCACTTTCTCACGATACGAAAGACGCCCACTCCTGTAAGATAAACTTTGGAGTACAATATTCTGAACTCTTCCGCACGTATAATATTATCCAGTGGTAGGTGTAATCCCAACATTGCTCTAATTTTGGTGAGTGCTTTTATGCTTTATTGGAAGCCAAGGGCTTTAGGCAGGCTTTTTATCACGACGATAATTGGCAAATGCTTCTAACATACAGTTGTTTATGGATCGTCGGAAAAGCTATTAATTATGGATATCATCTCAGATTAGTAATTATTCTATATACAATTTATTGGATCAGGACCGGTTTCACTCATGGCGAGCATTACCAATTGATAAGAAATAACAACGACACAGCGATATTTATACAAATGTTCTGCAAGTAAGTATTTCTTATCAATGCTCGCGAAGAAAAATCGGTATTTTTTTCTGTTTGATGTTATATATCTCGTATATCTGATAATTTTTTGGGGAATCGTGAACATGTGTTGCTTGTTCTTCCAAGGGGTAAAACCAGTCTGCCAATGGGGATGCCACTGGGAAGGGCTTTAACAATTTTAAGCGGCATTGATTCGGATGTTGACATATTTCATATTGCCGATATAACATATTACATATGTAGTGAGTTCAGACGAATACTATTTTTTATGAATAAAAATTCATTTTGTCGGAACTCACTCGGTTGACTTCTTCGAAAATTTCTAATGTGCTTTTATATTTTTTTTCGGTAAATTATGGATATATAGTCACCGAACAGAATCCCAATCCTCTGGAGCTAAGCTCAGAAAATTTATAAATACCGGCTTTTATTTGTTTTGACTTTACTCTTTGAGTTCTTGTGGATTATTATAAAATGTGGTTTCAAAATGATTAAATCTGAAGAATATTACTGATTATTGTATGAGTTTTGAAAGAAGAATTTGATTTTTAATATTAGCCTATAATAAAATTATCCTTTTTTTTTGAAAAAATAATTAACTTATGTGACTGTCTCTATCTGTATAATATTACTATTGATGTAGTTTGTGGTTGCATTTTTGCTCCAGTAAATTAAAACAATTCGATTTAAGACATATTGCGAAGTATTCTTTAGGATCTTCTATTATAATAGATTTAAAAATGAAACATTTCCAAAAAAATGTTTCGTCTTTAATTTATGTGCTTATTTTTTATAAATCTTTACAAAAATTCTGTCCCGTGACCATACATCTATGATTTACCCTTTTTTCTCTCTGTTATTATGACTACAATTTGTAATTTTCATTATGTAGTATGTAAAGGGTCTTTTTATAAGGACGCTTAGTTTTGAAATGTAAAAAAAACAAGTTGTTTGTGAGATTTCGACTAAATTTTAATTTCATTTGTAAGTATATTTTACGGCATTAAATATGGAATATAGCATCAAATGTCTGCCAATATCCATTCATTATAAAATGGGCCATGTCGCTAAAGTTGACTTTTTTAACAAATTTGGGTAAACTTCCAACTGATCCAGAACCCAATCAGGCGTTGTCTGTGGTCGTTGACCTGAAGTTCCTTGGTTAGTTGGATTTTATACGGGTGCAGACATGAGGCCCGATTCAAAATTCGCCAAGTTGAAGTCGCAGAAAAGCCAAGTTCTTGTGAACAACGAGAAATAAGCTGCCTTGGGTTTTCCTGTACACTTTCACACACAGCAGCAATGTTTTCACCAGATATTGTATTCTGATGACGTACAGGTAGGCGTTGGCCGATTACTAAACTGGTTGACTCAAATTTGGCCACTAAACAATGAATAATCTACTCAGCAGGACAAAGTAACATATTTTGAGCGTCCCTATTGAAATACCCTTTATATACAAATAAATGTATTTTAATTTGTCAAATGCATGGCGTATTGGCGTCAGCTGTAATGCCATGAGTAGTATTATTTTTTTTGAATAAATAAATAAATTAAATTAAAATTAATCTCAGTAACTACCGAAACATATAAAAAACAACTAATTTTGGGTTCATTTTAAAAAAGATTTCGTGATAACCGTTGAATACTTTGAAATAAATAAAAGTTTCTAATAATATTGAACTTGGCTACGCATCGGTGGATTAGAGACAGATGTGTCTAGACTCAGGTGAAGCTTTTGAGAAAAATAGCATCGACACACCTGCAAAATATTTCAGTTGACTGTTCTCCAAAACAATACAAACTTTCACGAAATCCATATTATTAAATTCAAAGTGACTGTTATATTTCTTCGTAAATATTTATACCGCCTAAGTATAACTGAATTATTAGTATTTATTATGCTTGTTTGAATACAACGTCTAATTATTTTGTGAATGAATAAGAAATTCTGGATAGATCTAAAGGCGCTTAATGGAATTTAAATATAAAATTTGAGCCGTTTCGATCTTGTACTTTTCCATGAGTTTTGACGCTAACGATCCGGGTATCACATTTCGACATCTTCGGGCATTTGAAATGCACGAGTGAAATTTAACTGACATTTAAATCTATTGATTGAGTAGGCATTTACTTGGTAGAACTCCATTATAATACGGAAAGAAAAATAACAATGTATTTTAATTCTACATAAATTATTTTATATATTTGTTGATAGCTATTTCGGCTTACGCCTTCGTCAGAACTATTTACATCGTTTGAACGTTTGGACATTTAAATCGTTTGAATTTTGTACATTTCCAAGGGACTACTTCCACGCGTCTACTAACAATGCACGCGATTAGCGAAACCGGTCCTGATCTTTATCATAATAGTTTTTTAATTGTTTTAAAAAATACTTCATTTTAGACCGGGTTTTCTCAGTTCTTTTTAGGGATGTTGATGGTAATGTGTATTTTTCTTAGGTATGCGTTCTTATTCCAATAGGAACTGAATTTTTACAGCTATCCATGTACCATCATAACTTGACCGCCGTTAAAATTCGGAACTAAAATTGCCCCCATATAGTAAATACATTTAAAAAGCCTTCGAAGCTATATTGTTTTAATAATATCATATTTACATAAAAAAACTGTTTCATTTATAGCTTGCATATAAAAATGTGTAGTAAAAAAAATAAAATTATTGAGTATTGCACACTTTTTACGCGATGTTGGCACCCTCACAAGCGGTCAAGTTACAATGGTACATCTATAGTAATCGTTACAGGGTTACTTAGTTGGCATAGTTCCAAGAGCTACATTAATTTTCGATAAGAAATGTAGAGAAGCAAAGAAATTGAGAGATATTTTTTTATAAAGAATAGTCATTTTTTCGATGTATCTATCTATGAATGATGTTGTAAAAATCCTCAAAAAAAAATTTGTTTGTATGATTATTAAAATTAAAAAAATATGTTATTAACGTGATCGTGAGTGTCGAACAGGAATTATCAATTAAATAAAAAATTATTAAGAATATCAGTGAATCGGGGGCCGTAAAAACAGAACGAAGAAGTAGGTGCGCCGAATTTACTGTAAGAATAGTTTTTCATATTCTGTAAGAGTTTAAGACGTTATTTGAAATCGTTGAATTTCCATTGTCATAATACGTATTATAAGCCGAGACTTTTCTATTCAGAAAGTAGCGAAGGCTGTGTACTATTTTCTATTGTCATTGCGAACTGTAAATAATAATATTTTACGATGACATTTCTGTGCTATTTTAAAATACACAATAACTGGCTCGGAGACTTTTTGAATATGGAATCTTTATAAGAATACAAACTATGAAAAGTTGCCATGTAATAAAAATCTACGAATAACATCTACGCCATCAATTTTTTAGAGTTACATAAAATTTTCATTTTAAATATGGTTACAAAAATGTACATGCCGTATAGTTATTTGATTTTGTATCCTTAATATTGGTCGTACCTGCCGTTATTTTTAAATAATTTTGCGGTATCATTTTTACCACTGTCAATGAAGAAAATATGTGTTTTTAACATTCGAAAGAATTTCCTTTAAAAATTACTCGTAGGCCGAAGGTGGGGTCTAAAAAAGACCCTAGTGGTATGGCCTTATTGGCATAGAATGCAATAAAAAATTGATTGATTATGCTTTGACGTATCTTTATACATCGTTATATAAACAAATTTATATGAAAAACATATTTTAAGTCGCGCATGAATGAGACAATCTGATCGTGTTCTTGTTTATTCTAGACTGACGATATCTAAACTGTAAATGCGACTTCTTATCTACACCTTATAATGTAAAGAGCATCCATTTGACTTGGAAGGTTGATAGCTATTTCGGCTGACGCTATCGGCAAGACTATCCTGACGATGGCATTTTCGAAATAGGCTATTTTTTCAACGTTTTACTTTTTATTTTTTTTGATTAAATTTCAAAATAATGTGGAAAAGCCCCACATTAAAGCAAAGATATTTAACCTTTGAAAGACTGTCCTTGAAAAATAACTCGTAGGCTGAGGGAGGGGGGGGGGTCTAAAAAAGACCCCAGTGGTATGGCCTTATTGGCATAGACTGCAATAAAAAAATGATTGATTATGGTTTGTCGTATCTTTATACATCTTTCTATAAAAAAAAATCGTATAAAAAACGATAATTTTCCTATAATTATTCATATTTTAAGTCGCGCATGAATGAGACAACCTGATCGTGTTCTTGTTTATTCTAGACTGGCGATATCAACACTGTGAATGTGACTTCATATCTACACCTTTTAACGTAAAAAGCATCCATTTGATTTGAAATGTTCGTTGAAAGAGGCGCGTTTGAGATAAGATAACGTTATCTTATCGCGTATGGGCAGTGAAATTCAAATCCTGGCAATTGGTAGCGACAATATAAATGGTTTACGACGGCCAATAATAATCTGACTTATTTTCTTTTTTATTTAATTGCGACGAAACAAGTCTATCAAAATCATATTTTTTACTGCAAAAGATGTAAAAAACAATGATTTAAGAATACCAAAAGTTTACATATTGTACCACTTATATTAAGATAGATATGTATTTAAGATAAAGTAGCAGTGGTGGTCGAATGTTTCACCCTCCTGGCAAAAGTTTTAGCGAAGTTTCTCAAAAACGCTCATAGCGGCTAAAAATGGTTGATATTTACTTGATCGATTCTCTTTAAGTATTTGAAAGGATCAGGTATGGATATCTGCAATTTAAACATATAATAAAAGTCCATAATTCGATTGGTTGAAAGATCAATTCATGAAAGTATCCGTTCGAATCGTACTTGTGCTTATGATTGGTTAACGACACCCAATCAACAAAATGGATGTAAAGTTATAGAATCGAAACAATTTTTTACGTTAATGAAATGAAAGCGTTTCTCGTAGTTTTCATAGTTTTAGAATGGTTTAATGTTTAATGAATGCTGTAAAGATTTTCGGCGAGTATTTTTTGATGAGTAGTCATTAATATTTGTAGCATTGAAAGAATTTCTATATAAAAATCAGCGGCAGCCAACTTGTGAGCAACAAAAATGTTTTTGATGGTCTGCGGAATTTTCTCAGAGCCGTCATCGGGAACAAATATGCAGCAATACATCACATATAATTACTTTTACTGACTTAATATGCTTTATGACTATATAATATTAAATTAATCATATTAATTATAGTTATTTTATCGATGGTTAAATATACATTTAAACTTTTTAGTGATCAAGTGAGGTCAGAAAGACTGCCGACTGTTGCACTATTTTTCAAACCGAATTAAGATTACCAATTCGGTATAATCCAATATCTCGCCTAGACGTGCCGATCTCCGAGTCATTGGCTTAAGGGGGTATTCTGGTCTAGAGGCTGAAATTTTAGGTGTTTTTGCTGCTGCATAAAAGTGATGTAGAAAAAAAAGGAATAGCAATTTTAGCGTCCATTTTTTTTCCAGATATTTATTAATATTTTAAAATCCGAAAAAAACCCGAGAAAAACGTGTTCGGCAAAGTTAAAAACCGCCCAGATTAATTAGATTTACGTCACTAAAGTAGCTTTATCTCTAACAATAATTAGTTTTTAAACAAAAATCTTGTAGGGACATATTTTCAAATGTTTGAACTTAAAAATATGCAATAAAAAATATCGGCTTTTTCAGAGTCCTAGACCAGAATACTGCCTTAACTTTGTAAGCCGAATTGATTAATTAATTATAGATGTATCTAGTTATTACTCGATTTAGTTTGAAAGCAAATGCGTGATTTGACCTGTGGATCGAAGCCCAACCTGATGTATTTAACTGTATGTAAGAATTATTAGTTAAGAATTAGCGATGTCTAGACATATTGCCCACAACTAAGCCGCCACAAATAAGAAGAATATCGTTCTTTAATCTTTCTGATCGTGAGTTAAAGGTTGTTTGGGTAATTCGCGTGCCAATCCAATTAAATTTAAGAAGAATATTTCCCAGAAAAATCATTCAAAGACCAACTTCTCCTAAACTTGAGAAATTTACGCTTGAGTTTATTGACAACAATATTTTAAAACAAATTAAATATATTTTTTTTATTCACTGAGCAGCCATGTCTACTTTTCCTCATTCATTCAGAAAAAAAAATTAAAATAAATATTACGTTGTTACGCTGCGGATTGAGCCATGAGCGAACAATTTGATGTCATAGCGAGTGGTGGTTTTTAAGACACTGAAAACCTTAAGTAATGTAACAATTACTTGGTTTGTCGGTTCCGTGGGGCAGTGATCAACGTAACGGACCACCCGGGCTCGATTCCCGAAACGAGCAGATTTTTCAGTATATAAATCGATTCTGTTCAGAGGCAATGGGTGTTTGTGTTGTCAAAAATCCCTTCCTACCTTTCCGGTCCCAAAAAGCATCGCGTAGCTAGAGCGTTTAGCTAATTAATAGTCCTGTCCTAGTTGTCTTTCCTTTCAAAACCTACTAGATTTTGTGTTATTAAAAATCCCTTTCCACCTTTCCGATCCTAAAGAGCGACGCATAGTGACAGCGATTAGATTGCATGGCATAGTATCCTTTCCATCCCTACCCTCTTCAAAAAAGCGAGTTTGAGTAATAAGCAGTTCTCGTGGAAAATACGTATGTTGAGATAAGCTCTGTGAGGAGTCCGTAAGCTCCAAGTTGGGAGCGGAAATCGTTAAAATAAACCATGCTTAGTTTTTCTTCGGCCATTCCAGATTTTACGCTGTGGACTATGCCCAGTACGAACATATGACGTCATATCGGGCGGTGGTTTCTAAGACACTGAACATCTTAAGTCAAAGGTTCCGAACCTTTTTCGGGTGGTGACCCCTTTCCATAGAAGCCATTTGACCCGCGACCCCCAAGGCAATTGAAAAGGGCATTTTTAATAAGGTTAAAAAAAAACAGCGAAAATGCATTAAAGTGAATATTTTATTTAGTTGACTGTATAAGTTGGCGACCCATGGGTTGGGAACCCGTGCCTTAAGTTATGTAACAATTGCTGTTTTTGTCGGAACACTATTGCGATACAAGAATTATGTCCCATTTTCTACAACAGTATATTAAAAATAATAACACATTTTTTTAGTACTTTTTCCACATCTGATTTATTTCATCAGGACCGGTTTCGCTCATGGCGAGCATTATCAACTGATAAGTAATACAATAAGACAGTGGTATTTATGCAAAAGTTAAGGATGAAAACAAGGTATGACATACAACTGGTAATGCAACTAAGCAAATAAATTAAGTAAATTACAATGTCTTGGTAAATAAACCGGTCCTGATGAAATAAATCAGATGTGGAAAAAGTACTAAAAAAATGTGTTATTATTTTTATTATAATGCCTTTCCACCAAGTATTGACAGTGAACACCTTAAAAGTGAACAGTATATTATATAGATAAGTACATGTACGTTTAAGCATAGTTCTGACGATGGCGCAAGGCAAAATAGCTATCGACAAATCTATAAAATAAATTATGTAGAACTAAATACATTGTTTATTTTTTTACCGTGTTTATATTACAGTATGATATACATTCAAAAATTAAGCATTGATTTTATCAAAAACGAACATTTCCGACTTGTCAAAACGGCAGCGAATTTTCTGTCAAAATTAAACTTACTCTGAAGTGATTTGATTTTATTCAGTGTCCCGATAAAGCCGAATACACAAAGACGATAATCTTGATGGATTATAAATAATTAAGGCAGATTAAATTGTCTGGCAGGTATAGGGGAGCCAACAATGAAAGCAAGTCATTGAAATTAATTCGATTAGTACTAAGATTTGTATGTAAAGTGGGCATCTAGAAACTTTAGTTCGTCTGAAGGCAAAGACAATTGAATTAGTAATAATGCGCTTTTGCTAATTGGATTAAGCTTTATACAGTGCGGCAGCGGAAAGATGAGTATTTTGTGATTAAGATGTGATTACCAACCCATCTGGAATACTACTGATTATATTGTAATTAGTTACTCATTTAAATAAGTTTTTCTATCATTTTCTTTTGTCGTTCATTTGAATTACTTTTAGTATCATCTATCAATTCTCGTTAATATGTATATTTGAACAAATATAATAACTCTTTTGTTCGTACTGATTTAATATATTTGAGCTTTATCAAGTGCTTTTTTTGGATATCTGTATGATGGAGCTTCAAGTACTAAGGCGCGTTGGAGTCAAAGTTCTTCTCGTCTCCTTCGTCTCTAAGCTTAATGTTTATATTATATTTAAGTATCATTCAGTTCAAGAGGTCAGCTTAATTTTTAGAAGTTTCACGAACGAACCCGTGAATAGTGGGTGTATACGGTATATACAAGTTATATCACACAATGGTACGAAAAGTTTTAGATAATCGTAAAAATAAAAATTGAATAAATGAAATTAAAATCTATAATACCTTCGATGGATTCGGCGGTAGCTGTATGGAAGTTTATTTAATGTCGTTGACATTATGAAAATTTATAGCAATTTAGATTGAGCCTAGGGATTAACTTAACTGTAAAAGCTTTCTTCAATCAAATAGTTAAGTTTGATATTTAATAATTAAGACAATATATGACTTCGTTTTGGAGTATTGAAAACATCCTCGTACACACATTGACTACCGTTTTTTCGTACGAACATTTTAATCGTTTTTAATTGTTATGTGTTAGTACAACGTATGAGAACGCATGTAAAAGTTTCATATTGAAACAAGTGATTGACGTATAAAAACAAATAAATTGAAAACCAATCATTTATATGAACCATAAAAAGGACTCTCGTTGGGATTTTATTAAGCGCTTTTAAAAATATAAAATCTCTGAAATAACTAAAGACAGCTGAAATAATGTGCGGATCAAAAGTAAAAAAAAGTATTTTTGTGTGTACCGAGGTAAATAATAAGTCATGATTTTTCAACATAGAACAGTGATTCAAAAAAAATGTTTTTGTAACAAAATGTAGCAAATAAAAGCGTCATAGATCTCGGTAAATTAGGTTTACTCAATACAAAAGAGTAAAGTCAATTTGATTCTAGGTGATTGGTGTAGTGGACTCGTTGAATGAGAGTGTGTTATCGCGTAAGAAGGAACGAAAATATGTAATATATTTTACGGCTGATCTGAAATCCTGCACGAAACAAATTAGATCCTTTGTTAGTTTGTAACAACGTGCCAGATTACTGTGAATTTTTAAATTCAATTGAGATTAGTAAAAAATACTTTTGATGAACGTCGCAGTGAAATGGAAAAAATCTTTTAATACATAAAAATCAATGTTTGTTCGTATGTTATGCGTTGCCATACCGTTCATCCGATTGCGATAAAATTTTTTCAACTTATTGCTTGCGCTTGCGCACAGGTTATAAGCATAGTAAAATCAACAGTAGGTCTTTAATATAAAAATAAATGTTTTTTTCACATTTTGTGCGCTGAAATACCGTTCATTTTAACAACTTATTGTTGGACTTGCGCAAAGGTTATAGGTATAGTACAATTAAATTTCAGTAGGTGGCGCGAGTAGACAATCGGCAAAACACAAACAAAAAACGTCAAACGGCAAATGAGATCGATACCGATCAATGTAAGTGAAATTATTTATCTAAAATATTGTGTATCCGAAAGCACTTCAATAAACACAAACACTTTCTTTCTTTGAGTGGCATTGCAACGCTTGTTTTTCATCTTTTTTCCTTGCTGTTAATCTTTGAAGTATATTTTTCAGTTATTTATTGTAGATTTACATATATGGCATATATTGAAACAAACGTCCGGCTTGATATATATGTCTATATCCAAGTAGAAACAGTTGGTGAATAAATAGAAGATTTTTCTTCTTTTTCATAAATGATTATGACAATTACAAATCAGATATAAAAACTGAAACTGAACGGAATTGATATTGCACACCAAAAACAATTTTTATAACTAAAACCAATATGTACATATCCTAGATTTTTAATTGAGTTCTGTTTAAAGTATTAATAAGTCTAAATATGGATTGAAATTTATGTATTTTATGCGACACATATATAAGAGTATATAAGGAAATACGTAATATGTTCGATTACTGTAAATCGAAAAATATTATATTAGATTTAATAAGATTGAATTTATAGAACCAAAATTTTATTAAAACAATGATAGCTATATCGGCATAATGCAATTAAAGGATTTTTCTTTATTTCCATTGATGTATATCATAAACTTCCTGTGAATCGAAAGTCTTTCTATCAGGGCTGTGGAGTCGTCCAAAAAAGTACGACTCCGACTCCAGCATTTACCAAAAACATGACTCCGAAATTGACCAAAAACACGACTCAGACTAAAAAAAAAATCGTCACATTTTTTCAACGCTGTGGAGTCGGTGAAAAAAAGTTCGAATCCGACTCTGACTCCAACATTGACCAAAAACACAACTCCAAATCCGACTAAGAAAGTTTAATTTCGTCACTTTTTTTTTGCCTCATTTTTATAATTATGTGTATTCAATTAAATATCAACCCTACCAATCCAGCCAACAGCCAAATTTGACATATAATATGCAGAAATAAAAAGTTCGGAGTTGGAAATTTTTTCAAAATTTCCAACTCCGAGTACGACTCCGGTCAAATCAACGCGAAGACTCCGACTCCGACTCCACAGCCCTGCATTTTTTTCATAATTTTCCTTTTTATGTGAATTCAATTAAAAAATCGACCAAGCTATCCGGCCAACAGCCAAATTTTACAAATGATATACAAAAATAAACAATTCAAACCGTTCAAATTTTTCGATTCGGGCCAAAACGCCGCGATGACTCGGTCCAAAAAACCCCGACTGCACGACATTGACTTCGACTCCGACCTGACTCCGACTCCACAGCCCTGGTTTCTATGCTTATATTCGTATTTTTTGTTTTTGACATATTCATTTTGAAAATAGTGCGAGGAGTTTGTTCTGTGAAAAAGTACGGATTGGTTGTTAATGTAACTTTAAGGTTTCATCTAATCCAAGGGTGGCCAACGCGGGGCCCGCGAGTGTCTATCTGTGGCCCGCGGAGCATATGCACACATTTTTTCTTTTAGTGTACATAAAACCAATTTTATATAAAAATAAATTTCTCAAAAATAAGCCTGTATCGTTCAACTATGACTAGGCGTCTCGACGACATTAGAAACCATATTGAAGATAATTGGTGAAATCGAATTTCCAAGTTCATATGTTATGCTCTAGCGGATGAAAGCACAGACCTACCAGATACCACCCAAGTGGCGATTTTTATCAGGGGTGTTGATGGTTATCTAAACAAAATAGTAGAGCGGCACTGTATCCACTTAAGGACACAACTTATTCACGAGATTTTTTAGGAGCTTTTACATTGACATTGCGTCGCTTTTCGTTATAACTCAATGACTTATTGGTGTGCTTTTTGCTGCATTTACAACGCCATTCTCCGTAGACGTGAATTTATAGCCAAAATTTTACAAATGGAACATTGTGAAATGTGTTGTGATGCATAGTTAAAGGCGATATTCGGTTGGTTTGGAAGAGTTTTACAAAACATATTTGGACAAGGAGAAATATCCTGCATTTTACAAACATGCTCTATCGATGATTTCGCTTTTTGGAAACACTTACACCTGTGGACTTCGGAATGAAGCATATTAAATCTCAAATGAGAACACAAATCACTGATGAGCATTTGGAAAACTGTTTGCGTGTAGCAACAACATCAATCGTTATGAACATTGATGAACTTAGTTCTGACAAACAAAATCAGACGACTCACTAAAATTTATTATATTTTGATTATTTTTTGTATTGCGTAACTCTAATATAATAATTATGTTTGATTCTCATTTTTGTAATATCTTCTTAAAAAAACTATATATTATCCGTTTGCTAAATAATAAAAAAAAATATTTTGTTGTGTGGCCCGATAGGAAATCTCATTTCTAAAATTTGGCCCGGCTGCTGAAAAGGTTGGCCACCCATGATCTAATCAAAGCTCTGTAGCATCGTAATAGTTTACCCATCAGATACCAGTATCATGTGTGATAAACATGTAGCGCAGTTAAGTTTCCTTAATCGATTACAGTTAAGATCCGTAGTTAATAATCAAAGTATTAAATTTACCCCGTTTAGTGATAAATCGCCGAGTTTATTACATCGCTGATAGTTTGGATCGCAAAGGGTTTGTGTAACGAGCTTGCTAGTGAAGTGAAACTTTCAACACAAAGCCCCTAACATTGTCACGCTTGATAAAGACATGAACTGGAATCTCTCCCACACACAAGCGAATTCTGGAACAATACCGTTAGGAACACAGAAGTTACAAATTTAGCATTATTTGGTACGCATACCTGTAGGAAACACAAACTTACGAATATATTACAATGTCACTTTAAAGATGTTTACAGTAAATTCTTAGTGTAAAGAAGTTGTATAAACAGATATATTTAGATAAAATATAATTCACTTTTAAGGTGTTCACTGTCAATACTTGGTGGAAAGGCATTATAGTAAAAATGTGTTATTATTTTTATTCAACTACTAGTATTGCTACCCGGCGTCGCTCGGACTAAGCGACCAATAATTATTTAATGTTATATCATTCGACATAATTATATCACAAAATCTAACATCCAAAATAGAGTTAAAATAAAATCACAAACTTTATTTAATTTGATGACAGCCCCATTCTCGCCCATTAAAATGTCCAAATTCAAGGAAAAAATCTAATTTGCTGTCAAAGAAATGTCAAATAATACCTTCACGTAAATAATAAACATTATTATATTAATAAAAGCCGGGAAAAAGTTGGTAGAAGACTAGTTTATTACATTTTGACTAAATGTCTTCGCCGATAAAAATTCAAACATATTTTCTTTCATATTCGTTTTTATACTATGCGAAAGGGAATTACAGACCCACATACATACATACGCCGTTTCGGTATTATATATAAGATAATGAAAATGTGTATCAAACAATTGGTATAAAATTCATATAGATTAAATAAAATAAAATGGTTAACAGTCGCTTATAAGTTGACGGTACTTATGTGCCAATTTAAGAGGGTTATTAGTAGGGACTCCAATTACTCGACATCTCAACTACTCGAGTATCGAGTAGTAAAATTCTAAAATACTCGAGTACTCGAGTATACTCGATTAGCTTCAAATGTACCAAAATATATCTGATCAACTCAAATTTATCAATATAAATAAATAAATAATCTTATTTTATTGCATTAATAAATTTATTTCAATTTATGAAACATATATTTCGAAAATAGTAAAGAATTAAACGTCTCAAATTTTAATTTGGTTCGAAGCTTTGTTTTTTTATTCCGCAGTAGAAAAAACTCTATCTGTTGCTGTGGACGTTGGCTTAAAAAATAACAATGAATTCAATAGTTATATTAAGCTTTTCTGTCCGCAGCTTAAAAAAAATAAAATTTGGAAATTGGTCATCATTTATATATAACGAGTATTACTCGAGTATTTTTCAAATCGAATTGGAGTCTCTAGTTATTAGGTCCGGTTTCTTTCGGGGTTGCGCAAAAAATTGCGTAAAATACGTAAAAAAATATTAATTATGCCACATTGAATTTATTTATATCAGGACCGGTTTCGCTCATCGCGAGCATTTAAAACTGATGGAATAGGTACTAAAAATAACTTATTATCTTTATTTGATTGCCATTCCACCAAGAATTAACAGTGAACACCTTATAGGTGATTATTTATATGTATTAAAAGGAGTCAATGTGTGTTATGTTTATGGAGTTTAGAGATAGCGATAAAGTTCTATATACCACCAGATTTTTACTTTCCTTATAAAATGAAGGATTAAGCGATTGATCTAGAAATAGAAAGCCCACCACTATCAATATATATTATTCATCAACCGATCTTAATAATTGAAATGTATTTCTGTGGTGCAGATTTTTCTCGGCAATGTGTATTTATCTTGTTTAAAGCGACGCATAGCGAGAGCAATTAGTTAACCACTATTCCTCGTATCCTTTCAATCCCTACTCTCCTAGAAAAAGAGAGAGGTTGAGCAACTGAGTAACAAGCAGAAACTTGTAGAAAAACTGTGATTGAAACTGAGATCGGACATGATAAAATAAAATGTTATGCTGATAAGAATTGTGTGTGTGTAAGAATGTAGATTTTTTGAATGCCTGCTCGAATTGATATTATTAAATTATATTATCTGGAAAAAGGCCAACGAAAGCTTTTATACGCAGCCTTAGGTATTTGGAAATCCTTTGAAAAAGCTCTTCAATGTGTAGCTATGTGATGTCTGTTTCATGGCATGAGCTCCGGCGCACGAGAAAACTTGTTGGCAAGTTTGCGGGTTAATTAGAATCGATGGGAGGAAAATGAATTAGCACCAGGAGACCAAGCTCTTGAGGAGTGAGCGGGAGTCACACATCGATGCGATCGTGTAAAAAGCCTTAATGAAGTTTGTTTTTATCCGACATCACTGATGATAGCCTGATACTTTTGCAGTTTTAATTTTGGTCTAAAAAGATGTAAAAAACACACGGGCTACGGGTTAAGGTATTCGGTTGTACGGTTAGCTTAAGTTGTGCAGTCTTTTTGGATTGTTTTCATATCCACTCTCTACTCGGAGCATATGGACGCCACAAGGTGCCTTCAGGATACTCTATCACCCACCAACCTCCTTGCTTTCTCTCAGGTCATCCCAGCTCCGTTTAATACATCCTATGGATAGTCATAAAAAACGTTCAGGGACGTCAGAGTCCACCAAGTTGATAGAAGAGACAGGCAGGATTCAGGTCCCCCTGGGGCATCCGGAGCACATGTCCAAACCAGGTCTATCGTCACTTTTTTTTATTTTGAACGTCATAAGGGGCTGGTTTGTCTACTTTCTTGCCTCAGTGTCCCTGACAAAGTTAAACTACCGCACTTTTCGAATTTTTGACATAATATTTTAAATACTTAGTAGGTTAGGTTAGTAGTTGGCCAACTTAATAATTTCAAGCAAACTATCTCGATTGTCATATATACCAACGAAATAAAAAGCCGTGGCCGAAAAATCTATAGGATTTGTTTTTAATTAATCCTTGTGGTATTTGCATAAGATATTTTTAAAAAGCTTATTTGCGATTAAACTGTTTTTGTAAATTTAATTAAAAAGTTTAAATAAATTCACTATCAAATTAATTTATCATGACCTAAAATGTCACCGACAATATTATATATCCACAAAATGTAAAATAATATTTTAGTTACGAAACGTATTAATATTATAGAGTGCTTTTAGATTGTAGAAAAATCGTTTGTTCACATGGACGTTCTGAAAGGATTTTATTGATTGAGTAGGCATTTACTTGGTAGAACTCCATTATAATACGGTAAGAAAAATAGCAATGTATTTTAGTTCTACATAAATTATTTTATATATTTGTTGATAGCTATTTCGGCTTACGCCTCAGAACTATGTTTTAAACGTGTATTAGAGATAGCTTATATAACTAAGCTAGACAGGGTGCCCCGTACATCCTCTCTTTCTTTTCAAACCATACCAACCATGGAAGAATTTAAATAAATTTAATTTATTGGTCTTAAGTAATGGTGCTGTAAATCATAGCACAGGAGACAACATGATTAACCCATTCGAAATAACTTGTTAAGTAAGCGATAATTTTCCCTCATACGCTGAGCAGGTAAGAAAACCTTAAAATATATTCGAAATCTTCTACGGTTATTTATTTAAAGTCACTATTAATTCAAGCTAAAATTCATATCATTGCTCCAAATATCAGCGCAATTACAAACTCATCAATTTTAAATGATATTATTGTATGAAACGTTAATATCCTAAATCAACGGTCATAAATCTACGGCCCGCCAAAAATTTTCATCCGGCCCTCCAAAAATTCTCAAAAATTATTCAAATAACTTTGACTTGGTTGTGTTATTATTTCAATCGGTACCTATAGGATACGACAACGTATGCACTAGGGACTCCAATTACTCGACATCTCAACTACTCGAGTATCGAGTAGTAAAATTTTAAAATACTCAAATAGGTACTCGAGTATACTCGAGAAGTTTCAGATGTACCAAAATATATATTATTAATTCTAATTTGTGTATATATGTAAAAAGATGATAAATAAAAAAAGAAGCTTATTTTATTGCATTGATACATTTATTTCAATTTATGAAACATATATGTATATCGAAAATAATATAGAATTAAATGTCGAGTATACTCGAGTAGTTTCAGATGTACCAAAATATATTTTGTTAATTCAAATTTGTGTTTATAAATAGATGATAAATAAATATGCTTATTTTATTTCATTAATACATATATTTCAAAAATAATAGGGAATTGAACGTCTCAAATTTTAATTTGGTTCGAAGTTTTGTTTTTTTATTCCAGCAGTAGAAAAATCTCTCTGTTGCTGTGGACCTCGATTTAAAAATTAACAATCAATTAAATTGTGCTATCTAGTTTTTCTGTTCACTATTTAAAACAAAATAAATCTTCATTTATTATAGACTACGAGTATTACTCGAGTATTTGTCAAATTACTGGAGTATCGAGTACTTGAAAAATGGTCGAGTATACTCGAGTATCGAGTACTCGATAATCGAATTGGAGTCTCTAGTATGCACCCATAAAATATAATAAATATTTTCGATTACAAATTCCAATAGAAATTACATTATATAAATATCTTAGAACATATAATTTAATATTCTTATTGGTTTCCAACACGAATTTATTTGTCATCCGGCCCGCGAAGTTTTAAAAAATTTCAATCCTCATAAATAATAACTTTAGTAAAGTTAAGTAAAGTTAGCCTTATTTCGTTTTATATTATATAAACATCTCAATTATTTAAAAAAAACCATTTGTCGAAAATTTTGATAACGTTTCAAAACAACGTATCTTTGCATTGTCCCCGCGGTACTTCCCCTTTCGCGGTGAAAAATTGGCGTGGCGGGAAATTCCCCTATTTTGCATGAAAGAGTATACACACAACATGTCTCAAAAACAATTATGTGTATTCATGTGTTTATTATTTTTTACAAACGACAACACCATCTGGTCCATGCAAGGGAAACACTTCGTGCGACCTCTTTGCGAAGCTTTTGTGAATTTTAAACATGTCAGTGTGTTGGCTCACTCCTTGTGACAGTTAACTCGTCCACAAAGTAAAATGACATACGCAGATATTATAATAATAGCGTGGAGATTATTAAAAGCAATTTAAAATGCTTTTTAGTGGAATAGTATTTCATGTGTATAAATCAAAAAAGATCTGTTTGTGATATACGAAATTATTTATATCATTAAAATGTAAATTTATTTTGTTTACGATAAATAATTGGCTGAATAGTATTGTAAAAAACAATGAAAAGATCATTTTATACATTCTATTGAAGCATCCTTCATAGTTTTGATTTACTAAAATGCACTTCGTTGGCTACCGCGTAGGACCACCCGCGTTCGATTCCCGGTACGAGCAGATGTTTTCAGTCGATAAATCGATTCTGCTCAGAGGCAATGGGTGTTTGTGTTGTTGAAAATTCCACCTTTTGAACCCAAAGAGCGACGCACAGTGACAGCGGCTAGCTAAGCACTAGTCCTGTCCCATTCCTCGTATCCTTTCCATTCCAACTCTCTTCGATAAGGAGAGGTTGAGTGACTGAAGTAACAAGCAGTTCTCGTAGAAAACATGTTGAGATAAACTTCGTGAGGGGTCCATATGATCCAAGTTGGGAGCGGACAAAAAAACGATTAATTATTGGCGGAATACGGTAACAATGAAAAGTTCATTTCATACATTCTATTTAACCATCCTTCATAGTTTTGATTTACTAAAATGCACTATCGAAAACAAAAGCAAATCAGGCCGTACAAAAAAGTAAAAAAATAAAATGATACTTGTGTTTGGAATCGATCTCATAAACTGTGGTTGAATAATCGATAGTATTGAATCACTGTTCATATATGCTTCATGGTATTTTGAAGTCATATTGCCTTCACGTTATAATTGAAGAGAAACGAGAGTTCGTTTACATATTATAGTTTCACATATTGGCCGTTATGATTAAAGTTTTCTTAAAAAAAAAAAAATGGTTGTCTGTAAAGTCGGTTTACGGACGATAGTTTAACGTGACAACGTCATAAGAAAACATTGATGAAATGATTGCATACTTTTATGAATAAAATGGAATCATTTTTATTGAATTACTGCGCGTTCGATTTTGGAGCAGCGATTGCTGGCCCAGCGAATGGCGTTGCAGACGTGGATGCGGTAGCATCTTGCACCTCCATGGGTACATTACTCCTTGACGATAGTGGCAGATCCGTGAGATTCACTGGTTCGTCAGGTTGGTCTGCCATGGTGTGACTTTTGGCGGTTCTGCGAAAGAAATCGTTGATAATTTATTGTTTATTTAAAGTATATTTGTTATACGTTAATCAGATTTTTAATATGCAAGAATTAATTACCTTTATTGCCGCAATTGTTGTTGTAATATAAACAATGAAAACCACATTAACATTTCATCATTTATAAACAGTTGTAAACAGATCACGTGTAGGTACTGTAGGTGTATAAGTTGTGTGACGATTAATAAAACGCAAAGAAATTCACGAAAAAGTTAAAATAAAATCTTGTAACCGACATCTACAAACGACGTATCCCGGTCGGTGCTGGAGCCGCCGTTTTACGTCGGAAGAGCTGCTCGCACACTGCATCCTAAGGGTATAAATTCACCTGTTTAAAGCCAAATAGTTAAGTTGTTATCGGTCATCCAAACTCGACAGTCGTGTCGCTCCTGCCTCTCGGAAAGCAGAAAGCTGTAATATAAACGTTTTGGTCCCGCGCTTTAAAATGTGGTTTTAACTGCAATTGTGTTTCCTTGTAATCGACTTTGTAATTTGAGAAAATAAACTAGCCGACTCTCAGATAGAGTATGTTCAAGAGAATACCGATTGAAATCTTTGCTAGAGATACCTGTTTTCCCATCCTGTTTTCCCAAAGTTCTTTCACCGAACGCCACGGAGGATGCTGTCTGTTGCTGTCAGAAGGAGACAACAACCCTGGTCGTCTCAGTATTAAAGTTGATTTTGTCGGAACTCACTTGTCTTCTTTGCCAATTTTTAATGTATTTTTTTTTCTCTCACTCTTATATCAATGTTTTTCATATTTTTTTTTACATTGCAAAAGCAATAAGCTTATAATTTGCAATGTACAGTTATAAACAGGGTTGTGGAGTCGGTACAAAAAGTTCGACTCTGATTCTGACTTCAGCATTTACAAAAACCACGACTCCAACTCCGACTCCGACTCCAACATTGACCAAAAACACGACTCCGACTAAAAAAAATAAATTATATCGTCACTTTTTTTCCTAATCTTCCTATTTATGTGTATCAACTCTACCAATCCGGCCAATAGGTAAATTTGACATCGACTCCGACGAATTTGACTCCGGCCAAAAAGCCCCGACACCACGACTCCGACTCCGACTCCACAGCCCTGTTTATAAATAAATAATCAATAATCTTATTAGACCGTAAAAAATAAATACAATTTTCACTCGCACAACTCGCGTTTAGCAGGACAGTGAGATGGTAGGAATGTTTATTGGGCGAATCATTGGCAAGTGTATCCGCTTACGCCGGCCATTGTTTCGTGCAATAAGTTGGTCCGGTCATTTAACACAACGGTTTGTGAATAACCCGTCCGCCGGTTGCCGCTCGCCATTTTAGCGGAAAGCCTATTGTTTTCGAAAAAAGAACCAACGGAACGTTTTTTTTTTCAACTCTTTTTTTTTTTTCACGCTGGGAATTTGCACTGCCGCTTAGCTCGGAAAGCCGATACGGGATGAAAGTTTAACGAAAGATGTTTTAATAAAAATAACAAAACATTTTTAGTACTTTTTCCACATAAAATTTATTTGATCAGGACCGGTTTCGCTCATGGCGAGCATTGATTAGCGTAGAAAGAATATAGAAAATAAAACTATTTTTGAAACAACAATATTTGTAGGCGGTTGCGTGGTGTAATGGTTAACAACGTTGGCTTCATGACGGATATGCCGGGTTCAATAGATTTTTTCTGTCAATAAATCGATTCTGTTCAAATGCATGGGTGTTGATAATCGCTTCCCATTCTTCTGATCCCACAAAGTGGCGCAGCGAGAGTGATAAGCTAATCACTAGACCTGTCATAGTCCTCGTATTTTTTTAAATCCATACTCTCTTCAAAGAAAGAGAAGATGAGCAACTGAGTAACAAGCAGTTCTCGTAGAAAAATCATGCTGAGATAAACTCCATGAGGAGTCCAATATGCTCCAAATTGGGAGCAGACATTGTTAAAAAAATTATCACAACTTATGTTCATCACTTTTAAGGTGTTCACTGTCAATAATTGGTGGAATGGCATTATAATAAAAATGATAAGACATTTTTAGTACTTATTTCACATGAAATTTATTGGATAAGGACCAGTTTTGCTCATGGAGAGCATCTTCAGTTAACAATACTCGCCATGAGCGAAACCGGCCCTGATCCATTAAATTTATTGTTGAATAAGTACGAAAAATGTGCTAATATTTTTACCATAAATATAAATCATGTAGTTTTCAAACGAGGTCAAATCCATTTGTTGAAATACTGAGAATGTGAGATATTTTCTTCATAAATTTGGGTTTAATATTAATATTTTTTAAATATGTCTTAAATTAAGGAATTTATTACGGTTAATGTGTAAAAATTCAATTTTTTCCATGTGAATAAAAAAGGTCTTAGCAGTTCAATCTAAAATATTTTGGAATTGACCACTTTTGAAAAAATTCTCCTGATTATGTCTATTCTTCATTGGAAAATTTCTTATACTATAGTGCCCGTTTGATATAGGTTTAAAAAAATATGTAATATACGCAACGCCGCAGAATAGCATCAAAATTTAATTTACAAAATTAATTCAAATGAAAAAGACTGGAGATATGTAATTTTGTTGGTTAAAAAATGCTAATGCGTATTCATTCGTATATACGTACTGCAATGAAAAAAAAATAGACAACAATGGAAGTTCCGTTGGGAATTTTGCCAATAATGAAATTTATTGCCATCAGCAAAGCAATCATTTAAAAAATCGAAAAACGAGCTGCTAAATTCAGTGTGCCGTACTGTAATTTTGAATGGTTTAGTGTACACAAAAAACAATAAATTGTTATAATATGAGATAAAGATTGAGGTTTTTTCTTTTATTCAAAGATATTCTTTTTCACAACTTTTCTAAAAATGAACTTAACTTCATTTTCATGATTTAATCACTGTTTTCCAAAGCGTCCTTAAGTGTTGAAGCCACTAATGCATAAATGATGATAGATTGACTTGGCAGAACTCCATTATAACTAAATAGTTCTGTTAGAGTTCTGACGATGGCGTAAGCCAAAATAGCTATAAACAAAAATATACAAATTAGTTTCTGTAGATTTAAAATATATTGTTATTTTTTTCAGTGTCTAAATATTGATTACGGTGACAAATTCGAGTAAAAAAAATATTGGTTCTTTCTTGTTTAAATATGATATTAATAAGTCAGATTTGAAGAAAGTCATAGACAAATTGTTAGTCTGGCGCTGATTGTAAAATAAAATATGAATTATGTGACATAGAGCAAAATAAAATTAACACATTTAATGATTATGTTTTCTGACAAAAAGGGTACATAAATTGTTGTGCGATGGGCTCTTCTTTCTTAATTCAATGATATTTAATTGAATCAACTGTATGTAATTACTGTAATGTAATTAATTATTAATTAGTTAACATTACAAATATGAAGTAATTATATTAAAGTTATTAAAGTAAATAAATTTATATCTTTTTCGGAAATGTATTTTTTTTTATCAATCGCGTGACAAAATAACATGACATTTGAACTCATAAAAAATCAAAACACTATAAATTATTGTAAGATAAAATTTAATTCATGCGACACAGTATGCTTACAAAGAGGATAATGTAAATTAAATTTAACAACCATGTTCGCATGTAAGTATTGAGATTCCCAATGTGGCGTATCTCGAAAGACTTCTTGTTACTCAGTTTGCTCAACCTTTGTTTTTTTAATGATTCGGCTAACACAAGTTAAGTTGTAAATTAATCGTTCCTGCTACGTTCTTTTTGTAGAATCGGTTAGGTGAGTAGATATTTTAGACAGCAATAGTATATACAGGCATCTATATTTTTAAACAGAAATCCATAAATCTATTGAAAAATCAATTTATGAAACTGTCCGCACTGGGATTATAAACCGCGAGCACCGCACCAAAGCTAATAACGTTGACGATTCGACCACGGACCTGACATGCTACATATTTTTTACTGATAAATCCAAGACTGTAAAGTCGGAGTCAGAGTAGTGGAGTCACGGTGTTTTGGCCGGAGTGAAGTCATGAAAAACAAAAGTTTAAGTTTTTATTTATGCATACATTAAACGTATTGTACTATATGAAAAATTTGGCTAGTTGAAGTTAACTAGTTTGGTTGATTGAACATTAATTAAATACACATAAATAGGAAAGGCAGGAAATAGTCGTATCAAAATTAAACTATTTTTTAAGTCGGAGTTGGAGTCGTCTTGTTGGTCAATGTCGAAGTCGGAGGTGAAGAGTCGGGCCTGGGTAAATTACTTTGCTCCTCATTTGTACAAGTTTATTATTATTATATAGTTTAATTATTTTTTAATTTCAGTGATATTGTGCTCAGTATAAAAATGAATACAATTATTATTCGCATTTCACAAAACATAACTTTCTTGAATTTCTCACCAAAGAAGAAATCATCGAAGGTATTCTCGCAAAAACCCTCCCTTTGGTTTTATCAGCCTTTTAGACACGATAACACCCGAAAACTTAAATTTATATCTTACCTTTTCGGGCATAAAAGAAAATGAGGCAGTATCGCAGAGTGAGGGGCCATAACTTACATGGAATGGCCTCAAATATGGACATCAATTACGCTAATAGGATATACCACCTATATCCTGTCACGGGGATATATTCAATTTTTATAGATATCACTTAAGTGTGAATCAAGTGTTTTTCAATATTCCTTGTACGGGTGCCCGAGCAACGGATTTCAGCGTGAAATATTGTTTTCAAGACGCCGTCTGCATGCAAATGCGTGAAGAATTTTACGGGGCTTCTGTGCGATATCTATTTTGGAGATATTGCTCCGGGCGAATTCCAATGCACACAATAATTTATCCCAACTTGAATCACGTTTTTTTTATTTGTCTCATGAAAAACAAATTAAAGATGCAATACATTTTATTCGATACAATTTGAAATGCGTCATTATAGCACAAATAGTACAAACAATGTGTTTCATTTATTTAAAATAATGCCTATCCTTCAAGAAGTAAGTAGCTTTTTGAAGTTATACTTTTGAAGTTATACTTCTTTAGGCACGTTATGCAAAACTTAATGAGAGTGAAATTTTAAGATGCGCGCGCATCACCGACAGACGAAAATTCACAGGTTGGGCATGCGCAAAATGCCCATGTTAGCAGCGACGAGCGTCATAAAAGTACAAATTATATACGTGCTAATAAATTATATTGAGTAGTGATTGCAATTGAATATTTTGATTAATATTATTTACTATTCGTAGTGATTAATATTATTTACTACTAGTGAAAAAAATTGTGCTTATATAATTTTTAAAGTGCATCAATGTAATTGAGGTTAACTATCCATATGTATTATTTAACTAAAAAAACACTATATCAAAATATAATCCTTATTCCACATCAAATTTATTAGAATTAGGAACAGTTTCGTTCTATCGCCAGCATTTTAGTATTCATCATTCTGGTACTATTTCTACATGTATTCTAATAAAAACCAGTCCTGATCTTGACCAAAAGACAGTTAACATCTTAAATAGTGAAGTGATAGATAAATAACCAACTTAATCGAACTTAAAGCGATGTTTTTTTGTTTTGTAAAATGCATTGTATTAAAAATCTAGTGAAGTAAAGATCTAGCCTTAATTCAAAAAAATATTTTTTTTTGCCGAGAACAACCTTTAGATGAGCATCATCAGTTGGAGAGGTACATGCTCATTGGCGATTCCTCGAATACTGTATGGCTTCATTAATTCTTTTAAATCGTTGCCTTTATATTCTTCATTCTTTATCCGTGTCTTTGTTCATCAGCACAGAATAAAAAAACTGCTACGGATTACCAATTCTGAATTAGTTATTTTCTATAGGTTTTTATATTTCAGTTATTCGTTATGTCATTTTCCAAAGATATGCAAAGCATTAGAAAGACAGTTCAGCTGTCATAAAATTATCCTTACACTATGATTTTCTCTTAAATGTAATCACGCATATACACGGCTAATAATTTATCTTTTGATATCTTCGTTTTAAGTCACCTGTTTCATGGAGAATGGGTATGCTTAATTCACCGAAGATTTGTGTCCTGTCAAATGTTAATTCAGTAGAAGACAATAGTTCAGAAGTAGATAATAACATACGTTATTGTTAGATATAAAATGTTTTTGAATATGAATTATATATTTAACAAAATATGTATCAATGGAATGTTTATGCAGTAAGTATTTAGCCATTGTTATATTGATAGAAGTCATTAATTATCGTCATCCTTTTATCCACGGAATAAAGAAAAAATAAAGTTATTGAAATCAAAAGATCGTTGATTGTACGATTCAAATAATACTATTTTTTGCCCGGTCCGTGGTGCAGTGACCAACGTTGTTGGCTTCCGTGACGGACCACCTGGGTTCGAGTCTCGATACGATATTTCATTCATTCGATAAATTGATTCTGTTCGCAGGCTTTTCTTTCCTATCCTATAAAGCGGCTAGATAAGCTAACCACTAGGCATGTCCTCGTTCACGTATTCTTTCAATCCCAATCACTTCGAAAAAGAGGGATTGATCCAATTTGCGTTCTTAAACTGTTCATTCGATTGCGATAAAGCTTTGGTAATTTGTTGTGTGGACGTCCATAAAGGTTTTTTTACTATTTAAATATGCAAAAGTGAATATATTTTTGCCCCGTTTGCAATCCTATACCGTTCGTCCGATTGCGATAAAACTTTGGTGATTTGTTGTATAGACACCCACAAAGGTTTCTTAATTATCTTTACTTTTCATACTTGTGAACGGTCGAAACTAAAATCATCAATGTGTGCCAATTATGAAAATTAATTCTAAATCAAAAAATCAAAAACGATTAGAACGAGAATTGTAATTAAGGATTTCTACTGAGGTTGCTTGATGAAATTTCAATATCAAATTTGAGTTTTTTGAATTTTGTACTTTTCCATGAGTTTTGTCGCTAACGACCCGGGTTCCGCCTTTCGGCATCGTCAGCCATTTTAAGTGCACGGATGTACTTGAACTGCTGAACAGTTCGTGTCGTTAGCGACAAAACTCATGGAAAAGTACAAAATTAAAACAATTAAAATTTGAGAATTGTAATATTAAATCATTCTTAATAAAAAATAAAATGCGAACCTTTGCATAAAGTATTCGTTTTTGAATTTACTCACGATTTCCTTATATAATTTCTCAAACCGGCCTCGGCAAGTAAAATACATCCTTTTAAAAATTTCCGGAGCGCAAAACAGCCAACGCATCGCGTCTAAACGCCAAATGGGATAATCCCATACTTAGTTAACTGGGCTGTAAAACAAGATTGCATAATCGCCTTACATGCCACTTTATAATGAAGAAGAAGATTTAAATGCAAATTGAGGGAAATTTCTCGCAATACACGGCCGAACCATATTTTGTTATTCAGTAACTAACTATAAAAATCTCTAGGGGTCAGTTTTCAATTTAAATAATATGCACGTTGGGTATGAAATGCCTCAGATGTGTACTGAAGTAACTATACCGTGTTTGTTTAACCTTTCACAAGTCTCTATTGAATAAAAATAATAAAACATTTTTAGTACTTATTTCAAATTTATTAGATCAGGACCGGTTTCGTTCATGGCGAGCATTGTCAACTGATAAGAAAAACAACGAAACAGTGATATCGATACAAAAATTAAGTAATAATTACAAGGTATGACAAACAATTGGAATTATAACTAAGCAAATAAATTGAAGCAAAATGTAAGAAAAATAGATTCTTAATTAAAATTTTGAAGGCCTCTTAGCAATGCAAGCTATTACATCAAATTCAATTAAGTATGAATAATCATTAACTAAAATTTAGTATAATATTCATTGTTTTGGCAAGTAAATGTTTGGTTTCAGTGATGTATTGTTTAAATCCCAGTACTAAAAGTTTTATAAATAGGCATATTAATCGGTTTATATTCGAATGCTTACCAATTTGATAAGCTTACCACTAGTCTTGTCCTAGATCTATCGTATTGCTCATTCTATATTCGAAAGAGACAAGTTGAGCAACTTAATTAAAAAACATGCAGTTTTCATAGAAAAACTGCTGTTGAGGTAAGCTTATGAATACACTTCGTTGTCAGTTATCAAAATCCTTAGTTTGTAATAAAATACCGCCAGATCCCACATACATATATATATATATATATATATATACATATTTGTGCCAGCCCAACGAATGAATTTTAAAATGCACGCGAACTAACTACAATAGTTAGTGAACATTTATTTTAATTTCGGCGATCTCATAATTACAGTTATTTTCTTGTTGTGGCAGCCCTATTCATAATTGGTTAATTGTTTATAGACAAATATGTATGTGAAAACCCAATGATAGGCTGATTGTTCTGAAATGTCATGTTCTGAAATGTCATATTCTGAAAAGTCTTGTTCTGAAATGTCATGTTCTAAAATGTCATGTTCTGAAATGTCATGTTCTGAAAAGTCTTGTTCTGAAATGTCATGTTCTGAAAAGTCGTGTTCTGAAAAGTCATGTTCTGAATAGTCATATTCTGAAAAGTCATGTTCTGAAACGTCATGTTCTGAATTGTCATGTTCTGATTTGTCATGGAACCTTATTTCACAGTAGATCAGGATCGGTTTCGTTCATTGCAAGCATTATCAACTGATGCTCAACGAAAGAAGTACTAAAGATGTGTAATTAATTTTATTATAATACCATTCCAGCAACTATTGACAGTGAACACTTTAAAAGTTTAGTATGTAAAAAAAATAGCTGAAATTATTTTTCGGATAGCTAGAACTTTATAGCTTTTTACAAATAAAAAATATTTCTAAATAATAATCAACTTTTAATTACGGTGTTTAATAAAATTTGATGCACCATGTCACCGAAAAACAATCTTTTATTTATTTTATACTTATTGCTGAAATATAAATATAAAATATTTGCCATATTACACATATTGTTTTTATATCGTGATCAAAACCTTTTTCGAATAGAAATAAAAGACGGCAGTAAATAACGTTTAATTTATTTCCATCATTTGCTCAGTCGAGTCGTCAGTAATAATCGTTGAAAAAAGTTGAACAATTTTATCGAAAATCTCTTAAATATTCAACGAATATATATTTAAAACTTCAGAACACCACCTTATGCTGAAAACCGAAAAATACATTCGCTGAACGACATAAGTTCAGCAATAAGAGTCCAACCTCCAGAACCTTGCCTACTTATTATGGGTGAACTTTTTCAAATTGGCGAGGGCTTGTTTGGAAGATTGTCAAATAGGGGTTTTAGCTTTGCTATAGCATCCGGAAAATATAAAAAAGGATAAATGCTCATAAGCTTTTATCAATAAATGTTTTATCTCTGATATCATTCTTTTAAATGATAAAATGTTAAAAAGGTTTCATTTAAAATAACTTTGATTATTCCACGTATTGTGCTACTAACTGTGACACGTGTTTCGCCTCTTTCAGAGGCATCTTCAGACTTACTATAGCAAAGTTTGCTTAAGTAATGAAGCAAGATTGATTTTAACATTTTAAATTATGCAATTATTAATTTCATAATTAATGCCTCTGAAAGAGGCGAAACACGTGTCACACTTAGTAGCACAATACGTGGAATAATGAAAGTTATTTTATATTTAAATGAACTTCCACAAAGTTACCGCCGAAGCCATCGAATGTGTTTCATTACTTTTATAAAAATGTATTTCTTCGATAGCAGGTGGGTAACACTTATTAAAATTGATTCATTACTTATTTTTTGTTTGATACAGTAATTGATGATGGAATAAAGTGGGTGGCATAAGCCTTCATTTCATTTATCTAGGAAAAAGACAATTTAAGTTTTCATAAAGAAAAATTCTAAGGTAATCACTGTCAATACTTTTGGAATGTTACTATCATAAAAATAAAAACACATTCTAAGTACTATTTGACAATAGAATTATTAAGATCAGGACCGGTTTCGCTCATTGCGAACATTATCAAACTGATGAACTAACTGAAATGAAGCCGGTCTCGATCTAAATAAATCTAATGTGGAATACGTATGCACTAAAATGTGCTAATATTTTTATAATCATTAAAATGTTTAAAAAGCGGTACAATAATGCTTAGCTCTTGTCAAAAAATTACATTTGTGATCACATATTTTGAGATAATTTTGCTTTCCAATGATAATTGTAAAGGCGAGATGAACCTCATTAATTAGTCATGTAACTCAATACGATATCGTCTCCATCATATCAATCGCTTAAAGTTAGTTTTCAACACAAAACCCACGAATCTTATTATTATGCATTATTGAAACTCAGTTACTTCTGGCAATCATTTACTTTCGGTAGTGTGTTATTGTTATATGACCGTCAAGTGCAGTCAGATGTTAACAGCTAGAATATTTTGACAGTTACAACGTCACCAGGAGAGAAGAAAGAGATCTTGATTATTTCTATTCATTGATTGTTCCTTATTACAGTGAGCCCCTACTAAACCATATTACAAAAATCCAAAGTCACCGCGCAGAAAAATTACTCAACGGTTGTTTAACTAAGATATGTAGTTAATACTCATAGCTTCTAATAATAGAAATATCTCTTAATCTCGAAATATAAGAAATTATGTGCATAGGTTTATAGTATTCTTCTTTTATACATTTAAAGAAAGTAAAACATAATAGCTTCTCATTGGGCGCAGCGCGGAGATTTTGTCGAAATTCCGGGACTCACAATAATACAATAAAATGCGTGCAAGTGTTTTACATATATAATACATTGTGAATTGTTTTTACTCTATGTATGTCAAAGTGGTAGAAAGAGAGGACCATTCGCATTTCGCGTCGTGGTGATGACACGCGCAAACTCACACGATGAAGTCAAACGTCCACAAGCTCTTTGGCCTTCGTTTGAGTTGGACTATTCAGTCATTCGCTGACGATTTTCAAGTGTGTTTTCTGAATGCTCATAATTTCTGCTTTATATATGATTTAATTCACTATAAAACACCATTTTTACATGATGTGTAATGCTACTACACATCAACAGAGCCGACGTTTTTTAAGCACCGTAAGGGAAAGGTTAAAATCCATTTGAGAAGTAAAACAATATTATCAAATAATGTTGTCATTTGTCATGCTTACAAACATAAACAAAGTATCGCGTTTCCTTCACTTAATTCATTACAATGGCTCATTTGATTATCGCTACTGCATGATGAAGCAAGTAGTGTAAATTTTGCATTGCAAACATTTGTGAGGTAAATATTTTGTCACGGTAAACATTCAATAATTTGATAGAAGTACTTGTAGTTGATGAGAATCATGTTCATATATGGGAAAACAATACATTGGAAATGAACAATTCAAATTTTATTTACTGTATTAATTGTTTACATTATTTAAATAGGAGTAAAATAGAAGGTGTATTCATTTATATTCTATTGTATATATATATATATTCTAGCTTATATCATAACTTCAGAATCATCTATTATTGTATTACGAAGTTAGCAGAATTCCAGAGCATCTGCACACTTTAATAAATTTACTTTTTAGATCATTATTTATCAACAGAATGGGTTGTGTAGGGAAAAGATATTCTTAAAATTAGTAATTTGAAACATTTTTACTCGCTCATTGTTACAAGTGAAATTTATTTTTTGAATTTAATAGTACGATCAAGTCAAATTACAAACGCTCATATTTCAAAGCGGCTCAAAAGCAGTTAGTACCATTTTAAAGTGTGGTTTTGAAGTGTTTACTTTACATATGTGGAGATATTACTATATAATGTGTTTAATTTATTAGTCCAGCCCGTGGCACAGTGGGAACGGCTTTGAATGCGTGCCGGACCGCCCGGGTTCGATTCCCGGTAAAAGCAAATTTAAGTCGATAAATCTGGTCAAAGGAATGGGTGATGGTGTTGTTGAAAACCCCTTTCCACCTTTCTGATCCCAAAGAGCGACTCATAGTGACAGCGATTAGCTAGATCACTAGTCCTCGCATCCTTTCCATCCCTATTCTCTTCGAAAAAGAGAGGTTGAGCAACTGAGTAGTTCAACAAGCAGTTCTCGTAGAAAAATATATTATGAGATATACTCCGTGAGGAGTCCAATGCACCAAGTTGAAAGCGGGCATGAAAAAAAAAATCGTTACATTTTTTTCCCTACATTTACTTTCCTACTGAAGCTATATGTCCACTAGGCGGACTCCTAGTTTCCTGGCTATTTATCTTGCTAGGGTGGATACAAACTAAGTCTTTGTTTCCCTTTCCCGCATGTAAGCGTATTATTTTTATTGGTGAATATTACTCTAGATCTGTTACCACAATCTTTGTATTCTTCAATAAAGATTGAGAAATTATTGTGTAATAAAGTTTGAGTAGCATGAGAAATGTTTAAAAAGTATTCTGTTTGAGTATTTGCTATAAAATACAAGCTTAAGAAGTAACATGATTTTTGTCTAATAAAAATCTTGGAAAACTTCAAAGCATTGAGACCTTTCAAACACGCACAACAAACTATGAAAACTTTACCTTTTGAAAGCTTCTTTTTTGTAAAAGCTCTTCTTATTGTCCCCCGGATGTATCATATTTTGTCTCCCGCGAGCCAGGCCACCCGCTTTCCGTTTACCGACGAGCATTGGCGTACTTCGTATGGACAGATAGCTAGGATTATTTTTGATGACACGAAGCAAGATAACACATTTAAAATATGGAACACAGATGTCGTTGATTATTTTTAAATATACTTTGTACTAAATTAAATCATATTCAGTAATAACCACAATTTTCGTAGTGTAAAACTAACTCTATTAAAAGTTGACGTTTCACACACTATCAGTTAAAAGTCGGTCCATGTGGTCTAGTGGCAAGACCTTTGCCTAAGCGATCATGAGGGGATGGGCTTAACTCCCGGTAAGGTCGTATCTTGTACATTGAAAAAGAGATTTTGGACTCTCTTTCTCATCAAGTTTATCTCATACGACTCACATTAAAACTTATTTGACCCGTTGGCATTAATAATTGAAATAAAACAAATTCGTAATTATTACCAGAAATATTTTCCCAGTTTCGTGCCATCTTCATTTAACTGATTTATTGATTGTATTGGCATTTACTTGGTAGAACTCCAATATAGCACGGTGAAAAAAATAGCAATGTATTCTAGTTTTACAGAAATTATTTTGTAAATTTGTTAATATCTATTTCGGCTTACGCCATCATCGGAATTAGATGATGATAAATAGTTCTGAAGGTGGTGTAAGCTGAAATAGCTATCAACAAATACATGTATAAAATAATTTCTGTAGAACTAAACTAGCCTTTTTTTGCACCGTGTGTCTGATATCTTTTTGATGTTTTTGAAGTTGTTAGACTTGTGAACACCACTGTCAATGTTGCACGCCTGCCAATTTAATGGGACACATTCTACCAGCAACAGTGGCAATAAAACCAAACGAATCAACAAGACCTATTTAAACTTTCAGTTAAAGTGAAAAGAGGCCTGGCCCGTAGCCTTAGGGTGGAGCCTCATGATAAACAATCGTATTAATACTTTATTATTAAAACCACGAAACTGTAGGAACCCAACTTCAGTCTATGTCTTCAACACTTTTTTGACAGATCACTACGTCACCGATTAAGTAAAAAAACTATAAATTTTTATTACGTATTCATATATTATTATTTATGATTTCAAATAAATTTACTTGCAATACTTAAGCGAGTTCGTTTTATTTCACGCTAGGTTCATAGATTTTGCTGTTGTAATGAGTTAATATGTCTCCATCTACCACCTATTTTATCTCAATAATGGTACAGAGAGATATTGGTTAACTATTTGTCTTTTTCTAATTCCATCATCTCTTTTTACCCTTCCGAGACCGAGCGACTGATGCTGACTACAAACAGTTATCATACATAGAAGATGAGATGAGAGGCTTCACCTGACGTGTATATCATCAAAGGAAGCGGACATGGTTAAAACACTTGAGGCGAAATGTGAATAAAAAAAATATACGAAATAATTGAGGATATTTGAATGTGCTTAATTGAATTTCAATTTTCAATTTCTTCCTTTCCATGAGCATGGCGAAGCATATCGATATTTTAACAATCACATTGCCTTGAAAAGATGTGTCGGCATTATTTTTCATTTTAAAATACGATATTTATTCATAAATAAACTCGTAGTGGCGTTTGTGTGCCTGCACACAGTGGCATTTGAACGGCTAAGCCAATAACCATACATTATACTTTTTAAGAATATTTAGCGGTCCGGTCCGTGGCGCAGTGTCAACGGTGTTGGCTTGCGTGTCGGACCACCCGGGTTCAATTCCCGGTGCGAGCGGATTTTTTCAGTCGATAAATCTGTTCAAAGGCAAGGGTGTTTGTGTTGTTGAAAATCCCTTCCCACCTTTCCGATTCCAAAGAGCGACGCATAGTGACAGTGATTAGTTATTTGATGGTAAATAAAAGAAAATTCCCGGTCCGTTGTGCAGTGGTCAACGTCGTTGGCTACCGTGTCGGACCACCCGGGTTCGATTCTCAGTACAAGCAGATTTTCTCAGTTGATAAATTGTTTCTTCTTACTGCACTTTTCCGATTCCAAAGAGCGACGGATAGTGACAGCGATTGGCTAATCACTAGCCCTGTCCTAGTCCTCGTATCCTTTCCATCCCTACTCACTTAGAAAAAGAGAGGTTGAGCAACTGAGAAACAAGCAGTTCTTGTATAAAAAACATACGTTGAGATAAACTCCGAGAGGAGTCCATATGTTTCAAACTGTTAGCGGGTATGGTAAAAACAAAATCACCATCTTTTAATGTCATTTGTGATTAAACGGTCTTATTTCTTGTCAGTAAATATATTTCAAGATTAAATTTACTGCTTAAATTTACAACCAAAAAGTATGTGAAGGGTATCTAAAGACTTTGAATAGATGAATCACGCCATTTTTTCATATTCTATGTTACCATAACAGTCCAACTAGAAATACTTTAATATTTTCGATGGTTTCGGCGGTAACTTTGTGGAAGTTCATTTTAATATTAAATAAATAAAATAAAATAAAATAAAAATAATAAATAATAAAATAAAAATAAAATATATAACTAAAATTTTATATTAGAAATACTTTGTCTGTTTATGAACATTGCATAACAACTAGAAACAAGTACATTAAGTTGGGAGCGGACATGGATAAAAAAAAATACTTTTTAAGAGCGAATTGATAGTTCGTTTGATTGAAATTATTTGACAGCTTTTAAAGCTCCACCCTTTCAAGCCTTAATAGGGGGTTCCCGTGGAACGAAATGGGAGGAGTGGAGCGATGAATTGTTCTGCGGTGACGCTGTTTGTAAACGTTTGTTTCTACGTGTTGCCCGGATCCAAACTTTTGACTATTAAAGAAAATACAGGCGGTTTTATTTCTTCTTTCATAAACTTTTCTAACACATTGTTTTGAAAATGGAGCGAGTAGAAATATTAATAATATAAATCAAAAGACAATTTAACTTTTTGAATCACAAAATAGAATGATTTTGTACAAAGCTTTCATAGTAGATAATTACGTTGTCATTCACGAAAATTGTGTCCAACATCGCCATTTATTTTAATATATAAATTATGAGACAATTTTACAGATAAATTATAACTCTATCTGAATAAAAATTATTGAAACAAAACATTTTTTTAATATAAATATAACAGTATTATATGAAAGTACATATTAAACTATTTTTAATGCAAATTCACCCGGATATACTGTCGCAAGGTAATGAAAAGTTATAATTTTATGTATCCACGTGAAATAGATTTACAGGGAATGAATTATCTCCATACTTTCGATGGTTTCGGCGGTAACTTTGTGGAAGTTCATTTTAATATAAAATTTAAAATAACTTTGATTATTCCACGTATTGTGTTACTAACTGTGACACGTGTTTCGCCTCTTTCAGAGGCATCTTCATCGCTTAGCTTCCCTTATAAGGGAAAAATCCCAATCTGAATGATTGCACCTCATTAGTATCATTATCTGATGCATTGTTTTGATTCTATCACCCCTTCTTTGTTTCCTTTAGAAGGAAAAAAACCCGTAATCCATTTTGTAATTTCATAATTTAAAATGTTAGAATCAATCTTGCTTCATTACTTAAGCAAACTTTGCGACAGTAATCCTGAAGATGCCTCTGAAAGAGGCGAAACACGTGTCACAGTTAGTAGCACAATACGTGGAATAATCAAAGTTATGTTTAATTGTATATTGAATTATCTTCATTTGGAAACCATTTGATACTAAATAAGCATACTTTTGATATCGCGAAAAACTTTATAATCCTGTATGTTATCAATAAATCTTTAAAACTCGATAAATTATAAATCCTTGAAATAAACTGACAAAAATTCATTCCAGACTGCAATTTATTAAACGACTAATTAGTCTTCGTTTCTTCACCTTTGTTATATCCGATTCATTAACCGATTTCAAGCTTATTGTATTCCTTTCTTGTAAACTTTTATTTCTGTAAAATTTTATTTCCCTTTGTTTGTTTTTAATTTTTAAGAATTGATATGGCTTTTATTCTATTCACAAGAAACAATTTCGTTGGCTCAATTGAATTGATTTCCATCTAATTATGGTTGACAGACATGCAGATTTCTTTATTTTATTAAATGCACCCATTTTTGGGCTTTTACTTTGACAATGATAATTCATACTTAATTGATTTTTGATGTATTAGTTTGCATTGATATGAGGGCTTCAACATTTTATTTAAAGTCTATTTTTCTAGGGATTTGCTTAGTTGTTTTACCAATTGTTTGTCATACCTTGTTTTTCTTACTTAACTTTTGTATAAATATCACTGTTTTATTGTATTCCTTATCAGTTGACAATGCTCGCCATGAGCGAAACCGGTCCTGATCAAATACATTTTATGTGGAGAAAGTACTAAAAATGTATTATTATTTTTATTATAACTTAATTGGTAAAGAAATTTACACTCTTCTTGGCTCTCAAACATCAAAACATTTCAGAATGTGTTGTACCAATATCGCTTCCCTCGACAGTATCTTCTTTGTCTTACCGATTAGCAAATCAGTAAAAAAATAAAATAATTCAAACAATCCGGGTAGACGAGGTTCTAATGTAATTCATTAGAAATTTATAAAATGGTATTGCAGGTATAAAAAAGCGGTTAGTAAAACGACATGAATTTAATTTTCCAACAGTTTTATTTTTTATGCTTTAGAAAAAACTTTCAATGAGTTTTTAATATTAAAAAACGATTTTAATGTACCGTGAATTTAAATCCTATAATTGAGATAAATGCCGTGAATAGCATCAATGAAATTGGAAAACCGTTAAGTATTTTTTTCTTTGTGTGGCTCTACATCCAGTAAAAGTTTTGCAAATTTACCCTCTATTAAATACCACCCCCTGTTACCACCTTTGAAACAGCCGCAGGAAAACAACCCGCCCCCTCCATACAACAGAAAGAGAGCCTTTTCATTTTGGGTTCTCAGCCCATTAATTCAACACGTCCGTACCTTATGCGTTACTCGCTTCAATGGTTAGCCATACATAAGAAGATTTTTTAAATACAAAATGAATCTTCGCATCTTTAAGTTTACCATTTTAATTACCGTCAAATATTAACATCTGAATTAAAATCTCTTTATACCCGCTGAGACGTTTTTATAATAGCGACTTAACGACTTATTTAACTGAATATACCATCAATATTCGTAAACATTACAGATTTATGTTTTTATCAGATTTATGTCTCTCTCTATATGTATGAAAACATTCCAATTTATATAACAACCAAATACTTACATATAAAATTTAAAATAACTTTGATTATTCCACGTATAGTGCTACTAACTGTGACACGTGTTTCGTCTCTTTCAGGCATCTTCGGATTTACTATCGCAAAGTTTGCTTAAGTAATGAATAAAGTAATGTAACATTTTAAAATGATTAAATTACAAAATGGAGTTTGGGATTTTTCCTTTTTACGGGAAGCAAGGATGGGGTTATAGAAACCAAACAAACAAATAATTATACTACTAATGACGTAAATATTACAAACTAAATTTTATATTAAAATGAACTTCCACAAAGTAACCGCCGAAACCATCGAAAGATACTTACATGTTTTTTCATATTTGTAAACCAATGCGTAAATGGCCGACTCACAAAAATATCCACAATATAGCTATGATTGTAAAATACATGAGTGTTAGATATTAAAAACATTGTAACCTCTCTCAGTCCTTGAAGAAGGATGTCATAATGAGTTTCTGGCAATCTCATGTGTTCGCTAGTTAATTGTCTTTCCACTAAGTAGCAAAAAAGAGATACAGAATTATATGTACTTAACTACTTTCGTCAAATAACTGGATGACATTGGGTTAGATTTTTTAACAGAATCGATACAAAAAAATCTTTATTTTGAATATCTATTACCTGGATAGTTTTCCGGATATCGACCTCATCAATGTCAATGTGTTAAAAAAAATTACCGATTTCAATTTTTTTAAGGTTCTGACCAGTAAAGCCCATCCCACATGTTTTTTGTTTTTGCAAAAAGGTCTCGTCATTTTTACGTCAAATGAATTCATCAATGCCATGGCAAGAAATGGCTAAATCTTTTAAATTATATCCCGGTATAAGAGTGGAATGGGTTGGAAGAGACCAAAAAATCATGTATGTTTGGATACAAAAACCTAGCTAGATGGAAAAATCAAAGCATGAAAGTGTCTATCTGTCTAGGGCACGGTCTCCTAACACATGGGTCGCGACCCCTAAAGGGGTCACAACTTATACAGTCAACTAAAAAATATATTCACTTTCATGCATCTTCATTTTTTTAAATAATTTCTTTATGAAAAATGTCATTTTAAATTCTATTGGGGTCGCGATTAGAAACTCCAATTACTCGACATCTAAACTACTCGAGTATCGAGTAGTAAATTGTTTAATTACTCGAGTACTCGAATATACTCGAGTAGTTTCAGATGCACTAAAATATATATATTAATTCAAATTTGTGTATATAAATAGATGATAAATAAATAAATACGCTCATTATATTTAATTAATACATTTATTTCAATTTATGAAACATATATGTATTTCAAAAATAATAGAGAATTAAACATCTCAAATTTTAATCTAGTTCGATATTTTGTTTTTATATTTCCGGAGTGGAAAAAACTCTCTCTGTTGCTGTGGACGTCGGCCTAAAAGTTAGCAATGAATTAAATATTGCTATCTAGCTTTTCATGTCCACTGTTAAAAAAAAAATTGATAATAGATCTTCATTTATAAATTACGAGTATAACTCGAGTATTTTCTCAAATTACTCGAGTATCGAGTACTTGAAAAATGGACGAGTATACTCGAGTACCGAGTACTCGATACTCGAATTGGAGTCTCTAGTCGCGAGTCAAAAAGATTTCATAAAAAGTGGTCGTCACCTGAAGTAGGTTGGGAACAGTGGCGGCTGGTGACAGAGTATTAGGGAGTAAAAAAAAAGATTCAACTATTTTTGCAAGAGTTCTTTCCTATTCATTGGATTTTAAAACACTTCTATAACATGGACTTTCAATTCAGATGTTAGCAATACCCAGTGGAGTGCCAGTCAAATGAATTTTTGGCTGTTCGTAGTACGGAAAAATAGTCGGACTCTGTCGCCAGCCACCACTGGTTGGGAACCTTTTGTTTTCATTTTGTTGTTTGTGAGGTATGTCAAATGGACCTAAACATGCTTGTCATGTAAATAGAACGACTATTGGTAAAAATAGCGTCTTATCTATCAATTTTCGAGTCTTTATATATAAAAATGAATGTCAAAAGAATATTCAATAGCAATATTTTGGACTACTAAAGCTGGTGGACCGATAGATGTGAAAATCTCGACACTGAAACTGAATAGAACGACCGCCCAAAAATGGTTTACATGTGTTGGCTATAAATGTTTCACTATATATTACACAATATAAACCTCAGAATACAGAGAAGTCTTTTTTAAACTTCATGAACTTTTTCAAATTCACACCTTCGTTTATATATGTTTTGGCAAACTGCCCCATACGCCAATATTGAACCCCATGATAGTGCCAAACAGTATTGGTCTTTCCCCCAAAAATTCATATCGAATTTTTATAAATTTCTACTACACTTCCGCGAAACTTTCTGGCTTTACATAATGTTCTTGAATTAATAGTGTAAGTAAATAAGATAAGTAATAATAATGGTATGTCATAGTTTAACAATATTTAACAGTGAATGACGGGGTGTATACATAACACATGTACAGTGTTATAAAATAACTTAAAAGAAAGTCGAGTATAATAGTTATGACCTTTTATCAATTGAAAAAAAAACAACAGCAAAAGATCACGTAAATTTTATGTTAAAAAAAACCGTTACAAAATCTCCAGTTGTATGGCCGTTTATTGGAGAAGAGCAGAAATTAAAACTCGCGTCGCGCAATTTGTCACTTTTAAATACAATGCTTTGTTTTATAAAACAGTTTCTGGGTCGTGTCAGTTAGCTTGGCCGCTCCAGGTCAGGGCGCAGGTCTCAGGGCAAATGCTGTTCTTGACTGCGACGGAGAAATGCGAAATCCAGAAGCACCTGTTTATTTTTCTTTGTCAAGCAATTCGTTTATGCTTTTGTTTGACCACTACACGGCAGCATGGCTCAGCTTACACGGAACGTTTTGATAAATAAAAAGGATAAAAATTTATCTTAATTTGAAAATCGAACGCCATTACGTTTCAAATATACTTAAGATGGTAAAATTAAAAATAATAAAACATTTTTAGTATGTACTTATTCCGCATACAATTTATTGGATCAGGACCGGTTTCGCTCATGGCGAGCATTGTCAACTGACAACGACATTGATCGGTTTTATTGATGTTTTATTATTTTTATTATAATGCCATTCCACCAAGTATTGACAGTGAAGACCTTAAAAGAAAGTAAAATTATTAACGTGTAAGATAAAGTCGACTCGTTCCTATTTTAAAACCATTCCAGCATAATTAAAGAAAACCCATAAAAAGAAGAATATTGATATCTAATTAACTAAGACTTCGTCTTTCGGCATCTTCAGGCATTTCAATGCAAATTCGAAGTGCCTGAACATGTCGAAATGCAATCCTTGGTCGTGAGCGACAAAACTCACGGAAAAGTACAATATTCAAACCATTCAAATTTGATATAAAAATGTCATAGAACACCTCGAGTCGAAATTCCTTAATTGGTATCAAAGAAGACATGAACATATATGTTTATGATTTGAGGATCTCGACTGTATGTACTTGATGAAATTTCAAGTGCACTAGAAATGCGTGAAGATGCCAAAATGTGAAACCCGGATCTCTGGCGATAAACTCATGCAAAAAAACAAAATTCAAACTATTCAAATAAGATCTATTTCGAAATTTAAAAAAAAATCGAATTGTTGCTACATAAAAGGTAGTGTACTTTAATATCAATAACGCTTTAGGAGTATTGGTTATTATGAATCGAATTATGTTAACGTTTTCAAGTTATCTATTTAACCTAAAATTACATTTAAGCTAATGGGACCCACAATTGGGTAGGCTCCCAAAACGTATACCGGATTTATAGCCCAGCCGTGTGCCCTGAAAATTTGATTATCTTGTTATTAATGTAACACTGTGATAATTTGTCACCTTGAACTAATCAGACGATACTGTGGCCATCTGTTCTAACTAACATTATCAAAATCGTGAATATAATGTCTTGATTTTAAGTATCCTGAGAATCATAATAAATTTCTTAATATCAACAGCTACTATAGCTTTTTCCAATGCAGCTTAAGGGTATAAAATTAAAAATAACTTTGATTATTCCACGTATTGTGCTACTAACTGTGACACGTGTTTCGACTCTTTCAGAGGCATCTTCGAACATACTAAAGCAAAGTTTGCTCAAGTTAATGAAGCATGATTGATTCTAGTATTTTAAAATGATAAGATTACAAAATGGAATTTGGGAATTTTCCTTTTTACGGGAGGCAAGGAGGAGGTTATAGAATCAAAACAAAGCAAACAAATAATTTTACTAATATTGACGTTAGCATAACAAAATATTAACGAATAAGATGCAATCAATCAGATAGGTTTAGGTTAAGCCCTTTAATTGGAAATAATGTAAGCAGTGGTGAGCAACTTGTCCTATTAAGGATAGTATTTAATAATACTTATTTTTTTGTTAATAGTTTTATTTATTTCTAAAGTTCAAATTAAGGGTATTGATCTTATGACAGTCTTTTTGTAAAAGCTTTGCTCTTGCATTAAATTGTGTATTATACAACTTTTGTAGAACATAAATAGATTGCTATTTTTTTCACCGTGTTATAATTGAGTTCTACCAAGTAAATGCCAATGCAATCAATTAATTATTTTAGGTTATGCAAAGCAACGAAAAAAAGCTGACATCACCCAAAAGAAGTCATGATAAAAAATCCTCTTTGACGCCAGCAGCTGTGATTCACCAAGAAAGCATATTTTAGAAACTAACAAATGCCAAACATAAGCACGAACCATCTTTCCATTATTAATGGCTCAAAAATTACAAAGGCAAGTGTTAACCACACACTTATTTAAATTGTATTATAATATTATAAGACTTCGGTTGCGGAGAGCACGGGTTCAAATCTAACTCTGGGCAGATTCATTTTTTTATTGAATTATTGATTTCTCCTAGAAGACATGGATATGTGTCTTGTCTATAACTAGCTCTTACGCCCATCCGATCCTTAAAACTGGAAGTAGCACCAGCGATAATGTGATCACTAGTTCTTTCCTAGTTCTATCATTTCTATCTCTAAACTATTAGAAAAAGAGAGGATGAGCTACTGAGTAAAAAGAAGTTCTTGTGGAACACTTGTTAGGTTGAAATACACTCTATTAGGTGTTATAATGTTGTCGATAAACCATCTCATCCTATAAATCTCACAACCGATGAAACATAATTTGAAACTCGAAGATAATTTTCAATATTGAAACATTTTTATCTTCCTCTTCGGAGCCGATTTGATATCCCTGACATCCTCAAAACTTGCTCCCATTTTTATTAACTAGTGGTCGTAATCAAGGTCAATTTTTTTTATAGATCAGGTCTTGTTTGTCACGTCGGTTATTTACGTGACAAGGGCTGTTCGACTGATCAATGCACTACCCAAAGAGGTGGATTTTCAGCAATAAACTTGGTGTCATTAAAATTGTTTTAACTCTTATAATTTATAAATAAAAAATGTGTTCTCTCTTATATGCCATTTTCTGTTAAATAGTTATTATGTTTTCATTGTATCAATATATATTAGTTTCATTCAAAATAAACGACAATGTTTTACATAAATACCTTTGTAATAACTGGAATTTAAATATGAAAACTTAATCTAGAAAAATGGCCATTTTCCCGCGCGTGAAATGGACTTGGATATATATTAATAATGTTGTTACCTGCCATTTATTTATAACGTGTGTTTGGCTTACTTTGTTGAATGTTTTATTTTTATGACACCCTATGACATATTGCCCTCGAGCAGTACCTCTTTAGCCAAGCCCCTAGAGACGGCCCTGAAAGTATTTAACACCACACAACAATGGACCTTATGTTTGTTAATTGAGTAAAAGCCTCGTAAATATTTTTATATTAAAAAAGCCTGAGATTATTTTTTTCGGAACAAAGCCGAAATAAGCTATACAACCAGTGGCACAGACAATTGTATAAAATATTATCTTTTCCCGCCGAATTTTTTGCCAGCGAAATTTTTACAATATGCGACTAATTTGGTAATTCACATTGCAAATTATTCACGCAGAGCTATTTGAATATTAAAAAACATGAAATACAATGTTAAAATAAAAATAGTTCAACGTAATTTTAAGGTTTTAAAAGATTTTATCGATTACAATCGAATGAAGCTATTTTGTGTACTGCCTTTTCAAGCAAAAGGCAGTAAGTGACTCATTCACTCATACATAAGTATGAATGATCATTCATACTTAATTGATTTTTGATGTAATAGCTTGCATTGATAAGAAGTCTTCAACATTTTATTTATGGTTTATTTTGCTTCAATTTATTTGCTTAGTTGTTATACAAATTGTTTGTCATATCTTGTAATTCTTGCTTAACTTTTGTATAAATATCACTGTTCCGTTGTATTTCTTAGTCTTAGTTTATCAGTTGATAATACTCGCCATGAGCGAAACCGGTCCTAATCCAATAAATTGTATGTGGAATAAATACTAAAAATTGTTTTGTTGTGTGTACATGTAGTATCAAATATTTTAAATTGACATTTTCAAAATAATGTTTAAGCGAATATTTTGCAAACAAAATTGAATTTTACGATAGAACATTGATTGACTTACTACACCAACTTGATTGATTTCAAATAATTTGCTTGCTTTTAAATTATTTATCAAATGGTCAATCAATTTTCATTTTTTTATGTATTTGTTTTGATACTTTCTGCTATAGAACTGAGCTCAATTAGATTAGAGGTCAACCGAGTAAATGCTAATCCAATGAAAAAATAAAATGCCCAATCAACACTAATATCACGGATCAGTGATGGGAAGAAATGGTTTAATTTAATGCAAATGAATATTTGTAGATGGCAATGTGTAACCAATTTTATCATACAGCAAAAAAATACAAAAAAAAGTGATGTTAAATGTAAATTCAATTTAAAACTGGAACTGATTAACAATGGTTCAGTATCTTATTCACGTTTGGGCCAATAGATTTAATACATAGTCAGATATTTATTAAAATTGTCAGTAAATATTATAAACGGTCAGTATCCACTGTATCAGTATGAATATGGTCAGTTATTAAATAAAACGGTAAGAACTAAAATAAAGGGTTCATTTTCAATGAATGGCTAATTTTAAATTGACAGCTTGTGAATTTGATCAAATATGGTAGTAAGAGGCAAATTTATGATCAGGTATATGAAAAATAAAAAAAATGAAATGAGATGAATTCTGCAATTAAAAACAGATAATAATTCGATAGGTGTATGTTTTACGTTTTTATTTAAATGTTTGATTATAATCAGACCTTACTTAATCGTCCTACCACTATTCATTACGGACCGTTAATCTACTGACCCTTTAACAAAAAATAATGACCATTTTTACAATAAACTACTGACCACTTATTATTTTTACATTGACCGTTTCTTTCATATTTATTGACCGTTATTCGAATTAGATACTGACCAAAAAAATCAATTGCCATTAACAATCTGTATAATTATCATGTCGACACCTTACTTTCAAAAGGTTCTAACTGCTCTTGATACTGTTTTGAGATATGATCGTTTGATGATTAGATTCATTAAATTTCACTTGTAACAATTGAGCAAGTAACAATGTTTCAAATTACTTATTTAAACCATATTTTTTCACAACTCTTGCTGAGAAATAATGATATTTAAAATCTAATGATGGAAATAATAATGACAATCTTAGAACTTTGTCAAATAAATTTAGTAAAAAAAGTGTGCAGATGCAGTGCAAATCCGGAATTCAAACATAGATAATTCTGATATTCATTTATTTATTGTAAAAAATTAAACAGAATACATGGCATTACAGCTGACGCCAATGCGCCATGCATTTGACAATTAATAAAAATAACACAAAAAGTATTACACAAAATTGAAAAAAATAAAATAAATATAGAATTAACAAATGTATGGATCAGAACAGAAACATATTAATTATATAAAAAGAAAAAATATAAAAACAAAGAACCAAGCTCACTACCGAAGATGTCCACATCAACAGGCAGTGCATTCATCAGCCGAACAGCCCTTGTGACTGGCGACTCAAATGACCTACGTGACAAACAAGTTCTGACAAAGAACATTGATTGGCCTTGGCTACGACCACGTAGATAGAAACTGGGAGCATGCAAGCTTAAAGTTTCAAGGATGTCAGGGTTATCAACTCGGCCCCGAAGAAGAAGAGTAAAATGATTCAACATTGAAATCATATACATAATAGAATGCGGCTCCGACCAAAATGTCATTTTAGGCATACATATATATCAATTAGAACCTTTTCAAAGTAAAGTAACGATGTATAGTAATTTATGATAAGAAGCAACGTAATAATATTGAAATATGAGCCTTAATTTAAGCGACTCGATTAAACTTTAATGTCCTAATTCGGTTGCCGAATAGTTGCGAAACCTTGACAGTTTATATAAATGTTATTAGACATAAACATTTCCACTGTTTATTTCTCAAATATCCCAAGCTGTTGAAATCACAATCTTATGTATTATGTCTTATCCCATAGTCTTCTCGAGAGACTCATTTTCTAACAACATCTGAACTTTGTTTAACTTAAAAACTTGCGAGAGACCCTTCCGTATTGTAATGATATACATATGTAATATGTATAACTTGCATATGTTTTATAACTTCTCAACAACACCTCGTCAAAGATATACGAGTTCACATACATCTCAACTAGGGTTGCCAATCCCGGCATCCCGAGGACTTTCAATACCTGATGAATACCGGGACTAGAAAAAAAATCTCGGGATTGATTTGCTATCAATAAAAGCTTTATTTATTTCCATAAATATGTCCTAATTATAGCAGTGTGAATTTTTTTAAAAATGTGCAAAAAAACATATTTTTAATCAGATCGCATTCAAATGAGACTTTAACTTTCGTATTTTACATTTCAATCTTCAGTAATGGATAAACAACCGAAATGTAATATTGATAAAAATAGTGATCGATTATTGCTTTCTATTTTTAATGACACATTAATATGGCTAATCTAATATGTAAAAATCAATATTTGTTTGATTGTGTGTTTGTTCATACTCTATGCGCTGCCATACGGTTCATCCGATTTCGATAAAGCTTTGGTGATTTTCAATGCGGACGCTAACAAAAGTTTTTTAATTACCTATATACATATATGTATGTTAAAATGAATGGTTTTTTGTTCCGTATGCGATCCTATACTGTCCATCCGATTGCAATAAAACTTTGATGATTTGTTGTGTAGACGGCAACAAAAATGTATTTGTTTATTATCTATGTATTTATACATATAAAAATTAATGTTTTTTTGTCCCGTATGCTATCTCACGTTGGAAACCCTTCTGATTTATTCGCATACGCACCAAACAGAAAAAGAAAAAATATTGTGTATCCAAAAACACTTCAATAAACACCATAAAAACACAAAAACTTTCTTTCTTTGAGTAGCATTGTAACGCTTACCGGGTACCGGCTAGTATTTAATAAATATAAAAATTATCAACCATTAAGAAATATTCCAAATCCCGGGATCAAAGTTTTGGCCCGGGATTTGAAACTCTAATCCTACCATGAGCGTATTAATTTATGATATTTATAATACAGTGTTACAAGTGAATTCAAATCTAATCAAAGTTTTGAATGATGATAATCTATTCTGCAATTTCATCGATGCTAAAGTTTGTTCGACTGTGTTTTATACAATAATATTTGAATAGCATAAGAAAAGCTATGTAGCTCGGCGAGCTTACAGCAAGGAACTTGTATAATGAAAGAGAGAGTGCATAATGGTCGACTTCTGCATCAGTTAATTGATTAATCATTGAATTTAAAAGACTACTAATTATTTGGTCAGTTTCTTATTCGATAAATGGTCAGTTATAAATATTTAAAACGGTCGGTAATAAATACTTAAAACGGTCAGTTAAAAATAATAAATGGTCAGTTCAAATAATAAATGGTCAGTTAAAATAAAAAGTACATGTCATAAATTTGCTATTACGACCATATTTGATAAAATTCACAAGCTGTCAAACTAAAACTTATAATTTTTTTTTAAATAACTGAACATTTAAATTAAATACTCACCGTTTTTAATAAATAACTAACCATTAAAATATATTACTGACCTTTTTATTTAATAACTGACCACATTCACACTGATGCAATGACGCCATGTAGTTTACGTAAGTTCTATAGATATTATTATGTATATCATTTTACATGAACTTTTTTTGTAGATCTTTTATTCACCGTGCTAGAAAACGCAGGGGAAGGGGGAGGGGTGTACGCCAGAAAGTTTCGCGGAAGTGTAGTAGAAATTTGTAAAAATTCGATATCAATTTTTGGGGGGGAGGGGGGTTGTTTGGCGGGGTGGGGTTTGGGGGGCGTATGCCAAAAACCTTCGAAGGTGTGAACTCAAAAAATTCATGAAGCTTAAAAAAAAAAATTGGCGGGTGGAGGTTGGGGGGTGGTTGGGGGGAGGGATTGGTAAGCCAGAAACCATTACGGGAGTGTACTCAATAAATTTGTAAAGTTTCACATCGATCGGTCGAGCGGTTTAGTAGTCCATAGCGGATATACACACAGACATTCATTTTTATATATGTTTATATAGATTACACATTTTTAGTACTTATTCCATATTTAATTTATTGGATCAGGACAGCTTTCGCTCACCGCGAGCGCATTCAATTGATTAAAATAATGAACATAATTTAATGTGGAATAAGTACTGAAAATTTGTTATTATTTTTATTATACTGCCATTCTACCAAGTATTGGCAGTCAACACCATAAAAGTGATATACAACAAGAAATAAAAAAAATGATCCGAAAACCCTGTAGGGTATTCATAGAATAAAAATGCAAATAAGCTTTACGTAATAGAAATACGTACACACTTGTATAACGGGCTGCCTTAAATATTTTTTTATTCAATCGAATAAATGCCATAGAATTATTTTTTAAACAAATTCTCTTTCGCGGAATCCCATTCAAATCTCCATACGGAAGATATAATATAATGCGACGTTTATTTTATGTAACGGATATGATATTGCGGGGATTTCCATTTTTCAATATGTACGCGCACTTTATGGCGCTCGTAGCCTATACAGGGAGCGTTTCGGTACGGGCGTAATGGAGGATGTGTAGTAAAAATTTGCCGAAGCCCCGTTTACACTGACTTACGTTTACGTTTATATGCATCGTGAGATGGCAGCTTTTCAAAAGCTCTGGCACAATTTGTACATGTTATGAAAAGAGGTAAGAAAAAATCGGAAATTTATTTTTCGCAACACTCTGAAACACGGTATAAAATTCATATTTTTTCAATTATGCGCACAAAAATATTACATTATTAATTGAGCAAAAAAAATATAGAATGACATCCAGGCTTCCATATTATGTCGGCCATGCATAAGCCTAAATCAGAGGTTCTTAATCTTATTGCTACTCCAGGCGCATTTGAGGTTAAAGAGAATAGTGACGGGGGCAGGTCGATTTAAAAAAAAATTGAGACAAACGTATTTACCAATTTTTATCGTTGTTATCTGGGTCACTTTACATATGTGTGATATTAATGTCCTATTTTTAAATTTGCCTTTACGAAAGAATTGTAAAACAACTTTCTTCATTTGACGACAATGTTTATCAATATGAATTCAAGACGAATATAAAAATTAGGTGGAATTATTCCATATGAAAAAAATATCATTGAAGATTTCCATAAACCGGATAAACTGGTAGTAAATTACAGATTCTTTCATGTAAATGCGGCTTCATTACGAGATCGTGTGATTAGCTGATGCAAAATATGAATTTATGCAAAACTGATTTATGGCTTTAAAAACTGTGAATAGTGACTTGAGTGAAACAAATGTTATTTTCTGTTCTGTCAAAAAGTTTTGTCGGATCTAGTTTTGTATACTTTATTGACAAATGGCTTTTTTAAATAATTGCGAAACGCCTAGTGGTGGGTCCTTTTGCCTCACAAAAATCTTCATCGTCTTGCTCTGCTTCCAAGCTAACATCATCACAGTTCAACTCAGCCAGAGAATCTTTGGTCCACCTTTTTTGCGGTCTATTTGGCTAATGGTTAATATACTTTTTGCTCGCTGATCTAATGTACTTTCTAATTCAGCTTGTGCTGCAATCTTTGCATATACTGTTGAGTTTGACAGTTTTGACTCTATACCTTCACTTTCAAACTGTTGCCATTCATGAATAATCCATAGATGTTGCGGAAAATTTTGTTTTAGAACAAATTCAGGCCAGTTCATATTGCTATGTTGATTAAACAGGTTTCTGATTAAGTATGCATATTTTCATACTATTATTGCTGTTAATTCATGTTTAGAGCTTTTATTTCACTAGAGAATTTATGCTAGCATCGAATTAAATTAAATGCATACGTAAAAACAAAAAGCGGAATTAGTTTTCAATTTCAAATCGATTTCAGGTAAGTAAGGTATGCGCGTGTAAACGCCCTCACTGCCATTTTCAACTGGGTACCCACTAGAGACTCCATTAACTCAACATCTCCACTACTCGAGTATCGAGTACTAAAATTGAAAAGTACTCGAGTATACTCGAGTAGTTCCAGATGTACCAATTTTTCTTTTTATTGATTAACATATGTTTTTCTACGATAGTTGATTGTTACTCAGTTGCTTAACCTCTCTTTTTCGAAGAGAGAAGGGATGGAAAGGATACGAAGACTAGGACAGGACAAGTGGTTAGCTAATTGCAGTCACTATGCGTCGTACTTTATGACATAAACAAAGAAAAGACAAAACGAAAGATTATTTTTCAATATTTTTTTTATCTCGTGTCATAAACATGTTATTCTTAAGATAAGTTGGGTAAGGACCCATACCAGAAGTAACAAAAGAAATTTTCGCATAGCATACATAGTCAACGGCAAACCATTCAACAATTTATATTACCTGGCAGTAAAATTCAAGCGTAAGATTCTTTTTTTTTTCAAATTAGTAAATAAAATATGGAAATAAATCTTCATTTATAAGTTACGAGTATTTTTCTAAATACTTGAGTTTCGAGTACTTGAAAAATGGACGAGTATACTCGAGTATCGAGTACTCGATACTCGAATTGGAGTCTCTAGTACCTACTAAACTGCGATGCAATGCTATTTATGAGTAAAATAGGATCAGCATCAAATGGTATTTTTTATCAGTCCTTTTGCAGTAGAATCATCTCGAATTTATGACGCGATATGATTTATCACCTTTTTGTATTTAAATTGTATCGATTTTTGTATTGCCATTGATAAAGCGTGTCTGAATGCGAAGCTTTTACCAATAATCTAACCTGAAAGGTTGTTTTTATGTACGCAAAATGTAGGACTTCAATAGTAGGCAGGGATACTTATTTTTTTGTATGTGAATTAGTTTACATAACCTGCTTGATCGTTCACGTTGTTATATTCTCTTACTAAGTTCATTCTTGCCTGGTTTGTTTCGGAAATCTATTTGACGGAGCTTCAAGTTTTTAGGCGCGTCAGCGTCAAAGTTCTGCCCGTCTCCTTCGTCTGTTTACTGCTTCTATTCAAGTTGCATTCCCTTCCCATCGTTGCTGACAGGCGGGCGTGATCGCTACGGTTAAAGAGGTCAGTCGACTTTTTATTTTTACCTACGAGAAGAATGGCTCTTAGTCTATAACATTTCTCTGATGCCTTCTCGTCATAATCCTGCAGAAAGAAAAATCACAGTGATGGCCGATAGTAATAATATACAATATTTGAAAATAGGTGGAAACTTCAATGGAGTATTTCAAAACATACTAATCTTATATGCTTCTTCGCTACAGTTTTTTTTTAAATCATTGCCACTCCCAGGGTGGAGCATATTGACTCCATCATAACAGAAGAGAAGATATATTTTGTACCCTATCTACACCAGTATACAGGGACGGCTCTTGCTATAGTGCAGCTGTGCATTGCACTCCCACTTACATGCTTCTATGGACAAGTACTTGTATATAAGCAATTTCAGTGTTATCGATATATTATCATAATCCAATAATCGGAGGATGGATTTTTTCATAAATAGTTATATGCACTAACCTTATATTACAGTCACCGGCCACCATTGCCAGTATATATAGTTAAGTAAATGTATGTCTAAGCATAGTTCTGACGATGGCGTATGCTGAAAAAGCTGTTAACCATATATCATTAAGTTTTTGTAGAACTAATATACATTGCTATTTTTTACTGTGTGAGTTTATCTCAACATATTTTTTCTAATACCGTTGCTTAACTTCTCTTTTTCGAAGAGAGAACAGGACTAGTGTGTAAGCTATTAGCCCTCGCTACGCGCCGTTTTTGGGATCGAGAAGGTGTATAAGAAGAGAAAGAAAACCCACCCATGCGTTCAAGCAGGATCAATAAATTGACTGAAAAAAACAGATCGTACAGGGATTCAAACCCGTGAGGTTTGTCACGGAAGCCAACGACTTTGAAAACTGCACCACAGACCCAGCAATCTAGATACACATATAATAAAATATATATTTTGCAACAGGTAATTTCATATGCATTAAGCACACATGTATGTATTGATCGACCCAGATACAAAGTTATTATACTTTCCATCAAGCTGCATTTGAAGCCCTCTGAGATATGAATGTTGGTTTCAAAATTCTTTAAAAGCAATAAATTTATTTCGCGAAGTTTCTTCAATCCGTTATCATACACGCTAATACTTTTATCTTAACTAAGCATCCACTTAAAAATAATGAAAAAAGTTATTGATTATTATTTATGAAATTCTCTTCAAAAATAATTCGAAGAATTTGGAATAGCTTTTAAGCTTATCTGAAAAGTTACTATTAAACTTCATATATTGTATGTTTTATCAGTAAGCAAATAAAGAGAAGACAAACTCTTAGTCCAAAGAGTGTTATATGATTAAGTTAATTATAATAATATTGTGTTTTATTTCAATGGCTTAAAATTTCCTGTACACAAAAAACTATTGTCAGTTGTGTTGCTCATCAAAACTTCAAACTTTTGTGGTGATCGGGATTGATTTTTGATGTATAAAAAAAATGTCCGTTTCATTCTCAAGATCTTTCATTTCTGTAGTTCTTTTTTTACCATGTCCGCTCCCAACTTAGAGCATATGGACTCCACACGGAGTTTATCTCAACATGACGTTTGTACAAAAACTGCTTGTTATTCAGTTACTCGAGCACTCTTTTTCAAGGTGAGTATGGATTGAAAGAATACGGTCCATGTTGGGAGCGTTCATGGTTAAAAAATATCCGCTCCAAAATGAAAACTGAATCACTTGTAAGGTGCTCACCGTCAATACCTGCTGGAATGGTATTATGATAAAAATGATAAAACATTTTTAGTACTTATTCCACACAAAATTTATTGGATCAGAACCGGTTTCGCTCAAGTACTAAAAATGTTTTATAAAATAAGTTTTATACATAAGAAAACTGAATCTATGAATGAGGACAAAGTACATAAATCACTCATTTTGCATATTTATATGTCCATTGGATGTAAGATCATTTAATGAATTGGTTATCTTTTATTGTAAATGAACGACCGTTAAGAAGTCAGCACGTAAATTAAATTGTTTGCTTTTGTTAAAAATGAGAGGATTTTGGTTAAACACATCCTCTAATGAAATGCAACTTCGGTGACTTTATTAAGTATAAAAAATTGTTTTGTTGAAAGCTCCATGAGCGAAGAGCTTAATCATAAGGCAGGCGGTGGGCCCTTCTGGGAAATTAAGAAACTCATTTAATCTGACACGAAAAATATGTCCATCTGTATTTTTGTTACATGGGCCCTTACTTTGTGTCTTCAAAAATGATGTCTTTATTTCGTTCAGTCTTGAAACGAGATATTTAAGAAGCATTTCTTTGATTATATTTACAAATTTTAAATATGTCAGTCTTTATTAAAGGCTCTCGTGAGATTTCTATGAAGTTAAAAATTTTCTATAAATAATATTTTATTAAGATAGTTTTCATGATTTTTTTTAACAGATTCAATTGAATTTGAATTGTTTTAATTTTGTAATTTTTCATGAGTTTTGTCGCTTACGACCTGGGTTTCGCCTTTCGGCTACTTCAGGCATTTCAAGTGCACGGATGTACTTGAACTGACGCGCAGTAAACAGTATGTTTCATTTACATACAAAAAAGAGATCACTAAGTTAAATTGCTTAATTAATTATTAAATAGAGTTTCAATGAGTTAGGTAAGTGGGTTTGTTATAATATAAAATTTAAAATAACTTTGATTATTCCACGTATTGTGTGTGATCTGTGACACGTGTTTCGCCTCTTTCAGAGGCATCTTCAGACTTACTATCGCAAAGCTTGCTTAAGTAATGAAGCAAGATAAATTCTAACATTTTAACATTTTAAATTATAAAAAAGATTTTTTGACAAACTAGGGAGCATTTAATAAGCAATTTACGATATAAAAGCGCCTTTTTTGCCGTACTGGCTATTTTAATATTTTCGATGGTTTCGGCGGTAACTTTGTGGAAGTTCATTTTAATATAAAATTTAAAATAACTTTGATTATTCCACGTATTGTGTAACTAACTGTGACACGTGTTTCGCCTCTTTCAGAGGCATCTTCAGACTTACTATCGCAAAGTTTGCTTAAGTAATGAAGCAAGATAAATTCTAACATTTTAACATTTTAAATTATAAAAAAGAATAATTATCAGAATTTTCGAATGTAGTATTGCAAACACTAATGATTTTTTGAATAATAACGACTTATTTTTGACCTCAGTAAGGTGTCTAATGTTATTGATTGAGTGGGCATTTACTTGGTAGAACTCCATTATAATACGGAAAGAAAAATAACAATGTATTTTAGTTCTACATAAATTATTTTATATATTTGTTGATAGCTATTTCGGCTTACGCCTTCGTCAGAACTGTGTCTAATGTTGATAAGGTCATAAGGAAACAATTTAAATAAGAAGAGGTCATAATAAATTGGACACCATAAAAAGACAACTTATTTCCCAATTGACATCAATGTGAGAATTTCTTATTGAAGTCATTTTTAAGATGACGGAAAATTACACATACATATTTATATTAAACATAAGGATTTTTGTCAAGTCATGTGGAAAGGGGATTCTAAGCAACCATAACCATATGAGGAACCGTATGATTCCTCAAAAAATGTAATGTTTTTGTATCCTTATTGCACAGTATTTAAATATATGGTACTGATATTTTAAGTATATATTTTTAATAAATACATAATTATTTGATTATTGAATGAATTAAAAAAAGATTTCCATATAACTTCGCTTCTAAAATGAAATGCGTAGCAGCAAGTAGGTACTTGCGTTTGGCAATGTTTCATGAAATACATCTGCAGATCTTTTAAAAAGATAAAAACAAAAAAGGACTTCCATTTCAATATTTCTTCAAAACAAAAACATAACTTTTTGAAACGTTTTATTTGAAATTGTATTTTTAAAATAGTCTTTTGTTTGTTATTTCATTTTGTTTCTCTTTATCTGGAACAGTGACATAAATATCCTTTTATTGGATCGGTTTTGTCGAGTCTCTCACGCCATGAAATTATTGAGAAAAATTATTTTCCGCTACACTCGGAAGGCGAAAACATTGTTTATTTGAATATTTTCCGAGTCGAGATTGTTAAACTTTGTTCAAAATTACAAAAGAAAGACGAAAGTAGGTGGATAGATACTCTTCATTGATTATTAGTCTCATAAAGTATGAGAAGTATTCGGGAACATCTTTTATTTGAAGTATTTCCCTCGGGATTTTATTCGTTGACTTTATTAAAAAAAGAAATGGGAACAACATCGCCTCCTTCATAAATATCTTACGAAACAAAAAAGTATAACTGAATTGTTTCATCGTCCTAAGTAAATAAAATGATAAACCTTATAGAACACAAAAAGGAGGAGGTCGGATGAACTTTTTAGGCGAATCTTTAAAAAAAAAATTGCATTATGCCTTAATGAAATGGCACTTCTTTATTTTTTGAATTTTTCATTCAACCATTTTGAAACATGAAAAACTATTTAAGAACATCATGTTATAAGGCAAGATACTTTTATTTGGAAATATTATTAAATTATGTAAGATATAATTTTTTTTTTAAGCTAAGTTTTCTCTCAGATATACCGGTGTTTCCAAATCAAATTTCATGGCTTTGGGGGGCTGGCTCAAAAAAGGATAGACTATTTCAAAATATTGTTTCTTGAAATTTATTGCCCATCCACCACCCGCCACGGCCATACGTCTGGTTTTAGCAGATATTGTTTTTTGAACTGTTTGAATAATATCGCTTTTTATTTCACCTGAAAATATTTGATCTGGATTATTTTACAACTTGACTTGTAGTTGTTGACTTTTGTGCCGGACTGCCCGGGTTCGATTCCCGGTACGAGCAGATTTTTTCAGTCGGTAAATCGATTCTTTTCGAAGGCATGGGTGTTTGTGTTGTTGATATCCCTTCCCACCTTTCCTATCTCAAAAACCGACGCATAGCGCGAGCGATTAACTAATCAATAGTCCTGTCCGAGTCTTCGTATCCTTTCAATTCCATCTCTCTTAAAAAAAAGAAGATGAGAACTGAGTAACAAATAGTTCGCGTAGAAAAATATATGTTGAGATAAACTCCGTGAGGAGTCCATATACTCCAAGTTGAGAGTGGACATGGTAAAAAAAGTTCTTTAATATTACGAGTTTTAAAAGCACTATCAATATTCTTAAAAAATAAATAATTTACTATTTTTACAGTATTTTTGTGTAAGTCAAATTCTGTTGATATGCTTCATAAGGTGTCAATATGCTACACCAGGAGTGAAAAATATCATATTAATTATAAAAATATCAAACTTCTGTATCTACTTCTATCAAGACGTTAATTAAAGTAAAAATGATTGTGATATTAACAGATATAACAACAATGATTCAAGTTATTCATTGGTATTTTTAGGAAATATCTGACACATCATTTTCGATAATAATAATTGATCCTTCCAAATATCGATTTTGGGAGTCAATCGGAGAACCAATCAAAACATTTTGCACGAAACAATTTTACAAACATTTTAGCATTGTATGATTGCGATACAAATACCAAGGAAATGTTTTAATGAACAAATAATTAATTCAGAAAAGATTTTGGGCAGCCCTAAAAACGCTAGTATATTTTAATATTAGCTTAGTACTGGCCGGACATTCATGTTAACATCATTTCAAATTTGGTTTTCACATTTTTTTTTGTAAAATTTAAATGTGTTTCGTTTTTTCACAAAGGCCACCATAATGTTTGGCAGTGGATGTAGAAAATGTGATTTACATTTTTTTAATACAATCATGTTTACCAAATGTGAATATTCATGGAAATTCACCCCTGTCGAAAAAAATCCAGCTCTTGTGTTATTTTCCCTTTGAAATTTTTAATTGAACTATCGAACTCAAAGCAAATGAATATGAAAACAGGTTATTTTAAAACGAAATTTGTTATTTTTAAAACAATACAGACAAAATCACGACCCCGATATAACATTTTCCCTCCATTTGCACGTGATATTAGAATTTTTTTTCGTTTAAATGAATTATAGACCTAGTTTTACGCTTTTATTAATTTTATGCTTCACGATTTTCTTTTAGAAGAACATGTATATTTTCCATCCCTATATTTAAAATATATTTGGTTCCTTGCAAATGCGATATTGGAGTTTTTGTGCGTATTATATTGTGAAAAATTGCAATGTATTTTAGTTACATAAAAAATAGATAATATATAGTTGATAGCTATTTTGGCTTACGTCAGAACTACTTATATACATTAATTTACTTATTTATATATACTGATAAAAGAGAGGTACAAAATACATCTTATCATCTAGTCTCTTGCCTGTAGAACTATCACGAGATGGCATCAGAGAATCGTTATAGACCGAGAGCCATTCTTTTCGATGACCCTTCATAGGTAGAAACGAAAAGTTGAGCGGCCTTTTTGAAATGTAGCGATCGCGCCCTCCTGTCAACAGTGGAATGCAACTAAAAAAAAACACTTAACTTACCTATTTTTTAAGCTGTATACTATCACTTCTTGGTGGAAGAGCAATAATGTAATAATATTAAAACGTTGGTTTTTACTATTTTCAAATATAACTTTGTAAAGATTCGGACCGCTTTCACTGGCCACGAATTTTTTCGACTGATCATACTCTGGTCGGTCCCTGTGGTCTAGTGGCAAGAGCTTTGTCCTAGCGATCTGGAGACCCGGGTTCGATTCCCGGCAAGGTCAGATTTTTTCAACTGAAAAAAAGAGATCTTGGGCTGGGTATTGGACTGTTTGTATGTGCTTCTCACGCGACTTCATCTTGAGTGACGTTATTTAATCGAGATTATTCAGTGTCACTTGCAATTTTTTAAATATCTAGCGTATTAAAATTAGCACAATGGCGTATAATGCATATTCGGTCGGTCCCTGTGGTCTAATGGCAAGAGCTTTGTCCAAGCGATCAGGGGGCCCGGCTTCAATTCCCGGCAAGGTCAGATTTTTTCAATTGAAAAAAAGAGATCTTGGGCTGGGTGTATGTTATTTATCGTTGATTTTGTGCACAACTGATTCATTACTTATCATCGAGTTAATCTCGTATGACTTTCACAAGAATATTTGGCGCATTGGCGTAGGCTGTAATGACAAAATTTTCTCAAAAAAAAATAAAAAATACATAACGTGTATAATTTTGCGCACATATTTTTTTTTGCGGAATTATATAAAATAAATGTGTTATCATTGACAAAGAGTAACAAAATATTTTAACTAAATCTGTTCATCAAAATTACAAGCAAGTGTTTGTTTAAATGGATTAAAATAAGAATGCTGGAAAGAAGATATAGAAATAATAAATTTGAATTGTATTAAGAAGTGTTGTGTTTTGTTACGTAAAATTAAGGTACGCTAGTTTTTTAGTACATCTGTATCGTAAATGTATAAAGATTCTAAAAGATGAAACTCATTTAGCACTCTAGAGTAAAATAAAATAAAGATGGTTTGAAGGAGATCAAGTCATCAAAATTGAATTATTTGAATTTTTTAATTTTCCATGAGTTTGTCGCTTACGACCCGGGTTTCATCTTTCGGTATCTTAAAGCACTTTAAGTGCACAAATGAAGCTAAGCGGGCGCGCAGTAAATAGCTTGCTTCAAAATCCAAAAGTTTAGAATTTGATATTGATATTCCATCAATCACATTCACTCGAAATCCTTAATTATAAATATTATGTCGAAACATTTCACATAGACATGAGTGAGTTCAGTTGAGTACTATTTTTATGTATTATAGTTGATTTTGTCGGATTTCACTCGGTTGGCTTTTTTGCCAATTTTCAGTGTATTTTTTTTTTCTTTCATTCTTATATCTGTAAACTATGTAATTTTTCTTCCAATGTTTTCATCTTTTTTCACTTTGCACAAGCATAAATAAATAATTATTCGATTTGACTTAGGTGAATTATTGTTTACCGAAAAACTGTTATTAAGTAACAGTAGTGGATTTAAATAATTTGATTTATTGCATACGAAAACATTCCACACTACATAATTTAACTCCTTTCAAGCAAGTAATCAGCTGCACTGCGTATAAATGGTGATAAAGCAAACCATTGACCGTGTCAGCCAAGGAATAGGTTGCACAGTGATTACACATGATAATTGTACAAGATTTTATAATAAATAAAATATGAATGGATAACAAAAAATATAAAAAACACTCAACTTAAACACCTCGCTAGTTTATGAACACTAAGAATATCGTTGAGAAGCCAACTTATTTGTTCTAATTGTATTTAATCGATAAAAATACGTGTTCTGCTACCGGAAACGCAATTAAGACACTTAATGCCGGTGATAATTTTTTTGCAGTCGAATTTTAACGACAAACTTTTGTTTCAGTAACTCACCAAAATAACTGTTGAACAGGCTAATCTAACCATTTTCTAGAATTTAAATTATTCTATGAACCAATTGTAATCCGAATTTATGTGATCATAGAATTAACAATCAAGCTTCTTTAAGGAATGCTTTCGATTCAATCTCTTGAAGCTCGAAGATCTTTTTTCCTCTTCTTCTTCGGGGCCGAGTTGATAACCCTGATATCCTTGAAATTTTAAGTTTGCATGTTCCCAGTTTCTACCTACGTGGCCGTAACCAAGACAAATCAATTTTCTTTGTCGAAACTTGTTTGTCACGTAGGTCTTTTGAATCGCCAGTCGCAAAGGTTGTTCGGCTGATGAATGCACTGCCTGTTGATGTGGACATCTTCGAGAGTGAACTTGATGCTTTGTTTATATTTTTTTCTGTTCTGCTTCGTATATATTTTTAAAAATGTTGTGTAATATGTTATATAATAATAAAATAAATAAAATTAATTAAAGATTAGGTTTTTTTTTAAATTAAGATTGAATTTGCTTGATAGAATTTCAATATAAAATTTGAATCGTTTGAATTCCGTACTTTTCCATGAGTTTCACCATTCGTTTTATCCGACCTATTATGCATGAATTGATTGATTTAAAGTGTTTGAGTTTATACTTAATGAATTTTATTTAAAGGGGTGTAACAATGGTAGCTTGGAAGATTAAGTTGTGCGTTTAAAATTGGCAAACTATTGACATTATATTTTTCTTATATTTCTTGATAAAATAATTTAAGTTCACCCGTGTTTTTATGTAAAAATTTAACCCCTTCATTTGCATCGCACTATACAAAATTCAAACAATTCAAATGTAACATGAGTTGAATTGAGAGCGAATTAGTAGACAGCAGCTTTTATTACCACTGTAAAAAAAAACCAAAAAGACGACAAAGACGGATGTGTACTAGTAAAGCAGAACTATCTAGGGTGCTTCCAATGGATCTGTACTTTCAGGTATTTGGAACAATTACCCTTGTAATGATGGGAATCAACCCATATATAGAGAGCTTTCAAATACCAACCGTTCAACTCCAGTAGACGCCTAAGGGTCACACTTACGATCGTTCGTTGGAAAGCAAGTGATCACCATTTTCGTCGCAGTATAACATATCAAGTGAAATGCATTGGTTAAGAGGTATTTAAAGTATCAGCTATTTCATTGGGAACCTTAGATTATAGCAGGCTAAGTTAAGCTTAATGCAATACTCTTTATTTGAGTTAGTTAGTTTTAAGGCTGGATTGTTCTTGTGGGTACCTATGTCCAGCAAGACGTTTAACACTTTTCATGTGACAGTTTTTAAATGAATCCCAAACGAGTAAGTAAATCAAATTCAAATAAAATTTCGTTTTATTGAAGATTTTTATGTGAAGTTCCTTGAAACGAATACCTTTCACTCTATGCTGTATTGGAAGATTTCGGCTCAAGGTGCTTGATGGTACTTCAAGTTAACTCGTGAACTTTTATGCATTGAGATGCCAAGAGATGAAACCCGATTCGTAAGAGACAAAACATCAGTCTCTGTGTCTATTATGAAGAGCTTAGCCCTAGCAATTAGGTGGTTCTAAATTCAAGTCCTGACAAGGTTTCAACTTTATAAGGATATCTTGGACAAGGGCGAATGTATCATGGAGCTTATTTTGTGTGACACATTGACCAAAATGTTTGGCGTGTTGGCATTAGTTTTAATGTCAAATATTTTTTTCTTTTTGAAAGGATACTTATGGAAAAAACAAAATTAAAATGCTATATGTATTTGTAATTTATATTTAAATCACTCCAAGACCTTACCGTGGCAAATAAATTTTGCTAAATTTAGATATGTATTCTAAAGCAGCGGTTGCCAACTTTATAGACCACATGATACGATTTTGTATCTCGCGGACCACTGACATGATTTTTCATAAAACATACACGAATATAAATAACGGAATTGCTTTAAAAGTTACATGAAAACAAAATACAGTTTTTACACATTTGTGTTACACCAAGCAACGTCCGCTGGCCTAGAGATAAAACCAGGGCTTTTTTTGTTACAAAAAAAAGTTGCCGAAACTCACTTCATGGCAAGCTTTCTACTAAATAAAATTGTGTTCAAACATCTTTTCCTATGCCGCAAAGCGCACAAAAAAAACAATTTTTAGATGTATTTTCTATTTTTGACATGTTATATCTAAAGTTAAAGAAACTTGAATGCTTGATTTTTCTTTGCTAAATTATATGCAGTTTGAAAAATGTTTGCTTTTATTACTTTTTCGCGAGATAATGATTTAAAAAAAGGTTTTCAATCTGCTTTTTTTCGGCTTCAGAAATAATTTTTATCGCCAATTTTGAATCCATCTACATCTCATCCGGTTCATTACAATACCATATTTTATCATTTTGACAAATTATATAAATATAGATTGTAATTACATAAGCACAAACATTGTTTCGTTTAATTGATTTTTAAATGTTGAACAAAAAAATACCGTGAGAAATGGTGCCGGAACGCCGTTCCACCGCGTTAAATAGAAAAGCCCCGGATAAAACTATGTAGAAATTTTGCTTCAAAGGCAGTTTCCAACGGCAGACATAATAATGGCAGCTTAAGACCAACAGCAATTATCATGGGAGAGATTATTGTTTCTTATTTTTAATTTCCAAGCTTTGTTCCGCTGTGAGCGTAATGAGACACTGTGGGTTGCAACTAATCCGCTGGACTTAGCACAAATCGCTCGACCGGAGCACGTTCGACGTTCCTGCTAACTGAACAATTACAAAGTGCAAGGCGGACAGAAGCGAAGAAACGCACCGCCCTCCACAAACTTGTTGGCCACCAGCGGCAACTTTGGGAATTAAACACCCCCTGCATTGTGGTTTTCAAACTTTGATCGTGTCGAACTGACCATCAGCAGCCAGCGTATAAAGTATTAAGAGAATAGTATTATAATTATTATACACAGTGCCTAAAATAAGCAACTAAACAGTAAAAAAATATCAGCTTCAAACACGAATTCAACATAACTAAAGAATGCTTTCAATAAAAGGGTAAATGCCAGCTGAGGGTGAAACAGTCGACTACCACTGCTACTTTATCTTAAATATCTATCTTAATATTAGTGATACAATGTGTAAACTTTTGATATTTTTACATCATTGTTTTTTACATCTTTTGCAGTAAAAAAATATGATTTTGATTCACTAGTTTCGTCACAATTAAATAGTTCGGATTATCATTGGCCGAAAACCATTTGTACTGTCGCTACCAATTGCCGCGCTTACTACGTCCTGTTTTAAGAATCAGATGGATTTTGGGACAGGATTTAAGACAACACAGAAATCCTTATCTTCGAAAAGAAATCTATAATTCGATTGAAAAGTGTTACTGCCCGGACTGAGACTCGAGCCTGGGTTGTCCGCAGCACGATCACGGATCCGACCCGACGTTCAGCTTTTGAACACAAATACATCGATAGTTAATCAAATATTTTCGCTCTAAATTAAGTTTCATTATCATTTTTTTTTATTCTAGACTGTATTTAAATAAGTTTTATTTTTAAAATCTCCGCTACGTTGAAAGCTCCACAAGAATAACAATTATGCTTGAATTATTCATAAAATGATAATTTCAATAAGAATGCTTAAATAATGTACGCAATGCATCAATAGGCGGTCATAGAGAAACAGATTTATTTTCCTGTTCTCAATGTCGAATTTGTATTAATTTTAAAATATTTATGATTGATTATAATGAAGTTGAAACGCGAGAAAAAAAACTTTGAAGTATTTTGTCGTCAAATATTTTAAAATTGGGGAAATTGAGAGTTTAGTCACTGATTGCATTCAAGGATGAGTGTTCAATGACTCGTGAAATTATCAAGACAAAATAGAGCCTTCCGCACTTTCTACGTAAAAGTCTTCAGAAAATCACAAAATAATAAAATAAAATACCGTTTTTACTTTTCTATGAATCTTCCGATACGGATTATTGCTGCTATTAATAATCTTATCAATTGTATAACATATAATATCATACTCTTATAGATGTTTATACACATTTGTATTCGTAAATCACAAAAATAAGCCTTGCTTTCAAATACACGTTTAGTAAAAAGTTTTGGGAAAATATACTGGAGCTGTAAAGCATTTGTTTGATAGTCAAAATTATAAAAATACTAGCTGTACCCTGCGCGCGTTGCTACGTCAGCAGCTAAAATAAATTTGAAGGAAAGACATTACACAAATATTCAATTCAATTTGAGTCAATTTATTGATTTCGTTAATTTTGAAAAAATTGTGACATTGCAGCTATTCGTTTCAATTCGATATTTATTGAAGTGCTGTGGGATACACAATATTTCTTGTTTTTCCATCTGGTGCGTAAACGAATAAATCAGACGGTTTTCCGACGCGACGAGAGATTTGATTATATGTGTAAGTAAAATATAATTTGAATACATTATTTTTAACTTTAGATGGGTTCGGCGGACTTTTTTGTAGAACTCCATTAAAGTAAGATAAAAAATAGTAAAAAACAATTGCATTGCTGACGATACCGTGAATAAATTTTTATTTATTTAATTAAATTATTTGGCTTTAATTTCATCACGATAAATATTTTATTCGATGCTTTGATTTAAATATGAGCTGTAAAAATTGAATGAGTTATTCAAAATATTTTGTTATACATATATTCTTCTATATATGACATTTAAGGTAAAAAAAATTGTTTTTATGATGAAATTGGCTTGAAGTTTTTTTAATTCTAAGTATTTGAAGTAACTTCCAGGTTGAAGTGGGACACCGCTGATTTGTTATGATCCAAATGTTATTTATATGTATAAATGAGTCGTTTTATTTAAAAAGTTGCCAAAAAAACATCCGGTTGAAGGCCTTGAGAAGTTATACAACTTCAAAATTGCCAGTTTGATTTAAACCGAAACTGAGTTAATAACTTTTGAAACTTTACTCCTCAAATATTTTCATTTCGGGTGTTTTGCCATAAATCAAAGAGTTGCAAATATTTTGCGGTTCCAAAATGTTTAAAAACAAGCGCTAATTTTTTTAGTACGTGGTGAATTTTATACACTTACAGATTCATTAATATTATAGTTACCTAAAAAAGAGTTTCGGGCAAGGAATTAGCTCCGGTCTTAAATGCTGTTTTCGAAACGTATTTATTACATTGAATTCATGTATGTAAATGATGCATTTAATGCTTAAAATATGGTGAATATGAAGAAAAATAATTTTAATTTCAATCATTAAAGAACACGGCTTGAAAAAATTTGTTTAACTATACGATATCAGTACAAAAATTCCAGATCTAATTAAACATTCAATGCAAAGAAATTGACTTCCTTTGTTTATAATTTGTATGGCTATTTGTTCAATCTTATCATATTTCTTAAACCTTTTCGCTAGTTTTACCTTATTATATATACACGCCTTGCCTGCATTTATATTTGGTAATACTCATGACTAGCGGAAGTCGGTTCTTATCATTGTTACGTATGTGGAGTTAGTACAAAAAACTTATGCTTTTCAAACACGTTTTAACGGTCAACACCGTAAAAGTGATCTTAAAAAAATATGCATGATCATGATGACTTAAGGGTTAAATACTGGGGATCAGTTTTGATTCATAAAGAGGGATTTCAGTAAGTAAACACAATTCATACCATTTTAAATGAATTTACTGAAAGTAGTATTGTTTATATATAAAGGGTATTTCAATAGGGACGCTCAAAATATGTTACTTTGTCCTGCTGAGTAGATTATTCATTGTTTAGTGGCCAAATTTGAGTCAACCAGTTTGGTAAATAATCGGCCAACACCTACCTGTACGTCATCAAAATACAATATCTGGTGAAAACATTGCTGCTGTGTGTGAACGTGTACAGGAAAACCCAAGGCAGCTTATTTCTCGTTGTTCACAAGAACTTGGCTTTTCTGCGACTTCAACTTGGCGAATTTTGAATCGGGCCTTATATCTGCACCCGTATAAAATCCAACTAACCAAGGAACTTCAGGTAAACGACCACAGACAACGCCTGATTGGGTTCTGGAGCAGTTGGAAGTTTACCCAAATTTGTCAAAAAAGTCAACTTTAGCGACATGGCCCATTTTATAATGAATGGATATTGGCAGATATTTGATGCTATATTCCATATTTAATTCCGTAAAATATACTTACAAATGAAATTAAAATTTAGTCGAAATCTCACAAACAACTTGTTTTATTTACATTTCAAAACTAAGCGTCCTTATAAAAAGACCCTTTATATATATTCTTAGTCAAATATGAAATTCGATGACAAGTTATTTATATAAATTGCTCAATACTAAGACAGTTGGTAAATCTTATGAAAATTCCAACAAATCTGATAACGTCCTTTCCTTTGTTTGTGGGCCCATTTAATTATATTGGTAATTAGTATGTTATTTGATAGCCAATTAGCAAATTTAAATATAAGTGTTATTAAATTAAATATTTTTCGAATTACTTCCAGATTTCTTTTTCATACCCGCTACCTATTCGGAGTAAATGGCCGCCACACGGAGCCTCTAGGATTCCTTATCACCCGCCAACATCTTCGCTCTTTCCCAGGTTACTCGGCGTCCCGTAGTTCTCCTTAGTACATCCTATGGATGGTCATCAAAGCTCTTGCAGGATTTTATAAAGATCAGGGATGGTTTCGCTCATCGCTTGTACTTTCAGCTGATGGTTACGAAGAACGAAACTGACTCGGATATCTATAAAATTTACGTGGAAGTAATACAAACAAAATGTACTTTTTTTATTATTTGAAATAATAAATTTCCACATAGAAATAACGCCTTGATACTTCTTTTATGTTTATGATTTGACTCAATTTCCCGGTATTTTTAAAGTTACAGATTAGCGTATATATTGTCAATAATAAAGAGAGAGTGGTATTGTTTAGTATAGCTTAGAATGGATGTGGAACTTTATTATACAGAGAAATAAATGAATTCTAGAAAACTAAATTTGCTCTTTGAAAGACAGCGGAAACTCTATTGTCTATTAAACGTCGTTGCACGTGTTTTAAAAAAGCACAGCATAATATGGCATCGCTTACTCAAAGCGGAGAAAATAACGTTTCTTGTGAAACCCTGTGGTCAGCCATAAAAATAAATAAAAGGCAAACAGCGTGTTTTGTCCTGTTACGCAGCAAAATAAAAGAAAATCGCTCAACGCTGCTTTTTATATAAAAAAAAACAAAATGTATAAAGCAACAATGAGAAAACCAGCGGTGCGAAAAAGTATTGTTTCGGGTTTTACGGTTGCCATAGAAGCGAGGATAATGTCATCCATAGGACTTATGGAGTCTCCGATGATATTAAATATCGTATTCTCATGTAATTAAATGAGAACAGTCTTTCAAATAATTAAAAATAAGATGTTCTTGCTATGCTGTATACAAAATTTGATTGAGTGATTTCAATTGTGATATGTTTAACCCTCGAAAAACGGTCCCTGAAACATAACGTGTGATCCAAAGAGGGAGACTAAAATAACCCGGTTTCTTTATTGGAAAAGATTGAATTAAAAAAAATGTTATATTATGCTTTAACGTATCTTAATACATCGTTCCAAAAAAAAAATATTAAAATCGACAGTTTTCCTATAATTATTCATATTTTCAGTCGTGCATGAACGGACAAGCTGATCGTATTGATGCTCATGACAGACTGGCGTAATCAAAACTGTTTGCGTCAGCGCTTATCTACGCCTTTAAATGTAAAAAGCATCCATTTGATTTGATCGAGGCGCGTTTGAGATAAGATAACGTTATCTTATCGCGTATGGGCGGTGAATTTTGGATCCTGGCTATTGATAGCGATAATATAAATGATTTTCGGCCAATAATATTCCGACGTATTTTCTTTTTTATTTAATTGCTACGAAACTAATCGATCAAAATACCAAAAGTTTACAGATTTTATCACTAATATTAAGATAGATATTTAAGATAAAGTGGCAGTGGTGGTAAACTGTCTTATCCACCGGGACGGAAATGTTAACTTTGATTGATTTACAGGGACCTTGTTTGTATCAAATCAGTGATGCGAAAAGCGAAACAATTTGATTCTGTATTAATCTGTGTTTCGTATAACCAAAAATTAAAGTGAGTAAATATCGATTACCTGAACCTAAAATTTTAATAAAATGGAACATTTCGATTCTTAATGCTCTAAAACTCTGCAGGAATTACAATCTAATCTAATATATAAAAATAAATGTCTGTTTCTTCGTATTTTATGCGTTGAAATACCGTTCATCCGACTGCGATAAAAATTTGTCAACTTATTGCTTGCACTTGCGCGCGAAGGTTATAGGCATAGTACAATCAACTTATAGTAGGTCTTTTATATAAACATCAATGTTTTTTCATATTTTTTGCGCTGTCATACCGTTCATTTTGGCAACATATTGTTGCACTTTCGCAAAGGTTATATGGATAGTACAATTAACTCTCAGTAGGTGGCGCATGTTTCGACCCATAGAGAATCGGTTATAAACAAACAGAAAATGTCATGATTCCGTTGAATGTTAGTGAAATTAAAACGAAATTTTTTATCTAAAATATTGTGCATCCGAAAGCACTTCAATAAACACAAACACTTTCTTTCTTTGAGTGGCATTGCAACGCTTGCCGGACCGGTACCGGCTATTATTTTAATAAAAATACTAAAACAGTTTTATTGTAATGCCTTTCCACCAAGTATTGACAGTGAAAGCAAAAGACAGACAGCAAACGTCAAACGGCAAATGTCATCGATTCCGATGAATGTTAGTGAAATTTTGTACTTTTCGTCAAACGATTCAAATTTGCTATTGAAATTTCATCAAGCTTCTTCGGTCGAAATTCTGAAAATAAAGTTCTTATTAAAATAATTCATTATTGAATACGGTGACAAAAATAACTATGTATTTTTCTCACTGTATTATAATGGAGTTCTACCAAGTAAATGCCAATTCAATCAATAAATTCGTTATTGAAGATTAGATTATTTTATGTATTTATTGTATTGGTAATCCAGTGGAACCCCGATCTTACGTTCCCGCATAAACCGTTATACCGCATGGTTCGTTCATTTTCTATAGTCCCGGAGAAACACCCTTAAGAGTTTCTTTCTCGCATTGATCGTTTCCCGCATGTATCGAATTTTTTTCATAGTCCCTTGAAAAACGTATAATCGAGGGTTCACTGTACTGACAATTTTATTCTGGTGCAGTCGAACTGATTAGATAAACAAATTTAAGTTGCCTTAGTTGATTCAAACAAGGGGACTAGACACAGCTACTCGATATGACTCCACGACTGTATCTATTATAGATGGACATATCGGCGATTGAAGTACTTAGTTTCGCCTCCCGTTTGCGTACTCTATTTTGGTTCAGTTATTCTGCTAGACCGCCCCCGATAATGCATGAGCGGGCCTCGTGACATAGGCGGCACATCGATACTAATGGTAATTATTATTCAATTGTCAGCAATTGGCAAGTCAACTACCACCATTTGCGGTGTTATATTATACATGTATTGTGTAAAATTCTACTGACTGTCATATCGAATTTATTAAGACGAATGCTTGCACGCCATAGATTTATTTTAAATTGATAGACTCCATTCTAACTTCACACAGCTGATGGAATATTTAAGTGACACTCAGGTGCGTAAATAAGACAGCAGATAAGCTTATCACTTTTAAAGTGTTCACTGTCAATACTTGGTGGAAAGGCATTATTATACAAATGTATTATTATTTTTATTTGTTAAGATAATCTTATCAAAATTAAAAAAAGGTTTTTATATAATAATGGCAGCGTTGTAATGCCACCCAAATAAAGAAAGTGTTTGTGTTTATTGAAGTGCTTTCGAATGCACAATATTTTAGATACATAATTTCGATTTAATTTCACTGCAGTTTGTCTTTTGCCGATTGTCTATGGTACATCCGCGTTCTTTAGGCCTCAAACTAGCTTGATTGATCAAGAGAGATTTTGAACAAGATTTAAGAATATTTTTTCCCTTCTAGATGGGCCAATGATATTTAAAGATTTTTAGATGTAAGTAGCGAAGTACTCTATTAAAGATTGTATGAAATTAGACGAGATTTAGATGAGAGATAAATTCCAAGATTCATATGTAAAAAAATTCAACTCAACTAAATGACCGTCTGTCCGTAAATGACCGTATATGTCACTCTATTAATATATCATAAACACTATGTTGTCGGGCACCTCGAACAATAGACTCAAGCTTGTAGCGGGTGTTTTTTAGCGATAAGCGTAAAAATATGTTACTTTCTTAAAATCTTCACAACTTCTGAACGAAACGAAATTTTCGATTGAAATTTTCAAATAAATGATATTTAGTCATTGAAAATAAAAAAAACACGCCTTTTACATAATGATTGCAATATATTTCTAAGCCGATTCCGATTCCCGATCCGAACTCTTCCAAATCATTATTCCATGAAGTCTGATAAATTATCGGCATACACTTCATTGTCACTATTATTATTTTCTGAAGGCATTTTTGAAAACATAACTTCTTATGCAATGTTTATATAAATTCAATTAACAAAATACGAAACGGTGAACAAAGCAACGCGAGCGGAATGAAAAATATTCCAACATGTGTCAGGCCTAAAACTGAACAAGCAACGGGGATCGCAAAATAAATCTATAAGACTGTTTATTTTTTTTTTATTCGGTCAAACTTCGACCCTTATAATCTAGCAACGAAGTAGAACTAATTATTATTAGTTGCGGCGTGAAATGAAACGCCGGCAAACAATTCTGTGCTGACCTGTCCAAATACGGCATTTTCCGTGTCCCGCATTCAACCGACAGTCCGAAAAATACGGCAAATGCCGTGTCCCGAAAACAACGTGCTAAGAAGACGAAGCACGTGTTTCATAAACATACCATCAATATCATCTTAGTAGAGTGGCAAAAGCTTTTCCTTATCAAAAATAAGGATCTGGTTTCAAACCGTGGCAAGCTTATTAACAGATTATGATTATTTCTGTTTATCTCATTTTTCTCATGTGCTATATAACTATCGAAATATCTGAACTGAAAATTTGTTTACATTTGACTAATGTTTGTTTTAATAGATCTGTTTTATAGTTTCCCATTTGTTTTCATTATTTTAAAGTAGTTAAGCATCTTTTGATGGTTTCGGCGGTAACTTTGTGAATGTTCATTTAAATATAAAATTTGAAATAACTTTGATTATTCCACCTATTGTGCTACTAACGGTGACACGTGTTTCGCCTCTTTCAGAGATATCTTCGGACTTACTATCGAAAAGTTTGCTTAAGTAATGAAGCAAGATTAATTCTAACATTTAAAATGATAAAATTACAAAATGGAGTTTGGCATTTTTCCTTTTTACGGCAAGGAATAGAATCGAAACAAAGCAAACAAATAATTATTGTAAATAATAATAAACATTTAAAATATATATTAGTTATGCATCTTTTCTATGACAGTTATTCCCTGTGTTGATTAAAGTATTATACTTTGACGTTGACAACTTAAAAAAAGCTCTTTGGTCTATTGGAAAGCTTAACCACGCGGATGCTTACTTTAGGGCGTGAATTGTGAGAATGAAAGCCTACTACTTTGATTAATGAATAGACTTCATAGAAAACATCTTTCCACTCAGAAAACTAAGGCGCGGGTGATAAATGCTTACGCTGATGGAGCGATTAATTTCTGAAGATAATAATTTGACGAAACAAAATTTATTCGAGCCAGAAACTAGCACTTGAACTGTGTTTGGCAAATAGTGATAGGTCTCTTCTTACTCAGAATAAAATAGTTAAGCTAATGAAAAATTAGGTACTTTCGATTGATTTGGCGGTAAATTTGTGGAAGTTCATTGTTATATAAAATTAATAAAACCAACCTTTGTAATGTAATGAATTAATAAACCACTTTAAGTAACATTGCAATAGTTAGTCTGAAGACGTTTCTAGATTCAGTGAAACACGTGCCACTATCTGTAACAAAATACATATATTAAACAAAGTGTTTTTACTAAAAATAAGTAGTCGGTCCCTGTGGTCTAGTGGCAAGAGCTTTGTCCTAGCGATCAGGGGACCCGGGTTCAATTCCCGGAGAGGTCAGATTTTTTCAATTCAAGAAAGATATCTTGGGTTGGGAGTATGTTATTTATCGTTGATTTTGTGCACAACTGATTCATTATTAATCATCGAGTTAATCTTGCATGACTTTCACGATTAAGAATATTTGGTGCATTGACGTAAGCTATATTTAAATAAATATTTAAAAAAAAATAAAAAATCATAAGCATACCATTAAAAACTGTGTAACACATTTTTCGGATCAGGAAAGAATCACATTCTTGAGTAATTTTAGAGAAAACAATAAAGCATATTATAACTAGTAATTTTATTTAATATGAAATAGACAGTGTTTTGTCATCAAGTGAAATATATTTACTATGCATATATATATATATATATCTGGGATCGATTCCGACCTTCAGGGGGTCTACGACAGTGAAAAAAGAAATTGAGGGGTCTATGAGATGTAAATGGGGGTCCACGATAGATTTAGGTTCAGCCTGACTAATCAAAGCATCAGGTTCATCCCTCATATTAAAAGCATTATGTAAAAATGTAACTAGATTTTCATTTTGTGTTGATTTAATAAATGAATGTAACCATACAATTTTACATATTTATTTTAATTTTAAAACATCCTCGTATACTGTTAACCCTATCAAAATGAGTAGCTCTGAGTCAGATCCAAAAACACATTAAAATTTGATGAATTTAAAAAAAATATATTTTGGGTTTTACCAAAGACTGAAAAAATCGGGAAGGGGTTTAGGGACTTCTAATTTAAAGAGATCTTTCATGATGTCTAAATAGTTTTTGATTTAAGCAATAATGATAATATTATTTGATACAAATGTACCATAGAGAAGGATTAAAATAAGTGGTGTAAAAATGTTTGTGAATAAATTATTAGAACAATGTGGTGGTACCAAAAATATTAAAAAGCTGACAGAAACATAAAAAAGATCCATCGTAATATCATTATTGAAATGAATGAAAAATGAGCGGCTTCGCAAGTAATTAAGTTAAAATAAGCCAAACTGGCTAGCCGTAGTTTAAGCATTTCCTTAAAAGCATCAATCAATCTAAATATTAAGTCGTCTTCTGAGAGTTATCAAATTTTCCACGATCGTAATCTAATTAAGGTATTTTTATATCTAACAAAAGGCGAAAAGAACGCACTTAAGTAAAACGAAATCGTCCACCATAATGGATGAGTAATTTTACTTAATGTCGGCTCGTTGTTTGAAAAAAGAGAAATTTCGTATTTAAGAGGATGAAATTACTGTTTTTAAAAGATAAGAATGCCGCTTAATATTTTTTAATTCTAACGCTCTTGTAATACATTCACGACTTTCTCGAAATTTATTCGCCTTTTTATTAGTGAGAAGCAAACAAAGTTTCAAATAAAATTGTATTTATGATTCTTAATAAGCATAAAGTTTTGTTTTTCAAAATAAAGCACAGTTTTTATTAAATTCTAAATGTAAAATTTTTGTACACTTTCATAAGTTTACAGATTTCCGAGAGAAGCTTACACTTCAATAAGCTAACAATCAAATTTGATATTTCAAATCCATATAAAAGTTCCATTAGTCAATTATAAAATCATATTTTATATCGTTTTTTTTAAACGTTGTGCTCAGAGAGAGATTATTTTTTTAAGTCGGTATTAAATTGTTATGTTGAATTATTAGATCATTATTTTATTTATTGATATATTCAAATTGTTATCTAGCCTGTTGTAAGTCTTAATAATCAAGATAATTATCATCATAAGTTAATTCTACTTCACGTTGAATCATAAGAGGACTAAGTATATCCCGCTCCTTATATGATGTTGTAAATTTACAAGTTGGTTTTCCCACCTCCACCCGTTGTGTATATGTAGCCAATGTTACATGACCACCTGTCACAACGCTATCGTCAGAGAAAATGAGTCTACCCGTCAACCATGCACTAGTATGCTTAAAAATAGAAAATAAAATAACAATTTTAATCAGAATTACTAGCTCAGCCACTGACATCAATTTAATACTTGTGTATATTTTGTAAATTAAGTAAACTCCAATATTCAATTAAAAAATATTCAAGTGTTAATTTATACATGATTTAAGTCGATTTAAGCCAAAATAGCCATCAGTCGATTGGGTATTTAAGTCATCTTTCAAGGTCAATGTGCATCGACAATATTTTGAAATTATATTCGAAATAATCGACTTGTGTTTATAATGAAAGATTGTTTTGTTTATTTATTTAGGTTTGGCTTGCTTGTTGATATTAAATTTTAATTATATAATAGTTTTTTCTTGTTACGTTAATGTGTACGTAGTGCATATGGCCGCGTACAGATGTCTGCTGACAAGTCGACAAAGCGCACGTCCTCTGCTGCCACGCAATGCAAGCCAATGCCGAGCTAAGGCCGCTTTCAGTCGTTTAATTCAGCGGTTTTCAAATAACATGTAATTTTACCTGCCATATTTAATTTTGTAGGAATAGCTTCCATTGCGAAAAATAAGTTTATACCCAGTATCTTTACCGTTTGAGTTTCAGATACCTCGGTTAACACGTCCCAGAAGACAGTAGCACAAAAAGAATTCGTTTGGTAATAGATTGAGTTATATTTCATTCAATGTCAACACATTTTTTTTATTCTCTTAACTTTAATTTCCTACTGAAATTATACGTGGAGTCCACAAAGCGGGCTCTTAGTTTCCTTTGCAGGGTGAGTGGATAAGTGTTTGTTCCCATTTCCCGCATGTAATCTACTTACATAAGTATGACTACTAAATATTTGGTCAGTTTCTAATTCGATAAATGGTCAGTAATAAATACTTAGAACGGTCAATTAAAAATATTAGATGGTCAGTAAAAATAATAAATGGTCAGTTAAAATAAAAACAACATGTCATAAATTTGCCTATTACAACCATATTTGATCAAATTCACAAGCTGTCAAACTAAAACTTATATTTTTTTTTAAATAGCTGACTATTTAAATTAAATACTAACCATTTTTAATAAATAACTAACCATTCAAATATATTACTGACCTTTTTATTTATAAACTGTCCACATTCACACTGATACAATGACAACTGACCGTTTATAATATTAACTGACCATTTTGATTTTTAACTGACCAAAACTTGAATTAGTTATTGACCCATTAAATACATGCCCATAAGTATTGACTTAATATAAAATTTAAAATATCTTTGATTATTCCACATATTGTGCTACTAACTGTTTTGACTTTTTAAAAGATTCTGTCAACTGAGAGCTTTGTGTGAGGAAAACCCTTACGAGAATGATTGTCTTGGAATCATTACAAAAGATTGAATTATTACTAAGAATTGCTCAAAATGTTAGCGTAGATTAAAAGTAGTTAACTATTGTCACAATACACATGCCCAGTCTTTAACTGTATAGGTGAGGCTGGCTCGTAGTTTATGGTTTATTTCTAAGGGCGTTAATATTGAAGCTGGAAAAGCTGGTGAATTCTATCACGTTTACTTCGACTATCGAAACATGCAGCACACGTCTAAAACCAAATGAAATTTACTGAGCGCATACATTCTACCAGGTATGATAGTACGCATACTAGTCGTTAATTGAAAATCGTAACTGCACAATACCACAAAAGAAAAATACGCCAAAAATAAGTGTTAGCAACAAATGCCAAATTTATCTTCATCCATCTGTAACTGCTTTCCACTAGAATGGTATGTATTATCAGCAGTGATTTTTTTATTTAACCGGAGGTATTTCAGGAGTAACTTCCTACGACTAAAGAGTCATAAAATTAATTCCTACTTTTTTGACCGGTGACACAAGTATTCAGATAAGATTTTTTTTGTAATTTTGAATGGAATAATTTACTTAATATATTAAAGTCTGATTGGGTAAAAACAAAACCCTCAAAAGACCCAAAATTTGCTGCAGGAAACGCAATAAATTCATCCATTTAAAATGTCCTCTTCAAATTGAACCCGTGTCACTTAAGTAAGTCAACACGGAAACATGGGATAAAATCTTCTATAAAAAAGATTTCTCTTGTAAACAAAGCAACAGATAGTTTAATCTGTAGATCTGAATAGTAGGCTTCCACTCGAATAGTCTATCTAATTTGACTCTTTGGCTGCGAGATGATAGTTTTATTTTTTTTGTCGAATCACGAGTACGAATAAAATAAAAGAGTATATTTAATTTGTGGCGCTGCATTTTTTTTTAATTAATGTGCTTTTATTGCAAAGTTTGTGTTATTGCATGACGGCACATATGTACACACAGTAGAACCTCGATTATCCGGACCTCGATTATCCGGATTTTCGATTATCCGGATTTTTCAAAATAAACAAAAATATTAAAAATTTGCTGTGGCAAGTGGCGAATTGCGTCCACTGTCCACGCGATGGAATGCAGTCTTAATATTTTGATCGTTGCATTTGCTCTAAGAATAAGTCCTGAGCAAAAAATTGGCCAGTCATCGTCCAAATTCGATACGCATTAAACGTTTGTTTCTTGAAAAATTGATCACGATTTAAATATTTATTTTTAATATTACTTAATAATAAAAGAAAACGTGTCGTAGTTTCATTAAAAGACAGATTGGATATAATCGATGCTTTAAAACGGGGTAAATCGGGACGTTTTTTGTCTTATAAATATGGTGTCGGAACGTCAACGATCTCGGATATAAAAAAACAAAGTGAAAAAATGTTGAAGTTTACCAATTGTTTAATGTCAGAAGATGGAAGCTCAGAGCGTTATGAAAACATCACGAAATGAAGAAGTTAAAGAGTGTATTTTTATATGGTTCATACAAAGACGATCATCTGGACAGCCAATATCTGGTCTATTACTATATGAAAAAACAATATTTTTCAACACAAGATTAAATGGAGGGGATCTCCACCTTCAAAGCAAGCTCGGGCTGGCTTGAAAAATCCAAGTCTAGTCTTTTCAGTGTCTAGATGTGGCTTGAGAATCAAAAAGAGTTCTATTCAAGACAACTTGTGTGTCTTAAACGTATTCGTGATTTGGCAGCATCCAAAAGAAAAGCTACATAGCTTAAAAATAATCTATTTTTAAAGTGTACTAATCTATGTATTAATCCAAAGAATTTAAAAGGATTTATACTGAATATACTTGTCTTTTCCTGTCCATTATGATTTTTTCGATTATCCGGATTTTTCCTTATCCGGACTACCTTCATCCCCAATCAGTCCGGATAATCGAGGTTCACCGTATGTTGATATTGACAGTAACACATTTGTAGTCTTTACATAAATCCAGATATACTCAAGATTTTTTATAATTTGTAACTAGTTTGAACCTAGAGTTTAAAAAATACTCAGCCGAGAGGAAGTAATGTAACCTAAATGTGTATTGAAAAGTGGTTTGAATATAATATAGTATATGGTACGGTACATTCGTAGTTTGCATATATTGAAAAAAAAGTTCCGAGTTCTTATGCGTTGACACTTTTGGTTTGCAGGATCACAGCTTCAATTTTAATGCCAAATAATGGGCACAGTATAGCTCTGCCGTAACTGTTTGACCAGATTTCAACATTTCAAAATGTATTATCCCCGAAACATCCCACCAAACACACAACAAAACTTAATTTAACGTCAATGTTGGCCGATGAGTAGACACAGGTACTTGATTTGGTGATAGCCATTGTTTTTTTCTCCTGGTATTACTGTAAAGGACCCATTTCTCGTCCCCGGTAATTATCCTTCTGAGAAATGGATCCGTTTCGTGCCTGGACAATAGGGAAGCACAGATAGTCACGCGTTGCTCCAAGGCCGTTTGAGAGAGATCATGTGGTACCCAAATTCCTTGCCTGTGTTGTTTCACCAACCTTTTCAGATGATCTTGCAGTTTTTATTGGACAACCAAGGTCGTAAGACAATTCCTTCACTGTTTTACGAGGATCAGCTTCCACCAATGATTTTAGGACGTCATCATCGATCTTGAGAGGTTTTCCTATTTTTGGTTTGTCCTTTAACTCCCAATCACCACTTTAGAACTATTGAAACCATCTAAAGCACTTTCGAAGTTTCAAGACGTCACCGTAAATGTCACAAATGGTCTGCGTAGCTTCTTTTGGTTTTAATCCTTTATCAAATAAAAACAGCATAAAATAGCGCAAATGTGTTTCTTCAATCTCAGGCTTCTCCATTTTTCTACAACGGCAAAAAAATATAAAATATGTTGAAATGAAAAGAATACACACAGAGCTTCAAAATGATACCAAGAACAACATGCTAGCTCAACGGTAACCGTTGACAAACTGAGTTTAAAGTGACTCGCCAGAAAAAATGTCATTTCTTTACGTTTTACCTAATATAATGGTTTTCTGGAATGTTCTAACTGCTTAACGACGACAAAGGGCTATTCAGTTTCTTAACCTCTCTTTTAAGTTAGGCTTAGTTGAAAACAATGTGCCTAGGAAAAAAACTTGCAGTAGGCTGTATGCTTTCTCTATGTTCCGTTTATTACTAATTGCTGATTAAAAATGAGTTTCTTATGTGTATTCAATTAAATATCAACCCTACCAGTCCAGCCAATACCCAAATTTTACATATTATATCCAAAAATAAAAAGGTCAAACTTTTCAAAATTTCCGACTCCGAGTACGACTCCGGCCAAAAAGCCCCGATTCCACTGTCCTGGTTTTAAGTGTTGAAAAATATGCGAAATTGTTTCATGTATTTATTATTTAATTATCAATGATATTTCTTCTGCCGTACACCGTTTGAGAATTCCTTATTAGAGCTATTTTCCATTTTAAACGTATTAGATTTCCAGATACGCCATGCGAAGAGATTTTTTGCGGACGTTTGTCGCTAGTCCCAGGAGGAATCCATTGTCGTTGTCGAGAGAGACGTCATGCAAACCAATTTGTATTATAATACTGCTTTTAAGGGAGACTTTTATTTAAAAATTGGCAGGATTCTCGAAAATTATTCCATACAACGCCAAAACTGTATTTTAAATAATAAGTCAATCGAAATGCTGATGTACGAATGGTTCTTGCACGGAAAAGAGAAACCAAAAGAAGTAATTTCGGTTTACAAAGTAATATTTTCAGACACAAAAAGTTGGTACATATCGCCTTTGAAAAAATACGTCAAATATAATTTTTAATCAACTTGAAATGAGAAGTTATTGATTGAATTGGCATTTACTTGGTAGAACTCCATTATAATGCGGTGAAAAAAATAACAATATTTTTTAATTCTATTTTAGTCTACAGAAATTATTTTATATATATATTTATTGATAGCTGTTTTGAAACGATGGCGTATGCCGAAATAGCTTTCAACAAATATATTAAATAATTTATGTAGAATTAAAATACATTTTTTTCACCGCATTGAAATGAGAAGCTTAAAAAATGTTTCGTTAGTATAGTTAATCAAATTTTACTCGCACATACGAAACTATAATTTGTGGCAAGTTAGGTTAATTATTCAACTGCAATTCCTCAATAAACATTATGGGGTCATCCTTACTATATTAAAAAAACAATAATGTTGAAGGATTGAATAACAAGAGTTCTTAATAAAAAAAAAATAGTATCTGCACGCCTCTATAAGATGTCCTTATGCTAAAAATTGGAAGCGTATTTGTATATATTTGAGATATCATATACTAAAAGTAATATCAGCTGAGACGTTAGTGCTTTAAAGCCGAATTCTGATTTCAAAAAAATATGTACATACAGTAACATCAATGTAAATTCTATTTACTATATATTTCCGTTCCCGGGTATTTTTTGAAGTTTCAATGTGCACACTTTGGTTTACTATTTACAGTTATCGGATTATTTTTGCATAATTCTTCAATTTATAAATATCAATACATGTTTACACGAAATGATTTTGCGAAATCAGATACAAACTTGAAAGACGCCAGCATAATTTCGAGCATTTTTAAAAAATTCACGTATGCTTAAACTTATCGTTTGAGACCTTGATAACTTCATTCAAACCTAATTTTTGCTACAAGCGCTTATGGGTTTTAATATTTCTTCTGATCGAGCCAATTTTTGGACCTGTGTGTAGATATACCCGTATTTTTGGACATTAAGAAAAAGTCGACTTTAAGTAAAGGTCTATGGATCAGTTGACTTTGGGTGCGATTAGAGACTCCAATTAGTCGATATCTCAACTACTCGTGTATCGAGTAGTAAAATGTTAAAATACTCCACTACTCGAGTATACTCGAGTGGTTACAGATGTACCAAAATGTGTTTTATCAATTCGAATTTGTATATATAGGGTCTTTTTATAAGGACGCTTAGTTTTGAAATGTATATAAAACAAGTTGTTTGTGAGATTTCGACTAAATTTTAATTTCATTTGTAAGTATATTTTACGGCATTACATATGGAATATAGCATCAAATGTCTGCCAATATCCATTCATTATAAAATGGGCCATGTCACTAAAGTTGACTTTTTTTACAAATTTGGGTAAACTTCCAACTGCTCCAGAACCCAATCAGGCGTTGTCTGTGGTCGTTTACCTGAAGTTCCTTGGTTAGTTGGATTTTATACGGGTGCAGACATAAGGCCCGATTCAAAATTCGCCAAGTTGAAGTCGCAGAAAAGCCAAGTTCTTGTGAACAACGAGAAATAAGCTGCCTTGGGGTTTCCTGTACACTTTCACACACAGCAGCAATGTTTTCACCAGATATTGTATTTTGATGACGTACAGGTAGGTGTTGGCCGATTATTTACCAAACTGGTTGACTCAAATTTGGCCACTAAACAATGAATAATCTACTCAGCAGGACAAAGTAACATATTTTGAGCGTCCCTATTGAAATACCCTTTATTAATAGATGATAAATAAATAATGAAGCATATTCAATTTGATTAATACATTTACTTCAATTTATCAAGATATATTTCAACAATAATAGAGAATTAAACGTCACAAATTTTAAATTGGTTCGAAGTTTTGTTTTTATAATTCCCGCAGTAGAAAAAACTCTCGCCGATTATTACTTAAACGAGTATTTTACAAAATACTCGAGTGTCAAGTACTTGAATAATGGACGAGTATACTCGAATTGGAGTATCTAGGTGCGATGGAATACACTCAGTAGTAAGAAGATAACGTCATAGTGCAGACCGGTTCATATACATGTCCAAGAACTCTGGTGACGGCATTTTAAAGGTTAAATAAAAGTATTCCTCAAGAAACGAACAACAGGTCATCCACAAAGTTTTCAGTTAGGAATTTCCGGCATTCACAAAAAGAGCTTAAAATTTTCAGGAAAGTTTGTCGTATATTTCCTAATGATCATCTGGTAAAGACCAATAGATATAAAAAACTTCTGTTGACGTTTTATTCCATTTGCTATGATGATTAAAAAATTGAAATCACATGGATTCATCCAGATCCTGACCAAAAACACGAATTTAATAGCCAATTTTTCGAAAAAGAAGAAACCCGAATTTGGATATTGGTAGGATATTCATTCCTATGTTTAGCTGACCGAATCGAAATGCGGGACTCTATTTAACGTGTTTTCAATCGTGATTGATTTATGAACATTTGCACAACAGATAATTTTGTTTTACAATTCCATTCTCATGTGCATAATGGGTATTCTCATAGCTGGTTCATTCACAGACATGTGCTCGTGTTTCATGAAAAAACATTTATTTATGTTCATAATTCTGTTAACATCAAAAAATAAAATTTCTTTTTATAGAAATTAATCATTTGACATGTTTAATAAATAAATTACGGTCAACATGAAGGTTTGTAATTAATACGTTGTCAGATAATTATATATCAAACCATACTGAATGTGTTACCAATTTGCTCCATGCTCTGGTAATCGATTTTGGTTAATAGTGCTTGATTGAAATTTCTCTCTTTAGATTAATGAATGGATTTAAACAATTGAATAATAATAATTGACTGATATATTTAAATCATTATTGAGAAACGAGTAAAATATGTAGAAAATGATTACTTACTTTCAAAAGAAGTTTATAGTTTTGTTAAATATTTAATTGAAACTTATATGAATATTCAATATATCTTATTAAGTATAGCGAAATCTCTATAACCTAAATTGATATCACTAGACCTCTCTTTCGATGTAAAATTATATCACGCATAATTTGATGTATTAGAACAAACTAATCAATTTTAAATTATGAAACTAAATAAGCTTTTGTGAAAAAGCTTTTACGTTCATGTATGCACAAGTAAATTTATTAATTGTGAGATAAAACTGTATGTTGCACATTTACGGGTGTTTAAAAATAATGAACAAAAACTCTATATTTATTATTTTTCGCTGATAACATCGCAAACAGTAATTATTTTTAATTTATATTAGGTGCCTACTTTCGTTTGTAATTTTTATTAAATTAATATTCTGTCCAACAAAAAACTGAATGTATGTATTTAATGGGTCAGTAGCTAATTCAAGATTTGGTCAGTTAAATAAATAAATGGTCAGTTAAAAATCAAAATGGTCAGTTAATATTATAAGCGGTCAGTTGTCATTGTATCAGTGTGAATGTGGTCAGTTATTAAATAAAACGGTCAGTATTTAATTTAAATGGTCAGTAATTAAAAAAAAAATTGATAAGTTTTATTTTGACAGCTTGTGAATTTTATCAAATACGGTTGTAAGAGGCAAATTTTTTACTAATTTTTTACTAAAATTTATGACATCTGCTATGAAAAATAAGCGCATGAAATGAAATAATTTCTTAAGTTCAGGTATTTGAAAGCAGATAATGTTATTTTAATAAGTGTACCACTTATTATTTTTAACTGACCATTTAAGGTATTTATTACTGACCATTTATCGAATTAGAAACTGACCAAATAATTAGTAGTCAAAAGGCAAAACTGAACAATGATGTTCGAATACAATTTACCTTTATTTTTCATATGATTAAAATACTAACAAATGTAAATGACGATTTTTTGTGTATAATTGAAACCCGTATTCATTTCAACTGATTAATTAAGGAATTTTAGTGAAAATCAGGTATGAAAAATATTTCAGATTCCTTAAATAATTCAGAAATAGTGATATATGCGCTCTTATCAAAAGATCGATTTCATATTGATAATTAAATTTTGGTATTGCATTTTTTAAAAATATCAAATAAATAATTGCTCAATCAGGCATTGTTACTCCAAGATTGGTGTGGATTAGTTCCTTTTGAACATTACTATGTATATACATTATTCGATTGCATTGGCAATTGACAATAGAGCTGAGACCTTTACCCTAGATGTCAGATGGTATGGACTGAAATCTTGAAAAAGTAAATATCAAGATTCTTTGTGATTTTGCTTCTTTACGAATAGCAAGAATTACCTGTAGCTTTTAATTGATATATTTTTAAAACAATACTACACGAAGATAAAATGCTGTTTCAAATTTTATTACAAATATGTTTCACACTGATATACAATTAAATGTGATATCTTGGATTTTCCACGTATTGTGTTTCATGTGTTTCGACTGTTTGTGATCATCTTCAGAATTGTACGTTTTATATGGTTCTATAGCAGTGGTTCTCATGTGCGGCCACCAGAAGTTTCAGAATTAATATTGATGTTTAATAAAAATGGATTTTTACAAGTTAATTTGTCAACAAAGACACTGAAAATTGAATATTTTGTATGCATTGCATTGTGCATCAAGAATTGCTAGTTAGAAATAACTCAACACATACATGATAAGGTCTTTTTGGTAAAAAAGACTCATCCCAAAAATTTGGTGCGGCCACCAGACATTTCCGTAGTACCGCTCATGTTAATAATGCGGCCACAGCCAAATTTTACGTGAGAACCACTGTTCTATAGTGTTTATGATTGTCCAGTGTGACTTAAAGCCGTTGATTGACGATATGTGACTTGAGCCTTATATATCTCGATCGCTATGTAGTGGCGTTACTGTTAGAGGTCTGCAATAACGCGCATATTAAAAGCACACATGCGTTTGCAAAATTTTGTAAGTGTCATACGATATAATTGAAATAAATACCCCGCAGTCGTGACGGGGTCGTATATAACAGAGTTGTCTTGCAGTACGGCACCCGCGGGATGCTTAGACGACCGCAGGGCCCCGGCGCGGGTCCAGGCCCCCGTCCCGACCGACGACGCCTGTCACCGAGGCCTGCGGCCAAATCACCGCAGTGTTATGCTGTTGCCGTTTGTCACAACATTTTGCGGTGGCGCCCAACGTGCTTACCGTTCGCGTAGCGTTTCAAATGCTTTCACGGACAACGCCTGCTTTCTAAGATATTCGACACCGATGTGTTTTTTGTGCTTGATTGACTGGTTCGTCAAATATTAAATATACAATCATCATTAACAATCAACAATTCAAACACAAGTTAACCCTTATATGGCTGCGTAGCGAAAAGTCATCGCGTGGTGCTTGTGCGAAAACAACGCTTCGCTTCGTCTGATAACGCTTCATACAACGACTCCAGGTTTTAAGCTAGGTATCGCGCATTATTTAACAAATTCTTAGAAAATAACAAGTAAATTCTGATATCTGTATTTGTTTTTGCAAAATTTGCATTGATTAGGCGGCTGAACCATGAATATTAGCCTCACAGATATCGATTGAAATGTGATAAATGGCTACGGGGAAATCAAAAGACATTGAGAAACCACGCGTATTCCGCTTTTCCAGAGCCCATGTGTTCAAAAGATTCGAGTTTGCATACACCAAACATAGTCAAAACGAACGATCAAAAGCGTAAATCAGGGGCTACCAACCCCGTGCCCGCAGGCCGATTTATTTGCGCCCACTCCCATTCGACCGCGACAACAATTTTTCATTTCAATTTTTATTTATTTTATTATATTTGAATAAGTTTCTAAAATAATTAAATAAAATATTTTCAAAAATAATAAAATAATTACGTAAATCGAACTCATTTGTCTGCATAAATCGATATAGATCACTACTAGAGTAACCCAGTAGTAGAGCTCCAGGATCCTTTTACTTGCAAAATGAATATAATGGAAATAGCTGCATATATTGCAGAGCTTGTTCAGAGAGTAAAGGCAAAAGAACTGGTGGTAGAGATTTTGGACCTTCAGAGTGATATTATGTTAAAATCCTTAATATCAGATGAGGACTTCTGGAATACAGTTAAAGGAAAAAGTTTCCATTTTTAAAAAAAGCGGCATATAAGATTAAATCATTTTTTGGTTCCAAATACCTTTGTGAATCATTATTTTCAACAATGAGTAATACAATCAAAATATAGATCTCGACTCACCGATGAACATCTTTATGATTGCTTGTTAACAGGAACGTCATCATACTCCCCTAATTATGAGGCACTGGCCAATAAAATGCAATGCCAAAGATCACACTGACTTATATTTATTTTATATAATAGAATATAAACAATAATTTAAAAAATATTTTTTTGTGTACTATTTGTTACAAATTTTTCACATATTTTTTCAAAGCAACTTTTGCTTTGCAAAAATATGTGGTGCCCGCCGCCCGACCGATGTTTTAAAATGTGCTCCAAGGTACAAAAAGGTTGGTAACCCCTGGCGTATATGATCAATTCAAATGTGAATAATTAAACTGTTGTAATACAAACGATAATAGCTACCAGTGTAGAGCAGTTGCACTTCCAAGGGAGTACACAAACAAATCTTAACTTTTCTCTAAGAGAAAGCGTGGAGTGAAATGGTATAAATAGGAAAGAACTGGCAGTTTATTAATAGCTTAGTATATTCTCTTTGCCGGGTCAGTGGTGCAGTGGCTTCCGTAACGAACCAGGTGGGTTCGAGTCCTGGTTCGAGCAGATTTTTCAGTCGAGTTATCGATTCTGTTCGCTAATCACTGGTCGTGTCCTAGTCATCGTATTCTTTTAACCCCTACTCTCTTCGATAAAATATAGGTTGAGCAACTGAATAACAAGCAGTTCTTGTAGAAGAATTATGTTGAGATAAATTCCGTGAGAAGTCCACATGCTCCAAGTTGGAAGAGGACATGGTTAATAAAAACATTCTCTTTGAAAACTGTTGGAAACATGATGCCACAGTCACAATAATATAATTGCCTGCGGGTCGACGTTTCGACATGCATAAATCCATCCCAAGTCGAAGACAATAAATTTCGTAGAAAATGTTTTTATATCGTCTGTTACATGTAAACAAATGGAAAAGAATTAAAGTTTAAATACAATCTGTGCAGATACCACACCAATGAAAAAACATTCTTGGTAAATGTATTTTCTTGTAATCCCATTCGTCCGGAAGGAATTTTTTACGTAATGCTATTATAAATAATAAACATAAAAAATAAATATCTTTTTCGGCAATATTTCACGTTGTTTTTTGACACAAGCAAGATAATCCAAAAAAATATAAACGCTGTAGAAATCTGTTTATGGGAGTTCGTTATCATGTGTCTTGAAAGTAGACTGCAAACATTTCGTCACCGTTTAAATGATATTTTATTTGTAAGGCGTTGCAGACTCGAAACACTGAAAGGCTTTAGTTCCACTTAATTTTGCGACGAAGGGTTCAAATCTTTTAATGAATACTTTAAAATTAAGATTTTTAATGGAATTGCTAGTATTTGAAATTTTTCTCGAAGTGAAAGCTAATCTGGGTTTTTATCGAGTGGAGAATACATTTAAATTAGTTTTGTTTTTAGTTGATTTATTTAAAACTCCGTAATGGTAATACGTTTAACCAATTTGTAACATTTAATAATTTATTATCTATATATATATAAATGAATGTCTGTGTGTATGTCCGCTATGGACTACTAAACCGCTCGACTGATTGATGTGAAACTTTACAAATTTATTGAGTACACTCCCGCAAAGGTTTCTGGCCTACCAACCCCTCCCCCCAACCAACCCCCAACCCCCAACCCCAATTTTTTTTTTAAACTTAACGAATTTTTCGAGTTCACTCCTTCGAAGGTTTCTGACATACCCCCCCATACGCCTCCCAAACCCCACCCCGCCAAAACACCACCCTCCCCCCCAAAAAATGATATCGAATTTTTACAAATTTCTCGAGTACAATTCCGCGAAACTTTCTGGCGTACACCCCCTCACCCACCCCACCCCCCCCCAATCCCCCCTACAATTGCTGGCGTAGCAACGCGCGCAGGGTACAGCTAGTAAGAATATAAAATAAGGATGTCAGAATAGAAGAAAAGACATATTGTGTACCTTTTATATCGTCTATTTCATGGCGTAAGCCAAAGTAGCTATCAACTTTATAGAATGCAAATTTTGTAGAGTTATAATCCATTGCGATTTTTTCACCGTGTTATAATGGAGTTCCACCAAGTAAATGCCAATTCAATTGATATACTATTTTTATTTAACAAATAAATCAGAATGCCAAAGCATTGGCTTTCAAGATGATGAAAAAAAATATCTTTCCAAAAAGATAGATAGGTTCTCATGAAAAGAAAGGAAATATTGGCAATGTTTATAATCTTCTGAGGGTTTGATATCTAAATTGAATCATTTTTTATAGTCGTAGGCGTGTGATGTAAATATATTGTACGACAGAAAAGATTTTGGTTGGCGACAAGATGTCAGCGTCAAAATTTTACCAACGCACTCGTGAAGTGAGCAAAGCTCTGTTTATTCACAAAAGTATTTTTATTCAACTGTACATACAGGTAAACGACATCATTAAATTTTTCCTTCTTGGTGCGTGTGGACCAGGAATGGGTTCCTTAGGTGAATTGATGCTGTGTACACATTCTGCTATTTTAGCCTCCTTCTGAGTCTTCTTCATACGCGTCGACTCTTAGGAAAGTGTGTGGACACAATGCAGTACCGTAGAATATAACGAAGGCAGCAAAAAGTTGAAACTAATTAATCAACGATTTAATTTATTTGATGATTTAAAATTTGTACTAAAAAGTGTATGTTAAAGGATTCTGTATATATTTTAATAAATACTTTTTTTTTACACTGTAAATATGTTTCACAAAAATCAGAGTAAAAAGTGGTAGAATTCATAGAAAACTTCTGTACCTTGGAGGTAAACTACATTATATCGATCTTTGGCAAAATTTTGGTATCGATATTGATGTTCTATCCTTCGGGACGCTATTTTCAAGCGGTGTACTAAGCTATATCGTAATTGTATTATGATCGATCTCATCATAACAGATAGTAGAAAAAAGCAACTTGTATTTTAAAATACACCTCATAAAAAGACATTACGACATAGTGTAGTTTACCTATCAGGTACAGATTTGAAGACTAGTTCCCCAAATTTAAGAAAAACCATCTGATTTGAACGTGTCAAGAAAGAGTAAATTAATCAAAACAGTATTTCAATTATGAAATTCAAAATATTGCTCCTTGATTATGTACAAGGACTTTAATGAGAGGCTGGACATATATCGCTTTATATTACTTGAAATATCTGTCCCTATGGCTCCAAGCACGTAACATTCACGTGGTACTAAGGCAAGCCTACGCACGAGTGGCTGATTGTGGCTGTGCCATGAGAACGTTGAGTTATATATTTTTATGTTCGTTTCGTGACAAAAAATTGTGTAAAAATATACCTTCATATGTAGTATATATTCATTGATCAAATTGAACCACGCTATTTCCAAACGACGTAAAATAAACTTGTTGAAAGTTGAGTATATATAAATATTATATACTGGATCTTATGACAAATAGTTCTCATAAGTCTGAAGTTCTATAAGCCACTCTTAAGTTCAAAGAAATAGTAAGCTAAAAAAGTAGAGGCCCACGTTTTTTTTTGATAAAGAAATCATACATTTTATTAAATTGAAGTATATTGTGTATATAAAATAAAAAATGTTTATTTATCAAGAATTTTATTGGTTCAACGCAATATTACTCTTGAATGTAGATTTTCTATACTGTCCTGGTGAATTTTCTAAGCTATTATCCATATAATATAAAATTTACTTTGATTATTCCACGTATTGTGCTACTAACTGTGACACGTGTTTCGCCTCTTTCAGAAGCATCTTCGGACTTACTATCGCAAAGTTTGCTTAAGTAATGAAGCAAGGAGAGGGTTATAGAATCAAAATAATTATACTAATAATGACGTTAGCATTACAAAATATAAACTAATGAGCTGCAATCAATCAGATAGGTTTGGGTTTAACCTAATTAATTGGAAATAATGTAAGCAGTGGCGAGCCATATTAAGAATATTATTTAATAATACTTCTTTTTTGTTAGGAGATTTATTTATTTCTAAAAATTCTAAACTATTCATCTTTAAACCCTTTTTATTTACTCGGTGGAGTATTTCATAATTACTATTCTGATTAAAATTATGATCGTCTTCTATTAAAATGATTGGCAAACTCAGAAAAATTGTAACTTTTTACTTAAGCAAACTTTGCGATAGTAAGTCCAAAGATGTCCCTGAAAGAGGCGATACACGTGTCACAGCTAGTAGCACAATACGTGGAATAATCACAGTTATTTTAAATTTATAATAAAAGATATTTATTTATCAAGAATTTTATTGGTTCAACCCAATATTACCGTTGAATGTAGATTTTCTGTACTCTACTGGTGATTTTTCTAAGCTATTATCAATATTTTTGTATGCAAAACTTTGTGTGCACGCAGGAATGTTGATTCGAAAGTTTCTGATAACTCAATTGATAGGCTTCAGAAAAGTTCCACCACTGCCTCGATATTACTTTCGCGCCCATTAAAATGCCAAACGAAGTCAGGCCTTCGCCCCCCACGCTTCTCCGTCCCTCACTCACGCGTCTGCGAAAACTCCGCTAAGCCTTCTACTCCCACTGATGGAATTCCCCGTGATTCTATCTTATAAGCTTTCGAGTGGCGGACAAGAGCTTTCCTGCAACTTGTTACCAGCTGAGAGCGAGTAAGCCTTTCTTGAATTTTGAAGGTATCTCTTAAAGTTTGCTTAATTTTAGAACTTTTGCTAAGTTTATATTCTGACGTCGAATGATGAATAGGAAAAATGAGTAATTTCAAGCTTTTTTTTCAAATGTACGATAACTTTGATGAACACAAATTTCCCCACTTGAATTAAAATACCGAGTGTAATCTTTGTATGTTCCTGAAATTTGTAATAAGATGTAAATTCATATCGTCTATCTTTACTGGAAACTATATGTTTGATGAATATTTGTATATACTGGCACCTCTTTAATTTCTTTTATTGCGTTAGAAGATCAATTTAAAGTTTCGACATTAAAAATATTTTTTATTTTCATCGCTTCTTTTTGCTAGGTGCATATTTTGAACGAATAGAATATTTTTTTTAAATTTAAAGTAGCTTTTTTAGTCGTAACTGGCTATGGTCATTTTATTTAAAAGCTCTACTATCTAAGTTGGATAGAAGCTTTATCGATAAGAAAACTTGATTCCGTATATGATCAAGTCCTCTTGAAGTATTTATTGACAAATTTGGATCATTTGAATTTTGTTCTTTACCATGAGTTTTGTCGCTAACGACCCAGGTTTAGCCTTTTGGCATCTTAAAATATTTCAAGTACACAAATGAGCTTAAACTGGGGCGTAGAAAAAAGGTGGAATGGTTTATAATTAAAAAAGTAGATCACTAAGTTTAATTATTAATAACGTAATCTATGAATATGAATTAGATTCAATGAATTATGTGGGTGAATTATATTTGTCGGGTTTTTTTCAATGAAGTATCGTAAATACTTATAACCAGCGCTGTGGAGTCGGAGTTGGAGTCGTCGTCCGGAGTCAGAAATTTTGAAAAGTTTCAACTTTTTATTTTTGTATTAAAAGTGTAAAATTGACTTTTGGCCGCATTGATAGGGTTGATATTTAATTTAATACATATAAATATGAAATTTAGGGAAAAAAGTGACGATATTAACCCTTTTTTAGTCGGAGTCGGAGTCGTGGTTTTGGTAAACGCTGGAGTCGGAGTCGGATTTTTTTTACCGACTCCACAGCCCTGTAACTCCCTGTGACTCCACAGCAATTTAAAATAACTTTCATTATGCCACGTATTGTGTTACTTACTGTGACACGTGTTTCTCCTCTTTCAGAGGCATATTCGGACTTAATACTACTATTAGTTTAATAGTTTGTAATGTCAAACGTCATTAGTAGTATGATTATTTGTTTGCTTTGTTTCGATTCTACAACCCCCCCCTTGCTTCCCTTAAAAGGGAAAAAATCCCAAACTCCATTTTGGAATTTCATTACTTAAGCAAACTTTGCGATAGTTTGTCCGAAGATGCCTCTGAAAGAGGCGAAACACGTGTCACAGTCAGTAGCACAATACGTGGAATAATCAAAGCTATTTTTATTTTTTTTATTTATTTCACGCGTTAAAATTTATTGTGTTGCGTTTTGGAATACACCCGTTTATATGGAATGAAATTATAGTGTATAAAACGTTAACACCACAACAGACTGCTGTAATTATTGTAAATGAATAATGGTTTTGTAGCAATGTGTATATTATATACACTTATTAGCATAGAATATTAATAAGTTTTAATAATTATTCATTCAAATGTTACGTTTTCAACTATACTTAGCGAGCAATAAATGACCAGCACGTTCAAATAATACACACGCTTTGTCATACTTATTTTAATGACAAACCAGCAGGAACATCTTTTTTCTGCAGAGTGAATAATCATGTATCATTATATCCCAAGCACAGGTGTTTACGGAAAGTTCAAAAAAAGCTCACGCATTCGTACGCGAGCTTTTCAAGTATGCAGGCTAATAATTAAGTTCGTTAGCCTGCACTCGTTTTGCCGGGTGGGGCAAACAAAAAGGTTAATTTATTTGAGAGGGGCAAACATTGAGTGTGAAGCGTTAAATTTGACCGGGGCAAGATTTAGTGCTTCAGAAATGGCTTCTAATAACATCTATTTGCTACGCGATACTAACGGATTTCACTTGCTCTACTTTTGTCGAGTCTAGCGATTCGGCCGAGTGGGAAACGCAAATTTTAAAAAGTGGATAAATTTGTTACAGTCTCATTAATGTCAATATAAAATTTATGTGATATTGTTAGCGACAAAACTCAAATTTTTATATAAACTATTTACTTTATGTTTTTATCATGAAAGATCACGAAAGAGCCAAGGGTAAAAGATAGTGCTAAAACTTTCTGAGAAGTTTATTTGTTTAGACATTAAAATTCAATAATTAATTTTAATGTTTTAACTTTCACTTCTTGTTGGAAAATTATTATTTAAATAAATAAAACACATTAAATAATATATAATTTCTTTTACATATTCACACAACTGATTAGTTGACTATGCTCGTGTTGAGTGAAACTGGACTTAATCTTTATCAGAATAAATATGGTAGTATACTTTACAATGTGTGATATTTATTTAAGCAATTCAAAAATATGTCTATATATAAAACAATTTATAGTTTGGTGATATAATACTTCGGCCAGATAATTTTGTGGTATAGCTGTTATATTTGTTGTTAACTGAGCTTTATTGTAGACATAAACTTTAATCAACTTAAAATTAGAGAAGCGTGATTTTAAAAGATTGTAAAAAAGGTTACAACGCTAAAAAATTTAATTAAAAAAAAGATCAAAAAATATTTCTAAGTTATGAAAAATTTACCTTAAGAAAATTTCCGTATAAGTCAATCGTTGCGATGCAGAAAAAATACGAACCACTTTTTCGATGTTTCTATATGATATTTTTTTTTACTCGATTAACGGTAGCGTTGCCTGGTTATTTAGAAACAGCATTGATTAGCAATTAAATATTTGTCAAATTAATCAAAGATTTTCTAATGGCAAGCCGAAGATAATTGTACGACACGCGTAGAAATAGTTTCTAATAACTGCTTTTTCCTAGCATCTCTCTAGAGTAAGTTCTTCTCGTTGACTTTTCCGCTCGTTCAAAATTACTAACCACACATGCGAAGATTCAACAAAGAATAAATATTTCTTTATTTTTGCTGATAGTGATTTGTTGCTTGTCATAATGTCAACTTCACTTTTATTCCAACTGTTTTCAAAGGCTACCAAGTTTTTTAAAACACTATTTTCTAGCTGAAAACACTACGTTAAAAATATCACAATACAATCCGGTTCACTACTCTGCTCTTACAAGGAAGAAAATAGTAAATCGCAAAATTTCTGAAATGACTTATGAATTCCATTCGCCAAATATTTTTGAAAGCTATATACGATGAGGTGATTATAATGGTAGTATAATAAATAATATTCTCAAATAAAAATCCTTTGTTAAAAATTGGACATCTTCTGAAAGTATAAGAAAATATTTGCAAAAGACATCAACTCTAGTTTTATTAGCAAAGAGGCCGTCAATGCATGCCCATCTAACTGCTTGTTTAAAAAGAAATTAGTAAATTTTCGCATCAACCACTATTTATAAATTCTAAATACTACAGCCCGGTCTGTGGTGCAATGGTCCTCTTAATTGGCTTCCGTGACGGATCAGTCGAGTTAGAGTAGAATTTTTCAATTGTTGATTCTGTTCTCAATGGGTTGGACGCAAACGTGTTGTCAAAAATCCCTTCTCACCTTTCCTATCCCTAATAGCGACTAATATTGAGAGTGATAAGTTAACCATTAGTCCTGCTCTCGTCCTCGTATTTTTTTAACCCTACTCTCTTTAAAATGAGAATGTGAGTGACTGAGTAATATGAAGTTCTCGTAGAAAAAAAATATGTTGAGATAAACTCCGAGAGCAGTCCATATGCTCCAAGTTGGGAGCGGACATTGAAAAAAAAAACTTACTAACACTAAATTTAAAAAAACACATTATGTAATTTTTATCAAAAGTCACCTACTGTCTCTCTGCTTGGAATGGCAGTTAGTTGTATAGTTAATTTTATCAAATTCATAAAAGTAAGAAAATATTTGAAAAATAAATTTATATGAAAGCAATGAGTGAATTAGTATTTAATTTCATAAAGAAATATCAATCATTTGATTATTCAAATAATTAGAAAAATACCCTTTCTCGGATATTACCCTTGTGACCAGTCAGAAACAGGAAGTAGCGCAACGGAAACACGACAAAAGCTGTGTTGCTACACTCCTTTGTAAAACATTATCATAGATTAACACGGCAATATTCAACGTTCAAAAAATAGGTGTGTTATTTATGTTGAGTATAAATAAAATAAAATGTCCAATACTTTATCAGTAAGGTAAATGTACCAGTCGTTGACCATGTGCCAGTAGCTGACCCTTTGACAATAAAATTGCCCAAAATAAGAAATTCAGATGCCGGATTGCTCTAAATTGTAAAGTTCAGACAAATTAAGGAATTTGTGGTCGGATTGAGCCAATAACACATCACCATAGATTCAATGAAACCTTGTCCGCGAGGAAAGTGTATTATTTCAAATTTATTAAGTAATCAATATAGAAACAGTGTGTACCTTGTTCCTGAACCACCCATTGCTACTTGATTCAACCAAGAGTGGTGTGACAGAAAGCCTTGAAGAAAATCTGACAAAAGGTTCACTATAAAGCCCCCTGATTAGACATAGTTAACTACTGGATTTTTCAATATGTGAGATGGTCAACTACTGAAACAGGAACATGGCTTTAAATAATTGAACACAACTTTTTTTAAACAGGACCTTTCGTAATTTTTGTTACATAATATTAACTAAGACATATGATCCAATATAAGTATACTTGCTTTGACATCATTTGGTACAATGCTAAAACTTTATTCGTTATTTTTGATGAAATATTCTCTTAAACGGTCAGCTACTGGTACATTTACCTTAGTGTTCGAAAGTTCCGCTAGAAATTTCTCCCGTTTACAGCCAAGACTAATGAGTAGAAGGAACTAACAAATGAACCCGTACATATTTGACAGAGTTGTGATTGATTTATTTATTTCATGAAATAATGTATGCGGAAGTTGGCAAAATATATGGGCTCTTAGTATTTGCGAACATGCTAAATTAAACGTGTATTTTTGTTGAAAGTTATCGCGCACGCTTTTGCGAACATGCCAGTTACTTACCATGAATTTAGACACCCTCCGCAAGAATAAGTATGTGAGTATATATTATTCATATGAATGATAAAACATGTAAAGCGTAAAACGTTAAACTTTCACAGAGATTATAAATACCGCTCGTGTACTACAGTAATAATGTAATTTATTTAACAAAAAGCGAAGTTAGCTACCTAGTTTTTTTGTTGTAATTACAATTTCTATTATATTCATGTCAGTACGGCAGTCGAGTGATATTAGTGTGGTTTTTTTCCACTTTGTTGCGCGGTCAATAGTTCGAAACCACAATTAAAAAATTATATATTCAGTTTCAAAAAATATATATTCACATTACTGAAATCTATTTCAACATCGAGTGATCGTGTGAATTATAAATGGTTCCATGACAAAACAGAACATGACAAAACCGAATATGACAAAACAGAACGTTACAAAACAGAACGTGACTTTTCAGAACATGACAAAAACCTAACCTAACCCGTAAGTAATAATAAGTTACACGTATCTAATATCTTGTTGTTTTGATTTAAAAAATAACTTTTTGTGAGGATTGCTTCTACATCGTGGAAAACCATCGGACCCAAATATACCAAGGTAATTTAATGGGGTCTGTTTATTATATTATCGCCGTGATAGACGTAAATCGTAAACACGTAAATCGGTGACTATATTTCCTGAGGGATGATAATATTGAAAGCTTACGTAAGATTATAATACGCGTAGGAAGTCAATAAGATATTGTGATTATTTTAAAGCCTTCAAAGAAGCTTATGCCTCCGTTGAGTGTTTAAGCATTAATAATTTCTAAATCGGTGTCGATTCAGAAATATACTGCCGTAATTCGCAGAAAATTGGTTCGATCTTTTTTAAGCCATGTCCGCCTTCAGTCTAGAACAGTGGTTCTCATGTGCGGCCACCAGAGGAATTTGCTGCGGCCACCAACAGCTTGATAGTTAATATTAAAATTAAATAAAAATGTGTTTTTACTGGTTAATTTGTCAACAAAGACACTGGAAATTTCATATTTTGTATGCATTGTATTGTGGATCAAGAATTGTTAGTTCGCAAAAATTCAAACACATACATGCTTTGGTGTTTTTAACAAAAAAGACTCAACACAAAAATTTTGTGCGGCCACCAGACATTTTCGTAGGACCACTGATGTTCCTAATGCGGCCAAGCCAAGTTTTACGTGAGAACCACTGGTCTAGAACATATAAGCTCCATTTGAAAAAAGTCAAGGCTTAAAAAAACAGTGGTGTTTTTAATATGGTGGTTAGTTTTTACTACTTAAAAAATTGGCACTCTACATTCAACAGTCTAAATCAGCCAAGATAAATTAAACAAAAGTTTTCGTTTTAAACCACTATTCATAATCTAAATATAACTAAACAATAGGCAATAAACTATACATACTCTGATATAAAATAAGCTCCATTTTTGGTTACAAATTGTGACACGTGTTTTGTAAAAAGGAAAAATCCTAAACTCCATTTTGTTATTTATCATTTTATAATATAAGAATCAATCTTGTTTTATTACTTTAGCAATCTTTGTGAAAGGGGTGATACACGTGTCACAATTAGTAACAAACACGTGTCAGAATCAAAGCTATTTCAATTTTATATTATAACTAGTATTGCTACCAGGCTTCGCTCGGACTAAGCGACCAATAATTATTTAATGTCATATCATTCGACATAATTATATCACAAAATCTAACATCCAAAATAGAGTTAAAATAAAATCACAAACTTTATTTAATTTGATGACAGCCCCATTCTCGCCCATTAAAATGTCCAAATTCAAGGAAAAAATCTAATTTGCTGTCAAAGAAACGTAAATAATAAACATTATTATTAATAATAAAAGCCTGGAAAAGTTCAGTAGAAGACTAATTTATTACATTTTGACTAAATGTCATCACCGATAAAAATTCAAACATATTTTGTTTCATATTCGTTTTTATGGCAACTTAATGACCAACAATGCAAAAGGGAATTACAGACCCACAGACATAAATACGCCGTTTCGGTTTTATATATAAGATGAACTCTCACAAAATCACCGTCGAACCAATCGATCGCATTATTCATACTCTTTTCAAAATAGAGAGTTTTAGCTACTGCTTAAACAAGCAGTTGTTCAGAGGTCAAAAAAATAAGTTGAAGTTAACCACATAAAAAATCTATATTCTTCATATTGAGAGAAGAAATGGTTATTAAAAATTGAATGAACCTCTAAAAGCTCAACGGTCCCGTATGCCGTATGGGACCAGTTATTTTGGTGCACTTTGCATTACCTTTCATAAATAATATCTTTGAGATACCGATCCATAATTTTATTTTCGGTTTCGTTAAATATTTTTGTCATAATGAGAAATATAAACATCTGCGTTAAAAGGTTGACTTTTGGGATATGCGTTGTGTTATATTCGACAGACCGTAATAAATCAGCTTTATTCACACTATAAAATATATTTCAATGCGGATACAGACTTTTTTCCATACCTATAAATTTATCCTTGGGTCTGACCGATTCTTTTTTCAAGTTTACCTAGAGAATTAGAAAGCGTAGAATTTGCGGTGTTCGTCTTTGTTCGTAAATTATACCTCATAAGCGATCTTTTATTTTGCTAATTTTTTTTATTTTACTCACATAGGCTCAAACTTGTTTTAGAGTCGAAAAAAATGCTCGGGCGCTTAGTGGTTAAAACATTATTTGCTCTATGTATGTGGTAAATGACTTCCTACTTTACATTCAATTTTTTTCCCCGATCAGCTTATGAGCATTGCTTGTCAAAGCTTACTGTTGCGATCTGTTGGTGCTGCGTCTTATCTTCACATGTAAGCCTCTCGATCCGTAAGATTATGGAGGAGAGAACAAACACCGCTTCCCGGGCCTCACTAATTGCACGTGCAAGTCACGCGCCGTTACAAGATCGCAAGACTAGAGATTGAATTTCAATCGTCAATACTGCGGCTATCCATTTGAGTCTCGTTATAAGAAGAAGAGCAATCACTTTGTTATCGTAGAAAATTTTGCCTCGTGAATTTAAATTTTTGAACTTCCGTTGAAAATGGGAAGAGCATACGACTTTTCATACTCGTCCCCTGAAAAATAAAAAAGCTTTTTTTGAAAAAGTTGAAAACCGTTGCGTCGTAATCAATGCCACATCGACACCTTACTTTGAAAAGGTTTTAACTGCTCTTGACACTGTTTTGAGATATAAGCGTTTGAAGTTTCGATTGAATCAAATGTACTTGTGACAATGATCAAGTAAAAATGTTTCAAATTACTTATTTTCTTACTGACCCTTGCTTAAAAATAATGATCATAAAGATCTAATCATGGAAATTTTAGAACTTTGTCAAATAAATTTAGTAAAAAAAGTGTGCATATGCAGTGCAACTCTGAAATTCTGCTAATTCCGTTATTCAACCATAGATAATTCTGAAATACAAATAATATTATATGATAGAGTGCGGTAAATACAAGTTTTTCTGACCAAAAGGTAATTTTAGGCAAACATGTCAATTAGAACCTTTTCAAAGTAATGTGTCAAAAAGATTTGAAAAAATTGTAGTCATTGCTTTTATCAAAAACAATATTTATAAAAATACAGTTATCAATGTGGTATAGTATAAATTAAATCAATCTCCATTGTATAACTGGTTATTTTCCACGAAACATTCCAAAAATGGAGTCAAAAACATTTAAAGTGAAGTTTTATATGTATTTAAATCACCATCTTATCTTCCCACTGATTCTCGTCATTTTTGTTTTACCAAATAAGGTAAAAATGACAATTAGAACCTTTTTTTATTAAGGTAACGATGTATTATTATTTTTTTAAATATATTGATATTTTGAAAAAGTTTCAACGTGGTTTTACAAGGTAGCAGATGAAATCCTGAATATTAAACCTAATGTATGTGTTGCGGTTTCAAAATATAATTTTCAAAAACATAATAAAACAAAAAAATTAAGCTTCTACAGAACTTAAATGACTACTGTAGTGGAAAATTAATTTTTCCAACAAATAAAACTAGGAATAAGCTTGCAGTTGTAAAATATGCAGTTTTTTTTAATCAACTTTTTCTTTGCCCGAACACGGAATTGTTTTCCCCGCAAAGTCGCGCGAGCTTTGTGATCTTTTCTTAATGGCCATGTTTTGTGTACATCTTGAAGTTTTGTTTTAACCAGAAAATATTTTCACCTTTAGTAAAAATAATAGCGCGCAAAAAAAGCTACTTCCTTATTTTTATTCTTGATACTTTATAAGCGTGAGATGTATTTTTTTCGTTTTTTTAATCAAACTATGCTTTAAATTATTAGAATAATCCGTATTATGTTATTTTAATATAAAATAACTTTATTATTCCACGTGTAGTGTTACTAATTGTAACACGTGGTTTGGTAAATTATGGATATATGGTCACGGGACAGAATCCCAATCCTCTCGAGCTAATCTCAAAAATTTTATACATACTGGCTTATAATTTTATGTTTTGACTTTACTCTTTGAGTTCTTGTGGATTATTATAAAATGTGGAATCAAAATGATTAAATCTGAAGTATATTACTGATTATTTTATGTGTTCTGAAAGAAGAATTTGTTTTTTAATATGAGCCTATGATAAAATGAATTCTTTCTATTTTAAACAAATAATAAATATATGTGACTGTCTCTGTCTGTATAATATTATTATTTGTGTAGTTTGTGGTTGTATTTTTGCTCCTGTAAATTAAAACAACTCGATTTCATACTTATTACGAAGTATTTTTTAGGATATTCTATTAAAATAAATTTAAAAATTAAAGACGAAACATTTAAAAAAAAATCGTAAGCCTTACATTCATTTTATTTAATGTGCTTATTTTTCATAAATCTTTACAAAAATTCTGTCCCGTGACCTTGTATCCATAATTTTCCCCTTGTTTTTCATTCAGAGATCTCGTTTTCATTTTTTTTTCGTTTATTTAAACTATAAAACAATTTATTAATTCATTTGGCATTTATTTGGTAGAACTCCATTATAATACCGTTAAAAAATAGCAATTTATGTGAGTTCCCAAATACTCCAAAGTACTCCAAAAATTATACGATATTTAGTTGATCACTTAAAATCAACTTGTCACATTCAATAAATCTATAATACGAATATAAAATAATGATGTTACAATATAAGAGAAGATGCATTGTGAGTATTGTGACCTTCTTTACACTAGTATATGAAAATAAATAAATGCATGTTAAATATAGTTCTGACGAGGGCGTAGGCCGAAATAGCTTTCGAATATATATTTTATACTTTTTGTAGAACTAAAATACATTGCTATTTTTTCACCGTGTTTTCAAATATTTATTCTAAAATTTGAAAGCGTATTAAATCTTAACGATACAAATGTATTAAATCGATACCTTCGATATCTATATAAAACATCAAAAATAATTTTAAGGTGTATAAATAAATAATCATGTTTTTATTTAGTAAAATTTACCTTTGTCCTTTCGAATTGACCTTTATTATGGAAACAAATTGGTAGAATTACGCGTCTGTGAAAAGAAAAATGTGTTTTACTGGGGATTGCCATCCGAAATACTTTGATATCCCTTGCATTAGCGAAACATTTGTCTTTTTAATAAAAGAGGGTCTCGAAATAACCTTCCGATTATGTAAATTTCCATATCTTTTGTATTTATGAATTGTAAATTGTTTAATACATTTATAAATAATAAATTCCAATCTCTATCGCAAAGACATATTTTTTTTTAAGCACCTGAAATCGAATTTAATTTCCGTAATATAAGCACTTCTTTCTTCACTCGTGTTTGGTTTGTTTAGAGCAGCGATTCCCAAAATTTTGAGTACTCTAAATACGCAACGGTATCTAAAAAGTGTTCATGTATACGGGTAAAATTATTATAATATAATACAATTTATGATTAGAAATATGATGACGTAATACAAATATGCTTAATGTATCCATCGATAAAGCAAGGAGCTTCTTTGAACATCCAATTTTATAATTAATTTAAGATTAATTAATATTAATAATTCATAGGTGTAGGGACATACGGGCGAAACTACAAAAACGACGAGATAAATGGAAAAACAATTTTCAATGTTAAACTTGGTTCTTACGGATTTGCAGGAAAGCTGAGCAATATGTATCTGATTAACAGCTCTTCGTACATGTTTCATATTTGTATATCTTATAGAACTTCATTTGAGCATGACAATGCTATATTTAACTCAAAACAGCCATTTTTGTAGTTTCGCCCGTATGTCTCTACACCCACAAATTAAGGATGTCTTTTCATATTTTGATTTATAAAGATACTTGCCTGTTACGCTTCGAGCTTTATCAACCGATATCCGAAAATAAATCATAGACGGATTGTGTTTTAAAAGTTAGTTGTAAATCAATACTATTTTTTGAGTAGATATGTGCATTTGGATGGACTCCATTTGGTCCATTCAAATCCACACCCCTTTTAAAGAAAACCATGGCAAAAGGAAAACTGAACATTTTACGATGAATTCAGAAGATTTTTCAAATCTATTTTAAAAAACGAACTATGTGATGATTTAATATTTAAAATGGTTTTTTAATCAGTACTCAAACATAATATTACCATTATATTTAACATCGTACTTAAATAAAATGTACATTGGAAAAGATGACTGATATACTAGGATTATTCTGCTAATTGCCACAAGCGTATTAGGAGCAATATCTTACGTCAGGGTTGCTATCAGATTAAAGAAAATTGAAAATATGTCAATTTTGTTTTTATAATTCCCACAGTAGAAAAATCTCGACGATTATTACTCGAGTATTTTTCAAAAACTCGAGTATCGAGTACTCGATATTTGAGAATACTCGCCCATTTTCTAAGAAATGCAGTCTCTAGGTTGGGCTCAACAGCCATCAAGATCAGATTTTTTCAATAGAAAACGAGATCTTGGACATGGGTGAATGTAGTTTTGCGAGTTTTTATTCTCGACTGTTTCATAAAATTTGAGTACAGTGGAACCCCGATCTTACGTTCTCGCTTTCCCACGTTTTCCCACGTGGTGCGTTCATTTTCTATAGTCCCGGCATTAAGTTCATATTTAAAACTTTCCCGCATTAATATTTTGTTTTATACGGTCCCTTGAAAAACGTAAAAACGGGGTTTCACTGTATTAATTTTCATACTGAAAAAAATTGACGCGCTAGCATAAGCTTGCAGTTAAATAAATTTTAAAATAATACCTTTAAATAAGATAGGCTAAAATAATCATTAGAAAATAATTATTTTTTAATAACGGAGCTAGGTTTTTGTTTTGTAATAAAACGGGAGGGTGTCAGCTGTTGAAATGTTTCGAAGCGCAGCCTTATACAGCCATGAATATTTGAATTTAAATTTTCCACGATTCCCTTTTGTAATAATTTCACTTCTCGTGAATTGATAATAGCAGGAGGAAGCTGCTGATGAGATTTTGACAAGAAGCGCTGAGGACCAAACTCACTTTTATGTAAATACTTCCCTCCCCAGAAAACATCGTTCCACTTTCACACTATGATATATACAGTTCGTGCCAAAAATGGCTAAAGTCAGATATCGTGTTTAATGTAAAATGCTTCGAATATAACAGTTATTATAACGTATCTACACCTTAGTTTGAAACGGTTTAAACTGCTCTTGACATTGTTTTCAGATATGGACGTTTGAAGTTTCGATTGATTTAAATTCACTTCACTAACAATAAGCAAGTAAAAATGTTTCAAATAACTTTACTTAAGCATATTTTTTTACAACTTTGACTGAAAAATAATGATCTTAAAGATCATATGAAAGAATTAATGATGAGAATCTTAGAACTTTGTCAAATAAATTAAGAAAAAAAAGTGTTCTCCGTTATTCAACCACAGATAATTCTAAAATTGATATTTTTGATGGATATACAAGTATTTGCAACCAAAAGTCATTTTATGCCAAAATGACAATTAGAACCTAGGTAAAGTAACGAAATCTTTAAAGCAATTGCTTCGATTATCAATCAAAAGGTCACAGCTTTATGAATCAGTATGTTTTCTATCAAATTTCGATGTTATTACCAAGTGAGTTTGCTTCAAAATGATACAAATTTAAAACATATATTTTTTTAATAAAAAAAATAGTACTTTTTCTACGCAAAATTTATTGGATCAGGACTGGTTTCGCTCATGCTGAGCATTATCAACTGATAAATTTGAAAACTAGGTGATAATGCACATTCAGTTGATAGTGCTCGCCATGAGCGAAACTGATCCTAATCTAAAAAAATCATGTGAAATAAATACTAAAAATGAGTTATTATTTTTATTATAATACCATTCCACCAAGTATTGATAGTGATAACCTTAAAAGTGAGTGATACCAATCCATAAAAAAAAATAGTTGAACTATGGTTGACATTCGTTACTCCTCAATTTTAAGGAGTTCACTGTCAATACTTGGTGAAATGGTTTTATAATAAAAATAATTACATATTTTTAGTACGTATAACACATTTGATTTATTCAGACAGTTTAGGAACGGTTTCGCTCATAGCTAGCATTATCAACTCATTATTTGATTATCAGTTAATAATGCTCGCATGAGCGAATCCGTTTCTGATTTTAATAAATCCAACGTGGAATAAGTAATAAAAATGTGTTATTATTTTTATTGTTATACCATTCCACAAAGTATTGACAGTATAAATCTTAAGAGTGATTTACCATTTGTAATTAAAAGGTTATGTCTTAAACCAAGAAGATCCGAAGAAGAAGAACATAGTATTAAATATTTTTATTTTAATATATCGTGCCAAATAATAATGGTCTTTATTGACTTACTCCGCTTCACATTTGTACGGTCCAAAGTATTATGCCTCAGGCAGTGGTAGTATCATGCTTTTTATCTTGGCATATAATCGATATTTATTATAACTGATGCCATTTCGTATCCCTGTTGTTGTGGTGGAAGTTTTGCGAAATTTTAAATGGAATTGCTAATGTGGCTGTAGTTGGTTTTCGCCATTACACTTTCAAGGATTTTGCTTAACCGGGAGTAATGGTGAATTTATTGGTAACTCTTTTAAAGTTGAACGCCGGTTCGTGAAACTAACCTCGTCTGCCCTGGTTTTATGCGGCAATAAAATAATTAATTTCTTGAGCTAGGGGTTCATATGATTACATTTTTAAATTATAACCGTACATAGGGATCGTAAAACTGCGCGAATTCGCAACATCAGTCAGTCATGTCAGTATCAAAAACAAAGTAAGAAATGAGTAAAAATAATCATTAGATAAAAAATCAAATTTGAATTGAATTGTTTGAATTTTGTACTTTTCCATGAGCTTTGTCGCTGACGACCCGTCAAATTTACGCTGATTTCATCAAATTTTTAATCAATCTATTTCAGATCAATTTTTCGCTATTTTTTTTGCTAATTTAACTTAGTGATCTACCTCTTTTTTCGTACATAAACGATACAAACTGTTATCGCGCGTCAGCTCAAGTACATCCGTGCACTTGAAATGCCTGAAGATGCTGAAAGGCGAAATCCTTAATTAATTAGATAACGACTCATTGGATCGTAATACCAGTTCGAAGCCTAACTTTGAATAGGTTCTAACTGCTTTTGACACTGTTTTGAGATATGAGCGTTTAAAGTTTCGATTGATTAAAATTCACTTGTAACAATGAGCAAGTAGAAATGTTTTAAATTAATTGTTTTCAGCATTTTTTTTAACTCTTGCTGAGAAATAATGATCTTAATGATCTTATGATGACAATCTTAGAAGTTTGTCAAATAAATTTATTAAAAAAGTGTGCAGATGCAGTGCAACTCCGGAGTTCTGCTTACTTCGTCTATAATTCATATATATGATAGAATGCAGTAAATACAAAATTTTCCGACCAAAAGGACATTTGAGTCAAAAATGACAATAATAACCTATTCAAAGTAAAGTAACGAGTTGCAAACTTACTATTTAAAAAAATGCAATGATCAACGCGTGACTGAATAAAGAACATACCAATAGTGAGCTACTAAACTTTTAAAGCTACAACCTCTTTTTCAAGCAGTATATCGGTATTAAGAAACATCCAATTTGCCGGGACCCCAGTTTTGGTTACCCCAGTACTGAAATCCTTAACTATATCCTCTCGTAATGTGTAGTGTATAGAAGGAGCTCAGATTGATTGAGCCGTTATTATTACTACAGAGATGACGTTTAATTGTTTCCAGTGAAATGTATTACGCACACACATAGAAGGATACACGCATAACTAATTATTCTACTTTTATTAATCACCATGGTGTAGGGAAATTTATTATTTTGAATTATTATTAGTTATATTTGTGTACCCATATCCTCAATCAATTATTGCTATTTCAATTTCTACATATCATTAAAATAGTTCTTGCTCAATATATTTATTAATTCGGATACGTTTATTTCTTTTGATTTTTGTGTTTCCTTTGATTGAATGAATTAACATGGTCTCGTTAATCTTTTCACATAATTATGTTTCGTTGTACTGAGTATTCTTTCCGGACTTCCCATGACTCATTACGGATAACAGGCATTAAGATTAATTATCAGTTTGTTAAATGCACTTATTTTGGATTTTGCTTTGTTAATGATGATTCAAATATGGATTTATGATGTAATTGCTTGCAATGCTATGAGGTCTTCAACATTTTAATTATAGTCTATTTTGCTTCAATTTATTTGCTTAGTTGTAATACCAATTGTTTGTTATACCTTGTAATTCTTGCTAAACTTTTGTATACATATCACAGTTTTGTTGTATTATTTATCTGCTGATAATTGTAGCCGTACAAAACAGAACATAACAAAATAGAAAATGATAAAAATAGGTTTTTTGTCATGTCTGTTTTATCATATTCTGAAGTCATGTTCTGTTTTGTCATGGAACCGTTGATAATGCGCACCATGAGCGAAACCGGTCCTGATCCAATAGATTGTATGTAGAAAGAGTACTAAAAATGGGTAAGTTATATTTTCTATCTTATCTTTTTGGAGAGAATGAATGGAATGATGTGGGTTAAACAAGAAAAAGTGGTTAGCTTATCGCTCTTCCTACTACTCTATTAAGTGAGTGATTTTGGACAACGCGTATATAACATTTGAACACAAGTTGGACACCAAAACTGGAGATAACGACAATGATGCCACACGGCTACGAGAGGCGTAAGCCGAAATAGCTATCAACAAATATATAAAATAATTTATGTAGAACTAAAATACATTGTTATTTTTCTTTCCGTATAACAAAATAAGAGTTCGTTGTTTTTATATAAAACATAAGATATGAACTTCCAAAAGAGGTCTGTCTTTTTGGATTATTCTCTTTCATGGTTGCAAAGCTTAGGGTTTCAATATGCAATCATAAATTGGTTTTGGAAATGTTCAATGTATAATATTTGCTTAGTTGTTCTTACCAATTGTTTGTCATACCTTACTTAACTTTTGTATAAATATCACTGTTGTATTGTATTTCTTATCAGTTGACAATGGTCGCCATGAGCGAAACCGGTCCTTATTAAATAAATTTTATGTGGAAAAAGTACTAAAAATGTATTATTATTTGTATTGAAAAGTATGTCTGTGATGTTTTCATACCTCTCGACCCTTATTGATCATGAAAACCAATAAGCGTATTTCTTTGACCTTTCTTTATCCTTTAGCTTATCCGTTTCCGGAGTGAGAGGTTGAGCGATTAACTTACTGCCAGTTCTCGTCTAGCAACTTCTGTTGAGATGCTTAGTTAGAAGTTTATATATTCACTGTAGAAATAATCCACGGCAAATAACAATGCTTCAAACGAATTCAATGTAGGTATTTAGTATTTCATACTGACATTAACAGTAAAACAAAAGCAGTTGGAATAATCTATCGAAAATTCGACGTAATAAAAGCTATTTTATAATATCTTTCCAGAAGAGATTGACACTTTATAATTGTATTGTTAAATACGAGGGTAACGTTGGCTCAAGTGTTTTTGTAGCAAAAAAAGACACACATTGCACAGCTATGAATGCCATGAAAATGAGTTCAAGAAATGAAGTAAATGAAAAACTACCTGGAATAACCGAAACAAGAGTTTAATTCAAAGACATGTTTTATTGTATGTTCAAAAATAATTATAATGTTGTTACCTCTTATTTTGTAGAAAATAATACTTCTGGTGAAATTCTACGTCTTCGTCTAAATAACATTACAGTTTTTAAAATGTAGATATTATACTATATTTTTGAATATGAATATTTTGCAGATGCAAAAAATAAGTGAGATAATTTTTTTTTTCAAATAATATATTCCAAGATAATTTTTGGTGAAATTTTTGAATGACTATTGAAGAAATTAAACGATTGTATGAAAATATAGGGTCTTTTTATAAGGACGCTTAGTTTTGAAATGTAAATAAAACAAGTTGTTTGTGAGATTTCGACTAAATTTTAATTTCATTTGTAAGTATATTTTACGGCATTAAATATGGAATATAGCATCAAATGTCTGCCAATATCCATTATAAAATGGGCCATGTCGCTAAAGTTGACTTTTTGACAAATTTGGGTAAACTTCCAACTGCTCCAGAACCCAATCGGGCGTTGTCTGTGGTCATTTACCTGAAGTTCCTTGGTTAGTTGGATTTTATACGGGTGCAGACATAAGGCCCGATTCAAAATTCGCCAAGTTGAAGTCGCAGAAAAGCCAAGTTCTTGTGAACAACGAGAAATAAGCTGCCTTGGGTTTTCCTGTACACTTTCACACACAGCAGCAATGTTTTCACCAGATATTGTATTTTGATGACGTACAGGTAGGTAGGTGTTGGCCGATTATTTACCAAACTGGTTGACTCAAATTTGGCCACTAAACAATGAATAATCTACTCAGCAGGACAAAGTAACATATTTTGAGCGTCCCTATTGAAATACCCATTTATAATTCCACAATTTTAATTTAATTTTCACCCGATCATTATCAACTGATAAGTGAAGAAGCGATGAGTGAAAATAGTCCATCTAACATTAAAACCACTTTTTTTTTAAAATATGATGTCATTGTACAAAAAACATTGAAACAGTTAACATCTTAAAAATTTTTAAACCAACTAAATATGATTTAATACAAACCTGAGATAAATTAAAAAAAAAAATGAAACCGATGTATTGTATCTCTTCTTTCTTCTTTGAAATTTTCAAAAAAAGAACGATTGTGCTCACGTGAGCGTTTCCAGATGGTGTTTATCAGTATTTATTTGTAATTTTTCATTTTATTGAGATAAAATCAGCCGATCATACAACGAAATTAAAGTAAGTTGAAAATTAGAGCTTTATTAATATTCTTAAAAAAATAGATAGTTAATAAAAATAATAAAACATTTTTAGTAAACATTCCACATAAATGTATTGGATCAGGAACGGTTTCGCTCATGGCGAGCATTTTCAAGGATCACCTTTTACAAATTACACTTTGTATAAATATCAATGTTTCGTTGTATTTCTTATCAGTTGAAAATGCTCGCTATGAGCGAAACCAGTCCTGATCAAATAAATTTTATGTGGAATAAGTACAGCAAATGTTTTATTATTTTTATTTTCATGCCATTCCGCCAAGTATTGACAGTGAACACCTTTAAAAGTGATCTTTATTAATGTCTTTAAAATAGTACATACATAGTTGTTATGACATGGAGTTTTGTTGAAATACTAGTATACGAGATATAAAAAAAAAATATCTTACAAATAAAGAGTTGGTTCCTATGCCAACTTAGCTTAAATACTTTTACCGTGAAGGGAATTCACGTTTGGGTTACAAACTTTTATCCCTGTCCACGAAATTAAAATAAGGCACGTTAACACTCGGTTCGGGAGGTATGGTGTTAATTTGAATGAAGAAAAAACTTTTCTTTTCTTGTAAAGATTAACGTTTTTAAGAAAATGTATCCATGTCGAGGTTACAATAAGTTGCATAATATATTATTTATGGAGGGTACTAAAAGCTCGCTAGAACAAACTTTACTTACACAATTTAATATTTATATGAATAAAAAGATATAAAATTTAAAATAACTTTGATTATTACACGTATTGTGCTACTAACTGTGACACATCTTCAGACTTACTTAAGCAAACTTTGCGATAGTAAGTCTGAAGATACCTCTGAAAGAGGCGAAACACGTGTCACAGTTAGTAACACAATACGTGGAATAATCAAAGTTATTTTAAATTTTATATTAAAATTAACTTTCAAAAGATACCGCCGAAACCATCGAAAGAAACAAAAAGATATTCCAAATCAAGACAAATATTTATATTTTCATTTATGATACGTTATCTCAAGCAAGCGTAATAAAAAACTTATGTGTCTTTTTAATAGAGTATTTGAAAGGAATTCTTATTATAGCATACGGTAGAAGTTTAAAAAAAAAAATTATGTGGAAATTTTCCTTATACCATAATGAAGTTCTACCAAGTAAATGCTAATTCAATCAATAGATAATTTCCTCGTAAGATATATATGTACATATATATTTTATATCCACTCACAGCTTGGAGCAAATGGATTCTTCACGGAGTTTATTTCAATATGTTTTTTTCAACGAAAACTGCTTATTAACTAGTTGCTTATCCTCTCTTTTTTACGAAAAGCATCTTTGCGGAGAAGAATCTGCTCGTACAGGGATACGAACGCAACGAAGTCAACGACATTGACCACTGTACCACGAACCGGGAGATAAATAACGCATTATTTATTTTATTGGATGTTTATGAAGAATTTAAATGTAAATGATATAAATACACATTCGTTACTTTAGAATGATCTCTAAAGTAATATTTTGATCGAGCACTTTTTCATCTCGCTCCTGATGTATATCTGCAAATCCGGTGTATGAGAGTGGACCAAAGCAAGATTGTTGTATACTAATGACTCGTCGATTTTTGATATACGTTTTTCCGGAATCAAACTCACCTGAGGATTAGTAGGCATCGACGAGCGCATGCGCCTTGTATCGGGTCGACTTTATGCTCCTTTGCAAACAAGTTTAGTACCCGGCAAACCGCCGAAGCGCCCGTGTCTTTGGGGGCTGCGTTCGCGTTTTTCCTTCGCACTTTTCCAGCGCATGTCGCGGTTTTTGGCGCTAAATTCGATTTGAATAATAACTTGTTCGAAATTTAAAAGTAGTTTTGAAGGTGTGTGTATGCTGGATTTTACTGAATATTTTTATTTGAAATTCAATCAATGTGAACAGGTATAAAATTTGAACTTATTGACAATTTTTAAACGTAAAAAATGCTTTATTTTATTTAGGTAGCTGATGATACATTAATTTTGATCGACTTGTTTCTTAAAATATACAATTTTTCTAACGGAGCATTTTTTTTAGTAAAATAAATTTATTTATTTATTTATTCAAGAAAATACAAATCATGGCCTTACAGCTGACGCCAATGCGCCATGCATTTGACAAATTTAAATGCATTTATTTATATATACATATGTATACATATATACCTGTAAATACATAATAAAAATCACAAATTAATTAAAAACAAGATGAAAACATTGTAGTCATAAAAGAACAGAGGAAAAATTAATAAAATCGCATTAGAAATTTTCAAAGCAGTCAACCGAGTGAGATCCGACAAAATCAACTATAATACACAAAAAAACTGTCAATTGTCAGTTATCACAATTTAATTTTTTTTATAAATTCAAGAGCTTGCGTAAATATAACTATTGTCAAAAGAATATTTTGAAATTTATGTATTTATTATAATTACATTTTTATTCATTAGATAAAAAGACGATAAGGTTTTTATTATTTATTTAGTAATAATTATAATGTAATCGGTTATTTTAAAATTATGTTAACTTTTTTAGTATATTTAATTTTTTTCATTGCTTTTGGCGCACAGATAAAAATGTCCCGTTTCTGTACGCATCGGCGAATTGAATATTGCAAGATAATTTCCATAATGGGATTTAAAAAAAGCTCGAAGTGCCGAGTTAGTCGGAAGCACACACGTTGAATAACACGTGTGTTGAATAAAAATTAAGCTCTGCAATCGAGAGAATTAGTCGAATAAAAAAAGCTCCCGTTACGTACCGCAACAAAAAAAACAACTTTTTCAAAGTTTAAAAGGTCATTTTATGCTACGTCTCACCCAATACGGCAAATTTACTGTTTCAAACAAGAAAAAAAACGTTTTTAGCGTCACGTAATGTATTATTTTTTCTGGATTATAAAAACATAAAACTTTTTCAATATTAGTAAAAATATTCGGATTATTAAAATTTTTCAATTATCTAATGTAATAAATAGCAATATTTTTAGTTACACTAGAATTTATGTGTATTCTTATTTCTACCTCACGTCATCTTCACTAAAATAATATCTGTAATCATTTATAATTAACTGTTAATTAAAATAATAATTGATTATTAACTGTGAATTTTAGCGCAACTAATTATTTGGTCAGTAATAAATACATAAAACGGTCAGTAAATAATTAATTCTTGTCAGTATATTATTTAAAAATAGTCAATATTTTTTTGTAAAAGGGTTAATAGATATCTATAAACGGTCTGTAATAAGTGGTAGGACGATTCGGTGAGGTTATGTTAGGTTTGGGCTAGTCAATAATCAAACGTTTCAAAAAAAACGTAAGCTAAAGCTTGGTCATAAATTTACTTCCTACGATCATATTTGATCAATTACACAAGCTGTCAAGCTAAAATGAGTTATTTATTTAAAATGACTGACCATTTGATTCAAATAACTACTGTTTTACATACTTTACTGATCGTTTCATTTAATAACTGTCCATATTCATACTGATTTAGTGGACACTGGCCATTTTGACATATTACTGACCATTTAATTAATTTACTGACCAACACTTGAATAAGATACTGACCCATCAACTACACGCCAAATTTTTACACATGATTTGCAATATGACACAGTGTATTTTTTTTAAGACAGATCATGAAACAGTGTTAAATTATTTCAGAGTTTTCATTATATATGTACATTAAAATGAAATGTTCACCATTTTATTCAGGTACTGCTTTCACAGTTTTTACAGGCTTAACAGTAATATCATTATTTTTAATTTACTTTTCATTAAGATTAATAGCTAACATGGTCTTTGTGGTTACTTATACCACAAAGGTCAATTCAAATAACAATGCACATCTTATTTGATCAGTTCTAGTTAAATGCATTGAAAAGGAATTAATAATGAAGTCTTTTTACATTGTTAGCATATTTCATACGGATTTGAAATAAAAAATTGAGGGCTTTTTTACTTTAGTAAAAATAATGTTTTTTGCGTTAAGTAAATACAGTTTTTAAACATTCATTAATAAAAATAAAGTGCGTTTTATTTGGTGGCAGATGATTTGAAAAAACTCATTGTTTTTTTCACTTTCTATTATATTTTAATATCAATCCTAAATAAAATTCGTTTAGCGGATAGTATATTATATGGGAAATGATTAATTATTAGTTGCTTCAGTAAAAAATCGTTTTTTTTTTAATTCAAACTATCCAAGTTTTTTATCATTTACTACTTCGTTAACCATACTATTTAGAATAGCCAATCATTGCAAGATTACAATTGTACATGACTTTATATTTCACTCTTAACTGAAAATGTATTCATTTATATATCAATACCATAGTAAGCAACATTTGGTTAACCTATTTGTTTATAAAATGATTGTTTCTAAGTATGAAATATCTCTCAATTAAATGAAATCAAATACCTCCAATTTTAGTGGCTATGCGCGGCTAACAACTTTATTTGATAAACAGTAAAAAAAAAAAACTCATTAAATTATAAACTGGTAATCTTGAACATATTTTTTTAAGTTTGATCATATTATCATAGAAAGAATAATACAAACTATATTTTGACGTCACTGAAATATTTTTTATTGTTTCTTTAGATTTAACTTATTCCTAATTTATAATGTAACTAGTATTCGAACCCGGCTTCGCTCGGACCAGTTTGGGGTTATGTTCACCTCGGCGCGTAAATTCAGACGGGCCAAGTTGAAACAACTGGCAACTTAATGCAACCAACAATGCAAAAGGGAATTACAAACCCACAGACATACATACGCCGTTTCGGTTTTATATATAAGATATTTTGGTTCATATGAAACTACTCGAGTACTCGAGTATTTTGTAAAATGTACTACTCGATACTCGAGTAATTGGAGTCTCTACACACACATTGCTAACGAAACAAATTTACCGTCGAAACTTTCGCGAGCGAAATCAATTCGTTTGTTTGAACTTGCAACAACAATGCAAAAGGGACTTACAGACCCACATACATACATACGCCGTTTCGGTTTTATATATAAGATACATTTTATGTATTTTGTTGATATTAAAGTAAGCATTTTATGTATTTTATTATTATGTATTTTGTTGATATTAAAGTTTGATAAAGCTGTTAGAACCAAATCCTCTCATTGCAACCATTTTAAAATGATAGTGAGTGAAGAAAAAGAAATTGTTTATAAAGTGAGAAAAATATCGGATTAACTGTTACTTATTGGCGTAGAAGCCATTTAAATAAATAAACACAACGTATACTGTAACATCCTTATATATTCTGATAAAGATTATGACCAGCTTCACTCATCGACAGCACTTCCAACAGATTAGAAGTCATTAGTTGACAATGCTCGCGACGAGCGAAGCCAGTACTGATCTCAATCAAAATAAACGTGGAAGAAGTATTATAAAATTTGTTTTATTCTTTTCTCTATAAAATTATAAAAATTAGCACAAAAAAGCTAGCGTAAGTAAATTTTAAGGAAAATTTATCTTATTGTATAAATTAGATCATACCGGGCTTAAATATAAATAAGATCATAACCATGAATCATCTTTAATCTGTTTGCAAGATTGTTTTGAGTTGCTGTTAAAATACAGCCATTCTATTGACATGGTTTTTTCCCACCACCACCCGTTGTCTATATGCAGCCAATGTTTCATGGCTGCCTTTCACAACGCTATCGACTTAGAAAAAGGAATTTACCCCTCACATTCATGGCCCGAGCAGATCTGCACGGGACTGATTTTGAACCATGCACTAAAGTGCTTTAAAATAGAAAATAATAATAAAATAAATTGGAGTGAGTGAGCTCAGCCACTGAAATCATTTTGATGCAGAGTATCCTGTGTATAATCCGTATACTGAGAGCCCGTAGTGTTAGACGAGTATTTTGACTCTAGTGAAGAATCGAGATTATGTCGATCCCCGAATAAATTTGAAAATTTTTCAAACCATTCTATTGTCATATCATAATATTAATTTTTTAATGTAAGTATAGCTTCATTTACAGAAAAATATTTACCCATGAAACGAGAGTTTAATACAGTGATCGCCAAACGGTCGCTCACGAGCTACCGGTAGCTCGCGGTGGCATTTTCAGTAGCTCGCGTAGGATATTTTACTATATTTATAAATTTGCTAAGATGAAATTTTATCAACCGTTCATGAAAATTTTTAAGAAAATGCAGCATTATCAACATTTATAATATAAAAATCTAAAAAAGTGTTGCAAAATGAAATTTTTTAACACATATATGAGAAATATAAATTCTGCATTGAACTTAACGCCATTAAAACAGTTTTTTTTCTACAAAATGCTTTTTTGGTAATGAGCTATTATTATAAGTAGCTCATCAGACAATTTAAATTTCGGAAAGTAGCTCACATCCTTATTGAGTTTGGAGACCACTGGTTTAATACAATACCTAGATGTTCTTTATTATATAACAGCCTGGGTAGCAGCAGGCTAGCAAGGATTATGTATGAAATTATTATGTTATTCATCATTGTTTATGCAGCAAGGAAGGACCACAATAAGAACGTTGCAGATAGTTTGTGGGGTATCAACATCCTCGCTTAGCCAGTCTCGTTGGAATGAAATGCTATTGGATCTACTCGAAACAAAAGTAAGTAATTTTGTTTTTATATTCATTATTTTGACTACTTTGCTGCAAACATTTTACAGGAATTGTTTATAATATCTTGTATATCAAGCGCTTCGTAGTATTATTAAAGAAATTAATTCTAATTACATAATCCGAATTCGGTCCCGATTCGTTTACATTCCTGCAATAAGGGCCTAAAACTGAATGCATTGGAACAGCTTGAAATTAATAGGTATAATCAGTCCAATGAAATTCTTAACGATCAGATCACAATTAATAGTTCACCTCTGTTAAAACCTTTAACAAACAATAAACTTAAAACAATTTAAAATAGATGCACTTATACATTGCAGATTTTAAGTAGTTTCACACGATCCAATAACCCAAAATACCCAAATTATTGTTTCCCACCATTACTTTAGACCAATAAATCAAACTTATTTAAATTCTTTCATGTGACGTAGGTATGGTTTCAACAGAAAGAGATTATGTAGGGGGCACCCTGTCTAGCAAAGGTATATAAGCTATCTCTAATACACGTTTTAAACATAGTTCTGACGAAGGCGTAAGCCGAAATAGCTATCAACAAATATATAAAATAATTTATGTAGAATTAAAATACATTGTTATTTTTCTTTCCGTATTAATTCTAATTCCTTTAAAAATAATAATAACAACACCTGGCAATATAATTAATGATGGTTATGGCCATTTTTTATTTTAATACATTGCATTGAATTAAATAAAATATATTTTCTGCTTATTTCACATATTTAATAAATATTAGGATCAGTTACAGTTGAAAGAATTAAATTTGTAAGGTTTATTGATTGAGTTGGCATTATAATCCTGTGAGAAAAATAGCAATTTATTTCAATTCTACATAAATTATTTTATATATTCCTTGATAACTATTTCGGCTTACTAGTCAGAACTATGTTTTTAACGTGCATTAGATCAAGTATATATACCTTTTAGACAGGGTACGCAATACATCGTATTCTCTGTTCCACCATCTTAATTTTATATGGTAATACTAAGTTATTGAATGTGACAAATTGATTTGATGTATTCTTGAAGTGAAAGCTAATCTGGGTTTTCACTAACTGGGAATAAACGTAAAATTAATATTGTTATTAACGGCTTATTAGGGACTTACTCACAAGCCAGTGAAATAATATGTATTCTTTTGTTTGTATCTTACGAAACTAGTCCAGCATATTAGACAATTTGTTGGTCTATGATGATGGAAGTTTTGTTCATTAAGGTTACAGTAAACCCTCATACAGCAACCTATGCTTTAAAGCTTTTTTACACCAGGATTTTTAACGTACTTTAAATTATACTCAATATTAGAAATTTTATCGATTAAACAACACATTTTTCCTCCGTTAATATCCATCGACCTTTCACGTGCCTTATACGTGGCAAAACTTAGATTTGGTTTGAATCTGAATAGTTTAGTTTCTATTTAAACCCAATTTTTTGTAAGTTTAGTAACTTTTTTTACACTATTCAAAAATTGGCCAAAAAATATTTAAATTTTATAACTTTACACTGGAATTTTGTTTTTCGTGTCCGCTGACTATATGAGCAAAAACTTTAAATTAAATTGAATCTATTCAAAAAAAATATTCTTTATGTGTAAAATGACAAAAAAAACAAACGACTACTGAAAATTAACACCGTAAAAAAACTCATCTAGTAGGTTTTATATGTAACTTATATTTTTTAATAACCATAATTACATTTATTTCACAACACAAGTTTTCTTTAACTGCAATGAGAGCTTTTCCAAGAAAATTCAAAACCAATGGCTTAAGATACTTCTGGTATAATCACAAATTATTTGGAAGTCGTCAGATAAAATTATTGAGTCATTTTCATCAATCAATTATTTCATTGAATTTAAATTAAATAGAATTTACACTATACACAATACAATAAATGACTTTAATTACATATGCAACATAGCGTTAAGAAAAGCTGCCACTGTAAAGGTGATTATCATTTCCAACTGTTTATTGGAACATCTCCCCTTGTTTGATTTATAGTAGTATATATAGTGATCTTATGTTAATTTTTATGATATTGTATAGTATCAATCAACATATTCCTAAAGATAATATTTTTTTCGATTTAATTTACCTACATATATGATTATTTAAAATTGACTAAAACTATTATAACATCTATAAAGTTGTATCAATAAACATAATGTAATATTGTTCCACGTATGGAGTTGCCTTTCACATTGTGAGTTCCTAAAATTTCTTTTACGGTCCCAAAGAATCAAATCCGATCCGGTGATGTGTAGTCACTACGTTGCTTGCAAAGATGGTGTTTATGGGATGGTTTATTGTGATTTATTTGATATATGTATCTATCGCCTCTTGATTTAGTTGCTTTAAGTTGAACAATGCCAGCTTCATCAATTATAACAAAAATGTGCACAGATAGTCGTCGACTAACGAACGAGATACTTTCCTAAACTTTGGTTGTAAATCGAACCGTTGTAAGCCGAGGAGTACCTGTATGTAAATAATTAGTAATAATTTCAGCTTAGTAATTATTTTGTAAAGAACATAAATATTTTCTTCGTAAAACTATTGCAAGAGAAAGAAAGAATAGAATTATAAATCACACTAATGTTGGTTGGTTGTAAAGTTAAAACACGGCTGCTTTCTATACCAACAAGTATTATAATATTACTACATTACTACGTAAACAAAACAAAAACATATGAAAACAATACGAATATAGAAAAGCTACTCGCGTTTACGCTTTTGTTATAGTTGCGGAGTTACGAGTTTTACATTATAATCTAAAGATATCTTACAATTTACATTAATTAACTTTTCATATGTTACTACTAAATGCATTATATATTTTATCTTATATGGCTGTTCGAAATTCGAATTAATATTCATTAAGCTATACTCTGTTCGATATTTCATATTAACACTTTTGATTTAATCCATCATAATTTTATACAGAGTACACGAGAAAACATATATTTATTAGTGCAGTCTTGGTGCTAATTAAAACAGCACAGAGCGGCGTTAATAACGACAACGTTATACGTGCGTAGAGAGTTACGTGATCGGTTTACTGGTTCGGGCGGTTATTACGTCCACGCAGGCGCACCCTCAAGCTTTGCTCATCTCACCACATCCTTGAGCATGGGTTTCAAACTGGCTTACCATAAAATAATAAACGTAACATTAAGTTAGACTAGTCTCTTTTGAGCACATCTGTTTTGTTATAAGTATAAAGATTCTAAAAGCTGAAACTCATTTTGCCCTCTAGGAACTTTGAATAAAATAAAATAAAGATGGTTTGAAGGAGGTGAAGTAGAGGTCTGCACGGGCTCGGGTTTGGCCCGCAGGCCTTACCCGGCCCGGGTAACGAAGGTTTGGGTTCGGGCCCAGGCTGGGCTCGGACGCAAGCATACAACAAAATATCACAAAAATCTGGCTATTTCCGAATTTCCATTATCGTAAATCTAAATTTAATACTATAATAAACTTCACGTACTCTTATTTGTCATCTTTTCGAAAAAAAATCGGATTTGTTTGGGGCAAGGTTGAAAAAAGTCGGGCTTGGGTTGGGTTCTGGTAAGATTTTTGAAAATGAGCCTCGGGCCCGGGCTGGGTCGGGTCGGAGGTCTTCGGGTTCGGGCAGGGTAAAATTTTAAAATTTCGGCCCGTGCAGACCTCTAAGGTGAAGTCATCAAAATTGATTAATTTTAATTTTGTACTAATCCATGAGTTTTGTAACTTTCGACCCTGGTTTCGAAACTCAGGGTCGAAAGCGAAAAAACTCATAAGTACAAAATTCTAATTTAGTTTAAAAATTTCATCAAGCACCTTCAGTTGAAATCTTTAATGAGATCAAGAAATATTTGATCAGGTTGTAATGTTTCTTCTCAGCTGTTTTGAAGCAGTTTGGTGGTGGATTCGATGTGCGGGTTTTGAATAATAAAGAATTACTGACCCCAATGACGTCAAAAACGAAATCTGACATATTACCAATGGTTTACAAATTCATAAATATAGTTTGATACAAACTATATTATAACAAATTGAATCGATTGGATTTTTGTACTTTTCCGTAAGCTTTTCCACAGCCCGGTATTCACCTTTTAACATCTTATATTTCAAGTGCACAAATGAACTTCTACTGACGCAACAATAATAAAGGTGTCACGAGATACTTAGTAAATAGGTATATGTAAAGCTTGTTGAATAAGAAAGCATTTTGTAAGTGTCAAATAGTGTTATTATCAAATGAATTATTTTAAAAGGAACAATGTGACTGCTTATTGGTTCATAGATTTTGAATATTAAATAAAAAACAACCCACAAAAATTAAAACACTTCTTTAGCGAGCTTATTATAAGTTGTTTGGAAAATAACTTAAGGTCTTAAATTTTTTTTTAATATTAAAATGCATTCAGCAATTGCTTATCTACTTCCAGAAGTCATTTCCTGCCTTTAATTTCAATTAAAATAGGCAATGTTTACTTAAAATGACTATAGACAGTAGTTCTCTCGAAAAATTGCATTGTGGCCGCATCGTAAACCTATGGTCCTATATATATGGCTGGTGGCTGCACCAATTTTTTGTTTTGACTCTGTTATGTTTGAGGTTTGTCAAATAGACCTCACCATGTTTGTCAATTTACTATTGGTATTAATTGCATTCGAAATATTTCATTTTCAGAGCCTTTGTTGACAAACTAACTTATAATCGACATTTTTTTTAGTATCAATATTTTCTATAAAGCTGTTGGTGGCTGCAGCCAAAATCCACTGGTGGCTGTACATGAGAACCACTGCTATAGACTATTTAGAGCTCGTAAATAACAATACTAACAAAAAATTTCATCAAAAATTTACACCAAACAACATTGAAATGACCAAAAATTATAATGACGATTTACATTTATCTCTTTAATCTCTTCGATGCCTCGGCCGTGTTTACACGCCAAACAATTCCGTGCTCGTAGGGCTGGCCAAACAAAATGCGCGTGTTTACATGCTGTACTTGAGACGTGGTTTAAAAGCCACGATCAACGTTAGTAATAATTTTAAAATATCATGCATATATGTAGTGACATCTCTTAGAATCGTGATGTAATACTTGAAATTTGAAGATATTGTATAGTAATCTATAATATATCGATTTTCAAAAGTGCTGTTTCATTGTGTTGAAATGTGTCGCTAGCAGGGTATGCTTTAAACCTTGTTTTGAAGCATCCCACTCGGTGGAAGACTACTTATTTGCTTTAAGAATTTTGAACGTATTTTTTATTTACATTTAAGATCAAATTTGTTATGAATCAGTTCCGATTTAAAGTCACATTCACGTATTTTTTGTGTGAGTGTTGTAACTACACTGAAGTTTTGTGAAACATTTGTTGATTTGGTTTTTGAATAAATGATGTTGTAAATGACACATCGTGTATTTACGTATATATGTAAAGTGTTTGTGATTTACTATTAAAATTCATCGAAGAAGTATATGTTTAGGTTTTATTTTTTGAATGAAAATCATGGCCCTCCATGCACGGCCATACAAATCCTAGCCGGCACATAACAAGTTAAAAAAAAACTCTTTTATATAAGGGTTAATTCAAGAATTCAAAATTTATAACTGCCCGAACGAAAGCTGTCAGCGTGTCCCATAAATTGACCATCCACGCCTTGAGCACGCCTGTCGGAAAGTTGGCCTGTTTCGCAAGGCGTCAGATTCCCTCATTACATATTCATTAGTTAAGCTCCAGAACATTTGTATCTACAGATTTTCTTCGGCCAAATTGCCCTGTCTTTGATGATAATTGAGCACAAGCCCAGAGTGATGGGGCCCGGCACGGTGGGGAACCCCCGTATATTATGCGTTGTTTTTTTTAACAAGGTTACTTCCAGAATAATGTTGTCCGTATCGGGAAAGGTGTTACAAGGATGTATTATTTCGGGAGTGGGATATATATTTATATATAGAGAAAACGAACAGTTGGTTTGTGTTGTTTGTTGGGACGCTGGGTATATTTCGTAATAAATTATTCGTGTGCTTGTTAAAAGTTTTAAGTGGGACGAGTCTTATAAATAAATTACGTTGTCGTATTTCTTTTTTGATGTTGTTTGTACATAATTATATCAAACAGCCAAGAAATAACTAGTTGGCCACTTAAGTATTTCATATTAAATCAGGATAATTCTCAGCCCTTATTGAACACTTGAAATTAAAAAAACTCGTGTATATAACAAAATAATAAGACATTCTTTGTACTTATTCTACATTTTAATAATAGTCTATTTTAATACTTTCGATGGATTCGTCGATAGCTTTGTGGAAGTTAATTTTTATATTAAATAACTTTGATTATTTCATATATTATGTTACTAACCGTGTTTCCCTTTTCAGAGGCATCTTCGGGCTTACTATCGCAAAGATTGCTCAAGTAATATTCATTACTTAAGCAATTTTAAAATTCTTACTTAAAAAAATCTTTCTAAGATTCATACAAGTCTATTTTGCTTTTATTTTACTTTGATATATTTGATTATTTATAACAACAATTGTTTGTCATAACTTATAAGACTTGCTGAATTTTTTTTATAAATAACGCCGTGTCTGTGTATTTGTATTTTTTATCAGTTGATAATGCTCGCTATGAGCGAAACCGGTCCTGATCTAATAAAGTTATGAATACCTGAGCTATATTGTTTTAACTATGTGCATGGAGTTTATCACAACATATTTTTTTTTCCTATGAGAAATGGTTGTTACTCTGTTGGTCAACATCTCTTCTACGATACGAGGACTAGAACAGGACTTTTGTTTAGTTAATCGCTGTCACTATGCGTGTTTCTTTGGGATCAGAATGGTGGGAAGGGATTTAAACCAACACAAACACCCATTGCTTATGAGCAGAATCGATTTACCGTTTGAAAAAAGTTGCTCGTACCGGGAATCGAACACGGGCGGTCCGACACGGTTGCCAACGACGTTGACCACTGCACTTCAATATCAGATACCATAAATAAATTTAAACTTTTATCTATAGAGAAATGTTAATATTTACACAGAATTATTATGTACAGTTGTTTTTGCTTTTTGGTTAGTATGTTTCAAGTTATTATTTTTACATAGAGAACAACTTTTTTACTCATCTCACTTATCTTTCAAATTGGTTTTAATATTATTCTATAGTTAATAACATGACACGGAAAGAATGGTTAATTCACAACATTTTCAATACATCGCAAAGCACGTGTTGAAATTTGAATATCGCTACACGAACAGAATATTCATAGAAGGTAACTAAAGAAAATTTATTTGTATATTTTCATCATGAGCAGTATTTATTATATAATATTTGTTGAATCAAAAATATTTGTTATGTGCTCAGTTATATGTACATACATATTCAATGTATCTTGCATACATTTTAATTTTATAAAACATTCTTTGTGAAAAAACAGATGATAATTCATATTGAATTGATTTTTGATGTATTTATAGTCTATTTTTCGTGTAATTTGCTTAGTTGTTTTAACAATTGTTTGTTACACCTTGTTTTTCATACTTAACTTTTGTATAAATATCACTGTATTCCTTATCAGTTGACAATACTCGCCATGAGCGAAACCGATCCTGATCAACTAAATTTTATGTGGAAAAAGTACTAAAAATGTATTATTATTTTTATTATAATGCCTTTCCACCAAGTATTGACAGTGAACACCTTAAAAGTGATAAATAACAATGTATATTATTTTATATATTTGTCGATAGCTATTTCAGCTTAAGCCACCGTCAGAACGGTTTTTAAGCCTGCATTTACTTATCTTATATATAAAACCGAAACGGGGGATGTATGTCTGTAATTCCCTTTTGCATTGTTGTTGCAAGTTCAAACAAACGAATTGATTTCGCTCGCTAAAGTTTCGACGGTAAATTTGTTTCGTTATCAATGTGTGTGTAGAGACTCCAATTACTCGAGTATCGAGTAGTACATATATAAAACCGAAACGGCGTATGAATGTCTGTGGGTCTGTAATTCCCTTTTGCATTGTTGGTCATTAAGTTGCTATAAAAACAAATATGAAAGAAAATATGTTTGATTTTTTTATCGGCGAAGAAATTTAGTCAAAATGTAATAAATTAGTCTTCTACTGAACTTTTCTCGGCTTTTATTAATATAATAATGTTTTTATTTACGTAAAGGTAATTATTTGACATTTCTTTGACAGCAAATTAGATTTTTTCCTTGAATTTGGACATTTTAATGGGCGAGAATGGGGCTGTCAATATATGAAACGGGCTGTGAAATGTCAATTCCAGTCTGAAATGTTCATTTTAATTGACCTAGACTTTTGAATTTTGAAAAAAGTTGTTTCAACTTGGCCCGTCTGGATTTAAGCGCCGAGGTGAACATAACCCCAAACTGGTTCGAGCGAAGCCGGGTTCGAACACTAGTTTTATATATACCGTTGTTGACAGGGTACACAAAACATATTTTTCTCTCTTCCACCATCCTAGTTTTCGATATTAATAATAAATTATTAAATGAGACTAATAGTTTTTTTTTATATCATATAATCAATCCATTAGAACTGAACACTATTCAAGAATAAATGTCATTAATAAGTTACGTGTTTTTGTACATCTAATGAAAATCGATTCAATATAGACTTATTAATTTCAAAGGGCATTTTCTGTTAATGTGTTTTCTTGGTGTTATTCTAATTGAATATTTTTTTGCTATGGTTAGCCAAGTTCCTTACAATGAGGCCGGCTTTGGGCGTTTGATCGTTTGATTTACGTCAACAGCTTGCCTTCCATTGACGCGTTAATTTGCCCATCGAAAACACACTTCCTTAACCCACTCACTCGCAAATTAGTTTTACTTTGTTGCCATTATTTCATCGCGTTTTGTGACCATTTCCTCTTCTTCTCGATTTCCTTATTCGTCTGACTAATGTGCTACAGAGCTATAAAAAAGCCATATCAATCATTGCAAACTTAACTAAACCAGCTGAAATCGTTTGAATGTTGTACTTTTCTATGAATGTTGTGGCTAACGACCCGGGTATCGCCTTCTGCAATGCGATGGTAAGTTCACCAACAAGTCCATCTCTACGTTGGCACTTGTTTAGATAATTAAGAATTTCGACTGAAGGTGTTTGATGGAATTTCAAAGTCAAATTTGTATCGTTTGAATTAATAAATTGAATTAATAATAAAATAATTTAATAAAAATAATAACACATTTTTAGTACTTTTTCCACATGAGATTTTTTTCATCAGGACCGGTTTCGCTCATGGCGAGCATTATCAACTGATAAGGAATACAATAAAACAGTGGTATTTGTGCAAAAGTTAAGTATGAAAACAAGGTATGACAAACAATTGGTAAAACAACTAAGCAAATAAATTAAAGCAAATTACAAGAAAAATAGTTCTGAAATAGTTAAAAATAAAATAAGTCATGAAATTTGAACTCATTACCGGGATTTCCATCTAATTATGGTTGACAGACATGTAGATTTATTTAGTTTTATTAAATGCACTTTATTTTGGGCTTTTACTTTGTTAATGTTAATTCATACTTAATTGATTTTTGATGTGTTAGTTTTGCATTGCTAAGAGGTCTTGAATTGTTTATATACAAATATAAAAGTAGATCACTAAGCATACTTGTAATTATTGATTTAGTTGGCATTTTCTTGGTAGAACACCATTATAATACGGTGAAAAAAATAGCAATGTTTTTTAGTTCTACAGAAATTATTTTATATATTTGTTGATAGCTATTTCGGCAACAAATATTTTAAATAATTTCTGTAGAATTAAAATGCATTGTTATTTATTTTCACCGTATTAATTGCTATAAACGAAATATCTATATGAATTATCAAAAAAAAAAATTAGATATTATTTATGTAAAAACATGTATGAAAACGACTTCTTACTGATTGAATCGGAAAGAAACAAGAAACTTTATTATAAAATGTGTTATTATTTTTATTATAATGCCATTCCAAGTATTGACAGTGAACACTTTAAAAGTGATCTAGAAACTTTATAGCAACGCTAATAGAATACATTGTATTTATTGAGATCTAAAAAAATTGGTGTCTGTAAAGTCGGTTTACGGACGATAGTTTAACGTGACAACGTCATAAGAAAACATTGATGAAATGATTGCATACTTTTATGAATAAAATGGAATCATTTTTATTGAATTATCATTATTTTGTATGGATACGATATTTTGTATATTTGTTATACGTTAATCAGATTTTTAATATGCAAGAATTAATTACCTTTATTGCCGCAATTGTTGTTGTAATATAAACAATGAAAACCACATTAACATTTCACTTCACTTTATAAACAGTTGTAAACAGATCACGTGTAGGTACTGTAGGTGTATAAGTTGTGTGCTGCCGCTGTCTCTTTTCTACTCAGACGCATCGACCAATCGAGTGGAAGAGAGATAGATGCGGCACAATCCGAACGGTAGGCCGATGTGCCTCTCTCTCGCTCGCACGCTTGCCTTCGGCGTAACGCGACAGACGGGACAATGAGTCATGTTTTTTCGTGCGTGCAGCGGGCGTTCATCGATTTATAAGACGTTGTCACGTCAAAAAAAAACACCTAACAGATATTTGAAATGCCGTTAGAGATGAAACGTATTAAAATGTGGAGAAATGCTTAACATTAACCATTTAAATTTCTCGACCCCTATGTTCTTGTGGTGATAGTTTATTCCAGATATCAGTTCTAGATTTAGATTTATAATCCAGCATGTTAAAATTAAGATTTCATTAAATTTGAATATGAACATTGGTGTATGTGATGTTATTTTCTCGTTGAGATATCGAGTGACATTAATAAAACTCTCATCGAGTTTATCTCGTGTGATTTAAAATATCAAAATTTTCATTGCATTGGAAATTATTTATAAGCCGTTATGCGAAATTTGTTTTTAATATTTATTGAAATATGAATATGTCCTCAATAAAGTACGTCTGCTTTGCCAAAGTACCTTTTCCGCTAGTTTTTAGGCCATTTCGAATAAGTTAAAAGAAATCATGAACTCTTTTTACTATACATTTACATATTTACAACAATGTTCGCAAATCGATGTTTTATTTAAAAAAACGATTGAATGAGAAGTCGTTAACAAAAGAGTGAACAGATCTTTATTTGAAGTTTACTAAAAATCGGTTGCATAATTGCGTTAATAATTCTTTCATTATATAATTCATTTTGAGTACCATACAACGGGGTGAATAGAGACAAAAACAAGGATTGAACTTTAGCGTAACGTTACTAAGTATCCAATATATTTTTTACTGTTTGTATATAATTCTTTACAATGACGATAATACTATCTTTCGAATAAAAAAACCAAACCAACTAAATGATTGGCTGAAATTGAAACATACGTGTTTAAGTTCGATGCCTGTGTATCCTAACTTTTTGACCCCTTATAAACTTCTCTTCTATTGCACGAAAATTAAAATCAATCTTTTTTTTTTTTAGTTCATAAGTACCGTAAAACGGAGTGAATAGAGACTCAAATAAAATAGAGGTTCATATATTTCAATCATTACAATCTGTTGTTTTGTCTCTATTCACCTGACAAGTCTCTATTTAACCTCTCTCGTCTCTTTTCACCCCGTTTCATTGTGAATAGAGACATTGATCGAGATTGACTGTGTCTCAATAACGATAGTGAATATTTGAAAAATATTGTCATGAATGTGTAGTAGGACCATAGAAACAAGTTTCAAGCCATTTATATTTGAATTATGTTATGATGGTATGCAGATACATAGTCGTGAAGGGTAAAACGTGTCTTTATTCATCCCGTTTTACGGTACTTTATAAATTATGTATCTCAATTTTTTATAACACACAAAATTAAATTTTGAGAGTGATTTAATTCGTATGCTAAAAGTTAAAATGAAGCACTGATTCTTTCAATTTTATTTGAGAAATGTACAAATATTTTCATTTATAACAAAACATGTTATTTGTATTGGAATTTAAATGAATAAAAAATGAATTTTCATACGAGCATATTTTTGAATTATTTAAAAATCAAATAATTATTTAAAATCGAATGATATTTAAATGTAAAAAAATTACTTTTAAGGTATTCACTGTCAATACTTGGTGGAAAGGCATTATAATAAAAATAATAATACATTTTTAGTACTTTTTCCAGATAAAATTTATTTGATCAGGACCGGTTTCGCTCATGGCGAGCATTGTCAACTGATAAGAAATATAATACAACAGTGATATTTATACAAAAGTTAAGTAAGGTATGACAAACAATTGGTAGAACAACTAAGCAAATAAATTGAAGCAAATTACAAGAAAAATAACTATAAATAAAATGTTGAACACCTCTTAGCAATGCAAACTAATACATCAAAAATCAATTAAATATGGATTATCATTAACAAAGTAAAAGCCTAAAAATGAGTGCATTAAATAAAATAAATAGATCTGCGTGTTTGTCAACCATAATTAGATGGAAATCCCGGTAATGATTTCAATTGAGCCAACGAAATTGTTTCCAGTGAACAGAATAAAAGCCATATCAATTCTTACAAATTAAAAACAAAGGTTTTTTTTTTTTTAGAAATAAAATTGTACAAGGAAGAAATACAATAAGCTTAGGTTAATGAATCGGATATAACAAAGGTGAAATATATTTATGAAAAAAATTGTTGAACCAAATCTTTCTATGTATTTATTAATTCTTAGAGATTCACTGGCAATGGTTGGTGTAAAGCAATTTTTATGTCCGCTTCTAATGTGGAAAATATGGACTCTCAGCAGTGTTTAACAGAAAGATTTATACGAAAACTAATTGTTATATGGATACAAAGAAGAGGACTAGCACGTAACTAGTGGTAAGCTAATGGCTCTGTCTACGATTCATTTTTAGGATCGGAAAGTGTGTAAAGTAATTTTAGAAAACATTGATACTCATATCATTTTTTTTCTATATCCGCTCCCTATTCGGAGCATATGGCCGCTACACGGTGCCTTCAGGATTCTTAATCACCCGCCAACTTCCTCATTTCTTCCCAGGTCATCCCGGCGTCTCGTCGTTCCCCTGAGTACATCCTATGTATGGTCATTAAAGGCCTTCTGGGGCGTCGGGATCCATCAGGTTGATAGAAGAGGCAGGCAGGATTAAGGTTCCCCTGTGGCATCCACAGAACATGTCCAAGTCAGGTCCATCGTCACTTTTTTATTTATCCATATCTTCGAACAGAAATAAATAATTTGATTCTAACCAATGTTATCCGCAACCAAAACTAATGACCCTAAAACTCAACCACGGACCGTAGACTTTTACTCATTGCGAGCAAACTGGTTATGAACATAATAAATATTGTAAAATTGCTAGGAAAAAATGAATTCATTGCATTTGAACCGAGAATTGACAGCTTACGTCAAAAGTAATTTTATTTTTAAAAGTCCGCGTTAGTAAAATATTGTATACAAATCATACAATCGGAAGGAAGCATTGACTTTTTTTTCATATACTAGAAAGCTCCTTATTTTGAGGACTGCCAAAAGAGTGTATTTATTTAACCTAAGAAAGCCAAAGAATATAAGTTTGACAAAAAACATGTTACTTTACAAAGAACACTTTGTGAAATTGTGTTAAGCATTTCTATTGGTCGCAGTAAATTGCCCCTTTTTACCCATTGGGAAACCCACATGCCGCTGCCCGCCAAAATTGGGTTAAAGAAAATATGCCAAATATACGAGGTGACCAGATTTCACACTCAAGTATCCACTCGAATAAAAACAAACTCTATCTCTGAGAGCTTTTGTTTCGAGTATAAGATGTTTGCTTCTTAAGTAACATTTTTAACATAATATACAATTTAAAATAACTTTGATTATTCCACGTATTGTGCTAGTAACTGTGACACGTGTTTCACTTCTTTCAGAGGAATCTTCCGACTTACTATCGCAAAGTTTGCTTAAGTAATGAAGCAAAATTGATTCTAGCATTTTAAAATGATAAAATTACAAAATGGAGTTTGGGTCTTTTCCTTTTTACGGGGAGCAAAGAGAATTATAGAATCGAAACAAAGCAAACACATAATTATACTACTTATGACGTTAACATTACATTACACTATTAAACTTATGAGCTGCAATGAATCAGATAGGTTTGTGCTTAAACTAATTAATTGGATATAATTAGTAATCTGCTCGTACGACTACTAAGCTATCGACGTTGACCACTACACCACGGACTGGGCATTAGTTGTGGTTGTATTATTGGCAGATAATTAATTATTTATTGTTATATAATGTGATATGTCTAAAAGCAAAAACCGATATGTCTACTTTACATTGTTAGTGATAGTTTCATTGTTAAGTTATCAATTGTATTAAAAGTCATTTTAAATCGTATCCTATATCTAACAAAGAACAGTTTATACATTTTAGAAGTCACATCATTTGAATCAAAGTAAAATTTACTCGTTGAAATTGCCAAATATTTTAAGAGTTTGTGGCCATACGAAATAAGGTTTTCCAGTAAAAACGGCGTTTGGAGCGTGACATATCATTATGTTAAGTAAAACAAACTGTTGAAAGTGAAGGAAAGATTCTTTTTTCTAGACGCCATTCGAAATATTTTCAACATCTGTAAATATGAATTGCTTGTTTTTTTAACTGCCATGTTTTGCAATAATTGAGCTGACTATAAATATTATGTACTAAAAATAATGACAATAATCAATTATGTTTTATCGAAAAAGGTGAATATTTGGCACAGGATTTTTTAGGACGTGCATTCCGTGAATAGTAACGATGAAAGATAAGCAAAATGAAATTAAATCAATGATTTTTGTCGAGGTGAAAGCGGTCTGTGTCATGAAAATATTTAATGTGACTCCACTAGGAAATTTCATTCGGAAGATTCGTAATCAGTTAACTTGTGGAAATTTATTTTAATTATATAATAAATACTGATAATGCTGTTATTCTACTATTTGTATTATTATTTTGTGACGTGCATGTTTACGAATGAATTCTTTGGCGTGTATTTAATGGGTCAGTATCAAAATTAAATTTTGTTCAGTATTGTAATTTAATTAAATGGTCAGGCATTTAAAAAATGGTAAATTTTAGTTTGACAGCTTGTGAATTTTACCAAATATGGTCGTACGAGGCAAATTTATGACAATGTCTATGAAAAATAAGCATATTAAATGAAACGATTTCTTTAGTTCAAGTATTTGAAAGCAGATAATATTATTTTAATAAGTGTAAGGTTAACAATTTTTTTAAAATGTTTCGTCTTTAATTGTTAGAATTATCATAATAAAAATCCTTAAGAATTCTTTGGAACATTAAGTATTTTAATTTAGAGCAAAAATATACCATTTATAATTTTTAACTGGCCAATTAATAATTTTTAATAACCGTTTTAAGTATTTATTACTGACCATTTATTAAATATTTACTAACAATTAATCGAATTAGAAGCTGACCAAATAACGTGTTACAGAATTCTTTATGGCGTGGTAAAACATCAAGTAGAATAAATTGCCTATCAATTTTAAATAAAAATTGGCTAACTAATGGTTAATATCCGATAGTGCTTCAACCACTCCATGGATACGGTATACTCACAAAAAATCGCACGATAAGAGAGTGCAGAATGGTGCAGAACAATACGGAAAAAATAAATGTCCAGGCGTAACGCAACGAAGCTATAAAACGAACGAATTGCTGAGGATTACACGACAAAGTAACCGATGTAATAACAACACGAGTCCAGAAATTTACGCCGTACTAAAAGTAATACAAGATCGCGCAAAAAACATGACCGCAGCAGGACAAATTGGAAGGATCTTGATGGGTTAATAAGGCTCATTTATCTTTAATAAGTAAATAAAATTTTGAAAGAGTTGTTCATAAGCGAAGAACGAGTATTACTCGAGTTTTTTCAAAATACTCGAGTATCGAGTAGAGCGAGATAGAGCATAATTTTTATAACACTCTTTCATCGATGTTTACTTACAAGTAGAGAATCCAATTCGAGTATCGAGTACTCAAAACTCGAGTATACTCGTCCATTTTTCAAATACTCGATACTCGAGTATTTTGAAAAATACTCGAGTAATACTCGTTCGTCGCTTATGAACAACTCTTTCAAAATTTTATTTACTTATTTAAAAAAATATAAACAATATTTTACCATTGCATTGCCGAACACGTGGATCAGGTAAATTTTTTTTAAGCGGTTTAGATGCAGATGTGACAAAATAAATTCGGACAAATCTTAAATTTGAAACATTTATTTCTCTGTTATTTTTTAAATATTTGTTACATTAAGTGTTAAGTGCATTAAAATGAATTAAATTTATCAATGAAATTAAATAAGCTTATTAATTTATTTATCACCTATTTATTTAAAAAAAAATGTGAATTAATAATATATATTTTGCTACATCTGAAACTACTCGAGTATAGTGGAGTACTCGAGTATTTTTACATTTTAATACTCGATACTCGAGTAGTTGAGATGACGAGTAATTGGAATCCCTACTTACAAGTCATGTAATCTTATGATCACTCAATTCAATTTTTTTTTAACATTTAATCTAATATATAAAAATAAATAATTCGATTGCTTAAAGCGTAATTTTCGTAACTCCACTTTTGAATGAAAATTACTTAACAATGCCATCTTATTGTATCATGCAATGTGCATGTCCCGTATTTTTTTTTATAGCCAAAACTTATTTGAGCGCATCGTAAAAACGTTTTTGGAAAATTTGATAGCTTCATTATAATTCAAAAATCTACTCTGCTAATTATCCAATTCCACCATTTTCTATTGTTAACTCTCATTCATTCGGTGTTTTTCAGCGGTGGTACAAAAAAATCTTTTGAAAATACTATTTGAAATTTTCCTCATCGGTTTGAAAATACCAAAATAATCAGTTTTTAACCTCTCCTGCACAATTGAAAAAAACGGAGATTTACTCTTTGAGCCATCGATTTGTTTGTTTGATTGTTCACACCCCATGCGCTGCCATACCATTCATCCGATCGCAATGAAACTTTGACAAACTTGTTGCTTGCGCTTGCGCGGAGGCTTTGACATAGTAAAAAAAGCTTACAGTATATAATACAATATATAAATTCAATGTTTTTTTTTCATATTTTATGCGCTGCCATACCGTTTAGATTGACAACTTATTGTTGCACTTTCGCAAAGGATATAGACATAGTACAATTAACTAATTTAATTAAATTAATTTAATTTAAAAAAATTAATTGCGGCGTCATACGGTGCAAGGACGGACCTATTCGTATAGGTCCGTAACCGGCTCTTGTTGATTGCATTAATGACAGCATTAAATAGCATTTCTAGAATCAGTAACGTATAGGGTTTGCTAATTATTTATAGTCAGTAATGCACACTTGAGTGCCTTGGCCTCCAAGTCCTGGGAAAATGCTCCCGAGACAACTCCATACTCGCAAACAGAACAGGTACGCTTAACGTTGTTACGCCACGGGTCACGATCGCTGATACCGAATGTAAGGCCGTGGCGGGTGGTGGTTGGGAGTACTTTCAGTAGGTGGCGCGTGTGTCGTACCACAGAAAATTGGCAAAAGACCAACAGCAAACGTCAACCGGCAAATGTCATCGATATCGATCAATGTTAGTGAAATTAAATCGAAATTATTTATCTAAAATATTGTCCATCTGAAAGCACAACACAAACACTTCCCAACGCTAGCCAAGGGTACCGGCTAGTTTTTAATAAAAAAATTACAAACATCAGTAGTATATGTTACACTTTGTTTGAATATATAAGAAGCGAAAGATAATAATGTAAATAATTCGAAGACTTAAATAAAATTAATACGGTAAGAAAAATAACAATGTATTTTAGTTCTACATAAATTATTTTATATATTTGTTGATAGCTATTTCGGCTTACGCCTTCTTAAGAACTACATAGTTCTGACGAAGGCGTAAGCTGCAATAGCTATCAACAAATATATAAAATAATTTATGTAGAGCTAATATACATTGTTATTTTTCTTACCGTATTATAATGGAGTTCTACCAAGTAAATGCCTACTCAATCAATTAAATAAGATTGTTTAACACTTTGTTTAAGGGCCTTTTAAATTACCATACTAATTACGCACAAATGTGTGCCACCGTAAACAATGTGTTTTGGTTGATATGAATTCTACACCGCCAGAGATTGTCTAAAAGACATGAAAAATAATTTCAATAACAAATAATGATCAGAACTAAAATCTTTATGCTCTTGATTGCAACCAACTATTATTAGTTGTATTCTTACGATGATACGAAACTGACAGCTTTACATGTTTTTTTTTTTTTTATTTTTATGTCAAATTAATTAATTTATTTGAAAGAAGTATGCCCGCGTATTTAGTTCCTTCAAAATTAATTTGTATTCAATGTATCAATTCAATTTTCACCACTCACTTTACCTGATGCTTAATATTGTGTATAATATGACGGATGTACATGAATTGTCAGTTCATGTACATCCGTGCGCTTGAAATGCCTGAGGATGCCTGAGGAGGTAAGGCGATACCCGGGTCGTTGGCGACAAAGCTCATGGAAAAATACAAAATTCAAACAATTCAAATTTGATACGGTAAGAAAAATAACAATGTATTTTAGTTCTACATAAATTATTATATATATTTGTTGATAGCTATTTCGGTTTACGCCTTCGTCAGAACTAATGGTTTGGTTAAATAGTTCTGACGATGGCGTAAGCCGAAATAGCTATCAACAAATATATAAAATAGTTTATCTAGAACTAAAATAAATTGTTATTTTTCTTACCGTATTATTATGGAGTTCTACCAAGTAAATGCCTACTCAATCAATCAATAAATTCAAATTTGATATTTAAATTCCATCAAGCACCCTCAGTCGAAGTCCTTAATTGAAAAAGTGATTAGTAAACAAACAGTATTTTCTCAATTCCAACCATCAGTACTATTTTGCAGTGGACTAATTTAAAGAGATTCAAATATAGAAGAAGTGTAACGGATTGAAATACTGTAGAAGAAGATAGATAAACTTTCTATAGGTATAGTTCGTAAAAAGCTGCGTTAATAATAGCAGAATCAGTCAAATTGTACAAAAAGACGGAGTTCAGTTGAATTATACCCAGATATCGTGAAAAACTGTCGTTGCTACATAAGGAGTCCAAAATATTCGAGATGAAGGTAGACATAGACTTGTATTTTGGCAACTTTAATAGGGACTTGGGCGTTAGCCTAATCCCCTTCATCTGTGGGGCTTCGTGTTGAGAAGAAATCTGTGCAGCCGTTTCGGCGCTGGCTTCGGCTGGCGTTTGCTGGCTTCTGCGGCAACCGGTAGGCTTGGTAATCATGGTGAAGATGCGAGGATGGAGATAATGCTTTGGTCGGGGCTTTTGCTGGCGGTCGGATGATGATAGTGGTCGAGTAGTTGTAGAATCTTGGCAACCATTGTAGTCGCACGTGTAGGCTTGCTTCAGTCTGAGTGTTCCATGCAGATTATTCCTTAATAAGTCATGTTTGGTGTAAACACTCAGTTTCGGCTGGTGTAAACACGCAGCTTCCACGGCGAGAGTGGAGGCTAGATGATCGGGTTTTCTGGCGGTCGAGGGTGATGTATAGATAATGATGTTGATAGCGGTAGAGATTTTTCTGTGATCGGGCTTGCGGGTCGTCGTAATTTGTTGTAGGATCTTGGCAACCATTGTAGTCGCACGTGTAGGCTTGCTTCAGTCTGAGTGTTCCATGCAGATTATTCCTTAATAAGTCATGTTTGGTGTAAACACTCAGTTTCGGCTGGTGTAAACACGCAGCTTCCACGGCGGCAGTGGAGGCTAGATGATCGAGTTTGCTGGCGGTCGAGGGTGATGGGTAGATAATGATCTTGATGATAGCGGTAGAGATTTTTTCTGTGGTCGGGCTTGCGGGTCGTCGTAAATTGGTGTAGGATCTTGGCAACCATTACAGTCGCACGTGTAGGCTTGCTTCAGTCCTGAGTGTTCCATGCAGATTATTCCTTAATAAGTCATGTTTGGTGTAAACACTAGGTTTCGGCTGGTGTAAACACGCAGCTTCCACGGCGACAGTGGAGGCTAGATGATCGAGTTTGCTGGCGGTCGAGGGTGATGGGTAGATAATGATCTTGATGATAGCGGTAGAGATTTTTCTGTGGTCGGGCTTGCGGGTCGTCGTAATTTGATGTAGGATCTTGGCAACCATTACGGTCGCACGTGTAGGCTTGCTTCAGTCCTGAGTGTTCCATGCAGATTATTCCTTAATAAGTCATGTTTGGTGTAAACACTAGGTTTCGGCTGGTGTAAACACGCAGCTTCCACGGCGACAGTGGAGGCTAGATGATCGAGTTTGCTGGCGGTCGAGGGTGATGGGTAGATAATGATCTTGATGATAGCGGTAGAGATTTTTCTGTGGTCGGGCTTGCGGGTCGTCGTAATTTGATGTAGGATCTTGGCAACCATTACGGTCGCACGTGTAGGCTTGCTTCAGTCCTGAGTGTTCCATGCAGATTATTCCTTAATAAGTCATGTTTGGTGTAAACACTAGGTTTCGGCTGGTGTAAACACGCAGCTTCCACGGCGACAGTGGAGGCTAGATCGTCTGGTCGGATTTTTGATGATCGGGTGAGTGATGGCAGCCAATAACAGTCGTTCGCGGCAGTCAGTAGTCAAGTAGAGTGTTACTACCCCGTACGGTGTGCAGCATAATCGGATCGCTTACACTAAAGACGGGGGTTCCCAGGCCTCGGCAGGAGTCCCGACGGCTGGGCGATCTTCTGGTATGTCCGGATCGCGGTCTGATCGAGGTAATGTCGGTCGGGTGATGATGATGATGATAGTATTTGTGATGATCGGGTGAGTGATGGCAGCCAATAACAGTCGTTCGCGGCAGTCAGTAGTCATGTAGAGTGTTACTACCCCGTACGGTGTGCAGCATAATCGGATCGCTTACACTAAAGACGGGGGTTCCCAGGCCTCGGCAGGAGTCCCGACGGCTGGGCGATCTTCTGGTATGTCCGGATCGCGGTCTGATCGAGGTAATGTCGGTCGGGTGATGATGATGATGATAGTATTTGTGATGATCGGGTGAGTGATGGCAGCCAATAACAGTCGTTCGCGGCAGTCAGTAGTCATGTAGAGTGTTACTACCCCGTACGGTGTGCAGCATAATCGGATCGCTTACACTAAAGACGAGGGTTCCCAGGCCTCGGCAGGAGTCCCGACGGCTGGGCGATCTTCTGGTATCATGTGGTCACTCGGTGTCTTGGTGTTGGTGATGATAGCGGTCGGATGATGATGATGATAACTGTCGGATGATGATGATGATTGTATCTGGGTTTGGTCCGGTGAGCTGTTTAAAAACAGCTCACCAGTCCCAAAATACTGGCAGTTGTGAAATCGGATTTCAGCTCAAAGAGGTGTTCACACGGCGAGAGTTGAAACGAGAATGAGGTAGACATAGATAATTCGTTTAATGTTTTATTCAACGTGATGACGAAAATATCCGTCAAAAAAAATCTCTATAATCTCTTTCTGTCGGTTGAAAGCGATTCACATTTTATCTTTATACTATTTACAAAAGACAATAAATTTCAATTGTATATCTTGTCGATTGTCTTATCTAAGTAAAACCTTTCATTACCATTGAAGTATTCCAATCTGAAGATCCTTCAGTACGTTAATTGCTTTTATCAAAACGGGGCCTTTAATGATCAATGAAGATAATTTTAAATGACTTCGATAACTAGCTACTCCGATTTAAAAATAATTTTCAGGTAAACTTTTCCAATTATGAATTGAATACGAAGTACCCGAAAATTATTCATGTAATCAATCTAATAAGGTGGATGGCAAAAGTGTCTCTTGGAATAATAAAAAAGAATTACCTCTTCTAAAGTGTTTTTGAAGTGTGAATTGTTTTATTTTAAACAAAGTGTCGTATTGTTCTCGTTTAGCACTGAAACTGGAAGTTAGATAACAGATTTTTTTTTTAAATATAGACAAACATAAAGTCTTTAAATTTTAAATATACAGGTGACAGGTTCTTATCTGAGAACGAAAAAAAAACAACTACAGGGAGGTATTTCAAATGATTAGTGGTTTTGACACATTTAAGGTGTTCACCGTCAATACTTGGTGGAATGGCATTATAGTACAAATAGTAAAACATTTATGGTATTTATTACTAATTAAATTTGTTAAGATCAAAACTGGTTTTGCTCGTCGCGAGTCTCATCAGTGAATAATGAAACTCAAAAGTTTATCTCAACATATTTTTTCTGTACAAGAACTGCTTGTTAATCAGTAATTCAACAAAGTAAGAATTTAATAGATACGAGGAATAGAGCAGGACTAGTAATAAACTAATCGTTCACGCTACGCGCCGCTTTTTGGAATTCAAAAAGTGGGAAAGGATTTTAATAACACAAACACCCACTGCTTTCGAACAGAATCGATTTATCGACTGAAAAAACTGCTCGTAACAGGAATCAAGCCCAGGCAATCCTTCACGGAAGCCAACGACGTTGCCCACTGCACCACCAGCGGGAACTGTACATTAAATATAAAAAATTGGTGTCTGTAAAGTCGGTTTACGGACGATAGTTTAACGTGACAACGTCATAAGAAAACATTGATGAAATGATTGCATACTTTTATGAATAAAATGGAATCATTTTTATTGAATTATCATTATTTTGTATGGATACGATATTTTGTATATTTGTTATACGTTAATCAGATTTTTAATATGTAAGAATTAATTACCTTTATTGCCGCAATTGTTGTTGTAATATAAACAATGAAAACCACATTAACATTTCACTTCACTTTATAAACAGTTGTAAACAGATCACGTGTAGGTACTGTAGGTGTATAAGTTGTGTGCTGCCGCTGTCTCTTTTCTACTAAGACGCATCGACCAATCGAGTGGAAGAGAGATAGATGCGGCACAATCCAAACGGTAGGCCGATCGTGCCTCTCTATCGCTTATCCGCGCTCTCGCTCGCACGCTTGCCTTCGGCGTAACGCGACAAACGGGACAATGAGTCATGTTTTTTCGTGCGTGCAGCGGGCGTTCATCGATTTATAAGACGTTGTCACGTCAAAAAGAAAACACTAAAAAAAGTCTAGCCCACATTTGTAAGCGTATTGAACTATATTTTTTACCGCTGTTATATTCTATCATGATCTGAAAAAGAAAAAAAAATCAAACGTGCGTAGCGTGGCAGACACGCAATAAAAATTCATAAAGTAATTATCCGTGGGGCTGATTCTCAAACAAAAATCAAAATAAACCTCCAAATGTAGGTTTGGTGTGACCTCTTTAGCTTTACTGCCCTCACCTCTGATATTAAATATGTCCCGCAGCTTTGAAACTTACCGGTGAAGGATTTTTCATGTTGTTATTATCGGCCTTTTAAAGATTTGATATACAGTACATATTTACTTTGGAATAATATTAGCCAAATTGTAGTCGAATCATGAAAAATATACTTATATTTGAAAATTCCACATTATAAATTCTGCCACGTGTAATCTATCTAATATATAAAAATCAATGTTTGTTTGTTTGTTCGTTTTTTTCATACGGTTGCGATTAAACATTGTCAACTTATTGCTTGGACTTGCGCGAAGACTACAGGCATAGTAAAATCAACTTATAGTCTTTTATATAAATATCAATGTTTTATCATTTTATGCACTGACATGCCGTTCATTTTGACAAACTATTGTTTCACTTGCGCAAAGGTTATAGGCATAGTACAATTAGCTTTCAGTAGGTAATGAGTGTATCAACCCATAGACAATCGGAAAAATATAAACAGCAAACGTAAATCGGCAAATGCCATCGATACCGATCAATGTTAATGAAATTAAATCGAAATTATTTATCTGAAATATTGTGCATCCGAATAAACACAAACACTTTCTTTCTTTGGGTGGCATTGCAACGGGCACCGGCTAGTATTTTATATTATCAACATAATCTAATTCGGTAATGCCTAGGTGACTTTATTATACAACAGGGGTTCTTAACCTTATACCCGCGGGCACATGTTTGCCCGCGAAGCAATCATCACGCGCCCTCTACAAAGTATCCATTTATGAAAAAAAAAATTGTCAGAATTGTATTTTATTTATTGAAATCATTTTTTGAAGATGTTTTAATTCCAACGTTTTTATTCACTTATATATAACAAATATATGAAGCTCCCTAAAAAACAATGGTAATAAACAGTTCACATTACACCACTTTTTTCAGTAAAATTATGATCATGTTCAATTTTTAAAAAATATAACATCACCATAAAAGTTCAATTTTTTTGTTATAGTAGATGTCGCAGATTGTAAATACAACGGATTCGTTGGCAGCTTTTTTTAATATAAACACAGTTACAAAGAAAATTATCGAAATTTTAATGCGCTTTAAGTGTCTTGTTAAATTCATTGGTTCAAAACAATCCAATGGCGGGTTTTAAAGATTGATACAAGCACTGCCTTTTGAAAAAAATCATTCCGCTTTATCCTTTGAAGTGAGGCTTCTTTGCAGTGGAAAAACACGATAAATATGTAAATACTTATCCACTTTCCGGCTTTATCGGAAATCCCCATCATTCGGAACTTACATAAGCCCTTATAACAGAATCCCAACAAGGCTGGATGCGAATGTCACGTTGACCCACTTGTACAAGATGTTTGGTACTAAGATATTCTTACAAACGAATTCAGATCAAACGACAAATTCAAAACCATGCTGGTAAGCCCACCGGGGTATTTTCAATACCCACACAAGCTTAAACTTCATTTGAATGCCAAAATTAAATAATCTCCTGAATCTGTTTTGAAGTGTCCTTTCGTTTCATTATTGATATCGGTAATAAGCAATCATTTCGTTTGTCATTTGTACCACCAATACACAGTATTTAAAAACTTACGAGTCAATATAAAACTTCTTTATAATAAAGGTTTTCAGCTATTTTCAAGCACACTAGTGCATGGTTCAAAATCAGTCCCGTGCAGATCTACTCGGGCCATGAATGTGAGGGGTAAATTCCTTTATCTATGTCGATAGCGTTGTGAAACATTGGCTGCACAACCACAACGGGTGGTGGAGGGAAAACCAATTTGAGGGTGGTTGATGTAATTTCAATATTAAATTTGAATTGTTTGAATTTTGTACTTTGCCATGATCTTTGTCGCCAATGACCCGGGTTTCGTTTTTAGTCGACTTCAGGCATTTCACACAGACACAAGTGCATGTATGTCCTATAACTGACGTGCATCAACTCAGTAATAATAAGTCGGATAAAACCCTACATTTCATTTAGATATCCCTATGTTATTATTTGATCATTTGTATTTGCGATACTATATTCAAAAATCCCGTTAATTATAACAAACCCACTTAATTCATTGAAACTCGTTTGCATAAAATTTTTGCTAATTAACATTTTAATAGCAATTTAGCATAGTGATCTACTTTTATTTGTGTATATAAACGATACAAACTGCTTACTGCGCGTCAGTTCAAGTATATCCGTGCAATCAAAATGCATAAAGATTCCGAAAGTCGAAACCCGCGTCGTTAGCGACAAAACTCATGGAAAAGTACAAAATTCAAACAATTCAAATTTAAAACTTCGTCGTTATGGAATGACACTGAAGCTTAGATTATAGTCACATTTCAACTTTGTAAAAAAATATTTAAATTAGATTGTAGAATTTATTCCTGATACTGCAATTTCTTTTTCAATATACATATATGTTGTTTTTGCTTTCGGTAAGAGATGCTATAACCTATAGCTTATGTGGCTAATTATCAACTAGAGACTCCAATTCGAGTATCGAGTACTCGATACTCGAGTAATTTGAAAAATACTCGAGTAATACTCATAATTTATAAATGAGAGTTTTTTCTACTTCGAGAATAAAAAAAACAAAACTTTGAACCAAATTAAAATTTGACACCTTCCATTCTCTATTAGTTTTGAAATAAATGTATTAATTAAATAAAATAAGCTTATTTATTTATTAGTTTATTATCTATGTTGGTACATATATACACAAATTTGAATTAATAATATATATTTGGGCACATCTGAAGCTACTCGAGTATACTCGAGTAACCGATTATTTTGAAATTTTACTACTCGATACTCGTGTAGTTGAGATGTCGAGTAATTGGAGTCTCTAGTATCAACGTAGCAGAGCTAATAGTAGATTCAAAGGTTCACACATTGATTTCTCATTGCATTATTTGATTTCTGTTCAAATGCATAAATGATTACGATCTCTAAAATTCACTTCCCACAAATTGAAACATAGCGAAAGCGATAAACTAACCATTAGCTCAATTGTAGCCCTAAAAATGACTGAGCTGAATGAGTACAACTGAAAAAAGTATCTATTAATTAATTAATATTGAACGTTTTGGTTTTCCTTGAAATGGGAAACAAATTGATATTTAACCATTTTTAATTTGATTGCAGACCGAAAAGTGTCATTCTTCGAATGATTATTTAAATCTCAAATAAGATATCAAGTGATTGAAAAAGTGGGCTTATTTTTGAATACAGATAAGTGATTTAATTTGAGAGACATTGAGTATGGTGTCAAGTGATGTGATGTACTCAAAAGTATCAAAGTAGTGCTCAACCGAATAATTTATATCGCAAAGATTGCTTTAGTTAAAAGTCTGAAAAAAGCGAAACACGTGTCATAAATAGTAACATGGAAAAATTCTTAAGTTATTTGAAATTTTGTATTAAAATGAACGTCCACAAAGTTATCGTTGAATTCATCAAAAGTATCAAATTATAATTATTTCATTTTTAAATAAAAAAAAAATATCCCATCAAATTGGTTTGAGATTATGCTTTAACCTGATCTCTGCCTAAAGCGTATATTTACGCGCTACAAGTCCGTGTTCAAGGGGCCGTCCATACAAAATGCGCGTAAATTTACGCTCTCCTTTGTACTTAATTTACAAGTCACCAGTTCCTTTTTAAAATAATTGAATTTAACTTGCATATAGTGACATCTTTTGAGAGCGTGTTGTACTACTTGAACTCAAAGAATATTGAATTTTAATGTGTAATACATCGATAATTATATTAGGATTTATTTTTTGAAAGAAAATCGCGGCCTCCTGCCTACGGCCATATTGATTTTTACCGGCATAGAATCGGTTAATAAACCACCGGTGTTCTGTAAAAAAGGCGAGATGTCTAAGTTGTTTTTTTAAATTAGCGTGCAACAAATTTTCAGTTTTTTAACAACTATATTATGTAGTGAATTGATCTTGATTAAATGGCCGATATGCCCTATAAAAAATACAGCGGCTAATGTATGTATTTTGAAACTACTTTCGAATAAAAAGTTTTCACAATAAATTAATGTTACTTAGAAGTGATCCTTATCAGAAAAATGTTGACATGCGTAAAAATAAGCATTTTTATTTTCTGAATTACTAAATTTTATGTTTACAAGAAATATTGAAACAGTTCGCGTAAACATATCCATTGCCGTAACATTGCGTGACAAAGTAGAAAAATAAATTATTTATTAATTAGTTTTGTTTGTTATTTCATGTCGCAACTGTTGCCCGTCATAAAAATTAATTAAAACAACATTGTGTACAAGTTTTCTTTTTCGGCGCCATAATCCGTCACAATACGATCGCCAGACGTCACTTTTCCATTTTCAAAAAAATGGAATAGGATAGGAACGCCAGCGCCAGGCAGGCAACTTTTAAATTAAAAATTTAAAATGCAAAATGGCAGCGAAATAAATAAATACGCCACCACATTTCGCGGCGCTCTCCTTAAGTTTCCCCATTTAAAAATAAATAGCCGGTAATAAGCGGAGGATTAGGAATAACATATAGCCTTGGCCGACAAATAAAAATGCGAAATAACAAGAGCAGTTATGCAAAATAAGCATAATAAACAAAAATAAAAATGGCGGCGCCGTAATCTGAAGATATAGGAGATTGGTTCGTATAATGAATCAGGGAGAATACCATCTGGGGATATAAAATTCTACAATGCAACGCACATTTAAAAAATGAGCCGAAATAAAATATAATTTCAATAAAGGGCGCAAATTTCTTTAATAAAATTATTCAATCTAAGATTCGTGGTCGAGTGTCGATTGCAAAGTCGACAGACTAGAAGCAAAGTTCAATCTAATAATGTATAAGTGTATCATATATGAATGACTGTGTTGTCTTAAATTTCTTCCCATACTAAAAAACGGGATGTAGCGTGAGTGATTTACTAACCACTAGTTATACTACTCTAATAATTCTATCCAGTACCTCTACTCTCTTAAAAAATAGTGGTTGATCGATAAGCAGGTCTTGTAGATAAACGCTCCAAATTAGGAGCTGACATAATTTTTAAGAAATAAAATGTAATATTATTTCAAATAAAATTCACTTTTAAGGTGTTCAATATCAATACTTGGTGGAATGTCATAAGAATAAAAATATTAAAACCTTTTTATAATTTATTCCACATTGAATTTATTTAGACCAGGACCGGTTTCGCTAATCGGAAGCACTATCAACTGATATGAAATACAAAAATGCAGCGTTATATATACAAAAGTTAAGAAAGCTAGTTAAGTAAGCTATCTATAAGTCTTGTATAAATAGCGCTGTATTTTTGTATACCTTATCACCATGACGAGCGAAACCGGTTCTGTACTAAATAAATTCAATATGGAAAAAGTTAAATTTTTTTTTTATTATTTTTATTGAAATAAACTTATTAGTTAAATTAGTACACAAATTTCATGAAAATGTGGTATTAATTTATACGAAAAAGAAATTGCAAAGATAGAACAATAATATATTTGCTCCCAGCTTTTACCTACGTGGTCGTAACAAAGACAAATCAATTTTCTTTGTCAAAACTTGTTTGTCACGTAGGTCTTTTGAATCTCCAGTTGCAAGGGCTATTCGGCTGATAAATGCGCTGCCTGTTGATGTGGACATCTTCGGCAGTGAACTTAATGCTTTGTTTAAAAATTATGTTTTCTTATGTAAATAATATGCTTCTGTTCTGTTTCTTATTTTTGTGTAATATTTTGTGTAATCTATATTAATTTCTCAAATGCATGGCGCATTGGCGCTTGCTGTAATGCCATGTATTTTATATAGTTTTATGCCAACAAATAAATATAAAGGTCACCTTTAGTTACAGTGACCATAGCTTTTATTATAAATTTAAGGGAAAATCCGATAAAACGTTACGCGAAAATATTATTTTGCAGTATATACAACTTCTTACTTAGAATATTGTTTGAGTGCTCACATAGCTAAAACTACTTTGTTTTATAAATAACCGCTGGAATAACTTTTACTATAAAACGTCCTAAAGTAAAATTGAGAATTGAGAAAACTTAAATTTGTTTCATTGAATTTGACTTAAAAGTCTCTCTTCTTCTTTATAATTTAAAATTGTCGAAACGGGTATTTTTTTATAAATAATCTCAAAAAGAGAAATATTTTCACATTCAGCACGTTCGTGTTCAAGGTCGGACCAAAAAAATTCAGATTTATATTTAAATTGAAAGTATATTTGACGACAGTATTGAATTTTAAATCTAAAAAAAGAAGACAATTACTTTCATATTTAAACCCTGCATTCAACATGCCATCGTACATGCTTGTATTCTGAATTGAAAGGTTATTAAAATAATGTCTTTTACTCAAGATAATGCGAGTTTTTTTTTGAATATCGTCAACTCCATGATGTGTTACTAATCAAATACCATCCATAACTATGGAATATAGATGAACTATTATAACTTGATCGTTTGTGAAGGCGCCACCAACACGTGAGTGATGTGCAATACCCAATCAAATTTGTATATTTACCAACACATTTTTATATGCAAGCAATAAATGAAAAAAAATCGTCATGTACATATATTTTTACTAAAACAATAGAACTTCGAAGGCTTTTAAATATATTTACTATATGTGGACAATGATAGTTTCAAATTTGAGCGGCGGTCAAGTAATAGGCACATCTATAGTAGAAACAGTTTATTTTGTTATTCTATAATTAAGTCATTATAAACTATACAGTTTGTAGGTATACGCCAATGTGTCTTTAATAGACTTGAAGACGGTAAAACCACTCAGCTTTTAAACCAATTTTAATAAGAAAAATTGATGTTTTAATAAAAAAATCCAACGGCGTCATTTCAAAATGCATTAGTAAGTAAGAATTACAGGGTATGACAAACAATTGGTATTACAACTAAGCAAATAAATTGAAGCAAAATGCAAGAAAAATAGACTATAATTAAAATGTTGAAGACCTCTTAGCAATTCAAGCTATTACATCAAAAATCAATTACGTAATTATGAATTATGATAGTTTCAAATTTGAGCGGCGGTCAAGTAATAGGCACATCTATAGTAGAAACAGTTTATTTTGTTATTCTATAATTAAGTCATTATAAACTATACAGTTTGTAGGTATACGCCAATGTGTCTTTAATAGACTTGAAGACGGTAAAACCACTCAGCTTTTAAACCAATTTTAATAAGAAAAATTGATGTTTTAATAAAAAAATCCAACGGCGTCATTTCAAAATGCATTAGTAAGTAAGAATTACAGGGTATGACAAACAATTGGTATTACAACTAAGCAAATAAATTGAAGCAAAATGCAAGAAAAATAGACTATAATTAAAATGTTGAAGACCTCTTAGCAATTCAAGCTATTACATCAAAAATCAATTACGTAATTATGAATTATGATAAACAAAGTAAAAGCCAAAAATAAGTGCATTTATTAAATGCACTTATTTTTAATTTATTTTTTTTGTACCTTATTTGCCTTACCTTGTAATTCTTACTTAACTTTTATATAAATATCACTGTTTCGTTTTATTTCTTATCAGTTGACAATGCTCGCCCTAAGCGAAACCGGTCATGATCCAATAAAATTTATGTGGAATAAGTACTAAAAAAGTTTTTTATTTTTTTTATTATTATGCCATTCCACCGAGTATTGACAGGGAACACTTTAAAAAAACTCTTATTAATTCATAATCGAAATCTAGAATATTAAAGATGGTGAAACAACTAACCTGCCTAAATATAAATATTATATAAAAACATTTAAAATGTTATCACTTTGCTGTTGAAAGATAATTTTACACGCAATTTTGCACGTGTCTACAATAAAACACGGCTGCGAACGAAGTGATAGCTTTAACAAAAAAGTTCCAAGTCTTCGATCAGAGATAATCGTGCGATAATGATTTCCTTTATAAATTGAAAGTTCTTGTAAAGAAAAAACGCGCGATGCGTTAAACGAATTCAACTTTCCATTGAGAGTCTACTGGCAAAGAGTTTCAAAGCGATTGAGGGAGAGAGAATAAAAGGGGCCACTACTGATTTAAGGCACTGAAAGTGTTAGCGTGGTATGTAGGGGTGAAATGTTTGCATTGCCATCATGGCAAAAATGTAAGAAAAAGAAGAAAAAATAAATCAAAACAATTTCACAACAAACCATTTTTATTACATTATTTACTTTTAATTAGTCGAAATAATGTAACTTGCATAATTTAAAAAAAATCCAGCGATGTGTAATTATTTTTTATAGCTTATAATCAATAATAAAAATAATAAAACATTTTTATTATAATTCCAAACAAATTTTATGTGGAAAAAGTACTAAAAATATTTTATTATTTTTATTATAATGCCATTCCACCAAGTATTGACAGTGAACACCTTAAAAGCTTATAATTATTGCTCTTTGGTTCGTAAAAGATGGCTTAAGGAATTTTCATTATGGTTATGTTTTTTGCCCATTTTTTTAAAAACAATATTGCAACATTTTCCCGTCCCTGTCACTCCAAACTCGTGCCACTCACACGCAACTGAAGCAAGCTGAGGTTAGTGAAAACTGACTTGTCAAAAGCTTGCGAGGGCAATTGTGGCTGTGACATGGGTGCGGGTGCATGGGCATCGTGTAAATACAAATCATTCACATAACAATATATCATTTGTTCTTTTTAGTGGACGGCTTAATTTCAAACCAGTGTAACCAAAAAAATTAGTGAATTTTTAATGCGGATCAAACAAATTTGAATATATTTAAGTAGTTATTACAAAAAGCTCCAGACTTAGAATCGCTTTATATTATAATATTGTGCTATTTAAAAGTATGTTAAAATACACAATATTGTGCTTTTTTTATAAATTAACAAAACAATTTTGAAATTAGAAAATGAGACATAGTTTGCAAAAGAAAGTATTGATATGAATGGTTTTTTCAGTAAAAATACGAAATATTGAAGTTTTTAATAAATATATAAAAAAGTTTTTCAAATTTATATTCATAACTAACTTTACCCTGCGCGCGTTGCTACGCCAGCAACTAAAATAAATTTGAAGGAAAGACATTACACAAATTTAATTTAATAACATTAAACGAGCGGTTTAGTAGTCCATAGCGGAAATACAGACAGACAAACATTAATTTTTACATATATAGATATCGTCTAGAACAGAGCTTTTCACGAAAAATTGCACTGTGGCCGCATTCTAAGCATAAGCGGTCCTATAGAAATGTTTTCCAATTTATTTATTGATTGAGTAGGCGTTTACTTGGTAGAACTCCATTATAATACGGAAAGAAAAATAGCAATGTATTTTAATTCTACATAAATTATTTTATATATTTGTCGAAACCGGTCCTGATCCAATTCATTTAATGTGGAATATGTACTAAAAACGAGTTTTTTTATTATTATTTAAATATACTGGCATAGACAGGGTACACTATACGTCTTCTCTTCTGTTCTAAAATCCATATTTTATATTGTTTAAATTATTAAATTTGATCGTTATTTTGATCGTACTTAATAATGGCATGTAAAATAATAAACATTGTTAAACATACTTATTCCACAAATATTTATTTTAAATCAGGACCGGTTTCGTTCATTGTGAGCGTTTTCAACTGATAACAACAAATACAGTGTTATTTATATAAAAAAACCCGGATTTGTCATTGAAAACTTTGTATTATTCTTCTTTTAATAACTGTGCTATTTATTTTAACGACTTGCTTATTATACGGTAAGAAAAATAACAATGTATTTTAGTTCTACATAAATTATTTTATTTATTTGTTGAAGCTATTTCGGCTTACGCCTTCGTCAGAACTATTATAGTTCTGACGAAGGCGTAAGCCGAAATAGCTATCAACAAATATATTAAATAATTTATGTAGAATTAAAATACATTGCTATTTTTCTTTCCGTATTCCAATTTATTTAACAACTTTTTTTAATTGCCATTAAATAAAATCACTCGGCACAGCCCTGCAGACGATTTATGTTAAAAATCCTAAGAGAGTCTCATCCCTCCGTCGTATTCCCAAGAGTCGACCGTCTCTAAAAACACAATACGTCTACCACATACGTGACTACTGACAACTCATTTTGTCCAAACAACATTTTTATTGGATGTGTTGTTGACCTATCTCGATGTGATAATGTGTGTAAAGGTGTCAACTACATTTACACTGGAACCTGCTTACTTACAACATACATTTATAGTGCTGGAAACTTTTAGATTTAGATTTAATCATGGTGAGTATGTGTGTCGGCAATGAAGGCAAGTAGTGACCAGAGACTCCAATAACTCGACATCTCAATTACTCGAGTATCGAGTAATACTATTTCAAAATACTCGAGTAGTTTCAGATGCACCAATATATATATTAATAATTCGAAAACATTTTTTTTGCATTAATACATTTATTTAAATTTATGTAATATATATTTCGAAAATACTGGAGAATTAAACGTCTCAAATTTTAATTTGGTTCGAATCATTGTTTTTTTATTCATGCAGTAGAAAAAACTCTATCTGTTGCTGTGGATGTCGGCTTAAAAGTTAACAATGAATTCAATAGTGCTAGTGTGAAAAATCGAGTATTTGATACTCGAATTGGAGTTCCTAGTAGTGACGCTCTAGGGCCGAGATAGCAAACAAATAGCACGCGTGCGAAGGTTGGCTCGTCAAAGATTTTCAACGGCAGGAATTAAAATTCTGTATACTCTTAATTTTAACTGAAACGAGTTCGATTTTTAAATTAATAAATAAAATACCAGGTCCGTAGTTCAGTGATCAACGTCGTTGGCTACCGTGTCGGACCGCCCGGGCCCGATTCCCGCTACGAACATATTTTTTCAATCGATAAATCTGCTCAGAGGCAATGGTTGTATGTGTTGTTAAATCCCTTCCCATCTTTCCGATCCCAAATAGCGACGAATAGTGACAGCGATTAGCTAACCACTGGTCCTCGAATCCTTTCCATTCCTACTCTCTTCCAAAAAAAATAATTACAAATTTTATAATTTGTAAAATTTAAGCATCGATTTTTTATTAACAACTATATATGAAAAGTTTTTATTTATTCATATTTTTAAGCAATCAAGAAATGTTTCATATTTTATTATTCGCTACTGGTCAACTTTTATCGCTGTATCCTTAGTGAACACAATAATATTATACCAAACAATAGAATCGGTAAGTTACTTGATAAGTCCACAGATGGAGAACATAAAAGGAATGCGATCTGTTTAAAAAGAGAAAACCCGGTTTTGAATTTGGAACAGAACACTCCTAAATATAAACAAACCATCGACAATCTTCGTTCGTGTAGTCGTTGTGAAAATAAAGGTAGAAAATGTCTTTGGAGGGTCTGGGCAATCGGAAAAACGTCTGAAAATTTCCATGCAGAAAACGCGAAGGAGTATTTCATTGGATGAGATGAAAAGTAAACGAACAGATTTTTCTTATCTGCTGGATATAATAAATTATTTCCAATCCGGTGAATCGATATCTTATGTTATGGTTCATTTGCGCGATATTTATTACGTAAATATTTTAAATAAATACGCGTAATAGATTATCGAAGAGACAGACGGGATTAATTTGATTATATAAGAAGTTTAAGTTCAACCAAAGATATAAAAAAAGATCTTATTCGAATTTTGAAAAAAAAACGCCCTATTTTGTTTTGTTTAATACTTTGATTCATTCATAAGGCTTTACTTATAAAATTTATCTAAATTTGGTATCCCAAAAGTTTTAGCAGTTTTTTTGTAATATTGAATGATATTTTATACAAACAATATCAACTGATATTGCTTACTGGACGTTCATATATTGTAGAAAAATCATTGCTTTATCCGATACTCTGAAAAGAAATGTACAATATTACAATCGCAGGTCTTTTGTTATTGATTATAAATATTAACCCTTTACAATTAGCAAAATGATAGATGATGTCATTAACAACTTGCGATATTTGGAAATTTCGTTAAATTTTAATACTTTTTTTACTAGCCCATCCAAAAAATTGCGTTTCAATCCGTCGAGTAACTTTAGTATACCAATTCAAATCCATTTTAGAAGTAAAAAAATATGTCGTTATGTTTGGAAACAATCACGTTCATCTTAATTATACGGTAAGAAAAATAACAATGTATTTTAGTTCTACATAAATTTTATATATTTGTTGATAGCTATTTCGGCTTACGCCTTCGTCAGAACTAGACTAGTCAGACTAGTTCTGACGAAGGCGTAAGCCGAAATAGCTATCAACAAATATATAAAATTTATGTAGAACTAAAATACATTGTTATTTTTCTTACCGTATTATAATGGAGTTCTACCAAGTAAATGCCTACTCAATCAATTCATCTTTATTTATTAAATTAAAATGGCTTTCGCTTCTGCAAGTAAAGTAAGGGCTAAGTAAAATTTTCCATCAACATGGTTTCTAGTTGTTTTATTATTGATATACTTGCGATCTGATCATTTGTCTATACCCTGATTTATGATCATATTACTTGTATGCGTTCACAATGAATGTTATCAGTAAAGAACTAATCATAACCATAAGCGGCCAAATCTTGGTCTTAAGTATTTTGTTCGTTCTTACAAACTTGTAAAACGTTAATAGTCTAATACGCAATTCAATTCCAGGAAAAAATATTCACCTAAACTATCACGCTACATAAAGAGTGACAACTTTGGTAAAAAAGATAACAAATTCTTAATCTATTACCCAAAGGAATACAATACAAAAGTTTTGACCATAATTAACTTTTTGTTTAACCATGTTCGCTACCAACTTGAAGCATATGGACCCCTCACGAAGTTTATCTCAACATGTTTTTTTCTACGGACTGCTTGTTATTCAGTTGCTCAACCTCTCTTTCTTTTTAAGAGAGTAGAGTTTGAAGGATACGGATGTTAAGACAAGACTAGTGATTAGCTAATTCGCCACTTTTTGGGATAAGAAAGATGGGAAGAGATGTTTAACAACACAAACACCCATTGCCTTCGGACACAATCAATTTATAAACTGAAAAACTCAGCCAAGGCCAAAGGCAAACAGCAACCAACGGCGTTGACCAAGGACCGGGAATTAACTACCACACTTTATTGAAAACCAAATGAGAAACTCCAAGGAAAGAGAATTTTTGCCAGTCAATGTCTCAGTTATTATCAAAAGTCATACTCTGTAGTATTCGGATGAATTTTAAAACAAATTTAACATAATAAAAAGGTGATATGAATGAAAATGTCTATCTGGATAGTCGAGTAAAAGATTAAAAAAACTGAATCCCAAAGAAGCTACCATGACACAGCGATTATAAATGCGAAAATTTATTTTATTAATCTCAAACATAAAGAAAAATTTCAACTTCTTGAACGCGAGCTTTAATTAATAACCATTTAGCACTTTTACAAATCATTTATAAAGTAAACGCCTTTACAGAATTCTAAAAGCGCTATCATCTTTATTCGGTAAAAAATCGTCTTGATTTATTATGAGTCGCTTTTCCTGAGCTTTTCTTTTGGCAGAGTGTACCATCTCTCAGGTGCCGGCTTTCCTCTATTGTTTGTGAATTGATTTACACCCCTGTTAAGCCTTCTTGTGAGAATTTACTTTTCTATTTGTGTTTCCACCCTCCCCTAGCAGCCACCCGCACAGCCTGTGAAAGCTCCTTTAAAGAATATCTACGGATCGCTCAAGGTCGGCTCGTATATCCAGTAGAGGAGTAGAGAATTTTGTTTTTGGACCATTTGGAAATTTTTGTAATAATTTCAAGTTTTTGTAAGATTTTTTCAGTTTGATTATTAGAATTTCAATCGATATTTTAATGGGTATTTTCAATAACTTTTTTACTATGATTTAATGTATATTTAACCATTAATGATTGTTATTGTGATGCCCTTTTCCGTTCATTGTTCCAATCATGAAACGTGAGATTATATATTAACTAGTCTTTTCATAACGAAAGCAAACGTGTAAGAGGCCATCAGCTTTGCCAGCTACCATCTTCCAGCCGTTAGAGATACATCTAAAATTACGAGACAGGCTTGTCCATTCATTTAAGGACTGGGCATATCTATTTCCAAATAATAAACTCTTCATGTTAGCGTCAACATTATAACAATTCTTGGTAATAATTGGACCGTTTTTAATGATTCCAAGACAATTATTCTCGTAAGTGGTTTTTTAATCAGTTTTCCTCACACAAAGTTTTCAGAGGGTCAGTACGTGTCTAGCTTACATGCGGAAAGGGGAAATAAAGCCTTAGTCTGTGCCCACCTCATCAAGAAACATTGCCAGGAAACTAGGTGCCCGCTTCGTGGACTCACTCACATGTGAGTTTAATTGGAAAATAAAGAGTTTATTCGATTTGCAACTCTTAAAAAAATCTGAAAGCTTCAATTAGTCTTATTTTTTTCCAGTTGTTAACTGGCAATTCTTGGTGGAAATATTTTAGACTGCACGGAATAAAGACTGATTATTTATCGTTATATAGTGCTTACGTAGAATAAGTACAAAAATTTTGTTGTGTATTATCTATTTAAAAAATAAATTCTAGTAGTTTTAGATGAATAACTTCTTTTTAAATACTCAATTAGAACGTAATGTGAGCCACAATGTGAATTGACATAATATTTGATGTACAACTTTTTACTACTAAAATAATAAAAAGAAATGTGACATACCACCCACCATAGAGGTGTTGAATATTAAGAAAATAGTACGCAATGTTAAAAGAACTTTTTTCATGGTTTATTTTGCTTAGCATGTAAGTTTAGTAATAAAACCATCTTGGGGTTTTTATCAGTACGTTGACGATGTTTTTATGTTGGGAAACCCCGAAAGTTACTAGTTTTTCACTAACGAATCAAAATAGACGATCCCTGATAAGGCGGCATGACTCGAGTAATCACCATTTAGTTTTTATAGCATTATTTAAAAGGCAAGATATAGAGTAAATTCATTCACAGTATCGATGCTGGTGTTTTTAGAAATCATTTGAATGTCGATATCGTTGCTGAGTGGTAAATGCTTGTTATTTGTTGGAAGAAAAAACAACGGTAAAGCTGATAGCAATGTGCCATGCCTTTGAAAAATATAATAAAGATATGAAATAACATTTAACATAATAATTATTGAACAGAGAATGACATAAAAAACACAACATATTATTTTGTATAAAAATTATAACAGTAAAAACCAAATATTAAATTCACTGATGAAAATTTCCACCTCAATATAAAGTGCATTGATCAGCCGAACCATCTTTGTGGCTGGTGACTCTAAAAGGACCTTCGAGAAAAACATTATCTTAAATTAATTTAAAAAAAATCTGAGTCAGTTGACAATGCACGCCAAGAGCGAAACCGGTCCTGATCCAATAAATTTTATGTGGAAAAAGTACTAAAAATGTAATTTCTATTATAATGCTATTCCACCAAGTATTGACAGTGAACACCTTAAAAGTGGTTTAATTAATTTTTCAAAATTTAAAGCAAATTAGATTTAAAAAAAATAAAAATAATAATAATAAGAATTGGCAAATATTTGAAAGAGCTCAAATATAAAAAGTTAAATAAATATATAAATTAACACTTATGCTGATTAATTTATTGAATATTTACCCCGTATATATGATGTGAAAAACAAAAATTACGATTGATTAAATTGGACTTGCTTCGTAGGACTCCACTGTAATCTTATATATAAAACCGAAACAGCGTATGTATGTATGTGGGTCTGTAATTCCCCTTTGCATTATTGTTGCAAGTTGCAATATAATAATAATGTTTATTATTTACGTGAAGGTATTATTTGACATTTCTTTGACAGCAAATTAGATTTTTTCCTTGAATTTGGACATTTTAATGGGCGAGAATGGGGCTGTCATCAAATTAAATAAAGTTTGTGATTTTATTTTAACTCTATTTTGGATGTTAGATGTTGTGATATAATTATGTCGAATGATATAACATTAAATAATTATTGGTCGCTTAGTCCGAGCGACGCCGGGTAGCAATACTAGTAACATATAATTATTAAATTATCGTGTTGTATATGTATAACAGACAATCATAAAGATATCAATAATTTGCTCACTAACTAATTCTGTAACACGGTGTAACTTTATCTAATGATTTATGTATATAAGTTGATCACCGTTTAATGAATAGTGAAAAACAGACTATTTCATTCAAAACTTGCAACTTTGGCTGACAATCGGCTTACAATTTTTAAGTGTAAAGACGCATTATTTTAGCATTTTGGAAGTACTCTATATGTAACATAATGATGCAACTGAATTTTGTCCGATTAGTTAGTTGAAAGGTCCGATTTCACTTGTGGACACGACTACCAGGACGCTAATCACGTACTGTGGGACTGCCCCGAGATGAATGCCGAACGAGCTGAACTGTTTGCTGCGGTCCGTCTTCATACGGGCCCAATATGCCACGCTGACTTGATCTCAACCAAGGCCAATTTTGAGGCATTCGATAAATTTGCAACATCATATGGGGAACGGGATAATCTTGATTCCTCTTCAGATTCAACGCGAAGTCACATTTCCTTTTTTTCCTTTCTATTTTTCTTATCTTTAATCACTTTAGTAAACTCCACGGATTCTCAGTATACAGATACATAGGATACTTAATATCTAACTCTAACAAAGTGGCTGAGCATGTCACATTTTGAATTTTTTATTTTCTTTCTATTTTGTGTTTTTTTCTTTTCTCAGTTTTTTTAAGCACCTTAGTGCATGGTTAAAAGATCAGTCCCGTGCAGATCTGTCTCGGGACAAGTAAATGAGGAGTAAATTCGTTTTTTTTCTTGATCGCATAGCGTTATCGAAGGTGGCTGTGAAAAACGGCTGCACACACATAACGGAAGGGTGGTGGGACAGCCAACTTGTTCACCCAAATATATATATTTTTACGGAATGATTGAAAATATATTGATTTGTATACGACTTGTATTAAAATGCATTGACATTGACTACAGAATAAGGACTACGACGCGTAAAGAGGAAGGTTGTAAAAAGAAAATGATCGGATTGAACATTGGTAGAGTAAAATTTAAGGTACCTGCAGATTTTCAGAAATAATTTGAAATTTAAAACTGCTAAAAACATTAACCCTTACATAATGTACAAATGATTTACGTTTTTGAGCTTTGAAGGATATTATTTGTTCGCAAAGTTTGAGGGAAAAAAAGCTGGCGACCAAAGTTCGCAGCCAAGTTCTATTTCCCTGTTAACACACCTAATAATCTAGGCCATAAATCAGCGGAACCTGAAAACTTTTTTACCCACAAATTAACATCAAGAATTCGAAGATTTCCCCTTGAAAATTTTCCCAGCGATTATCAAAAAGGGGAGAGTTGCGAATAATGGGCCCCCGGGCCAAAATGCGCGATGCGATTTTAAAACACGTATTGTGTTTATTTAAATATAGGAAACTTTATCATCTACAACATATTTTATGTATTCATAATGTTGTCGAAGTTTCGCCTCGGAAATTGTTCGCTTATCAAATTCACTTCATCGCATCACTGTAAGTATATTAACTTTGTGGACGCAAAATAGCTTCCCGGTAAAATCTTTATATCAAAATACAACGTCATCAAACTATATTTATTATTTTATTTGTCATTTTAGAATCAGCAGTTGTGAAAATCTTGAAAATATTTATTTTTGAAAATATTATTATTTGTGTAACCATAAGTAATACGATCTCCATAACATGTAGAGCAGTATTCTTAAACTAGCGGTCCGCGTACCGTCACCGGTCCGCAAAATCTTTCATGTTTCGAATATGTTGAGAAGTAAAGGTGTCGCACTTGCTTAAAGATGTAATTTTATTGGCTTTAATAAATAAAATCTTTTTTGAATCTATTAAGCTGGACGAACGTGTAGAGCAAACTCTTCTTTTATAATACGGTAAGAAAAATAACAATGTATTTTAATTCTACATAAATTATTTTATATATTTGTTGATAGCTATTTCGGCTAACGCCCTCGTCTTCTGACGAGATTAAAATACATTGTAATTTTTCTTACCGTATTATAATGGAGATCTACCAAGTAAATGCCTACTCAATCAAAATCTTCTTTTATAGATTACGAGTTTTAGCCGAGTATTTTCAAAATACTCGGGCATCGAGTATTTGAAAAATGGACGAGTATTCTCGCAGCCTAATACTTTTTGACAGAAAAATATTTGACAGAAACTAGAGTTTTTTTTAAACTTTTTTATGCTCCGTCGTCAGTTTGAATAGTCGTAAATCGAGAACTGAACTGGCTGGCGCGGGTCCGCGAGATACGTTCTGACTCTCACAAGTCCGTGGATGTAAAAAGTTGAAGAACACAGTTATAAAGTATTTTGTACCTCTAAATTCCTTGTCACCCACCAATTGTTTTGCTTTCTTTTCATGCCATTCAAGCATATAATTTTTCACCGGATTTTTTTGATCATTCATATAAATGTTTTGGAATTTTCTTTAGAGTTTCCCGGAATGTGGCTGATGGTAGCAGTGAGTGTCTTGAGCGTGGCTGCGGGAAACCAGCACAACTCTTCGACCATCACATGCCCTGAGCAATGCATTTGTTTATCACAGACTCAGGTAAGAATCGTTGAAAAAATGAAAAATAAATCTAATAGTGCGTTTATAGAGAAGAGATATTTAAATTTTTGCTGTGATGCATTAAAAATAAATCAATTTAATTAGAATTGCCTATTCATCTCTAATTAATATAAGAATTCTCAATGAACATGCAAAAATTAATCACGAGAACCGCTCTATAACAAGATCAAGTAATTGTACATGGTTGATTACTCTCTTTGCCCTCCTATAGAAGATGTTTATGACAATATTATAAAAGCGCATCTTAAAAACAAGATGTTTATGATCAATATTTTTGTATTTATAAACAATGTATTTATGATGAAATAAACATTATTTTTTACCAAATTTGAAAGCCATCCCTACTGATGATTTGATTCATATTTCATTCATAATTAAAAACCAACTGATTGAATGAAATGTATACTATAACCAATTTGAACTATTGTTTGTATTTTTCTGTTACAGGTGCTGTGCAATAATGGAGGACTCGTCGACATCCCCATAAAATACTTACCACCAGCAGTAGAACACTTATCACTCTCAAAAAATCACTTCCCAGTTATTCGTAGCGAAGCTTTCGCAGGGCTTCGATCTCTCAGGAGGCTTTCGCTCGACGGAAACAGTATTGCTGCACTCAGACCATTCGCATTTCGAGGCTTGCCAAAGCTCAAGGAGCTTTCAATTCAACATACATCTCTAGATATCATTGCTCGCTTTACCTTTGCCGGTCTTCAAAATATTACTTCCATACTATTAGGGCATAATAGAATTAAAAGGATCGAAGGATATGCCTTTGCAGGAACATCGAATATTAAATACTTATACTTGAATAATAATCCGTCACATATTATAGAAACAAATGCGTTCTCAGGATTGACTAATGTTGAACATTTGGTGTTTCCGTCCGGAATAAAAAATATTGAAATCGATGCATTCTTCGGACTCACAATAGTTAACACAATAAAATTGGCGTTTATGGATTTATCAACGATGAGAAAACATACTTTTCGAGGTTTGCTGCATGTAAATATTTTATCCATACAAGAATCAGATTTAGGTGTAATTGATTATGGAGCTTTTGATGGAATGAGTTACGTCGGTTTGTTGAATATAATCAATAACAAAATAGACGCTATAAGAGAATTTAATATATCATACAACAATAGTGTTCGATCGATAAGATTTCACGGTAATCATTTATTGGAAAATCCCGATCCTGAGACCGTCGTCATTGAAGGGGTGGTGAAGCTAGCAGTGACAGCGAACCATTTTCCGTGTGACTGCAAGGCTCGAAGCATGGTCGACGGGCCGTTCGGCAACGCGACGACCGGTGACTTCCTGGGGAGGAACTTTTGCATTTCGCCGCTAGAGGCGCGAGGGAAGCGAATGCGCGAGCTGGAATCCGATTTCCCGGTTGGCTGCGACGGGAAACTTATCAGCGGGCAGGGGCCGGGCGAATTAGCCGTTAATGCGTCGGGCGTAGGTGTCAATTTGCCGTCGCTTTTTTATATCGCCGTTTGGACATGTGTTGTTTCGCTTCTAAAGCGGAGCTGATTGATGTTTTCATTATTTTAAGTCGTTTAAAAAAACATTAAATGACAATGTTTATACAACTGGGAATTAAAATTATATTATTTCGTGGGTGTAGGGACATACGGGAGAAACTACAAAAATGGCTGTTTTGAGTTTTATATGGCATTGTCATGCTCGAATGCAGTTCTATGTATAAGATATAAAAATATGAAACTTGTACAAAGAGCGGCTTACCAGATATTGCTCGGCTTTCCTGCAAATCCGTAAGAAGAAAGTTTAATTGATTGAGTAAACATTTACTTGGTAGAACTCCATTATAATACTGTAAGATAAATAACAATGTATTTCAATTCTACAGAAATTATTTGATGTATTTGTTGATAGCTATTTCGGCTTACGCCCTCGTCAGAACTATGTTTTAAACGTGCATTAGAACAAGCATATATACCTCGCATAGACAGGGTATACAATACATCTTCTCTGTTCCACCATCTTAATTTTATATAGAACTAATATAAAAATAATTTCTTTAGTATTAAAATAAATTGTTTTTTTTCTTACCGTATAACAAAGTTGAAAACATTGAAAACTGTTTTGCCATTTATCTCAGTTCGTTGTTTTTGTAGTTTCGCCCGTATGTCCCTACACCCACGATTATAGTAGATTTTATATGGCTTTGCTTGTCGTCCATAAACATATTGCATCAATTACATAAATACTTAAGAAAAAATCACAGCTTCTAAGCAGTTGACGTTTTAAATTTATGTATACAACTTATGGTCGTGCACTCAAAATGTTTTAAAATTATTTTTATTCTTCCAAAATAATATTTATGAAAAAGTTAACTTATCTTTAATAAACTTATTTTTATTTTACCATTTCCGCTATCATCTTAGAGCATATGGACTCATATAGCGCGCAAAGCCGATTATCTCAACATGTTTTTTATACGAAGTTCTTCTTTCGAATATTCCTTAGGATACCTGCTACGGTTTCGCACTCAGATACACCGTAGCGTATCAACGTTATACATGTTTTAACAAGTTTTTGAAGAATATTCAAGAAAAAATCTTCAAGACTTGCTTGCACGTACTGTAGTGCGCATAAAATAAAATGAATAAATGATTTTATTGAAGTGCTTTCAGAAATAAAAATGAATTCCAGTTTCTTCCATTTTCAATTGAAACATAAAAAACTGTAATAGTTGTATAAAGAAATCTCCGCCGCCGAAAGTTGTATTAAAAAAACAACATATGTAAGATGAGATGAAAATAGATGGAAAATTTCAAGAACAACTTTGCCAGAGCTTTACCAATAAATTGATATCCGACCAACAAGCAAAATAATGATCTCAATTGAACATATGTTTTTAAAATTGCGTGTAGTATATATAATTAACAGGGCTGTGGAGTCGGTGAAAAAAAGTACGACTCCGACACCAGCATTTACCAAAACCAAGACTCCGACTTCGACTCCAACATTGACCAAAAACACGACTCCGACTCTGACTAAAAAAGTTTAACACCGTCAACTTTTTTTTGCCTAATTTTCATAATTCTATCTGTATTCAATTAAATATCAACCCTACTAATACGGCCAATAGCCATATTTGAAATACAGTATGCAAAAATAAAAAGTTCAAACATTTCAAAATTTCCGACTATGAGTACGACCCCGGCCAAATCACCGCTACGACTCCGACTCCGGCCAAAAAGCTCCGACTCCGACTCCACAGCCCTGATATTTAATATGAACAACGATTATCTTTCTTACTTAGTTTGATAGCTATCGTAAAACAAAAATGTACTTTTGGATAAATAAATAAAAGCGTATTTTTCCTGGAAAAATCAATGACGTTTATTTCGCATTCATATTGAAATTTGATACTTCAATGCCAAAACCAATACGCATTACTTCGCAAACCTGAAAATCAAAACGAAATAAACTTTTTTGATTATATTTACAATGGCTCGAATGGTGGGGTAGAGATTTGAAAACAACCAGACGTTTGTTGGAACAGTTTTATAAGCTCGTGATCCACGCTTTTGAGAATTCGTTCTGTTTGGTTACGTTGTCAGTGGGTTCGAATTCCGGCACGGAATATTTCGTAAATTGGTTTTTTAACCGATTTAAGGACTCAATGTGATGGTTTCTTTTGATGTTGACGTTTCAATTGACCAATCCAATCTTAAGAGCAGGACATAACTAGAGCAACAAGTTAACTTTATAGTTTGAAATTAAGAATGAATAGTTTTCCAATTTTAAATGAGCAACTTATTTTTCCTAACTCTCCGGTATTATATTCTTTTAAATGATCGTCATAAATTAGAAATTCAAAGATTATAAATGAAACAATTATTTTATAATGCGACGGATAAAACCACTTATTGAATTAGTATGCATTTCCATGCTATTAGCTGGTAATTAATTTTTACAATATCACAATCTAAATGCTCATAGAATTACTTATCAAGTTAATTGAAACTTATTATCATCAGAACGCTTCTTAATGCATCCAATGATTTTATTTGCGTTAGAAACTTTTTACCACGCGTCATTTCAAGCTCATTGGAGGACTTGAAATGCCTGAAGATGTCGCCAGGTCGTTAGCGACAAAACTCAAATTTGATATTAAAATTCCATCAAGCACCTTCAATCCAAATCCTCAACTAATTAGTAAACTGTGAACTCCTTCCCAGTCTCATCATTGTGTCTCTACTACATCTGAAAATATGTGACTCAATAAATACTATTTCTAGAAGAATATCTTGAGATAATACAATTATAGTTAATGTTATTTATACTGAGGGCAAATATATCGTCAAAACTAACAAATACTCACAATAATTTTAATGGCATACTTAAACCAATCATAAAAACATTCAAATTTAAAAAAGTAACTTGATACTCTTAAATGTGTTACAAATGCCATAAACAGTAATAAAATTTTACTAAGTTACGAACGAAAAATCATATTTTCCGGAGAGATATGGAGACCTTAAATTTGAAAAGGTTTTAGCTGCTCTTGACTTTGTTTTGAAATATGAGCGTTTGAAGTTTGGATTGATAATACTATTTAATTCATTTGTCATAATGAGCAATTAAAAATGTTCCAAAATACTTATTGTAAGCATATTTTTTCACAACTCATACCGTTAAAAAGAGAAATAATGATTTTAATGATCGAATGATGGAAATAATGATGATAATCTCAGAACTTTATCGGATAGAATATTAATAAAAAAGAGTTTACCAGATTAATTCGGGAATTCTGCTAATTCCGTTATTCAAAAATATATTGATTGAACTCCATTATAACACAGCCAAAAAATAACAATGTATTTTAGTTCTAAAGAAATTATTTTATATATTGTTGATAGCTATGTATTTCAGCTTACGCATTCGTTTATTAGAACAATATATAAAATAATTTCTATAGAACTAAAATACATTATTATTTTTTTTCATCGTGTCTATAATATATGTTTTTGAAGCTATCATATATGCTAGGATATGGTTTATCCAACTTTTCTATCCAAAAGGTCACTTTTTACCGAAATTTCACTTAGAACCTTTTCAAAGTAAGGTAACAATGTGAGTTTGTTTTTGATCAACTCACTATAATATAAACCATAAAACTCAAAAGTACTTAACTTGACTAAATAAGTTACGGTACCTATGCTAAAATTGCAAGAGCGCGAAAGAAAAATATATAAATAAAAAATGAACAAACGGGTTATTTTTGTTTTTAAACAGTTTATGGCTGAAAAGGAAGTAAAATTATTATTCAGTGGGTAGTAAAGTGTATTCAAAAGGAATGGAGTTTATGATGGTATTAAAATATTCTGGATAATCTCCTGGAATATAAAAGTTTAATAACACCTTAAACCCATTGAATATTCTTGGTCATAATGTACATTAAATTAACATTCCACCAAGGCAACAGCCAAACGAGCTCGTGTATTTGGAGACAAAAAAATGTAATTATAAATTTATAGATAAAATCAACAATAGTTAACTTTTCAAAAAAAATATTATCAATCCTGTTATGGAGCATATTCAAACTATTTTAATGTATTATTTCAATCATGTTTGCTTTTTTTGCGGGGAATCTATCTATTAATTTGGAAAATATCTACAGATAATATTTTCGATGGATTCGGCGGTAACTTTGAGGAAGTTTATTTTAGTAATAAAATTAGAATAGCTTAGATTATTACATGTATTTTGCTACTTTTTGTGACACGTTTATCGCTCCATCTAGATCAGTGGTTCTTATGTGCGGTCACCAACTGCTTCATTTTTAATATTGATATTCGAAAAAATTGGTCAAAAAATACTCTAAAAACGAAAAATTTCGTGTGCAATTAAAATCGATAGTAAATTGTCAAAAACGTTTTGGTCAATTTGACAATGCTCAAACACAACAGATTCAAAACAAAAATTTGGTGCGGCCACCAGACATTTCCGTAGAATCACTTTTGTGTACGATGCGGCCACAGGACATTTTTACGAGAGAATCACTGTTCTAGACGAATCTTAGGACTAACTATCGTAAGAGTGATTCTAATATTCTAATGGTATATTACACAATGCAGGTTGGGATTTTTCCTTTTTACGGGAAGCAAGGAAGTAAGGATAGAATCAAACAAACAATTATGGCGTTAATATAACAAAACTTTAACCAATGAGTTGCATTAATTTGGAAGGGTAAAACCTATTGAAAATAAAATTTAGCAGTGACCAAAAAATGTCGTATTTAGGATGATATCCATAAAACCTGGAATAATCTAAGTTATTGAAAATGTTATTATTATTTAAAGATATTTCTTTACAAGAAATAGTTCTTATTCTAAATATTCAGTTACTCGATCTCGGTTTTTACACATTGTTTACAGCCTCTTTTAACTAATTCGGTAATTAACTTTGTATTTATCATTAATTTGCACTCCATAAGCATTGTGTTTTTATAGTATAAAAATGAGGCATGGAAGTAAAAAATGTAGAGCAAATCGCTCCAACTGTTCATTTATTTTTGAATCATGTGAGTAAGAGAGGATGTAAAATTATGGATATTTTTAAATTTATAAAAAAAACAATACATTCTGTTTTCCGTACTGGAATAAGAACCCGTAAACACTGCTACTGAATAGATTCCTCAAAAGCTTTAGCAACTGGCCTACAAGAACGACTACTCAACTAAAACTGCTTGATACAGGATCTTATTATAATATAATTAACGAAAAAAGGGTGTTATTAATGTATGGATAGTTATAATATTGATCCTTGATGTGTATTTGAATGACAACTTGGACTGAATTTTTCACTGCTTTCTATTTCAGAATGATAAATATATAATTATTATAATAGTACTGGTTAGAAGCAAATACTGTCAGATTCTACTTTCGGAGATTAATACAATGCGACTTTTTTAAATAAAACAATCAACAATTTACTTATATAGTTTGAAAAAAAGCAAACCACGAGTTATACACCGGAATAAATTCATCGTTTTCAACTACTGTATAGGGTTTTTTAGAACCTTGAATAAATATATAAAACCTTATTTGAGTCGTATATATGTAATCAAAAGTAGAACTATCCACTTTTCGACTTTTAGAGAAAAATACGAAAAACGCTGTATTGGCTTTTTAAGCATGTTTTTTTTTCAATTTTAAAAACTGCACGAAACTTTAAATTTGTATGAGCGGCCACATTGCAACATCACTTAAGATAAACCTGTGATTGATTGAAAGTATTATTCTATTGTTTCCAAAGTCGTGAATTCTGATTTAAAACCAACTATAATTTTCTTTTACGCTTTTATACCACATTCACATGATTTTTATACACTTATTATATTACTAGCCATACACTATGACCAAAAGAATAATTTGACAGCAGTAGTTCAGTTTCTAAAAATATGGGATAGTTCTTTTTACTATACGAGTCATTTATTGAATGTATTTTATTTTTATACCAAATGTGATTTAAATGATTGACTGCATGATTTTTATTCTTTATGGTTATTTTTGCTGCATTCAAAAATATATGTTTTTACGAAAATTCAATTGAACGCTAAAAAATAATTATGATAAACATGCCAAATGAATATGTCCACCTATTTTTAATTAAATCATTGTTGTTAAGCCCAAATGTGAGAATATAGATGATAACTGTCTTAATTGTAAAATATTGTATCGAAATGAATTATGAATCGTTGGTCGGAAAAGTATAATTATAATAAAACGTTTTGAAAATATTTCATTATTCTACAACATAAATAATTATCTTATCCAAATCGGTTGTAATATTACTATATTGTAATATAAGTGTTAAATTAATCGTGTTGTAATACTAAGAAAATACGTGTAAAATATATAACATTTATATTTGGAAAAATGTTTCTACTTTCCTAAAAATTGCTTGACCCATATTAAACGGTGTGTTCAGTGGATATACGAAAAATTATATGATAGTTAATATAAAATTAATGACATCTGTAAGATTATATAAATTTAATATTGATAAAAAAAGTTTTTTTTATTATTATCGAAAATGTTTTGAAAGACTGACTTTTTTCAGACTGATAGGACCCTCATTTTCTTCCTCAATATCTGTGTGAGCAAATGATATGAATAAGTGTTTAAAATGAAGTGTCTGTAAAACTTTTAATCTGAATATAACTTCTTCTATTTGTATTCAATAATATTTTCTCACTAAATTAATATGAAACGAGTTGAGTATACAGTTATTGACAACCCACGGTCCACGAGTCACATTAACACAAGCTACCAAGCTTAAAATAACTGTCATTATTTTGTATTGCTTATTTTTTAATACGGTGAAAAAATAACAGTGTATTTTAATTCTACAGAAATAATTTATACGTTTGTTGATAGCTATTTCGGCTTACGCCATCGTCAGAACTATATTTAAACCTGCATTTACTTATCCTTATATAGCGTTGTAGACAGGGTTCACAATACATCTTCTTCTCTGTTCCACCATCCTAGTTTTATATGGTACTAATAAATTATTAAATTTAAATTTTAAACATTGAAAAAAAATCACCGTATTATAATGGAGTTCTACCAAGTAAATGCCAACTCAATCAAAGTTAATTTTTTAGCTGTTCAAATACTGAGGTATGGAATTGTAGCGGGCAAAAAATAAGTTAGTTCGACCTCATACAAGTTACGTACGTTTATCAAATCAAAGTTTTTTTGACTTACACTTGATTTCAGTCATGTATGAAGAATTTATAGAATAGTAATTTCTGTGTTTAAAATTATTAATAAGATTTTACTCTCATTTTAAGCAGACACACAATTTAATGAGACTTTTGACAGAATGAAGCTTTATTGATTCACTGTTCACATTCAAAAATCTATGTCAATTTTGAAACCATATTGACATAGTATATTTACAAGTGTATATCTTCAGATTTAATTACAAAATGTAAGCATATTGTCTACGCTTGTAAAAGTATGTAAGAGAAGAATGAATCTCAACAAAACTGATACTAGAAGAAAGACATTTGAATAAATTTAATCCTTATCATTTTTTCTTTCCATACGTAGAAAAATATTTTGCATAATTTCTTTATTTAAATATTTATTTATTGTTTGCTAAAAAATATATTCTATGTTCTTTATAAAAATTAAAATATATAATGTTATGTTATAAAATATTCAAATAAGTTACAAAAAAACATGTTTTGTTCATAATAATATTATATTCAATATATTAAAAACATTGCTACAAAATAGTTGTACGCTTTGGAATATATCTACAAAAAAATGTTAACCGAACTGTATTTAATATTTATCAGAGCTTTTGTAAAATATGTAAATAATAAAAATGTTTTGAAATCAAAATTAAATGTTATAAAGAATATTCATTTATTTTAACCATTCCAATAGTAAAAAAAGGTTTGAAAAGCTATAACCGCTTTGTATTTTAGTCGTTTTTTGAATTCTAGTACAAAGACTTTCCGCTGTTTTGTTTCAATTTAGAACAATAGTCCCTGTGTGCATTACGTAATCAACTTGCAATATGACTTTATGTAAACCATCTAGTGCTTCTCAGTTTCAGTATTTTTTAACGAATATTGAACTTTAAAATGTACATCTACATGTCCATCTTTTTTTTGTTATCTACAAACAGACCTGTAATATTTTTGAATTTGAATTGTGTTCCTTTCCATAAATTTTGTCACTTAACTTGAAAGAAAAAAAATCCTCATTCGATATTATAAATAACTAAAACATTGATAAACATCAAATTCATTTTCATCAATAAACTAATATATCACAAGAGTAAAGAACTATTTTTGGTAACTTTAGGATTTTTTAAATAAATAAAACACACTGAATAATAATTAAGGATTGCGACTGAAGGTGCTTGATGGATTTCAATAAATAAAATTGAATCGTTTGAATTTTGCACTATTCCATGAGTTTGGTCGCTAACGATCGCGTTTCGTCTTTCGGCATCTTCATGCATTTCCGGTGCACTTATGAATTTGAACTATATAATTCTATTTTCACATATACTCAGATAATGATCTGGGACCGGTTTCATTCATTAAGAGAGTATAGTCGACTGATCTAAGTCAGCTGAAAATGCTCGCGAAAGAAATTGTAATAAATATAATGTGGAGTATTTATTTTAATAATGCCTTTCCACCGAGAAGTGACAATTAGCATTTGAACAGTATGACTATTCGTTATGAATTATTAAAAAAATATTTACCGTAACGATTTAAATTGTTTGTTGTTGATTTTGTAATCACAGATGGACCAATTTTTCTTCAAACCCAATTTCCTTTTCAAATGATTTTTTCTTTCTTAGGCTTTGACAAACAGAAGAAGAAAATGACTGTTTCACTCAAGGAATTTAGAATATTTACCAGCATAATTATACAAATGCCGCAGTGATTTACATTAGTGACTTACAAAATGCAAAGAAAAAACAAACTGAATACAAGATTTTTTATCAACGAATATTGTCGGCCAGGTACAAGTTCAAATTGGTCCTGATTTTCAAATCACTATCATAATAATTTAGCACCATTTTATTCATTAATCATATAAAAAACCGAAATTTATAAATTTCCAGCACAATGTATTTTTATATTATGTATATGAATCAGGGTTGTGGAGTCGGTGAAAAAAAGTTCGACTCCGACTCCAGCATTTACCAAACCCATGACTCCGATTCCGACATTGACCAAAAACAAGACTCCGACTCCAACTCCGACTAAAAAAGTTTAATATCGTCACTTTTTTTTGTTTAATTTTGATAATTATGTGTATTCAATTAAATATCAACCCTACCAATCCAGCCAATAGCCAAATTTCACATATAATATGCAAAAATAAAAAGTTCAAAATTCTCCGAGTACGACTCCGGCCAAAAAGCCCCGACTCCACTACTCCGACTCCACAGCCCTAATATAAATACATCAGTAAAATACGAATTTTTGTACCTTTTAAATAGTTTGTCACGCAATTGAAATGCGTGAAGATGCCGAAAGACGAAAGCCGGTCGTTAAAGTACTTAACTCAAGCGATTTAAATTTGATATTTAAAATTCATCTAGTTGAAATCCTCAAAATATATGTAATAAGTTGTACATAATCCTTCAAATAAACAACACACATTATAAGAAGGTAAATAAAGCCTCTAATTATGTTTCAATAAAGATCAGAGCTGGTTTCGCCCATCGCGAAGATGGTCAGCTGATTTAGTCGAAAATCATATTAATTTATTGTAAATTTTGGGTCTCATGTAAGAATTTGTATCAATCGATAAAGAAAAAAAGATCTGTCACATTCTCATGTGGTCTAGTGGCAAAAGTTTTGCTCAGGTAGCTCTTCAAGTGGGCTACGTCCTGGCAAGGTAAGTTTTTTTCAATTTAAAAAGATTTCTTGGACATGAATTCATTTAAAGTTGTGATTGAGATTAATAATAAAGTTAAGCAAAAATTATAGCCGAGCTTATCTCGTATGAATTTCATAATGCACAAAATTATTGATTATGTCGTTTTCTTTTTGTACGAGAATTTGAATATTTATTTTGTTTCTTTTTCGCGCTATTTAGGCGACGAGCATCGATACTGGCAAGCTTTTAGCTCCATGCATAATAAAACCATCCAGGGGCGGTTCGTAATAATTTTCGCGGTAAAATTGCATGCATAAAACAATGTTACGACAAAGCAAAGTGCGCCATACATCTGGCAGGAGACAATGGAGGCGATGGGGTTCCTGTGCAGCATCACGTCGCGTTTCGCCATTTTTTCCAAGAGACACCATTGTAAGCATCCATTTTAATAATGAAACGAGCGGCCATTGTTTCGCGTGAAAGATGCTTTTTTCTTTACATTACCCGTGATCATTGCCAGGTATATTATTGAAACGATTCGAACGGTCTTATTTATTACTAGTATTGCTACCCGGCGTCGCTCGGACTAAGCGACCAATAATTATTTAATGCTATATCATTCGACATAATTATATCACAAAATCTAACATCCAAAATAGATTTAAAATAAAATCACAAACTTTATTTAATTTGATGACAGCCCCCATTCTCGCCCATTAAAATGTCCAAATTCAAGGAAAAAATCTAATTTGCTGTCAAAGAAATGTCAAATAATACCTTCACGTAAATAATAAACATTATTATATTAATAAAAGCCGGGAAAAGTTCAGTAGAAGACTAATTTATTACATTTTGACTAAATGTCTTCGCCGATAAAAATTCAAACATATTTTCTTTCATATTCGTTTTTATGTCAACTTAATGACCAACAATGCAAAAGGGAATTACAGACCCACATACATACACACGCCGTTTCGGTTTTATATATAAGATTCATCGGCCCTCTTATATAATACATGAGTTTAAAGTCACTTATAAAGACAATATTTTCATGTATGTATATACCTGTGCCAGTTTATGTCGAAAAATTATATGTGAACCAAACATTTATTTTTAGAAGGATTGGTCGATCCCTAGAATTGATAACTAAACGGGTAATGAACACTTAATAATAGGGCATACTTATATTAGAAAATCAACCTATTTAACGCTGCATCTTAGGTGGGCGAAGCGACCGGGCGCGCTTTGAAAGCGGCAGAGTTTTAAAATATCAAACGGTCCTCGCCCATGCAAGTGTCATATGTGAGCGAAGCGATCCGGTCAGGACGGCATATTTCGCAAGTTGCCTCAAGTGCCTGACTCATGCCGGACGCGAATCTCTTGAAAATACCAAACGGATAAGCTCACCAGAGCGTTAATTGCGTCTGGCCGAGCGATGGCACATACGACCTTTGATCAACTACGTTTTAAATTGACTGGATTCGCCTAAATTCGCTTGCCGGTTCGCGTCGCTTACCTAAGATACGGTATAAGCAATGTACTGAAATCGCAAACACATGATTTGCGAATGGTGCCTTATATCTTATATGACTGACTTTAAGAACAGACTTTTAGGTAGTCAGTGCAAAACTGAGTGCATTTGGTAAACTTAAGATACGTAGAACATATACTTAAACAATATATTTATTTTATTAATTCAATTACTGGTTTCTTGTAAGTAAAAACACACAGAATTCAATAGTATTAATAGTATACAGTATTTAATAGCTTAGAGCATTGATTGTTAGATCCTTCACTCCTTATTTAATTCCAAAAATCGTAGCGGAGGGCTATCTCTTAGTCGTATTTTCCTTTCTTACGCTTTACAAATAGATTTTGAGCGATGAAAAACCATTTCGGGACATTTGCAACTTGATTAAAAAAAAACATTAGAATTGTAATATTTACATATGTTCTTTTAAAAGTTGGATTGTAACTACAGAGCCGGATAAAAATAATGCACGGTACAAAGTGATAAAATTATTTCTTGTAGATTTTTTCAACGCAGAATTTACTGTGAATATCACAGATAACACTATAATTTAGTAAATACTTAAGAGTAATGTAGCATCCACAAATACAGACATATCCTCTCTCATTTTCTGCATCAAATATTGACAGGTGGTGTGCTTCTTGGTAATAATACTACTAGTTTTAGATAATTAAAACTTATTGTAAAGCCTTTAGCTGAGGGATCAATGTCTTTATCTTCAGTTACAATGCTGACGTGCTATAATTCCAGAAGGTACGGAAAGTTTCAATGTTTGGTTATTCATATTATTGTGGACTTGTGTTTCAAGACATATATGTATGTATGTGATGATTAAATCAGGGCTGTGGAGTCGGTGAAAAAAAGTTCTATTCCGACTCCGACTAAAAAAGTTTGGTATCGTCACGATTTTTTTGCCTTTTTAACCTATTTATGCGTATTAAAATAAATATCAACCCTACCAATCCGGCCAATAGCCAAATTTGACATATTATATGATTCGACTCAGACTCCACAGCCCTGGATTAAATACTCTCCAAGTCATCTTATTCTAAAAACGAGCAATCGAATTAACACTAGTAATGCACTCTATCTTTCATCCACGGTATCTTTAAAAATAGAGATTCAGTAACTCAATATTGATCAAAACTTGTAGAGCAAAATCTTTTGAGCCAAGCATAGAAGAAAAAAATATACTAATCAATTTTAGGGTGTTTACTGTCAATACTTGGTGGAACGGCACTATGTGGTCTAGTGGCAAGAGCTTTGTCCTAGCGATCTAGAGAACCGGGTTCAATTCCCGGCAAGGTCAGATTTTTTTAAATTGAAAAAAAGATATCTTGGGCTGGGTGTATGTTATTTATCGTTGATTTTGTGCACAACTGATTCATTACTTACCATCGAGTTAATCTCGTATGACTTTCACAATTAAGAATATTCTCGCATTGGCGTAAGCTGTAATGCCAAATATTTATTTTTTTATTAAAAAAAAATAGCACACTGTTAGTATTTATTCCACATTTAATTTATTGAAATCAAGACCGGATTCACACATCTCAATAAATTCAATGTGGAATAAGTACTTAAGATGTGTTATTATTTTTATTTTTCATAGTTAGGTCACCTTGCTAGAATCTTCAAATAAACTAATTGTATAATAGATAAGATATTTCCGTTGAATATGTTTCTATATGGTACTAACACGAGACACTATTATAATTTTAATCGCAAACCGTTAAAAATTATGATCTCTAAAATATGATAAAGAAATTTTCTAACGACTGCTATGTACGAAACATAGACACGACTATTTTATATTATATGATTTAATTAATTTTAATAGCCGTATTTATGGCACCGGTAATGAACATAATTTAATTTAGTATATCATAATAATATAGCGCTAGCTAGTTTGCTAATTTGCAAATGGTTTGCTCTTGAATCGAGTGAATTAAGTTTTCTCCATCCTTTACTCGCACTTTCCCGAGCCTCTGGTGAACCAAATTGGAGTTGGTTGAACGCCCCTCACACCCCTGGCGAGATTCATTACCGGGATATATACAATATTAAATTTATTTCATTAAGCTCATAAACTTTTCATAATTTGAGCCGTAACTGCCGGTACTTAGTGTGTCGGAGGACACGTTGAGTTTGAAGTAATTGCGTATTGAACTGTTATCAAGGCAAAGCAATCACAAAATACACCGTGTGATAAAGGATATATTCAGGAAATGAACAGAATCATAAAATATTAAATATAAAAAAAAGATTTTTGATTTTTTTTTTCCTTTTTTCCCTACCTTTACTTTCCTGCTGAAACTATAAGTAGAGTCCGCTAGGCGGGCTCCTAGTTTCCTGGCTATTTTTATTGCTAGGGTGGATACAGACTAAGTCTTTGTTTTTCTTTCCCGCATGTACGCTAGCTAAGTAATGACTTTCTAATAGATTCTGTCAGCTGAGGGCTTTGTGTGGGGAAAACACTTAAGAAAAACCCCTTACGAGAATGATTGTCTTGGTATCATTAAAAATCTTCAATTCTTACCAGGAATTGCTCGTAATGTTTACGTAAACTAAAGGAGTTTCCTTGTTGTTATAATAGACATGCCCAGTCCCTAACTGTAACTGAATCGACGAGCCTAGCTCGTATCTTAAGATGTATCTCTTAGGGCGTTAGTTTGGAAGCTGGCAGGGCTGCTGGCTTCTTCCGTGCTTGCCTCTACTGTTGAAGAAATTGCTGTAGGATAAAGGTGGGTGGAGCATAAGGTTTCAGACATCGTCCTGACGAGGTGTTAATTTATTTTTTATTAATCGATGTGTGGACTTGTGGTACTCTAAACGTGGTTGTATCTCGACATATTTTTATCTTCAAATTATCTTTATATAAAAACCCCTTATTACTCAGTCGCTTAACCTCTTTTTAATTTGATGTGAGTAAGGATAGGAAAGATAAGGCTAAGACAGAACGAATGGCTAGCCAGTCGCTTTTGTTACGACCTGCTTATGGGATCGGATGGGTTGGTAGGGTTTTAAGCAGCACAAATACACATGCGCTCGAAAAGAATCTATAAGTTGACTGAAAAAAAAAATGCTCGTACTGGGAAACCCGCGCAGTCCGTCACGGAACCGAGCGACGTTGACCACAGCACTACGGACCCAAAATTGATTTATTGTGTTATTCACTTCACTTAATGCCCATTAAGAGTAAACTTCTCCTATATATAGCAATAACTCGTCGAATTATGGTGTACGCCACACCAGTGTGGGCGTTTGCTCACCAAAAGCATCTGAAGACTCTCCAGGTTGTTCAGAATAAGTCATTGAGGCAAGTATGTGATGCTCCATGGTTCGTGCGTGGTTCGCTGTTACACAGAGATTTAAGTGTGCCCACTATTCGCGAATTTGTTCGTGAAACCTCTAAAAAGTTTCATAAGGCTGTGGGCCTTCACGATAACCCAAAAATCTCTTGCTTGCAGTATTATGACGAGAAGGCCTTAGAGAATCGATATAGGCCGAGAGTTATTCTTCTCGATGACCCTCCCTAGGTAGAGACGCAATATTAAACTGACTTCTCAACTGTAGCGATCGCGCCCTCCTGTCGGAAGCGATGGGAAGGGAATGTCAACAAATAAAATTCAAGAGTTAAAACATGTAGAGACGAAGGAGACTGGAAGAACTTTGGCGCTAGCACGCCTTAGAACTTGATGCTCCGTCAAACTGATATCCAAAATAAAAATGCATTTCCAATGAGAAATGACAGTTAAAAACAGGAAAAGTTACTACAGATATAAATTGAGCTAGCATTGCAACTTCCATTAACATTAATTCAATAAGCATAAATTATTGTTTTTTAAGTTGCTGGGATTTATGTGATAATTACAGTGATTTTTTAAAGTATATTGTTTTTGACATTTAACTTCAATTTACTGCATTCATTTACTTCATAATATGTGCTTAGCAGAATCTACTCTCTGCGTTTCTCTCTGAATTTATTTTTGGGTTTAAGTGCAGCGAATTCTGCATTGCTCAAACTGCGTGATTTTATTTGTATTTGTTTAAAATTCCAGTTTTTCACCAAAAGCTTGCGGCTTTAAAGTTTGTGTAACCAAATATGAATATTCCAATAAAACGCTATAGGTTTGAAACAACGCAAAAATTCTCAAACAGCCTTTGAAAATATTAACTACCTTTGAATGGAATAGCCTATGTTTAAATTTAAAAACAGTTTATTAAAAAAAAAAAAAAAACATGTCCTTTTTAACAGGTTTGTTTTTTCTTTGTACAGAAAATGATGGTTTATCGGGCATGTCCATAACCGTAATATGTAAGGTTTTGATGGATTTTTATCATCCATACAATAATTAATGGGGCAATATATAAATAGCATATAGTGTTGGGTTTGTAGCCAAATGGTCAAAGTTGATATATTTGACCAAAATGGTTCGGTAAATTATGGATAGTCACGGGACAGAATACCAATACTCTCGAGCTAAGCTCAAAAAATTTATACATACTGGCTTATAATTTTATGTTTTGACTTTACTCTTTGAGTTCTTGTAGATTATTATAAAATGTGGAATCAAAATGATTAAATCTGAAGAATATTACTGATTATTGTATGAGTTCTGAAAGAAGAATTTTGTTTTTTTTTAATATTGACCTTTAATAAAATTATTCTTTTTATTTAAAACAAATAATAAACTTATGTGACTGTCTCTATCTGTATAATATTATTATTTGTGTAGTTTGTGGTTGCATTTTTGCACCTGTAAATTAAAACAACTCGATTTCATACTTATTGCGAAGTATTCTTTAGGATCTTCTATTATAATATATTTAAAAATTAAAGACGAAAAATATCAAAAAAAATCGTCAGCCTTACATTCATTTCATTGAATGTGCTTATTTTCCATAAATCTTTAAAAAATTCTGTCCCGTGACCATATATGCATAATTTACCAATGGTTCATATCCCAGTACGGACACATTCATAGATTTTTTTTTTAATTCGTTGATGTGATATGTTTGAATTCATGGATTTATGGATAGTATATATTTAAATATTTTTTAAATGGGAGGACGCGAGAATGATTAGCTTACCCCTAAGCTTATCAAATTACAGCCCAATTTTAGCATCTGTCTTAACTGCGAATAAGAGAGGTTGAGTGATTCAAAAATAACAAACACCTCTCAAGTACGACATTAATACATATATAGGTTATATTATTTTATTGTACAGTAAAGAGGAATTATTAAACAATATCCTAAATAGAACAGGTTGCTCCCCACTGCTTGTAATTGTTAACTTCATTAGTAGTATAATTATGTTTTTGCTTTAATCCTATAACCCCCTCTTTGCTTTCCGTAAAAGGGAAAAATACCAAACTCCATTTTGTAATTTTGGCGAAACACGTGACACAATTAGTAACACAATACGTGGAATAATCAAAGTTATTTGTAGCTTTACATTCAAATGAACTTCCACAAAGTTACCGCCAAATCCATATAAAGTATTGTTTTATAAGGTATTTACAGTGAATTGATTTTTTTTAGTAAATATTTAATTTGAATTTTTCTCCATGGAGTAAACTATTTATTCAAAATACATTTCGACATGTATGTTTTGGCTAATAACATAATATTTAAATATGTTTCTACTGCCGCAAAAAAATACCAAAACAGGTAGCCTAATTAATTCGATTCGCAGCGAAATGGTTTACCTCCCTTCATACCAGTGTAAATGTAGAAAAATAAATATTCGGTGGCTGGTATCGTCGGAAAATAACAACGTGTGAACTACCCGCGTTGTTGTACAGAAACACATATACATACATATATGTTATGATGCAGTGGTAGCAAACTTTGTAATGGCCGAAAAGACACGATTATTGGCTGGTATATATAATATTTTTTTATGGAAAAATTTCTCTGAATATAGAACTAGAGTCGTGCATTTTGTGTCATTACATGAGAAAATTGCCGTCAACATTCTTGACAATGTTTTTGATACCAATTCTAGCAAGTTGTTTTGCAACAGGAATTAAGTGACTCGAAAGTACTCTGTTAGATTATGGCATGTATTTAATGGGTCAGTAACTAATTCAAGTTTTGGTCAGTTAAATAAATAAATGGTCAGCTAAAAATCAAAATGGTCAGTTAATATTATAAACGGTCAGTTGTCATTGTATCAGTGTGAATGTGGTCAGTTATTAAATAAAACGGTCAGTAATATATTTTAATGGTTAGTTATTTATTAAAAATGGTTAGTATTTAATTTAAATAGTCAGCTTTTTTAAAAAAAATGATTAGTTTTAGAATGACAGCTTGTGAATTTTATCAAATATGGTCGTAATAGGCAAATTAATGAATTGTTCTTTTTATTTTAACTGACCATTTATTATTTTAACTGACCATTTATTATTTTTAACTGACCGTTTTAAGTATTTATAACTGACCATTTATCGAATTAGAAACTGACCAAATAATTAGTAGTCTTAGATTATCAGTCAATCTGTGAAGAATGAATCTTTTATTAAACTTAAATAAAGAAACTAAGCTGATAATAACAATACAAATATTGAATTAAAGCATTAAGCCGTCATTTAAATTCGGGTGACTGCAATAATTATTGGACACTTTTCAACTTGAAACATCCAAAATAAGAATTTGATTTGAATTCTCGTTTGTGTAAAACATCAGTTAGGTACATTTGTCGCCTACATGTAGCCGTCACTCTTCATTGCTGTGAAAAATTCAAAATATAAAAAATGACTTATAAAAGACAGTGCTGCTTAGCTGTTATCTTTTTTCATAGATTTTTTTTACATTTTAAAAACATACATTACGACAAGGCACTATTTTTTTTATTAAAGTCGATCTCCAAGTTGTCAAATGTGCATTATATTCAAAGAAATAGAGCATTTTTTTGTATTGATTCCACATGTTTTTTAAAGATAATAATGCTCGCTATGTACTTAACCGTTTCCGATATCCTTAAAGTAAATGGATATCTTACAAAAAAGATGACCACTATGATGATGTTCACTGTCAGTACTTGGTGGAATGGCTCAGTACCGATTTCGCTCATGGCGAGCATTATCAACTAAGGCGATGGCCATGAGCGAAGCCGGTCCTGATCTAATAAATTTTATGTGGAATAAGTACTAAAAGTGTGTTATTGATAGTATTAAAAAAGATGATTTTTTAACCATGTCCGCTCGCAAGTTGGAGCATATGGACTCGTTACGGAGTTTAACTCAACAAATGTTTTTCTTCGAGAACTGCTTGTTACTCAGTTGCTCAACCTCTCTTTTATGAAGGGAGTAGGGATGGAAAGGATACGAGGACTTGAACGGGACGAGTGATTAGCTAATCGCTGTCACTATTCGTCGCTCTTTGGGATCGTAAAGGTGGGAAGGGACATTCAGCAACACCAACACCCAAGCCTTTGAAAAGATTTATCGACTGAAAAAATCCGCTCGTACCTGGAATCGAGCCCGGGTGGTCCGGCACGCAAGCCAACAACGTTATCACTGCGCCACGGACCGGAAATTTATTTATTATATGATATTTATTATAATTTAGTGCGATAAATTCTACGTGAGCCGATGGTTATCGACCACTGGTTTGAGCATTGGTACTACCATGGAAGTCTGCAGTGACCGCAATTGTCGCATGGCCGTGGTTTGTTGGATGTCGAAAGCGCAATGTTTTACGAAACTATTTTTATTCATAACAAACATGAACAAAAAAAGTACATTTCACATTAACTAAACATTTGAATATCATTAATTATGTTTTTTTATTTAACAGCGGACGTATGCAAAAACCGTATTTACACTCGGTTGAGAGACTGATTGACAACTAGATTTACTATAATATTCACTGTTGAAGATATAAGATGGGTAATCCATGTACGGTACATTTGGAAAAGACATCGCTTTAAATAGTTGCTTTTATAAAGTAAGAATTTTTTCAAATAAAAAATTGTCTAATCTTATCTTTAACTTTTTTTCCAAAAAATGCGTTCATCAACTAATAATACATATAATACATATATGGCCAAGATAAGGTGGTTTTTTTCTATTTAAATGTTCTTCAATCTAAATTTATACTAGGGTAAAACCTCATATTGTGGGCCAGCTACAATTATTGGCCACTTACATATAAAATCTAATTTTTTTATAAACCAAAACAACATTTCCAACTTTTGGTTTATTAATATAGTTCCCTTATTATTCCTCTATCGTTTAAACATAAAATTGTCATTTTATGAATTTCCAAACAACTCCAAAAACGCATTTTTAACAGACAGCCGGAGTGTAACCGTGAAGCAAGTGAGATCTCTTGTAAATATCATAATGATTGGACTTCAGTCTAAAAGCATCATACACGTTTGTTAGTTGAACAGAATTATTCGTCTTAGGTGAAGCTATAAAATAATTATTTTTATGCATTGAAAATATTTTTGTAAAAGGTTATTATGATGGTGGCCATTAACTGATTCCAAAAACACATACAATTTCTATTACTGGCCGGCCAAGCTAATGCTATAAATTCTTATAAAAAAAATCTAAAATATATTTTTTTATTGCATGAATAATGTTTTAATAATATTAATAATCACCTATGTATTTATTACATTTCTCCGATATTTCTAGGAACATGTTGACTTTTTGGCCAATAGCTGCAGCTTAAAAATGATGTTGGAATCCAATAAAGAACTTGATTTTACACTCAATAATGATTTGGAGTCATGTAATTATACATCTAGTTTCTGTTATTTTAAAAAATATTTTTTATTACAACTTTTGGGGTGGCCAATAATTGAACCTTTTGGTGGCCAACAATTGCAGAAAGTGGCCGATAATTGTAGTTTTGTACCATTTTTTTTACTATCAAAAAATATTATTTACATATTTAAAAATTGATTATTATAAAAAAATTATCAATCAAGCACACAGTATTTTTTTTATTTTGCCTCTTCTATGAGAAGTGTCTAGAAAAAATTACTAAATTTGAAAAAATCCGGCCGTCCGACAATTGTGGGTTTTACCCTACTCATTTATATCGAATATATATCGAACGAATATAATACATAGCTTGGGTGGTTTTCTGTGGAAATACTTTTTTAATTCAAAATGAAAATTGATCAAGTACATTTCCTTATTTTTAGGTGTTAATTATCAGTTCTTGGTGGCAAGAGAAAATCTATGTATACATAAAACCATATAGGCTCTCAATGTGAGTCTTTAGACTCTTAACGGAGTCTATATCTACGAGAACTGCTCGATACTCAATATCTCTTCTTGGAAGATAGTAAAATACTGAATAAAGCTCTGGCTATATTTTATGATTTTCTATTGAATTTATTTTAAAGAAAAAACTCCACCTTTCTCTGCTCAAATTTCTAGGGTTTGGTTAGACGCGGACTTGTGTATGTATGTATGTTTACTGCATATATATAATATATATTTATAAATTTGTGCGTGTGTATGGTATACGGGAAGGTAATATGAATACTATACATAAGTACGTGTGTACGCATAAGCTTTCCTATTGAACTGGCTTCACTATGGATTGATCATTACTGCAGCGATCGCGGCCTCTTGTTAGCAATAATGGAAATGATATGCAAGTCGAATATAAAAGAAAAATCAGAGACGAGAAGAGCTTTAATGCTTTCACGCCTCATAGCTTAAAGCTCAATACAATAAATATCCAAAAGAACAGGTTTTCTATGTTTATGAGATGTTTGAGCCTTTATTTGTACCTACTACAAATAAAAAAGACAAATCTATTGGTAAAAAAAAGCCTGATCCCTTTTCCAATGAAAAACGTAAACGATAATAAGAACAAAAATGACAATATAAAAAAGAAAGTTAAGCCATTTCTAAAAGCATTGAAACTAAACAAAAATAATGTTTATTTGTACATCGTAAAACTATATTACTGCGAGGTTTCTCAAAGTTATGGCTTTCAAAATATGAGAAACACAAATCACCAGTCAAATAAATGTCGTTAGCTCGATTAACTTCATTTATGGCCTTGTTCGTAATACATAGTAAAACAGAAATCCAATAAAAACTTAACCCTTTTATAAACAGTACTTGAAATCCGTTAGTCCTATGGGCTATTATCCTCGATAAGCGAAAACGCGTATCTACTTATAATGGCGCCGCAGTGGCTGTCCTTAATTATATAATTGAAAGGAAAAACAGCCCATAATATTATTTAATTAAAAAATTACAATATTTAATTTGATCTGTTATTTTTTACATGATATCCAATCGTTGATTTATCCCCCTGAATAACGCATTATAATGAAAACAAAAATGCCAACCATTAAAGATTTATCTCACAAAGGGAAATGTAGAAGGTTGACGTTCGAAAATTCAACTCACTCCATAAAAGTTAAGTGTGCAAAATAATATCATTTAAAAGTAATTTATGCGTTTCTTTACTCATTATCATAGTGTGTGAGTTAGAGACTCCAATTACTCGACATCTCAACTACTCGAGTATCGAGTATCGAGTAGTAAAATTATAAAATACTCGAGTATACTCGAGTAGTTTCAGATGTACGATTATTTTTTATTAATTCAAATTTGTGTATTTAAATGAATGATTAATAAATAAATAAGCGTATTTAATTGATTATGCCACAGCTGCATCCATAGTCGGAAAATCAAGACTATTTTTCAATATTTTATTTTGTCCCTTGTCATAGCTGATAAGATGTCAGCAGGACCAAGCAAAAGTAACAAAAGACAACGGCAAACCATTATAAATAAATATTACCTTAAGATTCAGTGCAAAAAATTATATCATTTAAAATTTGTAATTTATGCGAGTACTCATTATTAAAATGATTTTAAATAAAAGGTGTGTGAGTGTATTGTAAGGTGGCTAAAACTTTTGCCCATAAAAAATTGAAGACCATGGTAGTCTTTGAGCGATAACCAACGCTGAATGCGACTAACAACTACTATACATTTTAATGTGTTCACTCTCAATACTTGATGGAAAAGCATTATATCAAATTAAAATGATTTTTTTGTGCTTCTTCTACAATTGAATTATTTAAGTCAGAAACAGCTTCACTCATCGCAAGCAAATTTACTGTAAAATAACTGCAGAAAATGTGTTACTATTTTTTAACGGCAACTAAGTACCTACATTACAAAAGTTTCTATTGTTTAGTATTTTAAGACTTTTTATCAATTTCTGAAGCCTTGTGCGAAGAACTCCACATTACAAACAACATTTATGGATATTAAATATAAAATTGTAGTAAAATTTTCAAAGATTGATTTTATGTTATATTTCTCATAAAAAATATTTTCTTGCATATTAACAACTTTTTTCTCATTTTAAGACATGACAGAATAATGTTTTATTTTAACTTGCTGTGTGTCGGGTATAATTTTTGAAAAATATCTTTTCACTAATAATTAAAGCGTACCGTCCAAAAGGAAAACAGTACATTCTGTATCCGCTGACTTTCCCAGCGGTACACCCTAGCTCCCTTGTGCCGGCGAGTACTGAAAACATAAGCACGCGCCGAGTAACAAATGTTGTCGCAAATTAACAGCTTTAGTTCCCCAATGTGTTGGTCGTATAAACCCGGCACAGGGTTGGTGATTTTTTCGAGAAAAGTAGAAAAAATATTTAATTGATTGAATTCTGAGAAATTATTCAGTTAATTGAAATCATATTTGAACTCCGAATTGAAAAACGTTTTCGTTTGATAATCAGAATACGGCTATGATAGAAGCGCAGTTACTGATTGCATATAACTTGTATGCACTCGTTTATTTTCAATGACACTTCTGTTCATTTTTTTAAGGTTGTTTAGTCTTAAAAACGAATGTAACAACGGTTAATGATCAAGTACTCATAAATAAACAGATTTGTTTTACTTTCACGTTAAAAAAAAGCTTTTTCTGAATTGGGCTGTAAACTGTTTAGAATTTAGATGTTAATGGGCGTGATGAAGTAGTGATTTAGCAATTGAATGTATAACACAATTCAACAATATCCAAACATATTATACGCTGTAAATTTAAACCAATTAATTAAATGGAAAAAAGCATTTAATAGGCTATTCTTTATTAAGAAAAAGTTATACAGAATATTGTTAATATTGTATGAGAAAAAGTATATTTTTATTAGCATTTTGCAATTCTCCACTCATGACGATACGATTTTAAGCTTTGTATAAATTACTTTTAAGGTGTTCACTGTCAACACTTGGTGGAATGGCATTATAATAAAAATAATAAAACATTTTGAGTACTTTTTCCACATTAAATTTATTGAATCAGGCCATGAGCGAAACCGGTCCTGATCCAATAAATTTCTAATAAATAAATTGATTCTGGTTTTGTAATTTTTGTACTAAATTTAAAATAAAGCCTATTTTTACAAGTGTATTAATAATTCTGCCATCCCTGTCGATAACGGAGGAGTGAAGTGGTTCTTGTCACCCCCAGCGCTTGCAAATCAAGATGGCGTGTGGGTCTACGACGCAGAGCATCCCCTGAGACCGTTCCATCACGACCTTCCGGGGACAGGGACAACCCAAAGAAGGGGGGAAGGAGGGCCACATCCGGAATGGATTAAAAGCATATTTAACCTAGCCGCGTGTCAATGATGTGTGCACAGAACTGCCTCGATTTTAGTCTAACAAGGTTAATATCATCGTATAACGAAAATATATCAACTGTCGACGTTAATGCTGTCCATTAAACGTGATCTACGAGATTACGGTTGTCTTCGAATTCACCCTTAAATTTCCGGTTTATCACTGGCTATTTATTTAAGCTTACTGTTTCTTTAACGAAAAAAAGTTTATTGACGAGAGACTTGAGAGATGATAATAAAATCGACATGTTAATTGACGGTTCAACACCTGTTATGCAGACTATATATTTATATTTTTTTGTTGATATGGAGTAGTGTGGTGTTACTTATTCTTCTTCAAATTTGAATTGTTTGAATTTTGTACTTTTCCATGAGTTTTGTTGCTAACGACCCGTGTTTCGCCTTTCAAGTGCACGAATGTAACTGACGCGCAGTACAACAGTTTGTATCGTTTATATACAAAAATAGAAGTAGATCACTAAGTGTAAATTAGCAAAAAAATGTTGTAAGCGAGTTTCAGTGAATTAAGTGGGTTTGTTATAATTACCGGGATTTTTTAATGTAGTATCGCAAATACTAATGACCAGATAATAACATAAGAATATCAGAAATATATCTAGGGTTTTATCTGACCTATTATTAATGAAACTCATGACTCATAACTCATGGAGAAGTACAAAATTCAAACAGTTCAAATTTGATATTGAAATTTAATCAAGCACCCTCGTATGAGGAATGACTAGTCGAAATCCTTAATTAATTCTTCTTCTTTTAATAACTTTATTTCTTAAACTTCAACTTTGGGTTGGTTGTTAAAGCACACGAATATAAATATGAGGTAATACATGACGATATAAATTATAATTTAGATATACAAGATTTCAGATTCAATAGGTTTTATTATTGTGGGTGCAGACAATTAAATAACCCACTGCTTGCGAAACCTAGTTTGAATAAGCAATATTTGAAGACCAATACTCAAAGCAAATATTTAATTTGACCAATATAGTTTGATTGAGATAATTAGTTTGCCTGAACGGCTTAACTCCATAAACTTAACTTAATAAGCGTCTATGGTTTGTTATCATGCGAGTAAATCATGCCTTAGTCAAACATTTGAATAGGATTTTGGTCAGATATGTATATTATAGATAATTGATTTTAAGGTTAACTCTTAACTATTGGGTTAATGCCTAACTATTGTAAGAGAATTATTAAATGGAACTTATTTTCTTAACACGCTCTGCAAAGGAATCAGATTCGTTAGTATCTCAACGTTAACTTTTATTATTGATTGGTGATTGAATTGCGATATGTTTTAATAAGACAATTATTAACCAAATACTTTGAGCTATAAATTCAAAAGATATAGATTTTAAATTAATTAGTTTCATTTCGCTATTTTGTTAATTGATTAATAATGACCGTGTTGCACATATTCATGTCATCCTCATGACATTTCAACACCTTAATTTGAAAAGGTTCTAACTGCCTTTGACACTGTTTCGAGATATGAGCGTTTAATGTTTCGATTGATTAAAATTTACTTGTAACAATGAGCGAGTAAAAATGTATCAAATCATACTTATTTTAACCATATTTTTTCAAAACTATTGTTGAGAAATAATGATCGTAAAATTCTATTGATGGAAATAATTATAGCAATCTTTACGTAAAAAAAGTGTGCAGACGCAGTGCATCTCTGGAATTCTGCTTTCTCCGTTAATCAACCATAGATAATTCCTAAATTCATATATATGTATATGATAGAATGCGGTAAATACAAGCTTTTCCGACCAAAAGGCCATTTTAGGCCAAAATGTCAATTAGAATCTTTTCAAAGTAAAGCAAGGTAAAAAAATATTTTTCGTGATTCGCCTGAATCGATTGTGTTAAGCACAGCCAGGGCCGGCTGGCAGGTTTTGGCGCCTGTGTACGAGGTGCCAAAAGCGCCTTTCAATACTGAAAAAAAGATCGTAAAAGAAATCGCGCGTAAAGGACCTCATCTGAAAAATGCGCTTTAGTGCCAGCGCCAGTGTGCGCCGTAAACTTTACATGCGCCACGAACTGGCACTGAGCACAGCACAAAACATAAGAAAAAAGTTATAACACCAATATTATTCAGAAGCAAAGAATTATAATACTAATATTTACCACTAGTTTAAAATTTCAAAAAAACATTAACTTCTCACAACACCTTTTATCGATGCGAATAATAATGGAAAGATCGGATTGGCACTAGAAATCAGTCAATCACTTCCGTTACAATAAATTTTCAATGATACGATGGATGGGAAAGAATTGCAGACTTCCAAGCATTCAAACACCATAAATAGGTATATTGAAAATTTAGTTCTAAAATTGATACTGTAACAAGTGATTTTGACTCTTCGGGAAAATGCCTGAACAAAACTGTTCCTTTACAGACCACGCTACTTATGCACTCAAAATAGTGGAACTGTGAGAATGTCTTGAATGAGGCCGATAATAAAAAGTTTACCATAGTTCGACAAATTTAAATTCCCTAATTTGATATAGACTCAACGTGTAGGCTAAGTGCGGTAGGTGGATTCTTATGTCAGAGAGGAGAAAAATTATTTAGTATCAACGGCTGCCACAAACTTGAGTGAAATGTTAACTTTTACCAGGCTGAGGGTGAAACAGTCGACCACCACTGCTACTTTATCTTAAATATCTATCTTAATATTAGTGATACAATGTGTAAACTATTGGTATTTAAATCATTGTTTTTTACATCTTTTGCAGAACAACAATATGTTTTTGATCAACCAGTTTCGTGGCAATTAAATAAAAAAGAAAATAATTTGGATTATAACTGGCCGAAAACCATTTATATTGTCGCTACCAATTGCCAGGATAAAACTTCACTAAAATAACGTTATCTTATCCCAAACGCGCTTCTTTCAACAAATATACCAAATCAAATGTATGCTTTTTACATTAAAAGGTGTAGATAAGAAGTCGCATTCACAGTTTTGATATCGTCAGTCTAGAACAAACAAGAACACAGTTGTCTCATTCATTCGTGACTTAAAGTATGAATAATTATAGAAAAATAAATATAGAACGATGTCTAAAGAGACGTCAAAGCATAATCAATCATTTTTTTATTGCAGTCTATGCCAATAAGGCCATACCACTGGGGTATTTTTTAGACTCCCCTTCAGCCTACGAGTTATTTTTCAAGGACAGTTTTTGAATGTTAAAGAAGTCAGAGTGTAGGTAGCCCTCACTGTCTGGATAACACGGCAGAACCATAAGTCAAAGTATCAAATTTGCCCCTACACAATAAAATGATTTTAAAAGGTCTGCACACGATATGCGTTTTTGTCTGGATCTTTTACGCGCATGCGTACACTCAAAAAAGTGTTATTTTTAAAAGGTATAAACACCGCCCAGCATTAAGTTGTCGCAGTAAATCTGACGTGGAGGGTTCGCAAGTACACTCGCGAGATTCGGGAGTTTTTCTTTGCTGCAGGTTTACACAACCAACGCTTCTCAGTCACAGTATTGTCATAACACTTTTAAATTTTTCTGTTATTATATGTCCTTTACTATTTTAATAATAATTAATGATATTTATTTAAAAGGTTATAACGATGGTGAATTTAAAAGATTAAGTTGTTTGTTTAAAATAGTTAGTAGTAAAAACAGTTTTTTAGCAAAAAAACTCAAGGAAAAGTACAAATTTGAAATGATTTAAATTCCACCAAGCACCTTCAGTCGAAATTCTTAATCACTTGTAGGAAATAAAACATGTAGTAAATACCACTTTAAATTATTTTGTATTAACCAAACACGTTTCATTATAATATAAAATTTAAAATAACTTTGATTATTCCACGTATTGTGTAACTAATTGTGACACGTGTTTCGCCTCTTTCAGAGGCATCTTCAGACTTACTATCGCAAAGTTTGCTTAAGTAATGAAGCAAGATAAATTCTAACATTTTAAATTATGAAATTACAAAATGGTTTACGGGTTTTTTTCCTTCTAAAGGAAACAAGGAAGGGGGTGATATAATCAAAACAATACAATAACATAATGATACTAATAAGGTGCAATCACTCAATCAATTAGATTGGGATTTTTCCTTTTTAAGGGACGCAAGAGAAGGTTATAGAATCGAAACAAAGCAAACAAATATATTTCTAATGACGTTAAACATTACAAACTAATAAACTATAAACTAATGAGCTGCAATCAATCAGTTAGGTTGGGTGATCACTCTTTTGAATTGGGAATAATGTTAGCAGAGGTGAGCAACCTGTCCTGTTAAGAATATTATTTAATAATATATCTTTTTTATTAAGAGTTTTATTTATTTCTAAAAATTCTAGACTATTCATCTTTAAACCTTTTTTATTTACTCGGTGGAGTATGTACGTTTCATTATCATTTCATTAAAGAAAAAAAATTATCATCATTATTTAAAAAATGATATCTTTTTCAATTCAAGATCGGTAATCCGTCATGTTTGAAAGGTTGACGACCGTTACATTATTTGCGAATATATTTCCAGGAATAATTATCTTCTTGATCGGATGCACATTGATTAATAGATCAATTTATTGAAGTCCAACAGCAAACTCGAACTTAAATATTTTCACACAAATTCTAAAATTAATAAAATAAAGATCAGTATCAAATTAGATTTTTTTGAATTTTTTGAATTTTGTACTTTTCCATGAGTTTTGTCGCTAACGACCCGGGTTTCGCCTTTGGCATCTTCAGGCATTCCAAGTGCACGGATGTACTTGAACTGACGCGTAGTAAACAGTTTGTATCGTTTATATACAAAAATATAAGTAGGTCACTTTACAAGTTAAAAGGTTATTAAAATGTAAATTAGCGAAATTTGAATGAATACAAGTTTCAATGATTTAAGTGGGTTTGTTATAATTACGGGGATTTTTGAAAATATTGCTCGTTCAAAATTCAATTCAATTCAATCAAAATTGAATTTTGAACGAGCAACTTTATTTGCCTAGTTCGCCATTGTTGTACTCTTTTAAATAATTGTTAATTTTAATTTATTGTCATTTATTTACAATTCAAGCACTTGCTATTATTGAATATCAATTCACTTACTATCATTAATGTAATATAATAATAAAGGCTTGAAATCAATCAACTCATTAACGAGAGGTCGGATAGGAACCTAGATTTATTTTAAATATTCTTATGTTATCATCTGGTCATTAATATTTTCAAAAATCCCCGTAATTATAAAAAACCCACTAAAATCATTGAAACTTGTATTCATTCAAATTTCGCTAATTTACATTTTAATAACCTTTTAACTTAGTGACCTACTTATATTTTTGTATATAAACGATACAAACTGTTTACTACGCGTCAGTTCAAGTACATTCGTGCACTTGGAATGCCTGAAGATGCCGAAAGGCGAAACCCGGGTCGTTAGCGACAAAACTCATGGAAAAGTACAAAATTCAAAAAATTCTAATTTGATATTGAAATTCCATCAAGCACCCTCAGTCAAAATACTTAATTAATGATCAGTATCTTCGGTATATCTTCTGATCTTTATCAGAATACACGTGGATATAGTACTATATTATTAAGCCATGTCCGCTCCCAACTTGAATAAAATCGACTCCTCGAGGAGTTTATCTCATGTTTTTTTCTACGAGAAATTCTCGTTGCCAGTTGCTCAACCTCTCTTTTTCGAAAATAGTTGAGATTGATTGAAAGAATACGAGGACCAGAACCGGACAAGTGGTTAGCTGATCGCTCTCACTAGGCGCCGCTTTTTGGGATCGGAAAAGTGGGCAGCAATTTTTAACAACATGCCTTTGAACTAGAGACTCCAATTCGAGTATCGAGTACTCGATACTCGAGTATACTCGTCCATTTTTGAAGCACTCGATACTCGAGTATATTGAAAAATACTCGAGTAATACTCGTTTTAGTAATAATCGTCGAAGTTTTTTCTACTGGGAGAATTATAAAAAAAACATAAGACAAATTTAAAATTTGAGTCGTTTAATTCTCTATTATTGTTGGAATATATGTTGCATAAATGGAAATAAATGTATTAGTAATATTCAATAAGTTTCTTTAATTATTTGTCATTTATAAAATATACACAAATTCGAATTAAAAATGTATATTTTGGTACATCTGAAACTACTCGAGTATACTCGAGTACTCGAGTATTTTGAAATTTTACTACTCGATACTCGAGTAGTTGAGAAGTCGAGTAATTGGAGTCTCTACTTTGAACATAATCGATAGATCTACAGAAAAAATCTGCTTGTACAGGGACTCGAACCTGGACGGTCTGGTAAGCCACATTATATAACACTTCATAATATGTTTTATTTATTTATATAATGCTTTTCCACCAAGAATTGACAGTTGTCACGTTAAAAGCTATAGGATAAATTTTATGAGTATAATGTTTACAACACGGTGAAAAAATAGCAAAGTATTTTAGTTCTACAGAAATTATATAATAGCTATTTCGGCTTTCGCCATTGTCAGATGTTTAGCCATAAATTTACTTAAAAAATATACATATATATAGTGGTGTAGAAACGGTACACAACAGATCATCTTTTCTGCTCTAACATCCTTAATTTTATATTGCTATAAGAAATAAATAAATGTGACAAATTGATTTTATGTATCTATCGAAGTGAAAGCTATTCTGGGGTTTTGTTGAGTGGGAATAAACTGAAATATATAATAAAAGAAAAGGCTATCGACTAATCATTTCTGTAGCACTAAAATACTTCGTTATTTTTTCACCGTATTATAATGGAGTTTCACCAAGTAACTGCCTATTCAAACAATGTCTGCGTTTCCAACAAGAGTTGACATTTGACACTAGTAAAATCGCGTCTTGTTTTAGGTGACAATTGCAAATTATTTACTCAGTTCGTAAAAATCGGTCAAAATTTTATTTCAGTAACAATTTCTGTTTTCATATTGAACTAAAACGGTACGAGTTGTCAGTAAGACTGTGTGAAAATCTTTGCAAGACTGTGAAATAAATAAATAAATAATTTACCGAGCTACCACCCCCATCCCCAAACTGCGAGCAAGGCTCCGGTTAAATTTTATTCCATGGTATACTGAAAGTGGTTTTCTACAAGTTCCCCATGTTCTGCCATGATCCCCGTGTGAAGTTCACCAAGTGGCTGTGATCTCCCACAGTTCTAAAGGCCATACACCAAATCAGACATTTTCAAGTAAATGTTTTATCTGTTTCTCATCTCACAAAAGAATTATAAATTTACTTGAGAATTACGACAGTGGTTAATTCAGGTTTGTAATTCATTAAATATTTTGTGAAAGATCTAGAAAATGATATCAGAAGGTATGTATTTAAAATGCGTATCTTTAAACTAACTTATGTATAGGTATACGAACATTATTATAACATAAACATAACTATTTGTTTGCTTTGTGTTGATTCTATAACCCCCTCCTTGCTTCCCGTAAAAAGGAAAAATCCCAAACTTCATTTTGTAACTTAATCATTTTAAAATATTAGAATCAATCTTGTTTCATTACTTAAGCAAACTTTGCGATATTAAGTCCGAAGATGCCTGTGTCTCAGTTAATAACGTGGAATAATCAAAGTTATTAAAAAAAAAAATTATGTATACAAACAGTTCATTCATTAAAAAGAAAATAATGGATATATTATCTCAGATTTGTACTATTTAGTGGAGTGTCATTATATTGCATTTATATTCATTTCCTACTTGAAGCATATGCGCACCATACTGTGTCTCTAATAATATCTGTACCCAATGTCCCGCAGCTCCTGTGAGTAGCTACAATGGATGGTGTTCAGCAGCGTTTTAGGCAGGGCTGTGGAGTCGTTAAAAAAGAGTACAACTCCGACTCCAGAATTTACCAAAAACACGACTCCGGCTCCAACATTGACCAACACCAAAGAGTTCGCAATCTTCTGTAGCCAATGTATCAACGCTTTTGGATGATGTTAACGAATTCAAAATCTCTGAAGAACAAATTTATAAATAAGATTTTTTTGCTGATTTTTATTTAAAAGTATGAATGCATGTGATATAAAAAATTCTTTCTATGTATATATGTGATCCTTTAAACAAGACATAACCTGATAAAACGTTTTCGTAGTTCCATCCCTCTATCTGATTTGTCTTTGAAAAAAGAGAGGTTAAGCGTCGAATGAACCTGAACTGACCCATAATATACCTACAACAATTAGGTACTAAGTAAGCCAGACATTTTAGTTTACAGCACGACAACACAGACTGTTTACTACGCCTAAGTCAAAGTTCATTTGTGCACTGTAAAAGTACAAAAGTCAAATGAATCAAATGTGATATTGAAGATCCATCCTTCACTTCGCTGATTTTGATGAATTCCTCAATTAATAATAATCAACTATAATACAAAGATGTGTGTTGAAATGATTCATAAAGTGTTAATCATCAGGAAGATAAAATATAAAGAAAGCAATAATATTTTACTATGATAACAACAAATATAATTCTAATAAACATTTCACCTAGTTTCAATCTATCATATCGTATTTTAGCCTTACGCCACTTATAAAGCAATATGAAGACTTTATAGAAATATCGTAGCAAGACCTAAATTGTTATACATACTATAAAACGGGTTGTGGGAGTTTTATGTCGTCGATAAATTGCTTTTATATGAGTAAACGCACGGTTGAACATCTCTGTCTGTACTGAAATATAGTTTACATCGCAAGTTGTTTGGACCTCAACTATGCTAAAAGATTTAGGTCACACTTTGATTTGTAATTTGACAATCATTCATAAGATATGAATGGTATATGTATATTTTATTTTACTAAAAATAATTGTCAAGTAAATGAGATAGAATTGTGTTATATCGTATTGATTGAAAATCGTGACGGGAAGTAAGCGGTACTTTAATTTAAGTTGATTTGATTATTAAATTTATTTTAAGTCGAAAATTATATAAGATTTTTGTCTATTAACAAACTCTTATATTATACTAGTATTCGATCCCGGCTTTGCTCGGACCAGTTTGGGGTTATGTTCACCTCGGCGCGTAAATTCAGACGGGCCAAGTTGAAACAACTGGCAACTTAATGACCAACAATGCAAAAGGGAATTACAGACCCACAGACATACATACGCCGTTTCGGTTTTATATATAAGATATTTTGGTTCATATGAAACTACTCCAGTACTCGAGTATTTTGTAAAATGTACTACTCGATACTCGAGTAATTGGAGTCTCTACACACACATTGATAACGAAACAAATTTACCGTCGAAACTTACGCGAGCGAAATCAATTCGTTTGTTTGAACTTGCAACAACAATGCAAAAGGGAATTACAGACCCACAGACTTACAAACGCCGTTTCGGTTTTATATATATGATTTTAAAAAGTAGTTCTCGGTCCCTTTAGTCTGATGGCTAGAGCTTTGATCTAGCGAATTGGTGGGCCCGGGTTCAATTCCTGGTAAGGTCAGTTTGTTTTCAACTGTGTGTGTGTAATTTTTTGTGTGAGTTGTTCTCAACCGATTCATTATTTATCATCGAGCTTATCTCGTACGACTTAAACAAATTAAAATTTAATAAGTTTAAGCGCATTGGTATTAGCCTGTATTGTCAAATGTTTTATATCATTTAAAAAAATATTTAAAAAATTCCCACATGTTCCAATGAATTATTTGAAAAAACAATGCATCACATACGTACATAGGTAATGATCAAACAGTTGATAATGCTCGCTATGAGTGAGACCGGTCCTGATTTAATGTGAGATAAGTACTAAAAATGTATGGTTATTTTTATTATAATGCCATTCCACCGTGTATTAACAGTGAACACCTAAAAAGTAAACATATAATAAATCAATTAATATTATTTATAAACATATTGATATAATAAATTATTTGTGGGTTAGCAGCATATGAACGTTTTTTACTTGAACTTACGTTTTATTGAAAACAATTTTTAAAAAATTTGATATTGATATTAAATCAAGTACCTTCAGTCCAAATCCTAAAAAAATATACAGTTACGTAATGTGTTTATCAAGCATAAAATATGATGAAGTGTGATGTTTTTAATACAACTTCATCGTGCAAGAGTAACACTTAAGTATAATAAAATATACGTACTTTATATGCAGGGTAATTAATTAATTTTCAATTTTATCAAAGTTATAACGAGTAGGTTATTAATGCAGTTTCACTTAAGTCTGCCTCCATGCGTAGAAACAATTTAAAATTATGTTAAAGCTAATAGAATGAAAAGCTCTCGCTCCATTATTATTGCACAAAATGCAGCATTAGCGTGTCCTAAAAGCGCCCTAAAATGTTCTAAACAAAACTCATTTCCATAGAGCTAACTAGAAAATCTAATGAGCACGCCGTATCGGGGCGTTAATATCCCATTAAATATAGTTTGGACTCGGTGCTATTTATAATGATTGCCGTATTAAAAGTATCGCCTGTGATGCCAGGGGATGAATTCAAACAATAAAGCAGGTATAATAAAATCAATGTTTATAGCAGAAGAGACCGCTAAGGGCAGCTGAGTTTTTTTTTACTGTAAAAAAATCTTATATAAGGTACATTTCAAGACAAGGTTTTTAACGATACACTGTTGCGCGACGGTCGTTTGACAGCTTTTTGGTAAAGACTAAAGTTACAAACATATATAAAAATATTTAACCACTTCAAAGGTGTGACAGTGGTCAATACTTTGGTTTAAATTCTACATAGGAAAAACATCTCGAACTTTGAATATAAGAGTGGCTGAGCATTTAGCCGCTTTTCGTTTAAAAAAGATACTGAAGTACTTTCACCTATTGTTTACTTTTTGAGAAGATATTTTAGATACATTTATTTTAAATATTCCTTTGGACACTGGACTTGCCAGTTTATAACTGGACATGGCAAGTTCAACGGCAAACTATTTGTGTTGGGCAAGTTGGTCGCAAGGCCGGATTGCACTTGTGGACACGACTACCAGGACGCTAATCACGTACTGTGGGACTGCCCCGAGATGAATGCCGAACGAGCTGAACTGTTTGCTGCGGTCCGTCTTCATACGGGCCCAATATGCCACGCTGACTTGATCTCAACCAAGGCCAATTTTGAGGCATTCGATAAATTTGCAACATCATATGGGGAACGGGATAATCTTGATTTCTCTTCAGATTCAACGCGAAATAGATTAAACTCCACGGATTCTCAGTATACAGATACATAGGATCGCTCTAACAAAGTGGCTGAGCAAGTCACATTTTCTTTTTTATTTTTTTTCTACTTTTCCTCTCTTTAAGCACCTTAGTGCATGGTTAAAAGATCAGTCCCTTGCAGCTCTATCTCAGGCCAAGTAAGTGAAGAATAAATTCGTTTCTTTTCTTGATCGTATAGCGTTATGGAAGGCGGCTGTGAAAAACGGCTGAATACACATAACGGAAGGGTGGTGGGAGAACCAACTTGTTCACCCACATATATATATATCTGGTGCTTAGTATTAGCGATACTACATACATAGATTCAAAAATCCCGTTAAATAAACAAACAAACAACCCCTCTTAGTTCATTAAAACTCGTTTGCATCAAAGTTTCGCTAGTTTAAATTTGAAAACAATTTAACTTAGTGATCTACTTTTATTTTTGTATATGAACGATAAAAACTGTTTACTACGTGACAGACAGTTCAAGTAAATCCCTGGGCTTGAAATGCCTGAAGATACTGAAAGGAAAAACCCGGGACGTTAGCGACAAAACTCATAGAAAAGTACAAAATTAAAATTTGATAATGAAATTCCATCAAGCACTCTCAGTTGAAATCCTTAATGAAATAGTTATTTACTAACAATGTATAGATAGTAAGTATGTATCTACGAGAAGAATATGTATAAAATCTTTTCAGTGTTTTTGACGTGACAACGTCTTATAAATCGATGAACGCCCGCTGCACGCACGAAAAAACATGACTCATTGTTCCGTTTGTCGCGTTACGCCGAAGGCAAGCGTGCGAGCGAGAGCGCGGATAAGCGATAGAGAGGCACGATCGGCCTACCGTTCGGATTGTGCCGCATCTATCTCTCTTCCACTCGATTGGTCGATGCGTCTGAGTAGAAAAGAGACAGCGGCAGCACACAACTTATACACCTACAGTACCTACACGTGATCTGTTTACAACTGTTTATAAAGTGAAGTGAAATGTTAATGTGGTTTTCATTGTTTATATTACAACAACAATTGCGGCAATAAAGGTAATTAATTCTTGCATATTAAAAATCTGATTAACGTATAACAAATATACTTTAAATAAACAATAAATTATTTAGATTTCATTTCACTCCTTCTTCGTATCCATACAAAATAATGATAATTCAATAAAAATGATTCCATTTTATTCATAAAAGTATGCAATCATTTCATCAATGTTTTCTTATGACGTTGTCACGTTAAACTATCGTCCGTAAACCGACTTTACAGACAACCATTTTTTTTTAAAGAAATACAAATATAAACATATTGTTAAGCATCTATAATTTACATCTGATATTCATTCCATTGGATAAATAAGCACAACTTTTGGGCTACTTTGCGAAAATTCGAAACTAAAAGTATGCCTATTTATATTCAATACAAGATTTTTAGTTTTCCCTCTTCAGATGTTGATAAAATCGAATCAATATTCTCTGCGGTCCCGACTCACAAAGCTCAAAGATCAAATCGACTCCTTTATAAGGGATAAAAATATTTTTTCGTCGAATAACAATTCGTATAACTGTGAAATAAAATCGCCATTTCGACTTCGCTTATTCCGAAAGGGTAAAAAATACAGTCGGTATGTTCCGAAGCTACATATTTTTGCTTCAATGGCCGTAGACAGTGGTTGCGAATCAAAGCCTTACGCGAGCCATGAGTAGTGTATATAAATATAAAATAACTTTGATTATTCCACGTATTGTGACACGTGTTTCGGCATCTTCGGACTTACTATCGCAAAGTTTGCTTAAGTAATCAAGCAAGATTGATTCTAATATTTTAAAATGATATAATTACAAAATGGAGTTTGGAAGATTTTCCTTTTTACGGGAAGCAAGGAGGGGGGGGGGGTTATAGAATCAATACAAAGCAGTATATATTTTAAAAGAGTATTATATATTAATTTAAAAGTTAGATGCAGACACAATCCTTTTGTACAGAGTGAGTTTAAAAACCCACTCTGCACATTATATTGATAAATATATGATGAGTGATGCATATGTGGCCGTGAACCATTTAGGCAGAAGGGACAACTTAGCATTTTTCTTGTGTTTATTAAATTGTTTTTGATGTTGTTATACCATCGTCCGTAAATAGGTCTTAAGAAAAAAAAGTGATTAAGATTTGTCATATTGGGCCACATGAAATGTCACTTCGGGCCGCAAATTGTGGCTCACTGGTGTAACACATATGTGGCCAACATTGTCAATAGCCGGGCCAGATTTTACAAATGAGCTTTCTTGCCGGGCCACGGTCTTCACAATCATTTTTTTATAATTATATATTAAAGTGTACAATTAGGTTGTCTCACCGCCTTCCGTTATTTGTGTGCATCTGTTGCTCATAGCCGCCTCCCATAATGCTATGCGATCAAAAAAAGAGATGAATTTAATCCTCACTTCATTGAACCAATACAGAACTGTATGGGACTGATCTTTTCACCATGCACAATTTGGTAAAATTAGTAGAAATTTACAATTTTGAGGTAGTAATGTTTACTTATTTAATTTATAGCCTGGAGAATAATTACTTGTTTGTTTCTTATTTCGAATTGAGAAAACAAAAATCATGAAAGCTGAGATACTTTCACAATTACTAACCAAGGCATTGTGGAAATCGTTTTTTGTGCATAAAGTATACATTAAAAGATAAAGGAAAAAATGTTCAGTTCCACAGGCCAAAAGTAAACCCCTCGCGGACCACACGCTGGCCACATATGGTGCACACAAATTAATAAACAAAAATAAATACATATTGAAAGCTTGGTATGTATGCACGGTAGCTTTTTGTAAATTATTATTGACTTGAAAAAGCTTCATTATTGACTCACTCTACTAAATTAAAAAAGTAATAAGTTGATTAAAGTTTAGACTAATTAGTGTTTACGTTCCTAACATAAGATCTAGCATATGTTCCATCCACAATTCGATATGAAATTGTATCGCTAGAGATCCCTAGAGAGACCATTCACCTCCGATTGAATAACCCTGCTCGAAGAGTATGGGCTGCGGATTATGTTATCGAGGAATTTTACACCCCAGTAAGTCAACAAGTGGTTATGTCCCCCTTTCATATGAACCTAGTTCTGAAACTGTATACGGGTACATTTATTTTATGTACCAACAACTTATTATTGGATGGTATAGCTTTATCAGGTTGCTTTCTTTCAAAGTATGAAACTTCACGTATTGAATAAATTATTATGATATCAAATCAAGGAAATGAAGAAATTATCCAGGGCTGTGGAGTCGGAGCTTTTTGTCCGGAGTCGGAGTCGTCGCGGCGTTTTGGCCGGAGTCGTATTGGTAGTCAGAAATTTTCATTATAATATGCAAAATTTGGCTATTGGCCGGATTGGTTGGTTGATATTTAATTGAATATACGTAAGTATGAAAATTAGGGGAAAAAACGTGACGATATGAGCCTTTTTTTAGTCGGGGTTGTGTTTTTGGTCAATGTTGGATTCGGAGTTGTGTTTTTGGTAAATGCTGGAGTCGGAGTCGAACATTTTTTTAACGACTCCACAGCCCTGAAGTTATCGCAAAACGAGTATCTCAAAATAATACAGTTACAAATTTTAGTCGTTTTAGTGATCGGAACGCTTCAATGAGTGTTGTCGTTAACGATCTGGGTTTTGTCTTTTGGCATCTTCAATATTTTTTTTCACTAAAATAAAAGTTGATTTAATTAATTAATTAATATCGTTGTGTAAAGTACATTCTTTTCAGCATCTCAGATAGAGACGCCAATTACTTGAGTATCGAATAATACAATTTTAAAATACTCAAGTAGTTTCAGATGCTCCAAAATATATATAATAAATTAAAATTTGTGTATAGTATTTTATTAATTTAGATATACATTCATTGATAAGAAAGCTCAGTAGGACCCACAGCAAAAGTAACAAAAGAAATTCTCGTATAGCCAACGGCAAAAACATTGGAAAACAAAATATTTTTGACAGTAAAATCCACGCGTAAGACTCTATATTTTTTAAGAATTTTTTTGAAATAAATTTTCATTTATAAAATACTAGTATCGAGTACTTGAATAATGGACGAGTATTCTAAAGCATTTGATACTCGAATTAAAGTGCCTAGTCTCAACCCAATTCACAAAAAGAAAGAACCTTAAATGATACATTATATAATCAAAATAATAACACATTTTTAGTACTTATTCCACAGACAATTTATTGGATCAAGACTGGTTTCGCCCATGGCGAGCATTATCAACTGTTAAGAAATACAACGAAACAGTGGTAATTATACAAGAATTACAAGGTAGGTATAACAAACAGATGGTATCTATTTTGCTTCAATTTATTTATCACTTTTAAGGAGTTCACTGTCAATACTTGGTGGAAAGGCATTATAATAAAAATGTATTATTATTTTTATTCAATTTATTTGCTTAGTTGTGATACCAATTGTTTGCCATCCTTTTAATTCTAGCTTAACTTTTGTATAAATATCACTGTTTCATTGTATTTCTTATCAGTTGATAATGCTCGCCATGAGCGAAACCGGTCCTGATCCATAAAATTTTATGTGGAATAAGTACTAAAAATGTGTTAGTATTTTTATAATAATGTCATTCCTCCAAGTATTGACAGTGAACACCTCAAAAGTGATACATTATATATACACTGTGCCCGCCATAGTGGCATATCAGTTTCTCCCTTGTGGCGGGAGCTTAAATTGGATATTTGACTTTTGGATGTCAACTCCTTCCTTTTTGTAATGTATCTAATCCGCGACTAATCTTTTAGAGGCAACGTATTTCCGCAAAATGCATTTTTGTTCTTTCACAGCTTGCCAAGCGTAAACATTGGAGATTACATTGCAGCAAAACATCCAGCTTATTTTATGCAATAATCTATGCAAGAATTCAGAGAATTTTGTTAGTTTCAAAATAGATTCAGCAGATGTACTTACTATATTAAACTTCATTTACTGTACGTTAATATTTTTAACAGGGCTGTGGAGTCGGTAAAAAAAAGTCCGACTCCGACTCCAGCATTTACCAAATACACGACTCCGACTAAAAAAAGATTAATATCGTCACTTTTTTCCCTATATTTCCTATTTATGTGTATTCAATTCAATATCAATCCTATCAATGCGGCCAAAAGCCAGATTTGACACATTAAATGCAAGAATAAAAGTTTAAACTTTTCAAAATTTCCGACTCCGACTTCCCCGAAAAAGCTCCGACTCCGACTCCACAGCCCTGATTTTTAAGCATAAACGAAATATACGTAAAGCGATACATAACCAACTTCGTCTTTTTTCGTCGTCATATAGGAAAATATGACCAAGTGATGAACACTAAAATATTGAAAATAAATCTTTAATATTTTCGATGGTTTCGGCGGTAACTTTGTGGAAGTTCATTTTAATATAAAATTTAAAATAACTTTGATTATTCCACGTATTGTGTAACTAACTGTGACACGTGTTTCGCCACTTTCAGAGGCATCTTCAGACTTACTATCGCAAAGTTTGCTTAAGTAATGAAGCATGATAAATTCTAACATTTTAAATTATGAAATTATAAAATGGATTACGGGTTTTACCTTCTAAAGGAAACAAGGAAGGGGGTGATAGAATAAAAACAATGCAATAACATAATGATACTATATATCCTTATGTATCCTTATGTACTAGTATCATTATGTTATTGCATTGTTTTGATTCTATCACCCCCTTCCTTGTTTCCTTTAGAAGGAAAAAAACCCGTAATCCATTTTGTAATTTCATAATTTAAAATGTTAAAATGTTAGAATTTATCTTGCTTCATTAATTAAGCAAACTTTGCGATAGTAAGTTCGAAGATGCCTCTGAAAGAGGCGAAACACGTGTCACAGTTAGTTTACAAAATACGGAATAACTAAAGTTATTTTAAATTTTATATTTATTGATTGAGTAGGCATTTACTTGGTAGAACTCCATTAAAATACGGAAGAAAAAATAACAATGTATTTTAATTCTACATAAATTATTTTATATATTTGTTGATAGCTATTTCGGCTTACGCCTTCGTCACAACTATGTTTAAAACGTGTATTAGAGATAGCTTATGAAAGAGATTATGTAGGAGGCACCCTGGCTAAAGGGTATATAAGTCTCTTTCTTTCGGTATCGTTTAAACATAGTTCTGACGAAGGCGTAAGTCGAAATAGCTATCAACAAATATATAATATAATTTATGTAGAATTAAAATACATTGTTATTTTTCTTTCCGTATTAAATTTTATATTATTAATAAATCTTTAAATCCATTATATATACATTTCAAATTTAATATTTAGTTTTATTAGTCGTCAGTTAACTCCTTTAACTTTTATATCGAGTCTATCTCGATATCGTTAGAGAAACACGCCACTCATATGTTGAATAATGCTCAACATTGTAAAAAATGGTTGGAAAATTTAATTGTCCTATTTCAAAGACCGTATTTATTGGATTTTGTGAGTCAGCTAAAGTTTGTAACATGTCATAATATGGTTAATTTTTCGGTATTTTGTTTTACTATGCTGATAAATACGCAAACCCTGTGAACAATTTCTCAAATCTATTGAGGAGTTGCCGGAAGGAAACAAATAATACATTGATGAATGCAAAGGGATAATCTTGTAATACGGTAAGAAAAATAACAATGTATTTTAGTTCTACTTAATAATTTATGTGGAACTAAAATACATTGTTATTTTTCTTACCGTATTATAATAGAGTTCTACCAAGTAAATGCCTACTCAATCAATAGGTTAATGTTGTCTTCAATAAATATTGAATTTCAACTGGAGGTGCTTGATGGAATTTCAATATAAGATTTAAATCGTTTTATTTTCGCATGGGTTTTGTCGCTTACGTCAGTTCTAGTTCATTGGTGCACTTGAAATGCCTGAAGATGCCGAAAGGTGAAAGAAGATGATGCTGGGTCGTTTATGATGAAAACTCATAGAAAAGTATAAAATTTAAATGATCCAAATTTTGAAATTTTACTAAATTGCTGTTGGTATAGCTAGTTATGATAGACAATTCTTTCAAACACCTTTTATGATCGTAAGTTCTCAAAAAGTTCTGCTATCAATATTCTTGAAAATAAACTTGATCACTTTAACATGTTCTGAGGCAATTTTTTTTATTAACAAGCCAACTTTCGTACAAATCGTGAGTATTAAATAATATTTATCATTTTAATCCGCTAGAGATACTGAGGTTAATAAATAATTTTATTGGTCAGGATTAAAAGACTCAATGTCATTTAGAACCAAGACAGTTCTCATTCAATTTTATAGTGATAGTAAACCATTTCTGTTAAGTAATCATTGAGCTTGAGAAATCATTTTTTTTACACAATATAAAAATAGATCAAAAATTGTTGGCATAATTTTATATTTTAAATTTATAGTCTCTGTTTCATGGAAGAGGAAAACGTAATTTTCATAACGTCGTGACACTATTTAAAAAACTTAAATTATAATCTAAGCTCAATGAAACCTGAATCAAGGCAAGAGATATCTCATAAGAAAATTCTATTTGCGAACTCCGGTAATAGTTTTGCAGTTGTCATCTTGGAATTTTGACCGCAAGTAAAATCTGGTATATTTTATTGCACAATTTTTTTTTCGATTTAATAATTCTCAAATGTCATTACTTAATAATTTGTTTGTGAATACTTAAATTTCACACTTTTGAAGCTCAATGATTGTTTTCAATTTTGAATCATTTTAATTTTCTTTAAGTCTTAAGTCGAAGTAATAATCCTCGAACATTACTGTAATATACATAAATATTGTGCTTTATGTTAATTTTTTTTTTATTTAAATGAAATATATGTACTTTTGCTATTCTGGTTTTCTCGATTCAAATTCTTTCATTTGTTTTATATTCCCTCATAAATTTGTTTGGTCAATTTAATTATATACTTTAGTATGATTTTTCTTTTTATAATATTAAAGATAAACACAACTACTGTGAATATAAAATGTTAGCCAGGCAGTTAAGGTTTCGCTTTATTTTGTTACTTGATCACGAATTTGAATATCTGAATAAACCAGGGCTGTGGAGTCGGTAATAAAAATTACTCCAGCTTTTACCAAAAACACGACTCCGACTCCCACTCCAAATTTACCAACTCGGACTAAAAATAGTTTAATTCGTTTTTTTTCCTCTAATTTCCTTTTTATGTGTATTCAATTATATATCAACCAACCAATCCTGCCAATTGCCAAATTTGAAATATAAAATGTAAAAATTAAAAAGTTTCATCTTTTCAAAATTTCCGACTCGCACTAAAACGCCGCTAGGACTCCGGCCACCGAAAACCACCAACTCCACGACTCCGACCCAACTCCCCAGCCCTGGAATAAACGTTTGCAGACATTGCTTTTATCCAATGTTCTTATCGAGAAAGGCATACGTGAATTACTTAGTTTCAAAGTCGCATATTGTTAAAAAACAATTTGAGAAATTTACATTCTAATATTTCTCGTTAAAAACACTATGTTAGTTAACACGCTTCATATTATATTAATCAAAATAGTTTCGATACAATTTGAGTACCGAATTTCATACTTGAACATATTGTTCAATGTTGGAGTTGTCCACTTCCATATTATGTCACTCCCTGAATGATTAGGAAAAGGTTTCATATGGCTTGGCTTCATCGGTCGTTGATTGATTTATGAGGCACAATTTGTAACACTAGCCCGTGAGAATTATATTTGCGGCCAATCACAGAAAGTGTCTGTTAACTGGCCTCGCTTAATCATTCCAGCTAATTGTTCAATTAATTATATTGTTCAATATCCTAATTGTTTTGCGGTCGAGGTTTGCTTTGCAATTAATCAAGAATATATTTTATACTATCGATCTATTACCTATATAAAATGTGAAACATACAGAGTAATATTTGATTATTGGCTGGTTTTACAACCACACGTTTTGCGTCATTCTTTATTTAAGATTGCCAATTGGTTGTGATATAAATGACCCAATTAATTCATTCGTCGTCTTTCGATTTTTAAGATGAAGGTTTTTCTAACGCAAATAATAATTAATATCTCCGTCCACGAAATACCAGTGATATTTCACCAACGATTTAATATACCGACATCTACTAATATACCATAAATTAATCCAAATTTGTGTTTAGACAGACAATGTAGAGTTCGTTGAAGATAGGGGAATAGTGTTTTCCACTACAAGTTTATTCATTGTTCACGACATTGATTATATTAGACGATATAAAATATCGGATTATATTGTTTTATATCGACTGATATAAAAAAAACATTGCAATGGTCCTTGCAAGCTTTATGTCATTTGTGAAAAAATACTGAGTCATAAAACAATATTTTAATAAAAAAACTTTTCTATGTTTGTCAATAGCTGTAAGATATTTATATAGGCAATATCATTGACCTGCTCAATATTTGTATATTCACGAGGTTTCGTACCAATGTTTCTGAAAATTGGTTGTTAGTATCACGGCTAATCATTTTTAACAATATCTCTTTTACAGTGCATTAAATAATTAAATAATACTTACTTTTAAGGTGTTCACTGTCAATAATTGGTGGAAAGGCATTATAATAAAAATAATAATACATTTTTAGTACTTTTTCCCACATAAAATTTATTTGATCAGGACCGGATTCACTCATGGCAGCATCGAAAAAAAAAATTCTTGTTTTTTCTTCATTTCTTTTGCTTAGTCGTTTTACCAATTGTTTGTCATACTTAACTTTTGTTTAAATATCACTGTTTTATTGTTTTCCTTATCAGTTGACAATGCTCGCCATGAGCGAAACCGGTCCTGATCAAATAAATTTTATGTGGAAAAAGTACTAAAAAATGTATTAATATTTTTCAAATAATACTTATACGACACTTTTAAGGTGTCCACTGTCAATACTTGGTGGAATGGAATTATAATAAAAATAGTGACACATTCTTAGTACTTATTCCACTTAAAATTTATTGGATCAGGACCGGTTTCGCTCATGGACGAGCATTATCAACTGATGAACTTGATAATGCGGTCCTGATCCAATAAATTTTATCTGGAATAAGTACTAAAAATGTGTTATTATTTGTATTAATACTTATATGTTGTAATAGTTATATCACAGTAATATCCAAACCCCTGAATTAAAGTAAGCATATTTCTTGAAAGTATTATAAACAGATGTACTTAAACTTTTCCTTGTACCCAAAGTATTTTCATTCTACATTGAAATTAATGGAATACAAAGCCAAATAATTTTGCGTTGTTTTTACAAGTGTTTTCAACGATAATAGTTTCACGGACGTGCTCACAGAGCGTATTTTTATATGGAAAGTAATATCATTCGCCGAATTATTTAAAGTATGTTCGCAAATTGCGCTATTTTTCCATTAGGAACCCCATCACGTCTGCAGCAAGTCGTCTGGATAGAATAACAGATGCATCTGTTCCTAAATGCAATGCAGGTAATGCAATACAAGTCAACGAGGTTTCAATACAGGTAGGAAGCTGGTTGATAGAGACATTTCAATAGATATTGGCAGATGACACTAAAAAATCAATTGCCGTATATCAATCAATAGATATCTATATTATACGGTTTATTGAACTTTCAATTGCTTGTCGGTATTTGGAATAAAATATATTTTTGGGCAATTTAACTGGAATTTTAACGAAATAAACTAACCTTTTTATAATAAAAATTTTAGTACTTATTCCACATAAAATTTATTGGATCAGGACCGGTTTTGCTCATGGCGAGAATTGTCAAATGATACAACGAAACAGTGATATTGATACAAAGGTTAAGTAAGAATTACAAGCTATGACAAACAATTGGTATTACTACCAAGCAAATAAATTGAAGCAAAATACAAGAAAAATATAATTTAATTAAAATGTTGAAGACCTCTTAGCAATACAAGCTATAACATCAAAAAACAATTAAGTATGAATAAGCATTAGCAAAGTAAAAACCAAAATAAGTGCATTTAATAAATCAATTTTAATGTCTGTAATTCATAATGAGTCCAGGGAATGTTCAGTCCAACGAAAAGATTCTGCGAAAAGATTTAAAAGAGGCCATATCAATTCTTACAAATAAAGGCAAACAAAGCCCTTTTATGATGACAGTCTTGACCGTATTATTATTATGTTTAGGTAAGTTAGTTACACGGTTATTCAAACTTACCAGGGCTTAATTTTCAGTTAAAGAAAGTGGTATACAATGTTCGGGTCCAAATGACCATTTCTAGTGTCATTAATGTTAAAATTATCTTCACAGATCATACATATTTCTGAGAGACTGTTTTTTGTTTTCTGATAAATATTCATGGGTATAACAATTGACAGAAAATATCACAAGTAAAATGACAACCACTGACACAAAGTAATGTACACCAAAACCTTTTGTTGTGCTGTAGATGCGTTCTGCAGAAAATCGCACAAAAAAGCTATGACATAATATGGGAGCATAACATGTACAAGGACGCACGTGTCTAGGTCACATTGTAATAAACAGGTGAAACACTGGATTTTGCATGCACAGTATGTGAACAACGCGCAGTTAATTACGTTTTTACATATGCACATCAATAAAGTTCCATAATATATTTAAAAAAAAACCCCTATCATTGAAATCGCACAAAAAGAAGTTTAAGTGCGCGTGAATGTATTTTCAAAAGACGTTTTAGGTAGCACCAGAAGTTTACCCATCACTGATAAATCATTATAATAGTATGCACACTTAATAAGTGTAGCTATTTTTGTGTCTAGAAACAAATCAATTCAGGCACTTTCTCATGTTATACACTTAAAACACAGGGATAGGGGGAAAAACTTAATTTAATTTTACCGTTAGTATAAATTTCAAAAAAAAGCAGCGTGATTTTTTTTACACGACAAAGCATTTGATGACGCGTATTGTTCTAAATCCAAAAATGCGGCGCAGACAAACAACACTCTAACACCTATTTAATTTATTTTTTAAAATTGGATTTGTCCCAAGGTAAACAGAGATTCTCTCCAAAAGTTTAAATGGAATACATTTTGTATAGTATCGAGGGCTCAAATTGTTTGCTGTTGGTTATCGTCACGTACTTAATTGTGTATTAAAATTTCTTTTTTTTGCTTTTGTGATTGAACATAAAAAATGATATTTTCAAATTTAAAAATAATGTTGATTATAATTACTCACTAAGTGAAAAAAGCACAGATATTTGCAGATTGACAAAAAACTATAAACGAGTTATTTTACAAAACAATATTTAACTTGTTGTCAGTAATTAACTGTTCTTCGTGTAAAGCTTTGATAATTTTCACCATTAATTTCTGTCATTTAATTGGTTAAACTACATTACAGCACGGTAAAAAAATAGTAACGTATTTTAGTCCATCAAAAATACAAAGCTGCAAACCATTTCGGATTACGTCCCCGTTAGAAATGTGTTTAAATATGCATTTACTTATCTGTATATACTGGTGTAGAAAAGATACACAATACACCTTCTTTTCTATTCTATCGTTCTAATTTTAAATTGAAATAGTATTAATTGTGAAAAATTGATTTTATCTTTTTCTTGAAATGAAAGCTAAGCTGTGTTTTATTGAGTGGGAATGAACGTGAGTATGTTTTAAATTAAGTTAATTTAAGTGAAATTTTCATAGCCTTCCTTAAATGGTGATGGATTAATGTTGGATTGATCACTAAGAATGTCATTGGATTGATGATAGCTATTAATTTCTAACTTTCCTAGTGCATATAGCTAAGATGTAAATATTTGGTTAATGAATTAAAAGTTTTGCTATGTGTCTATTTTATGAGATGGTTTTGCAATAAGAGAGTCTATCTCTTTAACTGTTTATTGTTCTTGTATGCTCAATAACAAACCATTCACTCAAAGTCCCTCCTCCATTCATAGAATCTTGCAGCGTACAATTCCATGATATAAAGAATAATAACTGTACTTATGAATCAGATAGACTCTTTGAACGAACTTCAAAATAAAGAACGCATAGAAAAAAATTACCATAATTTTGTATTCATCTTCGATTATTAACCTTTTCTATGCCATTCTGGGTGTACCACGTTCTGTTGCAACACGTATACCAGCTTCCGTTCTTCAATAGATTGGTCCGCGTGGTCGCCGATACGAAGATATTGTGCTGGACTTAGCAATAATTTGAATTGGGTAATGCAATTCCGTACTTGAATAGTAATGAATCTTGTATTATTATTGCATTCTGTAGAAGAGATTTGAAATTTTCTCAAGAAACCTTACGTTATGAAATGATCAATGAAGTATAAAAAAAGTGTCGCACGAAAAGATTTGGAATAAAGGCGAAATAATTATTTATATCATAAAATTGATTGATGTTTATTGTAAATGAATTTCTACATGATATTACAACTAGCGACAATGCGGCATGCATTTAACAAATGCAAATAGTATAAAGGATATAACATATTATTTATATAGAATTTTTATAAAAAAATAATAAAACATTTTTAGTATTATTTTTATGATAATGCCTTTCCACCAAGTATTGACAGTGAACACCTTAAAAGTGATAGAATTTTTTGATGTAAAACAAATTTAGTCCTTTGCTGAAAATATCTACTTCTTTGAGCACTGGGCGTTGATCAGCCGAACAGCCCTTATGTCTAGTAACTCAAATTACTAACGGGGCAATTGTGAGATATGGATATTTGGTGCCATGACTCGCAATCGTAAAGCAGCACTGTCAATTCTCAATAAAAATATATTTTTTAATTTTATACCTGTTATCATGCATTTTTATAACACAAGACTATCTATGGAATATTACTCAGTTGGAAAAACAATTCTATGGATTCGTAAGCGATTAAAAATTATTAAAATAACTCAATATAATAAAGACTTGGAGAAGTAAAAATTAATAAAAATCCACTGATGACCATCTTTAGTTAAAACGATTACTACTACCTTATTTATTTTATCGGAAAAAGAACCTGCCAATCTTGAATTTGAACCTATATCGGCTGTCAATTTCGATTAGAGGGAAGGATACAAAAAAAAAACAGTTGAACAGTTAATCAAGAATCGAAAATATTTATAAAGCATTCCAATAATTTTAAGAAGTATTTTTGCTAAGACACATTGTAAGTGTCGAATATATCGTTAACTCACCATGTAATAATACTCGAAACATATATTCTTTTTCTGTTTCCTTCGATTATAAAATTTAACATTTGTTTGTCTATAAGGACAAGACGAGTTTTATTTAACATACTAAATAATGATGGAAAATAAAATCACTGGTTAGACGAAACTTTGGTTTAATTAAAAAGAAAACATTTGCGTTGCCGACAGCAAGTTTTAGTTTCATTACATGGAAATCATTTCATTAGTTGGTTTAGTTTTCTCTCATTATGTGTTGGTGGCTTTTTGCGTAAAAGCTTTCAATTAACGAAAAAGATACTTTGCTAAAAGTATGCTTAATCTAACTTAACCAACTGTTATATTTTTTTTAATTAAGTATATTCATTTTTTATGATACCTTGTGATTATTCAGCCGCTCGAACTTTGTTTTCAGAATCAAATATGAAAAAATAACGAATCACTCCCATTCCTTCCTTTGCACTATCCACCATGTGTTTAGCATATACATATAGCAGTGGTGGCCAGACTTTTTGCACGCGATCGACTTTCGTTTGAAATTATTGGCGGCGATCGACCAACATTAAAAGTAGTAGTTTAAAGCCTATATTAATCTGATTGCCAACCCTTGTGTGACCCGGGTTTTAGAAAAATATTTTCGTAGATAATCGGCTAACTTCGAGATTTTAGCGTGCCGCCCCTGTCACACGCTTCTTGGGACGGGTACCAGAGATTTTAAAGATCAGATAGGCAATCAACGCTTTGGCCACCACTGAATATAGGCATACGATTGAGCACATATTTACAAATCGATTGAATAATTTCTTTTAGGCATGTTCACGTTCAATAGTTTGAATGCTCGAAGAGAAATGTACCTTGCCATATATTTATTTCTGTTTATCCAATCCTTTATGATAATGTATTGAGGAATTATGAACATGAGTTGTTGGTCCATCCAAGGAGTAGAACCAGCCTGCCAATGGGGATGCCACTGGGAAGAGCTTTAGCGATTTCAAACGGCATTGCTTCGAATGTCGACATATTTCACATGGACGTGAATGAGTTCTGACTTCTTTGCCAATTTCCAAAGCAATTTTTTCACCCATATATCTGTGAAATATGTATGTAATTTTTTCATCCAATGTTTCCACGCTGCAAAAGCAAAATGCTTATAATTTGTGATTTTTGCAATGTACACATTGACACCTCCTAGTATGGTAGGACATCAGCACTCTCTCGAACGATCTTTTGTTCGCCTCAGTCAATGAGTTTAAGTTTTAAATTCATTTTGTAATACGGGCGGCTCGCTCCCAAATGTCTCTGGCTGTGTCACACCGAGTGCACGGTATCTCATATTAAGTGCAATAACCTATAAATAAGATTGCTTATCTTACTTGACGTTTTTATCGATCTTTTGTTCCAACGGTCTTCTACCTACAAGAACCGCTTTTTTACAGGCAGTTAGAGTTTTAAGCTCCTCGAGTGCACTTCTTTGCAAGATTGGTCGAGGTATCCTCCCTCCTTCGAGTATCTGTTAATCGCGTACAGTCCCTAGTATCGGCTTTTCGCAATTGTTAATCAGTATTTGTGTCATTTTGAGTATAACTTCTGTACTTTATTTTTGTGTGTAATTTAAATATAACTTGTGTACCGAACTTTAATAAATTGTGTGTGCAATAGCACTATTTGACATTCTGAGATCGTTTTTTATTAAAGAGCATCCTGATTCTCCATCTCCGATCCCTAAATTCCTCTCCTCGAGTGACGGACGGAGGTTTTCTCTTGTTTTACGAGAGAACCCGAATCAAGGTCGTCTCAACATATATGTAAATAAATTAAATAATTCATTTTTGGTGTAAAGGCTTGTGTACTTTTATCTATTTACTATACATTAGTTGATTTTCTCGGAACTCACTCGGTTGACTTTTTTTTCTTTTCACTCTTATAAATCTTTGAACCAGATATTTTTTTTCCAATATTTTGATCTTTTTTCACAGTGCAAAAGCAATAAACATGTAATTTGTGATTTTTGTGATTTACATATAAATAGATAAATAAATAAATAAATCATGTTTTCAGAATATAAAGGCATACATTTGAGCACATATTTACAAATCGATATTTTTCCTTTCACTCTCTAGAAGAGTATCGAATCCATGGCCTCCGCAACCGCACAGAAAACAGACAAGTTCTGTCAGAGATAAAGAAAATACGTATTTGGTTTATATCTCATACATGGCAAGCTAAGTTAAAGCTATCGATTTCTGCTTCTACGCAAGTAAAATACAAATTATATTTTCGCATTCGTAGCGAAACCGAATCAAAACACTTTTTCCAAGAAACTGCTTACAAAAGCATTTCATAGTTCACTGACAGTAGAATTTATTCATACTTCCCGATAAGAATGATTTCCTACGCGATCTGAAAACAATATATCGCTCTATCTTAGATTCTGCTTCGTCAGCTAAAGGTGTTGCCAGACCCTGCAACATAACATTTATATTTTCTGTTGAAATCCAAGAAAATACAACACTACGTAAAAATCGTTTTTGCTCTCTGAATGTATGATGTATTCTAAGACAAAACATATAAGTATTTTTTTAAGGTGTTCACTGTCAATACTTGGTGGAATGGCATTATAATAAAAATAATAAAACATTTTTAGTACTTATTCCACATAAATTTTATTCCATAAGGACCGGCTTTCGCTCATGGCGAGCATTGTCAACTGATCAGTCCTAAAAATATTTAATTATTTTTATTATGTAAGCATTTATTTCTTTTTAATAAAGCTCATCGTTATTATGACAACATTTAATATATAAATATTAATGTGTGTTTGGTTGTTCGTATTTTATGCGCTACCATACTGTTCATCCGATTGCAATGAAACTTTGACGATATTTTGTGTAGACACCTAGAAAGGTTACTGCGTTCCCAACCTATTTTTTATCCTTCAGTTGTTTACTACCTACGATATCATATTTTTCAAATGATAATATTTTCTTTCTTATTTATTCGAATTCTTACTGTGATATATTGTAATTATTATTGTAAGAGCTTTTTAAATTCATGTATACAACATTTTCAAGGAGTTCACTGTCCATACTTGGTAGAATGGCATTATAATAAAAGTTACTTAGTACTTATTCTACATTATTATTATGTCTTCTACGATTTGGGCGCTCATACTTTTGAGAATTTGAGGACATACGGATACAACCCATACTTTATCCAACCGATTATCTCTTAGGCATGCTCACGTTCAATAGTTTGAATGCTCAAAGAAAAATGTACCTGGCCACATATTTCTTTCGACTTATCCGAGGCCAAAATGAGAATTCCACCATTCTTGAGAATGTTAAATTGAATGTCCCTGATAATATTTTGAAGAATCGTGAACACGAGTTGTTTGTTCTTTCAAGGAGTAGAACCAGCCTGCCAATGAGCTTTAATGATTTTTAACGAAATTGCTTCGGATGTCGAAATATTTCACATGGACGTGAGTAGGGATTCCAATCCCGGGATCCCAGATCCCGTGATCCCGGGATCCTGCAGTTTTTAAGTACCTGATGAGTCCCGGGATCAGAAAACACAATCCCGAAATTTCGGGATTAACTGATTTATCAAGCACGATCGAATTATTTAAACATATTTTGTGGATCGTGTCACACAAACGCGTATGTTGCATCAGATTATTCCCACCAGTCCCACCTCTAGGACCAGATGTCTGTAATCCCCTCCATTGCGCGGGCAGTACGACAAATGCTGTGCTCTGGAGTGCGCGCGTTTCGCTCAAGATTTAGCGTGTTTATAATATAATGGATAAACAAGCAAAATATAATATTCACAAAAAAGATGGTGATATGAATTCGATATGGAAATACTTTTCAACGGATGGAGCTACAGCTAAATGTAAAGTGCAGTGTGGTTCTAAAAACTGGCGGAGGATCTACCAAAGGGCTGCATACACATCTGCTTTCAATACACAAAATGAAAATTCATGGGCCATCTTCTCACCTTCATGGATCAACCCACCAAATCGCCTGATCGACCGTTGAAAAGAAAATTAATATCCGACTATTTTTAACCAAAGAAGATCAATCACTTGACGCTGTGCTTGCACGGATGACATCCCGAGATGGTTTACCATTCAATATATTTATTACATCGATTGATTCGAGAGCAGCTCTAAAAGCCAAAGGATACCAGTCTCTTCCTTCTTCTGCAACCATGATAAGGAATCGTGTAGTCGAATACAGTAAGAAAATTCGAAATAAGATTATTGGAGAAATTGATGAATTTAAAAAAAATGGAAAACGTTTTAGTTTGACGTTTGACGAGTAGACATCGGTCGCCAATAAACGATACATGAACATTAAAGTCCACAGTGAAACTGGAAAATTTTGGAATATTGGTTTATCTCAGGTGCATGGATCAATGCCAGCCGATGTTTGTGTACAATTATTGGAGAAACGTCTGGAAGATCATCATAAATCATTAAATAATGATATAGTTTCTATAGTAACAGACGGGGCAAGCGTTATGGTTCGCGTTGGGAAATTTGTAATGCCTGAACATCAATTATGCATTGCTCATAGAATTCACCTCGCCATTTCTGAAGTCCTTTACTAAACAAATGTCAAAATAAATTGTATTATTCATTTTAAGCTATTTTTATCGATAAAATAACATAGCTAATATTAAATAAATAAGAAAAATATCCCAGATCCCGGGACTGGTCCCGGGATCCCGGGAACAACTTATTGCAATCCCGAAATCCCGGGATCAAAATTTTGGCCCGGGATTGGAATCCCTAGACGTGAGTGAGTTCAGACGAGTTCTATTTTTCATGTATTATAGTTGATTTTGTTGGAACTTACTATTTGTTAATTTCCAATGTATTTTTTTTCTTTCACTCTTATATCTGTAACACAAGTATTTTTTCTTTCAATGTTTTCATCTTTTTTCACATTGCAAAAGCAATAAACTTATAATTTTTAATTTTTGCAATGTATAAATAAATACCATTCGATTGCAGTGTCTAATTTTCTAGACAGATATACACCTTCATGATTTTATTTTTCAATTCAATTATGTTTTTGTATCCAAACGTGATCTTTTCATTCCTTCCAACCAATTCTATTCCTAAAACCTATATAGAAAATTAATTCATTTCTACATATAACCTAGATTAATTACTTACTTATTCTAATACAGAGTCATTTTACGTAAAATGACGAGAAATTAACTTAACATTAATTAATTAATTAATTAATTAAAATAAAACTATTTCTATTGAGAAAATCATAAGCATTATCAACTGATGCTCGCTATGGGTGAAACCGATTCTGATCTAATAAATTTCATGTGGAATAAGTACTTAAAAATGTTTTAAAACTTTTATCATGTATTTAAGCTTATTTTGAATTGTATCTGAAACAGCATATAATGTCGGCCTAAAATATGATAGTAATAAAAGTCGACAATTCGTTCTAACACAATCATCATTAACTGGTCACTGTAGTGTATGACGGTTATTTATTGCTGTTTAAAATTTAAATTTTAAAACAAAACAGCACTAATTGTATGCAAAACATTATTCGCGACTCAAACAAAGCAAAAAATCGACAGATACATTTTAAATGAAATAATTTATGTGTCGTTTTTAGTATACACATTGTTGAAATGAATACGTAAAGCTTGAATAAATGAATATGCAAAATGATAAATTATCATTCGTACTATGAATTGGGGAAGATAAAGCCTAACTGTAGATTTAAGTTTTAAAAGGTACTGGCATAATAATTTAATGGTGGTGACGAAATGGATTCAAAAAATGTTTTTAAGACTAATTATTCGTCATGGCTCGACCCTTTCAGTGATATCAATCGATTTCCTTGTTTTGGCTTGTGTTCTAAAACAATTTCGTGGCAAGATGATTAAAACAACATAATGGTTATGTATAAACCGTTTGCACTGTCAAATATTTCTTTCATTCTTCTAGCCATTGGGTTTGCGTATTTATTAGCATGGTAAAACTGGGACAAGAAATCGAGAGAATGGTCGATGGTTTTAGGTACTTGGGAGTACACATCACGGGAGATGGCAACCCGCGTAATGAGCTCGCGATCCGATTAGGGATAGCTGGAGCAACATTTAACTCAATGCGGAAAGTCTGGGACTCACGGTTGTACTCGGTCAGAACCAAGTGCCACTTATTCAACGCATGCATACTGACTGTGCTGCTTTACGGTTGCGAGTCATGGCACAACACAAAAGCACAGGGTAACCGTATACTGTGTTTCGAAAACAGATGCTTGCGGCAAATATTAGGAGTACGGTGGTTTGACTTTGTCAGGAACACGGAGGTAAGAGAGCGGACAAACCAGCCCCTAATTACGTCCAAAATTAAAAGGCGACGATGGACCAGGCTTGGAAATGTGCTGCGGATGCCCCAGGGGAGCCTGAATCCTGCCTGCCTCTTCTATCAACCTGATGGATCCCGGCGCCGCGGAAGGCCTCTGATGACCATCCATAGGATGTACTCAGGGGAGCTAAGGGACGCCGGGATGACCTGGGAAGATGTGAAGAGGTTGGCGGGAGACAGAGAATCTTGGAGGCACCATGTGGCGGCCATATGCTCCAAATAGGGAGCGAATATGAAAAAAAAAAAAACGAAAAATATATCACATCATGACTTTTAAGGTGTTCACTGTCAATACTTGGTGAAATGGCATCATAATAAAAATAGTAACACATTTTTAGTACTTATTCGACATAAAATGTATTGTATCAGGACCGGTTTCGCACATGGTGAGCATTATCAACTGATAAGAAATACAACGAAACAGTGATATTTATATAAAAGTTTAGGAAGAATTACAAGGTAGGACAAACAATTTGTATTACAACTAAGCAAACTCTTTTCGCATTGTAAAATATGAACTTCTTATAGAGTTTATCTCAAAAAAATTATCTAAGAAAATATCTTTGTTCTTTATTTATAATTAAATGCTTAGCATTATTTTTCGAAGAGAGTAGGGATAAATAGAATATAAACAATGATTTAGCTAGTCGCTCTTGCTACGGAGCCGTTTTTTGGTATGGATGAGTGTGAGGGGGAATTTTTGATTAAATATATCTCTTCCAAGCAAAAATCAATAATAAGTTCTTAGAAGGAAACTCCATGGACTGAGATTCGAACCAGGGCTCTCCGCAACGAAATCCAACCACAGTGACACTCGACCACGGACCCGACAACTTAGAATTGTATGAAGAGTAGATTTTGTGTTGTTGTGGTTGATACAAATGATATTTTAAAGTAAAAGGCAATTTGATTTATGTCTGAATTATCGTTTTCAATAATAATAAAAAAAAATGTAAATAAATTGAATCGATCAATTTTAAGGTTTTCACTGTCAATACTTGGTGGATTGGACTTTATAATAAAAATAGAACATTTTTAGTACCTACTTTTCCACATTGGATTTATTTATTATTATACAGGACCGGTTTCGCTCATTGCGAGAATTATCGACTGATAAGAAATACAAAAATACAGCATTATTTATACAAAGGCAAGACAAATAAATGTTTTTCATAACTTTATTAGTCTTAATATAAAATAACTTTGATTATTCCACGTATTGTGCTACTAACTGTGACACGTGTTTCACCTCTTTCAGAGGCATCTTCAGACTTACTATCGCAAAGTTTGCTTAAGTAATGTATTACTTAAGCAAATTTTGCACATTTAAGCACATTTGCTTAAGTAATCATCTGATATCTGAAAGAGGCGAAACACTTGTCACAGTTAGTAACACAATACGTGGAATAATCAAAGTTATTTTAAATTTTATATTAAAATGAACTTCCAAAAAGTTACCGCCGAAACCATCGAAAGTATTTATTAGTCTTGCGTGGTTTCAGTTGATAATGCTAGCAATGAGCGAAGCTGGTCATAATCACGATAAATCCAATCTGGAATAGATGTTGTTTTAAAAGCAAAGCCAATCCAATATAATACGGTGAAAAAATTAAAACAATGTATTTTAATTCTACAGAAACTATTTTTTGATAGTTATTACGGCTTACGCCATCGTCAGAACTATTTTTTCACCGTATTATAATGGATTTCTACCAAGTAAATGCCAATTCAATCGACCAATCCAATATGTCAGTTCTGAAGGTGTAAAATATGTATCACACAGTATATTTACATACGTTTCCGTTATACGTTACAAATATGTGTAATTATGCCCTAAGATAATGAATTTTAATTTATATTTATGATGTAAATGATCCGCTTAATTGCAAGATGTAATAATATACGATGGAATGAAGCTCTCTCAACTGTCATTAGTCAAAGCACTTACACAAACTTATACAAGGATTAGTATCAGGAGGGCAACGGAGTGTAGGTAGGCGACAGCGCCTTGCAAGATATATGGTTTACCCAATAACACATTGTAGGCGGAATTATTCCGCCCACCGCCCAAACGAGACAATAGCCTGGCGCCCTTTCCAAATTATCACACCCTGCGTCACTGTTGCATCGGTTACGTGACATTGTCAAATGATTATCTAAACGCATCGATGGGCCAATCACGCAATCATTTTGGCGAATTTACAAACTAAATTTTACAAATATCGATGGCTTAATGAGAAAATTTTCTATCTCGGCTTTTTTGTCTATTGTGCAGGAGAGGGTAAAAACCAGGGCTGTGGAGTCGTTAAAAAAAAGTTCGACACCGACTCCGACTCCGAATTCAGCATTTACCAAAAACACGACTCCGAATAAAAAAGATTTAGTTATCCTATATATGTGTATCAACTAAATATCTACTAACCAATCTGGCAAAGAGCCAAATTTTACATATGTATTGTATGCAAAAAGAAAAAATTGGAACTTTTGAAAATTTCCGACCCCGAGTACTACTCCGGTAAAAACGCCGCGACGACTCCGACTCTACAGCCCTGGTAAATACTTATTATTTTGAGAATGTAAAATTTTGTGTTGTAAACAAAAAAAACCAAATCAAACGATTTATTTGTACAACCGCTGAAAAACAACGAATACATGACAGGTGACAAATGGCGGAGTTGGATTATTAGCAGTGTTGGCTTTAGAACGACGAAATTGATATCAAATATTCTTAAAACGTTTTTCCGATGCACTTAAATAAGTTTTGGTTGTACAAATTTCACGAGACATGCACATTGCATGATACACAACAAGATGACATTATTGGATCCATTTCAACCAAAATTGGAGATAACAACATTACCCTTTAAGCCATCGATATAATGACTTATATAGTTTCACATCTTAAGATCGAAACGAGAATCTAACTTGAACGCAAAGCTGATAAAACCAGAAACAAAAATTATGAAATGTAATTATGATTAAAATTAAGTCGTAATTAAGGATTTACCTATCGGATTACACTGATTTATGATAATAATTTTCAACATACATATGTATAATATATGCTTTCATAAATAATGAGATACCGATCCATAACTTTTTTTACGGTTTCGTTAAATATTTTTGCCATAATGAGGAATATAAGCATCTGTGTTACAATATTGACTCTTGGGATATGCGTTGTGTTTTTTTTTACTCAATTTAAATCGTTTGTATTTTGTACATTTCTATAAGTTTTTCCGAACTTTTCGGCATTTGAGCTAACGCGAATTTAATAGTTTGTTTTGCTTACATACAAGAATAAAAGAAAGTCACTTAGTTAAATTGTTACTTTTGTCACAATCGAGAAGAATAAGCAAATATCTTAATGAGTTTCATTGATTTCCGTTAGTAATTGTATGGTTAAATTACAGTTATCAAGTATTTTAAACGTTTTATCGTACAACTAATTATCAGCTTATATAGCATGAAAATTTCTACTAACCTTAAGGGTTTTTTATCCGAAATAATAGTAAAAAAATAATTTGATTCGATTGCTTGAAATATACGATTTATGATCTTTATTTAAAAGGATAAAAATGAGTTTTTGGGCCTTTGTATTCGTTATTAATAAAGGCATACATTTTCTTCTGAAAAGTGTTTTTACTTTAAGAAAACCCCCATCATTGTTTGTGAGTATTGAAATAAACTAATTAAATATTATTTTTACGATTTTAACGGTTGAGTAATAGTTTCTTAAAATTATCTTTTTGAACATCGTAAAATTTCAGATAAATCAGAATTATCTTACAGTTGTGTATCCAAGAACTGTATTCCGTTGTTGACCACTGACTGACGTGGCAAGCGATGGATTCCAAGATAGCAGCCTTATTGTCCGAAGTCAAGATATTACAACTAGTTGATGTATGCCAGTTGCTGAATAATTACAGGGAACTATGAGGCGAGCTTGCTTCGAACTGTTTGCTCTATCGCTCCACTAAATCAATGTCGAAAGACTATGGCCAACATAGGCATACTATGTATCTACAAGAGCCATTAATGTTATTGGTAACCTGTCATGCATCTACAAGTCTACTTTAGTTTGAAACAGAGATTTATCATTTCAAAAAACAGCTCCATTTGGATAAAGAGTAATTGTTCCACTCAAGTCATCAAAAAAATATTGTTTAAATATACCACAAAATTTTTCTCTACTTAGGTCTTCTAAGGATTGCGTTATTTAAAGAAAACGATAATTTAAGGCAGTATTCCGGTCTAGAGGCTGAAATTTTAGGTGTTTTTGCAAGTGCTATAGAAAAAAGAGTAATAACAATTTACCGTCCATTTTTTTACCAGATATTTATTAATATTTTAAAAATATACAAAAAAATATTCAAACCAAAAAACTAAAAACCTAAAAAGTTACAGGCTGGTAAAGTAAGGGGTCTCAAAAAAATGACGCTCCATAATTGCCATGATCCCAAAGTTTATAGTCACATAAAATAAAAAAAAAAATATATTCGTAATCAATAAAAATGTAATTCTAGTATATACTAGAACCAAGTCAAAAAAATATTTTTTCGCAAAATGGTGGAGGTTTGAAAAAAAGATCTTTTTTTTCCCCGTTTTTTTGATTTTCCGAATTTTTTAAAAATAGTAAAAATTGAAATTGTTTTTTAATCCTAGTAAATACCATAAAAGAATGTATAAAAAAATTCACAATAAATTTTATTAAAAACTATTTTTGAAAAAAACTGAAAAATTATTCCTAGAAAAACGTGTTTAATGTTTCGGGCAAAGTTAAAAACCGCCCATATTGGTTAGATTCTACGCCACTAAAGTAGCTATATCTCTATCAATAATTATAATTTACACCAAAATCTTGTATGAACATATTTTTAAAGATTTGAACATTGAAAATATGCAATAAAAAAAAACGGCTTTTTCAGAATCCTAGACCAGAATATTGCCTTAAGTGAAATGCTGCTATTTTTAAATAATTGAAATAAATTTTATAGTACTATTTCCTCATGTGGTCTAATGAAGATCATTACCGGCTTTACTTGTCGCGAGCGAAACCTTGGAAACATTACTAAAAAAAACATTTTTAATACTTTTCCTACATTTAATTTATCAGATCAAGACCGGTTTCATTCAAAGTGAGTATTATCAACTGATAGCAATGAGTGAAATACTGAAAGCTGATCTTGAAAATATCTTGTAATGACTTGTGTTATGTTTTTTTTATAATGATATTCGACCAAGTTTTGAGAACACCTTAAAAGTGATCAAATACCTTGAATGTTGTATTGACTGGAACTGAGTTCAGTTGAAAATGCTCGTTATGAGCGAAACCGGTATCGATGTAATGTTTTTTTTAGCATGTCCTCTCCCAACTTAGAGCATATGGACTACGAGAACTGCTTGTTGCTTCGAATAATTTGAGCTTTATGGAGGCTTTTTTTACTTGAATTCGACGACTCGAATGAACGAATCGAAGAGAAGGTTATTGATGACGCAAAGCGTTCGATTTACGCGTAAGTGTCAATTTTTTTAACTATGTACGCTCCTTGCTTGGAGCATATGGACTCTTCACGTAGTTTATCTCAACATATGTTTTTCTACGAGAACTGCTTGTTACTCAGTTGCTCAACCTCTCTTTTTCAAAGACAGTAAGGATCGAAGAGATACGAGGAAAGAAATAGTGATATGCTAATCGCTCTCGCTACGTGTCTCGCTTTTTTGGGATAGGAAAAGTGGGAGGCGAGTTTGAATAACACAAACACCCATTGCTTTCGGACAGAATCGATTTATCGACTGAAACTTCCGTCGAATTCCAACACGGAAGTCTATGACGTTGACTGCTGCACCACGAACCGGGCAGTCGTAAAGTCAGTTCGTAAATTTAGCCGGAATAAGTACTAACAATATTTAATTATTTTTATTATACTGTCATTCCACGTGAACAACTTAAAAGTTAACATTACTAAGGCACCCTTGCGATAGTAAGTCTGAGTTTGGGTCACTATTTTGTGCTATGAACAATGTAGTTTTTCGTTTTCTATGAAAATGAAATTTCCCAAAGTACCCGCTGAATCATTTAAAAGTATGAAATAAAACTAATTGAATTCTTATTATTTATTATCTTGAATATTGAAAAATAATCTGAGAAATCCGTATTGCAACTCTTTTGATAACATTATAAAATTTAAATAAGAAAACATCGCCTATCAGAAACTGAATAAAATTACACGCCAAATTATGCAACGCTTCAATGACTATAAATTAAGTCTTCCTTACATCGAATGTCACCTACCTAGCAACCTCTACGCCTCTACGCCTCTACACATCTACACCACTACGAAGCACATACTTTAATACGACATCATGTGGGCGATTCGTAGAACGGTTTTTACGAAAGTGTCTTCTATTTCGCAAACAATTTTTGCAAGTTGCTTTTAGCAATCTCGTTTCTTTTCACAAAAAAGCTTCATTAAAACTTGAGCATTTCTAAATTTCAAATCACAAATATAGTTTTACTTAAGTCGCTGCCAATTATTTATTACACAAAAAAGTAAATAGACGTCATTAACAAATATGTCACCATTTTGACATAGTTTTATCAAATTATTAGAAATCGTTTCGCATCTTCAGTCAGAGTTTTTAAAGCTTAAGCTTTATACGCTCGAG